>JAEOAD010000060.1:9168333-10631666 GCA_036365145.1 Orientallactaga sibirica | reverse complement strand
GAGGCTGCCAGGAGATCACAATCAAGAAGACCTCTAACGTGCCCTCCTAAGCCCAGGAAAGAGTTTGAAACAGGGGCCAGAAAGAATGTAAGAGCCATAGTGTGGGAAGGTGTACTGTGAGCCACTGAACAGAACAAACTGTTGCATTCATGATCCCATAGTGATTACAGATACCGCCATTCAGGAGGGTCCTCAGTGAAGTGGGAGCAGGGGAGAGGGGACAAGAGAGAATAATCCATTGGGAATATAGTCAATTTACAGTTTGTTCCTATATTACCGTTGCCCATAAAATTTCACAAAAGCACTCATCTCTCCATTTTACCCTTCCTCATCTATCTTTCTTTACTAAATAAGGTGAGATCTTCTGAGCAGTTTCAAATACTGTAACACCTGCTATCCCCTGACATCTGTCTCTGTAACTCTTGCTTATTATCACCCAAGTCACTTGAGAACCACATCCAAAACGTAGTTTCCAGTACGTTCAATGTTAATTAACTTGGAAATCGGCCGAAAAAGAACTGCTGGCTTAAATCATGTCTTTTTATTAATTCTTAGCCATGTAAACCCTTTGTTTGCATGTAAGAATAATGCAGGAGGTGAAAAGGGAGGCAAGCCTCACTCATTTTCCATAATTTATCCTTACCCTCCAACTTAGTCCCTATCTCTATACTACTTTCTTGGCTTATTTATTGTATCCTAGGGATCCTGACACTAAAATTGCATTGTAATCTGTAACCAGTGCCCCATCTTTCAGCTGTGTTACACAATGTCCTTAGACAATCTTTTTAAAGAAGGAAGTGATTAGTTATGTCTTGTTTTTCTATATTTGCTGACGAACTTTGTTGAATTCACTTTCTTCCATGGCAGCCATGGAACTTCCAACTGACCATCCACTCTCCCCTTCTTACTTTCTTATGATCATTATGCCAGGGCAGAAGTCTCTCCAGGTAAATATTTGTCTTCCCCAACTGTATTCAAAGGTTCATGGTGATATGTGACACATCTCCGGCCAATGAGATGCAAGTGGAAAACTGGGAATTCCAAGAAGAATAGCAACTGGCAATCACTTGGCATGGTGTGTTCTGGAACATTCTCTTTTCTCTCTGAATCACTATGTTTCTGTTTCCTATGTGCTGCCCCTTGTGTAAGGAAAATTTAAAAATTTATCCACTTCTAGTAGCCTAGGCTCAATTGTCACTTTGCAAGAAAACCTTTCTTCCATGCATGGAAGTTTAAGAAGCATTATTTATAGACAAAGAAAGTGGACGCTGGGTAAAAAGAGTATGATTAAAAGTTAAAGGACAGCTGGACATGGTGGCACACGCCTTTGATATCAACACTCAGACAGGCAGAGGTACAAGGATCGCCATGAGATCAAGTTAGCCTGAGCCTACAGAGTGAGTTCCAGGTCAGCCTTGGCTAGATAAAGACCCTACCTCAACCAAACAAAAGAAATTAAAGGGTGATTGTATACATAGGAATCTTCAGAGATATGTATTTCTTCCCAGTTGTTGATCTATTTCAAAGGGCAGTAAGACCTAGGTACAATTCACTTCCATCCCAATTTTAGTCTACATCAACTTTCAAATTGTTAAACTTCAGATAAGGGCTGGAGAGATGGCTTAGTGGTTAAGGCGCCTGCCTTCTAAGCCTAAGAACCGGGTTCCAATCTCCAGGTCCCACGTTTAGCCAGATGCAAAGTGATGCAAGGGTGCAATGCCGCACTTGCCCACAAGGGGGCGCATGCATCTGGATTTTGTTCACAGCAGCTGAGAGACTGCTGGTACACCCATTCTCTGTCTTCCTCTCCCTCTCTCTCTGTCTCTCTCTCTGTGTCTCTCTCAAAAAATAAATATAATAATAATAATAATAATAATAATAATAATAATAAAAACTTCAGGTAAGCAAAGGTTTTGTTCCCCTCACAAAAGGAAAAGATGAAAGCCAGAATATAACAGTTTTCATATAAGCTTCAAGAATTATAGATTTGGAATACATCTCCTATAGTAAAAATTCCTTTGTCAATACAGTCAAAAATAGTTGGCTTTTATGGTTTTACAAGAGATGGTGAAAAGGAATCTGAAAAAGTAGATTGTATTTCACCCCGAAGTTTCATATTTACTTTCCAGATATTAGTTCACTATATTATAATTGTCATGTACATGTGACATTTACTACTTTACCCTCACCTTTATCCTACTGTAGGTACTTGTTCATATATGTCTACAACAAATTTGTCACAACTTGTTTACTACTTCTTAAAGTCTTTTCTCTCTTTAAGCATGAATTACAAAATGATAAAAATTATCATGTATTTGTTTTAGAGTCACAAGTAATTTCTACATTGCTAATATATTACAAAAAATAAATCATTGAAAAAGAAAAGGACATAAATAACATATATTCAGATATAATTTAATAATTCCTTGGACATGTTCTACAATCCCTCCAAATAAGAATAAAGTTGCCATCATATATCCTATCATTTATTTTACTATAGGAAAACCAAGTTTATATTAAATTTGTTTACAACTTAAGTTTACACTGAGTTTCTATTAAATACCTGTATAAAACTCATGAAAACGGGAATGCATCAACTATGTTGACTTTCTGTAGCATTAAGCTAAGACAGGAGGTAAAGAGGCTGTCAGGAAGAATGGAGAGAGGCAGATTTAATAATAACTTTCCCACCTTAAAAGTCACAACAGGATGACATTTTTACCTTTGAATTTTGGGTGGCTTTAAATGTGGAAGCAAGATGAAGTAATCAAATTAATTTCAACAATACAAATATTTTAAAAAATTCAAAAAACCCACAACAACAGAGGAATTAACAACATGATAAAAAGAACAGACAACTGTTAATGGTTTTGTCCTTATATTGTTGACTTTGTCCATATTCAAGTTAAAAATTCTACATGGATTTTGTGAAGAGAATTCTTTTGTATCTTTTGGTGGTAGAATGGCAGCTGTTATAACAAAATAATTAAATATGAACATTATTCTCATTTTTATGACTGCCACAAAAGTTTAACATGTATTTATAACTGCAGTGAGACAATGAAGTAGACCAAAGAAATATGTCGATGAAAGTCTTTTTTAATAAGTGGATTCTCTCTTTGGGAGAAGGATTCATTGATTTTACTACATACATACTATAAGTAAATTTGTGCTGCTCACCCCACCAGCCTAATCATTATTGTCAGGAAGTCAATTTGAGATCACAGGTCACAGCTTTAAATTCAAGTGTGGCACAGGGAATTTAATCAATAACTGTGCACACAGAAGAAAAGAGCATGCTGCAAGAAACCTATGTATATTAGTCATTCATTTACTTAAACAGCTTAAAATTATTCTGAATGTGGATTTAAATAAACATAATATTTTTGTTCCATTAACTTTAATATAACCTGTTTCATATATGGTCTTATTCAGCTCATTAATATCAGACCTAAATATTTAGCCTTATAATTTCTGCCTCGATGATTTTATTGAAACCTGTTTCTAGAAGGTCATACCAAACTCCCTGGTGACTCAATCTAATGTCATATTTATATTTCTCATCTTTTAGACCCTACTATATCATTTGATGTTGCTCTTATCCCTTCTTTCTTGAATTTCTACTCCTTGTCACTGAGTAAAGTGACTTTAAGGCACATGCATCCTAGAACATTGAGTGGACTCATGGAGTGGACTGCTTTTGACCACTGGGAATCTTTTTTTGTAATACATGTAATCACAAAGTACTGGGTTTCATTAAAAATTGTTTACCAAATGTATTACTATTATTTTATCACTATGTCCTTTTCTAAAATGGAAAATAAAAGGTTGATCACAGAATTAAATTTAGAACATACTCAGAGATGATGAGTTAGGCTAAGTATTGGAAACTACACCAATGTAATAAATCCAGTCTACTATCTATTTTTAAAGTTAAAGTTTTTTATTTTATTTTACCTGGTCTGTAAGGACAGAGTTGAGCAGTTGCCATAGAGACTATGTTGTGTAAAACCTAAATATTTGCTATCTA
The DNA here is from genome assembly GCA_036365145.1 of Orientallactaga sibirica. Lineage (NCBI taxonomy): Eukaryota > Metazoa > Chordata > Mammalia > Rodentia > Dipodidae > Orientallactaga > Orientallactaga sibirica. The sequence goes on along the minus strand of JAEOAD010000060.1, from coordinate 10,627,636 downwards.
GCTTGATGAAGAAAAATTCCACAGGACCAGGGGTGAGAGGATTAATTAAATGACCTAAAATTGAGATCAAACCTCTCTTTTGATACAAAATAAAGGCATTCCCTGTGGCAGTACTTTATTCCCACATAAAACACTGTTTGCTGATACAGAAACTTCTAGAAATGCCTGATTAAATGTGACCTTCAGTTTGGACAAATTTCCTCAAGAAAAATTTTGTAAGTTCAACAAAAGTGGTCAGGCAGAAAGTCTACAAGACCTTCCACTATTTCCTCCACAATTCTAACTTTAATCAAAACCCAGGGGTAAGCTAGGCATGGTGTCACACACCTATAATCCCAGCATTTGGGATGCAGAGGTAGGAGGACTGCCATGAGTTAAAGGCCACCTTGAGATTATATAGTGAATTCCAGGCCAGCCTGGGCTACAGTGAGACCCTACCTCGAAAATCAATCAAACAACAACAACAACGACGACAACAAAACCCACAGGGGTACTCAGCCTAGGACCCACGTATAGACAGCAAGGAATGGAAAGGTGGCATAGCTTCTAATAAAGTGCCTTTATTTGAGAACCTTCAAATGAAGAGATTAAACAAGGTGCAATACCATATCTGTATAGACTTACTGACTTGAGAGACTGAGGGGTGAGGATCTCATGACCCCAGTCATCTGGGTTCTGTACAAAATAACATAATGACACCCACAACTCGAATTAAAGGGGGTAGAAGCTAGATGTTGAGAGAGGGAGGGCAGAAGAAAAGAGAGAGCAAGACAGAGAGAGAGAGCCAGAGGGAAGGAGGGAAATATATTAAACTCTTCTACTTTATTCCATCTCTGTAGATGTAGAATATCACAAACCTTGTCATTTTGGCATTCCAATGAGCCTAAGATGCAATTAATTTTGTAGATTCCATCATAGTTCATTATCTTTATAATAACCAACCTGTTTATGTGGTTAATATAAGTAACTTTGTCTACCTTATAATGAAAATAACTCAGACTGACAGTAAGCAGCTGAAAGAATGGTAGCACAATGCCCCATGCTTCACCATTTATGGGGACAAAGAAATGGTCCCAAAATTTCTGGATATTAACAATCATGTAGAAACTATCATCAGATATTTTATTTTCATAAACTGTTAATGTAATCTAATACAATAATTTTTATTGGATTTCTGTGGTTGAATTTGTCAGGTTCATAAGCAGAACTCCATTAGACATGTTCAGAGGGCTTCATCTCAGGCTTATTTCCTACCTTGCTTTGTTCACGTTCATAGAAAATTATTTATTTAGGCCAGGCATAGTGGCGCACACCTTTAATCCCAGCACTTGAGAGGCAGAGGTAGGAGGATTGCTGTGAGTTCAAGGCCAACCTGGAGATAAAGAGTTATAGGTCAGCCTAGGCTAAAATGAGACCCTACCTCAAAAAGAAAAAAATATATATTTAGCCAGGTATAGTAACACTTGGGAGGCAGAGATAGGAGGATTGCTGTGAATTCAAGGTCAGCCTGAAACTACATGGAAAAACAAAAACAATAAATAATTATATATTTACAAAAACATGTAAGCAGACAAGTTATTATTTTATACTTATAATTTTAAAAATCCTACAGTGTCTATAAGGGATCCGAGAAAACATTTTTCAAATATTTCAATTCAATAATTAATTTCATCCAATGGGATTACATTTTTTTTTGTTTTTGTTTTGTTTTGGTTTTTTTTGTTTGTTTGTTTGTTTGTTTTCTAGCCCTGGCTGACCTGGAATTCACTATGTAGTCTAAGGGTGGCCTCAAACTCATGGTGATCATCCTACCTCTGCCTCCAAAGTGCTGGGATTAAAAGCATGCATCACCAAGCCTAGCTGGGATTACATTTTTTTATTTATGAAAAGATAATTTATTTTTGAAAAACTGACATTACTACATGTAAATATTAGCACTCAAAGGAAAGATTATGTTTTTTTAAAAAACTTTTTTAAAATTTATTTTATATGAGAGAAAGAGGAAGAGGCAGAGAGAAAGAGAGAATAGGCGTGCCAGGGCCTCCAGCCACTGAAAACAAACTCCAGACACATGTGCCCCCTTTTGCATCTGGCTTACGTGAGTCCTGGGGAATCAAGACAGAGAGAGAATGGGTACTCCAGGGTACCAGCTACTGCAAACGAACTCCAGATGCACGTGTTACCTTGTGTATCTGGCTTATGTGGGTACTGGGGAATCGAACCAGGATCCTTACGCTTTGCAGGCAAGTGCCTTAACTGCTAAGCCATTTCTCTAGCCTAGAACATTGAATCTTTTATGCTCAAATTAGTTTTGGATTATGAGCAAATGGTCAGAAACAGAATGACTACATCTGACTAATCATAATATACAGGTTCTCAGAGAGAGTTTATTGGGACAAGTCAATAAAAGGAAGTACCATATATCACTTGTGCCAACCTTTCTTTGCTTTCTACACTAGGGACCAAGGCATATGAAAATACAGCTGATTTCAGAGGTCCTTTAAAGTTCAAGTTTCAGTATTGAAAGAAGTATTTTCTTAATGAGCCAACCGACATATTTACTATTAACTGAAGTATTTTTTATAGTTTCATACTTAAAATCACTTCATACAACAGTCCATCATGCTATATGAAAATGCTATTTTATGCCTCTAGCTTAAAAATCAGGAAGAACAATTTACTCATATTCTGTTCTTCAAATTTCTATAGTCCTTCTTTGTATCATCCCAAAATGCATAAAGTTAAATTATATTGGTATGGTTGTTAGTTTGATCTGTGCCATATGATGACCAAACAGCTGGTACAGCATCATTTCTCAGTATGTCTGTGGAGATGTTTCTGGAATACATTAGCATTTCAATCAAAAGGTAAGAGAAGATTCTCTCTCACCAAATGAGTAAGAACTATCCAATTCACGAAGGTCTCAAAGAATTAAAAATCAGGGGAAGGACACATTCTCCTTCTTTGGGTCCTTGAGATGGAATATCCATCTTTTGCTTTGAGGCAAGGAAACTCTATGTTCTCAGACCATCAGTCCCAGGCTACATCACACTGCTGGCCTTCCAGCTTGCAGATCATGGGGCTTCTTGTCATACATAATCATATGAACCAAACCCTAGAGTAAAAGACCTGACATATCTATCCTATCCTATTGCCTCTGTTTCTCTGGAGTGTGGTAGCTAATATACATTGCTAACTTAGAATATTTCCGTTTCCTCCATAATACAGCTTCAATTTCATTTCCACAGTGTACTTATTGAATACAAATAAATTCATAAAGTGAAAAACTGCACTGTTGCTTGTGGCTCATCCACAAGTCACTACAGGAGTAACAGATGGGTATCATGAGCAGTGACAGTCCTGTCAGTTCCCATATAAGGCCCATCTGTGATTGGTCACCACACATATGTCAGTCCACACACAGAAAGCAAGTGGCTATGTATGTTGATTCTTTGTCTCCCCCGGTTAAATCTAAATGCCATTTTATAAAAGTACAAAGTCTAGATCTGGTAAGAAAGAAAGAAAGAAAGAAAGAAAGAAAGAAAGAAAGAAAGAAAGAAAGAAAGAAAGAAAGAAAGAAAGAAAGAAAGAAAGAAAGAAGAAAGTTCACAAGGCTGAAAGTGAAGTTCAAACTGCACATGGATAGAGATTAAGAAATATTCCCTGTGTGGCACTGCCATGATCTGAGAGCCTGAATACACAGCCAGAGGAACTTAGCAAAGACAACCTTGGTAATATAGAGGAGAGTTGTAAAGCGATGGTGATGTCTCATAGGAAGGGGTGCTACTACGTTACCACTATTGCATTCTCAGAGGCATTGTATTACATTGAATTACATAGAATAAGTTTTCAGTAATTTTCACAGACCTAGAGAAGAATTAGACATTTTACAAAGACACAGACATTAAATGAGGGCTGGAGAGATGGCTTAGCAGTTAAGGTATTTGCCTAAAAAGCCCGAGGACCCAGGTTTGATTCTCCAGTACCCACATAATGCCAGATGCACAAGGTGGCATATGTGTCTGGAGTTTATTTGCAATGGCCAGAGGCCCTGGTATGCCCCTACTTCCCCCCTCCCATTTCTTTCTCTCAAATAAATAAATAACTACAATATTTTAGATGCTGGACATGGTGGTGCATGCCTTCAATCCCAGAACTCAGGAGGCAGAGATAGGTGGCTGACCATGGGTTCAAGGGCATCCCTGAGACCATGTAGTGAATTCCAGGTCAGCCTGGACTAGAGCAAAACCCTACATTGAAAAACTAAAGAAAAAAATTTTTAAAATAAGAAGTAAAAGGAAGGATTCCAACCTATTCCTGACTAGCTCTTTTTTTAAAAAAATAAAGAAATGAAACACTTCAATTCATCATGCTTTTGATGTTTTAAACTTTATGCATTAAATAAATATTTTCTTATTTTTGAATACCTCTGATTACTTATGCCACATAGTATGAGAAATTTACTTTGGGTTGAATGGACATTTAAGTAAAATTTACTTTTTCAATCCACATATTTGAGGTTTCGTTCATGTTTATTGCAGCAGTATTCACAAAGGCAAAGAAATGAAAACTGGTATGTTCATCAACTGATGAATATGTATAGAAATTGTGGAAACCTATGCAGTCATTAAAAATGATGGAAAAAATATTAAAATGGCTTAGCATTTAATGTGCTTGCCTGCAAAGCTGAAGGACCTATGTTCAATTCCCCAGACCCACATAAGCCAGATGCACAGGTGGCACATGTAGCTGGAGTTTGTTTGCAGCATCTGCAGGCCCTAGTATTCCCATTTCTTCTCTCTTTCTCTATCTGCCTCTGTCTCAAAAATAAAAAATAAATAAAATAAATGATGGTATCCTTTTATTTTCAACAATATAAATGGAGCTGGAGATCATTATGCTAGCCAAAATCAGTTAGGCATATAAAGATAAGCATCAGGGCTGGAGAGATGGCTTAGTGGTTTAGGCACCTGCCTGCCAAGCCTAAGAATGCCCGTTTGATTCTCCAGGTCCCACGTTTAGCCAGATGCAAAAAGTGATGCAAGAGCACAATGTCACACTTGCCAACAAGGGGGCACACACATCTGGAGTTCTTTCACAGTGTCTGAGAGTCTACTGGCGTGCCCATTCTCTCTCCCTGCCTCTTCTTCTCTGTGTCTGTCTCTCTGTCTCTCTCAAATAATAAAAATAAATAAAGGTAAGCATCATTTGGCATCACTTATATGTGGGATCTAAAAATCACTGATGTCATAGAAGTTTAGAGTAGAAAGTCAGTTACCAGTGCCTGGGGAGATGCGTTGGGGAAGAATAAGGAAAGGATGGTCAATGGATATTAATTAAATTACAGTTAGACAGAAATAAAACTGGATATGGCATTGAACAATCGGGTAAGAACAGGTTACAGTACTAGACTGTTCTCTTCAAAAGCTGGAAGAGAGTATTTTAAATAGCTTCACCAGGAAGACAAGATAAATGTTTGAGGAGATAAATATGTAGGTCATGATCTAAATATTACAATAAGCAAATATATTAAAGACTGCATGGACCCATTGTCATTTCTTTTATGCTTGTTTATTTCTAGATTAAAATATAAAATACTAGAGCACAAGTATATGTGTTTTTGTATAAATTTCTTTGCTCTGGAACTTCTTAGCAGCTATCTTTTCCATCTTCCTTACATTTCTTATTTTCTTCTTTCTCCCTTTCTTGCTTCTCTTCAATCTTCACTTTCTAGCATGTCTTTATATAATCTCTTTATTAATTTTATGTAACGTGTGTTTTGTTTTTAACAAAACTTAAACTTACTTATGCCATGAAAATATCTTACCCCAGTTCAACATTTAAAAGATCAGGCTAAATCGATTATTTCTCATGCTTTGCTTCTATTTCTCTGCCCCTGTCTTTCTCTCAGTGCACCCAAACTCACATAACCCCACACAAAATAAATATTGTCTCTAAATGAATGTTTGTCCTTGCATGTGACCTCCAGTTGCTCCCCCCCCCCATGTTTCCATGGCACTGGAATTATGTGCATTAAATGAACCTCATTTGCCAGCATTAACTCTTTGATACTTACACAAGTCTCTTGATACACAGGTTAGAAAGATTTTAATTGCAAACATCAATCTGGGTTTAGCTCCTCTCCAACTCTAAATCCTACACATCACTGACATCTGGGAATATGTACAATAATATAACTCTAAAAAATTCACTTTGCATTTGGGCAAGCAATTATCATTCTTGTTTATTATTTCAATGGATAAAAGAATGAATACTATAAACATGGAGAGACTAACTCTAAGAAACAATTAAATATACAAACATTATGATACATGGCTATGTATTTGTGAAGAAATAATACATTCATTTGCTAAAGCAATTTTAAGGGACGGATATGCTGTATGACAAAGTAGTATAATATGTAAATTTGGCACAAAAAAAGTTGCTTGTATGACTGAATTCTATGACTCTGAGCCTGTTTTTTTTTTTTTCTGAAAAATGAAGACTTTGACTTTGATAGACTTTAACATCCTTTTAGTTTCTACATAGATTCTCTTACCCATAGCTTCCTTCCCTCCCAGCTTCTACCACACAACCCTAAGCATTATTTTGGTAGTATGCTTCAAATAAAACCTCAGCCAGATGATAAAGTAAAATGCCATAGTTCATTTTCTCCTTTTAATACATTCTCTGAAAGAAAGGGCTTTTCATCTCACAGTCTTCTTTAGGTTGCATTTTATTAGAGGAAATTGGGCCAGAATTGATCTGGGTAGTGAAATTTATTATTACACACACGAAACGGACAATGAAATGTGATTAGACTACATGTGCCCATCATTGCTGTTTGCAAGAGTACGCCTTGAACAGAAGAGCTTGCATTCAATGAATCAATAATGGTAAAAGCAAAATTGGAGGGCTGTCAAATCAAGTTAATTCCTCTCTTCTGATCCAGTGGTATCCAATCACCTAAAGCATGAAGCTAATAATCAAATTAGATTGCTTTTGACTCCTTTTACCCAGAGTCAAAACACACATCTAATGATAACATTTGTTATACAGTAAACTTTCAAAGGCCACCAACATACCAATATATAGAAGTAAAGGCTGCTTTCTCAGGATGAGGTAGAGGACAAAATTACTTTTGATTATGCTCTTAAACTAAATAGAACAATTAAAATAATAGGTTTCATTCATCTACTCAACAAATACCTCAAACCTCAATAACTCTATAAGCATCAGCATATTAATATGGTTTATCTCCTTCAGGGCTATTTCTTTTGCAAAGAGCAAGCATTTTCCCCTCTTTGCTGCTAGGCAAGACCTAAATAAACCATTCATTCCGTCAGATCATGTGCCATGCCACCTGGCTTATAGGTGTCTTTTATGCATTCCATTAGCAATTTCAAACACGGTCCTTATAATACAATGCAATAATTCCTTGTGTATAATAACTGAGAGGAATTCTGACTCAATCGTCTTTCAAATAGATATTTCCAGCACAGTGATGTCTATTGAGTGCTTGAAGGAATTAATGACTATGAAAAGATAATGTTGTGAATAAAACTATGAGACTGAGTTGAGATGAGATGAGATTGACCTTTAAGAACAAAGAAATTTACTCCTGAAGTTTTTCTCAGGGAAACGTTTCCTTGTGGATTATAGGAGCTAGAAAGAGATTTGGGCCTTACTACATTCCTGTGATGGTTTGAATCGAAAATGGTCACTAGCAAGCTCTTATGTGGAGAGCTTAGTCTGCAGATGATGTCACTACTTTGAGAGTGGTGACTGAGATTAGGTGAAGAAAATAGTTCAGTGGAAGCATGCCTTAAGAAGAATCTTAACCCTTCTTGCTTTCTCTTCCTCTTTCTGTCTTTGCTCGTGGCCCCCAAGAGGGGACCAACGTGCTCCTTACTTTCACAACGTTGGTCTGCCTTACCACCATCATTCAGAAACACTGGAGCTGGTCAAAGCAAAGGCAAAATATATACTTTCTCCTTTAATTTTCTCAGGGGAAAAGCTAAAACAATTACATTTTCCAGAGGCAACAAGTCACTGATGAAGGCAGTCAGACAGAATAATTTGTTAATATTTTTTGAAACAGGATCTCACGTAGACCTGACTGTTTATGAAGTCAGTGTACAGCTGAATATAATCTTGAGCTCCTGAATTTCCTGCCTTCATTTCCCAGGTGCTTGGATCACAGGTACACACCATCAGGCCTGGTTGAAAAGAGGCAGTCAAGAATACATGAAAAGAAGCAGTTTCCAATATGGATAGTCGGTGGAGGAGAAATTTAAATCAGTGATAGACTATGAAAATGAGGTCATTAAAACTGTTAGAATTGGGCCTGCTTTCAGAGACTCTCCATGGAATTAAGAGGAAAATAACATGGGTAAACAATGAAATATTTTGATTTTCTAATAACCATGTAGCTCATAATTTTCTGCATAGGGTTTTTTTAAGCTGGTAATTTACATAAAAATAAGATAGAAAAAAGAATGTTTGTAGTCAGAGTGTGCAAGTGAAATAAGATGTGAGCTCAGGGGAGTGCAGTTGCATAATATAAACATGAAATAATAAGTAGAGTCAAATACAGACATGAATAAAAAGTAGACCAAGTAAACAATGCTAAAGAAGACAAAAAAGTGAAAAAATACTTAAAGTGAAAAGAACAGCCAATATGGGTAGAAAAATGGGAAAACACACCTGTAGGGGAAGGGACCAGGGAGGCTGCATGCTTCTCTAGTTACTTCTTTACTGGGAGCATTTATGCACTAACCATGCCTAGAAAAGGCCGTGCTCATAACCCCGCTTCTTAGCAATAGTTCCCTCTCCTTCTTCCCAAATGATTCACCTGAAAAGGATTCAAGACTAATAGGCAGTACTAGTTTGGCCGTATGGTCCTTAAGGTGAAAATGAAGCAGTAACAGAACTCAGCCCATCTTCAAACATAAAATGCAACTTCAAACAATGCAAGTGGATACAGAGGTAGGCCTAGCAGGTAGAGAAGTCAGTCAGTGCCATTCACAAGGTATAGAAAATGAGCAGTGGCATTAGGAAGTGATGGATACAAGCCTGACTGTGCTTTTTCAAAGACCACATTTCTTCAGCCATAAATGTTGTGTGTTGTGTCAATGGACATGTGCTTTTAAAAAGGAACCAAAAGGATATTTAAACATTTACAGATGCTGCAGATGGGACACAAAAGAAAACGACATGATTCTGATTACACTGTCTGGTAGTCTGTGCAGGATTTAAAACAAAAGGCATGGGTTAAGAGGAGATTTAATACCAGTATGTGATCTCTTATACAGATACACACACATGGGCATTGATGATGACCAAAAGAAATCTGGCTATGACCAAGTCCAAATAAATGAGAAAATGTCTTGATGTGGTGCAGATCTGGAAAGCCTGATATGCTGGGGAAATTCTCTTCCCATAAATTAATCACTAGTAAAGCCAAAGAATTAAACAGTTCTCTCAAGTGAAGAAAATCCTTTCATGTAAATGTTGTTTACTTAATGAGATTTGGATAACTAGTAAGTCTGATTGGGAGCCAGATAAAAAGTATCATGACTACTGTAAAATTCTCTGAAAAGATCTCAGTGTATTAATGAAGGTTCAGCTGGCCACTGATAAATGGAATTTTCAAAGCCCTTACACTTCAGTTCAATGTGGCTACCATTATCAGCCTAGAAAATATATGTCTAGGTCTTTTTTTCTTATTTTTATCAGTGTACTTGAATTTTTGAATAATATGAAACTATAAAGATGTCCTGAGGAATCTCATTTAATTCCCAGCCGGAGCAAAAAGCTATACACATTCATAAGAATTCAGAATACTTTCTAGAATGAAGCAAACAACAAGCATTGGGTATCAAAAAAGGTACAAAAACTTGGAATCTATGTCATATTTATGGTAAGAACAAAGCATTAATGATTTCTTTAAAAATACAAAGTAACCCAATAAAGAAGTTTTCTTTGCAGGGAGGCTTATAAAATCTGTATCAGAGGGAAAAGTAAACAAATAATTTTCCACCACAAGTGAAAAATAATTTTAAGGGTGAACTTAACACAAGTAGTCCAGATAGAACTTGTAAAGGCCATATTTTTATTTATTTATTTATTTATTTATTTATTTATTTATTTATTTATTTTTGGAGAGAGAGGGAGAGGAAGACAGATAGAGATGGGTGCGACAGCAGCCTCTCAGCTGCTGCAAACGAAATCCAGATGCATGTGCCGCCTTGTGGTCAAGTGCAGCATTGCGCCCTTGCGTCACTTTGCATCTGGCTAAACGTGGGACCTGGAGATTGGAACTGCTTGAGATTGGAGCCAGCGTCCTTCTTAGGCTTAGGAGGCAGGCGCCTTAACCGCTAAGCCATCTCTCCAGCCATAAAGGCCATATCTTGATAGGGCATACAGGAAAGATTTCTTGATGCAGCACACGTGAGTATGTTATTCACAGCCAGGGGTCAGAATTGTCACTATTTTACTATTTTGAGGAAAAAATAATCTCCATACCTCCAAGTGTGCTGAGCACAACTCCCATGGGCTCTGCTCCTGAGAACTGAATGTGCACTTCTCGCCCAGACTCTCACTATGTACCATCCGCTTTATAGCTTGAAATCAGCCTTAGACATCCCCCCAAAATACATGTGAGTGTTCTTTAGAAAGTCAGTGAGCTTTTGCCAACAACCCATGATCACCATCCTGGATCTGCATTATGTCATGTCTCAGGAGTCTCAGTAAGCCATTAACATTTGCAGAGAACATGTCACTAAGGGACTGTGCTTAAGGCCAGCGTTGGCTTTCACTGTTAGCTCATAGCCCCGTAATGCTCTCGTCTTCCGTGCCCCTACTCTCACTGGATTCATAGAACTGACTTGGCACTGAGATTCCAAAACACAGGGTCATGTGGCATAGGTGGCAAAACCTTAATAAAAGCATAAGATAGCAAAGCTGCTATGGACATTCAACATTTAATTCCTCTAGAAATGTTGTTATTGTGAAAATTCTGTCTCCTTTGTATATCATTTTACAGTGTACTCATTTGATCCTTTATTTTTTTATATTTTAAGGTTCTTTTTGTTTCTGTTGTGATGGCTATTCCTTTCTATCTCTGAGCATGTTGAATCATGAAAATGACATTTTCAAGATTTAAAAAACAAATCTTACAATTGCACTTTCATATAGTTCATCCTAATAGTCTAAGGTTTTCACTCCCCATTATAATATAGTAGGCATTTTTGAGGGTTCCTAGCATGCCTTAGACACTATTTGACTCCTTGCCTAGACAAACAGCTCACAGGTGAGTAGAGTTTAAACATAACTAACTGAATGAGAATCAGAAAGACAAGATTAGACAAAGAACAGGTTTTAGGAACCCACATATTTCTGGTAAAAATAAAATATTAATAACACTTTATTGAATTTTGATATATTTGAATAGTCGATGCTCAGACTATGGCAATGTTAGAAACACATGACATTCCCTTAGGTTAGTATGCATTTATAGTGGGCTGATTCTGGCTGACAGAAGTGAAGCCCTTAATACACCATGACATTCTCATTTTGAGTAACAGTATACAGAAAAATAGTTAAGTGACAAACTTTACAGCAAAACTTCATTTATATTATTGCACTTAGTACATCATTGTAAGAGACTTTATCCCAAATATGTCAATGTAGCACTATTACTGTACCAGTTGGAAATTCTTTACATTGAATTCTAGTAGTTCTTTTTTTTACTCTTACACCTATATTCTTTTACTAGTTATATTTAACTTATTAAAGTAAAGAAAAAGCACTGTAGATTCCTGAAAGCCTATAGGGAAACTGACAGTATTCTCTTGAATTGACTATTAACATATCAGTAGGTAGAAATGTAAATCACAACAGGCAATGTTGACTTTAGTTGTAAGACCCCTGTTATAGTTCTGACCTTAGCTTTGAGACTCAAACAAAATCAGTTCATTCTGTCACTTTATACCATAGTACAGCTGCAGGGTAACAGGTTCAATGAAAACAAACAGAATAGAAAGGTTCACTTTATCAAAGGTCTCTGAGAAAGTGGCTAGGTGCAGTGACCCAGCTAAAGGAAGGTGTTAATGATCTCTAATGGCTCATTAAAGAGAGAGATCCATTTAAAAATCAGTTTAATTTGACAGAAAGTGTCTAGGAGCAATTGTGATGAAATAAAGAAGAGGCAGGAACTAGCCAATATTGCCTCTTTGTTGATTACTCATTTAAAAACGCTATAATAAGAAACCACCTGGTATGTCTCCATTACAACTTTGAGAGGCTAGCTTACTTACCATGTCTCTACTCATGCTATTATTATTATCTATCAAGATCATATATCGAAATCAAGGCATTGGATCACAATTAAGTATGTGATGAGTAATATGGTAAAACATTATTATATATAGGAAAAGAAAATGAGAAACTGTAATTTACCCAATAATGGATTATGAACCTGTGGATCTGAAGCTCTGGTCTGTGGACCACCTAGGCAGCAGGAAATTCTTAGTGGAAGCAAGAAATCAGATGTGACCTACTGTCTGGACAACAATATCTCACATATAGAGGGAGCTCCGCACTATAATTAGGCACACTGACTGAACTACCAATTTGTCGAAGTTATGTAACACGTCAGACCTCAGTACCTTTATCAATAAAATGGGCGACTGGATAGTACCTCTCTCATAACTCTTATGAGAATACTCAATGAATGCGAACATGTAAAGCTTTGGTACTCATGTGATGCAGTAAACATTACAAAGTGCTTGTCATTACAAACAATGGAAAATTAACAATTGCATGTAGCTTGAAGTTACAATAGAATTAACACAGACTAATAATAATAACATAAATTAATAATAAAGTACAACATTCCAAAGCATTGTATAGACTAGCCTTAAAACTTCTTTAAAAACAATGTAGAATGTCTGAATGATTAAAAATGTTAGATTGAGTTTAGTTGTTGAGACACTTTGTGACACTCTCTGACTGCTGAGGTAAGTAATGACACTGCACTTGCATTCTAAGGAGATGGTCTTTACTTTATGCAGGCTCTAATGCCAGCCAGTGAGCTAGCTAATTTGGTTGGCACAATTTCAAGCTTTTGTATTATAGCAATTGACAGAGTACAACAAAGGAGACTCTTAGCAAAAAATAACAATAACTCATCCTTTACTGAGAGACATTCTTGTGGAAAGGAGTTTTGACGGGTTTTTTTTTTTTCTTTCTTTTTTTTAATACTTTCTGGCAGCGATTTGGGATAAAGAAAAATACCCACTGAGTTCATGACGGTCACATGCAGGAGTATGAAGCATAGTAAAGAGGCTGCAGTGCATAATCTTTAGAGCTAATACATTATCAGGACAAGCTCCTACGTGTTGTCATTGGAGCAGGAAGCCTTTCTGTTTAGGCAACTCTCTTGGAAAGTTTTACACCCCAATAACTGCATTAGCTTATAAGAACACGGGCAAGTTCAGAGAATGCATTGCCCTCCTCTGATGGGTCATTTTAGGTGTAAACTTTACAGGATTGCGTGTATCCACACAGCTAATAACACGTTATTTCTGGGGCTGGAGAGACGGCTTAGCAGTTAAGGCGCTTGCCTGTAAAGCCAAAGGACCCAGGCTCCATTCCCCAGGACCCATGTAAGCCAGAAGCATGAGGTGGCACATGCATCTGGAGTTCATATGAAGTGGCTGGAGGCCCAGGCACACCCATTCTTTCTCTCTCTCTGTTTGCCTTTCTCCCTAACATAAATAAATAAAAATAAATAAAATGTTTTTAAAACAAAAAGACACTAAAAAGAAAATTCTCTTTCTCCTTAGCTGGGACATTCATCTCTTCTGCCTTTGAACGTGAAAAATTCTAGGTTTTTCACTCTTTAGGCTCTGGGGTTGATAGCTATAGACTGAAGTTTCTTAAGCCTTTGAGCTGAGAGCACACGTTATACGATCAGCTACCTTGGTTCTGAATCCTTTGCACTTAAGCTAGGCTATATCACCAGCTTGCCCACTTCTCCAGCTTATAAACAGCATACATAGCACATTTTAGCCTACATAATTATATGACACCATTCTCATAATAAATCTCGTCCTTCTCTCTCTCATACACACACATGTATATGAATCTGTGTGGCAGGAACATATATAATATACTTCTCTATTAGAAATAATGAATACATTTATTATGACCCTGTGGTAGTTTAATGTATTCCCCCATTGTGGTAGTTTGAATGGATGTCCCTCAATCAATTCAGAAGTTTTATAAAAGCTTGTAATTTGGTGTCACTATGGGCAGATCCTAAGGTCCAGCCTAAAGGTGTGGGGGGTGGACCCAGAATTCTAACCTAAAATATGCCTGAGTTCTGCCTGTGTTCCAGTGTGGCTTCACTGCCAGTTTTTTGCTCTTACTTTTGGTGGTGGGTTTTCTCTTTTGTGCCATTATGGAACTTCCCTTGGATCTGCCTGGTTTTAAAGTTTCCATCCCAGCAACATGAGGCTGGCTGTTAAAGAGTTGGTATGGAGGAGTGGGATAGAGTTCTGAGATGAATCTGACCATGTGGATTTTGGTCTTTTGGAACTTGTATGCTGGAGGAATGGGAAACTTGGTGCTTACACCTGAAGATGATTTCTGGAGCAGTAAGCCAAGTATTATGGACTACTCTGATGAGAGTTTGAAAATGCTAAGTGCAGAGAGAAGTGTATTTGGAGACTTGGTTTAGGAACTTGGTAAGGGGAAGAAAACCTTGTTGGAACTGTGCTGCTGGTGTAACAGCTGACTGTGTCCTGCTGCCAATGCCCAGAGAGTTGGATCAAGGTTAAATTTGTAATAAACTAATGTGCTTGGCTAAAGATATGGGACTGAGAAATTTAAGATATAAAAATTGAAGAAACTCAAACAAGTTTAAACTTTCCCTCCACAGAGACTGGTTTTAGGTTACTGAAGCTGCTATTGTCAAACACATTAGCAATCTTAAGATAAATGGCCCAAGAACTTTACATTGAAACAATGGAAAGGATGCCTGAGGAAAGACTATGACAGAAATGCAAAGTCTTTGGACAAGAGTTGACTGGAGAGCTGAACCTGCTCTTCAAGGTTATGATTTATTTTGACTCTGAGTTAAGAATATGGCTGTATCCTACACACCTGGTATTGGTTTCAGAAGCATGAAAAACACTTGGAGTGAATCATGAAGTGCACATGGTTCCAGGAGCCATTGCTGAGGTGTGTCCTATAGGCAGGGCATGATGACCCCGAGGAAGAGACTGGTGAAGCCATTGGAAGAAGGACCATGGTTTGCATTGGAGACCCAAAGGTGTTTTGGATATATCAGGACTGTGCAAGGGCTACCATGGAGTGCACTGTTGGCCTGGGATGGAAGTTTTCTCTGGTTATTCAGCCAAACTGGAGGGAAGGAATTGGACAATCCAGAGACTCCTCACTGGTCACTGGTTATGATACCTGACTTTAACTACAGATATTTGATGTTTGCTTGATGATTATTGGGTTTGCATTGCTCCAGTCTCTCCTTCGCTATACCTTATAGCAGCTGAAAAAAGGTACTGTGTTCCTTTATATGTTGAAAGTATGTAGCTTATTTTGATTTTACAGTACTCAAAGTTAAGAGACAAGCTTAAATCTCAGATGGCACTTAGGACTTTGGAACTATCTTAAGTTGATAAAGACTATCAGGACTTTTGAAGTTAGACTGAATACAATTTACAACATGAGATAGTTAGGAATCTTTTGAGGGCCAGGGGCAGAATGTGGTAGTTTGAATGGATGTCCCCAAATAGATTCAGGAATTTTATTAAAGCTTATAACTTGGTGTCACTGTGGGCAAATTCTAAGGTCCAGCCCTAAGGTATGGGGATGGACCAAGAATTCCAACCTAAGATATGCAAAATGGTTGAGCTCTGCCTGGGTTCCCTGCAGCTTGGCTGTTTTTTTTTTTTTTTTTTTTTTTTTTTATTTGAGAGAGAGAGAAATTGAGAGAGAGAGAGATGAAGGAGAGAGAAAGAGGCAGCTAGAGAATGGGCATGTCAGGTCCTCCAGCCACAGCAAACAAACTCCAGACGCATGCACCCCTTGTACATCTGGCTTACATGGGTCCTGAGGAGTTGAACCTGGGTTCTTTGGCTTTGAAGGCAAATGCCTCAACTGCTAAGCCATCTCTTCAGCCCTGTTTTTTTTTTTAATTTTTTTAATTTTTTTATTGACAACTTCTATACTTACAGACATTAAACCATGGTATTTCCCTCCTCTCCCCCATCCCCTTCAGAACTCCACCCTCCATCATATCTCCATCATAACCCCTCCCTCTCTCCATTAGTCTCTCCTTTAATTTGATGTCATCATCTTTTTCTCCTATTATGAGGGTCTTGTGAGGGTATTGCTAGGCACCGCAAGGTCACTGAGAGTGATAGAGAAAGAGAGAGAGAGAGAATAGGCACACCAGGGCCTCCATCCACTGGAAACAAATTCCAGATACATACTTCACCTTGTGCATCTGGCTTACATGGGTACTGGGGAATCGAGCCTCAAACCAAGGTCCTTAGGCTTCATAGGAAAGCGCTTGACTGCTAAGCCATCTCTCCAGCCTGGCTGCTGATTTTTTGCTCATTCTTTTGGTGGTGGGTTTTCTCTTTTTTTTTGCATTACGGAACCTTCCTTGCATCTGTAAGTTTCAAATAAATGCCATTCTTCCCATAAACTGTGCCTGGTTTAGAGGTTCATCCCAGCAAATGTGAGGCTGACTACTACACTGATAAACTCCGTTGTTTTAATAAAGTTTGTAACTTGGATCTCTAGCTGCCTGGCTGGAGAAGGCATCACTGGGAGAGGCTTCTAGGGTCCAGCCCTCAGGTATGGTTGGGGGGTGGATCTGATTTCCAGCCCAAAGGTGTGCAGAGAGGCGTGAGCTCTGCCTGCTACTGCAGGTTTTGTGCATGTTGCTTTTGGTGTTTGCTGACAGGCAATGGTTGGGTTGATGGAAGGAGCTTCTTCTGCCAATGATGGAATTTACCCCCTTGATCTGTAAACTTGAAATAAAGACCATCCTCCCCTAAACTGTACCTGGTTTGGATGTTCATCCCAGTAACATGAAACTGACTACCACAGACCCTTCTGGATGCAAATCAACTTGCAAAATCGAGAACCTTGACTAAAATTTGAAAATTTCCTCCTACTGACCAAATTCTTCAAATACATTGACTATGGAAAAGGAAATCTCCTGGTGAGTCCACTAAAATTTCTGATCTAAGTACCAGACTTTTATGTTTGAGTATTAAGTCTTAGAGTTCACCCAATACAACTGCATCTGACTCCTTCCTGAGACAACAGTCTCCTTAAAAATTAATGCTCATAATTTCTCTGGAGCTAATGATATCCAGGCCTGGAAGCAGAACAGCTGCTGCCCTCTTGCTCTGGTCATTCAGTGGGAGTGCGGCCAGCTAACTCCTGTAACACTTTGAGTTTTGGTCAGTGCCAAACTCATCTAGCTTCTCTTTGCTCCTATTCTTTGACATCTCCACACATCGACCAGTTCTACTCTGTCTTTACTCCATATTTGTTGATTTCTGTCTTCATGGATAAAGCCTAACAAATGCCCTAACAATTTCAACTAATTCTCAATTATCTCCGTTACAAATATAATGTGATTCTTTCCTGATAAAATTACTTCTCCTATAGTCCCCTCTACTGGTGGATCTTATTTATAAAAATAGCTCTGGATTACCTTAGTAACTGAAAATTAAGGGCACTTTTTCTTTACTTTTGTGCTTACTAGATCATATATGTATGTAATTGGCCAAGCAAGATAGTCTACAAGTAGATTCTCATGTGCATACCTCTTTGGCATATACCTTTATCTAGGTCCAAGTACCAGCTGAATATACCATATTCTCTTTCTTCACTGATATGATGTTCTCTAAAGACATCTCAATTTATGTAATATGTCTAGTTTCATGTCAAGATCTTGAATTTTATCAACATTATTCACAAGTTCTTAACATTTGAATTGCTACTTTTATGTATGTCCTTAAATCAAAATTTCATTTTCCTCTAGATTTATACCCTTTTAATGACAATACCCCATGTCTCAACAGTCATAGAGATTCTCAGTTGTTCTGCCCATTTATTTTTCCTACATTCACCAGTTCTTCATGTAAAGCTGTATATAAAAACTAGGTCCACTCTTAAGTCATCATTTTCTAGTTGATATTTATGGAGGCATTTTAGGTTTCAGTAACCAATAAAGTAGTAGGACTACAATAGGGAACAAACTGCCCACAGGGAATACAACCTCTGGGGCCATCAGACTTTTCAAGCAAGAGATTTGAACTGCTGAGCCACCTTTTCTCTTCTCTCTCCACAATTTTTAGCCAGGTTCCTTTTTTGGTGTGTGTGCATATAGATATTGATAAAATGACAGGTATGATGAAATTATGATGAGTGCTATCTTAGTTTGTCATGGTGCTGTAACATAATACTTGAGACTGAGCAATGGATAAGCAATCTAAAATTTTTGTGGTTCAGAAATCCAAGACTGGGATCCCAGTAGGTTTGGCTTCAGTGAGAACAGCTATCTGCTGCCACAACTGTGCCTCAAAGCTGTGTCCTCCATTAAAGATGACTTCCATTTCTATGCCTGTCACAAGGGATAGGAGGGACTACAGCACTCCCATAAGCCCTTTAATAAGGGCCCCAATACCATCCATCAGCTTTAATCATCTCTTAAGTGCATCCCTAATAATGTGATCACATCAGTGACTCAGTTTCAACAGGTGAATTTGAGGGAACCCTTCAAATACAACTGCTTAATATTGTTTAGTATGTGCATACTCAATGACTGAACATCTATTTACCTCTTCAGCACCTTAGGGGAAAGCAATCTCTTTCCCTTATATCCCTATAAGATGTGTCTTCTGTTTACAAACCCTCCCATCATACCAAACTTTTCTGGTTCTTAACTATTTCAATTTCAATACCTCCCATCATACCAAACTTTTCTCGTTCTTAACTATTACTTCAGTCAGTCTGTATCAGTATCCAGGTAAGTGTTAATTGCCAATGTCACCTGCCTTGGCAGTAGAGTATTTCACTAACCAAGTTAGAATCCAGAGGAAAGCCGATAAACAATAGATTATACTTCCTAGGGAAGATTATGTGACATGTTGGGAGACATGAGCAGAGAGTAAATAAAGTATAGACATTGGAAGAAGTTGCTACAGAGAGTGCTGACTATATGCACACACACCAAAAAAGGAACCTGGCTAAAAATTGTGGAGAGAGAAGAGAAAAGGTGGCTCAGCAGTTCAAATCTCTTGCTTGAAAAGTCTGATGGCCCCAGAGGTTGTATTCCCAAGTACCCACATAAAGCCATATACACAAAATGTAACATGCAACTGAAGTTCATCTAGTATGTCCATTTCTTTCTCCCTCCCTCTCTTCCTTCCTCTCTCTATGTCTCTCTGCTTGCAGATGAAAAATAACATTTTTTTTTTAAATAGGTGGAATGGAAATACTTAGCAGTGCCTACAATGGAGAAAATTTGGAGGAAAGGAAAGATACAAACACAGAACTGTACAGCTTTTAGGGAGCTTTCTATGTGATGTTTCTTTCATGCATATGCCATTTATTTGTCTCTTCGATAAATACTATAACAGGGACTTACAGTATTCCTTAAACCTAGTAGTTACATTTGGGGTCAGGTGGATCAAGTGAAGATGTTTCTATATCAGACTGATTGGATATCTCTTAGCTATACTTTTACTCCTTGGTGCTAAATAAATTGTATTGTAATTATTTGTCTAATTGTGTACTTTTCCCCAATATATTTAAGACCAGTTGCAGGTAGGGTGAGCAATAAATATGTAGTAAGTAAATCAAAAAATGTGAATAAATGTATGAATCAACAAACTATTATATATTTCCAAAACAAATTGAATTTGTCACTAAGATAACAGAGACTAAAAATTCTCAGTGGCATAATTATCAATAAAGGAAACAACAATTTCAATTAATTTTAATCCTCCTTTGAAAAGAAATATAAGCAGCTTAGATTATGTATTATTTTATAATGCTGTTATTTATATAACATATTGGGATTCATCTTATTAATTGAAAACCAAGAGAACATTTTATTCTTAATCTTGATAACATCTATAATAAAATGGCAAAAATGTCAATAAATAGATTTAGTTAACTTATTTTTATTGAAAATGTTATACACACATATAATAAATTTTGATAAAAATCCACACACATTATCTTCTCTTGATGTTCTTACCAATATCCATTCCACCAAACCTCCTTTTTCCCAACTAGTCCTACTTTTAATTTGATGTCTTTATTTTTCTTGTTTGTTTATGTGATGTCAGAGTTTAGTTAGAGTTGCTTGCATGAGTACAGGTGGAAGATTATTTACTATTATTGACCAGTGTCTATACCACTGCAGAAAATGTCTTCCCCTACCACAACCACCATTAACCATCAATGAATCCTCAGGGAAGGATGGGGGCTTCTTGCCCTGCTCCATCATTCATGCAGAATGGTAATGGGTCTGATATTGGGTGAATCTTTTGCAGGTTACAATAGTCCCTGAGAGCTCATGAAAGCAATGGTAATATCATGCCTGCAAAACAGTGTTCCACAGCACTCCTCCCCATCCTCTGGGCTTACATTCTTTTCACCCCCTCTTCTGTGTTTTTCCCTGAGCCTTGGAGAGGCAATATACACCAGTTGCCTACAGGGTTTTTGTTGTTGTTGTTGTTGTTGTTGTTGTTGTTGTTGTTTGTGTGTGTGTGTGTGTGTGTGTGTGTGTTGTTTTGTTTTGAGGTAGGGTCTTGCTTTAGCCCAGGCTGACCTGGGATTCACTAAGTAATCTCAGGGGGGCCTTGAAATCATAGTGATCCTCCTACCTCTGCCTCCCAAGGGCTGGACTTAAAGGCGTGCGTCCCCACGCCGGCTGTTTTGTTTTGTTTTAAAGTGCAAGAGTAAAGAAGAAGTGGAGGAAAGAACCTAAAGAGAAAGAGAATGTGAAAAGACAATTACAAATTGAAAAAAGCAAACAAAGTCATTGCCAAATGACAGGAGAAGGCCATTACAATGACTAAAATAGCTGGTTTACAGAAAAATAATGAAATATTTTACTTAATGAATAATTCCAAAGGACCAATGCCAATATTGAGTGCTTGTACACACAAACACTAACACACTATCACACTAACACACATACATCATTTAAAGCTAATTTACAATAGAAATGTATTGTATTTATTCCCTGCCTTTTCTTCCCCTAGTGTCTAGTTATTTCATATTTTAATATTAGGTACTGTAGCAGATAGCTTCAGGTTCACTGAGATGAACTTCCAGACCAGGCACAGTTATGGAGGAAGGGATATTCATGGAAGCTTACAGATCCAGGGGAATTTCCATAATGGCAGAAGAAGCCGGCCCTGCTTTCACAGTTCCAAGCAGAAAGAGAGAGCAAGAGAGCTCACACCGAATTCCATAGCACACTTCAGGAACTCCAGACATTTTATATGTCTTTAGATTGGAATTTCAAATCCACCACTACACCTTAGGGCTGGATGTGATCCAGCCCAGTGACACCTCCTCCAGCCAGGTGGTGGCAGATCTAAATTACAAACTGCAATAAAACAATAAATATATTGGAGGCCCTCTATTCAAACTGCCATAGATACTAAATACTTCAAGTGAATACTTTTTTCTTTTTTTTATGTTTGTTTTTCTGTTTTTATGTTTATTTACTTGAGGAGAGAGAGAGACAAAAGGAGAGAGAGAGAGAATGGGCATACTGGGGCTTCCAGCCACTGTAAACAAACTCCAGATGCATGCATCACCTTGTGCATTGGCTTGCATGGGTACTGGGGAATCAAACCTGGGTCCATAGGCTTTGCAGGCAAGTACCTTAACCACTAAGCTAATTCTCCAACCTGTGAATACATTTTCTTGATGTGGTATTAGTTGAGAATTACCTGAAATACCAAGTGTAACACATTACTTCCTTATTTACATAGGCTACTGATTTCTGATAACTTGGGAGACAAAATTCTCAGTAAAATATTATAACCTCAGCTACAGTTTTCCTTGTAATAAATACTCTCCAACAACTGGGTCACAGAATGTGTTTACTAAAGGGGAGTGTGACGTATACTTTCCTTAGTGGGTGCTATGACTCACAACTGCTGCTAATCTGACACAACGAGGAAAATGCAATAGCATCCAAAATGGTAAGTGGTATTGTCCCTTAGTATTCGATATTCAGATAAAAAATAGCATGATGTCATCTGTCTCTTTTTCTTCTCTAAGCATCATGAAGTATTTAGAAATCAAGAAAAAGAAAACACAGTCATAAACTTAGCTAGTATTTTCTAATTTTAGTAAAAGATGAATTTCAAAACTATTTCTATATACAAATAAACCCAAAGCTTTTGAAAAAAATATCCTGTTCAAAATTAGAGTGTTTTTTTTTTTTTAATGGTGAAAATTTGGAATGTAGAAAGCCCACAGATTTCCTTCACCCCCCACAAGATTGCCTTAGCTCCACAGAATCATGTGGTCTGTCTGGTATTGATTTGACATTATTGGCAATGTTTTTTCAAAACACTTAAACATTTTTTTCATATTTCTAATTTTAAAAGAAAAAAATTTAGTCATGCTGGGCATGGTGGTGCATGCTTTTAATCCCAGCACTTGGGAGGCAGAGGTAGGAGGATCGCCATGAGTTCAAGGCCACCCTGAGACTATATACTGAGTTCCAGGTCAGTCAGGGCAAGAGTGAGATCCTACCTCAAAAAACTAAAATATAAATATATATATGTCATTCACAAATATTTTTCTTTTTTAATATGTTAATTTTTATTTATATATTTGAGAGAGGGAAAGAAACTGAAAGAGAGAAAGAATGGGTGGGCCAGGGTTTCCAGTCACTGCAAATGAACTCCAGGTGTATGTGCCACCTTGTGCATCTGGCTTACATGGTCCTTAACCGCTAAGCCATCTCTCCAGCCCCACAAACATTTTTCTTATGTTAATGTACTTTTGCCTTTTAAAGCTGGCCAAAAGGATAAAAATTCTTTCAGTTTTATTCTCAACATATTGCCATTCTGATAAGAAATTAGACATTTAGATGTTATTGAATCTTATAGAATTACCAATTTTAGCCTATCTATTGCTTGAGGGTTTTTTGTTTTCTGTTTTTTTTTTTTTTTTTTTTTTTTTGCATTTTTTCTCCTTTTGATTTGTAACTACCATCTTTTAAGGCTTGAAGATGTTTGTATGTATTTTGATGTTAATATTGCCAAACCAACTTAAAATCAGTTTTCTGAGTCCAAGCTACCCCTTCTGTATCTTCTCTTGAACTTGAACCCATTTTACATAGGAGTAAGTAAACAGAGCATTAAAGCATTCACCCATTGTTACAGGGTTAGTGAGAATTTGACTCCAATTGCTCAGGTTCAGAGTTTATTGTATTAACCTATTATGATGTGGTAAATATGTATAGTATTAATGGTTGTATTATCATAAAAAAGTATATGTTAACTGCTGGGACAATGGTTCAGTGGTTAAAGTTGCTTTTCTGCAAAGATTCTAGGCCCAGAGTCAATTCCTCACTACCCACATAAAGCCAGATAAAAAAATGGCTCATGTATCTACCATTCATTTGCAGTAGCAAGAAAATCTGACTTATACACACACACATACATGTCCACACAGGTAAATAAATAGATACATAATAAATATGATTTTTAAAGTGTATGTTAAATAACAGTTACATTTATTTTTATGATTTATTTCTTTTTTATTTATTTGACAGAGAGAGGGACAGAAGCAGAGAGATGGAGAGAGAATGGGTGCACCAGGGCCTCTAGCCATTGCAAAGGAACTCCAGACACATTAGCCTCCTTTGCATCCAGCTTTACTTTGGTGCTGGGGAATGTAACCTGGGTCTTCTGGTTTTGCTGGCAAGTGCCTTAACCATTAAGCCATCTCTCCAGCCCAACAGTTACATGAAAATTTTAAAAATGAAAGGATACATCAAAGAAGCCAGCCTAGATGTCCATAACTAGTCATATATTGTAGTTCCATGTGTTTTTCAGGAATCTTTGAATACAGTAAGAGTAGAGCATTTCTCATAGAAATAATACTTATAATGGGCAAAACAGAAAGGGTTCTGTAGTTAAAATGCAATGAGAATGAAGGAAATTAATTGAAGAAAGCCAAGTTGAAGACAGCAAAACAAGCTACTCTATTCCAGCAATAGTCATTGTCAACCTTTTGGCTCAGAAAATTTATCATTTCTATCTTCATAAAAAGTGAACAATATTTTGCTTACACTTTTCAAAGATGCTTATATTTTAAGAATAATTTCTTCACATTTTCATGAGAAATTATATCCTTTTAAAAATATTTATTTATTTATTTGACAGAGAAAGAGAGAGAGAAAGAGAGAGAATGGGCACACCAGGGCCTCCAGCCACTGCAAACGAACTCCAGACATGTGTGCCCCCTTGTGCATCTGGCTAGCGTGGGTCCTGGGAATCAAACCTGGGTCCTTTGGCTTTGCAGCAAATGCCTTAACCACTAAGCAATCCCTCCAGCCCAAGAAATTATTAATATAATCCATACACTTTAGTAACTTTTTGGCTGTATTTATAAATAAATAGAGATTAAAATTGAAACATACTTGAAAATTTTTCAGATCAATTAAATAACAGAATAGTTTGGGGCCAAGCCAGAATCTTTAAGAAATGAATATTATGCTAAGCCATGGATTCTGAAGCTTACTCAAACAAAAGCCAAAAGATGAGCCCAAAATTAATTAAAACTATACTATTCCATTGGCTGGAGAGATGGTTCAGTGGTGAAGGCACTTGTCTGTGAAGCCTAAGGACCCAGGTTCAATTTCCAAGTGCCCACGTAAGGCATATGCACAAGGTGGTAGGTACATGCATCTGGAGTTCCTTTATAGCAGTTAGAGGCCCTCATATACCCCCCTTTCCCTTTCTCTCTTTCAAATAAAAAACTCAATAAAAATATTAAAAAATAAATTATTCCAAGTCATACGTTTTCATTTATTTAGGGATTAACATGTTCCGGTAGAAAGTCACGTGAAATTTGTCTGTTTCCTGAACATATGTGTTTTTTAAGTTTAGATACATTTTTTATTAGAATATAGATAGAACTTAAGAGTAAAAAGGAAGACAGATCAATTGCCAAAGAAAGAAGAGGGGGTTCCAGAGAAGCTGAAAATATCTTGATGGTATGCTAACATTGTGGCATTTATGTTATAATGATTATTATAAAATAATTAATACTATGGAATTTCTTTCACTAACAATTAGAAATAAAATAGTAATACAATATTTAGAAAATAAAGTGGTTTCAAAGTGCCCTGATAGGATAGATTTTTATGGGGCATATAAAACCCTAAAATTGTAAGGAAAATTTCAAAATATTTATTTTTGAAAGAAGAGTGTGATGTTTAATATCAAATGTCAATTTGCAGGATTTAAAATTGCCTTGGGTATGGGGGGTGCATGCCTTTAACCCCAGCACTCAGGAAGGTGAAGTAGGAGGATTGCTGTAAATTTGAGGCCAGCCTGGGACTACATGGTGAATTCCAGGTCAGCCTGGGCTAGAGAGAGACCCTACCTTGAAAAATCAAATTAAAAAAAAAAAAATCTCTGGGTATGTCTGTGATGGCTTTTTTACAGTAGGTTAATTCTTATGGGAAGATCCACCCTAAATGTGGGTGGCTATATTTCATGAGCTTGAGTCCTGGACTAAATAAAAAGAAGAAAGTTATTCTCCAAGATTCATTTCTCCCTGCTTTACGACTGTAGACTGAATGTGATGAGCTGCCTTGTGCTCTTTCAACCATGTCTTCATGAAGGACTTTATTTCCCTAGAACTATAAGTTAAATAAGCTCTCCCTCCTTAAACTGAGTTTAGCAGGTATTCTGTCACAGCAATAAGAATAGTAACTAATACAGAGAGGATGTATGATTTTAAAAGTTGGGCTTTATAATCAAGGAAAAAATGGTACTGTGTTTCTGTGGCTTTAGCTAATGTCAAACTTGGCTTCTTTCTTTTAAATATTTTTATGTATTTATTATTTATTTGCAAGCAGAGAAAGAGAGAGTGAAGGAGGGCAGAAGGGAGAACAGGCTTGCCAGGTCCTCTTGCAACTGCAAAGGAACTCCAAATGCATGCACTGATTTCTGCATCTGGCTTTTCATGTGCACTGGGGAATTGAACCCAGGCCAACAGGTTTGGCAACCAAGCTATCTCTCCAGGCCCACTTCTTTTTTGTTGTTGGCAATATGGAAAATTTTTATTTTTCATGAATTTTTTCCTCTCAGTCATGGTCTGTAGGTTGCCCAGATTGGTCTTGGACTCGCAGGTGTAACAATCCTCCTGCTGTAGCCTCCCACACATGCCACCATGTTGAGTTCATGATCTTTTCTTAAAGAAATATCATATAACTAAAGTTATCTGGTAAAAATAAGATTATCTTTTTTTTGTGGATACAGTACACTAGAATTACTAGAATGCTAACAATAAACCTTGGATATTCTCAACGATTCAATAAGGATACAATAAGAATGGATCCATTAGAAATAATACACTGAAGGATTCCTGAGTTTTAAAGCTACAGCAAGCTCTTAGCCATTGCTTCTGCTCTTTCCCTATTAGACTGACTCAACCAGAAAGCTAATAGGAAAACTTTGACTATAGAAAATAGGTTATGACTCTATCTTCTCTAAACCGAAGATCAAACACCTTGTCCTATCCTTTGCTTAGATTACTATCAAGAGGTTTTAGAGATAAGGAAATTAAAACTCAGACTTTTTCGAGAAGGAAGGGGAAGATTCATTTTAGGATCAGCTTTTAATTAACCTTTTGCTTACTCTTTCACAACCATTCTTTTACCTGTATCCAGCCTTGGGGGGGGGGGTTGCGACAGAAGGATGGATAATTCTAGTCAAAATGTGATGATAAATGAATTACGAACAAACCTACTATTGTTGTTAACACATATTAATAACCACTTACCTGTGTTTATTGCAAAGGAACTATTCTGGCTTCATAAGAAGTTCATACAGAGTACATTTAAAAAGTAAATTCACTGAAATAGTTTCTCTTACCTCACATAATTTTACTGTGTTTCTTAATTCATCAATGAAAAATTTTCCACGTTTTTAAGGTTTTTATGCTTTACTATGAAGACCCTGAATACCTATCCAATGTAAGCCTGTGATAATGGAAAGCATAAAGCAAAAGTTAAAGAAGATGATTCGATTGCAGAGCTTCAATTTTCTACATACTCATTATCCTTCAAAGTCTCCTTGGGGACAGTCTCTCTCTTTGGCCTAGATATATTTTGGAACTCATTATGCTAAAATTACTGGCAAAAGAGAGAAGAAAACACATAAATAGTTTCATGGCTGGGCAAAGGGCTGGGTGGTCTATGATTTCAAGAATTAGTTATGGTTTGACCAATTAACTCTCATGATTGTCCTATACAAATTTTATTGAAAAAAGAATGCCCTTTGTGGAGGGTTTTTCCTTCTGGGGGTATGGAAACATTTTTTTTTTCTCTCTTTCTCTGACCGATGGGAGAGATTGCATTTGTAGTGCAAATGTTATAATATCTTTCACATACCGTGCCAAAATATTGCCTTGGGTTTTTAGTTCTCTTTTAATCAAGGGGCATATAAAATAAATACATATACAAGTAATTTGCAAAACCTGAATCACATCAAAGAATAAAGAAAGATAAGTTTGTGTGATGCTGAGGAAGTGTGACAGAATGTTAAAGAGATTTACATAATAAAACACTTACAAATGGATGCCTTCAGTTTTTAACAGTAGAAGGGCACAGCTGAAAAACACTTCTGTTTTGCTTTTGGATGGTCTTACAGTAGACTGTGTATAGTGTTAGTCAGTAATGCCCCTGAAACTGAAGCCAGTTTTATTCTTTGCATTACCACAGAGTCCATATATACATTCTTTATGCAAACCCTCGCTATATGTATGATTATACATAACCACTTAAAATAGGTAGAATCTAGTGAGATGTTACATGAAAATTTTAAAAATGAAAGGATACATCAAAGAAGCCAGCCTAGATGTCCATAACTAGTCATATATTGTAGTTCCATGTGTTTTTCAGGAATCTTTGAATACAGTAAGAGTAGAGCATTTCTCATAGAAATAATACTTATAATGGGCAAAACAGAAAGGGTTCTGTAGTTAAAATGCAATGAGAATGAAGGAAATTAATTGAAGAAAGCCAAGTTGAAGACAGCAAAACAAGCTACTCTATTCCAGCAATAGTCATTGTCAACCTTTTGGCTCAGAAAATTTATCATCTCTATCTTCATAAAAAGTGAACAATATTTTGCTTACACTTTTCAAAGATGCTTATATTTTAAGAATAATTTCTTCACATTTTCATGAGAAATTATATCCTTTTAAAAATATTTATTTATTTATTTGACAGAGAAAGAGAGAGAGAAAGAGAGAGAATGGGCACACCAGGGCCTCCAGCCACTGCAAACGAACTCCAGACATGTGTGCCCCCTTGTGCATCTGGCTAGCGTGGGTCCTGGGGAATCAAACCTGGGTCCTTTGGCTTTGCAGCAAATGCCTTAACCACTAAGCAATCCCTCCAGCCCAAGAAATTATTAATATAATCCATACACTTTAGTAACTTTTTGGCTGTATTTATAAATAAATAGAGATTAAAATTGAAACATACTTGAAAATTTTTCAGATCAATTAAATAACAGAATAGTTTGGGGCCAAGCCAGAATCTTTAAGAAATGAATATTATGCTAAGCCATGGATTCTGAAGCTTACTCAAACAAAAGCCAAAAGATGAGCCCAAAATTAATTAAAACTATACTATTCCATTGGCTGGAGAGATGGTTCAGTGGTGAAGGCACTTGTCTGTGAAGCCTAAGGACCCAGGTTCAATTTCCAAGTGCCCACGTAAGGCATATGCACAAGGTGGTAGGTACATGCATTTGGAGTTCCTTTATAGCGGTTAGAGGCCCTCATATACCCCCCTTTCTCTTTCTCTCTTTCAAATAAAAAACTCAATAAAATATTTAAAAAATAAATTATTCCAAGTCATACGTTTTCATTTATTTAGGGATTAACATGTTCCAGTAGAAAGTCATGTGAAATTTGTCTGTTTCCTGAACATATGTGTTTTTTAAGTTTAGATACATTTTTTATTAGAATATAGATAGAACTTAAGAGAAAAAAGGAAGACAGATCAATTGCCAAAGAAACAAGAGGGAGTTCCAGAGAAGCTGAAAATATCTTGATGGTATGCTAACATTGTGGCATTTATGTTATAATGATTATTATAAAATAATTAATACTATGGAATTTCTTTCACTAACAATTAGAAATAAAATAGTAATACAATATTTATAAAATAAAGTGGTTTCAAAGTGCCCTGATAGGATAGATTTTTATGGGGCATATAAAACCCTAAAATTGTAAGGAAAATTTCAAAATATTTGTTTTTGAAAGAAGAGTGTGATGTTTAATATCAAATGTCAATTTGCAGGATTTAAAATTGCCTTGGGTATGGGGGGTGCATGCCTTTAACCCCAGCACTCAGGAAGCTGAAGTAGGAGGATTGCTGTAAATTTGAGGCCAGCCTGGGACTACATGGTGAATTCCAGGTCAGCCTGGGCTAGAGAGAGACCCTACCTTGAAAAATCAAATTAAAAAAAAAAAAAATCTCTGGGTATGTCTGTGATGGCTTTTTTACAGTAGGTTAATTCTTATGGGAAGATCCACCCTAAATGTGGGTGGCTATATTTCATGAGCTTGAGTCCTGGACTAAATAAAAGAAGAAGTTATTCTCCAAGATTCATTTCTCCCTGCTTTACGACTGTAGACTGAATGTGATGAGCTGCCTTGTGCTCTTTCAACCATGTCTTCATGAAGGACTTTATTTCCCTAGAACTATAAGTTAAATAAGCTCTCCCTCCTTAAACTGAGTTTAGCAGGTATTCTGTCACAGCAATAAGAATAGTAACTAATACAGAGAGGATGTATGATTTTAAAAGTTGGGCTTTATAATCAAGGAAAAAATGGTACTGTGTTTCTGTGGCTTTAGCTAATGTCAAACTTGGCTTCTTTCTTTTTAAATATTTTTTATGTATTTATTATTTATTTGCAAGCAGAGAAAGAGAGAGCGAAGGAGGGCAGAAGGGAGAACAGGCTTGCCAGGTCCTCTTGCAACTGCAAAGGAACTCCAAATGCATGCACTGATTTCTGCATCTGGCTTTTCATGTGCACCGGGGAATTGAACCCAGGCCAACAGGTTTGGCAACCAAGCTATCTCTCCAGGCCCACTTCTTTTTTGTTGTTGGCAATATGGAAAATTTTTATTTTTCATGATTTTTTTCCTCTCAGTCATGGTCTGTAGGTTGCCCAGATTGGTCTTGGACTCGCAGGTGTAACAATCCTCCTGCTGTAGCCTCCCACACATGCCACCATGTTGAGTTCATGGATCTTTTCTTAAAGAAATATCATATAACTAAAGTTATCTGGTAAAAATAAGATTATCTTTTTTTTGTGGATACAGTACACTAGAATTACTAGAATGCTAACAATAAACCTTGGATATTCTCAACGATTCAATAAGGATACAATAAGAATGGATCCATTAGAAATAATACACTAAAGGATTCCTGAGTTTTAAAGCTACAACAAGCTCTTAGCCATTGTTTCTGCTCTTTCCCTATTAGACTGACTCAACCAGAAAGCTAATAGGAAACCTTTGACTATAGAAAATAGGTTATGACTCTATCTTCTCTAAACCGAAGATCAAACACCTTGTCCTATCCTTTGCTTAGATTACTATCAAGAGGTTTTAGAGATAAGGAAATTAAAACTCAGACTTCTTCGAGAAGGGAGGGGAAGATTCATTTTAGGATCAGCTTTTAATTAACCTTTTGCTTACTCTTTCACAACCATTCTTTTACCTGTATCCAGCCTTGGCGGGGGGGGGGGGTTGCGACAGAAGGATGGATAATTCTAGTCAAAATGTGATGATAAATGAATTACTTAACAAACCTACTATTGTTGTTAACACATATTAATAACCACTTACCTGTGTTTATTGCAAAGGAACTATTCTGGCTTCATAAGAAGTTCATACAGAGTACATTTAAAAAGTAAATTCACTGAAATAGTTTCTCTTACCTCACATAATTTTACTGTGTTTCTTAATTCATCAATGAAAAATTTTCCACGTTTTTAAGGTTTTTATGCTTTACTATGAAGACCCTGAATACCTATCAATGTAAGCCTGTGATAATGGAAAGCATAAAGCAAAAGTTAAAGAAGATGATTCGATTGCAGAGCTTCAATTTTCTACATACTCATTATCCTTCAAAGTCTCCTTGGGGACAGTCTCTCTCTTTGGCCTAGATATATTTTGGAACTCATTATGCTAAAATTACTGGCAAAAGAGAGAAGAAAACACATAAATAGTTTCATGGCTGGGCAAAGGGCTGGGTGGTCTATGATTTCAAGAATTAGTTATGGTTTGACCAATTAACTCTCATGATTGTCCTATACAAATTTTATTGAAAAAAGAATGCCCTTTGTGGAGGGTTTTTCCTTCTGGGGGTATGGAAACATTTTTTTTTTCTCTCTTTCTCTGACCGATGGGAGAGATTGCATTTGTAGTGCAAATGTTATAATATCTTTCACATACCGTGCCAAAATATTGCCTTGGGTTTTTAGTTCTCTTTTAATCAAGGGGCATATAAAATAAATACATATACAAGTAATTTGCAAAACCTGAATCACATCAA
The DNA here is from genome assembly GCA_036365145.1 of Orientallactaga sibirica. Lineage (NCBI taxonomy): Eukaryota > Metazoa > Chordata > Mammalia > Rodentia > Dipodidae > Orientallactaga > Orientallactaga sibirica. The sequence goes on along the minus strand of JAEOAD010000060.1, from coordinate 10,595,732 downwards.
AGAATAAAGAAAGATAAGTTTGTGTGATGCTGAGGAAGTGTGACAGAATGTTAAAGAGATTTACATAATAAAACACTTACAAATGGATGCCTTCAGTTTTTAACAGTAGAAGGGCACAGCTGAAAAACACTTCTGTTTTGCTTTTGGATGGTCTTACAGTAGACTGTGTATAGTGTTAGTCAGTAATGCCCCTGAAACTGAAGCCAGTTTTATTCTTTGCATTACCACAGAGTCCATATATACATTCTTTATGCAAACCCTCGCTATATGTATGATTATACATAACCACTTAAAATAGGTAGAATCTAGTGAGATTTTTTTTCTGAGTCATGGTCTTATTTTGGAGCCGTGGTTGGCCTCCATAAAACTACATGGATTGGGCTGACCTTGAAATTACAGTGATCCTATTGCCTCTGCCTCCTGACTGATTTCAGGTATATGTCATCATGACCAGCTAAGGTTTAATTTTTAAAAGTTAAAAAAAAAAATAGGGTTGGAGAAATTATTCAGCAGGTAAAAGTACTTCCTGTACATGCATCAAAACTGGAGGAGCTGGGCGTGGTGGCGCACGCCTTTAATCTCAGCACTCGGGAGGCAGAGGTAGGAGGATCACAGTGAGTTCAAGGCCACCCTGAGACTACCAAGTGAATTCCAGGTCAGCCTGGACCAGAGTGAGACCCTACCTTGAAAAACCAAAAAAAAAAAAAAAAAAAAACCTGTAGGGAACCTGAGACTGAGACTGCTGAGTTTGATTCCCAGAACCCATGACAATCTCCTAGGCATGACATACACATCTGTAACCCCAGTCATGGGGGAACAAATCTGGATCATCTGGACCTCCTGAAACTACCAAAGTTTCAGAATCACTAAAGGCATTTATTTAAGGAAACAACTGAATGAGCAATAGAGGGGAACACCCAAAGTTCCCTGCTGATCTCTGTTTAGTACATGACAACACATCTTATACACATACAAACACAACACATATATGCACCACATATCACACATGCACAAAAAATGAAAGAAAAAAAGAAAGAAAGAATACATTAAAAGTTTTTGAGGGTTGTAGAGATTGCTCAGTTGTTAAAGTACTTGCTTGCAAAGCCTAACTAGCCAGGTTTGAGTCCCCAGTACCCAAGTAAAGCCAGATGCACAAAGTGGCACTCTAGAGAATGTTTGCAAAGGCTAGAGGCCCTGGATCACTCTCTCTGTCTCTGTCTCTGTCTCTGTCTCTCTCTCTCTCTGTCTTTCCCTCTCTCTCTCTCTCTCTCTCACACACACACACACACACACACACATACTTTCTCTCTCTTCCCCCCCTTTATGTATCTCTGCTTGCAAATAAATAAAAACATTTTTTAATGTTTTTGAAAAATAATATCTAAATTTTATACTGCCTTTATCTATTTTTTTATTGAGAGAACTGTAATTTTACTATTTTATGGATGCAGCCAAAGATATGGGTTAAATTATAAACTATTCTTTTCAAACATTATAAATGTTCACCCATCTTTCCACTTGCCTCCTCTTGCAGAATATTCCCTGAGCCTTGGTGGGTATGTTAAAGGTCTGTTGAGTTCTCCGTAGCCTCTGGATCTCTTCTTTGATGCTGAGTCACTGTCCCCTCCTTGCTCACACTGACTGAGGCCTTTCAAACCCCACAATGAATACTAATAACCCCACTGAGGAGAATCCTCAGTGGAATGAGGGTGAGGGGATATGACTACATTCTTATTTTTAAAAAGATTTTATTTTTATTTATTTGTTTAAGACAGAGAGAGGGAAAGAGAGAGAGTGAGAGTGAGAGTGGGCATGCCAGGGCCTCTAGGCATTGAAAACAAACTCCAGACACGTGTGCCCCCTTGTGCATCTGGCTTACGTGGAATCTGAAGAATCAAAGAAGGGTCCTTAGGCTTCGCAGGCAAATGCTTTAACTGCTAAGCCATCTCTCCAGCCCCATTCTTATTATTAAAAAAAAATCAATTAAAAAATCAATAAATAATTTATTAAAAAAGAAATGTTCACCCAAATTCAGTTTTAACTGTTATTCATGTTAAGTGCAAAAAGGCACTTAAAGTGGTGGCACACACCTTTAGTCTCAGCCCTCAGGAGGCAGAGGTAGGAGAATCACTGTGAGTTCGAGGACACCCTGAGATACCATAGTAAATTCCAGGTCAGCCTGAACTAGAATGAGACTCTACCTCAAACCTCCCCCCCCCAAAAAAAAAACCCAATTGTTTTAGAAACCACAGTCATATTGTATATAGAGTATGTAACATAAATGAAACTGGAGAACCACAAACTAATGAATCTGAAGAAACTATGGAAAAAAAAGAGGAAGAATTGTAACCACATGGTGTATATTCTGCGTGTATATTTGCCAAGATTATTTTTCATTACAAAATAATTAAAACATCAAAATCTTCATTTATCTGAGTCATATTATACTGAACCATCCAGAATTTTAAACTTATTGTCATCTTTAAAAAAATTCAGCAGCTATAAAAACCACACAGTTATTTGAAATAGTAAAGTGAAATATTTTTGACCACAAATGGGTTGGTTCCAATTTCTCAATATATATCTTAGGTTGTTTTTGAACAAATTAAATTACAGAAATATTATTTTACTTTAAGTTCTTTGTCCTTGATAATCATGTTTTCTGGTTGAAAACTCTTGAGTGTGCCTCAGGATGCCACCATGTTTCTGTTTATTATTTTTGTAAGAGCTCCATGTTTGTGTAGCTCTCTCATCTGTAGCTCAGGGGGCTCATCCAGGCTTAGAGCTGGGCTTTCCTGTACTCTCAATTTGCTTTCTTTGGTTTGGTAATCTTATAAAGTATCCTTCAAATCCTTCCTTTGATCATCATTTCCCAAATTTAGATCCAAACCTCTCTTATGTGCTTCCATTCCCTTCTGCAATTGCATACCTGGTATGTTCTCTAAAATGTCCTCCAGCCACCCTGAGACTACATAGTTAATTCCAGGTCAGCCTGGACTAGAGTGAGACCCTACCTCAAAAAACCAAAAAAAAAAATAAAAATAAAAATAAATAAATAAAAAAAATAAAATGTCCTCCAGATAGCCTCTACTTAACATGTCAAAGAGGGAACAGTAAACTGCAAATGCTGTAACTTCTAATTTCCCCATCCTTCCTCATCTCAATTAGTGACGTGAAACTGGACAGAGAACCTTGAGACAAAATATGTCATTCTTTGAAAAGAAAAATTTAAAGGGCTAATTTTAGATTCATTTTAAGTTTATAGCAAATTTAAGTGAAAATAGAGTTTTGGCAAAACCTCTTTCTACACATTGTACAGCCTCCATATTCTCTGCATCCTACCTCAGAGTGGTTCATTATCTACAACATACAAAGTGCCTGTGAGGTAGCATGTCCACCCAATGCCCACCAGTTACAATATGGGTCTCATGCTTTGTGCTGCACATTCTCTTGAGTTTTTGACAAGTGTATAATTACCATTCTTCACGTTTCCTTTTATTTTCCCTTTCTCTTCCAAATTTTATTTCTGGGATGTATTTTACAATTTCAAATGAATTCTCCCTACAAAAACATTTCACAAGTTTTTTTCTCCATGCGATTGTCTTCTATCTCATATCTGAAACAGAATACTGGCCTCCTAAATTGCATCCCTATCTTCCCTCTTGCTAAATGCATTTAACCCTCAGCAACCATTCTTCCCTTGTCAGGCAGGCAGTTCTCCCAAACAGAACCAATGTCTTTTCATGGATCACAGGACACTAATCTAGCTCTTTCCTATCTCCACGACCCAATTTTGTACTAATTAATAAACATGTCCATCTTCCACACTGGACCTCTTGGTGACTGAAATCTCCATTGGCTTGCCTTCTACAAGGATTTTGCAGAATTTTCCTCTCTCCCCAGCTGATCTTTCAACCTGATTCTTTCATATGCCTGATCCCCTTTCATGATTTAGGTATTAGTTAAAATGTTTACTATGATGGGAAGCTACCATTTATTATTTTACCCTGAATGGAGTCATAAGTGAAGTAGTCCCCATTTTTTGAAAAAAAATGATATTAGATACTTTTATTTCTAACATTGTCCTTAGGATTTTGAAACCAAAAGTACAGAGAATTTTTTTTAATCTCTCATGCACTAAGAAGGAGAAGCTAGTAGCAACTGAAATGATCTGTGCAAGCCTGGGATGCCAGCTCCAGACATCAGCCTGCACTTCCCTTATCATCATTTCCACGTCTCCAATGGCATGGTGCTGTCAGTAATGTCAGGTATATAAACAAACAACAAATAATTAACTTTAAGTTGACTGCTGATGAAGGAAAGAAATGAAAAGGTCATTAAGTCTGACTTAATTTCCCTGTTTGTTTTTAAAAATATATATACTTAAAAAGAAGTACACAAGACCATCCCATGATAAGAAAGAAAGAAAGAAAAAAAGAAAGAAAGAAAGAAGAAAGAAAGAAAAAGAAAGAAAGAAAGAAAGAAAGAAAGAAAAAAGAAAGAAAGAAAGAAAGAAAGAGAGGGAAAGGAAGGGAAGGAAGGAAGGAAGGAAGGAAGGAAGGAAGGAAGGAAGGAAGGAAGGAAGGAAGGAAGGAAGGAAGCAAGGAAGGAAGGCCCTAAAATGCACAACAGCCTGGTGTAGTGGCACATGTCTTTAATCCCAGCACTCAGGAGGCAGAGGTAGGAGGATCACTGTTTGAGGCCACCCTGAAAATACAGAATGAATTATAGGTCAGCCTGGGCTACAATGAGACCTTGCCTCAAAAATAAAATAAAATAAAATAAAATAAAATAAAATAAAATAAAATAAAATAAAATAAAATAAAATAAAATAAAAATAACAAATAAAATACACAAGCAATGCTTCAGCTGTCAGAGGCAAATTTCCTACAGTTTATAGAAAATAATAATTTCCAGCATTTTGGTATGTTGGAAAAAGCACCAAAAATTTCCTGTACAGTCTAAATAGATTTTAAAAGTTAAGAAATGTGAGGGTTTTAGTGCTCAAGCAAAGATGGTTTTCTTTGTATATAAAAGGTTTCTAAACATCTTTCTCTGTTCAGTGTTTACCTTTAATTACCTTTGAAAACATACCAACTGCACACAGCAATAACTTTCTACTTATGTTGACATGAGCTTAACTACACTCAGAGCACCACAAAATCCATCATCTCTAATCCCAATGGCTCTGAAAAATAACACTAAAGAATTCTCAGCTTAATTTAACGCTGTAATAAGTCAAAGAAAGAATAAAGATAACTAGCCCCAGATTAGTACACATTTTGAAAATTCTAAGAAAATAATTACCATAGCTTTCTGATGTGGAATCAGTAATTCTGCAAGGCACAAGTTAAGCTAAAATAAAAAGACAAGAAGAATTTCACCACATAATTATACTGTACCTAAAGGAGCTAAATCTATGGCTAGATTTCAGTACCTCCTACCCCACCAAGTGGACTAACAGTGTTATTTTTGTTAACAGTTTTTAAAACAAAGAATCCAACAGTAGATAGAAGATGATAAGTTTTATAAGGGAAAACAAAGACTTCTACTTTCTTAAATTAATTTTATAGATTTTATTCCTAGACTTTCTAAAAATCACTGTAATACATTCTCGCTTGCTATTTTAAATGTATGTAGGTACATAGAAAGAAGCACACATAAAACACAACTTTCTCAGCAGCTAACAATTGTAGCACATAAACTACCTCAAAGTAATCAGACACTGAGAAGGGGTTACCTGTACACACTGTAGGAATCAATAAATATAGGCAATGCTATAAAATAAGATATATATGCTATGATTGTTTATATAATATTTTAATTACCTTATAAATCAGTAAGCTTCCATGTAGCTTTCTCATATATCTTTAATTTTGGCTAATCCTCCACCATCCCCACATAAACCTTTCCAACCTCAATATTTCTCCTCTATACTTTCTTTCTTTTTCTTTATGTTTTTTTTTTTTTTTTTTTTTTTTTTTTTTTTTTTTTTTTTTTTTTTTTTTTTTTTTTGGTTTTTGAGGTAGGGTCTCACTCTAGCTCAGGCTGACCTGGAATTCAGTCTGTAGTTTTAGGTTGGCCTTGAACTCACAGCGATCCTCCTCCTACCTCTGCCTCCAGAGTGCTGGGATTAAAGGCATGCGCCACCATACCCAGCTCTCCTCTATACTTTCATATCACATGTATTCTACTATTGCTGCCCTCTTTGAGCCTGTATCCCAAAAGGCTTTTTCTAGGTTCCTGAAGTCTATAGATATTAACTCCCACTTAACCACACAAAGCTAAGTTTTGTATATGAGAGTATGTGGCATTTGTCTTCTGGGTCTTAACCTGTGAAATTGTAACATGGTTTCATCTGCTACATAGAATGCAAACTATGGTGAGGTTTTTATTTTATGTCTTCAAAGGAAAGTTAATTGACCACAAATATTTCCTAGAAACAAAATAGAAAGTTCAGGGCTGGGGAGATGGCTCGGTGGTTAAAGATGTTTGCTTGCAAAGCATACTGGCATGAGTTCAATTCCCTAGCACTCATATAAAGCCAGACAAGAGTTCTTTTGTAGAAGTAAGAGACCTTGGCAAGCGCGTGCGCGTGCGCGCACACACACACACACACACACACACACACCTAATTTTTTTTAAGTCAAAATAGACAATTTTCAATGATTCACAAAAAATTAAATTATTTAAGCCAGGTGTGGTGATGCACACCTTTGATCCCAGCACTCGGGAGGCAGAGATAGGAGGATTGCCATGAGTTCAAGGCCATGCTGAAACTACATAGTGAATTCCAGGTCAGCCTGGGCTAAAGTGAAACTCTACCTGGAACCACTCCCCCCCCAAAAAAAACAATTAAATGACTTAAAAGTGATACAGAAACCACTGATATTATAAGCATGTTTAATTAATTGAATTCACTGAGAATTTGCTGGCCTTGTGGTTCATTAAAGCTGGTAAGAAACTCCCAAGACAACCCTCAAATCATTCTCACAATTCATGTTTGCAAAATCCCTATTGATGATAAGCAAGTTCCCTATACCAGTTCTCAAACTATTTTATTAAACCAAAATTCATTACCAAAGAACCCAGAAGAAAACAGACCATCTATTTGCCACATCTATCCCTCACTAAAAAGAAGCCCCAACTCCACAGAGTAGAATAGTTCTTAAATCTTTGTCAGTGAAAATACATCCTATAAGTGTGTTATTACAGATGATGGACACTTGACAGTTATAGGCAAGTCCGCAGACACAGACGTTAACAGTCACACCTTATGTTTCTAAAGATATGTTTCATAGCAACTTGTAATTGTGTTATCTCAAATTACTGAACCCAACTTAAACTTGTTCATATTTTAAATCAAAAGTAATTGTTAATTCATTATTATTATAAAATAATTATATGAATAACAGGTGAAAGCTGTTGACCCCTGGCTATTGCTTTACAAAGACTGGTAGATCTGTACACCCCTAGTCTGCTAACGAGTAAACCAGTGCTGGAACTGCTAAAGGAATCTGAAGCAACATGAACTATTTTCTGTCAAAAACATCATTATAACATTTTTTAAAAATATATTTTATCTATTTATTTGAGAGAAAGAAAGAGGCTGAGAGAGAGAGAGAGAGAATGGGCATGCCAGGGCCTTCAGCCACTGCAAATGAACTCCAGATGTGTGCACCCCCTTGTGCATCTGCCTTATATGGGTCCTGAAGAATCGAACCTGGATCCTTTGGCTTTGCAGGCAAACACCTTAACTGCTCAGCCATTTCTCCAGCTCCATGCTAACATTTTTTAAAGCATGAGAATTAGGATATTTATTCGTGTACCAATTGTTTTGTGCAAACATAATTGGAATATTGGATTATTTTTTCTTTCTTTCTCTCTTTCTTTCTTTCTTTCTTTCTTTCTTTCTTTTCTTGTTTTGTTTCAGGATGTGTTCTCAAGGCTGGCCTTGAACTCATGTTCTTCCTGCTTCAGTCTCCTTCCAAAAACTGGGATAATAGAAGTCAGCCATGTGATGGTTAAGTTTTTCTCAACTTGATCTGTTTAGTAATCTGAGACATTACTTTCAGGTGGGTCTCTGAAGAAGTTGCTTCTAGGCAGGATTAACTGAAGGAGGAAGTCCTTCCCCCAGGGCGAGCCCTTCCCCTGTGTAGGCAGCCCCTCTCCGAATTGGCCTGGGGACATAAGGTGACTGAGATAAAAATATAGAGAAGACCACCAAAATAGGTTTTGCAGTATGTTAGCAATCTTCAGAGGCTTTCCAGAAATACTCTTTCTCAGTGGAACACTTGGACCATGGGAAAAGCCTCAGGCTGCACATAGTGGCTGTTAAAGCAAAAGCTGATGACCAAAGCTGGAGCCTGAAGAACAGGAGCATGCCCAGGGTTTTCAGGTCATTTTAACAAGTTAAACATACACACAAAAAATAGAAAGAAAGAAAGAAAGAAAGAAAGAAAGAAAGAAAGAAAGAAAGAAAGAAAGAAAGAAAGAAAGAAAGAAAGAAAGAAAGGAAGGAAGGAAGGAAGGAAGGAAGGAAGGAAAGAAGAAGAAAGAATCTGTAATCCTATCCTACTTGCAAAGAGAAACTATGTTTACAACCTGCTTTCTTCCAAAATATATTTTAAAAATACATTTTGCTTTTCAAATTTCCATTTTATAAAACTGTACAAAATTTGTTGTGAGCATGATAACTTATTGTCTCCACTTAACTACCAAATTAACTGTAAATAATTAATTTTGAAAAAATAAGGGCAAATCTTAGCATACTTTTAAGCTCTAATTCAATAAACTTATGACTCCTACAACTAATCCCATGGAAAACTGCCAATAAATACAGAACCAAGTATGAGTTTATATTTTCCCTAACATTTTATGCTTTTGAAATATTAAAAAAATCCTCTAGAAGATTTTAGTTTCCAAAACCTAGAAAAAAAGTCTTTTATTTTCACAGGTAGAATGTAGCTTTTACAATCTTTGTGCTCAGCATTTCTGAAGTATATAGTCTGAATAAACACTGATGTTGATGCAAATTCCTGGAGGGTACACTGTAAATTTAAGTCTAATCCAAGGCTGCTTAATCTAAGCCCTAGTCTATGTAGAGTTTCAGTACAGAACATTCCAAACTAGAGTTAATTTGAAAGTCAATGTACAGTCTTGAATTCAAAGTATCCACAAACTGCTTATCATTAAAGATAACATGTTATATAACATTATGCATTTTTTTTTCTAGGGGGAAAATCATTGCTCTCAAAGGGAGCTAAAATTCCTAGAGAAATGTAAATATAGCATAAACAGTGGATAGATGATTTTAGATAGTCTCTGATTTCTACTTGGGAATATAAGCAAAGTGATAACTCATCTTAGAGTCTCAACATCCTAAAGTAGTGTTCAAAATCTCAGGTGGAAAGGATTGTACCACTGAGCAGGAGAAGAAACAGAGGAAGGTGGGAACTCTCAAGTTAGAAAGATTTTGACTAAAGATGGTCAAAGTTGTAAGCATACCGTGAGAATAGTCTATGCCTCTGGGGTGCTTTCTGACCTTTGAACTTTTTTCTCAAAGAATAAACATCATAAATATTTTATGGTACTTTCTAAAGGAGCTGGTAAGCTTTCTTTAATGAATATAAAGTTTTCCCCTTGCTCATTATAAACCAAGAATTTAAACCTCAACACACTATGGTGTCTGATTCAAAAGAACGATCCAGACTTACGTAAACTGAAAACCTAGATGTTAAGGCTTTGCTATGAAGTGAAGGTTTCCCGCTCTGGGGCATATTAGAAAAGGAGAATCTCAGGTGCCCTCCCAAGTTGGAATCTGTATTTTTACCATGGTGCCTCTGTGATGCATATGCACAGTGAGGGTTGAGAACTGTTGACACTACACAATTTGAATTTTCTGTAGGTTTGTGTATGTCCACTGGGAAGGGTCACTATTTGAATAAGAAGGAAAAACAGTCTGCACTAGAATTTGATGAGCTGCTATTTTTGTACAACCTTGACATTTTCTTTGTAAGGGTCTTTTTCTTTTGTGAATATTTTCATTTGGAAGTGAGTATCCAGTGGATTCAGTTGGTACAAGATGGCAGCCAATGACTAAGGCTTTATGATGTCTCTAATCGACGCCAGAGTTGACTGAAAGGGCCTGGTGTCCAGAATTACGAATTTCTTCACTGAAGGTGTTCTTTCAAGATTGTTAGTACCAGGTAAGGCTTCCTTTTACTTTATGCATAAGATGTGCATTAATTCTGTTTTTTCTAGAATTCAGTATTCTATTTAAACATTTCAAAATAAAAGCAGCTTTAGTTTAGCGTGCAAATGAAATGGGCACTTTTATTTGTAGAATATCAACTGCAAAGCAAATATATCTGGAACACAAATCATTTGCTTGAAATATATAAGATGGATCTATAGAAATTATTATTCAAAGAGGCTATGGCTATTCTGAAAAATGTGAAAGACAGAAATGCAAGGTCTTAGACTCTCCCCCCAAATCTTTAGGATACAATTCAGAACTCTTATCATTTCAAAAGCTCTCTGGATGTTTCTGCTGGAAATGAAGCTTGAGAATCCTTAGCCTAAGAAGAGTCCCTAAGGCTTTTTCATTGGACACCTTTAAGAAAACTTCCTGAGGTGAGGACTATGCTCATGTGACTCAACATCAGGGATTAAAAAAGAGACGCCTGGAAAAAGAGAGGTCCCCAGAACAGGACACAGATTGCCAGAAGGGATCAGTTACTATTTTCCTCCCAAAGACACTTCTTCTACCTGCAGTTTTCCCAATAATGCAGTGCTGTTTCATATGCTTTTTAATTTTTTTATTATTTATTAGGTTTGAGTCACATATGAATTTAAAGAGCACAGATTTGGGGTCCAACACAATAATATAAATTCTCACATAGAGGGCTGGAGAGATGGCTTAGCAGTTAAAGCACTTACCTGCAAAACCTAAAGGCCCAGGTTCAATTCCCCAGTACCCATGTAAACCAGATACACACAAGGTGCTACATGTGTCTGGAGTTTGTTTACAGTGACTAGAGGCCCTGGTGTACCCGTTCTCTCTATTCTTGTTTCTCTCTCTTTCAAATAAATACATAAATAAAATACAAATAAAAACCTACTTTAGGGCTGGAGAGATTGCTTAGTGGTTAAGGTGCTTGCCTATGATTCCTAAGGACCCAAGTTCAATTCCCCAGATCCCACATAAGCCAGATTCACAAGGTGGCACATGCATCTGAAGTTCATTTGCAGTTGCTAGAGGCCCTGGCACTCACTCTCTCTCTTTCTCTTTCTCTAATAAATAAATTCAAAAACAGATTTTTTTTAAAATACCAACTTAAAAAATTCTCACACGGAGAAACATAAACCAATTCAAAAACTTCTGAAAATTAAAGCTGTACATCTCAATAAGTTTATAAAACTTTTCAGATTATATATCGAGTAAACAAAGTAGAGGGTGGAGAAATGGCTCAGCAGTTAAAGGTGCTTGCTTGCAAAACATTATGGCTTTTGTTAGATTCCCAAGTAGCCCTGTAAAGCCAGATGCACAGCGTAGTGCATGCATCTGGAGTTCATCTGCAGAGGCAAGAGGCCCTGGCACACCCTTTCTTTTCTGCTCCCCGTTGAAAAGAAAGAAAGAAAATTAAAGAAAGAAAAAAATTCAAAGAAAACCATCAAGTAGAATTTCTGAAGATGCGAGGAAATGACCGTAATCTACTCAATGTCCAGGGAAATGGTCGTGGATGCCTGTATAGCACCATTATGAAAAATCAAAGATGACCAGTGGGCATGGGTCATTGGTTTCACACCCATGGCCCTAGCTGAGAAAATCATCTGATAGAAGCAAGTGCCCACATTGGGCCTTGGCTGTGGCTCCAAAGCAGTGCCAAAGGTCAGCATCAGTGAGAACCTCCGTCGTATCCCCAGAACTGCAAAGAAAGAGAATGAACAAAACAACTTCTAAAACCATGTCTCATTATCCTCCTTCAAGTGTACAAACCTCTTAGGAGTTATTCTTCACTCACTCATACAGTTGATATGCACAGTGCTGCACATCTTTGCATACTAGATTTTTATTTACATATCAATGATTAGATCCTCTAAAACCTGTTTTCCATCCCCCCCATGGTTTATTTCAATTGAGAATGCTTTCTCCCATAATTAAGATATTATCTAGTAGAGGTAGAGGTTAGCAGCAGTCTGTATGTGATGGCCAGCATAATACACACGGAAGTACTGTTGGCAGTTTGAGGAATCCTTAAAATACAACAGGCAGTCACAATGACTCTTGTCCTCCATTCTGCTCCTTGAAAACTATATGCGGTGTCTGGAATAACCTTAGACATTTGTATGATGACAAAGCAGAAATCTGGAAGCTGACTTTGTACAGAAATGGCTATACCTAAAAGAAAAGTAAATTGTTTCAAGTAATCTTTGCGCATACATGTGTGTGTCTGTGTGTGATTACACGTGTGTGGGAGTGCACATCCACTTGAGGCCAATGGACAACCTCTAGTGTTATTTTTTAAGAACTCTGTCCATACCTTTTGAGACTGGGGATCTCACTGGCCTGAGCTCACCACTTGGGCAGGACTGGCTGGCCAGTGAGCCCCAGGGACCTGCTCTTTCCATATCTGCAGAGCTGGGATTACAGGAACATGCCACCATACCTGGCATTTTATGTTGGAATTGGGTATACAGAGCTCAGGTCCTCACCCTGGTATTGCAAGTACTTTACCAACGAAGCTATCTCCCTAGCCCACAAATTTTAGTCAATTATTATTCACAGAGAACATTGATCATTGTGATGGCTAAATTCTGTTTACAATTTGATCAGTTTAGGAATCTATAGACATTCCTCTTGGATGGGTCTCTGAGGTTCCTTCTAGGAAGGATTAATTAAAGGAGGAAGTCTTTCCTCCAGTGAGTCCTTCCCCTAGAGTGGGCAGCCTTCGGTGAGGGGGGCTTTATCTAAGGAAGCTCTGGGAGAAAAGACCTCTTTCCTCTCACCTGGCTGCTGGTGCTGCTTGCTGACTTCCAGTGTGGCCTGAAGACCAGCTGATCTCCAGGAAGCCTACAGACCTCCAGTGCTAGACGGGGACTGCTGAGGCATCCAGCCTTGTGGACTGAGCAGCGACCTATTGGTTCATGGCCTTGGGGCCTGCAAACTGCTATTGTTGGACTGCCATAAGCTAAATCAATAAAGCCCTTTCTCAATATAAATCATTCTAACTGTTCTTTTCCTCTGAAGAACCCTAATACAATCAAACTAACTTTTGCAAACTCCCTAAGAACAAATGCTGTTTTTTTTTTTTTGGTTTTTCGAGGTAGGGTTTCACTCTCATCCAGGCTTCTTCCAGGCTGATTTGGAATTAACTATGTAGTCTCAGGGTGGCCTTGAACTCACGGCAATCCTCCTACCTCTGCCACCCAATTGCTGGGATTAAAGGCGTGTGCCACCATGCCCGGATATGCTTGTTTGTTTGTTTTCCACCACTGACTTCACAGAATGTATGCAAAGGGGAAGAACAGAGAACCACAAATGACTCCATATAAAGGCTCAATGTTGGACTTCAAGACCTGCACAAGAACAAGCCATGGCTAAGAAGCAAACTGGCTTCACTGCAGATCTCACAAGTTCTTAAGAGAAGGAGAAGGCATCAAAGCAAAGACTGCTGTGAAGATCAATTTAGTTTGAAAATATTTCCTAAAACACCAATTACAAGCACAGATACATATTTTCACCTGGTTCCTCAGTCTTAGGAAACTTGCTGTCTATTTTGCAAAAGTGCATAGGAGAGTTGCAGAAATAAAACATGCCACAGACAGGGATGTACTGTTAGAGTAAGTGGCAGACCTTAGAGCTCTAGTATCCTTTTCTCACGTGGAATCCAAAATTTAAAACTCCAGGGGAAGGTTGGAGGACCATTCTTGGGAGAATCTAAATTACCCCTGAGAAAAGTCACTGCTGAACACTAAGATCTGGGGAGCTGCTACCAAGCCCATGGAAGAGAATGCTGCAAAGCCATATCAACATCTAGCAGATCTTCTTGTTTTAGGAGTTTAGGAAAAGGATTTTACATTGTTTCTTGAGAGAAACAAAAGGAGAGAGTAAATTCACAATTACAAGATAGCAATGTAAGAAGCTAAATGCCTGCAGTTTTAAGATGTATGCTTTGAATTCATAAAGTAGGTTGTCCTACTTTGTGTGAGGCATGCTGTTCAAATGACAATGTAAATGTTAAAACAGTTAAGTGAAGAGAAGAGCTTTTCAAATCAGTGGGGTGTTTTGAATAATGCTTCAATATTGAAATAAGAGGTAAGTTTAACTTCAGATTTTATATTCCGCAGGGGAGAATGCAAACATTATTCTCCAAGTACCCATAATTATCTGCTATTAGATATCTAGGATGGTATGTGGGTTAAAAAAAAAAAAAAAAAAAAGCTCTAAATGAATAAATGCCTAAAGTAACATTTTCTATTATTCAGGGTGTCTTTGTAATTGAGTAGCCTTATGTAAATTTTAACAAAGATCCTGAATTACATATATCCATTAGCTGTAACTGCTTTACATTACATGACTATTGTTTTAAAGATATCTCCATTAGTTAAGTTAGTCATATATCTTTTAGCATTTCTCTTAAAGAAATTATTTTTTACTTATTTGTTTCTGGTTTAATAAGAATATAAACTGAGAATGAAAATATGTATTCTTTTTACTATGAATTACTCATCATATTTAGAATTGAGCCAGGAGTAGATTTTGTTTTTTTTTTTCACCAAGCATGGTGGCACACACCTTTAATCTCAGCACTCTGGAGGTAGAGGCAAGAGGATCACAATGAGACTGAGGTCAGCCTGGGGTTACACAATGAGTTCCTGGTCAGCCTGGGCTGGAGTGACACTCTACACCAAAAAAAAAAAAAAAAAAAAAAAAAAATTTCTTTCTTTACAGTTCATCTTAAATAAGTCATTAAATTTTGGGGTTCATAAATCAAGCATATAAGATGATCAGGATTTTATGAACAAGAGCACAGGAATAACCCAAAGTCAAACCTGGAGACTGAATGTAAGAGTTGTAGGAAATTAATTAACAATCAGCTAATTTATAGTTATCATTCATAATTAACTTGTGACTAACATATGTATAAAGCATTTTTATATATACTACAAATTCATGTCCTTTATTAGTGAATACAATGGTTCCTTGTGACTTCATGGAAAGCTGTAGTTATACAGTAGTGATCAAGACAGAAATATGCTCCTTGTCTGTTCCTTACAGCATATAATTTATCAATATGAATCAAGCATGTACATTTGCCTTGGGGCCTTGAAGGTATAAAAGCACACTGCATGGAGCCAGATGGCTGTAAGCTTAAATCCCTTTTTCACACTTGCTAACTGACTTTTAGGCAATATTTTAGATATAGGTGACATTTCTGGCAGCCATGCAGAGGCTATTTGATCCCTCATACTTCACAAACTCATGGGATGAAGACAACCAAATCATCTGACCTTTCCCTGGCAAAACTAGCCAAGAAACATACTTCAAAAAACTACCATTTTAAGAAAAAATTTAAACCTATTACAGCATACATGTGCTTCTTTAGTTAATAAATTTTATTTAAAGCACAGAATTTTATGAAAGCTAAAAGACGTAGAATGCATAAATTAAGTCATCAATTAGAACTGATGCGGCAAATTTTATGCAAGCCCTTATATCCCAAAGTTTTCATTTCTTCTAAAATTTATATAAAATGTTTTTTAGGGGCTGAAAGAATGGTTTAATAGTTAAGGCACTTGCCTATGAAGTCTAAAGACTCAGTCCCCAGTACCTATATAAGCCAGATGCAGAAGGTGGCACATGCATGTGGAGTTTATTAACATATATATATATAATGTCAGTGCAGAAATGCTTTATTTTGTGTGTATCAAAATCATAAACTTGGGCTGGAGAGATGGCTTAGCGGTTAAGGTGCCTGCTTCCTAAGCCTAAGAATGCTGGTTCCAATCTCCAGTGGTTCCAATCTCCAGGTCCCACGTTTAGACAGATGCAAAGTGACGCAAGAGTGCAATGCTGCACTTGCCCACAAGGGGGTGCATGCATCTGGATTTCATTTGCAGCAGCTGAGAGACTGCTGGCACACCCATCTCTCTGTCTTCCTCTCCCCCCCTCTCTGTCTCTCTCCAAAAAAAAATCATAAACTAAGTGCCCTCAACATCTTGTGTCATTTAAGACCTCCTATTTAACACACACAAGCCTAATTATGTTAATAGATATTATTCTATGCATTATGATGGAAAATATGCAACTAATAAGTGCATATAAATGAAGATTATAATACATTGGGCAATGTGAGAAAGCAAGTTTCTTTTAATTAAATGTTCTATTGTGAGATGGCTAGTTAGATATTACCAGACTTGAAGGACATTAAATTAATAACTAATAAAATCAGAGACTGGAGGTGTAGGATTCTAATTACTGGTCAGAAGAATGGGACTTCAATCCTCTCTCTGATTCTGGGAAGAGGTGTGACATCCTGAATTTCTTGGAAGGACGTTCATTAATAACTATGAAGCTATTTAGGGTGATTGAGCTAAAAGTAAGAAGCAAGAATGTCCTTGAGTCTGCCCTGGCAATCTCCACTGAGCCACAAAAAGACTGATCCACTGCTAATCTCTTGCCTGAAGGACTTCCCTAGATCTGTTTTTCCATAAACAACCAGACTCCCTCCCTTGGAAGGAATTTCCCTTTCCTAGAATTAATGTTATAATTTCATCCTGGCATTATGGTTGGTTAAGCTCAGCCCTAAAACTTGGTGTCATAGCTGGTTAGCTCAGCTCCATTCAGAAGTTATTTTGCAATACTGAAGTGGAAAAAATATATTCTACTTTTACTTTTCATGTCATAATAAAAATAATTCATAGACATAGTTAAGAAAGTTTATGAATACCATTTCATTTTTCCTGAAACATTCACAAAGATTTTCATTTTCTTCAATTTTTACCCTATTTTTTGGCAATTTTGGTAAGATTACCTGGAATTCTTATTAAACATGGAAAAAAAATAACAAAGTGTAAAGTTTGAATGGTCTGCACAATGTAAGCATGCATGTGTGTGTATATGCACACACGCACATACACATATACGCACACATTAGGGCTACTAAATAATATATTTACATGGGGAACACTAAGTGCATTTAGTTGCACAATGTCCCCCTAATGGACTGTCTCCCTCCCTTTGCTTCCTCAAATACCTTCCATTCCCACTTGCTAGATGAGTATATCCTCTGGCTATCTTAGATCTCCTCTTCCCAAGAGAAGAAAGAAAAACCATCCTAACCCTAGTAAGCTGGCTTTTCTTCTTTCTTATCTTCTCAAACTACACCTTCAAGTTGTATCAATTAACAAACCATAGATGACCAGGCATGATTCATAGGGACCTACAAAACAACAAGAGCCATTGACTGATGTTTTCCTCCCATTTTGGAAGTTCTGAGCTACTTAGAACTAAATGTGTTAGCAAACAAAACCCATACGACTTGTGGAAATGTTATGGAATCCATGTCTCAGTCTTTCTAGGTATTTTTTTTCTTTGAAAAGTAAGTTAATTTGGCAACAAACCATGCATAGAAATAATGGAATTATTTGTGTCAAAATAGAGTGTATTAAGCTGTATCACAATTTGGTGTTAATTTCAGTTGCACAGAAGGTCTTATTGAATAACCTGTGGACCTTTTGACTTTTAAATGCAGTGTGTTATGGTAGGCTTTAAACGTACAATGTCTATTAAGTTCTACTGGTAGGTTGTCTGCTGACAGATGTTTCCCATATGTGAGCTATCAGACTGGCCTCTGCAGGTTCTGGAATTTGAAAAATTGACTAATATCATTGGTCAACTGGAGAGCAAAAAAAGAATGCCTGACGTATATAGACATTTTTTAAATTTATAGAAAATTGTAACAAATTATCATTAAACTTTAAATAAAATGTTCTGTAAAATACAAAATTTTGAGATATTTTGGACAAAGTCAATAAATAAAATGTTTAAATAAATATTTTCTGACTCTCTGTGACCTGCTAAATATGCTTAAAACATAGTTTATCAAGCTGTGCTATAAAATATTTATATGAGTCATTTTATTTCACCTCTAAATACTTTATATTTTATATACTATAGTGTGAAATAAGGAAAGCAATTATCCATAGAAAATCAAAAGCCAGCTGGGCATGGTGGCGCACACCTTTAATCCCAGCACTCGGGAGGCAGAGGTAGGGGGATCGCCGTGAGTTTGAGGCCAGCCTGAGACTACATAGTTAATTCCAGGTCAGCCTGGGCCAGAGTGAGACCCTACCTCGAAAAAAAAAAAAAAAAAAAAAAAAAAAAGATAACATGATTATAAAGACAAGAAATAGCTTGAAAATAGGAAAATAATGACATTTAACAATGATGCCTGTCATTTCTGTGTGCTATAAAGCCTGGTACTCATGCCAGAGCCAATTGTGTCAAATCAACTTTATCTGGTTTATCCCTACCTTGCTCATTTATACCTGCATTCTTAAGTCATTCAGTAACAACATGGCTGAATTGGTATCAGAAAAAAAAATGCTTTAAAAGGAGGAAAAGCAGCAAAAGTACAGAAATCAACAAAAATGCCTGAACCATCTCTGCACTTGAGCAGATATTCTATTTGAGTTTGGCTTTCAATGGTTTCCTTTAGAGACTCAAAGAAAGCAGATGATTGCATTTGGGAATCATATTTGTATTACATGTGTTAAATATTTCAGCTAAATTTTATTCCAAGGACCTGGCAAATCGTCATGAGTTCTGAAGGTTTTCTCAGTCATCTGTCAATAACTAATTCTAAAAATCATTTTGAGTTAGAGCTATCTTTTTATATGATTCTAAAATCTAACAGCCCTCACCTGCAGTTGCTCCTCTGGGACATTTATGCTACAGGAAATGTACTTTTTGACACCTTTGTCAGCTTCACCATCAGAGTGTGTGGCAATAATGAAACATGCTCACGAGTGTGTATTTTGTCCAACAGATGCAAATGAGTTATATGTCATGTCTTCTGACTTAGATACATTCGGATATGTCACACATGCCATGACCCTAAATAGAAGTATTATCAGAGACAAATCAATGAAGTACTGATGGAACGTTGTCACTGCTAAAGCTAACGGTCTTATAAATCATTATTAGTTTTTTTTTTTTTTTTGAGCACATAAGCAAGCAGATACAAAAATAAATAGCACCAATAACAGAAGTGATCTCAGAAAAGTAAAGAAAAAAGTAAACTACACTGATTAAATTTTAGGGAAAATAATTTAAGTATGCCTACAAACCAGTATGTTTTTTACAGTAGATATGAGATGGAAAATCAGTTTGGTGGAAGTTTTCACTTTTTTATAGATGACACCAAGCATCTAAATTACTTAACAATATTCAGTTGGTGCATTCAATTTATCCTAAACTAAACATCTCCTGCCATAGTCTAAGAAATTCATGATTGCACTCAAATAATCTAAATGCATTAATGCTTTTACTATGCAATGTAAGTTAAAAAGTCAAACTACTTGAAGTGACTTTGATAATGTTCATCATGGTATACTTGAAATAAGTACAATAATTATGTAGGGCCCCTGGGAGGTGATAACTGACCTCATATAATTACATTATATGAATAAAAGCTGTTCACCACTGAAAACTTTAACACTATGAATTTAATATGTCTAAATACACAATGAAGTAAGTATACTCAAATCATTGTATGTCCTTATATAAAACATAAGAAAAGTTAATCTCAAATAATTTCATATTACATTATAAATTTGGGAAATACAGTTTAATAATCTACTTACTCATTTTTCTAGTTCAAAATTATCTACAATAATAGTATTTATTTGTTTATCTGTCATTTTTTGTTTGTTTTTGCAAGGTAGGGACTCCTAGCTAAGCTGACCTGGAACTCACTCTGTAGTCTCAGACTAGCCTCAAATGCACAGTGATCCTCCTACTTTGCCTCCCAAGTGCTGCGATTAAAGGTATGCACCATCATGCCTGGCAATAATAGTATTTAATACAAGTACCAAAGAGCTATAGAAAATAACTTTATTAAGAAGATGTATTTATTAACTGTAAGAAAGGCAAAGTGGATAGATAGATAGAAAGATAGATAAATAGATAGATAGATAGATAGATAGATAGATAGATAGATAGATAGAAAGATAGAAAGATAGACAGATGATAGCTATAAAGATAATTAAATAGAAAGTTAAATAAAAATTGATTAAGGTAAATAAATTAAAAGTGATAGATTACTGAAATACAGGTTCTTTTTTTGTTTTGTTTTGTCTTTCAGATATAGTATCACTCTAGCCCCAGTTGACCTGGAATTCACTATGTAGTCTCAGGCTGGCCTTGAACTCACAGAGATCTTCCTATTTCAGCCTCCTAAGTGCTAGGATTACAGGCATATGCCACCATGCCCAGCTTAGTTTTTTCTTTTTCTTCTAAGTATAACTTAATTATTTTGCTGATTTGGGATAAAATTTAGTTACAAATTATATTACTGACTTATATAATATGAAAGCCCTAATATGGTTTGATATCAGTGTTGGTTATGGGTAGCATCATGAATTAAATGACATTACTAACTTGTTTCTAGCAGGACTGTGAAGTTGAGTATCCTCATTCTAAAATTCCTGAACACTAAATACATTGTCATTGCCACTCCATAGTTCTAAAACATCCATGCTGCAGGGAAATCTAGGGCAGGCCTTGAACATCATGGCAGAAACCTGCCCTTAGGAATTTTGGCTTAATAAGTTATAGGAGGGAAGGCAAAGATAACACAGAATGTGTGAGTACAACATTTGACATTATAGCTTGGTACTCTTTGCTCAATTAATTTGGGACTATATAACTGTTATGGATTAAATGTTTCTTCATGAACTCTGTAAATTGGAATCCACATCCCCAGTGTTACAGTATTAAGGGGTAGGATCTTTGAGAGGGATTAAGTCATAGGATGAAACTCCTATGTTTGAGTTTTGTACCCTTAAAAAATAAATGGGCTACATTGGAGGGATGGCTCTGCAGTTGAAGGTGCCTGCTTGCAAAGCTTGTCAGGCTGGATTCGATTCCCCAGTATCCATGTAAAGCCAGGCACACAAAGTGGCAACTGTATCTGGAGTTACAACAGGTCCTGACTTGTCCATACACATACACTCATCTCTCTTCTCTTTCTCTCTCATTCTTTCTGTCTTTCATAAATAAAATAAAATACTAAAAAATAAATACATGAGCAAGATCACCAGCCTAAATATGAGGATTGAAGAATTTGGCAATGTGAAACCCAGAAAAAGTCCCTCAGCCAGGTTGGTCAACAATGGAAAAGGTTATTCCACACGTTTCCTCACTGAGTCCAGTGCATAAACTTGTACACACTTCCTCACTGGTCATCTCTTCCTGACATGTCTTTCCTTTTATACGGTGAATTTCCGTCTCTGCCTTAACCTTTCCACTTTGCTAACACATACATGCCTTAAATCTAGATAAGCCATTATATCCACTGGGAAAATTTCTGCCACTTCCAAAAGTGAGTTAAATTCTTCTCTTCTTATTTCCACTAGCATCATTTTTTTTCAATTAGACCATAATGTTTATTTTTATCCTCTGAGGAAATAGTATAAGTTCCTTAAGGGTGAGAAACACATGTTAGGTGATTAAGAATCCACTGTGCTTCAATAAGGTTGACTAGAGGAAAAGAGGAGGAGAGAAGTGACAAGCTGCCCTGTATTGACACGATCAGTCTGACTGGGGGAAGAGTTACTCTGACTTCATGACACAGCTCTCTCTCCCAAATTATACTTGCTGGGAATGACACCACACTTTGAGCTCTCTACTATAGGGGTAATTACTCTTAGTTTTCAACTAAGCACTGTTCAGAACATCTAACCTTTCCTTACCTAACTTTTTAGTCTATGCCACTCAGAGCAAGAATTTCCATGAAATGATGAAACATTGCACCTACTTCAATGAATTTTCTCATAGTCATAGTTTATACCAAACAGACAGGTTCAGTGAACCTGTAACCAAAAGTGATAGTACAGATAACTTGGCTATTATAATTAAAATATCTATAACACATTTAATAGTAGTCATTTCTATGGCTTATCAAGCATTCAGTTCTCATTAGTATTATTGAGAAATTTTCTATAACATGTATCCTATGAAATGCTCCATTATTCTCTTCATACTTTCCTACTTAAAAAAAGAAATTATACATCCTCATTCATCATAAGGCTATCTCTACAAGAGAAAGATTTAATTGATGAGAAAAATTAAGCACTTAAAATGAATTAATCCATAAACATTCAATAGAAATAGGGTCTTTTGGAATTACTTTGATAAACATAATTAAATTTGCCAAATCATTAGTCCATATTATAATTGTTCCTATATTATTCAGAAGGAACACAACAGCTCAGCTCTCAATGTTTCAAAATTGACTATAACACTGGAAGTGTTTTCCACATAATTGCTAGAAACAGCTAAATAAAAATGATTTATTGAAAATACATTTGAGTGGGGAAACAGCTTCTATAGGTCTTGCTTTAAAACACCCAATTAACATTTCTATTTGGCACAGCAATTATAGCAGTGTCCTTCCTTTTTTTTTTTTTTTTTTTTTTTTGGTGGCTCTGGATGTGGGGAAAGTGACCTCCTCTCAGCTGTACGACTAGGGGAATCCTTTTGCATGCCTGATAATTAATGAGGGTAAACCCAGTTCCTGGTCTTCTCTCCTGTGATGTCCAGTGTTTATTTGGGATGATGGTTTTCATCTTTGCCCTTCCATTCATTGCAGTTTATACCAATTTCCGTTGGGTTTTCCTCAATAACCTTAACTTTCAGTGGTGGTCAAGAATGAGTTAATTGATAATTAAAATATCTAGTGTATAGTAGGCACTATTTTTATAAGAGTGGAAAATAAATTGCTACAAAACAAAATTAAAGATCCAAAGACAAATGTACATTTAGGTCTTGTGCTGCTTTTATTAAGTGCGTGAACATATCACTCTTTCATATTGGATAAGCCTTCCCTGTGGAGGTACTCAATATTTATTTTCATTTGCCCACTTCCACCCTCACTGGCCCACTGACTTAATAAAACAGCACTGAATCCATATCATGTTTGTTAACAAAGGCAGATGTAGAAATGGAGAACTTATTTGGTCTTCTGAAGGTTTTCTATAGCAAAAGTACTAGAAGGAATTTTCCTGCTGCTGTTTAGTCATAATGTCTTCCACATCCCCTTCAAATCTACTAAAGACAACACACCTCTGGTCATAGTTTTCTGAGCTCCCATTCATGCACATTTTGAATGATCCTCCGGGGTTGTGGTCTTATGTATTTATTTACTTTGCTTCTTCATACTAATGTACTTCCACTAATCAAGACAAGCTTCTTGTTTTCTCAGGCAAATCTTTAAAGATACAATTTCTTAAATTTGTGTAAATATGTACTTTGGCATCTGCATACCAGAATCTATTTTAAAATATCTTTTAGTTTCTGCACTAGTGCATGGTATTGTGGTCAACAGTTATGTGGAAAAACTGGATATCAAGATACAAAGAGCATGGCAGAAAGAGAAATTAAAAACACACACACACACAAGAAAGAACTATCATGATAGTGCTGCCCAGCACTATCAGCTGAGAGAAATTACAACACAGAATGAGCAAGCCTCACAAACCAATATTATACACAGCAATATTCTATTCTAATCCATATTATAGATAGCTGCACACAGAAGTGCAGAGATAGCCCTCTCTGTGCATGGGTTCCAGATCCCCACATTCATGCAACCACAAACAGAACATAGGAAAGGAACCTCATCTGTACTGAACATGAACAGAATTATTTTTCTTTTCATTATTCTGTAAAGAATTAAATACACAACTATCTGTATAGCATTTATATTACCTTAGGTATTACAAGTAATGTACATGTGAGTTAAAGTATATAGGAAGATTTTATACATTATACACAAATATTACAGGATTTCATGTGAGGATCTGAGCACCCAAGGGCTTTGCAATTCACAGGAGTTTCTGGAATAAATGACTCATATATACCTTGATATATATATATGAAACTCTGTCTTGGATACAGGCATTACACATAATGTACCAGAGTAATTTGTAATGAATGACTACATTTGTACATAATAGTAGTTTATATTCATAAACATATACATACATATTTCAAAGAATGCTACTTACATCGTTCTGATCTCCAGAAAATACAACAGGCACAATAGCATGGTCATACATCAATAGGGAACAGATATCTGAGATGTGCATGCCTAATCTAGACTTGCTTTGTTGTTCTCTACACTGGAATGTTCCTGGAGACTGGTCCTTTGACTTGATGCCTTCTTTAGATATTCTTGAGGAAGGTTAGAAGTCCATACATCCAAAGTGGAAGTGTACTGTGCCTCCTCTGAAGTTTCTGTAATGTGCTCTATCAGACAAGATTTTAGGAACTTATCAGGTAGAAATACATACCACCATTGCACATTTCTTTAGAAGAGCATAATAACTTTTAATATGGGAAAAATGATAGAAAGAATCCAACAACTATTCACCCTGACAAGTGGCATGGGCCTGAAATCCCATGTACTTTGGAGACTGAAGCAGAAGGTTGACAAGCTTAAGCTCGGGTAATTTAGGGAGATCTTGTCTTGAAACTCAAAGCAGAAAGAGAGGTGAGGATTTAGTTAAGTGGGAGATTTCTTGCTTAGTGTGTTAGGTCCTATGTTCAATTCTTTTATTTTTATTTTTATTTTTATTTTTATTTTTATTTTTCGAGGTAGGGTCTCTAGCTCAGGCTGACCTGGAATTCACTATGTAGTCTCAGGGTGGCCTCAAATTCATGGTGATCCTCCTCTCTCAGCCTCCAAAGTGCTGGGATTAAAGGCGTGCACCACCATACCCGGCCTATGTTCAATTCTTAATGTAACAAGACCCATCTTTTTCATTTGTTTGTTTGTTTTTGAGGTAGGGTCTCACACTAGCTCAGGCTGACCAGGAATTCACATGTAGTCCCAGACGTGCCTCAAACTCATAGCAATCCTCCTATCTCAGCCTCTTCCAGAGTGCTAGGATTCAAGGGGTGTACCACCATGCTAGGCTTACAAAATACATCTTGAACAAAACAAATTTTTATAGAGTCCTGTGGAAAATTGATATTCAAGATACATTTCTGTGTTTAAAAAGATGAGTTTTCACAAAATAGATAAAGATGATCAACTTTTATATAATAATAATATAGTCTGCTAATAGATAGTTAATATGTAGATAAAATCATTTGGAAGAACATACACAACAAAACATATTGGTTATATATGGGTACCTGACCTGGAACTATTGAAAAAATGCTCTTTCAAAAGTAATTCCATGCTATATGACTTTTAATAGGATTTTTATCATTTTAAAATAATTGAAAATAAAAGTCATAAGGAAGCATCCACATTATAATATAGTAAAGAGAAACAGCAGTTACAATGAGAAAGCAGGAAAACAGGAAAAGAGAAAGAAGCCCAAAGATGCTTAGAGACTTGATAAGCATTCAAGTTGCAGTTCTCCCCAGACAGACAGTTTGGTAAATGCAACGAGGGAGAGTACAATGCTACTTACATTTTTATATAAAATGTGAGTCCAGCCATGGGTGAAAATGATGAAGTAAGAAGGGTTTAAAATGATAATCTTTTCCACTCAGACTTCAGTGATTTCCTAATGCCCTCAAGGCACAAAAGCAGTGACTCCAAGTTGAAGGCTGCCAAAATGTCTCAGAGGTCTGGAGTTTGGGACCAGAGAAATGATAAATGATATGTATTTAGTTGGTAATTGCAAGACTCTGAAAATTTTTTGAAAAGAAAAAGAAAACTTAATGTGCCTTCCAATGGCCAGTGAAGTAGGATGTTTATTCTCAACAGTCATCTGTTCCTATGACAGAGATTTGATCCAATTTTGAAAAGATCATTCTGACTTTTAGCACGTTTTAACTAATGTTTATAGGTAATCCTTCAAAATAAGAGATCCAGGGAACCTTCTGGTGATGTTCTATTTGTGAGTTAAAATATGAATTAATTATCATCATATTATTTAATGATGAATGAAAGGGGAGAGAAAGAGAGAGAAAAGAGTGAGAGAGGAGAAACAGGTAGGAAAAAGAAGGCTCTATCCCACAGATGATAATGTATTATAAAGAGATGTAGTGATTAATAATACTATTTCAGCAGAACTTCCTAAAAATAAAAATAATAAGATTTTACTGTATAACATACCTGGAATTCTCAAAAGCCTTGTTCTAAATATTAAATGAATAATTTAATCTTTAATATAACAGTGATGTTTTATATTTGTGTTAAATGTCATTCTTCCTTTTTATCTCCAACAGAATAACTAATAACTGATTATGTCAATTTTTTTCTTTGAAAAAAATCCTTATATATTCCCAATATGTACATTTAAATATATAAATATTCATATAGAGCCAGAGTAATGATTCAGTGGTTCAGAGATCCTCCAGTGAAAGCACAAAGACCCTAGAAGACTTGAGAGGCCAATCAAGTTTGATCCCTAGCACCTACATAAACTTCCAGGAGTGGCTACACATGTCTGTAACCCAAATCATGTGGGGAACAGAGAATAGAGACTCTCATGGACTTGAAAAAAAAAAAAAAAAAAGCAAGCTTCAGAATCTACATGAGACACTGACTCAAATAAGAACTGACAGAATAGTTATAAAAGGAGAACACATGAACCCCAGGAATATTCACAAGTATACTATTCCTAAGATAAAAAAGCAAATTCATGAAGTGTTCCATTTTTTTTAAAAGGCAATTTGTAACGTGCTTTTTAGCTTTAACCAAAGAAATGTATTTATCATAGCTATTAACATTTTCATGCACTCACTGCTGGTGAATTCAAGAGAAAAGTAAGATATCTTTATTTTAATTTGAACTTTAAGACACACACATATCCCCAATGATTACACTATACATATATAACATATATGTGTATCTATATAATAGGACAGCTTGTAAATTGTTAGGTCTCTTTTATTCCCTCATGGAGCACATGTCTAGTTTCTTTTCAGTGAATTACACTCTTTTGCTTTCCTGATGAGCACCCTTGGGTGGTTTTGTATCCCCAGCAGTCTGAAAGTTGCTTCACTTACCATGGACTGTACTTAAAAAGTCTTTCTGAATGAAGAAGCTATAATCAGTGTAGTACTGACTTATGGAAATAGTTGATTATTATATTTGGACATTTGAAAGTACACATTACTTTTGGACTAAGACCATATAAAGTAAAACTTGCTCCACAATAGCATTCAGTACAGATTCTTATCTTCACATCTATAATGCCTCTTCATTCACCAAGTACACATGTAATTAACTCACCACTTCTTTTATATTCTGTCATGAAAATAATAACTTCTTGGCTGATAAATGTAAAACTCAACCCAAAATAGCACATCTATCTACTTCAGAGACCTTCTGGTTATTATTGTGGCCCTAATTAATGCTGGCTTCCTAAAGTGGGAGGTAACTGCTGACACGTGTAATGCAGAGGGTTCAATGAGGTAAACGAGCAGTAATGAACGTTTCCTTTGAAGCTTGCCTGACAGAGTGCTTAGATTACAGAAAGTTGAAGAACTATCCTGAATATGGCTGATAAATGAGAATCCTTTCGTGACCCTCACTTCCATCAGTACTTAAGCAATATCACTTTCAATGCTTCAGTTTAGGTGCTTTGCCTCTAAAAGTCAAAGATTTATGGTGAGTGAAAAATGTCCATATTAAAAAGGTAAGGAAAGATCCAGATGATATCCACTCTTGACCACCATAATTAATAGCTGAATCATCAGTGGTAACTAATTGAATGGAGGTCAGTATGTTGCCATGGTAATGTCCTAGCCAAGCAATTTTACCCATTTTCCAGTCTACTGCCCCTTTGCATAACTGAAGTTATAAAATGCTTTAATTGCAAGATTCACAAATGATGCAACATCTGGGCTCAAATTTATATATAAAGGGAAAAGTTTAATGGAGTTATTAGCATATTGGTGTGAACACCTCAATTTTTATATTTAATAATAAAATCTTTAGTTTTGCTGATGTACTCTCTAATGAAAAAGAGCAATGGCATTTCCATCTAAGAACCAGTGAGAAAGATCCTATTATTGTGTTTCAAAAAGTTCAATTTCTTAAAACAAATTATTCACTTTGGCTTTTTCTTACATCTTTTGAGAATCTTGCTAAATGACAGAACTCTATGTTAAAATTAAGTCACTTCAAAACATGTCCAGATCATCATTTAGAAAAATCAAGTAAGGACAAATATCAAGTGCAAAACAGCACATTTACATAGTTACTTCACCCTTGTAATGAGAATGTAATTATACTTTTATTAAATTATAGGCATGTGAGAACCCCTGTGGCTATAATATCCCATGAGAAGAGAATATACGGGTTTTATAAATTAAGTAATTCATACACAATACAGAAAAACAATATCTCTATAATATTTTGCTAAGGAAAATAAGATATATAGGTTTATGCTTGGTATAATTGGCATATGGAAAATAAAAGCATACATATTTGTTATTTTTATGTAAAACAAGCAAAAAATAAATTAATACCAGAAAAATGTATTATTAGACTGTGAGCGGATACTTCTATCAATTCTTAAATGAACTCTCAACATTTATACATCATCATGAGTGTCCCAGACATGTTTTTATCAACAAGAGCATTTTTATCACTAAGATGGAGCAACATTATACGCTTCATATGTTGGAAAAGGTTGAAAGCTGAAGAAGTGATGCTAGAATTAATAAAGAAACAAAGGCCATAGCCATTTCATATTTTTAAATGTTCCATTCTTTATTCTATAAGCCTCATTGAGTTTTCTACTACGAATTTGTGCTACAGCTTCCTTCTCTGCCAAAAGCATGACTTCCCATTGTGTTTTCAAGAATGCTGACATAGCCAATTATCCAGTATTCTATCTTTGAGTTTCAAAATTTTCAAAAATATTGTTTTACCAAAAGAACCAAAAATGTGAAGAAGAAAAAAGATAGGACAAACACTGGAATTTAGTCATATATATATATATATATACATATATATATATGTTAGATTGCAGGAATATTCTGCTGTATATATTGATTATTAAAACCAAGTGAATTGACATGAAAATATTTTAATTTATACACACACACACAAAAAAATCAAAAGGCATGGGCCATGGTGTCCAGAGTGGGATTCAAATCTCAATAGTCCCCTTGTCACACTGAGTTCAAGCCAGGGGTTCAGCAGCCTTACGAAGCTTTTGCATAGGTAAAGAGAGATTGTTAGTACTTTAGTACTCACTAACCATCTTGTCACAGAAAGTTAACAATGCTCATAAAGTCTTTAGCAAGATGCCTAGCACATAATAACCCCCAGATAATGGTACCTAATATTAGTGTAATTATCCACCTCATTTGTGAGCATGGCTACTACCTCTGATAGAAGTGATTGAAATTGTTCAGAGCAAGATAAAATCATGGTTGCCTCATAATTCTGAATTAGCCTTTGGCCTCCTAATGAGAGCACCGTCTTTTACTAACAGCCAGCTTGTTGGAAATGAGGTGCTTTGAAGACTCATCTGTGTCTGTATTTTTTTCATTGCCCTAGCAAATTCCCTTGCCATTGAGCTTTATGAAATCCTGTAAGGAGGAACATCCACACTATATATATATATATATATATATATATATATATATATATATATATATATATATATATTAGAAGAATTCTCCAGGATAGGCCACAAGCAGTGAAGGGGGGGGGGGCTTTGTAGAGTTCAAACTATAACTTAAGAAAATGTGGAATAAAACCAAAGAAGGAAAAGAGTGGGGAATTAAGAATAAGGATCTGGGCTGGAGAGATGGCTTAGCACTTAAAGCACTTGCCTGCAAAGCCAAAGGACCCAGGTTCAACTCCCCAGTACCCATGTAATGCCAGATGTACTAGTGGTGTATGCATCTGGAGTTTGTTGCAGTGGCTAGGGGCCCTGGCATGCCCATTCTCTCCACTATACCCCCCCCTCTCTCTCTCTCTCTCTCTTTCTTTCTGTCTCTATTTCAAATATCAATTTTTTAAAAAATTTAAAAAGAATTAGGTCCCAAAAGTTTCTACATGGGCCAAACAAGAGTAGCTAAATGCCATACAAAATGAAAGATAAATCATTCTTCAAGTAAATAAAATGAAATTTGAAGGGAGGGTAAAAAGGAAATTGAAGCATTCTGAAAAGAAAATGACACAGCACAGTTTTGAAGTTGTTGCAGTCAGGTTTGCATTGCTGGCAGAAATCACCCAACTAAGAGCAGCTTGGGAAAAAAAAAAAAAAAGGTTTATTTTGGCTTACAGGCTTGAGGGGGAAGCTACATAATGGCAGGAAAAACGATGGCATAAGCAGAGGGTGACATCACTCTCTGGTCAACATAAGGTGGACAACAGCAACAGGAGAGTGTGCCAAACACTGGCAAGGGGAAACTGGCTATAATACCCATAAGCCCACCCCCAACAATACTCTGCCTCCAGGAGGTGTTAATTCCCAAATTGCCATCAGCTGGGAACCTAGCATTCAGAACATCCGAGTTTATGGGGGACACCTGAATCAAACCACCACAGAAGTATAACTAAATTTTGTCTTTAAAATTTAAATGTTTTTAACTACATCCTTTCTTTCAAAATTGTCCAGGGACCTGGGAGACATCTCAGTGGTTAAGGATACTTGCTTGCACAACCTTCCAGCTCAAGTTCAATTTCCCAGTAACCATAGCAAGCCAAATGCACAAAGTGGCACATGTGTTTGGAATTTTTTTTTTACAGTGAAAACAGGGCCTGGCTTGCCCATAATCAATCATCTATCTATATTTCTCTTTCTCTCTCTTTTGTAAATAAATAAACATATTAAAATAAAATGTTGTGTCATTCAAATAAGATATATCACTAGGGATGGATGGGTACTCACAATACATGTTGAATTGCTAGTTATTTCTCCATTAAAAAAAACATTGAAACTAAGATTATAAAATTCACACAAGTCATTTAAACACATATAGTACATTCTAGAAGACATAATAAAAGAACATGGGGGCTGAGGATACAATTTAGTGGCTGGAGAACTCTCCCCAGGAGAACATGGTCACCTACCTGACTTAGCATCCCCAGATACAATGCAAAAGGAAGAGGCCATGGAGGGCTTCTGTAATCCCAGCACACCAATGGAGAGGGAGAGACAAGAAACGTTTCCTAGATGCTCATGGACCAGCTAGCCTGGCAAATGCAGCAGTGAACATTAGAGATGATGGATCCAGCTTCACATGAGGTAGAAAGCAAGGACAGATGTGGGAGTTGTCCTCAGACCTCCACATATGAGTCATGGCACATGCATACCTGTACATATTCATACCCATGAACACACACATATGTACATCATGCACATACTCATACACACCAAAATGAGAAAGCAACTAAATAAAGACAAGTGACTGTTCCTGATATTGGGAGCTGTACATTAGCCTGGTCTGGCTAACCTGAGCACACTGCCTCTGAGAGTGGGCCAAACATCCAACAAGGGCTTTCTTAGTTTTTCTTTATGGTCAGCAGTATCACTGGGAAAATAGAACTCTTCCTCAGGAGCTTGGGCCACAATCTTGGAACTTCCAGCTACCATTTTCCCCATCCTACAAACACAATCTTCCTAATGTTGGCAGAGAGGCTAAGCTGGGAGACCGAGTGGTGTGGATGCAGGAGGTTTTGAGTGCCTGAGAATGTATCCCTGGAATATTACACTGTTCCTTGACCATTATGTGACCTTTCAACTTCTTGCCCTCCCAAGACAACTGAGCCATTTGAGGTGAATTTTTGATTGTTGCAAGGAAAATAAGTCATGCAACTAATTGAAGTTTCTATGTGTGGAACTCTGCAGACACTCCCAAATTAATTTTGTCTAGCAAAAGCCTTTGACAACTATATTTATGATCTAATGAATTTGTATGTTTTTACTCTGTTAGCTCATACTACAGTCTAACAGGGTCACTTATTCTCTGTATTTTCATGCATTTCAAAACAATCTGTGTTCTAAAAACAGTATTGCTTAAATTGATCATGTGATGCTGTTTCTTTTACCTCTGAGCATCTTCAGAGCT
This sequence comes from Orientallactaga sibirica, assembly GCA_036365145.1. Classification (NCBI taxonomy): domain Eukaryota; kingdom Metazoa; phylum Chordata; class Mammalia; order Rodentia; family Dipodidae; genus Orientallactaga; species Orientallactaga sibirica. The sequence continues at coordinate 10,563,445 of JAEOAD010000060.1, read as the reverse complement.
AGAAAAATGCTTGAAATATTAGTGGTTATTTGTGTCCTGGAACTCTGCTTAGACACAGTGTGAAGTCACCACTCTAAGCCCCATGCCTTATATGCTTCTGGTGAAAATAGAAATTTTATGAGCAAAATGTGATGGCTGAGAAATAACTGCTACCTGTTTGTACCTTCACAGGGAAAGACTGTCGCATACGTCAGCTTGCTAATTATCAGGAATGGAGCTTAGAATCACTCCTCTGGGAATAGAAACTCTCTCTCTAAGGTGAAAGAAAAAGAGATAAGGGGGAGTAAGGGAGGAAAGGGAAGAAAGGGGAGAAGCAGGGAAGGAGAGAAAGAGGAAGGGATGAATTAAAAAAAGAAGAGAGGAAGGGAGGAAGGGAGGAAGGGAGGAGGAAGGTAATTCTTTATTAGCACTCATTATTAATAAAAAAGCTCATTTTGTAGAAGTATGAACAGAAGTGAGAACAGTTGAGAAATATACACAGCAAACAATTCAATAGAATAGAATGGGGGTTGGGCATAGCTACACCATCCACTTCTAAGGCAATGTGGTTTTAACTAGTGGGAGGTACAAACAGATAACATTATATTAGCATTTCTTATTATGCTCCTATAACTGCATCTTCCATGGGTGGCTTTGATGAAACCCAGAGCCCTATACTAAAGACATAAGTAAATAAAAGCATATATTTAGATTAGCAATTCTGAAGTTATTTGTGGAAAGATGTTATTCCACATTTCACAGCCAACAGCAAAATCTTTTAAAAGTAAATTTTACCTGCCTCTTTTCCCTTAAATTTCTTTCCAATGACAATAGCCCTAACTCACCCTTTGCTAATATGCCTCACATTCTTACCAGGTAAGTTTCCTTCCTTTCTTCTTGCATGCATTATTCTTAAAATGCTGCCCACTTGTGTATACCACTAACAAAACACTAATACAACCATAAATTGGACAATCATACATATAACTCTATCATTATGGTCTCAAGCCCATGCTAAAACTCCTACCAACTCTTGTATATTGGTTCAAAGAATTATTGTGGTAATTTGAATGTACAGTGTTTGCCATAGGTTAATGTGTTTAAAAACTTGTTCCCCAGCTGTTTGGAATGTTTGTGGAGCCTTTAGAAAGTAGAGCCTTGTTGGAGGAAGTACGTGACTGGGGACAGGACTTGATGTATTTCAGGCCATCCTTCTTAAACCCCACCGCCACTGATGTGATGATGTAACGTTGGCTTCCTGCTCATGCCAGGTTTTCCCCTTCATCATGAACTCTATGCTCTGGGACTGTATGCCAAATTTAACACTTTTCTTTCCATAAGTGGCTTCTGGTAGGGTATTTTGTTCAATTAATAAGAAAAAATATGGTGGTTTTAATTTTTGTATTTTATAAATTAAAATATATTATCATCATAGTTATTATTAACAAAAACAATAATGCTGTTGTTGTTCTTATTCTTGTTGCCTTTTAGCTTCTTTAATACTTAGTGGGACTGGAAATACAACTCTTCCGATGACCGTTCTGTTCTGGTTGTTGTCTGTCAGGCTTTGCCAATGCAGGAGGGACACAAAATATCCAGAGAAGGAAGAAGGGTTTGGTTTCTGAGAATTCTTGATTCTTCTGTATTTTGATAGGTAAGTCTTGTCATAGCAGCAGTTGAATGTTGTCTGTATGCCTCTCCACACACACACTGTTAAAGAGATCTTCACGGGGACCTCCCCAAAACATTACCATAGCCTTTTGGGATGTTGTACAGCCCATGAGGCATCTACTCTGACCTCAGAGACTCCAGAATAGGACAGTTAAAATCCTATTCTCTGAATTCTGCATCCCCGCCTCACCAGCCATTTTCAAGCCTGGAGACACCAGGCTTAGACAAACCACCTTCCCCACTCTGAGGTCCAAGTCCAGTCTTTTCTACTGTTCTAGCAACCATAGCGGTGGTAGAGACTTGGTAAGTTGCTGGCTGTCAAGGAGTTCAGAATCATCATTCATGTTTATTTACTTACCCCATCAACACCTTTATGCCTAGTTGGCCATTTTTTATATTGAATTTTCCCTTCTCTAATAAGACCTGTGATTATTATATACTATTTGGTCCTTGATTTATACATCCATTTACATGGTGAATTTCAGAGTGACCCCTTGTAAAGAAAGAAGTCACCAAAGCTACTGAACTCAGACAGATGTGTCTACGTGTGTATCACAGATCACATTCAATATTTACTCACCATTTACTCAGGAATTGTGCAAAGTGCTTCGTTTGCACGCTCATTTTTTAATCTTTGCACTCTTACCAAAAGATAGATAACACTTATTATTTACATATTATGAATGAGAAGAGATAGACTTATAGAAACGAATTAGCTTATCAGTCTCCTTATGACTTTAATGCTGCTGGGATTTTAAGCCTCAGAGACTGTGCTTTACTGTTGTGATATTAACCTAAACCTTCTAATCTATTACTTTCCTAAATACAGGCAAACACTATATATATCCCATCAGCATTGGCCATCTTTCCTTATCAATATTTTATGGATGAGTGATTCTATGAAGTTAATCAATCTTTCACTTTCTTATGAACAATTCAGGCTTCTCAAGACTACAAGGAGAACTTCATATCCATGGAAACTTCTGGCCATATTTTCTCTTGATATACAATTGTGTCTACTCACTCTCTTCATTAAAATGTTGAGAAAATCCAGTCACCTTACAAATCCTGTGTAAAGCTGTGAAGCCAGCCTTTTAGCCATCTGTGACCCATGCCTGCCTTAGCCTTATTCATTGCACAACCAACATCGAGGAGACCACAAATCAAACTATGATAATCACAGCCTGTTACCACATACTTTTTCTTTTATTTTGAATAACATATACAGTATTAGGTACATCAGGCCCCATTTGTGAACAAATCAAAGATGATCTAAAGACTAATACTGTAGTGATTACTGAATGATATTTTAGACCTTTTCCAGTTTCCATGAATTTTATAAGTTCCCATGCCTATATTTTTCCTTATCTATAAAACCAAATTTTATATTGTATCTATTAATTTCTTCTTAAAATATTTTTATTTGAGAGAGAGAAAGTGAGAGAGAGAGAGAGAGAGAGAGAGAATGAATGGGCATGCCCGGGCCTCGTGCTGCCTCACATGAACTCCAGATCCATGTCCCACTTTATATGTCTGGCTTTATGAAGGCACCAGGGAATTAAATTAAATGTGGACTGATAGGCTTTGCAGGCAAGCACATTTGACTGTTGAGCTATAGCTTCAGCCCATTACCATTAATTTCATTTACACATGTAGGGAACCGTTGGGCACTAGGTAACCAAAAGTGCCTACATCTTGAGTAGTGACTCCATCTTGTCTGTTCTGGGAAGTCGCAAGGTTTGCAGTTATCTATTAACCCATGCACAGAGAAAGAACAATGACCCACAGAGATTGAAGAAGTCGTTATCTTGTGGTTTTAGGGCCGGATCCTTATCCTGTGAAACATCTTCTGGCTTTGGGGTCTTTGACCTGTGGTATTTGGAATTGTAGCAATACTTAAACTGTTGACAAACTTCCCTGTTCTGTGCATAAAAGGCACTCTAAGAATAATAAAATTCACAGCTTGATCAGAACTTTGTCTTGCTGTCGGTTCCTTGTGTCTCTTGTCCCTTTCATTTCAGGTTCTCTAGGGTCCTTGCTCCCGTTGAAGCCCCACTGGCCGGGGCATACACATATAGTGAATTTTTTTTTCAAGGTAGGGTTTCACACTAGCCCAGGCTGACCTGGAACTAACTATGTAGCTTCAGGGTGGTCTCTAACTCACCATGATCCTCCTATGTCTGCCTCCTGAGTGCTGGGATTAAAGGCATGCACCACAACACCCAGCTACACATATAGCAAATGTTTTAAATGATCTCATTCTTCAGTATGTATTTCTATTCTTCTATTGTTACTTTTGTGAAGTTGATTCTGAAATCCCCAGATAATTACCTTCTCCCCCCCTCTTTCTCTCTCCATTGGAAAGCTCATTACTTCACCTATAGCCCCTCCATCCAGTTTTATGTTGAGCAGAGAAACACTTAAAGTCATGGGCCATGTCTCAATCATATTTAATTCCTTGTGCATTGTAGACTTACTTCTAGTTCTATGAAGAATGTTCTCTTCAGGAAGAATTACAAGTTCAAATGGACCCAAGAAACTCAAGTTCATTTATTTTAGCCTGCCAGAAGATAATAGCCTTATATTTGTTCCCAACTCATCTATGTTTAAAAAGCCTAGGATATTAAAGGGAAATGAAATAGAATCTAAGAGTTTTGAAAAGTCCTCCCACAATAAATATAAAAAAATCAAGAACATTTTAGTTTTTAGATAGTAGCAGAGATAGTTCAAAAGCATAAAACTATAGATATAAATTATCAGCTCATTGTAAAATTTCAGAATCAGAAATATCAGAAACGGTTTTCTCCTTTCTGCCCCACCTGTTCACAGAGAAACACAAGAGTACAGAGCATGAAAACAGATGCTGAAGTCAGACATATTTGAATCTGGAACTCTGCAGTCATTGCCACTGTGCCCTTGAAATATTACTTAGCCCTTAATCTGAAGTTTCCACATAAATGAGTCAAAAAAATTACAGAGTACTCATTTCATACTGTTATAAGAATGCTGGGATAAAGTAATTCATGTAAAAAATCTACCATAATGCCCAAAATACAGTAAGGATACAATAAACACAAGTTTTTATCATTAGCTGCTTAACATCACCCAGTCCACACCATAGTGTCCTGTACACTTGTACATGTGATTATTCAGCAACAGAATCACAGTTCCAAACAACATCAGCCTTTGAATGTCACCTGCAGAGAAGCACGAGTCCATTACGTGCGTAGGGAAAGGAGGTGGATTGTGTAGCTACCAAAAGTATTAATTATGGTGAAGATTACACTTACTCCTAGGGGAAGGTCAGCTCAAGTGGGAATATGGGTTAGTAATCAGTAAATGGCAGAAATACATTTATGCAACTGATGACACTGTCTGTGTGGCTGCAGATATAATATATGGAGAGCCTGTCCAGCTGAGAAAAAAAAACAAAACAAAACAAAACAAAACAAAACAAAAAGATCAAGGGCAATATAAGCTGTTAAGCAGATCCTGTAAGGAAATCAGAAGCAATCAGGATAGGTGAGTCTATCTAACACACACACACACACACACACACACACACACACACACACACATCTAATTTCAATATGTCTTAAGTTTTTCACTTGTCTTAAAACATGTTTCACCTGTACTGATTTTATGACCCAAATTGAATGGAATGTTTTCTATGCACCTTTCTTTCTCAGTGTGCCAACTTTCAGTCCCTGAATAAGCTAAAGGTGCTTATGGCGCCTGCAGCCTTGAGAAGCAAAGGCTGTAAGGTTCATAAGTGTGGATGATGGCTGCCATTACTGACCTTAATGGAAAAGAACAGAGGAAATGTGTTGTTAGCCCAAGATAAGGTGAGTAGTGTCACATGTAGTTTTTAATATTTAATGAATCTATATGGGTGCAATCCATTATGTGACAATTTAATTATATGACAAAAAAGTTTGATAAATAATATTGTGGTAGGACATCTAATTCATTATTTAACAAAGAAATCAATACTTTCATAAATCATAGTTCTCCACAGATGTACATTTTTTTTCCATCCAAGTGTGTAAAAACCCATATTCAGAATCCATAGGTAATTTATTTTCTAGTCAAGACAAGTTTGAATGGAAGTTTAATTGGGCCCAGGACAGAAATAAATTCTATTTACTTTTTCTTTAACCATTACATGGGAAAGCTTTCTTTACAAGTACTTTTCAGGAGGCCTAAATGAATCTGGAGAGCATTTTCCTATAGTATGTTTTAAGAAAGTAGGAGTAGCTATAAATTATGTATCAAACTATAACAAAAACATACTAATGACATAAAATATGGTTACACCTTCCTTTTTCCTGGTTTGACTTCAATACATATTAAGGTAGATGATGTTTTTGTAGTTTAAGATTTTTCCCATAGTCTTGGACTTATTACTATCATTGAAAATTATGCATTTATTAAACACATGCTCCCAGGTCAAGACTAATTTAAAATAATTAATGAAAACCATATCTTTCCAGTTTAAACATTTTTAACCTTGGTAAAATTAAACTCCTAGGTAGAATTTTATAAATTCATTATGTGTGTTTTCACATGATTTGTAGTACTCTTATTTGTAGTTTAATAAAGAGGCATAATTCTTTGGGTTGAATTGCTACATATTAATACTTAACATTCTAAGTACAAATATTTATTAAACAGAGGTAAACATTCATGTAATACATTTAATTCACTTAACTTATTTCTGATCACTGATATATCTGAGTGAAGAGTTCAAATTTCTTGCATTATTCAAAAGAATTAAGATTTAAAAATATTTTTATCTGATGTGACCTTTTTAAATACAGAAATCTAAACTACTAATTATCTATAATGAATTCAGAGCCACAGCACAGTCACCTAAAACCTTGGTTGAATGTAATAAAATATATTATCAGCAATTTTTTATTCTCATTTTAGCAACTTTATTGCATTAGTAACTGTCTATCATTTTATATTTTATTATTAATGATATTTTAGTAATGAAGCATAAAAGCCCTTTGGGTACATTTTCATATTTGAATGCAAATATTCCCATTTGCTGTTTAGTAAGGTGCCACTTAATGGCTTCTGGTTGGTCATTTGGCTACAGAAAGAGAATCAAGTTTTCCTTTATTATCTAGTATTGAACATTATAAGCATGAATTTATTTTTACAAAGGTTATGTTTGATGTGATGTAGTAATACCCTAGCATGTCAAAGCAGAATTAAGAGCAAGTGCAATTGTGTCAGAATTAGTTGAATCTCTGACCATATTAAATCAGAGTTTTTAAGGGCACGAACCACAAGAGTGTTCATATCTGAATCCCAGCTCTAACAATTTTATAATTTAGTGATTTGGTGCTTAGATTGTCACATGTCCCTCATAGACTCATATGTCGGAATCCTTTATCCCCAGTTGGTGGTGCTGTTAGGGAAGGAGTTGAATCTTTGCTGGAAGAAATGTGTCACTGTGGGGAGGACCTAAGGACCTGGCCCTGCTTGCCATATTCATTCATTCTCTCTATATATATTTCTCTTTCTTTTATTTTCCCTGCTGATGTGATGATGTGACCATGTTTCCTGCTCCTGTGATGCCCTCCCCACCATGATGGAATCTAAGCTCTAGAACTATAAGATGAATTAAACCCATTTCCTTTTGTTAATTGCTTTTTGTCAGGTGGTTGTTTTCCCATCACTGAGAAAGCAACTGATCCAGTGATCTTGGATAATTTTTTTTATTTGTCTTTTCTTCAGTTTCTTCCTCTGTAACATGTTGATAATAGTACCGAGTATATTGTGCTGTCATACAATATTTTTTATATTTTAACTTGAAAATAAAACTATACAAAATTTGTAAAACAATAGAAAGTTTACATAGCCCTATCATAGTTTTGAAAATCTTACATATTCACAAGTGAACTATCAAAATCAAGAAGTTAAAATTACTAGATTACTATTACCCAAACTAGTTCAACTACTTTTCCATGTTTTTTTTTTTTTTTTTTTTTTTTTTTTTTTTTTTTTTTTCTGCTTCAAAATTGAGTCTAGTAACATCCATTGTACTTTATTCCTGGGTCTTCTTGGTAACCTGCCAACCAGAGATTCCTCAGTCCTTCCTCATCTTTCATGACCATGAAACTTTTGATAAATCCTGGTCCATTATTCCAAGGATGAGGTGTTATTTTAAGTCTGTCATTTTCTAATGATTAATTGAATTTTATGCATTATTGACACAAATTCCACAGGAATGGCATCCTGTCCTTCTCTATGCATCCTGTCAGTTGTGTATGACCAAGCTATTTTATATTATTATTGACCCAAACTTTGGTTTCAAGGTGAAGATGTCTTAAAGGTGTCTTCCTTGAAGTATTACTAAAACTAATGTTATAATAGATCAATATCATTGGGTAATGTGAATTTATGCACTTATTCTGATTCCTTTCATGATTTCTGATATTATTTATTTTCTTACCAAACAAGGCACTAGTTATTATTGAGGCTTTGTCCAATGATGACTTTCTACTTAATTCTTTCATATTAATTCATTGTAATATTCTTATTAGGAAGAATTACCTATTCTATACCTATGCATTTATTGCATCATCAATTTATGTTAGTCTCATAGATATTTATTTTATTGGTTAGTACTCCATAGAAATATTATTTATTTTGCTGTTCTAATTCTTATTTTCTTTGACCACACAGATCTCTTCCAGGTTGGCTTTTTATGTTTTTTACATGTCCCGAAGCATTTTTGAGCAGTCTTATTTTCTAGTTTTATAAGATGTCTCAGGCTTATACTTATCTTCCGTGATGTTAAAATTAGCTATTTCCCTTCAAAGACCTTGTTTTTTTTTTAACTAGAAAATAATAATACTTTAGCACTAAGGTCCACTGTTTGGTATGTTTAGCCTATTGGGGTACAATAGCTTCCCAGTCCTTTCTATCAGCCTAGTTAGACCATATACACATCCATTTATATATATTTCTATATGTTTAAAATTTAAAAATCATGTTGAGTGCTATGAGTCTAGCATTATGGTTCACTTTAATATTTTTCTATTATTTTTGTTTTTCTTTTGAGACAGAGACTTGCTATGTGGCTTATGCTGACCTGGGCCCTATGATCATAATGCCCCAGGATCCCAAGTACATGGAATTCAAAGAGTATAAAACTGCCTTTGCTCTTTTTCTTAGATGTAAATTCCCTGACTCTCGTTATATGTAATATTAAACACTTACATTTAAAATCTAGGATCAGAGAGTATAACATAGCCTTAAATTGCTAAATGCAAGCACTCATAGGCTTGTTTAATCACAACCCTGTGGAAAGCAGATTTACTATACAGAGTACAGTTTATCTGTATAGTGCTTTTGAGCCTCTATCCTTCCAGTATCTGAACAATGTGCTATTATCTATAGCTAAGTAAGCTCTTCCATATACGTGTAATGCGTGGTTATTATTCTTACTGCTCTTTCATTGAGGTGCTCCTGTGTCAGAAAAATGTTCTCTTGGTTCAGTTTAGGGATAGGAGTTTGCTGGTGGACAGAATGCCACTTTTAAACTCAATACTCCTGGACTGTGGACCAGCAGAGCAATGGGTATTGGATTGCGATGCATCATGTCTTCTCCACTGTTTCTTCCCCTTTCTCTGCCCACCTCTGCATGATTCTTCTTGGCCTTGTTTTGCTTGAAATTGACAAAATAGGACATGTATTAGAGGCCATCTTACAAAGGAGGGCATAGAAGCTGGGCATGGTGGTGTGCGCCTTTAATCCCAGCACTCGGGAGGCAGAGGTAGGAGGATCACTGTGATTTCAAGGCGACCCTGAGACTACATAGTGAATTCCAGATCAGCCTTGGCTAGAGTGAGACCCTACCTCAAAAAAAGAGGGTATAGATAATTTTATAAATAACAGGCATAAAATTTATTGATCATATTTCATGGTAATACTTTTTTTTAAGTTTGAAAATACAAGATTTACTTAACTAGGATACCTTAATTTGATAAACCTAATGTAGGAAAAATGATCAGTGCTTGAATTCAAGAGGGTTATCTGGGTAATTAAAATCTGCATCTAAAATGAAGACATGAAAACAATGGAGTAACCTAATACAGAACGGAAGGACATCGTTCTGTAGGAACTGCTAAGATGGGCAGTGACTGTGAGAACTGACATTGATGGTTACAATCTATTTTTGAGTCTAAAGAAAGAAATAGAAAATAATTTTGCAATTTCTTAAAGCGGAAATACATGTGACCAGAAGTAGTTGTAAATCTCAGTTTTGAATACAAGGAGTGTCTATCAAAGCCTAGTAAATAGCGGAGACTGAGACTAAGAAAAAAGTCTCCATCATCATTTTGAATCTCTTTAAAAATTACAGTAGTGCTGAATATGGCCATGAATACCTATAACAATGGTCCACTAATTTGAAAGGGGGGGGCACCTGCATCTCCATCTTCAGTCAGAGACTTTGTCTCAAAGAAACAGTGTAGAAGAACAACCGGGTACACCTGACATTCTCCTTTGGCCTCCACTAACATAGGTGTGAGCAGTTGCACACATGTGCATGCACAAATCTGATTTGAAATTTTTTATTCCAAAAGGAAGCCTTTTTTATTATTGTTCTTACTCTTTAAGAGTCAAATTTGATATTATGGAGCTATAATTAACAGCAATTGGGAAAGAACCTATTCTTTTGAAATACTGACCAATTCTTTCTTTGGAATTATTTTGCCCTTCACATATTTTAAATATTCATGTTCACAAATGGAAGGAGCAACAGGACCATTAGATAATCAAATTACCATCTTATCAAGGCTAATGATAGGACTGTCTCATTCATGCATTATCAGAGATTCATTTCACATAGTCACAAAACATTCAAATGCATTTATATGGAGACGTTCCATAATTGAATAAAAATGTCAGAAGGTCATATAGGCAGAAGATATTTGAGGAAAGTTGAAAATTTTACAATGGATGGAATCTGTATTTCAACGTTCAGTCCTTCCAGATGCATTTTTTTAAAACAAAATGTATTTTTTTAAAAAAAGTAATCTAGCAATTTTTATGACACTTATCTAAGAAGATAAAAATCAAGTCTCTACTTGATCTCCATAATATTATGCAAATATCCAATAGAACATCAAAAGGCCCTATCTTTACAAATTTTACGTAAATGTACTTGATTTCAAATAATATATTCTGTGAATTTTGGCGGGGCTGGATTGCCTTTAAAGAGCAGAAAGGCTTAGGCAGTCCTAGACTAATCTGAAGCTAGAGGCAAACACAAGAAGCTTTTGGGAAAAACTGCCCGATATATAATACAGTTTATTTGGTAACAAAGTATGTCCTACTATCTACCAGATTTGTTCCTAATATTTGAAAATTTGCACCCTTCTTTGAGTTATACAAGGTTGTGTTTATATGAAAGAACACACTTGCTTTTCAAGTTTAAAAAAATACATGCATGTTGTAATTTTAAATTAAACCAGCGAGCCACCCTTCTCATTCCCTCTCTACCATACAATACTTCATGTCTCTTATTTCATGTCCTTGGTGTGGTATAAAGAGACTTCACACTCTAAGTAGTTTTTTTTGGGGGGGGGGTTAATTTCTAGGGCTCTATAAAGAAAACAGAAAGAATCTCAGGCTCATAAAGTCTTTGAAAAGTTTCTCTCTGCAAAGGATACAATTATAAACAATGCAGTCTGCACCTCTCTAAATCTAGACCAGTTTAATTCAAATTGTAATTTCCTAGTGTGCATCAAAGTCCCCAGGGTTTATCTCTTGCTTCCTCCTGCTGGCTGTCTCTGAGGTTGCAGTGAGGCCAACTGTATCTCTGCTGAGGCTGCTGTCGCCTGGAAACACGCAGTGCAGACAGCTCCAGTCTGGTTCCCTAACTGCTCTAGCCAGCACTGCACAGTCATTTAAGATTCTCTTCATATCAGGATAATCACTAAATCCAACCCTTCCCTGGACATCACCACAGCTCACTTTACTTGAAGCCAAGCTGCCACACTCCCTCCGTGGCTGGTTGCCATCTCTCTGTCCTTTCTTTATTGCTCCTCTTCCTTACAACCAGGCTTATCTTGATATCCTATTCTTTATGGAGCTGCTAAGGAACTTAAATCATCTATTGTTAATTTACCTAGCAGCAATCCAAATCTTTTACTTTTTTTTTTTTTTTTTGAGGTAGGGTCGGTCTCACTCTAGCTCAGGCTGACCTGGAATTCACTCTGTAATCTCAGGGTGGCCTCGAATTTACAGCAATCCTCCTACCTCTGCCTCCCAAGTGCTGGGATTAAAGGCGTAAACTACCAAGCCCGGCTCAGATCTTTTACTTTTTTGTTTGTTTGTTTGTTTGTTTGTTAGGTTGGTTGCTTTGCTTTTGTTCTTCCTATACTCTGTGGAAACACCAGTTTAGATATCCTCTGTTATGTTGGGAACTGTCATATTGCCTTCAAAGGGCCTTTAAAACTTTGTCCTAACTTTTAGCAGAGAATAATCTGGAACTTTGCTCAACAAAGATCCCTGATTCAAACTGGCTTCTAAAGTTCTGCCCATATTGCTTCCGCTGGGGTTCATGGGTCCCATGTATGTTTTGATCTGCGTTTTGGGGCTTAGGTAAATTCATTCCATCTCCTGACATCAGAGTGGAGACTCATAACACACAGTGAGGCTGCTCAGACCTGGCACTGGAAGTCATCCTCCTTCCAGGTCATGTTTCTGATTGTGGTCCTGAACAGCCCTTTAATGTATGGGTCTATTCTGGGTCTATGACATTGTCCCATGCTGTTAAGTACAAGGCCCTTTAAAGGTGACAATGGATAATATAAACAAGACAGGTACATGGTAAGATTCATCAGCATATATTATAAACAATGAGCTTTTTTCCAAGTGCTTTTAAACCAAGCAAAGAAATTAAAACTATCTTACCTTCCCTAGATCTGGGAATAGCAACTAATAAATTTTCTTTATGTTCCAGTGTCATTACTCCTTTGAGCATTATGGAATATTTCTAACTTTCAGCAGGAGAAACCAAGGATAAATAATTCACATGAAGTCATGAAATTATGTGCAATATGTATTTTTATGATGAAAAAGTGTGTTGACTATTATTTTACATGATATGCCCAAATGATTAAAGGGGGTAATTATGTCTCAAAATCATCAGCACAGAAACAAATGCTTCCTGTCCCTGCTGATGGTGGAGAGAAGCATCTTTGTAGGTGGGCTGAACTGCTAAGCTCATTCTTTTGAAATATTTTATTTTTATTTATTTAAAAGAGAGAGGCAGGGAGCTGGAGAGATGGCTTAGCGGTTAAGGCGCCTGCCTGCTAAGCCTAAGAATGCCAGTTGGATTCTCCAGGTTCCACATTTAGCCAGATGCAAAAAGTGATGCAAGGGCACAATGCTACACTGGCCCACAAGGGGGTGGACACATCTGGAGTTCATTCACAGAGGCTGAGAGGCTGCTGACATGCCCATTTTCTCTCTCTCTCTCCGTCTCTCACAAATGAAAAAAAGAGAGAGAGAGGCAGGGATAGAAATAATGTGGGCATCAGGGCCTCCAGCCACTGTAAACCAACTCCAGATCCATGTGCCACTAAGTGCATCTGGCTAACGTGGGTACTAGGGAACCAAACCTTTGTCTTCACAGACAGGTTCCTTAACTACTAAGCCATCTCTAGAGCTCCTAACTTCATTTTTAATGTAGCCTGGACTCAAATCTGCTCTGGGCTTAGCTCTGCTGCTAAGTTCTAGGCAACTTTTCTGTTGGTGTCAGTATGGTAGTCAAAACCATTGTTCTGATACCACAGTTGAATATGATAAATAAGTCCTCAGTTTTGAACATGTCCAAAGCCATGATGATCATCTATTCCCCTCTTGATGAGCTTGTGAGGAGATGTCTCCACGAACTCAGTTTTTGAAAGCCTCTATAAAAGGAGGAGAGTCAAAACATACACCTTCTAGGATACTTGGTCAAGCATATGAGGCAGACACAGGAAACAGAAGGGCACAGGCAAAAGGACTCTAAGTGTGAAGGATGGTGGAGTTCTCAGAGGCCAAGAAACAAGATGAACAGTGTTTTTAGTTCTTCTGACACAACAGGACTTTCAGTTCTCACAGCAGCCCTATAATATAGATGTTACTTGCCTCATTTTTTTTTTTCAAACTGGATGCTCAGAATATAACAAAAGTCCAGAAAAGCTATGAACTAAATAAAAATTCCATTTAAGAAATTTGGTTTGTGTGCCAGGAGAATTCAAGCTAACTGGAGCCTTGGGAAATAGCTCAGTAAATGAAGTGCTTGCCTCATGAGTTTGAAACTCTGAGTTTGTTTCCCAATGCCCCAGTTAAAAAAAAAAAAAAAAAAAATGGAAATGTTTGCATGCACCTACAATCCCAAGACTGGGAAGGCAGAGAAGAGGGCTCCTTGGGATTTCATGTACAGTCAGGCTAGTCTGGTTGGTAGGCTCCAGGCCAATGAGGAACCTTGTCTCAAAGAAGGTCAAGATGGACAAATGGCTCAGTGGACAAAGTGCTTACTGCACAAGCATGAGTACCTAAGTTTGGACCCCCAGACCCACATAAAAGTTGGATATTCTGGCAAGAACCCATCATCCCAGTACATTGATGGCAAGAAAGGAAGTGAGAAGAGAAAGTAGAGAAAGGAGAATCCTTCAGAAATTCATGAGCTAGCCTCATGAAGGGAGAGGTGAACAATCAGAGATCCTGTTTCAAATGAGGGGAAGGGAGAGGACCAGCATGTGAAAATTGTGATTTTATATCACATGTGTGTTGTGCCATATTACTGAACACACACACACAAACACACACACACACACACACACACACATACACACAACTGAAGTTGTACAGTATTCTTTATGAGAATACCTACCTAAAGTTGTGTTCTGATCTACCTGCATGCATTTACACCTGAATATCCAATGCCCATGCATTAGCGCTTACAGCCTCTGAATACACATAAAACACACCCATACACATGGACACATTTATTGATAAAGTTCTAGTTAAATAATGCAAATAAAATCATGTGTCTCAATATTAAAATGACAGGGGGATTTACAGAATTTGTACTAAAATATAAACTCAGTATCAAGAGCAGAATAGCATCAGTTTTAGTGTGTAGGTGTTCTCCAAAAGAAAGAAAATGACTTACCCAAAGTCACACAGTGGCAACAGCAGGTAAGAACTTAGAATATGAGTGCTTATCATATAATTCACTAAAGTCCTATTTCCTACTAGCTCATAAGGTATCTGCATTTGAACACCGAACCTTTAAGAAAGTGATTAAGTTAAAATAAGGCTATCAGGATGGGACTCTAAATCAATATGACTAATATTTTAAGAAAATGAAATTTAGGGCTGTAGAGATGGCTCATTCAGCAAGGCACCGGCCATACAAGCATGAAGACCTGAGTTCAGATCCTTAGTCTCTTGTAAATTCTGGGCAGCACAGAGTACACTGCCAGTCCAGTGCTTGGGAGGCAGAGAAAAGTGGATCCCTGGTTTAGGTTGGCTAGCTAGAATAGCTGAATTTATGAGCACCAGGTTTAGTGAGACCCTGCCTCAGTAAACAAGCTTGAAAGCAACTGATGTTGGCCCCTGCCCTCCATATGCACATGCACAACATGCACCTTCATACCCATGTGCGCCCATACACGTATGAGCATGAACACATGCATACGCAGCTGAAGAAGAAAAAGAAGAGGCTGAGGGAGGACAATCAAGGGGGAAGAGGAGAATACTTTAGATCTACAAAAGAAGCAACAAGTGTGCAGGTGCCAGAGGACAGAGAAAAGGGCACATGAAGACCCTGTAAGGAATATGAACATCTGGAGGACAAGAGGGATGTCGCCGAAGAGCCAAACTTTGATTTCTTGCAAGTCTATTCTCTAGATTCGTGAGGAAATGTCGGTTGTTTATGCCACCCAGTATATGGTATTTCATATTTTGTTATGGCAACAAACCAATGGTCTTTTTCCATAATATTATTTGCTTTAATTAATGGCTCCATTTAAAATAATTTAATAACTCCACATTGTCCACAATTATGCCAAATCACAAACCCATAGAGATCTGATAGTTGACTCCCTCTCAGTAATGCTTTTTAGCAGAGAGTATGTTGCAGTCAGGTTGACATTGCTTTGTAAAATCACCCAACCAAGAGCAGCTTGTGAGTAAAAAGAGGTTTATTTTGGCTTACAGACTTGAGGGGGAAGCTCCATGATGGCAGGGGAAAACGATGGCATGAGCAGAGGGTGGGCATCACCCCCTGGCCTACATCAGGTGGACAATAGCAACAGGAGACTGTGCAAAACAATGGCAAAGGGAAACTGCCTATAATACCCATAAGCCCACCCCCAACAATTCACTACCTCCAAGAGGCGTTAATTCCCAAATCTACATCAGCTAGGAAAATAGCATTCAGAACACCTAAGTTTATGGCGGACACCTGAATCAAACCACCACATTCCATCCCTGGCCCCCATAAACTGATATCCATACATGATATATAATACAATGCATTTAGTGCAACTTTTTTAAAGTCCCCATAGTTTTTATCAATCCTAATGATGTTCAAACATCCCCATAACCCAAGGTCTTTTAACTGAGCCATAATACCATAAAAATCCCCCCAAAACCCACAATGGCACAGAATAAACACTCCCACTGCAAAAGATAGTATTAGGCATAGCAAAGAAACATTCAACCAATACAAGATTTAAACAGGCCCAACATCAAACTCTGTAGTTCCAAGTCCAACAACTCTAGTCAATGACAAATTTCTAAGACCTATAATTCTAACCAGCAACAAGTCTCTGGAGTTCCAATTCTGCCAATCGAGCTGGGCTAATCAAAGTCCTGAAAAACTTCATCCAGGGCCGGCAGCTCTCCTCGCAGCCATCTCGTGGTCCTGGCATCTCCACTGGGTCTCCATGGCAACCCATTGTCCTCCCTCATGGCTCCATCGGGTCTCCATGCAGGCATCCAGCAAACCTGCTACACACTGCCCATGGCCATTTCCAAGACACATGACCCTGTTTCAAATTCAATGACCCTCTGCATTTCTCTGCATTTCTTATTCTCCCTAATACCAGGTAGGGTGCCAATTTGTTAATCCAGGGGGAACTAAAGCACTTTGAAAACCAGGACACTCCTTCAGCATTCAGGCCCCTTCAAAAGAATCTACATTCTTCCTGTTGCCCCAGTGCAGCTCAGCTGGCCCATCTCAAAGGTTGTAATCTTGCATACAATTGTAGCTGAACAGGCAGAAGTTTCAGCCCAATGATTTCTTCCTGTGCCATATCCCTCTGCTCACCCCAGTCCATTTATACACACTGCAACCCTGCACAAGTTCTCAGGACACAGGCATAACAGCAAGACTGTCACATAAATTACTTCTAGCCCAGTCCAGACAAAGCTCTTTCTCATGCTCATAAGCCAAACCTCACAGTCCATAGTTCTTACTGCATTCAGGTCTCTCAACTCTGACCATCAAGCTGTACTTACAGCACTGCAATGCATCTCTTAGGCCAAGGTTTCAAATTCACCCACATTCCTCTTGAAAATCAGCTCCAAAAGGCCAAAGCCACATAGTCAGGGGTCTAGCAGCAACACCACTCCTGATACCAATATTACTGTCACAGTCAGGTTAATACTGCTAGCAGAAATCACCCGACCAAGAGCAGCTTTTGGAAAAAAATGATTTTGGCTTACAGACTCAAGGGAAAGCTCCGTGACAGAGGGGGAAAATGATGGCATGAGAAGAGGATAGACATCATACTCCGGCCAACATCAGGTGGACAATAGCAACAGGAGAGTATGCTAACACTGGCAAGGGGAAGCTGGCTATAATACCAATAAGCCCGCCCCCAACAATACACTGCCTCCAAGAGGCGTTAACTCCCAAATCTTCTTCAGTTAGGAACCTGGCATTCTGAACACCTAAGTTTATGGGGGACACCTGAATCAAATCACCACATTGTCCCACACAGCGGTTAAGAGATGAGGCTGTAAGCATGGAAAGTATTAATCCCAAGCTTGCTAGCTATTAGCTATTTATTCTTGGTTAAAGTACTTTACCATTCGCAACCTCAGTTCCTGATCTATGAAGTGTGGATCACAGTTGTTTGTCTAACTGGAAATGTTGTACACATTACACAAATTAATCCACTTAAAGCACTCCAGATATAAAATGCTGAGCTGTTCATTTACAATTCACGGGGTTAAGGAGCAAGTCCTTAAATAGGCAGTTGTAGGAATGCCATAAGTTCCCTTGGGCCATACTTCTTCACTGAATTTGCCTGTCAGTCCACAGACTCTATAAGGCATCCATCAACTCTGAGCATGGTTAAGTTTTTCACCTTCTTTCTCCTTGATTCTCCTTATGGGGAATGAAGAAGCCATGACTTGGTTTCCCAAAAGCAATTTGGCTCCTTTTCATTTCCTACTCATTTCCTCTCTACTTTTATCCTAAACTAATGGTGACTGCTTTATGTTTTTTTTTTTTTTTTTTTCTGATACTCAGAAAAAATTCACAGAAATGTCAACATTTAAGGGCTGGAAAGATGTCTCAGTGATTAAGGTGCTTACCTGCAATGCCTAAATAGACCAGTTCAATTTCCCACTACCCATGTAAAGCCAGGTGCACAAAGTGGTGCATGCATCTGGTGTTCATTTGTGGTGCTAGAGACCCTGATGCATCCATTCTCTCTGTCTGTCTCTCTTCTATCTCTCTCTGCTTGCAAATAAGTAAAAAATAAAAAATATATTTTTAAAAATAGCAATAATAATGTTTGTTTTGGAAAAACCAGTTACGACTTCTGAGGAACTTCTAGGCCTAATTTTATTATGAAGTCAGATAATGAACCAGGAAATGTTTTGATTTCTATACATCTTATAGCTGTAAACAATTTACTTCATAAATCATTATGATCATTTTGATATAATACATTATTACTGAAAACAGTAATTGGTATTGACACCAGCTCTGTTCTTATGGGTTTCAAGCTATATCCATTGGAATTCTGGCTTTGCAGATGAGAGTTTAATTAAAATCACAATGTAAACATGTTGTGACATCACACCCTATGGGCTATACAAGTAACATTCACCTCAGAGGAACAATGCTATAAATCATTTTTCTGCGTCTTTCCGGAAACCTGAATAACAATGTATTTCTCACAAGCTATTCAACTGGGGGATTTATTAACACATTTTTCATTGTATTGTTATCATGGTAATGATGACTCTTCAGGAAATTAACATAATATTGGAAGGGGTAGATCCTTCCAATATGTTCAATATTTTACCCATAAATATTAGACATCCCACATACATATGTGATCTAGTGAATGTATGTCACTATATAATACATGTATTTTCCAATTTATCATATAAGCACTCTACCCTTCTGAATGCATTTCTAGTTAAAGTGCTATGTAATTAAGTCTCTTACAGACAGTGGTACTCATCATGTGAAAGCATCAATCCTTTCTTAATATTTTATGTCCAGATTCTGAGTTTCATTTATTTTAAGGTTGTCCTCCAAGTTTTATATTGTTGATTCTATCACACTTGGTGAGAACTGTGGTTTAATTTATCTCACAGTGATGCCACCTTCATTATGCACTATCATTAAACTCAGCTAGCCCCTCATGCTAGAGAAATACATTAACAGGCAAGGCAAATCTGATGCACTTCCTTGATGTGAACACAATATTTTATTGAACACAATAAAGCAGAGAAAAAACAAGGACCAGTGGCAGCTCAGTGGTGACAAAGGAATTCTACCTGTCATTTTCTTGTCTCAACCAGGACTTATGGGTAATCTAATTTAGAGAAGAAAGTGCTCAAGGATTTTACACAAATGAAGTGACTTCTCCAACATCATATTACCAATTTATGACCCGTCATGTGTATAGCTCACAGTCTCAACTGACATTTACACATTCAGACTTCTGAAAGACAGAAATTTCTAAGGAAGAGAAAGACAGGTATAGTTGGCAAATCACATGACTAGAATGCATCACATAAATGATGGAATGAGTGAATACATGAATGAAAGTATTTGTTAAGCCCTTTCCAGATAAATAAATAGCAGCAGGTTTGTTCTGCCATTTTACTAGCCCTTTCCCAAATGCACAATGTTGGTTTCAATCCTTGGTAACATAAAGAGTGAAAATTCTTTCGGTTCTGACTGGCTGGTTGGCTAAGTTATTTCTCAATGCTGACAACTTTGTATAAGCACACACTGAGAACTGGAAAGAAGAACAAGTAATTCATGATCTGTGAGGAGAGTTTCTCACTTGCTTCTCCTGGGAAGGATAAGGAAGCAAGAATATTTACAAAGTGAAAAAGAAGCCAGTTATAGCAACATCCCATAAGCAGGCAGAAGATATCTCACACCCTAATTTGCTCTAAATTCATAACCTAGGACATTTTTTTTTCCTTAACACACTCTCTTTTCAAACTATCTCATTTTATAGGTAACTAGATTTTTGTTTTAATCTTATGATCATAGTAGCATTTTTTTTCCTTTCTTGTTTCTGCAGTATTCATATTCAGGCCACTTTGGGTGTCTCTTTAGCATTAAACTTCCTTGTGCCCTATGCCCTTGACATTGAGAATTCAGATTACTTAAGAACTCTGCCATTATTTTCCAAACAAGGGAATATTTACCAGAGGACTCAACATTTAAATACAAATAAAATATTATAATATTTTCCTCAAAATAAAACAATATTATTTATATTCTAAGTTGAGCATTGCTACATAAATATTTAATACTTGGATTCTGAACGATAGTCATTTAAATTATTAATATAATTCTGTTGAACAGAATTGATATTAGCTGTAGTCTTTCCATCAAGAATAATTAAGTGTATATTTTCTCATTTAATTTCACATATATTTTCTCAGTTATGTTTATCACTTCATCTTATTTTCCAAGAATTATGTAAATTTTAGAAGTTCAGATATTTAAATCAAAAGTGAACTCTCTCCTATCTAGACTCAGATTAGCTGTGTTTTGATAAAGCTATTTAAACATATTATTGTGCTGGGAAGACTGCTAAGTGGTTAAAGGTGCTTTCTTGGGATGGAGAGATGACTTAGTGGTTAAGGGGTTAAGGCATTTGCCTGCAAAGCCAAAGGATTCAGGTTCAATTCCCCAGGGCCCACATAAGCCAGATGCACAAGGGGCACATGCATCTGGAGTTTGTTTGCACTGGCTAGAAGCCTTGGCATGCCCATTCTCTCTCTGTCTGCCTCTCTTCTCTCTCTCCTTATAAATAAATAAATAAAATTTAATTTTTTTAAAAAAGGTGCTTTCTTGCAAAGCCTGATGATCCAGGTTCAATTCCTCAGTACACCATGCAAACCCAGATGCACATGCATCTGTAGTTTAAAAAACAGCAGGGTACACCCATTCTCTCCCTCCCTTTCTCTTACTCTCTCTCTCCACTTGCAAATAGATAAATAAAAATATTCTTAGAAGCATAGTATTACTCTCAGTCCTTCAGTCACTTAACAAATACCTCAAATTTTCTAATCTTTTTCAGTTTTTCTAGCCATTGCTCAGGTAGCCTCTCCATGAAGCCAGTGGAATTGTGGGGTGTAAGCAAACAATGACCAGCCAAGGAAAGATATAGTAGTCAACAGATAACCCACAACCAAACGATCAAGCCAACAATACCTCCGTAGGAAAGGTTATTATCTCATTCTGTCAAAAATAACAGAGCAAGGAAAACAAAAGGAGCATCATGGAAATGTGTTTCATTTGCAGAGGCCCCTTCCAGAATTTCCACGGAGGAATGGTTATATGCTTAGAAAGATATAACGGATGTCTTGTTAAGAAAGAAAGAATGCTACTTTCCCTTAGGATATATTAGGGATCAAGTTTGTTGATAATATATTTATTTTCTGAAGACATAGTTACTTAAACTGTACCAGGGCCCTCCCAAAGTAATGAGCTGTGAATAATAAAAAAAGTTAGTATATGCACATAACTCAGGAGCAGGCTAATATGGGTTTCTGGTACGTTTACTCTTACCCTCTGTTTCCTTAGCTTCTCTAAAAAAGTTAATTTTTTAGAGCCACCTGAATCACTGGAAATGATCAGGAATAGAAATTTCTAGGACCTATTAGTTTAAGCTCATTTGAAAACAATGTGGTGTTGGTTCCAAGTCAATCCAAATGAGAGATGATATTATCAGTGTGATTACATGAGCTATTCTGTAAAAATCAGTCCATATTTTGTCACGTTTGTATTAAGTTGGCTCATTTGGGATTATGAGCACCAGTATGCAGGTTACATAAGAGATTCTTCAATACAATTTAGTTTCAGTTAGATTGTAATTAACTGGATTTCAAAGTTCCTACTATATGCTTTTCCCTACCCTTTATTTTCAGATACAAATCTTATGAGATTATTAATTGGAAAATTCTAGGGAAACAACTAAAAGAGAGGAAAAAAGTAACAGAATTTTACAGATATAGGTTAATAAAATTAAAAATCTTTGCCGAGTATGGTGGTGCACGCCTTTAATCCCAGCACTTGGGAAGCAGTAGGAGGATCACCGTGAGTTCCAGGCCATCCTGAGACTACATAGTGAATTTGGGATCAACCTGCGCTAAAGTAAGACCCTACATTGCAAAACCAAAACCAAAAAAAAAAAAATACATCTTCCATCTTGACAAAACATATCCCCCTTTTTTTTTTTTTTTTTTTTTTTTTTTTTTTTGAGGTAGGGTTTCACACTAGCCCAGGCTGAACTCACTATGACGTCTGAGGGTGGCCTTGAACTCATGGCAATCCTCCTACATTTGCCTCCTAAGTGCTGGAATTAAAGGAGTGCACCACTAGGCCTGGCTTAAAACCTATGACTTTTGATGGCATTTTCTCAATTCTTTACAGGCAAAAACTATCAGATAAAATTAGACATAATTTTTCTGATCATATATAGTGTAGAATGCGATACTAAGGAAAATCTAAATATTTGAGGAAATTGAGCTGGAAAAAAAATAGACATTTTCAACTTAGCTAAAAAATTACCCTCTAAGAACTGAAAAAAATACAATAGTTATCCCTATTGAAGGAAAATTAAGCAGACAGCAACTTTATTTGTGTCCATTTAAGGTTTAGAAGTCATTTATGGTTTTTACTGACTTATTTTAACTTGAGTAAGGTATAGAACCACCCCCCACCAAAGGCTTACAGGTACTATTGTTATAATGTCAAATAGTTACAGCCATCAATAATTACTGCCATTTTGGAGTATCCATTTATGTTTCTGGATTTCATTTTAGGACTATAGCCCAAATCACTCATGCAGGAAAAGAATACTAAGCAAGAAAAAAAATAACCCTTAAACTGCAATCACACAAAGATTAATTTGACACAGAAGAGACATCATTTGTGACACGCTCACCAGAAATGACTCTTAGTGAGAAACAAATGAGCATTCCTGAAAAGGGCTTTGCGTGGACTTCAGCTCCTGCCACCTTCCTCTGCTCTCCCAAGAGCAATCCTTTCATGTTTACTGTATGTTCACATATTTCTCATATCAGTTTCTGAAAAATTAAATACAACAATCCTTCAAAGAAATTGAAGCTTAGCAAATGTAAATTTTATTAGTTATGCACCAGAATTCTTAGCTGTGTATTAACAGTTTAAGGGATTATAGAGTTGTTTCATCTTATAAATTCTCACTGCTAGGATATGACAGTTGATGTGAGAAACTTCTTAGCAGCCATCATCTGCATGCTAAAGCCAGTTGCTTCTGCAAAAGCATACCATGCCTGTCTGGGGGCATGGCTAAGTAGTTATCTTTACCTTTCGCCCTGTGAATCTGTGCATGGCTGCTCTTGCTCTCTCTGCAACTGTTAAGACACAATCCTTTTAGATTTCCTCTTTGAGGTGAACTACAAAGCTCCAATGAAGATTTCATACTTCAGTGACTGAAACTCAGAAGTAATGAGTTAGGTTACGGTGTAAAAGAGATAAATTCAATCCCCAAAGTGAGCCAGTTAATGTGAAAGAATAGAAATTAAGTAAGATGAAGGAAGGAGGAACCAAAGTGGCTCTTGCCTCTGCATGTAAAAGTTGGAACACAGAACTCGATACACTGATAAAATGGGGGAGTTTTAGCAAATACAATGCCCTCCTTAAGTTATTTTGACCGTGTTAGCTCTGTGCAACAGAAACATTTAAAATAGTCACTTAAAGAGGAAATGACAGTAAGAAAGAAGATCCACGATTTCCTAACTCGGATGATAGGATAGATGTGATTGTCTTCTTGTTGCTGTCATTATTATTACAGTTATTATATGCAAATGATACATCCTGGGTATTTATAACATTTGACCACCCTCTCCTCTCCTTCCTTGTCCTTTTCTTCATCTCTCCTTACCAATGTCATGTGTACAGCTGATGTGTTACTTCCTATGTCACAATTCTTTCTCAGCCTTCTTGTTTTGCTGTATGCTTCTTATCAGGCTCTGCCTCCGGGTATGTTAGTACTGAGATCCCTGGTTCATATCTCGAGCTCTGACTGCCCTCCTGGAGCCTAGGTTCATATATCCAAATTTTCCTCATATCCTTACTTAGTTACCAAATGAATTCATCAAATTTAACATGCATAATCCTGACTCTAAGCCATCTTCTTCAGAACCACTCACAGAACAGGGTTCATTTCAGTAAATGATAAATGCATCTTTCCACTGTTCATTCCATTCTGAATCTTCCTTCTGTTTCCCAAGTTTATGATTAAGCCACCTTGGCAATCCCTGAGTATGCATGGGATTGAGAGTGCTTCTCATCATCTCTGTGACTCCACAACGGATTTTGGCAATAACCTATCTTTCACTTGGATCAGTCTCCGGCTTTGACCTTGGCTTTTTTCTTTCTGTCTTTGTACAAGACACACACACACACACACACACACACACAAAGAATCTTACCCCCCAAAGTTATTTTTTTCCCCTGTGTTCAAAAGCTTAAATAACTCTCCTATTTTCTTTCTAAGTAAGAACTCAAGTCTTCATACTGCCTTACTAATCCCTATGTGGTCTGACTGCTGCCTCCCACAACAGCACAGTTTCTGCTAATCTTCCCTTGCTCTGTCTTCGACTATCAGGGCTGAAGGTCTTGCTCTCTGGCACAGGGATGCCTCAGAGCCTTTGCTCTGCCAGAATGGCCTTTTACCTGTAACTGCTGTGTTCCCTCCCTTGCCCTGTTTGAAAACCACTCAACTCTTACCCCATCAAGGAGGCCTTTCCCAAAGACCTCAATTATAACAATTTTTTCCATACTTCCTTGACACTCTTTCCCCAGATGCAGTTAACATCATCTGATTCAATACATTTTATTTGTTTTTTGCTTTTGTCTCTGATACAGCATACATGTTCCACAGAGGGGGGGATTCAGGTAGTTCTTACTGTACTAACTGGGTCCCATAACAGACCCTCACGCAATAGCCAGATATTGTTGAGTATGGTTCCTGTACTCTAGACACATATATTTCATAAAAGGAAGTCAGTATAAAATAAATACAAATAACGAACCTGTGGTTTCCACAATGTGATTTATAAGCTTTAGTTTGGGGGGATTTTTTAAATTAAATAAGTAAATAATTACCTAACAGGGAATTTGATTAAAATTTATGTTTTATAAGCAGCTCTTTTGGTATCATGCTGGGAAGCTGGGATAGAACATTAATAGATGAAGTGAGATGATTTTTACTTGAAAAGAGATGATGTAAGGAGTAAGATGAAGGCACCTACATTTAATGGATTTAGAATTTAGACTGGTGGATATAAGCAAAGAATGATTAGATGTTATGACACTGGAGATGATTAAGAACTATATAAGAGAACGTGAAGATGTATGCTTTATGTTATCTACTATTAATTCATCTGGGTGCTAGACTATCCACTAAGCACCTTTAAAACTTTATTTTGGGGATATTACAGTTTTCTACAGGGGGGTATTTTAGTGGTTATGTTATGGGGTCTGGTGTCACACAAGTAAGACCATCAACTCAGAATGTGAGACAAAGTTTTATTGGGTAAAAAAGAAAGAAAAGAAAAAGAAGGCTGGTGCACCACATCTACACCCAGAGTTCAGGATCTCGGGATGCAACCCTGAACTGTTTGGAGGTTCATCTTTTATTGGAAAAAAAAAAATACAAAATGTTTCTTGCAAAAACAGGATGGGCAGTCAGCCATAAATCACAACTCACATTCTTAGAAGATTATAGGGACGAAAAAACAGAACAAATTTGTGAACAGGTTTGTTGGTCAGTTACAGAAAGTGCCTAGGGGGTGTAAGGTAGGCCTGGGACCAAGAGTCTCCAAATGTCCCCTTATCTGTCCTTCAGGATTTTACTCAACAGTGCAGGCCTGGGGTAATGCTATTCAGACTAGCAGGGCATCCTGTTTATCTACCATCCCCATCTGCTTATCTACCATCCCCATCTGCTTAAGCAAGTGTTTCATTCCATTCATTTATGAGCTCCTATGAGGAGGGGACTTCTATTTTCTCTAAGCTTCACATAAAGAAATATAGAGAAATATAACATTGTGTTCTCTTTACAGTTATTTTTGTTGCCTTCTGAATAATCAAAAATGAGACCATTTTTGTGAGTGGACAATTTCCAAGTTTATGAATTAAGAAAAAAGACAGTAAACCTGGCTCCAAGGCACCTTGGAAGTTTGTAGTCATGTGACTTGAAATATCCATCAGATTCTCACAAATGTGACTTTGCTTTAGAAGGGACTATGTTAAGGAAAATAAATGCCCTGTAGTGGATAGCCTCAGGTGGTTGAGATGAACTTCCAAGACCAGGAACTATAATTGAGGAAGGGATTTATTGAAGCTTACAGATCCAGGGGAAGTTCCATAATGGCACAAGAAGCTGGTGCACTTTCACAGGACCAAGCACAGAGAGAAATGCCCCAAGCCAAAAACAAAAACAAAACAAAACAAAAATCCCAAAAGCTACACTACAAACAAGCACACTTAGGAATTACAGATGGAACTCAGGCACTTTGCATATCTTTAGACTGAAATTCCAAATCTACCACCTCACCTTAGGGCTGGACCCTAAGATCTGCCCAGTGAAACCTCCTCCAGCCAGGTAGCTGGAAATCCAAGAACTCTGTTGTTGTTGTTATTGTTGTTTGTTTGTTTGTTTGTTTTTTGGTTTTTCGAGGTAGGGTCTCACTCTAGCTCAGGCTGACCTGAAATTCACTCTGTAGTCTCAGGTGGCCTTAACATCATGGCCATCCTCCTACCTTTGCCTCCTGAGTGCTGGGATTAAAGGCGTGCGCCACCACGCCTGGCTCCAAGAAGTTTTAATGAACTCTTGAATCTATTGGGGCATTTATTCACACTACCACACACCCCAAACAAATTAATGGTGTTTATTCAAGATTATAGTTAATAAATGCGTGGTAAATGGGAGTAGTGCCTCTATATTAATTTCTTTGCTGTAGTTTATATAACGTGAATTTAAAACTTACTATTAAATATAATGTTTGAAATAGATATTACAATCATATTATTACATACTATTACAACCATAATCTTTCTCAGGTAAAAGTATTACTTTTTTTCTTTAATATAGGAAGGAAAGGAGCCTATGTCATGACTCCATATAACCAACAGTCCATTTCACAGTCCAGGTATTAAGGAAATGAAAGAAAGGTGCTTAGGAAAAGAGCAGAACACACACAAGACATGGGTAGAGACTTCTTGAGAGAATCACAGAGGACAAGTGTTTCCATTATTAGAGATTTTACACTAATCTTGGCTGTGTAGGGATAAACAAAATTGTGTCTATTTAATGCTGCAAGGCAAGTCATATCTAATTATCTGTAAAGTTCTTTCAGAGCATGGATGAAATAAAATAAAATGTATCTGGCAGCTCCTCGTGTGAGGCCAACGTTTCAGGGTATATAAGAATATACTTCAGGACTTGGATCTGGATGTTTCTTTCTATAACTAGACATAAGCCATGAAAATAATGCAAAGTATTAACAGTTATTTAGGCATGATTTACAGAGTAATAATAGCTATCTCTACCAAGGTTACTTTAATTAGAACCAATGAGACTCATTAAACCTGAAAAACTCATCTCATGTACCAATGCCTTAGCAGACAAAAATAAACCCCACAATACTGGAAAGATATCATTTCGGTTCTTGTTTACTTTAAAGAAACCTATTTCTTCAGCATCCTTTTAGTATTTTTTATTCCTAAATATATTCAAATTTGTATATAAATGCTTTAATAAATGCATACATATATTTAAAAAGTTTCTCTCTAGAATGTTTATTATTCAGTCACAAGCATACATAGAAGAAAGGCCATAACTTTATTTTATGCCTCAAGGATTTTAGACAGTACATGGATTGATGCTTCACTGGTTTCATAGCACTGGAGAATGGAGAGGCAGGGTGAGGTTTCAGGATCTGTGGAGCATGGCGGGGATATACAGCGCAATCCAACTGGGGATAGGCTCTTACATCAAGGAAGCCTGTCAGAAGGAAAGGGGACTCGTGGGCCTCACTAGGGTCCAAGGGTGAGTTTCCTTACTGACAGGTGTCCAGAACATGTGTACTGACTAGTAAGTATAGTGAGCAGTCAAAGAATGAAGTGTGTGTGTGTGTGTGTGTGTGTGTGTGTGTGTGTATTTTTAATGTTGGTTGAAATGAGCTCTTGGTTGTATAAAGAACCATGTGACAGGCTCTTTTACATTCTCTTTTTTTTATTTTTTATTTTTTTGAGGTAGGGTCTCACTCTAGCCCAGGCTGACCTAGAATTCACTATGGAGTCTCAAGGTAGCCTCGAACTCATGGCGATCCGATCCGCCTACCTCTGCCCCTCAAGGCTGGGATTAAAGGCGTGTGCCACCACACCCAGTTTACTTTGTCTTTTGTTAAGCATGTTACTCCTGTTGTAGAAAAAGTGAAGTGGGGGGGGGTGATAGGAACTGTTGAGTAGAATTGATTGCATTCCTCCAAGGAAGACATGGGCAGGTCAGAAAATACACGGAATAGTTAATGTAAGTTTGTAAGGAGACAAATGAAAGGCGTGAGTGGCTGTGATATTAAGATATATGAGAATGAGTGAAGTCAAATAAAGACTCACAAGGACATGTAGTAAACTGCAGCAGACATACCTGTATGATTAGTCAAGAGATAGGTATCTCCATAATTAATATTTTTGACTGCTTTTTATCATGCCTTACTGACAACCTGTGAAGTGATATATATGTGTGTGTGTACGTATATGTATATGTATATGTATATGTATATATATATATATATATATATAATCTACATAGGTATATTTATATCTACATGTATATATCTACTTCTCTATATATGAAAATGTTAAATTCTAGAAAATAATTTTATAAGCTAGGTTTTTACTCAATTATTAGGTGATTTTTAAAATTTATCTGACTTGGGGTACATTGCCAAAGAGGTGGCAGAAAGAATATAAGAGCCAAAAGATGGAGAGGAGTCTTTTAGAATGATGTCTTCCACACTCTAAATGGTGCTTGCATTCATGACCTCACAGCCACTACTATTGTCACCTGCACAAGACATGAACAATATTTGGCCCATCAACATGTCATAATGGATGGCAGAGGAGGGGAAAAAGACAACAAAATAGAAGAGGGACCAGTTAGAAAGAAGTAGGGGTATAGGACGGGGAAAGAAGAACTTAAAGGGAAGTGTTTATGATCAAATATGTTACATACATGCGTGAAAACTGCCAATAAACTGTTAAAATAATAACATAAAATCTCTTTAAGGAGCTAAGGATATAGCTAAATAGGTAAAGTGCTCATCTTGCATGCATGAGAACTTGAGTTTATTCCCAGAACAGACTTAAAAATGTTAACATGGTTGACACATGCCTGTCATCTTAGCTATGGGCAGGTGAAGACAGAAAGATCCCTGGGTCTTGCTGGTCCCCCATTGCATAGCAGTTCATGCATTGCAGGTTAATGAGAGCCCCTGTGTCAAAACAAGGTCAGTAGTGTCCATGAGAATGATACCCAATGATATCCTCTGGCCTGGACATGCAGATGCAAACACAAGCATGTCCACTCACACACAAACACACATAGAGGGCCTGGAGAGATGGCTTAGTGGTTAAGCACTTGCCTGTGAAGCCTAAGAACCCTGGTTCGAAGCTTGATTCCCCAGGACCCACGTAAGCCAGATGCACAAGGTGGCACATGCATCTGGATTTCGTTTGCAGTGGCTGGAGGCCCTGGTGTGACCATTCTCTCTCTCTCTTTCTCTATCTGCCTCTTCCTCTGTCTGTCTGCCACTCTCAAATAAATAAATAAATAAATGAACAAACACACAGAGTGAAAAAACAAAAATCTTTCTGCATTAAAGCTAGTAATAGTGACAGGCATGTATATTTCAGGCACAACTCCTAGTGCTTTACACACATATTGGCTCATTTAAATATAATGTCAACCATTTAAATTAAACAAAGCTACTATTTTCACACACAGTTGAGGTTGAATTTGTGATGTGAACTCAGGCCATTCTAGGTATTAACTCTTAACCATTAGCTTGTATATACAAGCAGAGAATAAAATATGCCTGGAGTCATTTGAATCACCTGGGCATGGTACCATTGTTGGGATTACCAGCCTCTTACTTGGTATTTGTAAGGATTTAGGCAAAACCACTTTCAGCATGTAATATAATCCTGTGAATTCAGTCTTGACACACCAAAAAGCCTGAAAAGCTCCTATCAACTGAGAAGAATATCTTCACACAGTGATGGCGATTTCCTGATAGAACAGCCCTCCAAGCAGCATAAACAAAGCAGTCAGATAATAGGGACATCCCCAAATAATATATCACAAAATCTGTCTTCAATTTACAAT
The DNA here is from genome assembly GCA_036365145.1 of Orientallactaga sibirica. Taxonomy (NCBI): domain Eukaryota; kingdom Metazoa; phylum Chordata; class Mammalia; order Rodentia; family Dipodidae; genus Orientallactaga; species Orientallactaga sibirica. Next base: position 10,532,837 of record JAEOAD010000060.1, on the reverse strand, counting down.
ATTGAGAAATGAGAGAAGAGATGCATCTAAATAAATTTTTCCAACAGAACATGGACTAAGTTGTTAAGTATATATGTTTGATGGGCAGAGGAGGGCTGGATGATGACAGACTGACTTCCTGGCACAGACAGTCTGAACACTTTCCACTTATCTTCAAATTCTCCAACCAGTGGCCTTTTAAGGGATAGACATCATAGCAAAATCCAGCTGAAAATGGACATATGTGTACCATGCTCATTTTCATATATAATGTCTCTAATTTCCTTGTGTTTAAAATTAAAAGGAAAAGTCCAAACCACGCAGATTTAGTATTTGTACATATGAAACATAGCACAAATACACTATTCAAAGAGATAGTGGCTATTTTATTTTTATTATCAGCATGTATCCAAGGTCAGCATTATGGGTTTTATTTTCTATAAATGTCACAGGATTAAACCATGTCAAACTGTGATAATTTTAAGCTTCTTAAGATATAGTTTTTGTTACTGATTGTAAAAATAGAATGTGTGCATATAAAGTAAATTCATCAATCACTTTCTGAGTCTCTGTGATAACCATTTCTAAAAGATGCGTGATAAATAAATAAAATTAGTATTGGATAATTAAGTGATGCATTTTATTAGTTTTACTTTATATTCCTGTGGTGAATTAGGACCTAAAATAGTCTCATCCATGGAAAACACTGAGACTACTTACTCCATGAATGCATTTCAGATGAGTTACATCCCTGAACACACCTTTTTTTTTTGACTTTGCAATAAACCTTTTATTTACAAATGTTTTTTCATTATCCATAGAAAATGCAAATGATGCAAGTCAAACTCATTCAAGATTAATTTTCATCTGAGAAGTGCAAAATTTGTCACTTTTCCTTTCACAGGCAAATATCCATAGCATGCATTAATGTTTCATGAGAATAAACAGCATATTAAAGGAATCCTCATGGAGAAACGGCATTTAGTTGTATCATATACAAATAACTCTGACATTTGGTGGGACAAAGAAACATCACTCTGACATTACCCAATGCAAAGATTTAAAAATAAAACACAGCATTAGTTCTTTTGTTTCATTTAAATAAGTTCACTCCACCTTGTCTATATAATTCACCCCTACATACTGCTTACAATTTTATGCATAATATATATACAAATGATATATTTCTCCAACGAAGATGTGTTTTGTGTTTGCAAGTCTTAAGCTGAGCACCACGATATTTATTATAATTAGATGTATTACCATTTAGTTGCTATGAGTTCTGCATGGCTTGTAGTAAGTAAGATAAAATTCCTCGGGTGCTTCATTAGTACTTGCATCTGAATCAGAAACGAGAACAGTTTCTCACCAAGCAAATAACCACTGAAAGCTCAGAGTGATGTTAGGTGCCAATCATGGGATCGGAGTTCACCTCGGCTGAATGATTTAACAATTTTGAGTTATATTACCCAGGAGGGCAGAGATGTTATGAATCTATCCCCTCGGTGGGTTTTGTAGTTGAAACTCCTGTCTAATGGGGTGTGCTAATACATAATGATAATGTCCTTCACTGAGTCTCTCTCTAATGGTGTGTGCTACTTTATAACGATAACATGCTGGAGTTAGACAATAACTTTACGATCCCCACTGTTGAGAGGGAAATACGACAAATATTGTGGCCCTTATAAATAGTGGCTTTCTCATATTGAAAAAGATTGAATAAAATATAGATGAAATCTATAACCCATATCTTTAATTCACCATACTATGAAAACAAAAATCACCCCAAGGCAATTCATTAGTAGACACAAAGACAATTTGAAGAACTCTAGGCAGATATTTTTTCTGTGTGTTTTACCTCATTCTATCTTTTAAGTCAGATGCTTAGGGGTTTATGACTACTTAATCTCCACGTGGCCCTTAGAAAATGATTTGTTTTTAAAAGTGGAACAGATGTTATGGGAATTGTGTTGAATTTCTCTTAATGATCTACATACATTTAGTTTTTCTCTCTTTTTTTTTAATAAGAAAGTATTTATTTGAGAGTGACAGACAGACAGAGTAAGAAGCAGACAGAGAGAGAGAGAGAGAATGGGTGCACCAGGGCCTCCAGCCACTGCAATATGAACTCCAGATGCATGTCACCTTTTGCATCTGGCTTATGTGGATACGGGGGAATCGAGCCTCGAACCAGGGTCCTTAGGTTTCACAAGCAAGCACTTAACTGCTAAGCCATCTCTCTACCCCCTTTAGTTTTCCTTGTAGAACCTCCCATACTTTTACTCAGCTAATATAGCAATGTATGATATTAACATATTTTATGCAAAAGTAATTATAACTTGTTTTAGAAAATTCATCTAGTGAAAGTATCCACATTGTTACTTGATAGCTAAGTCATTTTCTTTTGGAGACAGAGTCTCGTATAACCCTGGATGTCTTCAAACTCACTGTGAAGCTGATAATGACTTTGAGTTTAGGATTCTCATGCCTTCACTTCCCACTGCTGGCATTACAGCAGTGTGTCCTGGTTCACACAGGGAGGGAATATAAACCTGGCTTCATGTATGTAAGGCAAACTCTCCACTCACTTACCCACATGTCTAGTGCAGAGTCAGTCAATTTTAATCAAATGCAATACCATATAGCTATCAAGGCCTGACACACACATGACATGCTCTAAAATTATAAAATACTTTAAAAACATACACATGAGCAATATGGGTAAACAAAAACACACAGAAAAATATGTCTATGGGATCAAGAGAAATGAGGTGGTAGTCAATTTGATCTAAATCTTTTCCAATCCTGACCTTTTCTTTCAGCTTTAATTTATTTGTGTGAAAGAATCTTAACACTCAAATAAAGTGTAATGTTTGGTTGGAGAGACGGCTCAGTGGATAAAGCACTTGCAGAGCAAGCAAGAATATCCAAGTTCAGAACCACACCGACCATGCAAGAAGCCAGACGCTGTGACAGGAGTTTGAAATCTCAGCCAGACCTACCGGCAAGAAGTAAGGAGGAAACAAGAGAATGCCCTGGAAGCTTGGGGACCAACTAGACTGAAGAAAGCGGCAGTGAATAATATGAAACCCTGCACTGAAGGAGGTAGACTGATAAATGAAACTTATCCTCTGATGTCCACATGCACTCTGTGGAACCTGTGCTCACACATATACATACATACACACACACAAAAATAGTATTTGTGAAAGCTCTAAACAATTGAACTTTATTATATAAAATATAATAAAACATAAATAAAAATATAAAAAGAATATATAAATTAAATAAATGTTATTTGAGCATTTATAATATGCTGAGAATGGAGAAATACTTCAAAACTTACGAGTTCATACTAAAAAGGTCTCAAGACTACAATGGAGGCAGGACTGGGATTCAGTGTCCACTCCAGTCTCATCCAATCAGCTCTCCCTCTTTCTAGCACTTCACCCAGGTGAGCTTATAGACAGATCCCTTCTCTGAGCACAGGCCAGTCGGCCCTCCCTTTGTACCCAGGTGTGCCAGCCTCTTCCGGAGACTTAAGGAGGGGACCACCCTTTCTATTCTCTTTTCTGGTCCTTGACTCTTCGTCTTTCCCCTCCTGAGTCTCTGGGATCCCAATGCAGGTAAACCGTGTCCTTCTCACAGTATGGTGGCTTGGATGCTAGGGGGAAAGGGTATCTTTTTTTCTATTACTTTGATGGCCTTTTAAAGTTTTTAAACTGCAAGACTTTTTAGAAAATCCCTTTTCACATTTCCTTCCTACCCCAGGCCCATGCTCAACTCCCCCGTGGGTGCATCCATTCCTCTTTCCTTGGTTCAGGACTCTCCCTCCCTCCCCTAAATAAATATAACAGTTTATAAACTATCCTTCTCAGTCTGTTCATTCCAATTCTTCATTAAAAAACAAATAAGATCTCAGGGTTTGGAGTGTAGGAACTTTCCCTGATGCTCAAAAACCCTATTACAGACGCATACTGTTCTTGCTCCTATTTCAAATGCTGGGTCCAGCTGATCATAAATGACACAGGTGAAAGCAGCTAGCCTCGCCTGTGTTTGGAAAAGTGCATCGTTGTTAAATCAGGCAGTGAAGTAAAGCAATCCTTCCAGGAAGTGTGGTGTCTGAAGCACATTTTCCCGTGCTTCATGGAAGAGTGGGTCTGGCATTCTTTTCTACCAAATGCACACTTGATAACAGGGAGTATAAGAGCTCTCTTTGCATCCTCACCAAAAATGTGTTGTAGTTATCAGCATAGTCATTGTTTTCAAATGCCAACTTCTACTCATTAGTGATTTTTCAAAAAGGGAAATGAAAGGTACTGCATGATACTGAAGCATCTCTTTATGCCACTGTAGCAGCAACACAACAAAGGCCCATCCATAGGAAAATAGAGTGCATAAAAAGATGTTATCCTTGTGTTTCATGAGGTTTTTTTTTTTGCCTCTGTTAAAAAGTTAACCAAAGATAATAAAATATACCAAATAGCAAATAAACTTTACTCCAGGGTCTCCCTGCTGGTAATAAACAAAAGTGATATTCAACTTGCAAGAAAAGGTTAACTCTGCAGATATGGGGTTGGCAGTTTGCAAGAAGGGATTTTCTGGGCTGGAGAGATGGCTTAGCGGTTAAGGCGCCTGCCTGCTAAGCCTAAGAACCCGGTTCCAATCTCCAGGTCCCACGTTTAGCCAGATGCAAAGTGACGCAAGGGCGCAATGCCTCACTTGACCACAAGGGGGCACACGCATCTGGATTTCATTTGCAGCAGCTGAGAGACTGCCGGCGTGCCCATTCTCTATCTGTCTCCCTCTCCCTCTCTGTCTCTGTCTGTGTCTCTCTCACAAATTAAAAAAAAAAATTAAAAAGAAGGGATTTTCCTAGACATGCTCCTGAGAGGAAAACCAGATTACTGTATGATAACAGACCACACCAGGTGTCTCCTCCTGACAGTGTGATTATGATAAAGACTAATTGTTTCTTTTTCAATGGCACTTCTGAGCCACACAGAGTCTTCACTGTTGAGGAGTGAGCAAGTAGGACAGAGATGGAGCAGGTAAGGTCAGCAAGCTGAGCGATCCATGCTTCTGTCTTTTTTTTTTTTTTTTTTTTTTTTACGAGAAATAATTTTATTAATCAAAAAGTATTTACAAAGTATTTAAAAAGATGTAAATGCTTATTTCCCTCCCTGATTTGGTCATTACACACTGTACACTCACTGAATTATGACACTGTATTCCATAATTTTTATAATTAAAATGATTTGAAAAATTGAAAATAAGTAGAGACAGACGGCAACTGTGCTAATTGAACAGATGAGCAGCAAATCCTTAAAAACACTTCTAGTACTAGTCTTTGTGTCTTAGAGCTGATTTGAGAGAGAGATCTCATTAGTTCTTTTTTTTTTTTTTTTTTTTTTTTTTTTTTTTTTTTTTATTTTTATTGATTTTTAATCTTACATACCAAAAAAACCCACCTGATATTTCCCTCCTCCCCATTCCACTTTAGAACTCCAGTCTCCATCATATCCCCTCCCTTTCTCCATTAGTCTCTCTCCTAATTTGATGACATCATCTTTCTCTTCTATTTTGAGGGTCTTGCAAAGGTATTGCTAGGCACTGCAAGATCATGGATATCGAGGCCAATTTCTGTCTGGGCAGCTGCATGAAGAGGTCATATCCTTCCTTTGGCTCTTCCATTCTATCCGCCCCTCTTCCGCAATGGTCCCTGAGCCACTGGAGGATGTGACAGAGGTGTTTCAGTGCTGGGCACTCCTCCATCCCTTCTTCTCAGCACTATGTTGCCTTTTGTGTCATCCCAGTGGTCATCACCATCTGAAAAGAGAAGCTTCTCTAGCCAGAAGTGAGAATAGCGTTAATATGTGGACATGAACATTTAGTGTAGTGTCCCCAGGGCAGCCTGGTGGGAATAATATATACATTTAGTCAGACATGAGCAGGCTTATACCCCCAAGGCTCATGACCTCACCTACCATAGACTTTTACTTAGGTTTTTCAGTACCGGGTATGTATTCCCTCCCGTAGAGAGGGCCTTCAGTCCAATTATGGAGCAGTTGGTTACCCCAAGAGTAGACACGCCACTATTGCACCCGTTCAGTCATTGGGCCTGTCTGGCCAAGCTTGAATATTCAGCATCCACTATTTTCACTGTTGATGGCTTCTGTCTCCCATGTTGGCAACTCCCAGTTATATCTCCAGCCTCAAGCTTTCAAAAGATAGTTGAAAACCTTTCATCCATGCTCAGCTTGGAGCACAAAGGTCTGCCTGTGACCCCAGGTGCCATGGCCTTTGCTTTAGAACCATTGAACAGAGCTGTAACTGTGAGGAGACCGGTTTTTGGGGGTTTTTAGTGAATCAGTGAAGCAGAGTAGGTCCTGACAACCTCAGATTAGATGATGCTAATAATGTATCATGGAAACACAGTGTGAAAAGATCCAGAAAACTACTCACAGCTCATGACTAGCATGCAAGACATTTCTACCTGTTGGACAGAACTGAGCTGTCAAAAAGCAAATGGTAAGGGCTGGTACTCAATTTCCTCACTCTCTTGAGCTTTTATCCTTTCTACCTTATCTAAGCCTTTAAAATTTCCCAAGATCCAGGTATTTAGTACTATTGCAGAGTTTACACAGTGAAAAGAAGAAAGGTTAGATTGGCCATAAGCACTAAAGTAGTGAATTTGCTGGTATTATTGCTTTTTTTTTTTTCAGAGAAATACACTGAAGTATCAATTTCCAATTACCTTTTGAGAGGCAAGTTATAGTATTGTTTGTGTGGTATAGCACATCTTAGGAAAGCAATTCAGTGTTAAGAGGCCCACAGTCGAGCCCATGCTTATTAGAAACACAGCATCTAAAAAAAGGCCTCATATACTCAGTAGAACTTTTCTTGGACCCAGCTCTTTGGACTGAAGTTATTTTTTGTTGTTGTTTTTTCGAGGTTGGGCTTCACTCTAGTCTAGGCTGACCTGGAATTCACTATGTAGTCTCAGGGTGGCCTTGAACTCGCGGTGATCCTCCTACCTCTGCCTCCCTGCCTCCCGAGTGCTGGAATTAAAGGCATGCGCCACCATGCCTGGCTGAAGTATTTTTTAAAGTGAATAATTCATTTGCACTCGAGTGTCTGCTCCCCATCCCAAAACCTGACTAGTGAATTGTTTTCCTCATATGGTATAAGGTTTGACATAATGATAGTTTGTTCACACACTGCAGAGCACAATTCAACTATATCATTTTATTGTTAATAAAGTACAAGACTTTATTTACATAAATGGATTATTGAAAGACTCTAAGGGATAAAAACATTAACAATGTTTATTTTATTTTTTGTTTTTTTTTCGGTAGGGTTTCAACTCTAGCTCCAGGCTGACCTGGAATTCACTCTGCAGTCTCAGGGTGGCCTCAAACTCATGGCGATCCTCCTACCTCTGCCTCCCGAGTACTGGGATGAAAGGCGTGCGCCACCATGCCCGGCTTACTAACAATGTTTAAACAAATGACCACATTGATCAGAGAGGCTAAGCAAATTTTAACCTACTCCAAAAATACATCTTGGGTCCTTCCTCACATTTAGAGAATTTCTCTTAGGACAATAAACTTCGTTTTACCTTTCAATATTGTCACTTGTGATGCTCTTATATATAAGTCCCTTGAAAGCAAATGTTGTCTTGGTAATTTTTGTTTAGCAAACAAAAAAAAAATAGAAAAACTACATGGTATTGAAAAGTCATGCTGCTCAGGGAACTGTTTATGGAAGGACCAATTATTGGCATTAAACAATGTGGTGTCAACTGGCCAGGTAAGATCTACAAGTTAATATATATTAATGACCAGAACTCATTGCAGGAACAGGGATTCTCAGTCTGGGCTTTTTATTTGTATATGCATGAATGTTAAAAAATTTCAGCAAACTGATTTATAAACAAACAAAAAAACCTCCCACAAAAATGGCAACAACAAAATCAACCTAATTGATCTAGCATCTCTACAATGAGAAACAAAGCACTGGCACCAGAATAACATGAAAATAATCTTGTAAATTCTAATGTGTGGGGAAATCAAAGAATCATCAATCTATAGACAGAATTTTAGTTTGGTAGATATTCTGAATGGTCAAATAACAGTAGGCTTATCCTGAATATATGGAAGCTCAATTGAGTTTTGGACACAAGCTTGTCAACAAGCAGAAATTGTTTCCAAAAATAGTAAGTCTGGTGTTCTGGTGCTGAGGGGCTTGTTTTCCCTCACATGTACCACAAAGTGATACAGGATAGTCCCTAAGTGTGTCACCCTGATTCATTTCAAACTATTTATGCACAGACATAAACAAGCCATTATTTAGTACAGTTAATAACCCATGACAAGGTTCCTCAAAATAAATGGGGTCTCAAAATTCAATTTTATTTATTAACCAATTTGAATTTTTCCGAGGCATTTATCCATCAAACACAGCACTGTTATTGCACATACATTATGCAGCATGTCAAATTAAACCATCGTTGATAAAACAAACATTAGTTATTGAAATGATCCAAATGCCAGCCTGAAATGCTGCGTTGTAGCTAATGAATATGCCTAACTTCCAGAACAGAAGGAGTGGGCAAACACTGTCATTTGATCTCGATGCCTGTGATTTATTTCATTTTCTAAGTCCTTCACCAAGAACAATGGTTTTGTTTTCTGATTAGTACAAGGTAGGAGCTGGCACAAGTGGCTGAAGATGGTAGCAATTATTAGGAGATACACTAACAAGTTCTCTCACTTTTGTTCTTTATCTAAAAACCCCTTTGTTAGCTTATTTAATATAGTGAAAAGGCCTGTTCAATGCTCATTTTGATATTATTACTTGATATTATTTTGATATTATGGGGATGTTATTATTATATTATTTGATATTATTATTATTATTGAATATCTGGCTTAAGTGGGTACTGGGGAATCAAACCTGGGTCTAGGCTTTGCAGGCAAGTACCATAACTGCTAAGCCATCTCTCCCACCCTCTTTTCAATTTTTGCTTATAAAATATAAAACATTATTTAAAAAAATTTCATTTATTTATTTGCAAGCAGAGAGAGAGAGATACAAGAGAGACAGACAGAGAGAGAATGGGTATGCCAGGGCCTCTTGCCATTGCAAACAAACTCCAGATGCATGTGCCCTTTGTGCATCTGGCTTACATGGGTCCTGGAGAATCGAACCGGGATCCTTTGGCTTCGCAGGCAAACACCTTAATGGCTAAGCCGTTTACTCCAGCCCAAAATGTAAAACATTCTAATCATAAAAACATAAATTTCCTAAGGGTTAAGGTTGAGTTTTTTGTGTGATGGCAGGTCAAAGTATAACTGCCTTCTCCTTCAGTATGCCATCACACTTTTCAGAATATAATCCTTTAATAATCACAAACTCTGGAGTCAAGTGAATTACACATCCCAAGATTTCTACTCAGCAACCTCTCACACATAAGTATGGAAACTGCCCGACATTTAGATAACGACAACTATCATAAGGATTAGCTAGAGTAGGACAGCTCTAGATACAATTACTAGGTTGTTGAGTAAAAAATTGAAGTAGAGGGCTAGAGAGATGGCTTAGCGGTTAAGGTGTCTGCCTGCGAAGCCTAAGAACGCTGGCTCCATCTCCAGGTCCCACCTTTAGCCTGACACAAAAAGTAATGCACATGCGCAATGTCGCATATGTGCACAAGGGGTCGCACATGTCTGGAGTTCGTCCACAGAGGCTGAGAGGCTGCTGGTGTGCCCATCTCTCTGTCTTTTTTTCTCTCTCTCTCTCTCTCTCTCTCTCTTTCTCTCTCTCTCAAATTAAAAAGAAATTGAAGTAGAAAATACAATTGAACATAAAGTGTAATTAGAACAACAAGGACATCCTAAATTTCCAAAATAAAAATTATACTTCACATTAGATATTGCACTCTAATGAATGAAGAAATGAGGTAAAGAAGAAAGAAATTCAATGAAAAATATAATATTTGATGTCATTTTATAAATGTAACTGATATTCACAGGTCACCACTTGGTTGTTTTACAGTTGTGATGATTTATTCATTTAACATTAAAATATAATGTTTAATAAAAAGAAAGCTTTTTAGCATGGATATTCTACTTCTAAAACATAATTGCCTGCCTATTTCTTTTAAATAAAGAATATGTCTCTCTGGCATCATTTTAATGTTCTTTATGCTGTAGGTTCACAGGAATTTCTGTCTGCTAGATCATTCCTCACTTCTAGTATGTCCATTCAAGAGTGGTTTCCTAAATAGCACCTATGCCTGTAGTAATGGATAGATGGAGATGAAAAGGTCTGCAAAACTTTGCAGCTCTTCATTGGGGAAATCTACTATTATGTCCTGGCTGTTTTTATAGGCAATTAATTTTATTTTAATGTTGAGAGCTCATTATTGATACATAAGGCAAAATTAATATATTTTTAAATAACTACTGTTAAAATTCTTAAGAATGAATGAGAAGTAATAGAAGAGATAGATATATGAGGATAAATATCTCTTAAAATCACAACATCAGCATGTGTGTCAGTTTGAAAAAAAAATTGTTGGCTATATTATTCTAAGATTTTGGATCTGAAATGTTATCCAAAATCTCATATAGGCTTTGAAAGCAGCCTGTGCCAATATTAAGAGGCTTTGTAAAGTTTAAGAGAAGGGTTCTAATGAAGGTAAGTGAGCAAAATTTTTAAATATGTTTAGTTATGTATATGTCATTTAATGTTGACAGGGTTTATGTCTCTCTGTCTTTTCAAACAATCATTTCATGGGCTGTAGAGATGGCTCAGCATTTAGTTCTTCCTTCACAAGCCTGAGGTCCATAGGGGTCCTGAGACAAATAATTGAGATACCCAGAACTTATGTAAATAGCTGGCTGAGTATAGATATACATATCTGTAATCCTTAGGGAAAAAGAGACCAAGGCATCTGTGGGGTGGCGCAATTGGCAAAGCTTTGGAATCAGTGAAGAGATTCTGTCTCAAGAAACAAGCCGATGAGGAACGGAAGTATGCCCCAAAGTTCTCTTCTGGCTTCCACATGCCATCTGCACAGAACATATCACATCAAACCTACTGTTTGCATCTATGCAAAAAAAAAAAAAAAAAAAAAAATCAGTTAAACTAAAAGTTCTGTTAAAATAAGTATAGACTTAAAAGCAGATGTAAGAAATAATAAAGAAAAATTATCCAATCTTTCAAATGGTAACTTTTTATACAATACAACCTGTATTAATTGTGTGTGTGTGTGTGTGTGTTCTATAAAAATCTATCAATCACCTCCTTCCCCCCATCTGGTCCCTATTTGTAGCCAATGGCAATCATGGGTCTCTACAATACTGACAGTTAAAATGCATACATTGAATTCATTTTGATTGCCTAGTCAGTCAACCTGTAAACAGAGATTTGCTATCGTGTGGCATTATAACAATAGTTGATTAAACCACCATCTTCTATGCTGTATTTATTACTGTACCACCACAGTGAATGGCCAAGCAGATTGTGTATTTCTCGTATGTAGAACCCTAATCCAAGAAATCTAGGGAACCCACAGAACTGGGTAAGTAAAGGCAGAATTTTATATTCAACCATATTTTGATTCTGTTACTCTCCAACACCAATGGGCCTGAGGGAAACATTTGTTTTGAGGACCATCTGTGTTTTCTCAGCTTGTGATGTTTACCTGCATTTAACAAAGGATGAAATCAATGCACAGAGTTAAGGATTTCTCCCATACCTACCTAGTCAGTAAATATCAGAAGCCCTTGCACTTAATACCAAAGTTTTCCATTTTTTTTTTTTTTTCTTCTCCTATGGTGCTGTAAGATTCTTACTAGGATCTTGAATGTCTTATCTCATTTCCAGGCAAGGGGCTCTTCAAAATCTTAGTTTACCTTTATTTTTCAACTTATATACTTTCATGACTCCTGGTGATATGAACCATTATCATTACAGAACACTATTGAAAACATTGTTCCTTTTTTTTTTTTTTTTTTTGAGCCAAGCCCAACATACTGGCCTTTTTTATGTGAGAGAGCAAGAAAGAGAGAATAGCGAGCAAGCGAGAGAGAGAATTGTCATGCCAGGGCCTCCAGCCACTGTAATTGAACTGCAGATGCTTGTACCACCTTGTGTGCATGTGCAACCTTGTGTGCTTGCATCACCTTGTGTATCTGTCTTATGTATGACCTGGAGAGTTAAACATGGGTCCTTAAGCTTTGCAGGCAAGTGCCTTAACCATTAAGCCATCTATCTCTCCAGCCCACATTGCTCCATTTTTTTACTGTGGTTTTCAAAATATGGTTTTATTGACACTTTAATGTAGGACAAATATTCTAGATTTAGTAATTTTCAGAGATATAATACAAATTTAGCATTCACCATGGAATAGGAAACTTGCTTATAAGTTACTTCATCCTTTTCCTCTTTTTCAAAAGTGCATCTCATAGTGCCAGCTGCTTTTCCTGGAAGGAATGTTTGTTTTTGGACCAGACATTCTGACTGTATTGCATCATCATAAAATTCTTTTGCTTTTTCTTTATATTGCTCCATTTTTACCTATCTTTCTAAGACAACTGATAATATAATACCTCCATAAGAATACTGAAATTTTTCCATTGTAATATAGATTAGACAAGGGCTGGAGAGATGGCTTAGCAGTTAAAGCGCCTGCCTGCTAAGCCTAAGAACCCAGTTCCAATCTCCAGGTCCCACTTTAGCCAGATGCAAAGTGATGCAAGGGCGCAATGCTGCACGTGACAACAAGGGGGCGCACACATCTGGATTTCGTTCACAGCAGCTGAGAGACTGCTGGCGCACCCATCTCTATCTGTCTTCCTCTCCCTCTCTCTCTCTGTCTGTCTCTCCCTGTGTCTCTCTCTAAAAATAAAAAAAAAAAAATTAAAAAAACTTAAAAAAAAGATAGATTAGACAAAAAGGTAACTTTTTTTTTTTCCTTTTCAAAATATTCATTTGAGAGAGAGAAAGAGGAAGATAGAGAAAGACGAAGAATGGGCATGCCAGGAACTATAGCCACTTCAATGAATGAGCTCCTGATGCATGAGCCATCTTGTGCATCTGGCTTTATGTGAATACTGGGGAATTGAACTGGGGTCCTCAGGCTTTTCAGGCAAATGCCTTAACCACTGAGCCATCTCTCCAGCCCCAAAAGGCAACATTCTTTTATAATTATCAAGTTTATATTTGCCTTGCATATATAAAATCTTTAATCATAAAACTATTCCCAAAACATTTTCAAGAAAGAAATACTTATTGCTAGAGTCTAGACTCTGGGTCTATAGGAAAGCTCCATGTATGTCACAGCTGCCAGCATGTTAATGTTTATTATCGAACTAAGCTGCCACCTCAAAATTCCACAGCACACAAAGCACAGTTAGTGTCTTTGCTGTCTGATATATTAAACATTTAGAGATTCATGAGCTGTGAAACTCTGAAACATACAGAAGATGGCTGTACTGAAGTGTTGAATCCATTTGGAACAGATTGTTCAAACTTGGAGGACAGAGGTCACATAAATATCTGTCCACTGTGTTGCTCAGTGTTCCTTTATGCTAATCATTCCCCAGACTAAAACAAAACTCTACTCTGACTCATATTAGAAATTCTGATTTTCACTAGAAGGAGAGAAAATTACTAATTACCTATGTGTATGATATGTGAATTTTATTTAATGTAAAATTCTAAGAAATTTTATTATCTATAAATATTGTTCATGTCTTAATTTTTTTGTGGAAATTTGCTAACAAAATTGTCACAAAACTTTCTATGTATTATCTTTTAACAGCTTCTTCCTAACCATTATTGGCATAATGATGGTAATAATACATATCATGAAATAGATATATCATCTTATAAATTAAACAACTCAAATGTACTTTTTATAAAAACCATATTTACATAAAAGTGAATAATAATACACAAGGTTAATAATTTCCATTTTCTTTTGTGCATATGCAAGTGTGTGTGTGTGCACTCATGCTCAAATGTGTGAGGGCACTCATGTGTGGGATGCTGATATACATGTGTATATGCATGTGGAGACCACATGATCACCACTGGTATCATCTAAAGAAATGCTACCCACCTCCTTTGGAAACAAGATTTTTCCATTGGCCTGGGGCTCACCAATTACACTAGATTAGCTGGCCAGCAAGCTATAGGAATCTACTGTTTCTGCCTCCATGAACATGCCACTATGACTAGCACTTACATGGGTCCTGGAGCTCAAACTCAGGTTTTCATGCTTGTGAGGCAAGGACTTTCTTAAGTGAACTGTCTCTTCAGCCCTAATTTTCTTTCATACATATCCTAAATATCCTAAATAATTTCCTAGTTTGTATATAACCTACCAACATCTTTTCTACACACACACACACACACACACACACAGTTAATATCTCTCCTCCATATACATTGTATTCTGTTTTATTCAGCTTGCACTGTTAAAATAGGACACTATAGATGGAGGGAGATTGAAGCTCTCCAAAGTTCCTATAGGTCTGAATGCTGAGAAGTCCTAGAAGGTGTGAGGTCACTTGGGTTAGCAGATAGCTTTTTTGTTGTCCACTCTTTATTTTGTTATATTACATAGAATTAGGTTCCACTGTGGGGTTTTTCAGACCAAATTTAGTTTTGCTTCCCTTTCCTCCCCATCATCCCCATCTCCCTCCCCACTTGTGCCTTCCCCTCACCATAGCAATTTGCACTTTCTTGACCCTTTCTCTGCTCATCTTTTCCCCATTGCAATGTCTCCTAGCACACAGCAGTTTAGGCATTATATCCTCACCTCACAGATAGAGGTTCTATCACTAATGTTTCTATTTATAAGAAAACAAAATTCACCAATGAACTTATTTCCTCCCAAATTTTAGACTCTAAATAGTATCACATTGGGGATTTTGGCTTCAAAATGTGAATTTTGAGACACATAAATGTTTACTTTATAGTTATAAGAATAAGAAATTAAATAAATAACTAGCAAATTAGCAAACACTAAGTAAGTAACCAGAAGAGTTGTGGATGAGATTTCAGATAGAGTTCTTAAAGAATTATTTTAAATATCAGAGCAAACATTTGAGAATCCCTTATGGAAAATTACTGAGACCAGTTATGATTTATATTTTCAACATTTTTCATTTTTAGATTTTGGGATATTTGCACAGGATAAGTTGGGAATATAATGCAAGAATGAAATAGAAATTCATTTATTTCACACACATCATACACATATAGTCTAAAGTATTTTCATATGATTTATTAAATGATTTATATATAAAAAGTTTCAACAGGAATTTCCACTAGTAGGTTCATGTTGGCAATCAAGAAATGTCAGATTTTAGTGAATTTTGAATTTCAGATTTCGAGATTTGAGATGTCCCACCTGAAATTCAAATACAATTTACAAAACTAGAAATGGAACCAGGTAAAAGGTTTCCACTTCCTAGATATACAATGTCTTCCTAGCTTGCTTTGCTTATTTATTTATTTATTTATTTATTTATGAGAGATAAACAGAAAGAGGCAGTTAGAGAGAATGGGCATGCCAGGGCCTCTAGATGATGCAAAGAAACTCCAGACACATGCACGACCTTGTGCATGGGTACTGGTGAATCAGTCCTGGGTCCTTAGGCTTCACAGGAGAGTGCCTTAACTGCTAAGCCATCTCTCCACCCCATTCTTTGCTTTCTTTTTCCTTCCTGATAACCTAGCAAGATGATAATGGTTCCAATCTAAAGAATGTCTGAAAAATATACAATCAGACATAAGCCATCTCTAGTACGGATCAAATTTCTCCTCCACTTTCCTTTGTATCTCTTTTTCTCTTTATTTCTTTTTGGGAGTGAGTGAAAACACATTAAGACAGGAATGGAGAGATATCATATTTTGATCCAGTTCTGCTCTCAACTTCTGAAGCCTTAGGGAAAAAATGTAATATATAAACTTACATGTTTGAGAAACTTGAGAGCTGGATAAGTTATTTTTTGGTATCTTTCAGACTTGAAACTGAATGGTTCAATGGAGTAAAGTCTTTTACTATTTGATATAAGGTATGTGATAGGATGCTTACTTCACTTTCCTTTGTAATAACATTCTATGTTGGCAACAATAATTCCAGTATTCTATCTCTTTTCTTCATTGTCTTCCTAAATAATCATATTTATTTTATAAGAAGTCATTCTAATCTGAGCTCCATTATTGTTATTTTTATTTAAGATGTTACAACAGCCCCATTATATGCTTGCATAAAAATATTGAAATTATCTAGTAAATCATCTGTAATTAATATGAAAGCAACATTAAGCTGCCATAAATACAAGAAAAGTTTAGAGAAGACAGCAGTTCAGCCACATTTAAATTTTTATTTTATTTTCTCTGTCATGCTTACATCTTTAAGTGTTTAATTTCTCTTTACTATTATTCTGAAAGAACAGCCACTGATAAAGTAAATCACCCCATCACAATAGCCAAATATCTATTTTAATTCTACAAAGTCATGATGAAACCAGTTAATTCCTAGAAATCATTAGCAAGCTAACATGCTGCATTAGCTCTTGCCATATGTAATTTGCATGTTCTGACCATCAATTTCAAGGTGATTAACAATATAGCCTGTTATCTGATCAGAGTATTAAGTATGTAAAAATCATCTTCCAGGTTCTTAGGGATTCCATCAGGATTCTGGCAACTGAAATGCAGATATTTCACAAATTACTTTCAGATTGGAGCTAATGGTCTCATTTTTTAGGCATGCTTGGAATATTCCTATGCCTTTTCCAGGCCATTAGCCAATCTCAGTGATCTATCAATGATGAAAGCCAACAGCTATGGAAAGAGAGCTCAGATTAGAACATTATTAATACCCCATATACAAATAAAAGATATTGTTTACTTTCATGGTGAGCTGCTGGGAAAAATCTTAGTTTTCTTTTATAAAAAAAAGTAGGAACTGTATTATTATGTGTATATTCAGAATCTAGCACACTGAATGGTATTTTAGAGTTACACAATAAATACATGTTGAAATATGGATCCGCTGATTGATTAGCTTATTTCTTATACTTTGTGATTATAATATATCTTTAAAATAGACTATTTCAAATCAGTGTCTGTGTTATATATGCTGTTGCATGTAAAAGTTAGCCACCAGTGGCCAGAATAAGACATTATTTAATAAATATTCACTGGGGGAATTTATAAGTACATATAAAATTTTTGCATTATTTTTCTATGTTTGACAGAGAGTCTTAACAAAATGCACCACAGTTATCTCTAAGGAAAAAGACATTGTTAACCATATGCCTGACTTTGGAAATTGATTCTTTCCAAGAGCATCTACCTTATATGTCTGTCTCAAAGAACATCCTGAATGTGGACTCCTGAGGAGAAAACTTCATGACCTTTCACTTAAACTTTTGACAGAACTGTGCAGTCATTAGAGTGTACACTTGTAAAACAGTAATATGATCATTGGTTTTGTTGTTATAGGAAACTCATAAAAAATTGAACAGCTAGAGACTTATATTTTGACACATACTGTATTTTTTTTGCTTGTGTCTAAAATGTGATTTGTGTGTATGTGTGTGGTGTGGTATCCTGTATGCTCACTTCATTGGGAAGCACTCTCTATGGTGGCCTGATCAGGACTTTGGGCGTCTCACTCCATCACTCTTCCACCAGGTCTTATGCTGAACTTGAGTCCTGCAAGCTCCAGTGATTATCAATTCTCTGTTCTCTATTTCCTGCCAGATTGAGATTTCAGGTACATATGGCCATGCTGGGGTGTTTGCAAGGGATATGTAGACTTGAACTCTGGCAGTCTTAGGTCCCTTCAGGCCTTCATGCTTGTGAGGGAAACACAAAACACTAAGCCATCTCACTATTTCCACATTTTTAAAAAAATTTGTATGTGTTGTAGATATTGATTTTTAAATATTTTAATTTATCTATTTGCAAGCAGAGAGAGATAGAAGAGAGACAGACAGAGAGAATGGGTGCACCAGGGTTTGAAGACACTGCCAATGGACTCCAGATGCATGTGCACCCTGTGCATTTGGCTTTACATGGGTACTGGGGAATTGAACCTGGGTTGTCAAGTTTTGCATGTAAGCACCTTAACCACTGAACCATCTCTCCAACCCATAAAATATTTTATTTTTATTTATTTATTTATTTATTTATTTGAGAGAGAGAGAGAGTGAAGGGTATATAAGAGCCTCAAGTCACTGCAAACCAACTCCACATGCATTCACCACCTTATGCATCTGGCTTACATGGGTCCTGGGGAAATGAATCTGGTCCTTTGGCTTTGCAGCCAAGCACCTTAACTGCTAAGCCATCTCTCCAGCCCAGATACTGTTTTTGTGTCAATGCCCTGTGAGAATATAAACTGATCTCTAAAATCCTGTTAAGATTTCTTCGGATGTGTGATGCATGTGTATGCAAGTGTAGATGCACTGTTGGGCACTGCTAAACATGGGCTGGGACTGTGAGGAAACTGGCCTGAACTGTGGGACATGGCTGGGGACCTTGGGCTGTGGGGGTTGCAGCTGGTCTTATCATCAGGAACCCACCCTGGCAATAGTGACTGGCCCTCCCTGCCCTCGGGCAAGGTTGTACTGTGCCCTAGTGGCCCAGAGTGGGCAGAACTGACAAGGTCCTCCCCCCTTTTGATACCAAAAGCATCTGACCATTCCATAAGTCAGGCTTTGCCTCCTCCCCAGTTCCTGACGTTGTGGCTAGCTGCCCAAGAGACCCTTAAGTGGCTGAAGTCAGGTAGTTTTCCCACCACTATCTCCCTTGCACTTCTGCCTTTCAGCCAATTAGAGAGCAACCTATAAACTATACAATATAGTCTGTATGTGCCTTCTCATCCTTTTTCAAGTGTTTATAAACCCACTCCCCTGTTTAAAAAAATGAGAGCATTGTATCCATCAAACTGCCTCCCTGGTGTTCATTGCCTTCCTCACACTCACCCGCTGCTCCAGGACCCTACTTCCCCCCAACTCCTCCTACACCAGGGACGTTGGTGGTGGTCAATGACCCCTGGGAACAGTAAAGACCCACAGTGTACATGTGCTAGAGCTGATGTATGAGGGTCAGAAGAAAATCTCAGGTTTCAGTCCTTGCTTTCACCCTTGTTTTGGAATAGGATCTCTTGTTCACTGCTGTGTATTCTAGGCTGGTCTGACCATTAGCTTCGCCTGTCTCTGTATCCCGTCTCCCTGTAGAAAGGCTGGTGTTTCAGTCATGCACTGTTGCACCTGGTTTTATGTGGGTTCTGGTGTCTGGATACAGGTCGTCATGCTTGCGCAGCAAGCGCTGTACCATGGTAGTCATCTCCCCAGTCCCATGAAAAGATTTCGTTAAAATAATCTTCAGCATGCATGAGACATTTTAATCTATTTTCATATTAATTTTTGAGTCTGTCTTGACTAGTTTGTGAAAACTTGGTGAGGTCAAGGTTACTCTCTTCAGATGTGTGCTCTCTTATGCTTCACGAGGAACTGATTAAAAGTGAAAATTGTATGTACTGGCATAAACAACACTGGTGTGTTGTAATATCCCAGTCAGTGTTTGAAGAATTCATTTTCCATTTCATCTTGGAAAACACCTTCTAATTTATTGTAGGACCAGTAATGGAATGAGAATCATTTAAAGTACATCAGTCCTTTCATAATTTTTCCCGTGCCTTTTTTTTTTTTTTTGGTTTGTGTTTGTTTTTGTTTTTCAAGGCAGGTTAGCTCTAGCTAGCTCAGGCTGACCTGGAATTAATTATGTAGTCTCAGGGTGGCCTCTAACTCTCGACAATCCTCCTATCTCTGCCTCCTAAGTGCTGGGATTAAAGACATGCATCACCATGCCCAGCTCTCCTGTGCCATTTTTAACAGAAAAATCCCCATTTCTTTTACCCTGTTTCTTAGTTTTCTTTAAAATTTTCATAGCGCCATAAGGTATTAACAAATCACTATATTCTCCATGTATAAATGCATATCAGTATACTCACTTCTGTGTACCAATGTTTGAATGACCAAATCTTTATACTATATGGTCTGGCATTTAGATAACACCATAAATATCTGAATATTTTTAGTGTCTAGAATATTTTCAATGCCATGTAGAGTTCAAATGGGCATCAACAAAATAGTAAAAACAAAATTAAGATTAAAAATCACATGTAAATATAGTACTTAAACTTTTGATCTGAGATATATATATATAGTGGTTTTTTGAGGTAGGGTCTTGCTTTAGCCCAGGATGACCTGGAATTCACTGTGTAGTCTCAGGGTGGCCTCAAACTCATGGAGATCCACCTACCTCTGCCTCCCAGTGCTGGGATTAAAGGCATGCGCCAACACGCCTGGCTTATTTTTAAAATTATTTATTTATTTATTTGAGAGAGATGGAGGGAGAAGCAGAGAGAGAGAGAGAGAGAGAGAGAGAGAATGGGTGTACTAGGGCCTCTAACCACTGCAAATGAACTCCAGATGCATATGCCACTTTGTACATCTAACTTATGTAGGTACAGGGTAATCGAACATGGGTCCATAGGCTTCACAGGCAAGCACCTTAACCACTAATCCATCTCTCCAGCCCCTGAAAACATTATTTTGAGAAGGTATTTTATAGTTATCTAAAGCGCTGTATAGTCCACACAAATAAAATAATGATTTAACTGTTTTTATTCTATGAACATTTTTCTTTGGTTACCATAATTATAAAATTATAAAGGGACTTGAATACATTTCTACATTATATGTAGATACCATGAAAACATAAATATAATCTAAACTTTCAACTTCAAAAGTTGAGGTTCTTTTCTGAATTATCTCAAACACTTTACCCTGTCATTTAGTTGATGGGTTGCTGTCTAAAATGTGGATTGATGGTTGACAGGATTGATGTTATGAATTATGCATGCCAATTTAGTGAACACAATTAAACCAAGGCAGTATGGGTAATTTAAATAATTACATGTATAAATAGTATTATTAGTCTTGTCAAAATCGGCATCTATACTAAATGTCAGCATTTAGTATCAACAATGTATTCAGGTTTCAGGAGTTTAAATCAGTGTGGTTGGGAGACTGATTTCAAGTTCAATTACTTGTGAAAATAATAATAGTATACATTTGTCTCACAACTTTTGGTTTTGATTTTTTTTCTGAAGTTCGAGTGAGAACATAAACTTTAAAAAAATTTCAGTTATATCTATTAAGCTTATTTACCTACAGAGGTTAAAAACAGCTATTTCTTTCATAGTGGAGCTTACTATTTCTTTTTTTTTTTTATATTTCCTTATGTCAAGGCAATGTACTAGATTTTGCTTACCACAAAAGTTATTTTGCCATCATCGAAAGTATTTTAAGACAACTATTTACGTTTAGTTATTGTACATTTATAAACTTATCCAAGCAATTCTCTCTTTAGCTGTATGTCTTTTAGATTTATTGGCATATAATTGATAAAATCTGCATCTATGCTATGTGTACAGAATGATGTTTTGATAGCTTTATACATTACAAAATGATCACCAATATCAAACTAAGTAATCCACTGATTAACCTAATTTAATTTCCTTTCTTTTTTGTGATGAGACTTTTTAGCAAAATTAAGTATACAACACATTACTAGTGCTTAGTGGGAACTTTTCAAATTATCATTGCTGGACAAAGCTTGCACTAAGAGCTTGGTAGGGAATATGTTAATATTTTAAAAATAATTACCTAAATGTAAGAATCTGACCACAGATAATTTGGAATTCCAGTATCTGTCCATTTTATTCTGCTTCTTCTGATGTCTTTCAAATAACTATGCAGAGCTTATACATACTTGGATCAAATAAGATTCAGTTAGAAACAAGGTAAATTATTAAAAATATAACAGTAGCAAATTGGTTCACTCAACTGGTACAGAATATAAAAGTACTAGTAAAGAATATAAATGTCTAATTCAAAGATTTAATATGTACCACATAAAACTGTCTCTGGATAAGATACGTGGAAGTTTTCTTATTTTGTTTTTCTACACCTCTGTAACAAATGCTCTACAACTAAGCTACATCCAGAGTCTGCAGATTTCTTGATCTCAATAATAATTTCAACATTGCCAGGGTACTTTTT
Organism: Orientallactaga sibirica; assembly: GCA_036365145.1. Taxonomy (NCBI): domain Eukaryota; kingdom Metazoa; phylum Chordata; class Mammalia; order Rodentia; family Dipodidae; genus Orientallactaga; species Orientallactaga sibirica. The sequence goes on along the minus strand of JAEOAD010000060.1, from coordinate 10,510,689 downwards.
ATCAGAGAAATCCATATTAGTTTTTCTGGTTAAATATGATATTATTACATTCCTTTTGGCATAATTTCCAACACAGTTCTTTTTATATATTTTAAATTTTAAAATAATTATATAAGCAGGTATAAAACTGATTACTGCTTAATCTGTCTCATATAAAACTTTAATAGCCAGGCTGATGAGAACATTAAAATTCTGAATCAGACTGAAAAGCTAAACGAGTATTTGACATGCAGAAACAAATCCATTAAATGGGAATTTATTAGATTCTCCCCTTAGACATGGCCCTGAATTATGTTCATTAAGGGCTTGCTGCCAAGTAGGTAATGGAACTAGTACATGACAAAGTCAGATAATGTTGTAAACTTTTATTGAGTTAGGTTTCAAGAAGAGTGATACAGATACAAATCTATATAAGATCTTTAAAAGAGAAGAGAATGACTATATGTAATATGAAAACAAGGTTCACTGTGCAAATGGGCAAACTGAGGGATGTAAGCAAGAATCCATCTGATATTCATACATTATTTTCTTTTCTCTCTCCTCCTCTGTTTCTCACATATATACAAACCTACCTAGCTACATACATACATATACATATGCCTATACACAACTCTACTTAGGGCATGATGCTTTTTATTTTTATTTAGTTTATCTATGTTTACAGAAAGAGAGGAGAGAGAGAGAATTGGTGTGCTAGGTGCTCAGCCACTGAAATTGAACTCCACACACTTGTGCCACCTAGTGGGCATGTGTGACCATGCCCTTGCCTCCTTTTGTGCATCTGGCTAATGTGGGATCTGGAGAGTACAACACAGGTCCTTAGGCTTCACAGGCAAGGACCTTAACCACTAGGCAATCTCTTCAGCCCCTACGATGTTTTTATAAGATAATAATCCTAGCAGTTGTGTGAATTCAGTCTATGCATTCATGTACACTCACTCACTAAAGTGGTGATGAGATCTAACAGTACAGACTGAGTGAGAGGAAAGGGCTGACCATGTCCACCATGCGTCCCATTATCTGTCTATGACATAGGGGCTGCAGAAAGATGGGCAAATTGAGTTGAGGATGTGTAAGTTCAAAGTCATGATTTTTCTGAATGGAAAGGAATTTATTCAAATATTCTTGTTGATTTACTTGGGTACCTATCATATGACAACACTTGTATTAAGTGTATAGCAATAAATTGGAAAGTGAAGAAAAAAATCCCTAATCTTATGGAGCTTGTGATAAATGGAGAAAAGCAATGAAAAATACACAAGTGAAGAATATGCTTTCAAGTAGTTGTCATGAAATGGGAGATAAGTCACTAAGTCCCAGTGAAACCATTTTTGACCTGGTCAAGGTTAACATTGATAGAAGAAGTTCTTCTCTTCTCCACATTATTTGCTGGCAGATTAAGGCATAAGTGACCATGCATTTTGATATCTGCAACTTAAAAGGATGTAGACTCCCAGTTTCCAATTTAATAAGTTGACTTTATCAAAGACTGTTGAACTCACAGCAAAAGGATTGGCTGACAGATATGTACCAACCCCACCAAATAAGCATTAGTGTCAAGGCTGACAATCCTCCCTGTACCTGGAAACACCATCTATGACCTAAAACCGATCTTTGTTTTCATGACTGACTGAAAATCCCATTTAATAAATTTTAAAAATAAATTTTAATAAATGGGATTTTCAGTTTAAATACCTCCTTTACAGTACTTGGTAATTTTTCTTTCATTTCAGCACTAAGAAAGAATGACTCACATGATCAAATAAGACCTGTGCCACACATATGGTAGCCATAGCCAGGTGTGGATGCTTAGTACTTATATTTTAAGTAATATATGAGGCTCACTTCATTTTTCTACTGGACACTACTGCTCAAGAAGGGAGCAATTCAAAGAGGACCAGATTGACTATTTTAACATTCTGAGCATGAATGGGCGAAACATATATTTCCTAACATATATTTCCATCCAAAATTATCACAGACACTTTAAAATTGAAAAGTCTAAATTGCTATGATAAACTAAAAGTATAATAATTATTAAACACATCATTTAAACATGTAAATATCCTTCTGTGGCCAGGTGATTGTACACATTGTCATAAATGGTTCATGTGTGAGCTATGAACATATATTTTAAATAGGGGTGATATTTTTTCTAAGAAAAAATTTCATCCTGTAATATCTTTTATACATTGAAAAGTCTTTACAGTAAGAATGACAACATTTTTTAATTTAATTTTTCATTTAATTTTAATTCTCTTGAGATACCTCTAATTCACTGTTGAATGCATTATATCCAATTAAGGACACTAGGGGGAGCCTCACAGAGAAACAAAGTTGACCTGAGGATGGTTTACATAATTATCCTGCTTTCTCTCCCAAACAACTGAAGAATTTATAAGAAGAAGAAAAGGCACTGGAGCCTTGAATTTATAAATAGTATCTTACTTTTGAGAATTGTTTTGTGATGCGTATATAATAAAATAGGAATACATCTGTCAACATACACAGACATATGCATTTTAGTAACTAATGATAAATTTCATTAACCAGACATGAAATAATTGCATAGTCACTATAACAAAGCAACCCAAGTGAATCTTTAATATGTACCAAATATTTGAACACTTATTGTCCATCGCACAACCCATTGCCTTTGCTTTCCTTAATATTAGCACTATTTTTTGAAGAATTTTGACAATGGTTATGAATTTGATCAATTATTGTCAAAATGTGGTCCTTGGAAGTGGAATCCAACATCAGCTTCATTTGGGAATTTTCTAAAAAGACACATTAAGCTGTACCCTGGGTTTAATAAATCAGAATCCACAGACTGAGCTCCTGAAACTTGTTTTAAATTCCAAAGTGATTATTTTCCTTGGTAATGTTTGAGAATCACTGGAAAGGAGGAAAAGTTCTTAGTATGATGAATTATCTCAAGAAAGTTTTTTTTTTGTTTGTTTTCTTTATTTTTGTTTTGTTTTTTGAGGTACGGTCTCACTCTATCTTAGGATGACCTGGAATTCACTATGTAGTCTCAGGGTGGTCCTGAACTCATGGCAATCCTCCTATTTCTGCCTCCTGAGTGCTGGGATTAAAGGTGTGTGCCACCATGCCTGGTTTATCTCAAGAAAGTTTTAATGATCTGAAGTGAAAGTAGCATTTTTTAGGTTAAGTATAATACTGAAATGCACAATGAAAATTGAAAATGTACCTGAAGCAAATAACTGTATTATGTGCACCCTCCTGCCAAAGGGAATAAAAAAGGGCACGCATGCATGCTCCCGCACGAAAATCCTCCTTCAGTTACCACTTTCATGGGAGAAGAAATCACCTAACCTCATGAACAGAAAAGCAGCAAGGCCATGGATTCTGTGCTTGGAAGAGTGCCTGCAACATAATTAGCGGTGTGTGACTGTTAGTTCTTGTTGTCATTTTCATTGTTTTTGCTGTTATTGTTTTTTTGTTTGATTGCAAATTCCTAAATGGCATCCACAAGGTGATAAAATGTTGTTGAATGAGAAAAATAAATGGTCTGTTGCTAGAGCATTTTTATTTCGACCATACAACGGGGCTTTGTTTGCCAGTGGATTTAACATAAAGCAATAGGAATACTGAAGATTAAAACCCTACAAGGACAGCTGAAGTCACTCCTGGAATATGAATGAAGGGTATAATAGAGAGATGGTTCAGTGGTTAAAGGCCCTTGCTTGCAAAACCTGATGGTCCAGTTTCAATTTCCTAGCACTCATGTAAAACCAGATGCACAAAGTGGTACATGCATCTGGAGTTTGTTAGCAGTATCAAGAGGCCCAAACATGTCCATACTCTCTCCCTCTCTCTTTGTCTCTCTCCTTGCAAATAAGTACGTAAATTATATATAAAAAGATTTTAATAAAAGCAGAAGAGTTTTATGGAGACAGTATGGGAGAACTCAAGATCTATTTTGGAAAAGGAAACATGTCCAGGTGGTTAAAAAGTAGAAATAAAGGGAGGCTGTTAAAGTACCCTCTCAATGAGAAGTTTAATTATTTTGGTGATGATAATGAAGAAGAACAGTAATTGAAGTACACATGACATTAGGTGTATAATAGAATTCAGATTCATATACCTTTGGGAATAAAGATTATGGTCTAAAGTGGATTTAGGTGAAAACAGCAATTTAGCATGGGGATGAATGGATGGGAGAATGGGAGTGAATACACATATTCTGAAGAAAATCAGAGAGTGGGGAATGGATTTGGTAGGACACACTGAAGGTGGAGCTATCTACAGAGCAGTTACTGAAAAGAGATGGAGTACAAAGTGGTGTGGAAAGAATACATGCAGCAGAAACAAGTTGTGGAAAGTCCAAAAGAAACAGGACAAGAAGTTAATGTTTTCAAATTCTATGAGAATCAAGTAGGTTAATATTAAAGAGTGGACAACTCTGAATTCCAACTATAAGAAGGTTTTAGTTTGCATATATGTGTGAAAATGTCTATTTCTAACATAAAGCAGATCTATATAGAATGGTGAACAGCACTTTTATCTCATCACTCATTAGTCCTTCTTGTACTGCCTCTCAGGATGGTCTACCTCATTTGTGAGTTCATTTTCTTGAACAAATATTCAATAAGCATCTACCACAGGTCATGTACCAATGTGTATATCAAATAAAATATTATAACATATATCCTCAGTGAGATCTTAAACTTATGTGATACTACCAATACAGTGCTTAGTTGTGCCTTCTGGCTCTTTGCAGCTGAGTTCTCTGTTTCAGAAAACAAATCAGGTTTTTTTTTAAGGCTTTTTTTATATATATATATCTGTAGATAAAATTTAATTGTCTTTTGTTGTGACTCTTCTAGCCATTTTGGGAACCACATGCTCTCTCTCTGTCTCTGTAGTATTATAAAGTATATAAAAATAGAGCTGTCATAGGTAGAAATCGATGGGCTAGCTCATGTCAAAATAGACTCATGTGTGAGGAAAATTTTCCACTCAGTGTATTTGCTATATAAAGGTCTGTGCTGAGATTCTGGGAATGGACTCTTTATACAAATCTATCAGCAACCACTACTGCTGGTTTAAGTGTGATTCCAACCACAACTAATAACAGGACTATTATTATTACAAGCAAGAAACCCTACTATAAGGACTTAAACATCTCACATCAATGAATTGGAAAACATCTTGCTTGTATATTCAACTGAATAAAATGAGTAAGTGTAAAATTAGAGTAAAATGTCTGGTTTTATGTTAGATCATAAGTTTCTATTTGATTGATATTATTGATACCTTTACAGGGAGGATAATTTTGAAATAAATCACAGGTCATTCAATTGTGACTATAGATTGTACAGTATAATACACACACAACATGGCAATTTCTCAAGGATAAATAGAATTTATTCTATAAAATGTGGACTTTCCTGTACAACCCAGTGGAGTTCTTTATCCCTGAATATATAGCCATTCATAAATATTACTAGCAGGCTAAAAAATCTGGCATTTAAATGTCATTACCATAAATAAACCATAAAATCCAGTGCCTGACTTAAAGGGTCAATGTTATGAAGTAAACGGCAAAGAATTATTTTTAAGAAAGAGAAGCAATTACAGTATTAATAACTTAAGAAAAACACCACCTACTTTAGTTATAGGATAAGGATAAAATTCAAGCTAATTTGGTCTTCAGACAGGCCTAATGACATCTCCCAAATTCTGGTCATTTTAGCTGGAAACCTAGAAGTCATCATTGATCTTCTCATATCCCATCAGTCACCAGGTTGTTTATTATTTTCTCAATGGCTCATTTCAGTTCTACCAATATAGTACAGGTAATGCTCATCTTATACTTCAACTACAAGAACTTAAAAAAAAATCCCTCTCCCCTCTCTCTGAGAGAGAGAGAGAGAGAGAATAAATACATGCGTGTTATGGCACATTTGGATGTCAGAGGACTAGTTTGCGGATTGATCCTTGCCTTCCATCATGTCTGAAACAAAGTCTCTCTCTCTCTCTTTTTTTTACAAGCCAGCTCTTTTAAATATCTTTTAAATGGCATACTTTTGTTTCTGCCTCACTTCTGGTCATAGCAGTGCTGGGCAGACAGCTTTTATGTGGGTTCTGCAGATTCAAACTCAGCTCATCAGACATGCATAGCAAACTATTTTACCCACTGAAACATCTTTCTCAAAATAAATAACTTTTAAAATAAATTAAAATCAGTGACAATTTTTATGGTATGGCTTGAAAATCATTACAGATAAGAAATTTTGAAAATGGTTTGTTTTTTAAATCAGTGTTTGTTTTGTCTTTTCCCATTTAAACTGTAAAGAACACGTAATAGTTCTCTATGCTAAAGGAATTAAGGTTAAACTACTTAAGCAAATATTTAACACTATCATTACTACTTTTACCTTGGTCAATATGTTTTTTTCTCTCCATTCCCCTATGGGTATGTCTCTATCTAGATTATTCTGGATCTTGCCTGAATCTTCCCTTCTTGGCTCGTGGCCAAGATAATTATTTTGAACATCTGTAATGCAATTCTGTTCTCCCATTTTAAAATATTTTTAAAAGTCTATTACATATTCTTTTCACTCATATATAAATCTTTGCCATATAAACTAGGCTTAAGTCTATATTTCATTTTGTATCTAAGTTTTTCATGTATTTATATTATAAATGAACTTTTAAAATGTAAACCTAGCCCCAGGAAATCAGATACAACGGTGCCTCAGTATCTCCAGGGGATTGATCCCAGCACTTTCCTGGGGATGCTCAAATTCTTCATATAAAATGTTGTAATATATGCAAGTAAACTACACACATACTGCCACACACTTTCAATCATTTCCAAATAAGTCATGGGACTGAATAAAGATTAAATACATTATATACATATATGAAATTTTCAAAAAAGACACTATTTGATTAAAAATTGGTAATATCATGGTAAATGCTAAGCAGATAGCATTATTTTACTTTAATGGTTTTATTGTATATTGATATGGGATAACAAGAAAAAATGTCTATACATGTTGAGTATCAGTGCACTTTATCGAATTTCTTTGGTATTGCACTTGGATAAATCCAAGAATGGGAAATCCTTACATACAGAGGGCTGAACATGAGATATTAAAGTAACTTATTTTAGGTATTAAAGCATATCATATTGGTTAAATGGCATGACTTGGCATTGAGTCATAAGGACAAGTATCATAGATAACAGAGAACTGAGCACACTAAAAAGCAAAAGGAAGAGCAGCAGGGGAGCAATTAGGTAAAATAAACAGTCACATAAATTTAACATCATAATTATGGATAATAACCTTAATTAGAAAACTCACATAAACCACAGTCACACCTATTATTTCTACTAACTCAGGAATAGAATTTAGGAAGATCAGAGAAACTCTGCCAGACATGCTCAGTTCTCTTCCTTTGTAGGTGGGGTCTCCTTAAGTGGCTCTGTCAAAGTGCACACAGGTTTGGACACACACATAGTACTCATCGATAGGAACAGGTTGCCTGTGAGGAGTGATTGGGTTTACTGATACCAATTACAATACCATGTAGAATCCTCATTTTAGTAGTTTATGGTAGGTTACAGTCTTGTCTGAGTCTTAGAAAACAGACTCAGAGCTTTTATGTAACTTGACCAAGGTCACACTGGTTTTGGAAAGAGCAATAAAGATGCATGCCCTGTTGTGTCAGCTTCCCAAGTTCACACATATGGCTCCAGCTGACCTCCATCTGGTCTCCACAGATAAACAAATTAGAAATAAAATTTTCCTTCACACAAGTAAGCCAAGAATTCAAATAGGGATTTTCCAAAAAGAAAGGTACATCTTTTCTTTCTTAGGTAATATTTTAAAATAGAATACTTAATAGAATATTTCTGTGAAATTTGTTGTGGAAGTTCCCTTCAAAACTTCTTGTTGGTCTAGAAACACTAGCGAGGTAATGAAAAACTGTATCTAATTTCATAGTACTTATAATCTAGGAGAAGTGTAATCAAAATAAAAGAATCAATAAGTACAGTTGCAAATGTGGGAGGGATCATATGATGAAAAGGAACAGGAAGCATCCTAATAGGATACCAGAGAAACTCCACTGGTAAAGGTTTTATTTTTCTTTCATTACGATTGCTGTAGAAAAGGTATTTTATGGGAAAGTAATATGTTCACCTCAAGATGAAGGGCAACAGAAAGTAACTAGCACAACTATTGAGGAAGGACAGGAAGCTGTTGCAATAGTCCAAGGACTAAGAAGACAAGAATGATGTTAGAGAGACTTCTATGACCTTCAGGACATACTTTGTGAGGAAAATTTCCAGGACATAGTGAAGGTTTTTATCCAAGTTGGAGTCTTAAGAGGGTTATGTTGATTTCAGCCACTCAGAACACAGAGAAGCCTTCTGATAATGAATGCCAGGGATATTTCACATTCTGGGGAAAACACCGGTACTTAGGGTTTAAACATGGCCATCCGGTAGCTAGCTGCAAATGAACAAACCCAATCTCAATAGATTAGCCTGGGTAGGAGTTGGTGTTAAACAGTGAAGAGGACTTGAGAGAGAAAGTCATGCTGTGCAGTCAACTGAGCTGGGAAGGTTGCACAAGAAGTCGAGTGGAAAAGGGTAGGAAAGTAAGGCAGGGGTAATAACATACATCCAAGCTATTTTTGTATCAACAGAATGGATTCTATAATGGTAAAAGAGCAGCAGCTTTATCAAGGGTTTCCTTTGTGTCACAAAGTGTTAACATTGCTCACCTATAAAGACATGCTGAATACTCATATGTGAGTATTGTGAGATGGTCACTGTTGCTTTTATAGATAAGGAAACAGATACAGAAAGAGAAATTACTCCAAGTTTCTAAAACAGTAAGGTAAGAGGCAGGTTTATACAACCAGTCTCACTTAAATTTCTGCTCTTATTACTCTCCAGGACACTATTGTCTTAAGCAGAGAGGGAAAATGGAAAGCTTACAGAATAGAAGCCACTGATTGAGTCCATGGGAAAGGGGATGAACAAAAGCTGGTAGATAAATGTGGAGGATTTGAAGGCTATTAGACAAAGGGACCTTTTATGTTGGATTTGAAAACATTGTAATCAGGGCTGGAGAGATGGCTTAGCCATTAAGGCACTTCCCTTGAAAGCCAAAGGACCTAGGTTCAATTCCCCAGGACCCAAGTAAGCCAGATGCACAAGGTAGCACATGTATCTGGAGTCTGTTTGCAGTGGCTGGAGGCCCTGGTGCACCCATTCTCTCTATATCTGCTTCTTTGTATCTGCTTCTTTCTTTCTTTCTTTCTTTCTTTCTTTCTTTCTTTCTTTCTTTCTTTCTTTCTTTCTTTCCTTTCTTTCTTTCTTTCTTTCTTTCTTTCTTTCTTTCTTTCTTTCTTTCTTTCTTTCTTTCTCTCTCTCTCTTTCTCTCTCTCTCAAATAAATAAAAATAAAATATTCTTTTTTTTTAAGCCAGGTGGGGTGGTGCATGCCTTTAATCCCAGCACTCGGGAGGCAGAGGTAGGAGGATCACTGTGAGTTTGAGGCCATCCTGAGACTACATAGTGAATTAGCTGGAATGAGACCCTACCTCGAAAAACCAAAAAAACAAAAAATTATTTTTAAAAAAATGTTGTAATTATATCTCATCATCACTGAGTAAGTCTTCACATAATGACAATGACAGTAATTGTCTCTTAAGGAAAAACTAAATAAGGATTATGGTATAGCTTAAGACATTCTAAATAAATTCCAGTTGTCTTTATTTCCAAATACATGTCATATAATTTAAAGACTGAAACTCTTGATGCAGATGTCCCTCCCAGTTCTCCTAGCAAGTGTTAAATTGCTTCTCATTGGATTATGTACAAAACTGATTATATGGTGTTGCTGGCTCCATTTCAGGTGTGGTTGAAGCATGTATAAAATGCTTTTGAATATGCTAACAACCCAATAGTGTTAATTAAAGGCAGTAATATGCTTGGCTCTTTAATTTGATGGATTCCTGCTAGGATGATATACACAATGTACCAAAAGCTAACTAAATAAAATAAAAGCTAAATTTTGACAACTTATCTCAGGACAAAATAAGTTTATTATTTTCCAAGAAAAACTTTTGTAAGCTTATATCTGATAGATATAATGAATTCCTGTGTTTCTAATTTACACTATATATTCTATTCAAAGAGATATAGAACACCAGAATTAGGCCATGTCAAAGAATAAAAGATTTCCTACAGGAAATAAAGAGTAAATGACTAGATCACTATTGTTCAACAAACTACCTTCTGAGATGTCCCTTTCACTAATAAGAATACTTAAGATAATGTGACCACAAAACAGCAGCACATTCTTCCCCATTTGTCCCAAGAAACTGACCATTAAAAAATCCTTTTCAATTTTTTTAAATTAAATGTTCCTAAATTATTCACTTTAACTTTTGTGGCACATCAGTGATTTCCAACTGTGTCTGAACTTCAACTAGAAAGTCTTGCTTCCCAAAGTCGCACATTAATAGGATGTTTATAAACCAGAGACAATCTCTGTCTCCTCTTTTTAATCTATGAAACAAATTCTATTATGTATTATATTTTTAAGTAAAAGGTACAGAATCTTACCTTGATTGCACAAAGTGTTTCAAAATTCAAATTCAAGCATTGAGATCGATTCCCTTCTATGTTTACTACTGACCTACTTAGATATTAACTTACTCATTCTAAACAAACCAGTTTAATGTCATAAAACTGACAACTCGCCAGGTATGGTGGCACAAGCTTTTAATCCCAGCATTCGAGAGGCAGAGGTAGGAGGATTGCCATGAGTTTGAGGCTACCCTTAGACTACATAGTAAATTCCAGGTCAGCCTGGACTAGAGTGAGACCCTACCTCAAAAAAATAAATAAATAAATAAAAATAAAACTGAAAACTCAAGATATTATTATGGATCAAGATAAAAATCAATGGGAAAGTTTTTTATTTTCTCATGCTAAGGATAATCCCAGGAACTGAGGTAAGCATCCAACTGTTGCTGCAATTACTTGAAAGGACTACATTTTGTAATTTCACAGATTAAAAATTGAAGGCAGAATTATAAAATTTAACATCAAAGTCAAACCCACTGACTATAAATGATTTATAAAAGTCTAATATTATATGCTGTGAGCTGCTGAGAGAGTATGTATATTAAACATAAACATATAAACAAATCAGAGGAGAATAGAATAGAATGGAGGGGCAGGAGATATTAGAATTTGATCATGAGGAAAAGAGCCACTCCAAAACGTTGGTGAAATGTGGATGCTGTTTGTTTTAGTTTCACCACATGGCAGTGGAGAAGGCATCCTGAAAGGGGAAAGAAATATGTGGATTTGAGAAGTTCCATCTTTGCCCAAGTGTTGTTTGGCTGTTTGTGACCTTGGAGTATTGCTGGGGTCCAGCCATTGTGTCATCTGCTGCTGTAGTGTTAGTTCCCCTTTCACACCCCTTCTCTGTCATGCAGACACCAAATTATTTACACATCTTCTCTGTTCAGAGTCTCAATGAATGTTTCCTAATTTATTTTTCCAGTAATTCTGCTGGTTTACTGCCTTGCATCTCACCAGTGCACTTTTCATTCTCTTCTCTCTTACGTCTGTGTCTCTGTACTTGTGCTTCCCCTGCCATAAACGATCAGCACCATCGCTCTTACTTCTTTAGACACTTCTTTAGTTAATGTAAGCTTTAAAGCATTTTCTTGTTTCCTCATTGGTAAGTCCCTTAAACATACCTTTCCATGAGCACCCTGTAGTTCCACGCTTCTAATTTCCATAACACCCTATTATTTCCATACTTCCTAGATTGTGAGATATCTGATAGCACAGTCTAATGTGAATCTTAGTCACATTATATAATTAGTTTTCAGCATAGTTTATGGTATATAGTAAATATACAATAAACATTAATAATAAATTTGAAAATGATTTAAACTATAAGAAACAGCATATGAAAAATAAAGATACAAATATATTGTTAATGATATATAATGCCAATCTGCTATTGGAAACTTTTCAAGCCTATAAAATATACACAGGTAGACTTGTGAATATTCCAAGAGTACACCATTGATATGTAGTCCACTGACAAAGTGGAATGCTTTCCAGAGCTAGAAAATTAGATTAACACATTACACAATCGTTGCATTTAGAAATTACATGGAGCCAAATTTGCAAGATTCCTACATTCAGTCATTGCAAGTAGTGACAGCATTACACAATTCATAAATCACTTTTTCTCAGGGGGGCATAGGTTATGTGAGCCAGGCTAATTTCTATACAATTCATAGCTAAGAAGACCTCAGATCAGTAATTTATGTAGCTAATACATGATATAACTGCTTATTAGAATGCTATAGTTTTGCTCATTAAATAATTCAAAAGAATAAAACATGAAATATATTGTTTATTGGGACAGAGAAAATAATTCTTCTACTTAAACATATTTCATACACAGATTAAGAAAAAATGCATAATTAACACAATTGTGTATATTCTGTAACTAATTAATATGTGTGTGTGTTTGTGTGTGTGTGTATTCCAAGGTATCTTGCCACTGCAAATGAATACCAGATGCATGTGTCATTTTGCACATGGGTTTATATTGGTGCTAGGGAATTGAAGCCAGACTGGTAGTCTTTGCAAACTGAACCATTTCCCCAGCCCTATTACATTTTTAAATGATAGGACCTCAATAAGATTTCTCTAAATATGTATTTCTAAAAACTCTAGTTTACAATTACATTCCTCTAATTTGTACATTTATTTTATTGCATTATACATTCTTCTTGTACTAAAAATTTAAGAACATCTCATTCTCAAAATTAGCTAGCATATTCTGTGCCAAAAGAAAGATAGCCATTAAAAGCTTCTTTTCAAACCAACATAAACACTCAAATATGTTTTCTCATATCTTTTACCAAGTGGTTATTATGAAAATTTTTATGTGATTGACATTTTCTGGGTTAAAAATGAATTGTAATAGAAATGCCTCTAGTATACCAACATTTTGGGGTTGAACAAATAAGTCATAGATATGGACATAGATCAGGACAAAAATAAAATATAAAGTGTATGATTTGCCTGTCTCCACAGATAGCAACTTTATGGTTGATACAAAGAACACAGGGGGAAAATTTCTCTTACATTTTTGGGTTCTAATGTCTCTTCCACCTCCAAATAGGTAAAGGCATTTGTCTATGATGGATAAAATGCCATCTCACAACTCACTGCTCTCTACTTTTTCAAAACTCAAATGATTATCATGGCCTCACAAAATTTCACAGCAATGTAATGAAAATATATACAGAATTTTGGTGAGTGTAGTAGACAGTTTTGGGCCACTGAGATGAACTTTCAAACCAGGCACAGTTATGGAGGAATGGATATTTATTGAAGCTTATAGATCCCAGGGAACTTTTAAAATGGCAGAAGAACCTGGCCTGTTCTTGCAGGTCCAAACAGAGAGAGGACAGCTACAAGCCAGAACCAAAAGCCACACCACCTAGCACACTTAGGAATTTCAGGCAAAGCTGAGGCACTTTGTGTATCTTTAGACTGGAATTTTACATCTACTTTCACACTTTAGGGCTGGACCCTAGGATCCACCCACAATGACATCACCTCCAGCCAGGTGGCTGTAGATCTAAATTACAAGTTTTAATAAAATTTTTAATATACTGAGGGCCATCTGTTTAAACTACCACATTTTGTCCCTGACCCTCAATAGATTTGTAATTATCATACACTGTAAATTGTATTTAGTCTGAATTTAAAGCTCCCCACTGTCTTGATACACTTGAGAGTTTTAAAGTCCTAAGTCTTATCTGAGATTTAAGATGGTCCTTTAGCTGTGAGTCATATAAAATCAAACAAGTTATATATTATATTATATCATATTATCATTATATTATATTTATATTATATTATATTCCCTCATTAGCCTTCTCCCTGTCCTCCCCCCTCAGGGATTGTGGGTCTTGCATTGTGGGGTAGCCATCAGTGATGGGGGACAGACAATGTCTCTGTGCATAATGACCCAACTTATGGCTCTAACAATCTTTCCGCCCCTTCTTCTGCAAATTTCCCTAAGCCATTTTGGGTTCATTTTAGTGGAATGGAACTCATAACTGGAACTGGGAAATAAGTGAAAACCATGCACAAAAAATGAGCCCATTCTCCAATAACAACCTCCCACCAAGTGGGCTAGAAGAGGACATACGCATATAAAATTCTCTCTAAAATAACTACGGCCATTCCATCTATCTGGTACTAACTTCTCTCTCCATTGGAGCATTTGCTTCTCTTTTTCAGATGGTTGATGAACCTGAAGGGACCTCACCAGGGCCCCAGCTGAAACCATAGAGTAATGCGAGAAATAGGCAAGAGTGCAGCTTTCTTGATGAACCTGACACCAGAACAAGGCTGAAGGAGATAAACACAGAGAACATTCAACTCCTACTAAGCCAGATATCCAGAGACACAGAGGCTCCCAAGACCTCATCACTGAAATAGAACTAAAATGAACCCAACATGGATCAGAGAAATTTGCGGAAGAGGGGGTGGAAAGTGTTAGAGCCACAAGTTGGGTCATTTTGCACAGAGACTTTGTCTCTCCCCCATAACTGTTGGCTACCCCCATAATGCACGACACACATTCCCCAATGAGAAGGGTCCCTTCGGAGGGGGGAGGTCAGGGAGGAGGCTACTGGAGGCACCAACATGAATGTAAAATTAAAATAAATTATAATAAAAAAGGTAATGATCTCCAGAACAACTTCACTTATTTTGTTACCTATGCTATTTTCCAAACAATTTTAACTATTAGAAATTAAATATCTATAAATCTATATAGGTACAAAAATTTTATCTGTATCTTTCTATTTGTCATATTCTACTGGTAATTAAGTGGATTTATTATTTCATGCAGGCTAAGCACAGTATGTGAAATGGTGTGTATTAACTGATGAACAAGAGTCTACACTCAAATACATTCAAGTTCATCAAGGGACTTAAGACATATACACAAATAACCATGATTAATTTCTGTGACAAAGCAAATGCTTTGGGAGCTAAGAGAGCAGTCACTTCTGATTTGTAGAATTAGCTAAGACCTCCTGAAGAATAAAGCTTTTAAACTAGGCCAAGGAGGATGGGTGGGATGAGAAAAAGAGGAAAAGTCAGCAATGGGCATTGCATATAGTGAAGAGAGCAAGAGCATTCCCTTGTACTGGGCCATTGCAACAGGCACGAGGGAAGGGGAAAAATCATTATTCTTTAACATTTCTTAGGCAACTGTAGCAAAGTATGTAAAGTTGACAGATTTCGAGTAAAAATATGTGTGATTAACAGTATCAAAGTTTTAAAAATATGTAAAATAATGAGGTAGTTATTAAGATGCCAAGCCTACTTCAAGGAAGAATGAACTAGGGCACTAAATATAAAATATAAAATCAGTAAGATCAGTGGAGGAAAGGGCTCTGGAATACTGTTACAAATTCCGATATAAAATTGGTTCACCAGTCATGTAACATGTGAGGATTAATTTTCCACAGAACAAAACTTTTATTATATATTAAGCTTTTAACACAGAACATGTAATAATGCAGTGCAGTTCAAGTTAATAAACAGTAAATTAAAGTCAGACCTTTGATCCTTACACCACCATAGGATGCTAAGTGTGCATGACAATGCTCCGAATAACTGCAAAAGGTGTAACTTCTGGAAAATTATATAATTTGTTAAAAGCACTCTGGTGGCAATTATTATCTCACATTTGTAGGGAAAACATCGTAGAGGTTTTGGGTGAATTTTCCAAATCACACATGGGATATGTAAAAGACTTACAATCCAGAATGACTTCAAATCAAAGTTTCAATAGTGTTTCACTGGACAAAGCAACCACTTTATACTTCTCCCATCTGGGGCAAATTAACTCTTAAAACCAATTGAAAAGGCCAGAGGTGACCATATTTCTATCATATAAGTAGAATGATATTCCACAAAGTGGAAGAAGGAATGGAAGTAGATATAGTCAATGGAAAAAGCCCTGGAATACTAATTTAATTATAGATTCTAGGATTGCCCGATGGTTTAAAAGAATAACATGTTTAAGTAAATTCAGGGGGTAGGATGGATAGAGCTCAGGGGAATAAAACATGTGAAAAGGAAGTGTTACCTTTAATCCTTTTGGAAGGAGCTAGATTTTGCTTTTTTTTTTTTCCCCCTTAACATTTTCTAGGACACATATTAATCCGTAATTTAGGTTAGGATTATAGAATCTGTTATAGTTTAAATATGGATTTCTACCTCTAATATATCTATCAAAGAAATCCAGAGCATACAAAGAACTCAACATAAATCAGACTGTCAACAGTTTTGCCACAGCTCAGGGGACATTGCAGAGGAGGGGGAAAAAGATTATATGAGCCACAGATTAGATAGGAATGCCCTGAGGCAGGTCTCTCCTCCCCCACAGGGACTGAAGTAGTCTTTCATGACCCCAGAGTTAGTGTCAAAACCCCACGGAGGAGAGCCCCCGGTGTAATGAGAGCTGGGACTAGGGAATAAAGTATTCACATAAAAACAGATCCACAAAGGGCCACATGCATCTGGAGTTCATTTGTAGCAGCTGGGGGCCCTGGCATGCCTATCTCTATCTTCTCTCTCTTTCTCTTTCTCCTAAGAATTAAATAAATAAAAACATATTTTAAAAATTATTTGGGGGGCTAGAAAGATGGATTAGCTGTTAAGATACTTGCCTGAAAAGTCTAAGGACCCAGATTCGATTCCCAGTACCCTCATAAGCCAGATGCACAAGGTGGCACATGTGTCTGGAGTTCCTTTGTAGTGGCTGGAGGCTTTGGTGCCCCATTCTTTGTGTGGTGGTGCATGCCTTTAATCCCAGCAGTCAGGAAGCAGAGGTGGGAAGATCTCTGTGAGTTTTAGGTCAGCTTGAGAATACATAGTGAATTCCAGGCTAGCATAGGCAGAGCGAGACCCTACCTCAAAAAACCAAAATAATAATAATTTAGAGATTAAATAGGATACTGAATGTGTATACTGAACTGATACAACTTATTTCTTATTATTCTCTAAACTATACAATGTATTCTATATGATAAGTAATCTAGAGGTGACTTAAAATATATGGGAGGATCTACAAAGATTATACACAGCTACCCTTTTATATAAACCTTGAGCATCTGAGAATTTTAGTATGTGTGAAGTGAGGGGGGATCATGGAGCGAATAGTCTGTATATCACTGTAGAATGTGCTTTCTTTACAGATAATGATAACATTTCAGTAAAGTTTCCTAGAAGTGCCAAAATAATTATGTAATGCTACTGTAAATTTTGGTCTCCTTGGAAAATCCTTACCTAGTATATATCCTTGCTTCCTAAGATTTATCATATTGCCTTTTTTCTTTTGAATTATTGAGTTAATACACTACGGTTATATTTACTTGGAATTTATACCCTGATGTTTCTGCCTCATGGCATTAAATACTACAGTGTTTTTCCATATCCTGGTACAAATATCCCCAAGTCCCACAGCTATTCTTGTATTTTTTTAATATAGTTTGACTTTCTGTATTTTAGTATTTGTGGTTTAAACACAGTCAAGATAATTATGTACATTGTTTTATATAGGTAGCAATAGGAGATTTACAACACTATTCCAATAAAAGTAAGTTTATCACTCACCATAGCAAATCTAAAAAGGAAACTTTCTAATGATATCTAGCCTGTCAGAACATTTTCTCATGGAATCAACGCTATCGTAGACATCTGGGTCTTTTTATAATATTGCACTATGTTTAATATTTGTTTTACTCTCTTATGAGTGGTGAGTCTTCAAATATTCTAAAGATGAAAAGACCTTATATAATCTCATATCATTTATGCAAGCATGGACAACATAATATTTTTTAAAATATTTTTATTTATTTATATGAGAATGAGAAAGAGGTAGACGTACAGAATGAGTATGGGTGTGCCAGGGCCTCCTGCTACTGCAAATGAACTTCAGACACATGCACCACTTTGTGCATCCCGCTTTATGTGGGCACTGGGGAGTTGAACCCCGGCCAACAGGCCTTGTAAGAAAGTGCACATAACTGCCGAGCCATCTCTCCAGCAACAACGTAATATTTTAAGCCTTCTTTAATTACCATTTTCTAAGTTTTAGAACACCATATTCTCATATTATATGTGATATCATTTTTGACATGCATGTACTGCTAAGAAAACTGACAGAAAGTCACTGGTAAGATAGAGAAAAAGGTAAAACTTTGACATGAACCTGTCTGTAACCATGTTCTGTGAGATTTTCTTTTTCATTTGAGAAGTAGGCAGTTAATCTAGACAAATGATTGTAAGACGACAAAACAAAAAAACAGCATTTAAGTGAATATACATTACAAATATATATACAAATATATACATTATTTATGTGTATATCTGCCCAGGTTCTAAATAAAAAATTTTAGCCAGCTGACTAAGCCAAAATACCTTCAAGAAGTTTGAATAGCATGTTCCTATTTGAGCAGTAGAGGGAGCTCTACAAAAGCTTAGGAAATAGATACAAAATTGTACTTAAAATACAAGATTCTAAGTAAAAATTACTAAAAAAATGCTAGAGTTGTAAATCAATTGATCAATTTTTTTTAAATCATAAAGTTTGTTAAGTTCTTTAGATGGTTTCAGATTTTTTCGTTCATTTTTAATACCTTTAATACCTTGTTTTAAAGGACTAGATATACAAGCCATCCTTGTTATTTATGTTAATAAGTTTATACACACTTTTTCTCAAACATACATGGACTAGGTTCTTTTATGATTTATGCTATTTTATGTATAGTGGAGATATGTTTATAATTGTGAACATTGAGCCTAGAATCACTAAATCAATTATTTGCCCTGTGTGTACAGTGAAACTGGACTAGAAAAGCTACTGCTTTATAAAGACCAGAACTATCCCATGTCTGTCCCTAGTTGATATTTACTGAGTCCTTGCTTCAATCTTTGCACTGCTCTGTGTGGTTTAACTAATATCAAAGGAAAATAGCTAAGTGAAGGCATTTTAACTCAAATTAGTCCACGAACCTCCAGAGAGGAAAGAACTCAAGACTATATCGGATGCCTCAAGAATATATCCACTTTTGAGCTCGACAACTTTCTTTGATGTCATCTCGTACATTGAAGATCCAATTTGAGGATTATATGGTAGCAAACATTTTTATTCAACTTCTACTGAATCACAAGTATTAAAAACACCCTGCATTTTACAGACCTGTATATCAAAGCTAGTAAATACATGCATCCTATAATATCCAATTTGAAAAGCCGAATATTTGTGACACATGAATTTTTTTCCTATATAATTCACTTTTGTGGGAAAACTTAGCCCAATAACTCAACAAAACATGACCTCTATTGAAACAAAGACACATGAAGTCATTATGCTTCCTATTTTGTAAACGCCCATCTTACACTGAACATAAGAGTGTTTGATTGCAACTTTGAAATCCAGATCTCTTATGGATGTTAACTAAGTCCTAGTATATTCATTCCCTTATTGTCCTAGAACCTGAAAAGTCCTCATTTCTAGAGTATTTGGTAGTAGGTTCTTTAGAGGTACATAGCAGCTGTGGTAGTTTCGATGGATGTCCCCCAATAGATTTAGGAGTGTACTGACTCTTGTAACTTAGATCTCCAGCCTGTCTGGGTGAGGTGTCACTGTGGGTGGATCCTAGGATCCAGCCCTAAGGTATGTTTAGGGGCAGATCTGGAATTCTAGCCAAAGGTATGGAGAGTGCTTGCGTTCTGCCTGGGGTTCCTGGAGTGTGCTTACTTATGGTGCTGGTGGTAGTATTTCTCTCTCCTGATGCACCTGTGAAAGGGGGCCATTATGGAACTTCCCCCTGGATCTGTAAGCTTTAATAAATCTCATTCCTTCCATGAAACTGAACCTGGTGGGGAAATTTATCCCAGCAACATGAGGCTGACTATGGCAGCAGCCTGGCACCTTTGTGCATACTGCTTTGGGTATATAGTAAGGATCATGTTTAATTTGTGATATCAAAGCTTATAGAGCATTGTCTATTATGCAGGGGCGAATACAGTTGTACAGCTGTTTCTACCAGAATGGACATGACTATTGCTGTTGTGAATCAGCACTGTGAGACCCCCAGGAGACTGCACTGGTTAACATTAACTCTTGATCACAAGGCAAAAGATGATGGGACTTAAGAGGCCCTAGAGTCATGTACTCCACATAGGGCCCTGCCCTCCCAAGGGTCCTATAAGAGCTAAAATCTTGACTCAAGTGGGACTCTTCAGTAGTATAGTGGCCCATAAGTCATACAATGGGAATTTTCAGTGGTATAGCTTTTTACAGTCTGTCCATGCTGCAGGTGGGACTCTGGTAATACAGGCCGTGGCCTTGAGTCACTCATGCCACTGTAAGCAACACCAATAAACTCACTGGTTTATCAAGCTGGACTTGGATAAAAATTTTAATTTGGTCAGTCAATGCCCTTCTTATCTTGGGCAAATGGCAGTTTCACCCCAAGAAATGCCATGCAAAAATAACCCATCCTGGGCTGGAGAGATGGCTTAGCAGTTAAGGCTTTTGCCTTCAAAGCCAAAGGATCCTGGTTTGACTCTCCAGGACCCATGTAAGCCAGATGCACAAGGGGCCACATATACCTGGAGTTCATTTGCAGTGGCTGGAGGCCCTGGCGTTCCCATTCTATCTGTCTCTCTCTCTCTCTCTCTCTCTGCCTTCTTCATTCTCAAATAAATAAATAAATACGTTTTTAAAGAAAAACCATCCTCAGATGGGCTACTGCACATGCACAGTACTCATCAGTCAAGTGCTTGAGTGTTAATATTAAACCCATAGAGCATTGTAGGCAACCACTCTGGGTTCTTGCTAACAACAGAGACTCTGTTGAGATGGTGTATCAGACAGCTTCAGGTTCGCTGAGATGAGCTTCCAAACCAGGCACAGTTATGGAGGAAGGGATTTATTTATTGAAGCTTACAGATCCAGGAGAAGCTCCATAATGGCAGAAGAAGCTGGCCTGTCTTTTACAGGACCAAACACAGAGAGCAAAAGCCACAAGCCAAAAGGCCACACAGCACAGCACAACTCAGGAACTCCAGCTAGGCACACTTTGCATATCTTTAGATTGAAATCCTTAACCCACCACCAACCCTTAAGATCCACCCAGTGACACTGCCTCCAGCCAGGTGGCTGCAGGTGCAAACTATAAACTAATAAAACAATGAATATATTGGGGGCCATATATACAAACTACCACAGATGGTGACACCTTACTCAGTCTCGTCCATCAAGTCAGGTCTTGTACTCATTTAGTAGAAGATGACTAGACAGAGGAGAAGAGATCTGAATATTTGGGAAATAACAAAGAGAAAATAAAGTAATAATTTAAAATGCTGATCATACAATAATTTATATTTCACTAAACGGACATTTTAAAACAATTCTGACTGCACTCTAATAAGTTTAATAGGTGAGTTGGTAGACATGGTACAAGAACATGTGTCCTACTGAGGTAGGAACATGTTTTCAAGGATGTCCTGTGGCTGTTTCCTATTTGAAAAATGATACTTAAACAAAAGAGAAAGCCTGATGCTAATCAAGGTGAACAGTCCAGACTTCAGAAGTAAGAAGATTATTATTTCAGAATTATGTAGGTATTTCTGTTGTCCAAGTGTCTTTAACATGTATATATGTTGTCAAGTCTTCTAATGCATGACTGTAACCTATTGCAGGCAAGCACTGGTCTTTCTCTTGGTCCATAATAAGCCTTTCCAAGGCAGCTTTAAATACCATTTGGAATTCACAGTCTTAGTCATTAGGCAAATAAAAAATTAAACTATATGATAATGACATTTAATATATTAAAGAAGTACTCAAGATACATTTCCAAAATAAGTTAGTATAAAGGTAAGATAAGGCTGGAGTGGTATCTCGGTGGTTAAGTATTCTTCCTGCACGAGCATTAGAGCCTGAGAGGGCCTGAAAGCACCTGATTTCAAATCTCCAGAACCCGTGGAAATAGCTAGGCTTGGTCACATGTGCCTTTAAGCCCAGTCTCACAGGAAAGAACTGAGACTGGGAAATTGCCAGTGGACACAAAAAGCAGCAAGGTCTCCTATCATAAGAGACTCTGGCTCAAAACAAGATGGTGGAAGTGCAAGGCAGTGGGACACCTGATGTTCTGCTCTGACCACAGCAGGGGAGTGGCCCCCACTACAGGTGAGAACATGGACACGAACACATGCACACACCATACCCATTATAACACATACACACATACAGTCCATACATACACTGAAAAGACAAAAAGAGATAAATGTAATGGGTAGCATGGGCAACATGTGAGAAGATAATAAAAATGGCTTATCAAGTGAAATTTTCAAGTGAGTTAAAATCACACAGGCTGGAGTGCTTACAAGTCATCAACATGCTGAATGAATATTTTCTCCTAAAAGCACAAGCACACAATTTTTAGGAAATAAAAGAATTGCAGTTATTTCCAAGATTGCTGCTACTTTACCTCTTTTGTTGATGACAGACCGCTTTCACCCCTTCCTCATCTCACTTTCTTCATTTCCCACTGTGGGCTTTGTTTATTTGTAGGTCACAGTTTGTATTTTGCTTCCCCCTGCTGTGTTAGTGTTAAAACAAATTAGTTTAATATTTTTTTTTTCCTAAATGTATCTGATTTAGACATTCTCCATCCCATGGATAATGATACAAATGGCTTGATAAATCTATTTTCAGGTACTTGAGTTTTAGTGCCTGGGTGACTTGGTAAGTTACTTCCTGCTGAGGAATCCCTGTGCTCCACAGTGAAATACTGTGAAAAGCACCTCAGGAGCTGGGCTGCTGTATCATGAGATGATTACTGTAGAATATACAGCCTTGCTCTCCCTTCTTCCTTCCTCTCTCCTGCTGTCCCTTCACCTCCTTTCCCCCAGTAACTTCTCTCTCCTTCTCTCCTATATTCTCCTCTTCCCTTCCCCTATCACACTGATGCCTGAAGGACTATCAATAAATGTTTTGTGCACACTAATGACTCCACAAACCTGTTATAAGTAGAACCACTTGTGACATACATACATATATATATAGAGAGAAAATTTTTTGTTGTTGGTTTTTCGAGGTAGAGTCTCACTCTAGTCCAGCCTGACCTAGGTTTCACTATGTAGTCTCAAGGTGGCCTCGAACTCATGGTGATCCTCCTACTTCAGCTTCCCAAGTGCTGGAATTAAAGGTGTGCACCAACACACCCAGCTCTCTGTATATAATTATTTTTACTGTCCTATCCTGTCTATTTTAAAACAGAATGACCCTAAGTGAAGAGCATATGAATTTTTAAAATGGTCTAGTTTCTTTATTGAATTTCCACTAGAGTTGAAGCCACACACAAGAGTTTCTCAAGATAAAGTATTTTGAGAGAGAGAGAAACAGAATGTAGAGATTTCAGGCACTCTGCCAGACCTGATATGCACAGGGGCCTAAGGAGATCCCTGACATGGGCAGCTGGTGTTGGACCTGTGATCTTCTAGGGATGCCACCCTGCCCATGCGCGGTCGCCTCAAGCCACTTCTTTGTGCTCACATCATAGCACAAGTGTTTCTAATGTAGCACCTCCCTGTTTACTGAACGCCAATGCTAGCAAAAACAAGCACTCTGCAAATGTGAGTAGGACAGTTCCTGAGCAAGCTGTAGCAAGGTGATATTTCTGCCTTCTCTTCCAGAAGCCACCTTGGCATACAATTACTTGTGTGAATGATCACTAAGGCCATGCCACACACCCTATCTAACACCAGGCTCAATCCCCAGGCACTTCCTGGTGGAATTATGGTCATTTCTATATTTCACTAGAATCTTGGTCGAGGGAGAAGCCTACTGGTACTTGGAAGAAAAGCTGACTTTGTACCTATGACAACAAACTCAGGGATCAGTGTAGATGCCAGCCCCATGTTCTCATAAAGCCGGTAATGAGCAAAGAGCAGGTCATGGAGATTTCCCTTAGATATCTGCCAAGGAAATGGACAGATGCATTAATTTTACTATGACTTGAGATGACAGATTCTTCTCTATCACTATCTTTGACAATCAAATTGTTGATGACAAAAGGGATATCTAAATGTGGATATTCAGCATGTGGAAAGCCATGAGTGTATCTTTCACATTAATCTGTCACAAACAAAAAATTGAAGACAAAACTCTCTTTTGTTCATTAAGTTATATAACATGAGGTAGTGACCCCTCAGATAGCTCAGAATTTAAAATTTAACTCATAAACATTGCATGTGGCACTTCCAATGCAAAAAATATTACAGGCTTTCCCCATTTTTCTTACTTGGGTTTCCCAGATGTTGATAACTGAGAAAATTTTATACTTTAGTTCAGACTGCTGAAGAACTATCAAAACTTACTAACCTTGATGCTGTAAAATTAGATGTAAGAACTATAGAATTTGAGTGACTGTCTTCACTGTAATTAAATGTTAATGGAAATTTGCCCCAGGTATTGCATCTCAAAGACTATGCACGGATGCCCTACAGTGTATTATATTTTCATATATTAGCACACTATTTCTTTTTATTTTATTGATTTATTTATGACAGAGAGAAAGAGAGAAGCAGATAGAGAGAATGGGTGTGCCAGGGTCTCCAGCCACTGCAAACAAACTACAGATGCATGTGCTACCTTTTGCATGCAGCTTTACATGGGTACTGGGGAATCAAACCTGGGCCTTTAGGCTTTGCAGACAAGCACCCCAATAATTGAGCTATCTCTCCAGCCCCTTAACATACTATTTCTATTGGTCTGATGATCCTACAATATTAAAAATATTTTATTTCATAAATTCACCAATTATCTGACTTAAATGTACAATAGCACATCAGAAATCAATGTAAAAATTTGCTCTTCACTGTTCCTAGGGAACTGAATCTCTCGGACACAATGTGCATGAAGGCCATAGTGAAGAGTGGGGCCACCTTCACATATCTGTCCCAAGATCTTCATGATTCACTTTTAAATATTTGTTCCTTACTTAAATTTTCATTGCCTTCATGTCCTTTCTTTAAAATCTCCCAACCAGTCAATTACCTAGTCATCTAATGCATGTGACACTTTTTTGCAAGCCAAATATAAAGTAGTTTAAGATAAATATTAAAATACTGAATAAAAGACAAAATAAAATTTCATTTGCTTTCTTTTTGAAAATGGGACAGCCTTGCTGATTTCTTTCTCTGTATATTTGTCCTTTGCATATAGAAAAGCTATTGATGGTCTGGGGTATCAAACTCAAGATCTCCTGCATGCCAAGAGGCAAGAACTATATCCTTGAGTTACATCCTCTTGTACCTACACCACATTCTATGAATATTGCCTTACTTAAAAATAGCAAGAGATAAAAAGCTGCATTAAATAGGTACACTGGTTATGTGACTATAAATGGTAATTTTCTGTCTGCACATTTCACTCCTCTATGATATGTTGATATGATGTACATAGAGCTTATAGTGAAAGCACGTACTCCTACTGAAGATATGCGAACTATGAAGCCTAAGTCTGTTCTGTCTCCACCTCTGTGTGCTTGGGAGATGAGTTTGTTGTTCCAGGTCAGGAAGGGTCTGTTTTGTCACATGCAAAAAGGCCATGGCAAAACAAAAACCTGAAAAGATTAACCCAAGCTGAAAATATAAGCCATTAACTTCTTGATCTCAGACTGACATGCAGACCACATAAGCACAATTTGAATAAAAATATGAGGTCAAAATTCTGAACCTGTACTGGTCTTTGCTGGCAAAAATTATTACATCTTACCAAAGGGTCATTGTATGCTAAAAGACAAATAGTGAATTAATGTAATAAAAATGCATAAATGTACATATCAATTAAACAGCTGTTCATTTCCACTATATGTACAATTAAATTAATCATAAACCATTTGTGAAACTCATATAAACTGAAACCTAATTTTATAATTACAAAATGCAAGCTTATATATATAAGCATGATACTCAGTTAACCTAACTTTATATCAGATTTAAGTTTCCAAAACAGATAATTGCTTGTTTACAGAGCAGACTTCACATTCTCTAGGTATATTATTAATAGGGCAGGTTTCAGTTTAAAAACTTGCTTAGGTTGCAGTAATTAACAGTGTGCACACTGAGCATTTCCTTTCTTTATAATGACACAGATAATGTCATGTGGTAAGTTGATAATAGTGGCTCTTAGAGACAGAAGTTTTGCTGATGGGTTTGAGCTGATCCACAGTCATCAAACCTAAGTTCTAAGGTATTTGGCCCAGGCTCATCACAAATGCATTTCATTATCTGTTCCTATCAAGTCAGACAAACAGAAATAAGAAACACACAGAAAGGCCTGGGAATTCACTCCAATTACTTCTTCATATCAAAATTAGCCCATCACAATTCAATTTAGTATTGAACAAGCTCCTTTTGTATAGAAACAATACTCATAATTACTTCTACTTAGTTCTCATGAACAAATTAAGAGGAATATTCTAAAGGTCTTTCCTAGTTAGGCATGATAGCACATGCTGTTAATCCCATCACTCAGGAGCCAGAGATAGAAGGGTCACTGTGAGTTCGAAGCCAGCCTGGAACTACAGAGTAAGGTCCAGGTCAGCCTGGACTAAAGAGAGAACCTACCTTGGGGAAAAAAAAAAAAAAAACTAAGACATATAGGTCTTTCCTATGGGATAAAAAGATATATTGCTTAACATGGAAAAGGTGTGGGAGATTAACTCTCTGAACATTATTCTAGTTACTGCCTTCATGAAATCCATTAATATATTCATCAGAACTATTAACACAAATTGCTGTTGAAAATCTCACTTATAACCATGTGATGTAGACAGCATCTGATGATAGAGCTATTTTATTTCCTAACAGATCAATAAGATAATTTATTTATTGATTGACTAACTGAATCCTCACTTAGATTTCCTTGAAATTGTATAGAAGTTAATAAGTATTCTTTGAACTGAGGCAAGGTAGGTGAACTCCTTCAGATCACATCAACTTTCTCTTTACTTATTCCCTTATTGGTTATCTACCCAAGAAGCTACCGATTTGTCTGACAGGAGAGCAAAGACACAGTGGAGAAGTGGGAAGAATAATGGAAAGAGAGCACCCAAGAACCCAACACATGGCTGCTTGGGTTGTCAAGGGGCAATGCACACTGATGGAATTGAAACATTTTATCTGAAACACAGATTTTACCCCAGAGATAGGGTATGGATGAAATTTAAAAGAATATATTTTAGCCAAATATTTCATTTTTTGTTGAGGAGTACATATTAAATCACAACAGAAATGCTATTTCACCGATGATACACTGGCTACCATGAACAGTAGAAGGGAGAGTCCAACCAACAAAAATATGTTGGCTCAATCAGAAGCGTTTCAGTTGGAGATGCTCAGCTTCACTCTCTAACAGTTGCTTTGTAAGAAGGCAAAAGCAGTGGTATGAGAAGGGTGCATGCAGAGGGATAAAGCAGGACTTTAACAAAAGCTGTAGTCCACACTGCATTGACTTTAGAAACAGACATGATGAAAAGAATGGAAATGATGAGAAGGACATGAGTGAGAAGAAGGGAAAGAAAGAGGAGGGAGAGTGGGAAGGAGGCAGAGATTATATATAGATCAATAAATTGAAAGACCAAAAGTAATCCGAAAGTATTTATGATTCATATCAAGGAGCACATACTATTTATGTGTGTGTGTGTGTGTGTGTGTGTGTGTGTGTGTGTTCACACTTGTGTGATGAATGTGGTATGTGCATGCTATGGCACTAGCATGTGGAAGTCAGAGGACAACTCTGAGGTCAGGACTTTGCTTCCTCATTTGAGGTAGGTCTCCTTGTTCTAACCCTTTCCCCAGACTAGCTGGACTGTCAGCTTTAGGGCAATCCTCCTGTCTGTGCATTTCTTCTCCCTATAGGAACACTGAGATGATAGGGGTTTGCCACAGTGTCTGCTTTTTTGGGTGTTGGAGATTCAAACTTAGGTACTTATGCAGCAAGCACTTGTGTCACATGTGTCTGGAGTTTGTTTGCAATGGCTAGAGGCCCTGGCATGCCCATTTTCACTCTTGTTCTCTCTCTCCCTCCCTCCCTCTCTCTATCTCAAATAAATAAATAAATAAATAAATAAATAAATAAATAAATAAATAAATAAATAAAAATCTTTAAAGAAAAAAACACAAAGCACCAAAGAACTTTACAGATTAGCCACTGAGCCCCAGCCCTTTGAGCACTCTAATGATATTTTCCACGGCTATCAATTACTGAGCATGTATCACTTCCTGATTATTACAGGAAGTGTTTTCTATTATTTTCCAATTATCCTAAGAATTCTACAATGATCATAAAATTATAATCATTTTATAGATGGAAATAATAACTCATAGAAGTTAACTATATTTTATAAGTAAAAGCAAGAAGAGGTGAGTTTAGTATTAAAAATGTTGTCTGACTACTATGCCGTAACTGGAATACTCAGGTGCCATAATCCTGGGCTCTAGAGATAAATAAGGCAGATCACTGAATCACTAGAGTCTCACAGTATTAAATGTAAGTGATGTTGCTTAAGCACCAAGATGAGAGATGAAGATTTCAGTAGACTTCCAGATGAAGTTTCCTTACAGAGGCATGTTGTTCTGCTGGCTGGCAGAGGTGGGGCAGAGTATAGGCAAGTGAGGATTGAATTAAATACATTGTCAAATGGATAGTGAGAAAAAAAGAAAGACTTAAGATTCTTATGACAGGGTAAGAACATTTTATTATTTAATAAGAAGGGCTATATAAAACAAACAGTAATTGAAATGATAGTCAAGAATTGCAGAGTAGATGGTAAATGTTGGAAGTGGATTTTCTTTTTTGTTAAGTATTTTATTTTTATTTATTCATTTGGGCGAGCGAGAGAGAGAGAGAGAGAGTCAGACAGAGGGAGCAAGAATGGGCACACCAGGGCCTCTAGCCACTGAAAATGAACCCCAGACACATGTGCCACCATGTGCATCTGGCTTATGTGGGTATTGGGTAATTGAACCTGGGTCCTTGGGCTTTGCAGGCAAGTGCCTTTACCACTAAGCCACCTCCCCAGCACTGATTTTCTTTCTGAATGTTCATTACCTTTCCTCTGCCATGCCAGCTTTGGGCCTCTGAGTAAAGTACTCCCTTGGCCACCACTCATTCAACCCACAAATTATTCTACCATTAAATGCTTCACAACAAAATAATCAGAGATGATACCACATAATTTTAAGATTTCTACTGTGGTATTTAATAGGAACTTAAGCATAATCAATTATTTACGGTGATGATAAGCAGGACAAGCATTTCAGGTTCAGACTGATCCTGGGATGATAGGAAGGACACTGCTGATATTTTTCTTCAAACTTATATAATTTTGAGGTAAGAACAGTTGAAGTGAAAATATTACTCAAAACATTAACATTTCCTGACTGGCATTAAGGCAATCAGCAAATGACTGACTATTGCCTTCCTTTCTGAAGCTCCCATATCGCCTTCTCTCTGCTAAGACAAGATACCTGACAGCAATCAATTTAAGGGGCTGGAGAGATGACTCAGCAGTTAAAGTGCTTGCCTGCAATGCCAAAGGACCCAGGTTCGATTCCCCAGTACTCACATAAAGCCAGAAGCACGAGATGTTGCACATATCTAGAGTTTGTTTACATTGGCTAGGAATTCTGGTATGCCTATTCACACACTCTCTCTCTAGTGGCACTTGCTCTCTCTCTCTCTCTCCCTCTGCCTCACAAATAAATGACTATTTAAAAAAAATCAATTTAAGTGTTTTGTCCAGCTTATAGTTCTAAAATGCAGTCATCATGGCGGAGAAGGAGCAGCAGAATGAGCTTGAAGCTGTTGGTCACTTTCAACACTTAGCAAGGAGGCAGAGAACAATGAACGTTGGTACTTAGCCAGCAATCTGCTTTTTTTAAAAAAAATTTTATTTTATCTATTTATTTGCAAGCAGAGGAGAGAGAGAGGAGATAGAGAGATAGAGAGGACATAGAGAGAGAATGGGCATGCCAGGGCCTCCAGCAACTGTAAACAAACTCCAGACGCACGTGCCTCCTTGTGTATCTGGTTTACATGGGTCCTGGGGAATTGAACCTGGGTCCTTTGCCTTTGCAGGCAAGTGCCCTAACCACTAAGCAATCTCTTCAGTTCCCCCTACCTTTTAATTTTTTTAATTTTATTTAGCAATCTGCTTTTAACAGAGTCCATGATGCCGGCCCATAGAACGCTGCTGCCCATTGTTAGGGTAGTCCTTCCCTCCTTAATTATCTCAATTAAGATAATTCCTCAGGGCTGGAGAGATGGCTTAGCGGTTAAGGAGCCTGCCTGCTAAGCCTAAGAACACTGGTTCCAATCTCCAGGTCCCATGTTTAGCCAGATGCAAAGTGATGCAAGGATGCAATGCCGCACTTGACCACAAGGGGGAACACACATCTGGATTTCATTCACAGTAGCTGAGAGGCTGCTGGCGCGCCCATCTCTCTCTGTCTTCCTCTCCCTCTCCCTCTGTCTCTCTGTGTCTCTTTCCAAAATAAAAATAAATATAAAAATTTTAAAA
Organism: Orientallactaga sibirica; assembly: GCA_036365145.1. NCBI lineage: Eukaryota > Metazoa > Chordata > Mammalia > Rodentia > Dipodidae > Orientallactaga > Orientallactaga sibirica. The sequence goes on along the minus strand of JAEOAD010000060.1, from coordinate 10,479,967 downwards.
AGTGTATGCTACCACACTCAGATTTTATTAAAAAAAAAAAAAAGATAATTCCTCATAGGCTATGACAATCAATATAAGCATCACAGCTCCAAACGATTAAATTAATTTACTTTAGGATTAAACCAGTTCCTCTTAGTGATATGTAGATATGCTATAACCTACTTAAGAATATTCATTATCTAATTCATGTTAGGAAAAGACAGCTATGTGGATGTGCTTCATGTATGCATTTAGTTCTTGTTTGAGATGTGTTATAAAAACAGTGATGTTTGATGATATAGGAACATAAAAGTCCTTGGCTGTGGAGATGGCCCAGTCAGTCAAGTGATTACCTCACAAGTATGGCATATACCTATAATCCCGCTTTTAGGAAGAGAGAGACAGGAGGACCTCTGGGGCTTGATGGATAGCTTGTTCCTGAGCTCCAGCTTCATTAAGAGACCCTGTCTCAAGGAATACAGTTGTTGATCTGGTCTCCACGTGAACCTGCATTCAAATATGGATATAACGAGCACATGCATGTACCATGTACAATTTCTAAAAGAATCAAGAAGACGAAGGATGGAGAAAGTGAACTATTCAAACGTGATCATTCTATAGCATCAATCGGTGAGATAAAGACTCATCAAATCTGTTGAATGAGTGCATGATTCAAAAATAGAATGATATACTTTTCAATAACATATTAAAAACTAGACTATAAGGATAGGCACTTAAGGAGATATCTAGGTAGGAGGAAGAACCATACGTTGGTGCAGTATTAATACCAGTAGTGGGAATATTAATAATGGCAATAATACAGTTGTAACCATAGTTACCAACAGTGGCCACTTGCTTTATATTGGGAACTCTACTTAGCTTTTTGTATCACATTTAATTCTCACCGTGGCATAGGAAGTAGTCCATAGTAGTTCTTTCTCCAGAAGATGAAGCTGAGCATCCTAAAGGTGACATGCTTATTCAAAAGCATATAAGTAGCTAATATCAGAACTGGGTCATTTTCCATCAGGTCCATCACACTCAAAAGCCTGTACACTTCTAGAGCCCCTTTTTGGTTAAAGGATCTAGGTATGAGGACTAAATGCATGGACTTTTGTGGAGCTGTATGCTCAGAGAAAGTGCCAAAGTGGTGAAAAGTGCCTCTAAATAAGTGTGGATTTTGGAAATGTACCTAGGAGAATTCATGACAGCATCTATTCAAATTATGGATTGAGATGTTATGAAAACATGTATTACCTGAGAGTTAGGAACTAGGTCTGATCTAATTATGCTAAAGGCAGAAAGATTTGTATTCAATATAAGTAATAGCTCTGGTAGCTATAAAAATGAACCATTTTATATCCAAAAATCATTGAGATGATGTGTCACACATTTTGATCCATTGGCACAAGCATATTGGGTGAATAATATTAAACACTTAGGAAATTCAAGAAAAATATGAGAGAAAAAGACATGCATTCATTTTGCTTGGAAAATATAAAAGAGAAGCCACATTAATAAATTCAGGAGAGATTATATGGCTCTCAAAGTGAACAGAAATATTCAAAGGTGATAAGGGCAGGCCAATGTGTGAATTCTGCTGAAATGTACAGAAGACTTGAGACAACAGTACATAGTACAGTTGAGATACCACCCTTGTGACAAAAATAATGAGGAGACAGTAAACCAAAACACAATGTGTTCTCAATAATTAGAATCAAGAACAGTTGGTTACCCCCCATGGCTGTTTGCCACTAAAATGCAGTTGAACATACAATGAACTTTATTAAAAGATGGTTTCCTGCTGGGTATCTTAGACTGCAAGTTGTTTGGACAAATTTGTACATTTTCCACTTCATTTGCAGTTTCAGGAGGTATAGCACCATTTTCAGTGGCTGGTACTAGACTACTTATAACTGTCTATAGACTGACCTTCTTCCAGATTCTGGCCAGGGATCTCTGTGTTTGGTCTTACAAACATGAGTAAAATGCTGATGCACCAAAATTGCTATTGGTTTACATTGTTCTGGGATTGAAACATTCTCTATGGAAAGAAAGGGAGGCTCGGGAGACCTGGAGGCTCATGAGACTCTCAGAGGCTCATGAAAGTTGTAAGAGAGGCCACTGCCTGGGGTTGTATAAACAGTAAACAATTACTGGGGAGAGCAGATCTTCTGTGTAACTGTCTACAATTTACAGCACCCCTGAGACTATTTCTGTGAGTCGTCACTCTTGTTAGGGTGGGATTTGGAGAAAGGCAAGTGCCAATGTCCTATAAGAAACCCCAGTAAATTCATTGACACACCAAGGGGAATTTGGATGGAACTGTTTTGTTGGCCTTCTCTACCTGGGATGAACAGAAATTTCTCTGCATCTTTCCAGGAAAGGCAACATAGAAACGTAAAATTTTATGAATGAGGTGTAAAGAAAGCAAACATGATACTCACAGATTATTTTTTTTTCTTTTCCTCCTACCATACAACTAACATAGATGGAGTTCAAAGATTTGTGCACCCTGCAGAAAAATCAAACATCTAATGGTGGTGTTTTTGACATGCTTACTTGTGTTGACTGGTAGGTAAGGAACACTTTAGAACTGCATGTGCTTATGGAAATGTCATGTATGTCAATATCATCTGTTATGTGTTGTGTTTAGAAATATGGATCAGGAATGCTCACCTGAAGAATAGCATTTTTTTTCTAGCCTAGGCTGACCTGGAATTCACTATGGAGTCTCAGGGTGGCCTTGAGCTCATGGAGATCCTCCTACCTCTGCCTCCTGAGGGCTGGGATTAAAGACGTGCACCACCATGCCTGGCTAAGAATAGGATTCTTGTGTGATGAATTTTATTTATTTTGTAATTGTTCAGAGTTTGACATAGAAAAAGACATTGAGTAATCAGGTAAATGCTTACTGAACAAAGCCCATCTTTCTAAATGTTTAAGCAGAATCTTGACATCACTGAAACACTGAGTTTCATTCTTACAAATGAACTTTGATTTATTCTCTTATCTAACATACATACATAGAGTGTCTTATTAAATCTTACAGTAATGTTGCAGATATTACATATATAGTGTGAAGAAATTTGTTTTTATCAGCTCAAATATAATCAGATGTGATGTTATCCATTATATCATATTGAAATGTTATCCATTGTATCATAGAAAGTTTTGGGGGAAGGATCAAATTATAAGTTCAAAAAGTATAAATGAAACTTTTGCTATTTTATATAAAATATCAATTGTTTAGGAGAAGGAAAAGGAAACGTGTACTTATAAGAAATTAATTTTAAAGAAGAGGCATCATTAAGCTAATGGATAAGTGTGCTACTAGAGCATACAAAATTTATAAAAATTAGTATTTCTATAGCTTGAAGCAGCTTATACTTCTATTTTGACATTTTCTTCCTGAAAACACAAGCAAATTCTGTTGTTTCTCACTCAAGATATTTCAAAACTCTCTAAATTGTACTGGATTTCTACGCTTCTTAGGATAAATTAGAGACTTTTATTCTGAAACTATGAAGAAGTCATTGAGAAGTGTCAGAAGAAAGACAAATGAGAAGGAAGCTATTAACAATTTATCATTTCAAGTTCACATGGGAATGTGAATTTCACTTACCAAAGAGTTTACCATTGATTTATTTAGAATGAAATGTAACTATCATAACAAAGAGGCTTGACCTTCTTGGGTGTGTCTTGAATACCTTACCTTAATCGACAAAAGGATATGATTCTTCAAGTTCTGATTTTTTTTTTAAGCAGAAAGTTTTAAGGATACCTCATATGTTAGTAACATCACTTCCCTCCTCCCTGGCCCCATTCCTCCAAGGACCCGCCCTAGTGGGATTGCAGGCATTCCTTCAAAGTTTGTGTGTTAAGAGCATCAGTCAGTCATTGTAAAGAGCAAAGGCAGTGCCTCTGGACATTCCCTTCCACTCTGTGGTTCTTACAATCTTTCCATGCCCTCTTCTGCAAAATTCCCTGAGCTGTGATGGGTGGGTTTTAAGTCTACTTCAGTGTTGTGCTCCCAGCAGGTTCTGGATTTCTGCTTTGGTGTGTTTGGAGTATCCTGTGTCTGTCTCCATGACCCTGGCGCTGGTTGACAGGCTTGTTATTGAAGCAGCACTCTTGCTCCTCTCTCAGATTCCTGTGTGGTTTCACCTGGACCCTGGCTGATTTGCAAGGGAAGCTCTGATGTTTGTACAGTAATTGTTATCAAATTCAACAGATGCCATTCCAAAATAGTCATGTACTTTTCAATCAACATAATAATTATCTTTAAAGATAGAAGATCCATTACTAGAGTTAACCAAAGTAAATCAGTAGAGAAATAAAAGTAATTCCAACAAAATAAAGTTAATTATCATCAATGAGGATCATGTAAATGGCAGACCTGAAGCAGGGATTCTTTAAAAATAAACCTCAAGTGATAACTAAGATTAGGTTGCAAATGAAGGATGGAATTGTAACTAAGCTGGGTGTTCATTTTTAATACAAGAAATGAAAGTTTAAACATGATAAATCAAGTAACAAAATCACTTCTTTGCAACAGTGGAAATGACAATCAGGACAAAAATAGAAAAGGTTTAAAATGGTTTCCACTGGGTGCTATGATGAGGCACTTAGCTGTGACTATTGTAGAATTAAGTTATTTACCAGTTTATTGTTTGATTAACAAAAATAGTGTTCATTAAGTGAGTTAGTATAAATTCCATTACCATATAGATCTACCACAAAAATGTATAATGTCTTAATACCAAAGTTATGGAATGCAGTATTTTCTATTGAAATAAATGAGGGTATTGAAATAATGAAGATATATTTTATTCACATAAGGTCATAAAGCAAGACATGACCAAACTGACAAAATCTCAGTCATTTAGAAATGCTTGATTACAGGTTGTAGAGATGGCTCATTGGTTAAAATTGATTACTTACAAAGCTTGCTGGTCACAGTTCAATTCCCCAGTACACACATAAAGCCAAATATACAAAGTGGTGTATACATTTGGAGTGTGTAACCACAAGATGACATAACATGCCTGTACTCTCCTCTATATCTTTCTTTTTTCTATTTCTTTTTCTTTCTTTCTTTCTTTCTTTTTTTTTTTTTTTTGTTTTGTTTTGTTTTTTGAGGTAGAGTCTCCATCTAGTTCAGGCTGATCTGGAATTCACTATGTAGTCTCAGGGTGGCCTGGAACTCATGGCGATCCTCCTACCTCTGCCTCCTGAGTACTGGGCATGTGCCACCATACCCGGCTCAGACTCCTCTATATCTTTCTAAAGAAGTGCTTGGTTAAAGAATTAACCCCCAAATCAGATATTACCCATTCTCTTACTCATCCTCAGAGTACAGAAATCTATCCAGCCTTTCTACATAGAAACATGTTGGCATTTCTTTCTTATAACCTTGGATATTTGTTTTATGAATGAAATATGTGATACCCTTTCCCTTTTGATGGATAAACTGTGGGTCAGATACTGACCTTCAATTTCTTTATACCAAGACAGAAAACTGATGAAAAATGAGTTATTTTTTCTTTTTTAATTTTTTTAAAAATTATTTATTTATTTATTTATTTATTTATTTATTTATTTATTATTTGAGAAAGAGAGATAGAATGGGCACACCAGGGCCTCTAGCCACTGCAAGTGAACTCCAGATGTGTGCCACCCTGTGCATCTGGCTTTACTTGGGTACATGAGGAATTGAACCTGGGTCCTTTGGCTTTGCCAGCAAGCACCTTCACCACTAAGCAATTTCTCTTTTCTCCATACATTTCACTTGGAAATATGTTACCAAACGCCACGGCCTGAATTCCTGAGAGGAAATACTAACATCTCCTCATAGCCACAACTCATGAAGTTCTCTCTGAGGTATTCTATGAGTCTCCCTTCTCTTTGAGAAACCATAACCTGGCTGTCTTATCTCCATAAAATACTCAACTTATTTTACTACTTGACAAACATTTTTTGTACATTTGTACCCTTGTTTCTGGCCATTTTTCAATTACAGACAAAAGGGGTAAGTGTTAACGATATATTCTTGGGATCTTGCCATAAACTTCTTCATGATATATTTGAGAAATTTCATAAATTCTAGATACATTATTATTGCAAAATATTCTGGAAAAGTCAAAAGCATTGATTATCCTCTATTTATTTCTGTATTTGCATAGCACCTGAGATCTAGATATTTTCATATCAATTCATTAAGTTTACTTCATTTCAAAGAGTATTTAATAGTACTGACCTTGACTTATTTATTGTTAATTTGGAGTGAAGGTTTTTCATAAAACAAACATTCCACACTTTTAAATATAGTTCATTTCTGCGGGATACAAAATTAGATTGTCACCACCTGCTTCTTGTGTGCAAGTATCAACATCTAATTCACAGTTCATCGTGCCTTAAATACTCATGCCTTGGGAATGTGCCAGACACATCCCTTTTTCAGTAATATGATTTCACCATGATTCTCCACTGCAGAACTCTAATTCAAGGAAGTCACTAAACGATTCTGAACAGACACTTAGAAATGAGCCTTTTGATATGAAGATGTGCATAACATGAAGGCCTTGCTCATTTTAAAATAAAATTAAATCAATTAAAGACTCAAAGCCAATCATTATATAAAAGAAGTTTCCTTCCATAGTTGTCAATATTATTTTGGGTGGATAGTGGATGATGGAGATTAAGAAAAGTGGGGCAAACAGTAAGTAGAGGAAGATAAGAAGGCAGCCTGTAAGCAGTTTACACAGTGCTGTTTTCCTTTAGACACACCACTGCAATGTAGGGCAATGGAGTGGGACACAGCAGGGAGCAGGCAGATTATCAGTGTTTAAGTGAATGCATGCTTTATGAGACCATACTTTTTTCAGTTTTTCTTTTTGATATTGAAAGCAAAATAAACACTTTTTAAAGTGCAAAATGCACATAAAGTCTAACAAAATTTAAAAGTTTCCTCTATACCTTATGTCCCCATATCCACATGTGGAGATACTATTCAAGATTTCCTCTGCCAGTTGCTGGAATAGGTGGATATAATTTCTTCTTAAGTGGGAGTAAAACAGCTGATGCTCTTTAGTAAGCTCCCTTTATCTCCACTATTTCTCTGTATCTATCAATGTAGCTCATTTTTTTTCCAAACACGTTAAGTTTCAAGTTAAAATTCTCAGTCACATGGCTCTGTAAAAAATGGTTCACTCAGTCCCTCAGCATAGTGTTGCACCTAGGATAGTTTCACTTTTGTGTTTGTGATTTCAAACAGCCTGAAAATTTTACATGTGTGCTCATGGTTTTTTTATTATTAAAATTCTGCCCAACAAAATGTCTGGGTTTGACAACTGTGATGGCTTCTGCCTTATTTTATTTTATTTTATTTTATTTTATTTTATTTTATTTTATTTTATTTTATTTTATTTTTTTTTTGGAGAGAGACAGAGAGACAGGGAGAGGAAGACAGATAGAGATGGGCGTGCTAGCTGCCTCTCAGCTGCTGTGAATGAAATCCAGCTGCATGCGCCCTCTTGTGGTCAAGTGCAGCATTGCGCCCTTGCATCATTTTGCATCTGGCTAAACATGGGACCTGGAGATTGGAACCGCTGGAGATTGGAACCTGTGTTCTTAGGCTTAGGAGGCAGGCGCCTTAACCACTAAGTCATCTCTCCAGCCCAGCTTCTGCCTTTTATAAATAACACTCAGGAAGCTGATGGAGTAGGACTGTCATGAGTTTGAGACCAGCTTTGGCTACAAAATGAGTTCTAGGTCAGTGCAAGTTAGAGTCCCTGTTTTAAAAATAAAGCCCAGACTTTTTATTATACATATTTCAAAATTTGCTAAATGAGTTCAGTTTTGTTAACTAAGAATAGACACATTTGCCCCATTCTGATGCTTATTTCCTACATAATATGTGTGAGCTATGTAGAAATTCATGATAAAAGTGACCAAAATAACAACTCTTTTAGGGCATTCGCAAAGTTCAGCAAAATTTAATTCAACTACTTCTATCTAACCCATCACAATAAATATATACCTAACATTTACATCGAAGCAGAAAGCTCTTAAAATAAATCTTCTTAGTTCATTGAAGGTCACAGATTTGTCTCTATCTTTCTGCTGACCCCAACACTCTACTGGAATTGCAAGTTCACAATAACCTTCTCATCATTAAATCCACTCATCCTTCTACATTTCTCATTACAATCCACGTGGCATGCACACTGCCTTGACCACCACCTGCCCTTCACATCTATGATTGTTTTCATGCTATGAATTTTTCTCCTGCTTTCCTGTTTTTTCTTTGCTTGTCTTCCTATGTTCCATTCATAAAATGGTGGAAATCCTATTTTATTACCCTTTCCTCTCAATACAGATCCTGAAAAATTGTTTCCAATCTCAGTCAGTAATTCACATTGGTACACTGATAACTCAAATCTAGATTGCTATCCACACTGTCTCTTGAGATTTTGAATTGCAAATATGTCCCTGACATTTTCAAATCTAGTCTTCTCTATCTTAACTCATAAACTAGGTACCTCAGCCCTTGTTTGCCCATCCACCCACCACATGTACTCAGGATATCTGCATGATCTTTCTCAAGTCAAAATATTTTCTTACTAACATCTTCCAAGCTTCCTAATTTATCTCAAAGTAAAATGCAAAGTTTAAAAATATAATTTTCAAAACCTGTCATGATCTATTTCTAAATTAATCCCATACTCTGGCTACTAAATATCTGAGTAATATAAATAATCAAATATAAGTAGGTTTTGGTGCTTTAAAACAGTCTAATGCTGCATTTCAGATTCAAGTATCACATCCTCTGGGGTCCATGTAAACATGAGATACATATTTTCCATGGCTCACAATAGAGTTTATGAATAAATGGTTACTACACTGTAGTATAATTGTTTGTTCTCAAGTATTTTGACCTCTCAGAAGACCAACTCTGAAAAGTTCACTGATCTTTGAAATGCTATCTAACACAAAGCAGAAGTGAGGTATTTAATAATTAGTTGTGGATTAGTAATATGAAAAAAAAATTAAAGCTAAAACTTTGATAGTACCTGGCTATTTTCTAGCTGATTACCACTGGTAGAAATTAATCCATGCACATAGTAGTTCTAGGTTAAGAGCTAGAATAAGTAAACTTAAGTTAGGGTTCCTTGAGGGTGGTTCTATGTCACTTACTTTTATTCACTACATACCCAGTGGAAATATTTAAAGTTGATCACTAAACTATGCCACTGGTCATATTTTTTAATCTCTCTAATGCAGGGAATCAGTTCTTGAATATGACACAAGAAAGGTTAGTCCTCTGGAGACGATGCAATGTTCTTTCTGTAAAGAAGACATTTTTTGCCAGGCGTGGTGGTGCATGCCATTAATCCCAGCATTCGGGAGGCAAAGGTAGGAGGATCGCCATGAGTTCGAGGCCACCCTGAGATTACATAGTGAATTCCAGGTCAGCCTGGGCTAGAGTGAGACCCTACCTTGAATAACAGAAAAATGAAAACAAAAAAAGAAGACTTTTTTTTTGCTTTTAAAATATAATCTATTTTTATGTTTAAAAATTGAAATATTTATAAATATAATTTAAAAAACAAAAAATCTCACTGAGTCTACATCATGAGTTGTAAAAGCCATGTGTTAGTAATGTTATTTTTACAGAATATTTTAAAAACCTAGTCGTACTTTCAACTACTTAATGTCAGAGAATGTTATAAAACTGGAGAGAGTAAAAGAAGGCAGGGAAGATCATTTTTATAGGAAATGAGTTTGACATTCATGAAACTTGATGTTTCTGCAGTATTCGTGAGTATTTTCTAGTATTTGAACACTTCCATACAGACACTCACATTTAAGGTGAATGGACCATGTTTTAAGAAGGCAAATGACAAAAGAACATGGGGAGCAGTGTTCTAGTAGCTGAATCCATTAGAGCCTGAAACAGGCTGACACTTGAGGAAATGAGTACACTATCACTGACTATGGCTCAGTGCATTTCTGATGCTCATGTCTCCAGACTGATATGCAGGAAAAAGAATAAGCTATATGAAAGCATACACTGATGGACTATTCTGAGGCTCAGAGATTTCCTTCTTGACTTGTATGCTTGACTGCAATCTCAAAGTACATCAATGTAAATTTTTCACCAACAAACAGAGCCTTCTCAGAGCAGAGTCAATTCCTTCTCCCTTGAGGAATGTAATCCATGATGATATCAAAAAATGTGGTGACATTCTACATAACAGCAACCGTGATCCTCTCTCTACCCCAAAAACCAATGGAAATGATGGGGGTCCCAATTAAAGACTTCTTATTGGAAAGGTTTGATATTCATATTAAAGAACCTTGGCACAGTTGCTCACATGAAGTTCCAGAGTTGAAGAAACTGTGCATATCAGGACAATTTTCAAAAACTTACAATGAAAAGTGGTTTAGAAATAAGTAGGCATTAAATACATTATTAAGTTACTATTTTGTGTATGTGTATGTGCATTTGTGTGTGGACACACCCACATGTGCACACAGGGTGGGGAGGAGGCCAGAAGACAATCTCAGTTGTCATTGTTTAGGAATGCCTCCACATTTTTTTTTTTTTTGAAGACAGGGTCTCTCATTGGTCTGGAGCTCACTAATTAGGAGAGCGAGCTGACCACCACAAGGGATGTTCATCTCCTCAGCACTGTATTACAAGAATGTGCATCACACACAACACTTTTACATAGCAACTAGGGATTGAACTCAGGTCTTCATATTTGTAAGGTAAGCACTAAGCTATCTTCCTAGACCTTGAATGTCTGTTTCTAATATTTCTCCCCAACCATAGCACCATGTAAGATTTTGAAATGTTACTGAACAGTGGTGTCATGTACAGCTATGAAACTTGTATAATGAATTGTAAAACAGCTCCTTTAAATTTATACACCACATCAAATTGTTAGTAGTCTTTTTTAACATAGCAACATTGACTTGCTTAAATGATGAATTCTTTCCCACAGTCTACCTCCCATCAATGGTAGTCGCTGTAAGACACTTGTTATGAACTGCTATCTGCCGTAGTCACCCATTCCTTTAGGTAATTGATAGCTGTCTTAACCATTTTGTTCATCTTTGCTTTGTTTTCAATGCCTCTCCCCTATCCACCTACCCACCTGTGATCTCTCTATATATGGAAAAACCAATATCTTGGCTGTAATGGAGAAATGACTGCTGTCCATCTTATGTCGACCACTCCATTCCTTTTTCCTTGAATTCTCCACTCAGATTTAAAAGATGTTCACTGTAACGCCTAGCAGTGGAAAAGATTAATCAGGAGTGTTGTCTTTTCTTCCCATATTTATTTTTTCAATGTCTTGCTATTTATTTCTTGTTCTCTCCTTTTGAAATGCTGTATTCAATCGTACTAATGGTAGATATTTCTCATTTCAGGTCTCCAGTAGTTTTTTTTTTTTTTTCCTCTTATTCATTCCCGGAATACAGAGTACAATCTCCCTCCATATTTTTCCTCTAATCTTTTCCCTTTCACCCTCTCTCACATTTTATAACACAGGCCTGGAAGCTGTAGAAGGTACTTGATTCAATTAGAAAGAAAATGTCAAATATTTGCTATGCTATGTCTTTTTGTTGTCAGCATATACAAAATGTCAGACACATAAAGTAAGCTCTCAATGAGTGTTTGTTGAATGAATTAAATTTGAATAAACACTCTCCTTTTAACTACTGCTACTTTTCTCCTGGGAGACAGAATAATCAATACTAATTAAAATACATCATCTGAACATCTAAACACATCATGATAAATTTACATAGGTAGGTAATAAAGTAGTGATTTTCATATGTAGACACCTTCCTGAAGACATGAAAAGGTGATTGATTTAGGAATATGAGATGCTATTAAAAAGATACTGATCTCTATCATGTGACTTATTTCTCATGACATTAAAACAAATAATCCAATTTTACTAGGACTGTAACAGCAATCATGTGATGTCCATCACAGAAGATGTGTGGGTCTTATCCCCATAGCAACATCTGTAATGCATATGCTAATCACTCTAAATTAACCTTGATATGAAATGAAAGGTGCCCTGGGGATAATGTTGCTGTTTAGGTAGTTTAGATGAGAAATGTGATTTTCCAATAAACTCCATGGCAAAAATGAGAATGATAAGAAGACCCTGTTAGCAATTTTCTAACTATGCTTCATTTAAAACATAGCATCAGTGCTAGCATAGGGTAATTAGAGTTATCACAGATAATGAGCTCTTCATTGATTACTGCCCTTTACTAAAGCAGCTGAGTTCAAGTAGAAGTTTTGCAAAATAATTTGTGATTTAAAGTCCATGTTATAATGATGAATCTATCTTTATTACATTAATACTTCCGTATATGAGTGTTCTATTTCTCTTTCCCTAAAGGAATATTTTCTATCGTTAAGAGAGCATAACCTTTACACTTATAGACACAATTGCAAGGCTTAAAAATAAAGTTGTGTCTTGTAATGCATATGGTGCTATATGAGTGAATACACAGGGTGTAGGCTAACATGATTTATTTTCTTCAGTCTGTATATAGTGGTGCAAGTCTGTTATCCCACCATGCAGGAGGCTAAAGTAAGAAGATTGAGAGGTCAATCCAACCTGGGTTGCACAGACAGTTGGAATCTGACCTATGCAATGTAGCATACCTTGTAATAAATAAATAGATAAAAGGAAACTGCTTCAGATGTAACAAAGTTTACTTGGAGACTATTCATGATGGGTATTTAAAACCATTAGTTTTAGCAGATATGAAGTTTGGGATTTCCTATTAATTATTTTCTTCAAATAATTTAGATGTTTAATAAAATACAAATTTAGACATAAATGTGTATTGTTGAACTATAACAAATAAAATGGAAATTTTCTGATTTCTGAAAATTAACCTAACTACTCTCCATTGAACTCTAGCAACTCCCTAGAGTAATTAAGTAATTAGGTTATGCTCCTGAACTGGATGTCTTAAATATGGGGTAGCAAATTTTCAGAACTGTGAATCTTAATATTGCTTGGCCCATGGGACTGGTAATTGAGAGACAAATATCTTTTCAATAACTCGGACGTAGTTGAGTATAATAAAGACATCAAGACATTCTTATGAAACTGTATGTTAACTAAAAGCAAGTGATAGACTGTCATCTAGGAAAATAAAAGAATTAACAGCCAAATATTAAAGATGATACTGATATGGTAACATGTTAATTTCCTGTTACTGTTATGACAATTACCACAAATTTGAGTTGAAAATTTATCAATTTACAGTTACAAAGGTAAAAATCCAAAATAATTATCATTTGACTAAAAATAAAGTGTGAGCAAGATGCATTTTTCTACTTTAGAGGAAAATCCATTTCCTTGCCTTTTCCAGGTTCCAGAAGCCACCTGTGGGTGTTGGCTTATGACCCTATTCCTTTCTCTTCAAAGCAAAAATAAAAAATAATTAAAACCAGTATGAGAAACCCTTTCTCTATTGCTATCTGTCTGGCTCCCTTTTGCCTACTTTTCCCTTATTATACTGGGATTACCTTGTATAAAATAGTATAATTTCATTAATATTTCAGCAAATAACAACTTTCTTCTATTTACAACCTTAACTTCTCTTTGCCATGTATCTTAACATATTCACAGTTTCCAAAGACTGACATCTTTGCATAACCCTCAGCTGTTTATCACAAATAGAATTTACAAAAATCATCAATTGACTAGAGAAGAATTAATTGTATCTTTACTTAGCTTTGTGAGAACAAAAAAACTATTTTCCATGGAGCCAAATTTCATTTGTAGAAGTATAAGGAATCAAATTTACCTAATATTAAGGCTATTTAGATCTCTTATAGAACAGATTCCAATACATGCTGTTTAGAGCTTTGTAGCTGGACTACTCTTGAAAGGATGTCATTTTAGATTATAGTCCATTGATATCAAGATGTCTCAATATAACCAGTTGATCATGGTATTCACTATCTTTTCAATAAAATCATGGGTGGAAGTTAAGCCACTGCTATTCAACTCACAGTGTGAAAATTAAAGAAAAATAAAAACAAAAATACTGTGCTCTATGTATTTTTAAGTCACTTGAAATCCTTTTTAGAACATGAGAAGGAATAAATTTTTAATAAACCAGGCTGTGCCCAATCCAAAAGATTTAACTTGAATTCTCTGTAATAAATTATATGCATAGATATCATTAATATGTCAGTAGCTAGTTTGTCATTAATGTAAAAGAAGAGAAATTTCAGACTAAAACTATATCGTTTGATGAAGTTTTAATAGGCTAAGTTAGAAAATACCAAACCTACTCAAGGAAAAAAAAAATCAGCTTAACCTTGGATAATTGAAATCATTTTTAATTATGAAGTGTAATTCATAAAGTTTGAAAGATATCTTGTAAGGATATATTTCACTCAAGCAACACTAAGGCAATAACTGAACACAATTAGAATATAAAAAATTAACAATGTTAGAATCCTTAATGGACGGGCTATAGAAGACAGCTCACATAATTCTTATGGCTCAAGGAGAATCATTTCAGTTTAACAGTAATTACTCATAAGCCTTATCTTAGAAAACTTTCACAATTGCAAAGGAGAATTGACATCATTTTGTCAGAAACATGAAAAACTTCTACCTAAAACTTTTCAGTTATGACTTAACTTACAACAGGTATGCAATATTAAGCAACTTTTCTAATTACAACCAAGTCAGACTTGTCCTAAATAGATAAAAATAAACCCTGAATTTCATTTTATTTCAAAATGAACCACATGCTTTTCAAAATGTAAACTGTGCATATATATTGGCCAATCATTTAATAAAGTCATTTTTTAGGGCTGCATACCTAAAAAAATCAAAGTATCAACTGGAATTATATTTTTATTCCATAGCCTTCTGTGATAATAATATTGAACAGAAATAATAGATGGATAAGGTCAATGTTATTATTGGACATGGTATGGAATGGAAAAATCCAGTTTCTTTGATCTCTTTGTCTGTGTAGGTGTATGCTTAAATATGGAAGCCACTCAGTGCATACATGTGAAAGGGGTCACTACTTCTCCATAAAATTCAGGTAAGTATACTTTTTTTAAATTTTTTATTATTTATTTGAGAGAGAGAGATACAGAAATAGGCAGGTAGAGAGAGAGGGAGAGAGAATGGGTGTGCCAGGGCCTCCAGCCACTGCAAACGAACTCCAGATGTGTACACCCCCTTGTGCATCTGGCTTACGTGGGTCCTGGAGAATTGAGCCTCAAACCAGGTTCCTTAGGCTCCACAGGCAAGCATTTAACCACTAAGCCATCTCTCCAGCCCTAAGTATACTTTTAATTGATATACATTTCTGGTTTACCCATGTAAGAAATTGCTTTAGTCAATAGAAGAGGGGCAAGTCTTTTAAACTAATGAAGTAGCCAGGCTTGACTGGACATCACTTTGGACCAGCCAGCCTTCCTAGAACTTTTTGAACCACCAATGGAAAAACTGAAGCATTGCAGATTGAGTTATTCACTGGATATGACACAGATGTTAAGAAATAAAGCTGTTCTTCCTGGTAGTGGGTAAAATCAGAAACATGGACACAAAGAAATCTTACCCTTTTAAAGTCATTTCATGATATGTATAATTGTAGAGATATTTAAAGAAATACAGAATAGACTTGAATATTAAGCTGTGTGAATGGAAATAAAAAATGTTAAAAATAAGCCGGGCGTGATGATGCATGCCTTTAATCCTAGCACTTGGGAGGCAGAGGTAGGAGGATCGCTGTGAGTTTGAGGCCACCCTGAGACTACATAGTGAATTCCAGGTCAGCCTGAGCTAAAGTGAGACCCTATCTCGAAAAACCAAAAAAAAAAAAGTTAAAATAGTATATTAATTAAACATACACATCTGTCAAAATAGATTTATTATCAATGATCAAATCATTATTTTTGGCATTCAAAATAGGCATAGAATTTCCTTTCAAAATAATTATATGGGCTGGAGAGATGGCTTAATGGTAAAGGTGCTTGCCTGCAAAGCCTACAGACTGATGTTCGACCCACCAGGTCCCATGTAAGCCAGATACCCAGTGACCCAAGCATGCAAGGTCACATATGCACACAAAGGGGTGCTTGCAACTGGAGTTCAATTGCATTGGCTGAGACCTTGGCATACCAATTCATCCCCGCCTCTCTCTTTACATTCTCACTCTCTCATATATATAAAAAAGGCCAGTCTGTTGGGCTTGACTCAAAAAAAAAATATGTTTTGATGACTCAACCTGGTGTGAAAGAACCCAATGTAGCTCATAGACCAACATCTAACAGTAAGTACTGACAGGAGAATAGAATTTAACATGATGATCTGGCAAATTCCAGGGAAAGGAAAGTTAGGATGATGTTAGAAATCAGCTACTCCAAATGCTGAGCTCAGCCTCTTCTGCATCATGGTCGTTTGTGTGCAGATGTGAGAGGTGACTGAGGAAAAGAGAGCTCATAAAATCTTGCATGAAATGCCAAGAAATGTGCTAGATTACCTCATAATCAGTAGTTTGGTTTTAGAGGAAGTAAACTTAAATATTCAAAAATAATCTTAGCATTTTCAGGATAATTGAGTGGCACTTCTGATGGTGTACTAAAGGGAATGAAACAGTTTATGAAAAGAAAAGGACAGAAACAAGAGATCAGTAGTTATAACTAGTGCTTGACCGTGACAACAGGGCTAGGAAAAAAGATGGCCTGGGTCCAAGGATGCAATTTTCATCTTTTATTATTATTATTGTGTGTGTGTGTGTGTGTGTGTGTGTGTGTGTGTGTGTGTGTGTGTGTGTTGATAGGTTATATATGCCATGGCTCATATGTGGAGATCTGAGGACAACTTCAGGGTGTGTGCCCCTCATTCTACCTTGCTTGAGATAGGGTCTCTATTTATTCATTTGTTTTTGTCATTTTTCCCATATCATATGTGCCAGCCTAGCTGCCCCATGATCTTCAAGATTCTCCTAGTTCCCACACCCATTTCCATATGAGTGTTGGTATTACAGATACATACACCACTTTTGGCCAGCTTCAAAGATTATTTTTATTAATTATTTTGAGTTAGCATACAAAGCAATGGGTTTTAATTGTCATATTTTCATACATATTTATATTTTTTTTCATTTCCTTTGTCCTATGACTGCCCTCCCCTTCAAAAACATTATAAGTTATAAGCAAGAAGTGTGGCAATAGTTAATGAGGATGATAATGACAGTAAGGTTTAATACTAGTAAGTAGATTTTCTTTGTTAGCATATTCTTCCCAATAATCCTATAAGCAAGATCTGTTTTTATTATCAGCACTATGGTTAAAGATGAAATATAAATGTGAACTATTCTATCATGGTGACAGAGCCAGAAAATGTCAACGAAGAAAGCTAAGTGAGAGGAGGTCATATCTCTAAGCCTTCACACCTCCTTAAAGTACTATACAGCTTCCATCCTCTAAAATATAGGGGTGAAAGAAAGTTAGAATCCTGTTCTTCTTTATATCGAATGGATGTTGAGGTCAAGTAGATCCTTGCTATGTCCAAACAGTCTCTTTTCTCTGTGCTTTTTCAACCCCAGTATTTCTTCTACTTCTTATAAGAAAGCCAGTACTGCAGGAATAGAGTCCCACATTTGTATCATCATTCGACATTAAAAACCTCAATAAAAGCTTCATTGCTGAGTGACAAAACAGTTACATTAAGGCATAAGGTTTCAATCCATGAATGCTTAGAGAGCATAATTCCACCAAACCATCTTTGTTGGGCAATTAGATTAGTGTGGTTGATACAGGGTAAACAATAAGACTGAGAAGGAAAAATATAACACTACCAATTTAAATACATGCATTAGCAGCATTCTAAAACATCAGCACTGTTTATACAGATGAGAAATGAAAATTAACTAATATACATCCAACACCATGCAATGAAAATATAAAGTTAGAAGTTAGTCAAGCACACACTACTGTGTGAGAGGGTAAGGCTCAAACAGAAGACAGCAGATACCAAGGAAGGAGTTGCAACAGCTGAAAATGTTACAGAGAAGTCAAGCCTACTGAGAGCTGAAAAAAAAAATGAAGTTAGCAATTGAAAACCTTTAATAACCTTTGAAAATGCATCAGCAGTACAGCTGTTAAAGGAAAACCAGGATAACATTGGTCAGAAGAATAAGTGGGGCTGCTGAGGAAGTGGAAGCAGGAAGCAAATGACCATTTGAAAACCTTTGGGAGAGAACAGAAAGGATAGTTGGGAGGCAGCTCAGAGACATACAGAATGCAAGCTGATGAAATACACAAGCTGAGTTGCGCTCACAATGAGAGAGAATAAAGCTAGAACTTAGCCCAAGATTACTTTTCCATATGGCCCTAGAAGTAAGTAGCATTGTGAACAAACAGGATAGATAATATTCCTCTATGTCACAACTCAGTCTTTGGCATAAAGTGACAGAGCTGTGAAAAAGGAGGAGCCCAGGAAGTCGTACTCTGTTCACAGGTGAAATTATCAAGTGCTACAGAATGAGGGTTAGGATGGCCAAAGCAATCCTGGTACACGAAAATCCACCTTACTGAAGAAATCGGGGCTCACCATTGCTACACTTCTTTGCACCAATGATTATAACAAGAAATTCCACAGCCTTGGCCAGCAGACAAGAATGGATTTAAAAAAAACAAAAAATACATTTGAAGATTTATACATAGTTTTAGATTGAAAAAGATGAGAGGAAAGCAATTGAATTGCTTGAGAAAGGAAGAAAATTAATGAGCGGAAATTTGATATTCAGGAGAAAACAAGGGAGGAGCAAGTGGGGGTTCAAAGGAAAAATGAAAGTTGGGAAACTCAATGAAATTATGAATTTTACTTTCTCAAGAAGTTGGTGGCAAAATGATCCTTTGTAAAATTATTTTTTATTTGTGGGGGATAGGAAAAGAGAGAGAGAGAAAGAGAGAGAGAAGCCATGATAACATGAATAAATCTGGGCACAGCATGGCTTCATGCTCTTGTAAACTAACTCTAGACATGTGCCACTTTGTGCATCTGGCTTTACACGGGTATTGAGGAACTGAACCCAGGCTGGCAGGCTTTTGCAAGCAAGCACCTTTAACTGGTGAGATAACTCCCCAGCCCCATATATACACAAACGTCTCTCTCTCTCTCTCTCTCTCTCTCTCTCTCTCACACACACACACACACACACACAGAGAGAGAGAGAGAGGAAGAAGAGAGAGAAAGAAAGAGAGAGAAAAAGAGGCAGATAGAGATAATGAGCACTCCAAGGCCTCCAGCCACTGCAAATGAACTCCAGATGCATACAGCACCTTGTGGCATTATGTAGGTACTGGGGAATCAAACTCCAATCCTTAGGTTTTGCAGGCAAGTGCCTTAACTACTGAGGTATCTCTCTAGCCTCCACCAAATTTTATTTATTGGCACATGTGTGTTTGTGTGTTTGTGCATGCATGCCCACCCACACACCAGTGCCTCTTGCATCTGTGCAAGCAAACATCAGACACTTGAACCACTTTTTGTGTGAGGTTTATATAGGTCAGTTAGGAATTGAACTCAGGCTGTCAGGTATTGAAAACACAGGACTTTAACCCTGGAGCCATCTCCCCAGTTCCCAAAGACCTCCTTTGGAACAAGATTGATGTGTAGTGAACAAAACAGTTCAAAGCAACTGGAGAAGATGTACAAAATTGTGAAAATGATCCAGGAAGGTAAATATTGACACAACAAAAATGAAAACCAAAGCAATATACAGCAATATAGGAAGCCTGTTCCTAGTCTCAACTACATCAGTCTTAATGACTGGAACTACTGAAGCCCCAAACAAAGTCTCTCCTCCAGAGCCAGAGCGACGATGCCTTGCTAAACTACAGTTCAGCATCTGTGAGGGCCGGCACAACGCATAACAATTTGCATGGACTCTCCCTAGTTGAAAATCCCCTTCTCCTTGCATCCCTGGCTGTCCTCACATGGTCTACCAGGTACCGAACAACACCTGTACAGTTGGTTGAAATACCAAGGAAGAAACAAATATGTATCTTCAGCAATTCAAATAATGAATGTCACGCCTATAAGGGAGAGAAGTAACACAGAATGAGGTTTGCCTGGGAGTCAAGACTTGAAAACATTCATCAGTTTAGTCTAAAAAGGATAATGACTTACTATGCCGACTAAAGAGGATTAGATTTTATGTTCTCTGAAGACAGGCTATCCCCCCCTAAAGAAAAAGTAAAATTCTGGGCTGGAACGCTGTCTTAGTGGTTAAGGCTTGTAATGTTTTGCATCCTGGAGGTGAGTACAGTTGGGGGTGGGCTTACAGGTGTTAAAGCCAGTTTCCTACTGCTACTTCCTGTTGCTGTGGTCCATCTGTTGTAGGCCAGGAGGTTGATGTCCACCCTCTTCTCATGCCATTGTTTTCCCCTGACATCATGGAACTTCCCCTCGAATCTGTAAGCCAAAATAAACCCTTTTTTTTTCTTTCCCTGATTACCTGATTTTGGTCAGGTAATTTCTGTCAGCAATGCGAACCTGACTGTAACAAGGCTCCTGCCTGCAAAGCCAAAGGACCCAAGTTCGATTCCCTAGGACCCAGGTAAGCCAAATGCACAACAAGGTGGGGCATGCATCTGGAGTTTGTTTGCAGCAGCAGGAGGCCCTGGCACACTCGGTTTCTCTCTCTTTTTCTCTCTCAAATGAATAAATGAAAATAAATATTTTTTAGGCCTGGAGGAATGGCTTAGCAATTTGCCTGCAAAGCCAAAGGACCCAGATTCAATTCCCCAGGACCCATGTTAGCCAGATGCACAAGGGGGCACATGTGTCTGGAGTTCGTTTGCAGTGGCTGGAGGCCCTTGCATGCCCATTCATTCTCTCTCTCTCTCGCTTGCTCTCTCCCTCTTTCTTTCTGTCATATAAATAAATAAAAATAAAATATTAAAAATATTTTTAGGGCTGGAGAGATTGCTTAGCAGTTAAGGCATTTGCCTGCAAAGCCAAAGGATGCCGGTTTGACTCTCCAGGATCCACGTAAGCCAGATGCACAAGGGGGCACATGCATCTGGAGTTTGTTTGCAGTGGCTGGAGGCCTTAGCACGCCCATTCTCTCTCATAAATAAATAAATAAACAAACAAACAAATAAAAATATTTTTAAAAAGTAAAATTTTGATTTTTGCATGGAAATAGAAGCAACTGTTAAGATAAATAAAACAGACTCAGAAAGATAATGCAATATACTTACTCTCATATACAGACTTAGATTTTAATTTGTGCACATGTGCTTGGGTTCATTCACATATGTCATGAAACCAGAAAGGGGACCATAAATGGAAGAAAAAAATATTGGTGGGAAAAAGAAAGGATAATAGAATATACATGTCATGAGGGTAGAAAGGGGACTGAAGAGATGGTTTAGTGATTATAAGGTGCTTGCCTCAGAAGCCTAAGGACCCAGATTCGATTCTCCAGGTTCCACATAAGGTAGATGCACAAAGTGGCACATGAGTCTGGAATTTGTTTGCAGTGGCTGAAAGTCCTTATGTGCCCATTCTCTCTCTCTTTTTCTCTCCCTCTCTCTGTCTCTAAAAAAATAAATAAAAATAAAATATTTTTACAAAAGGGGAAAGGTTAGAAGGGGACTATTGGGTGGGAAGGAATGGGCCAGTGAAAAGGAAAGGAATACAAGGGAGAAAATTGAGGAGGGGAAACTATATGAAGTATATATAAAAATACCATAAGGAAATGCATAAACTTCTATGTTACTATAAATAACTAATTAAATATGGAGCTAGAGAAATGGCTCAGCAGTTACTGGTGCTTGCTTGCAAAGCCTGACAGCCCAGGTTCAATTCCCTAGTACCCATGTAAAGCCAGATACACAAAGTGCTGCATGTGTTTGGAATTTGTGTGCAGTGGTAGAAGGCCATGGTGTATCCATACTCATTCTGTCTCCATTTGCCTTTTTCTCTTTCAGATAAACAACATTAAACACAATACGCAATTAAGTATAAAAATAAAATTCTATTTATCTAGCCTAATATATAAGAAATTTACTCAGTATTTATTAGAAAAATGGATCCCAAAACATGTATTGTCAAAAATAACAAAGTAGTATAACATATAATTATTCAATTAATTAAGTATAACAAATAAAAAAGTTACAATAAATTATAAAAGACCCATGACCTTCTTTTTAAATATTTTACTTATTTATTTGTTTATTTGAGAGAGACAGAGAGAAAGACAGAGAATGGGCACTTCAGGGCTGCTAGCCACTGCAAACAAACTGCAGATACTTGTTCCACTCTGTGCAACCGGCTTTAAGTGGGTACTTGGCAATCGAACCTGGGTCCTTTGGCTTTGCAGGCAAGTTGCTGAAATGCTAAGCCATCTCTCCAGTCCCCATGACCCTTCTTAATGTGAATTTCAAAATCCAAACACAATGGTGAACACAAAAA
Organism: Orientallactaga sibirica; assembly: GCA_036365145.1. NCBI lineage: Eukaryota > Metazoa > Chordata > Mammalia > Rodentia > Dipodidae > Orientallactaga > Orientallactaga sibirica. Next base: position 10,457,474 of record JAEOAD010000060.1, on the reverse strand, counting down.
AAGAACTGATGTTTACTTCATTGGATTGATTGGATTATTCAACTCAATAAATAACTTCTTCCTATACAAAAGTTTTAGAAATGAGGATATATTCTAAAAATTATATACATACATACATATATATATATATATATATATATATATATATATATATTGCATGTATGCATGCATATAAAGGTAATAATTTCTATGTTTGCTTTTCTTTATGTCCTACTATTTCTGCCTCTGACAGTTTAATAATTAAATGAAGTAAATGAACACCAGGTTAGAATAAGGGCAGTACATTAAACCATCCACTGCTAAACTCTTTTCCACTTTACCCACTGCATTAAGTTAACATTCCACCCTCCCTACTTAGTTCCATTTCTCACACACAGCACATACTCTTACTACCAAGTTGAGCTCTCATTATACCCTTTGTCACCACATCCAGAAAACATTTCCCTTGTTCTTTTCTAATCCATGTTCTTTCACTTTTTAAAAAGATATTTGACATCCCACTTAAATCTTATCTTTTTCCAAACCTGTTTCCAGTTTCTATGCATAGATGACTCTGTTACTGAAAACCTTTTGAGGCAAAAGAGTACAATTAGACCTTATGTTACATTCTTAGAGTGTTATTTAAAAGGGAAATATCTATATTGAAAATCTTAGCTGAAATGCAAGGTTAGCTGCTCCCCAGCAGGGTCTGAAACCTGAGCACAGATCTCCTCAGGTGTATTCAATTTTGCATGATGCTTTTCATTACAGTAGGACAGTTGCTTGAATGCCTTACACCAAATGTTCCTCTTTTCTCACCTGGAAGCAGGATTCTCTTATCTTCTTCTGGATCATTGGTCTGATTGCTGAAACTCTGTCAGGATATTTTTGTTGATTAAATTTTTATGCTATAAGCTTTTTGACTGACACACGGTAAAAAGCCGTACAGACAGTGGAGAACAGGCAAATCCTGTTCCTTTGTGACCTCCTAGTCAGTCTTTATATTTAGACATTTTTTTCATAGACTATTTCTAGTAAAATTCCTTTATCTACCATTCTTTGAACAAATAAAACCAGATAATCTAGGATTTTTTCCCAAAAGTTGAAATGGCTAAACCTTTTAATTTCACCACTTTAGTTAGGATAAGTAATACAACTCAAATGCTTTTTTATTAGGGCATGTAACTCTGGAAAAGTTCATTAGATTTGTTTTGTTTGAAATTCCATTTTATTTACTGCATTAAGTTCACATACTTGAATAAAAAATAAAATGCAGTATTTCATTTTTAAAATATTTATTATTTATTTAAGAAAAAGAGGCATATATATATATATATATATATAGAGAGAGAGAGAGAGAGAGAGAGAGAGAGAGAGAGAATTGGCACACCAGGGCCCTTTAGCCACTGAAAAAGAACTCGAGATACATGTGCCACCTTGTGCATCTGGCTTTCTGTGAGACTAGGGAATAGAACCTCATTTCTTCAGCTTTGCCAGCAAATGCCTTAACCAACAAGCCATCTTCCAGCCCCATATGGAGTATTTCTATCAGCAACATCTGGCCCCATACCAGAAGTATTGTAGATATTGAAAGGCAAAAAATGGTTTTCATACCACCGAGCTGATAATCCCTTGGGTCAGACAGTAAATAAACAGATCAGTATGAGAAAGCATTCTGTCATAGTAGATACCTCAGCAGATAAATGATAGCTGGCTATGGGATAATACATGGCTGCTTTAAAGTTGTCCCTACTTATAATTCTAAGGGGCCAAGGTGATAAAAGTTATTGATTCTGAAATGTATGTATCAAAAATGTAAACCCAGACTTAATGGGGGCTATAGTTTCATTGGACTATAGGAATTGGTAACAGACAAAAGAAAATTAAAAATAAATATGGGAAGCAAATACCAATCTGAGTTTGTATGCTGTCAACTAAGATGACATGTTTCTGTTCTTCAGGAGTAGGTTTTAAATTTTTTTCTTAATATTTATTAATTTGAGAAAGAGAAAAGAATGAGAATGGGCATGGCAGGGCCTCTAGCCACTTAAAACAAACTCTAGACACATGTGCCACCTTGTGTATCTGGCTTATGTGGATACTGGTGAATTGAACCTTGATCCTTAGGCTTTGTAGGCAAGCGCTTTAACAGCTAAGCCATCTTTCCATGAGCATGCTGCTTACGGGTCTATGCACATGTGTATGTGTGAGCCTTTGACTTCCCTTTCAGATTTTTTTATTTTAACTCACCTTATGTTCGAATGTTTGGTTTTCACAATATATTAGGAATCTGATAAAACACTCTGCATGTTTATCATGAGAAACATGTGTTTATCTTTCTTTATCTTTTTTGAATATTTATTTATTTGAGAGGGGGAGAGAGAGGCAGACAGAGAATGGGCATGCCAGGGTCTCCAGCCACTGCAAGCGAACTTTAAACACTTTTGTCACTTTGTGCATCTGGCTTACTTGGGTACTGGGGAATCAAACCTGGGTCCTTAGACTTGCACCTTAACTGCCAAGCCATGCCTCCAGCCCAAGTGTTTTTTTTTTTTTTTTTTCAATTCCTAGAGGTATATATCTGTTGCAAACATACTTCATAAGAACAAAGAGCAATTAAGTGTAAGGCCTGTTTTAAAAGACCACAGTTACTCCCAATATTATCAGTATCCCAATTAAAATGTTATTGCCCCAGAAATAGGAGAGATGACAAGCCAAGCATCCTCTCAGATTTGCATTGTCTGGCATGTGTTGTGATTAAGCCTCATGTTCCACATTAGCATTTCTATGGACCCATGTCTAAATTTTGTGGCATCTGCATGGGCAAAAAGAGATTTATGACTCTAAAAAGTTATTTTATGTAAAGGCATGCATAAAATTCAAAGCATGGAAATTCATTATTTAATACTTTCCCTTCTGATGAAATCCTCTTTTAGTAGACTTTGAATATTTCTTCAAAACACTATTTAACATAAAACAAGATGAAAGTGACTGGATATCTTCCAGATGAATAGAATGGATTATTTTCTTTCAACTCCTATCTAAAATTTTGAATAACTTCTTACTTTCTAAAAAATCTGTTGCACTGCCTCACATGTATCTTTATTTTAAGCACTGAGTACAAAAAAAAATGATCCTGCCATTAAGAAAGCTGTAATGATGATGAGGAGGATATGATAATATTTGAAGTTTTCTTTTCCTTCTTTTTTATTCAGTCTCAAATATATAAAGGAAGAGTATTTTTCTCTTAGTTTTATGAGAATTCAAAGGCATCCTTACTTAGAATATGCATTTTTAATGAAAAATACATATCACTTTTCCATATGTCAATCATGTCAAAAATCTACTCTGAGTTGCTAAAATAGTTGCTTAATTTGAGGTGACAAAAATCACCTGTCACACTGACAGAGAATATAAAGAGGCAAGGTCATTGTGCTACAATTTACTTATAAGGTAACTTGTCTATATCAATGGTGAAAAGTTAACAAGTTTCTTAAAAATACTTTAATGACCACTTTTTTTCTATTTTAATTGTATCAAGGAATAATTTGCCTTGAATGTTGTGATTGTGACTGTTGTAAACTACTGGTTTCCCATTCTGATGATGCTGGCCAGTATGCTGGGCAATGCATGGAAGCCCGCATGCATAGTGATCAAGTTGTGTCCGTGGCATTTGGGCATGGCTAAACTGGAAGGAGATTCAAATGTAACCAAGGTCTCTCATCACTATGTCCTCCACTATGAAAGGTAGTGAAGAACCCTGTTATCAAAAGCTTACCCCCAAATAGCCATACCATATTTCTTATATGTTTTATCATTTTTAAAAGTCATTCAGTCCTCATTTGAAAGTGAACTTTTAATTCACTCTCAATACGTTCTTTTGTTACTTTTATAAATTCTCAGCTTCCCTATTTTTTCTAGATATCTAATTCATTTTCTGTAGAGCTAAAAATATATATTTCTTAAAGTTTCTAAGTCTTTTATTTTCTGTAATGATCCAAATTGTATTAAAAGGGAAAACCTTAATTCAGAAATTATAAGTGTATAAAATCTTTCTATGTATCTATAAATAGATGATATAGACTTAAGCTTCTTCTTCTTCTTCTTCTTCTTCTTCTTTTTTTTTTAATAAAAAGCCTTCTCCAGGTAGAATGTGGGGAAAATAAAAGAGGGAAATGGATCCCTTTCTGGAATGGAAAAGGAAGGAAGTTGCTTTGCCTGGCATCACAGCAAACCCCGTCACTGTATGTTCATGTTCAGTTGTCATTGTCCTGGTCCCTCAACTGCTGAAGCCTGTGCTTATATTTCAGGCCAAGGTAGGGAGAGCTGAGGGATAACAACTCAACTAATTGCTAAAATGAACTTCGTCTATAATTAAAGCCTTTCATGTTCCCAAATTCAAAGCCACTTTCATGTGCAAGAGCCAAGTTACTGAGAGAAAAAGAGGCTTCCAGATTCCTAAACTCTCTAGAAGGTTGATCATAGAGAAAATTGTGATGGGAAAGAGAAGACAGCTGGGACATCCTCATCACACAAGATGGAAGAAAGAATTTTCCATTCAGAGTGGGAAAACCTTGAATAATTCAGAGGAAGAGTTGGGTCAAGTTGGTTCCTACACAGAGCCAGTATCTCTGAACCCCAAGCCTCAGCCTAGCAAAGGTATTGGTGGGGGGAGGGGCTTATGGGTATTATAGCCAGTTTCCCCTTGCCATGTTTGGCACACTCTCCTGTTCCTGTTGTCCACCTGATGCTGGCCAGGACGTGATGTCCACCCTCTGCTCATGCCATTGTTTTCCCCTGCCATGGTGGAACTTCTCCTCGAAAATATAAACCTTTTTCCCACAAGCTGTTCTTGGTCAGATGATTTATGCCAGCAATGTGAACCTGACTGCAATAGAAGGGAAGTGTGAGTGAAAAGTTTAAAGGGGACAAAACACAATAGAATCATGTCTGGTTTCTTCTCTTTTTCAGGGTGTTATTAACAGGAAGAAGCTATTTTCTGAGGAATGATGCATTATATATTATGACTACCAAAGCTTCCATGGAATACTCTGCTATGCCACATGGTCTTGTGACACTCTGGATGAGTGGCATGTCTAGCATTATGACATAGTAAAGAGACTCTGGCATGGACTTTCTTATTTATCTATGGCCTGGAAATAGCTTAGAAGTCCACAAGACAGTATCTCTCAGGTCATAGGTGCAGAAGTGCTGACAGAATAAAGATTAAATGGTCCCAAGATGGACAGAGGAGGTAATTTTGAGCAGATCATAGACTGGCTCGATTACCATTTGAAAATATCTGAAAGTTATAAGGAAAGATATATCCATGTATATTCCCAGTGAGACATTATATTCCCTCTCTTCTAAGATGTTTTCAGTGGTGAACAGAAGAAGATGGAGATGGGGAATAAGCCTGAGCTTAACTCATTTTAACGGGAACAATCTATACTTTCAAATATGCCCTTGATACCAGGAATCATACTGATCAAGGTATTTTCTTTCTTTGTCATAGTAGTACAAATGGGGACTTGATGGATTTTCCTTCCCATTATATAACAAAATAATTCTGATTAAATACAATAATAGTGGCCACCTTATCAATTGGAACTCATTTCCATCTTAAATCATGCACAAAACGAATCTCCTTTTCCATTTTCTTCATTTGCATCTTTGACCTTTCTCATTGGAGCCTAGTCCTGGAGGTGAGGAAGTTGTGCTTTGCTGGTTGTTGTTATTTGTTTGTTTTAAATAGAATTTCAGAACAGGGAAAAACATGATGAACATTATCCACATATGCCCAACACAGCTATAAAGAGGGGAACCAATTATTCCACTCTAGCCTGGTGTGTAGAAGATAGTGAGGTTAATGTACATCAAACAAACTGTCAGTAATTCCTTCTTTCCCTCTCTCCCTTAAATTCAAATCAGCATTTGTAAAACCATCACCACACTACAAAACTATTCTTGGCAAAGGCACATGTGACCTTCACATTGTTAACAGGACAGTCAGTTCTCAGCCTTCATCTTGTTTGGCCCAGTGGGAATGCAGCCTTGTTGACTGACTCTCTGTGTAGTATTTCTTTGATTCAACTTCCTGGATATCACTCTTCTCTGGGTTTGCCTCCATGTATATCCGCTGCATCACAGTCTCCCGGGTAATTCTTCTCAGTTCTTAGTTTCTTTCCTCCTTACCTTGGTGATCATATCTGACCTCGTGCTGTTCTGGTTTAAATATGAAATGTCTTCCCATAGCTTCATGTGTCTTCAGCTAGTGGCAGTGTTTGGGGGAAGGTTGTGGAAGCTTTACAGGTAGAATCTCATGTTAGAGGAAGTGAGTCATTGCCGGTAGGCATCGGGGTGCCTCGCTGTTTGTTCTGCTTCCTGAAACTGCTACCATGTGACCAGTTCCCAGCTCCTGCCATACCTTGTGTGCCATGAAGGACAATACCCACTGGAACTGTAGCCACAATAACTCTTTCCTTCCCTAAGTTACTTCTGCTAAGTATTTGTTGACAGAAATTAGCAAGTAACTGATATACAGGCAATCTATGTGCCAATTTCTGAATGCCACAATGTATAGATCTAACTAACTGCATTATTCTTTCCCCTTGAATGTCTAACAGACATCTTAAATTTAACTAAGCTGATATTTTTCTGTTTCCTGTCTGAGCTATTCCATCTGCAGCCTTCACAGTCCAACAATTGGCAACCAGTCCACTTAAGAAAACCCGCTTGAAGTACTCCTTGACTCCACGGGGTACTAGCAACACATTTCATCATAGGATGGTCTATTAATATATTGCAAATATTCAAACCTCAGTCCTGCCTACCTGATCCATGGCATTGCTACTGCCATCATTTGCTGGGTTATAGCAATTGTTTCCAACAGTTACCCGCAGAAGCTGCTGACCTCTGCATGGTTTCTATTAAATAAGTCATGTTAGATAACTCCTCTTAAACCTCTTACATTTCTTTCATTAAAAAAAAAAAAAAAAAAAAAAAACAATGCCGGGCATGGTGGCTCACCCTTTAATCCCAGCACTTGGGAGGCAGAGGTAGGAGGATCTCCGAGAGTTCGAGGCCACCCTGAGACTACATAGTTAATTCCAGGTCAGCCTGGACCAGAGTGAGACCCTACCTCGCAAGAACAAAAAAAAAAAAAAAAAAAAACCATGAGGGCTGATGACATGGCTCAGCAGTTAAGAGCACTTCCCGTGCAAGCACAAGGGCCTTAGATACCACTAGGGTTTGATTCCCAGAACCCACACCAACAGTTAGGCGTGGACAAGGGTGTCTCTAGCTCCAGTCCCATAATGGACCAGAGACCTGAGAATTGCATCACTGGAGCTCATGAATAAACAGCAAGCACTGGGATCAGTGAAAAATTCCATCTCAAGTAAGAATGGACAAAAGAGGAATGTGGAGCAGGATACTAAATATTCCACTCCTGAGAGTGTATACCACTCATGCTAAAACATGGGAACCCTATGGACACATACATATCTATACATCACACACACACACACTCTCTCTCTCTCATGCACATGCGTGCACCTGCACATGCACACCACATTATATGCACATACACAAGCAAGGAAAAATTGAAGTCTTAGAGTCTTGAATATAGGCTTATTGCATGGGTTGACACATGAGCACATGCATGTGCATTATACTCGTGCACAAGCAAAAAGTGACATTTGAAGTCTTGGATTTATTAGCATATTTCCAACTACATATGCACACCATCTGGAATAAATAAATTAAGAATAAATATAAACATTTGCATCTCCAAGTGGAAACTAAAAACCTTATGCTGGGTTGAGTCTCTCTCCCTCCATCTCTCCCCTCTTCTTTCTCTTCTCTCTCCTCTATCTTTTTTCTCCTCTCTTTTCTCTCCTCTTTTTTTTCTCCTCTTCCTCTCTCTCCTCATTCTCCTCTCCTGGCTAGACAAAACACATTTCCTAAATCCTGCAGGCAATGCCTTCTCTGAACTTGAAACCTAGTCTCTCATCCTTTCCTGTTCAGCCCAATTATAATCACAATATCAACCACCTCTCTTTTCTCCTTAATTTTCTATATATTATTGATCTTTGCCTAATAAGTTGTGGGCTGTTTTATTTTTTAAGCCACTCCCAATTTTCCCCCAAATTAATGTAAGGATATTGGCTAGATTCATCTATGCAAATTGTCCACTTTTTTCTTCCCAATCTCAGTACAGAGTTGTCTGGCATGCAGTAAGCACTCAACAAGCATGTGCTGATTTAATGAGAAAATCATTCAAAATAATGTGAAGAAGGTCTTGTTTGGAACAGGACAGAGCAGCAGGTAGTGAAGAAAGAATTAGAAATTATACCAGGTAAAATGGAATTACATGCAGTCAGATATTAGTCTAGCATTGCCACAAATAGAATACATAATTTTAAAATATTTCTAGTGTTTTTAAATTTCAGTTGCCTCATCTATGCATCAAATTTGAGGAACATTATAAGGTACTTTCATTCCTGACTTGGTTGCTTTTTTTATTTTCCTGACATTCTATAATCTTTTGTCATCTCACTTAAGAAAATACATGTTTATAATTATTTAAGTCATATACATGTAGTTTTTAAACACAAATTATCCTTTCGAAATAGAAATTTGTACATTTTGTTGTTAAACTTCCCAAAGGAATGACAATGTAAAAGGACACATACAACTCCGTAAACACATAGTGCTGGTTTATCAGAAGAAAATGCATACAGCTATCTCCTTTGCTAGGCAATCTCTCCCAGCTGGTCTATGAGCACACATCATCATAGCTTTCAAATTTTAATTTATAAGGAGCAAATATGGTGGTTTTATATGCCCCTGACCATTGCAAAATCACCACTTGCAAAGCCCGTCTCCTCAGAAACTCATCAAAAGGTGACACATTCTGTTAACTTCCCATTATACATTCATAACATCATCTTTCAATTCAGTGTCATAAAGAATTTATGTAGGACATTAATCATGCAAGACCACTAAACTGTTCTCATTTCAGTGATAATTGTTTACTCCTATGAATGGTTTTTGGTTGATTTTCATCAATTGAAAGGAATAAAATACATCTCTCTTTCATCTTTCCCAGTTAAAACAGGCAATTAACCTATGGCTAAAGGAAACAACACGCTGCATTTATACACTGATTACTAGAAAATCTTAAATTTTGAAGAACTTATTTTCTTTTCCACCTCAAGGGCCAATGTCAGTGGCTAATTCTGAGTCCCCCTGTGAAAGGAATTTTGAAAAATAAAGTGACTCAGTGCAACACAAGAAATGTAATCAGCACACCTGTAAAAATTAACCAGGTCCAATAACTGTATCACATGATTGACTCAGAAAACAGGTAAACAATCTTGTGGATGAAGCAAAAAAATATCCCTTTGCTAGCTAATAAAGACAAACTTAAAGGGCTGTCGATCATATGCAAGCCCAAAAGCAAATGCCATGTAGAGGCAAGTTCATTCAGTGTGGCCTTGTAAAAAGTGCATGAGAACTGGAAATCATCTGAGCTGACTCCTATCCCCCACTCTACTATACTAATGTCACCCTGGCCATGACACTTATACTCCTTCTGGCTCACTTCTCTCCTCTGTAAAATAAGAGGGCTGGACACAGTTATCTTGTAGGCTTGCCCTAACACTGACATGCTATGATTCTATAAAGAAACTCAAATCATCAACCTTTTTTATATATAAAGGAATGATTTAAATGATATGTTGTCTGGTTTTAGATGTCCCCACACCCCACTGAAAAGAATAAGATCACTTAGATAGTGCCTTTTCAGCCCAAGGGTACCATAAATAATGGCACTGTCTGTTTCTGCTTGCTAAATGGAAGCTTACTATATATATTTTTTCCTGTGGTAAAGTGTCTCTTTTATGAGTATAATAAATAGCAATTGGCCTTTAATGGCAACTTTAGCTGTGACCATTATGGCACTGCTTAAGTGCTTAAAAACACTAATGGGAGTGATATGATGTTAATTATAGTAAGAATATGAAGGCTGTACATAAGAACTCCTGTAAAATTAAGTAAAACCCTGGCTAATTCTAATTACAGTCTGTCTGGAACAGATAAGAGAAATTAAGCATCCCCTTTTTTAGTGCATTTCTAACTCACCAGGGTGATTTCTACATAGGTTAAAAAATACTGCAAGTGATTCTGAAAAGTAGGATTTTGAAATATTATTTTTGTTTTACAGAAAAAATAAAATGTAAATTCCATACATAGAAAAAGCATGTTGAAACAATACTTTCTTTCTTGTCACCAAAACTATGGTAGCCTACTTTTAAAGATCTCCTTCATTAAATTGTCAGGCATATGAATATGTTATAGGAATTTTGCTTTAAAACATGTTTCAAAACCAAGGAGAAATACTTCTGAAAGAGAAGCCATAGAAATCTTCTGTTCATTCATCATCTTTAGAGAAAGTAAAATCCATTTTCTAAGGGCAATTCCAAGTGTTTATACTTTTTGGTTTTTTGTGGTAGGGTCTCGCTCTAGTCCAGGCTGACCTGGAATTCACTATGTAGTCTCAGGGTGGCCTCGAACTCTCAGCAATCCTTCTACCTCTGCCGCCCCCAGTGCTGGGATTAAAGGCATGCACCACCATGCTTGGTGTTTATGTTTTATAATAGCTATCTCTGACTCTCATGTGCTCTATACACTAATGCTGAGTGTATAAATAGACATGATAAATTTATTGAGCTCAAGGAGATTATTGTCTGGTAAAGAAAGACATGTAAAAGCAATGCCTCTTACACCTCAATATTAGTTATTAGGTAAATATTAGCCTTATGTCATCCAGCCTTGTTTATTCTTTGAATTCTCTTGCCTTTCATTATTATAATATATCACTGTAATTTTCATGATTAACTTATTTACATAAGTCCCTAACTGCATTGAAATCATGTTAGCAGAAATGGGGTTATTTATCTGATTTTACTTAGATTTTTACAAACAAGAAACTCATACTCTGTTTTAAAATCTAGAACATTTCATAGTTCTTTCATTTGAAAACTGAGGCAACTGACCTGCCTCAAATAATGAAAGCATGAGTGACAGTCTATAATTTAAAAATGCACACATTATTTTAGCAGACCATGAACCAAGTACATTAGTAGGCGGGTAAGACAAATCCACCCATTCTTAATAAATGACAGCCCTAACTCACTGAAACCATTTAATGCCATTGCAAAATGGCCCATAATCTCTAAATTATAGGAATTATGAGGCTACCCCAAACAGTTGTGGCAAGCATCTGAGCACTTAAGATTGTCTTTTCTTCCTTTAAAGCACATATTATCTACAACTGACTTTCTAATTTGTCAATATATCTCGTTTCATGTGACCACAGGGCACGTGTCAAACACCTGCCTTCAAAGGTTATTTATTGTTTCAGCTCTACCACTGGTATAGCACTACTGTAGTTTCTATGACATTTAATCTGTATCCCATTTGAATAATAATCATATCATGACTCCTAAATATACATTTACAAATATAGGGTATTATATGGCCTCTATTTTCCAGTATCTGTAGATCCCAATCCTCTCCTGCTGCCAAGTCAAACAAGCACAAACAGGACTAACCCAGAAATTCACGGGTTCCTCAGTCATTGCTTCGGATCATTTGCTGAAGTGTCTTTGTGTATTTTATCTTCTAAAAAATTAAAATCTATAAGGAAGACTTAAACCTGGATATGGCTTTTCATTTTCTTTATACTGTATCTGAGATATAGTGTAAACACATATACCATCACATACAAACATGCACACACATGTGACAGATTTAAATCAGTTTTACACCTATGTTCATGAGCAGGCTGAGTCAGTTTTCCCAGATTACACCTTCCCAGTGGTAAACACTTCTGCTTCTGATTAGATTTCTTCTCCAATTTGTCTGCTTTCCCCCCTTAGCAATCCTGCATCTTTCATAGCCAAACTTTTTACAGAGAACTGGCATTTTCTGTTTAGCATGGACAGTTTTTCTTAGTATCACTATTTACCTTTCTATTATGAAGTTATTCATAGGGGCAGTCTTCTTATCATTGGATGCTATGGTGAAATATACTGTTTTTGGATCTTTCGTTTTATTTTACATTTCTTTTTATAAGTCTAGGCCATCCTGGTTTACATAGTAAAGCTCTCAGTCTCCACAAAACCCAAACCAAACAAATTAACAAAAGAAAACATTTCAGGGCTGGAGAGATGGCTTAGCAGTTGAGGCACTTGCCTGCAAAGCCAAAGGACCTCGGTTCAATTCTCCAGGACCCACGTAAGCCAGATGTACAAGTCTGGAGTTGTGGAGTCTGGAGTTCATTTGCAGTGGCTTCAGGCCCTAGTGTGCTCATTCTCTCTGCCTTTCTATCTCTCTCTGCCTCTTTTTCTCTCTTAAAAAAATACAAAAAGACTTTCATTGAAAAAAAAAGAAAATATTTGAAATGAGAGGAAGAAGGAAGAAAGACACAAGAAAGGGAACAAATACAAAATAAGTAAGTTAATTTTGATCTTATGTGTCCCTCAAACATCCATTTGCTAGGGCTTAGTCCCTAGGCAGCACTATTAGGGTCTTAAGGAGGTAGAGCCTAGTGGAGGTCATTATGTAATTGGGAGCATGCTCTCAAAGTGGGTTGAGGAACCCTTCTTTACTTTTGCTCTTTCTTCCTAGCCATGGTGAGAAGAGGTGCCACTTCACAACAGAAGCTAAAGCGATAGAAACAATGGATCGTGAATCCTAAAACCATGAGCTAAAATTAATTGCTTACTTTATACATAGACTGTCTTAGACATTTGTCCTAGGAATAGAAATCTGACTAAAACAAAGGTTGGATGATGGAGACTGTGGATGCTATAAAGGACGTGAATAATGGAAATACACAGTAATCATCTTCCAAGGGGCACTGTCAAATCAGAGAATCCTAGGATGTGGTTATCAAGGTTGCAAATGGCTGATACTAACTCCGTGAGATCTTACATTGCACTATACTACATTTCTCCCTAATTGAAATAAACAATTCTTGGAAGGACATTTCCAAAGGAAAGAACAAAGGCAGGAATTAAAGTGTGTCTAAGAAAAGAAGGAAAAGGATAAAATCAAAGACAAAATGCAAATAGGCTATTAAATTTCTAGTGCTAAGCTAGGCCTGGAATATAGCAAAACACTTAAAAATCTAATTACATACAAGGAAACACACAATGGGAATAGCAATAACCAAACCTCTCATCTTTACTTGATATATCTAATTTGGTTCCTATGAGGATAACATTAGGGATAGTAATTCAGACCAAGGGAAAGGCGCCAATAGATATTCTTATAATTCCAGTAGTTTACTTTTAGGCATAGGAAGTCTATTAAGAATAATGCAAATGGATGGATCACCCCAGAAAAATGCATATATCAAATAGACTTTCAGCAAAATCAGAGTTCAATGTACCACAAAGATACATTGTTTGCCTAAACTCTTAGCTTTTAGGGTGGTGTTATCAGAATGACTGTGTGCTTATTATTTATGTATTTAAAAGTATTGCACAATGGTCCATGGATCACTCTTAAGAAAAAGAAAAGAGGTTCACTGATTACTTTTTCAAACTTGAAATTTCACTTTTAAATACATTTAATCTTTACAAATAGTACTTGGATTCCCCTATTTGGTCAGCTCTATTTTATTGGGTATGTGAACAGAGTCAAAAGTGATAGACAAGCAGACACGTGGGCCAACAGTTGGAGGCAGGAAATAAGCAATGGTGTGAATAACACCCGAAGCACCCGGTAATTACAAGGGAAACTTCATTTGGCTTGGAATACACACAATGAGTTTTAGAGAATAGATTTACTTCTAATCACTTGCTGTTGTACTTCGGCCAATATTGAAATCATTTCACAGTCCCCTAGCACATACCAACTGTTGGGGTATGTAGGAGTCTGTAAAACTACTAGTTATGGAAAGAAAATCGCTTTTTGTAAAGAATATAGAGTGCAAAATAACATTCTTAGAAATTCGGTGCATAATGGAAAACTATTGAACTTCTTCAGTACAGATAAATAATTAAACAAAATTAATGGAAAAAAAAATCACAAGAATTCTCTTGTACTGAATTCATTGCCAATCCAGATAGCTAACACCAAGCCACATGCAGGTACAGTGAAAGGATGCGTGTGTGAGACTGCTGAGTAGCTTGAATATAGGGATTGCTTCCCCTAGTGTATGCAAAATAAAATAAAACATAAGTTGGATCATAATAACTCTCTATAAAGTAATATACACTTAGAAATAAGGTCAATGATCAAAGAGAATTACAGACAAATAAGGCAAGGAGAAAAGAAAACATATAGTGAGATAACCGCTCCCCCCTCGGTGTTTTTAGTGAGTTGTTTTCAGCTGCGATCTATAAACATGCCCCTATCCTTAGCATTCACAGCAATGAAGACATTACTGATGCCATTTTCCCAATGAAGAAGTTGAGGCTTACAGTTTTAGAAACATACTGTAACCAAATAAAGAGTTATTAAGTAAAGCTTGCAAAATTGGCCCCAGCTATGTCAGTTTTCAAAGGCAGGCTTCTGACTTCTCGGCCATCTCCTCCCACTCTGCTGTTCCCTTTCATGCGTGTCAGTGGTTGGCAGCAAGCACCGGCTGGTCTGTAGTACTGACGAGGACCTTTGGTGGAACATTGCCAAAGGCAAAGCAATTATTGTTCAGCTGTTTCTTCCTAATAAGCCTGTGGGTAGAAATGGGCCTACAAGTCCCCTTTAAGAAACACAGGCAGAATGGAATGTTTTTTATGAGGGTATCTAGGGAACTCACCTCATCAGAGTAGAGAAGGCCTGACCTAAAAGGTCACAAGCTGAACCCTGAAGCTAAAATCAGAAACTCTCTTAAAAAAAAAAAAAAAAATATATATATATATATATATATATATATATGTATATATATATATAATTTTTATTTACTTGAGAGAGAGAGAGAGAGAGAGAGAGATGGGCATGCCAGGGCCTATAGCCCCAATACAAATGAATTCTAGATGCAAGCACCATCATGTGCATCTGGCTTATGTGGGTCCTTGGGAATCAAACGTAGGTCCTTTGACTTTGCAGGCAAGTGTCTTAATGGCTAATCCATCTCTCCTGCCCAATCAAAACCTCTGTTCTTAAAACCTGGAGGTGGGTTTTTGATTGTTTGCTTCGTTTGTCAAGATGTGGGAGGCTAGAACCATGAACTGCAGAGGTTTCTTGGTATTAACTGATCTATGTGAATTTTGCGTGTAAAATGCAGGGTTCAACGGCATTGGGATTGAAGGAGGATAGGAGAAATCTAGTTTTTTTAGGCAGTTTCAGTTAGGGACTGAAGCTCTGAGAGAACCAGGAGGTGCCACCTCATTGCCACCTTGCCCTGAAACAAAAACAAAACTCTTGACATAAATGAAACTCCCTGTCTGATCAAGACCTAGCTACAGTGCCCCTTAGCTGCTCACAATCTACTGCACTACCTGGGTGGGCTGACCCATATGGGCTGACCCTCAGGTTTACAAGCCAATCAGGTCTTCTCCTTACATACCTAAATCTCATGCTATAAAGGCTGAGGCCTTCCAGCCTCTCCCTCTCTGCTCTCTCTGGGTGTGAGAGGTGTGTGTGTATGTGTGTGTGTGTGTGTGTGTGTGTGTGTGTTTCCTCCTTGTTCATGCTACAGGGACACACGTGAGTCTGGCTACCCCTTCACCCAACCTGGCTTGGTGAGAGGGAACATAACACAGTTTCTTGGTCTGGGGAAACTTTAAAGCTTACTTCTGATTTATACTTTGGGGTAACTTCACAGTTTAATTACATGTATGATTTTTCTCTGATCTCACAATCTACCATGTGGGTGTTCTCACCAACCCTAGACTTGCTATCTGCAAACTTTCTCTAAAATCCGGGTAACAATGAGTGTAACCCTCTTCACTCATTTCTTCTCGGAATCTCTTGGTTTCCTTTTTTGATATCTGTGCTCTCAGTATCTTCCCTGAGCCTCACCATTGGTCTCTTCAATCTCTCTGAAGTCCATGTGACTGTAGCTTTCCCTACACAAGCTCCTAGATTCTGCTTTCCAAAAGCCTCGGTTTCTCTCAAGTCCACATGCTTACAGCTTTGAGCCTCAGTTTAATTGCCCTCCACGTGCTTGCAGCTGTACTCCTGTTTTCCCCAAAGACCCTTAATATTTCTTCTGCTTTGGTAATTTCCTATAAACTATACAGTGTTTCCACACGATAGCATATTTCCTACTTTCCACATGTTTAGCCTCCCTTCCTAGACCCCAGTCTCCCTTAAATAAACCCCGCATTTTGTGATTCCCCTTAAGTAAACATAATAATTAATCATTTATCCTTCTTGAGTCTATCTTTATTAATTCTTTATAAAGGTAGGACAGAATCCAAAACTTGGGGTTCATAAATTCTGTGGGACTCCCTAAACCCCAAAATTCTGCATTATATTCTCCAATTTTCCACAATGGAATAGGCCTGGACTCAGACCTAGGTCACATTACCTTTCTGGGCCTCAGTTTTCTCCAGAGCAAAATGCAGTTAAACTAAAGTAAAGTAAGACTTTTAGAGCTGGAGAAGATGGCTTAGTGGTAAGGCCTTTGCCTTGATCCCTGTTCCATTCCTCAGGACCCACATAAGTGAGACACAGAAGGGGGCTCATGTGTCTGGAGTTCATTTGCAGTGGCTGGAGGCCTGGCATGCCCATGCGCATGCTCTCTCTCTCTCTCCCTCACTCTTTCTCTTTCTCAGATAAACAAATAAATAAAATATATTAAAAAATAAAATAAATAAGAGACTTTTAAAACATTACCAGATTTGTTAAAATCCAGTGAAATACATGCCTGGATTCACTCACTGTCCAATCTTCTTTACGTATTGTCTATCATGACAGAAACATAAATCCTGATGACTATTGATCAGTGATGGTGAGGGAATATTGAAGGTTATTCAAAATAAACATGCAGTAGAAAGGAAGTGACCATTCCCACCCTCTCTAGAACAAGGAGATGGGCTATGGATAGTTAATAAATTTAAAGGAATCAGTAGCCAATGTCTTAATTGTGCATACATTCTCTGAGTCTTTTCCTGCTTTGGACTGACCTACTTGAGTATGTTCCTTGATTCTCCTCCTCTGTTCAACTTACCTAAATTTGACATAGGGCATCCATGCTTGGGACACTAGGAGGAGGGAGGACTGACCTAAATAAAAGGAGCAAAACCCTTGAGCCACAAACATTAAAGTGAAAAAGAAGTCTTAGTTGGACATATACAACTTCCAACCTGTCTCTTTTTGCATTTCTCAGTATTTTTTGTCAGTCATAGAGCTCACCTCTTAAATATGTTTCATGCTATGTAATATAATGAATGTTTTTCCAGCACCAAATTTTAGGCTTTAGATAGATAAACTGTTATTCCTCTTTTATCTCTATGACAAAGAAGTGACTTTGGGGTATACTCAAAAATAGAGCTCATTCAACCATATATACTGATGAGTTTAAATCCATTATTTTCCCTCTTTTATAAGAGAAATTTATTTTTTAATTCAAAAGAACAAGGAGATATAAAAACATTTTTTAAAGTATTTCTTTGAACTAAAAAAGATGTGAACTACTATCAAAGTAATAGAAAATTTTGCTTTTAACAAAAAGGAAATATGAAGGTGTCAAACTCTCATGTGCTCTCAGATAACATTGTACTGCCCAACTTAGTTAAGAGCTGTGGTATGATCAATTTCTGGCTAATGATATATGAGAGAAAAATGTTTAGCACTTGCAAAGATGTGTACTGGAGATCCCTGGCCCAGGAACTACAAAACACCCTGTTGTATTTCCTGCTGTACTCTGACTTCTTCTACAATGTAGAAATCTATAGGTTTGTCTTGTCCCCAAACAGAGTTACTGCTTTGGAAGGTTGGGGAACCTTTAGGGATCTCACTAGAGGAAGCAGATCACTGAGAATGACTCCACTTCCTCTCTTATCTCTGCTTCCTGTCTGGGGATACAACGTGACTTGCTGTATCGTGCCTGCTGCCATGCCTTCCTTGCTAGGACTTTACGAACACTGGCTCAGCATCTGGCCGAGTGAACACAAATGAATTGTTTGTTCACATTTCTCCTTTACCTTAGCTACAACCAGTATCATCCCTATCCCTTCTCCTGTTAGCGAGAGTAAACCCTTCCTCCCTTAAGCTGCTTCCTGTCATGTATGTGGTTATTGCAATGACAAAAATATCTAATACAGGGCTGGAGAGATGGCTTGGAGGTGAAAAGTGCTTGCTTGAAAGCCTGATGACCTGGGTTCAATTCCTTATACATATGTAAAGCCAGATGCCCAAAGTGGTACATTCATCTGGAGCTCGTTTGCAAGAGTGGGAGGTCCTAGTGCACTAATTCTTTTCATTCTCTCTCTCTCCTTGCAAACAAATAATAAATAAAATATTTTTAAGTATGTAATGCAATGTGTCAACCTCAGGTAAAACAAAATGACAAAATGTCTGGGTTCTTTATGGTGTGTTAGCCCTTCCCTGCCATGGCTTCCCAAGAACACTAGTAGGTGTCATTACAATATCCAGTCTCCCTTATGGAAGCTTACCTGATACTGCCTCAGTGAAAATGCTGCACATTCCATTTAACTTGAAGTAATTCCCTATGTTTTAAGCCACATGACAATGTATCTTTACTTCAGGTAAGTGAAGGAGAATGCCCAATGTGTGATAATGAAGATAATGGGAAACTCCATTTAGAATAATAATGACCAACATGAGAATTTTCTCAAATGACAGTTGTGAATTATAAAGACTGGTTTAATCTTAAATGAGATGAGAAATATGAACATGGTCCTTTCCTTCATTCTGCATAGCATCAACTCTCTTTTCAAGGAGCTATTTCCATGTCAGGAAAACAGACTGCATAGACTGTATAAAACCATTTAGATAATAGCCACTTTTGTCTATTGGTTCTGTATATTTTTCTTTTTTAATATTTTATCTATTATTTGCAAGCATAGAAAGAGAGAGGGAGGAATGGACATGTCAAGACCTCTTGATACTGCAAACAAACTCTGGATCCATGTGCTACTCTGTGCATCTAGCTTACATGGGTACTAGGGAATTGACCTGGGCTAAAGGCTTTGTAAGCAAGTAAGCACCTTTAACCACTGAGCCATCTCGCTAGCCCTTAGTTCAGTATTTTACCAAGTTATATAAATATTGATTTAGTGCGTCACATGTATTTTATAGAAAGCTGCCCATAATGATGGGATAAGGGAACAGAATCAAAGTATTCAACATTTTTCACTCATATCACTGTCCAGAACTTAGTCATATCACAGCACGTAGCTGCAAGGGAGCTCGGCAATGGTATAATCTGAGAGAGCACAAAGTAATTTCAAGTACATTGTGCTGCTGGCCCCTGGGCTTATGTAGGATTTGTCACATAGCTGCAAACATTTTACCAATTTACAGTCCTAGGTGTTCCATTTATTCCATCTATACAGTAAGGACATAAGCAAAAAGCACATTGGGATCTATGATTATGAAATTGCCTAATAGATATAAATTCTTAGGAGTAATGAAATGTTTTATCTTAGTCACTTTGCTCTATTACCAAATTCAATTTGAGCAGAACCTATACTCTACCACCTGCCTTTTTGATGGCCCAAAGAGAATCACCTAAATAAATATTGACCATCTAGCGCTACTATGGATATGAATTAAGGTATATGTAGATCCAGTGGTTCAGTGGTTGTCTCATAGTAAGAAGCTAATAAACTGTAGTGTTTTTCTTTCTTTCATTACATGTAATAGTCTCCTATGCCACTCTCAACCCAAATAAGTAACTATATTGTGAGACTATGATGGAATTCATCCAATGAGCAAATGCATTTTATACATACATGCATACATGTATAGAACAAAGATAAAAACATGTAGGTACATGCCTATAAATATTCATGTACACATGTTCACATGCACTCATGTCTCCTAGTAAATACTGAGCTTGCCAATCACATAGTGTGAACACCTTCCATCAGATGATATCTATATAAGTATATGCATCATTTCTAGTAGTTAAACACATTTTTCCTCTCATACTCCATGGTTAAAAGTTAGGCACATACTCTTACTGAAAAGCAGTAGTCTATTTTTCATCATTGTTTCTTAACTATCTAAAAGAAAATCCCATCTTTTAGAGCAGTGTTATCTTTTAAAGTAAGAAAATCTGATGCTGGCTTGAGGATAAAGCAATCAGCCAGCTGCCTAATTACCTGCAGAGACTTGCAGATCATTCCAGATTATTCTGCCTGGGAAGCTCTCCTTCTGGCAATATTTATGTTCCTTATCAATACTGTTTTTAGGTCAGAATACTTGTCAAATTATAGCAAATTGGATCTTAGTTCCATCTCTAAAATGAAAGGATTAGAACACATGATGTCCCAGGTCTCTTCTAGTTAGGATTTTATATGATGCAATGATTTCCTGAAGACTCTTTTTGCTAACATGTTGAAAGAGAGAGTGACAGAAAAGAACTTCCAAGTAATACACTAGTGATGTTAAAGTAAGAGACAAGTTCTGTCCACAGCCACAGTGAGAAAAAACTTGTAATATACATTTTGACAGTTTACTGCTACTACCTCTCCCATATTGAGAAGAACTCCACAATTAAATAGAATGTGTTTGGGGATCACACTTAGGTCTTCAATGTGAGTAAGGCAACTTCTGTGGAAACTCCTGAAAGCTGTGGTAGTCACAGGGGCACCCTTCACCTGCATCTGTAAAGTCTCAATCCTGGTATGAATCACGTGAGGCATGGGCAATGAGGCTGGAAGCAGAGGACACTTTGTGAGGTGTCTGACAGAGCAGAGAGAGACTTCCTGCAGTCACTTTTAAGAACAGGGTCTCAATTTTATTTTCTTACCATGAAGTCTACATTCTGGTCCAAAATCCAGAAAGCAAACTATCCAGTCCTCACTTCATGTAAATTACACAAAATGAAATTCTAACTCTTAGGAATGGAATTCTCTTAAAATTTCAAACATATTGCATGAAAATCTCCAAATAAATCAAGGCCAACAAGGTGTCTAAATCTAGCTTTGTTACCTCTCACTTACAGCAGCCTTAAGTATTTTTGACTTTTTGCTTTCTTTAATACCCTGCAGCTCTCAGTACCACATGTCATCAGCCCATATAAAACCTGCTAGTGGAGCTAGAAAGAAACAGAACATAAAAAGAAGAATTGAACAAGTATCCATGCTCTCTAGAAAACATTTTAGCTTTTCTACAAGTGACAGATGGGACAAATTGTGCTCACTGCAAAAATCAATTAAGTAAATAAATAAGTAAAATAAATAAGGGACTGAATGTTTGAGAGTGAGTTTCCCACACAATCCCTAAGACAAAACCTTGTTGTTCCCAATATGGAACACAGTGCTGGACACAGAACAGATGAATAACTCATATTCTAACACTTGTAAATAAAAGAGCAAAGAAATGATTTGTGATTGTGTGTGTGTGTGTGTGTGTGTGTGTGTGCACGCGTGCGCGTGCAAAGCACTGTGCATGCATCTTGTCTTGTAATTCCAAAGAATTGGAATCTTTTTATACTCCAACAAAGAAAGAATTTACAGGCATTTAAAAATAATAATGAAGGACTGGAGAGATGGGTCAATGGTTAAGTGAGATGCTGTGTATAGATGAGGGGCTGAGGAATTCTGAGGCACACATGAACAGCCAAGTGTGGGCATGCACATGTGTAACCCCAGTCTTGTGAAGAGTGAGGAGCAGAGAATCATTGGTGCTCATGAAAACTAAGCTCCTGAATCAGCAACAGATTCCATTGCTATAAACAAAACAAAATAATAAAATCAGGCAAGTGAGTGATGGAGGGGGACACCTAATGTCCTTTATGAGTAGCCACAGGTGAATCCACTGGGCACTATAGACAGGCACACGTCAGCAAATACACATGTGTTCTATACCCACCACACATAATACCACACACACCACAACACACACATCATGCACATACAAAAAATAATAACAATGAGGAACTATCAATACACAATTTCATATTGAAAAGAGACTATTCCATATCTTTATGTACATGTGTGATACTTACATGACAGAATATAAAATAAAATAATGAAGTAAAAATAACCTCCAAAATATGGAAGTACTAAAAACTTCATTTTCTTTTCTTTATGAATTATTTATTAAATTGAAGATGAATGTACAAAAGACAGTCTTAGAAGGGGGTGAAGAAAAATACAAAGGTACAAGGACTCTAAATTTAAAATTGTGCTTAAAAGAATGTAATAATTTGGGGCTGGAGAAATGGCTCGGTGATTAAGGCACTTGCCTGCAAAGCCCAAGGATCCAAGTAAAACCAGATTCACAAGGTGCATATGCATCTGGAATTTGTTTGCAGAGGCTGAGGCCCTGGCACACTCATTTTCTCTATCTATCTGCCTCTGTTTCTCTCTCTCTCTCTATATATATATAATATATATGAATATATATGAATAAAATAAATGAGTATAATTAGCCACTGATAAAAGAAACAACTCATTCAAATATCCTAAAGTAAAAGGAACTGATTTCACAGAACACAGATTATTCAATGTGTTTCCTTGTGTTGCAGAACAGGAAGTCAGGGAGAAAGAAGCCTTTTGAAACACCAATTCTTTAACAAGTGTGACATGATCAAGCCATGAGAAGAGAGAAAAAAGACTGGATTTTGATTTTACTTAGTTCTTCATTTTCAAGAGGAAAAAAATAATGCCTATATCACCTCTGAATCTTGTGTGCCTCAAACCAAAGACAGATGTAAATGGCAGAACTTAGCACTAGCTGTTAAGTAACATGAAAGGAAAGAGAATAGAAAGGAGGGTTGATCATCATTAGATACTCATCCATCTACGTTCCAGGTTTTCTAAGTAATAAACTCTCATGAAGAACACCACCATGAGGACTTCTGATAGGTGGGGAAATTGAATTGAAGGTAGGATTTCAAGGAAACTTTATGAAGGTTGTGTTTAGAATTGAGCATACACAATAATAAACAACACTGGAAAAGAATGAAATTGTACCCTAGATATTTCAACAATAATCACCTAGGATTTTTTGATGACAGATACTGAATGGACAGTGATTCAGCAATATCAAATCGTAGTATTCATTTCTATTATGCCATATGACAATGAAGAGTTTACTTGACATGGTCTTGAGCCACAGTCACAGGATTTTCTACAGATCTAATTTGTTGAAAACTTTTCATTTCCTTTGGGAATTTTAGTAGTTTAGGCTATACATAGCAGTTTGTAAGGTGAAGGAGAAGGGAGGAGGTTCACTGGTAAGGGCTATGGGAAAATCTTAACTAGACAAGAATGAATGTTTACAAAACTAGAATATCATTCTGAACTAAATTTGACACAACCTCTAAAAATTACTTTCAATTTAAAGAAAATGTAGGAAATAGAATAACATGTTGATTGATGTATAGGTCTTAAATTACCAATATCTAAAACATAAAGGAACAAAAGGACAAAGGATACTATTTTATCAATAGATACATTTATATACAAATAGAGGGAAATTTGACAGGCAAGTTAAAAAAGATAGTGATCCAAGAAAATGCATTGTGTGGAACCATATTAGATATTAATTAAAATAAGATAATTCTAATAATAAATATAATTATGAGATAATTAGAGAAATTTATACATTGAAGATTTGATAACCTTGCAGTTATTTTTGGAATTTATATTTTTATGTTCCAAAAATTCCTTCTACAAGTGAAATGACAAGACAGTATGTCGTTGTGCCTCATTTTCTCACCACCTGAGGTTGAAAGTTAAGCTGTCAAAATCAAAATGAAGAAAAATTTTAAAGGTTTGACAGTTACTTAGGCTGGCACTTGGTATATAAATTTATTACACAAATTTTTCAACCAAATTTTAAAAACTAAGTTAGTTTTAACTGCATTAAAATAAATAATGAAGCAGATTATTCCATAACACCTAAATTCATATCCTGGTATTTAGCATATGTCTAATTTTTCTAGTTTTCTGATTTAAGTGTCTATTATCACTTGACCATTTATTCCTTCATTGTAAGGAAGGTTAGGTTTGGGGATTGAAAACATTTGAGTTATACAGAGCTCAATCATGGGCCTTGCCTACTATCATTTGCTTTCAATTACCCTTAGAATAAATCATACCGCATACCATGTTTACAAACATTCATGATGTCCACTTGACTCCTCCAATTTTAACAAACGTTCTTATCATATTTTTTTTTTTTTTTTTTTTTTTTTTGCAATAGATCATGGTTCCAGGATTCTTATGTCTTTTGTTAAGGTTTATCTTTTCTTATCCCACTGATTCTAAGTTTAAAAAAACTTTTATATTTCTGTGTTTATTGGTTGTCTTTTTCTTCCTCCAGAATGTAATAATCAATGACAATAATCATGTTCATGGTTGTGATGTTCATACTTAGAGGTTAGTATACTTGACACATTGAAAAAGTACTAGGTGAGGGGATGGGAAGATGACTCAGTGTTTAAATGTGCTCCCTTGCAAAAATATTACTAAATATAAGTTAATTCTGAAACCAAAAGAAAGTATTCATGGTAGTAACTTGCCTGTGCTTTGCTAGAATAGTCTGTGTGATTATGCACTTACAATTTCATAAGGTACGTATTCCATTTCTGGATAGCAGAAATTGTTGGAAAGTTGCTTCACTAATAGCCCTGTGGTACTTGATACCACTTATTGCTATAAAATTGCCTTTCTGATATTTATACACTTACCCACTGGTCAGTGCATGAGCATGAGTACCCTTTCTCAGTGAATGTCTGACTAAAGGTGTCCCCATGCTGGGAGCTAGGAATGTATGGGACCCATAAGTTATTATAAACCAAGGTTAAGCTGGAATAAAGCCAGAACCCTGTCCACTGTCCACAAAATCTCTAGCTCTTTCTCTTTTCTTGGCTCTTCTCATCTGAGTGTGTGTACCATTTCTCTAAGAACCCCAAAATAGACTGAATTGGATTCAATCTCCTTTCTCAGATAGTAGAGCTGTCCACCACTGAACTTCAGCTGTCCTAACCAAAGGAGCCCAAAATGACAAATGACCTCAACCCCACCTACTCTTATTAGGCAAGAAAAAAAAAAACACTTTTATTTCTACAGAGGTACATTATCCTTAATAAGTCATTTTTTATATTAATCTTATTAGAAAACAATATCAATAGAGTCTATGGGTAAAACCCATAGGATCAAGGTTAGAAATGCATCATAACTTTATTATAAAATCAGAGCTGTGTGTGAAAGAGGAATTCATTGGAAAAGTTTATAAAAACTACATATTTTGGAAACAATTACTGATTTTGGATTCTAATAAATTTGAATTTTTTTGAATTTTCCAAAATTATTTGAGGAATGATATCACATCAAGTTGTTTGCATGTTGACAAAATAGATTCGATTCATTAATCTCTTGCTTAAGAAAAAAATATGTTTCATCCCAAGAATCACTCTGGGATTAGTAGCACATTTGTACCAAAAGAGATTACTAATAACCTGAGTATTTTAAAGTGTAAATATGCATATATCACCTACCTAAGTCTATGTTTTACTCCCTTTATTTTCCTGAGACAGGATCTTGTTAGATAGCCATGGCTGGTCTTCTATCAGCTCCTTGCATTCTGGTTTTATGGGCATGGATGGAGATGGACAGGCCAGGCTCTCAGTGTTTCCTTAAATGAATTCTTTAATGATTTTACATTAGTATAGAAGAAAAATTTTCCAACATCACAAGAATATAAAAAAAAGAGAATACTTTGTATGCCCAAAGGATACAAAAGACATACCCAATGTTAGTTTTCCAAATACAGAAAGTGCAAGTCATGAATGTAAACCATGACATCAGTAGTCACACAATGTGCTAATGGCAGGCTGAGATTTGAACCGTTCTTACTATTACTACTTCTACAATTATAATATATTGTCACATTGTTGTATTTAGGAGTATATTAAAATGAACATTTTAAGACTCAAGGTTGAAGGTTTTAAGAGGATCAGAACAACACAAATTAACATATTAGCATTATATAAGTTAGTATTTTCAAAACACAAAATCATTGTTCATATATAGTAAAAGTCATCAATGTGGATATTGTAATTATTGATTTTATTATTTTTATGGCATCTTCTAAAAATTCAACACTAAAGAATAAAGAGGTGTTCTCCATAAAGAAATTCCCTATCTTTTAGTTCTTGGCAAATATTCAAGTGAACATTTATGTCTCAATGAAAATTGTTTTTTGAAAATCAACTAATATGTTTATTAATAAATGTTTTGCTCATAACTCATAATAAGAGTTCATATTAAGTAATTACATAAAACAGGGTTATATGGTCAGACTGATACTTAAAAGTCATGAAATCTAATCTAGTATTATAAATGTAATAGTGTTATGTGTATTTAGATTTTTCAAAATCTTATTATATCCCTATAACTTAAATAGGACTCTATTTTATTCAATTATTTTCTCTTGAGATGTATTCTCCATACAAATATTTTGGATTTATTTTGAATTGTGATATTTTGTTAAGTATTAAAAGTCACTTAAATGTAGCCATCAAGATTTAGCCCAATGCATCACTAACTTTATTATAAAATCAGAGCTGTGTGTTAAAGAGGAGTTCATCGGAAGAGTTTAAATAAACTACATATTTTGGAAGCAATTACTCAGATTTTGGATTCTAATAAATTTTCAAACAATGTACATTAATTAGTTTTCTCTGGTACCATATTCAAATATAAAATTCATATTTTGTTTTTTAAAACATATGTACACCTCAATATCCTACTTTATTAGTACTTTATGGACAAAGGTTAACAAAATTTAAAACGTATCATCCAATTTCTTATTTTTAAGATATATTTTTTAAAACCATCACAGTTAGTTTTACACTGATCCCTCATTGATAAATAATTATGTTCTTTAAGTAGGCCTGGGAGCTCGTAGTGTAATGACCTCTGTAGTACAAATAACATTTGATGTTTAGCCTCTCTAATGCTGCTAGGATGTTAAAATGGTGCTTGTTAAACAATAACCTAAATATGGTCTTGTTTTATCAAATGAGAATTAGAGAAATATATAAATGTCAATTTAAAAAAATGTCTTATGAAGTACCCTAGTATAAATAGAAAATATGTAAGGAGGGATAGAAAATAATATAGTGAGGAGGCTCAGGGAAGACTTTGCCCTGGAAAAGTAGCATTTAAGTTATTGCTTGAAGGATTGGGACAGGGCTTTTTTTCTTTTCTTTCCTTTTCTTTTCTTTTCTTTTCTTTTTTTTTTTTTTTAACTAGTACTAAGAGAGATGCTGAGGCCAGCAGACATAGCTGTATTAAAGAATGACATAGGATGAAGTGTTTCTGGGCCAGAATTACTGCCTGGGCTCAGTATAATTATGAAGCACAATACTGCAAAAGCTCAAGGGGACATCTTGGAAGCATAAAATAGATACTGTAGACATTTCAAACTAGTACTTCCATCTTGGAGTTCCTATGCTCCTGAATCATGAGAAATAAATTTATATTTCTTATAAATTAAAAAATAGAAATAGAGCTGGAGAGATGGCTTAGCAGTTATGGCACTTGCCTGCAAAGCCAAAGGACCCTGGTTCGATTCCCCAGGACCCATGTTAGCCAGATGAACAAGGGAGTGCACGTATCTGGAGTTCGTTTGCAATGGCTGGAAGCCCTGGCATGTCCATTCTCTCTCCCCCTCCCTCTTTCTCTGTCAAATAAATAAATAAATAAGTAAAAATAAAAATGTATAAAATAAATAAATAAAGTGATTAGAGAAGGAAAGGCAGATGTGGTGGTTGAAGTATATGGAGTCATTCTCTGTAAGCAAGAAGTCCCCAAGAACTAATGATCCAAAACATCACAACAAGAGAACAATGCTTTAGTTAGGTGATAATAATGACAGTGAAGAATGCTGTATTCCCATGTAGGTGAGTCAGTACCCCAATCTATTCTACTTATGTTTTTTCATCAGAGCTTCTTAACATAGAATTCATGTTTCTGAAACTTAGAACTCCCCGTGGTCATGAAAATGTGTAAGTCAGTAAAGCGTGTTCATTTAAGGTATTGGACAAAAAAAAATAACCTTTTAGTCCTTTTATAGATGACATACTTCATTACTTTAAGAGTTGTCACAACAAAATTCTACAAATAATGAGAACTAAGACAACAGAAACTTATTCTTGGTGTGTCTAGAAGCTACAAACATGAAACCAACATATTGGTCTTTTCAAAGTGTGTAGGGAGTATATCCCTCTCTCTGACTTCCTCACTCACTGTGGCTGTCAGCTCTCCTCAGCTTGCTATGGCTTGAAGACTTGAAACCCCAAGTTTTGAATCTGTCACTATATGTTGTTATATTTATTTCCTTGTCTTTGCAGGTAGGGCTAACTCTACTCCAGAATGACCTTGTTTTACCTTAATTACATCTATAAGGATCCAAATAAATCCAAATAAATATAACTTCTCAATCACTATGGGTTAGCACTTAAATGCTTCCTGTTGAAGGACACACTTCAACCACAACACATACTGCTAATCTTTTAAAACATGATGTTCACAAAGTTCTATAATAAAAGGTCTTGAACTATTTTTAGCTTTCGGTGGTTACTGTGGTGATGGAAGCCAGAGCTCCTGCCTCAGAATGATTTTCCTCTGCTTCCTCCATAAAATATAACTCATGTGTGCTATTTTATCAATATATTAAATCAATAATTACATTTTTAGCAACTTCACCATCAAACTGTTTAAGGCAGTTAATCATAATCTATGAAATATCATTAATTACACTCATAAAAATAATTCTCTAATTATTTTATCAATATTACTTTTTTAAAGATTTATTTTTATTTATTTATTAGAGACAGAGAGAGAGAGAGAGAGAATGGGTGCACCAGGGCCTCTAGACATTGAAAATAAACTCCAGATGAATACGCCACTATGTGCATCTAGCTTACTTGGGACCTGGTGAATGGAACCTGGGTCCTTAGCCTTCGCAGGCATGCACTTTAACTGCTAAGTCATCTCTTCAGCCATCAATGCTATTTCTTAGATAATTTTTTGTTTTTGTTTTTCTTCTTCTTTTTTTTTTTTTTTTTTTTTGGTCTCTCCTGTTCCCCTCATTTCCCATACCAACTTATTTACCATATACAAAGAAGAAACTTAGTGTCAACTGCAAACTTACTGAACAAATGTGATTTTGTGTCTTCCACACATATTGCTGACTCCTAGGACTTATCAATAAAGACTGCCAACAGGAGTCCCAAGCTAGCAGCAAGACCCACACTGACCAGGTATCTCCAAAGTTGAATGATAATTGTCTAAGGTTATTGGTGGCTATTCAGTAATGGAACTAGTCAGAAGAGATGATAAGTTCTACCACCAATTTCAGTCAACTTGAAACATCCCTCTTAAGTAGGAGGCAACTGGGCTGAACCAGTGTCATGGTTCTTCAGGCATTAAGTTCTGACCATTACACTCACTTTTTTTGCATCACTTTTTGTCTCTAAACATATTATTTTTTTAAGTGTGTGTGTGTGTGTGTGTGTCCACATTCCTGTGGTTGTGTTTGTGCCACAGCACACTTGTGAAGTCAGTACAACCTTGGTGTCGGTCTTCACCTTCCACATATTGCCACACTCTGTTGTTCACTGGTGCATCTGCCAAACTCACTGCACATATCTTCCATGTTTACTTTATCCATTTCTAAATTGATGGATGCAAGTTGCTTCCATTACTTGCTGAATGCTACTTGTCCATTGTCGATTTAATTCTATTTATTTTTGTGTATGAGCATGCATGTGTATTCATATGCTGGCAGGCGCCCATGTGTGAACATAAAGGTGAAGGTCAGAGGTCAAGCTTGGGTATAGTTCTTCAGGCACTATCCACCTTTGTTGAGAGAGGGTTTCTGGCATACATTTGGTCTTAAGAATTCCTATAGATATTTCAAATAAATACTTGCTTTTCTTTAGACTTAAATCTGTTTTTCTCAAAACACCACAATATTTTTTTAAATCTCTAGTTTTCTTTCTAAGTCAAATATCAACTCCAATCCTTTGATCTTAAGTAGAGAACTTAATGTTTACCATGGTAAATAAGTTTACTCCAATAATCTTAAACTGTTCCCTATTCAGTGAACAGTGAATTCACACATCTGAACAGAGAAAAGGATCACTCAGTCCTTATTGCCACAAATTTGTTGAGGTGAAACAGAACTAAATGATATAATGGTCAAATGGTATGTATGGTGTGACAGCTTTTAGACAGAGGCTGAAATGAATCTTTGATGAGAAGAACAACTGTATTCTATTATAACCTACAATTAAAAGTATCAAAGCAGAAGACAGCCATCTTTATTTCCATTGCATTATTCTAACTCTTTCTATACTGTCCTAACAAAGCCTGGGTGTTAGATATTTCAGCATGCTGAAACACAATTGATTCCATGAGCATTTTAAAATCATCACTTTATAACATATACTTTTAAACCCTGATATTTATTACTACAAATACTCAATAGCTTTTTCTGAATCATACGGACAATCAGGAAGGTATGTTGCAAGTGTTCTTTCTGGTAAATGAGTCATTTTAAATATAAACATACAAATTAATTGCACAATTGTTGAAACTTTTTCAAGTCTCTTCCAGAAGTTAAATAAAATAGCATCTATTAAAGGCATGCCTAGTCAAATAGCTTACATGGATCAGTCATCTCTCTACCTCTAAAAGTTATAGTATAAACAGCCTTGGTTAATTTTCATGCATACAAGCTACAGCTCCCCTGTGTTTGTATATATCTCAATGCTACCCTTATGTACCCTGTTAATATAAAATATTACAAAACTAGATTCATATTTAATTCAGATTTGAGCAGTTCTAACCAAAGTATCCCCATTCATTAGGAAGTAATATGTATTAGGATACAGGAATAAAGGGAAATACAACCTCTGAGACCTAGATAGATTTAGGTTCAGTTTCTGGCTTTAAAACTGACATGCTGGATGTCTTGGCTCAAAACAAAAAGATTATCACAGAAGAGAGCCTGGGATCAATCTTATCCCCTATTGTTTTATATATAGCTAGAACACATTGGGTTTTTAATGATATCTCTCGAATGAAAGAATGACTGCATGATGTGCTCCAGGAAGAAACTTAACACAGTAATGTAAGACTTATAAACTACACATCTTCACTAGAAGCCAACGAGAACATCGTATGCTAACACTGCCAATACTGCATTGGAATACTAGTCCAATTATTGCACACAGCAGTCTTTGCTTCCCTTCTTTATGAGGACGAAGTAACAGAAGACATTTTTCTCTGCACTGAAATGTAAAGTATTAAATTCCACCTAAATCTGAAATATGAAATACCTTTAAGACAAATAGTTCATCTGCCCCTTTTCAAAATAAAGTTACAATTAAAAATTTATAAAAACTAGCTTAAAATAAAGATGAATTTTTATTTCACTATATAACAAAATTTTACAGAATTTGTGCAATAGCTTTTTAAAACACTTATTTCTAGCTTTTCTGGTTTTAGTATACTATGAGTTTCTGTGACGAACACATTTCTCTGCCTTGTAGTGTCCAGCTAGACCTGCCAGAATTATGACTCAGCCTAGAAGCTGC
Organism: Orientallactaga sibirica; assembly: GCA_036365145.1. Lineage (NCBI taxonomy): Eukaryota > Metazoa > Chordata > Mammalia > Rodentia > Dipodidae > Orientallactaga > Orientallactaga sibirica. Next base: position 10,425,721 of record JAEOAD010000060.1, on the reverse strand, counting down.
CATGTGCAGTATATGTCAGGGAGTGATTCACAGCTCCTAAACAGTCACATTTCTTTGGAGGAAAGCTATGCTGCATGGTTATCATTTTATTAAAATCTCAACTTCTTTCATTCTTTTCCTTTTTAAAATTAAGAAGGATTTTAAGGAAAAAATGGCAGTATGCAGTTAGCATACAAATATGTCAAACCCCAGCTTTATCTTCCAGAATTAGCTATAATAAAATAAAAATTACCTTTTATCCAATAGATTTTTGAATCATGCACAGAGATTTCCACAGCTGTCACTCTCACACAGACCATAACTGGTACAGAGGAATTTACACATTATGGAGAGCTTGCTTTTCTCGCTGACTGTATTACAAAATTATACCCTGCCAAGATAATGAAGGAGCTTTCTCACTGCTGCCATCATTTTATTATATAATATTTTCCATATTCTTCTCTAAATTAACTATTTTTACTAACCCTCCATGCTAAAAATAATTTTCCCAGTACTTCTATGTTTAACTTATTTTTGATGAAAGAGACTTGGGGGAACTAAATAATCACAAAACTCTGTTTTAAATCCTTTGGCCAATCTTTATGTAGATAAAGTTGTCTAAAACACTGTGTTTCTGTTCTTTGAGACGGTTTAGTAAGAAGTCCTAATTATACTTAGGCTGGCTTGGAAACTGCAGTAAGCAAAGGGGAATTGACAGTCTGCAGAGCAATAGTATATTCTGTTTGCATTGTGGAACTAAAAAAAGAAATTTTTAGGCAGGCTTATTTTAAGAAATTGTACCTCTGCATCAGTGTAGCATTGAAGAATTTGCCATGCATGGGGCTGTATGCACAATGGCTAATTCTGACCCCTGTCACTCAGTGCCTGATCTAATAGGTATCCACACAGCAATGGCCACGGTAAGAAAAACCAAGGTGTGTTGTTCATTTCAAGCTGGCAGAGCAATCTCAGTAGAAAGAGGTGGTATAGTCAATACCTACAGCTGATGAGTTCTACACAATGATTTCTTGGAATAAATAACCTGGGACATGAGAAATGGACTGCTGGGATTCAAAGCATGGATCCGAATGGTAGAATTGAAGAGGATTCTGCTTCTAAGATTCTGCTACAGATAAGCAAAGCACAGGGCTGAAAGTGTCAATGAAGAATTCATATGAGGGGTAGGCCAACACTATGAATGTAAAATCAGAATAATATAAGTAAAAATAAATAAATAAAATAAAATAAAATTTTTTAAGTGAAAAAAAAAAAGAATTCACATGAGGGATATCATTGTTGCTTGATTTGTTTTGCTAAATTTCTTTGAATCTATAAACAACCCCCCTTAGAACTTTATTTTTTTCTTTTTAACTTTTTTTAATTTAAATTATTCTAATTTTACATTCATATTGGTGACTCCTTTATCCTCCCCCCTGTCCTCCCCATCCAAAGGGACCCTCATCATTTATTTATTTTTCTGGTATGCAGTCCCTCCACTGTTCAGTAAGCAGCTGTGTGGTTACTTTGTAGGGAGAGTGAGAAAAAGGGTAGCAAAACCTAATGTGAACATGCAGACAGCTCTCTCCTAAGGTCAAGGGGTCAGCAAGAGCATCCTACTCAGCTGTGTTAAGTTTGGGATTGGTGATGGTCAGAAGTAAATCTGGCCTCAGTAGATCCATTCAGACAGAACTGGGAAAATGGTATGGAATGGATACGTACAGACCAATGAAGCATTATCATCTTGAAGGGAGGCAGAAATATGTTTGGCTATAAAAGAATGTTTTCTAAAATTTAAAATCACCTTTATTTTTAGTTAATGTATTACTAACTAATTGCAAATGAAATTATATATATGCACTCTATAACATGACCTTTTATTTAAGTTAACTTTGTTTTATTTATTTATTTGTTCTTGGACAGGGTCTCAGTATATAGCTCTGGCTGGCCTGAAGCTTGCTACGTATACCCGTCTAGCCTCAAACTTGAGATTCTCCTGTCTCCTGAGTTCTGAGATGATAAGCTAGAGCCACCTTGCTCCATTCCAAGTTAATGTTTTAAGACATATGTACATTGTAGAATGGCTAAAATGAGTAATTAACATATGCATTACATCTGTTGTGTGTCTATTAGCTCTAAACTAAAATATTACCCCCAAAGGCTCTTAAGACTCAGGAAACTAACACAACTTAGGATCAAGAAGTTCATGAAATTTACACACCCTGGAAACTCAGAACCTTCCAATATGCAAGAAGCCCTTCCCAAAGGCTAGATCCCCCCACTATCCCACTGGGATTGACTGAGGCCTTCATGTCCCCACAATGAATCCTATAACCCAACAGAGGAGGGCCCAGGAAAATGGGCACAGAGGAGAAGAGTGGAATAAAAGAGTATAATCTGTTATATATTTGATATATATTAAATAAAAATAAAATCATAATAAAAAAATCACACAAACTTATAAGATGTGTAAAAACAATGGTGTGTAGTTTTTCAGTTGTGAATTTACTAACATTCAAAATGAAGAGGAAAATTATTAATTCTTCAAGATCAAATTTTGAAGCATTTATAAGGTCCAAAAGTTTTATTTTCTTATTGAAATCCTATTAAATTAATAAAAGAATTATTATCGTTCTGGTAATTTTTGATACAGCTATTCATTTTCCATAAAATAAAATTATATTTAAATGGAATATAAACATGAATAATGTTCTGTCTTAGGTCAAGGTGGGAAGATAAGCTAGGTGCTGGGAAGTATGTCAAGCAGGTTTTTCTGTACACATTTAAGTGTTACCATAATCTTGGTGATGCAAATTATTTCCTTTTTGAAAATAAGAAAAAAAAAAAAACGGGGGTTGAAAAAGTAAAGATGCATATTCAATGCAATACAACCTTTTGCCTGAAGACAGCGTCCAAAGTCCATTTCAGTAGTGCTTCCTTTAAATGTTACATTGCAGATGTTGAGTTTACACTATGACTGTTAACTGAATTAAATATAAAACTCAGAGGCTTTTGTTTCATGAAACATTTATAAAAACATAAAACTCTGAATATCTGTGTACAGTAGGATGCATCCATTATTTTTCTAAATTCTTGATGTAAAAGTAAAACCCACATTAGCTCAGGATTTATATCACCTATGGCCTGCATTTACATATTGTTTAACAGTGGGATTTAACTTTACTTAAGAGTATAAATGTAAAACCCCATTAGGTGAATGTTTTCAGGAAATGTTCAAGGGCTTTCATGACATAAATGGTTGTCTATATGTTTCTTCTGTATGTTTGATAATGCTTTTCAAGAAAGAAGAGTACACATCTAAAAGAAGTAGAAAATGGGCTTTGGCTAAAATGAACTAGAAAAATACACATACAAAACACAGAAATAAAGAAAGATTTATGATTAACAGTGAAAAAATGATTAATCAATTATATCTGACTAAGTTATTTAGTACTGTTAGATAGAACATAGACATGTCCAGTGGAACAGGGAGAAGGGCCTTCTACAAGATAGCCCAAGCCCTATTCCTGTCTGTGCAACCTGAAAATACTATTGCAAAACATCAATATTTTTATTATTTTTTTTTAGTTATGGACATATTCAATATGTAAACAGCACATGTTGGTACCATCCTTAGCCTCATCCCTGCCAGCCTCAAGGGATCCTCCTCAATGCGATGTTGGTTACCCCATGGGGATTGTGGGTCATGCAATGTGGGGGCAGCAGTCAGTTATGGGGAAGAGGCAATGTCTCTGTGTGTAATGCGTGGCACTAACAATCTTTCTGCCCTCTCTTCTGCAAATTTTACAGAACCATATTGTTTCTTTTAATATTTTATTTTTATGTATTTATTTGACAGAAAATGAGGGAGTGGGGGAGAGAGAGAGAGAATGAGAATGGGCACACCAGGCCCTCCAGCAACTGAAAACAAACTCAAGACGTGTGTGCCCCCCTTGTACATCTGGCTAACATGGGTCCTGGGAAATAGACCTGGGTCCTTTGGCTTTGCAGGAAAACGCCTTAACTCTAAGACATCCCTCCAGCCCCATATTGGATTTGTTTTAAGTCAACTTCAGTGATGGACTCTTAAGAGCCTCAGGATCTCTGCTTTGGTAGGTGTTGAGTGTCCTTAGTGTCTGTCTCCTTCACCCTTGTGCTGACATCAGGTTCACTGAGAAAGCAGTGTTCTTGCTCATTTCCCCAGTGCTGAAATGCGATGGGCCTTTTCTCTCCTCAGGTCCTACTTCCATCTGACAAAAGAGGAGATTCTCCAAGGGAGAATGAAGTCAGCACAGATTAAATGGGTGGGAGCTTGATATTGGAGAGCAAACTCATTATCTGGATATGATTCTGACTTGTTTCCCAGTGCCACATATGGGTTCCTATCCACTAAACAGATCTATGAGCCAATCCAAGAACAGTTGGTTACCCACCATGGCTGTGTGCCACTATTGCACCTGTGTGAGCATCACATCAGGTGGTTTGCTTCTGAGTAGCTTAGACCTCAAGTTGTTCAGACAGATGTTGGCCACTTTCCCCCAGTAGCTCATGTAGCACCTTCAAGCACTAGACCAGCTAACTATCTGGGGACTAGCTCTCTTCCAAATTCCACCCAGGTCTCTCCATGTTAAATGTACTGACAGCATATGGTGTCTTCAGCAGTAGGGTCTTACCATTAACTTCCGGTGGGAAATAAAGTGCTCTGATAGAAGTCTATTTTCTTTTGGAAAACCTTGTAGGTCTCTCTGATCAACAGCTCACTATGGGTGTTAACTACATCTTGGTACTGGGAGTTACAGGCCAGTGCCAAGGGAAAAGAAAGAAGAAAAAGAAAGAAAACATAAAAAAGAATGAGGGGGAAAGGTATAAAGAACATAAAACAACCCTCAGTTGCTCTGAGTTATGTTATTATTTTTTTTTTTTAGAATTATCAAATAAAGAAAAATTAAGTGCTCACCAGAGACTAGATTCTATAGGCTATTATTGTTGTGCTTATACCAGTTTTTGAGTATTTGCTCCAAAAACATAATTGAGAATATTGTCCCTTCACATTTAAAAGCTGAGGTGAAATTCACATAATATAGAATTAACCATTTTAAATCATATAACTCAGTACCATTTAATATATTTTTGGGAATGTTGTAAAGAAATGGCACCTAGGAAGGTTTATCAAAAAGAGAAAGTGAGTAAAAAGAGAGAGAGAGAGAGAGAGAGAGAGAGAGAGAGAGAGAGAGAAGAGAAAGAGAAGCAGGACAAGATATTCCTTTCACCCTAGGTTCCTGTGGTTCGAGTAAAAGGATCATGCTTTATTAATATGTTATTTTTGGGTCATTATCCACCCTTCTTGGCACTGTCAATCTCCATCCCACCCTTTCTTTTCTATCAGAGTGTTTAGATAGCATGTCACGTGGAATTTAAAATGACACATCTTTTTGGATTTTTCATGAATTTTTTTCAAATTTCTTTTCATCTTTCCTTACATAGGTCCAACACAATCTTGTTATCCATTCATAATGATGTCGATTCCAGCTCTTTGAGCTATAAACATGGTTGAAAATGTTTCTGATCTGAGGCTTGGGGCCTTTAGGGTAAATGCTAAGGAATAACTGGATCCACTGGTAAGTCTATGGCCATCCTTTTCAATAGTCTCCATATAGCTGTCCATAGTGGTTGAACCATTTTAATTCCCAGCACTCCACAGCCTCGGCATTTGTTTTCAGGCAGAGGGTAAGGTGGAATCTCATTGTTGTTTTAATTTGGATTAGGGTGTTGAACATTTTCTTAAATGTGTGTTTGCTAGTATTTCTTCCTCTGGCCACCCTGAGACTCTGCAGAGTGGGTTGACCCCAATGGGCTCAGGGAAACTCGCGGAAGAGGGGGCGGAAAGATTGTTAGAGTCACAAGTTGGGGCATTATGCACAGAGAGCTGGACCAGAACTCTTGAGCAAACTCACAATGCATGAGACCCCATTGATGAGGGCCCCTTTGAAAGTGGGAGGAAGGGGAGGAGGACAATGGAACCAATACTATGAAAAAATCCAAAAAAAAAAATAAAAAAAGAAAAAAAAAGAGAAAGAAAAAAAAAAGAATTAACCATTTTAAATCATATAACTAAAAATTATTAACAAGTTTGGGGGAAAAAAAATATCATAGAATTGACACACCACCCTTCTTGGCAGACAATCATAAATAGCTTCCTAAAAGACACTTTTCAGAACTTTGGGGTCCACAACTTGATGTAAGATAGAATTTTAAACTCTATAGCCGGGTGTGAAACATGAATCCCAGCATAGCAATGACAGGTTTTAATAGACTACAGAGTAATGAGCCTGGACCAGAGTGAATATTAAAAACCAAAAAAAAAAAAAAAGCTTCCTGTTTGGGGGAAAATCATGATAAAATCATAAAGAAAAAACTAAAGGATCCCCTTGATGTAAGATAGAATTTTAAAATATAAGGAAACATGAAATAGCAATGACAGGTTTTAATATTTAATGAGGGAATATTAAGTTTCCTGAAAGATAAAATATGAAGATATAAGTAGAATGATAGGCTATTAATTTCGGAATTTTTTGTGGCTTAGAGTCAATAAAAATTATATTGAATGACCTTCTCTTGTTGATATGCATGTTATATTCAATATTTAAATATACATGCATGAAATCACACACAAGCCTGAATCTTTTATGGGCAGGTGCCAAGATATCATAGGTTTAACTAAAGACAAAGATGGAACAGAAAGTGGAAAATGTTAGAAGAACTGGCTGTTTAAAAATATCCCAGGCAACTGAAGAAAGTCAGAAAGTGCCATGGTTGACAGCAAGAGTCAGAGGTTGGTAACCATATATAAATATGAAGGCAACAAGAACAGCATGTATGTGTACACAAGCATCCCAAAAATATGCCATTCTGCATCATCTTTTCTCTTTTAAGTATGATTGTCTTCTTCTCCAATGAATGCAAATATTTCAATTTTTATTTTACAATGAAAAATTCTAAAATGAATTGCAGCAAGTATAAAATGTTAAAATTAATTGATAATGATATGAAATTATATATGGCCACAAAATACTAACTTATAAGAATTATAATTCATTGAATCATATGACTACAAAATACTATGTAAGTTTGAGGAAAAATTATTATATTCTAAAAATTTTTAATTTTAAATAATTTCATTTTATAAAACTTTTTCATTTTATTGCTGATAATTACATAAATGTTAAAACCAAAGTTAGCCGAATGAGGAAACATCATTTAATGTATGATGGAAGTTCTCTATGAAAAATAGTTATGGATAAATCATATAAGAAGATGGACATAAATCAGGTAGGAAATATATGACATTAAGATCTTTAACCACAAGTCAGAAATGTGAAATTCAGAATGGCTATTTCATCTTACTTTCTTTGTGTTCTTTTTGAAACTAAATGTCAAAGTTCTTGTTTGTGACAGTCTTGCCATATATGACAGTAATGGTTTTACTATACATGGAATTTAAGACTGACCTTAAAAGTAATGTATAATGCTGCCCTAGAAAGGAGATGAACCACGGGCAAAGCCTACAAAAGAGCACACAAGGTATACAAAAATGAACAGATTATTGTTTTATAGCTAATATTTTAAAGATTTGATCAGTGAAGTTATTCTTAATAATCTATAATAGCAAATCCGTAAAACATATTGATAAAACCTGGAATTAATTGTAAAAGTGGCTAATATAACAAAAATTGAAAATAATTTTATCATGGATCCCATAGTTTAAAGTTTAAAGTACTAATCACATTGGATTAAGGTTTTTGTTGTTTTTGTTTTTTCTTTTCGAGGTGGGGTCTCACTCTATCTCAGGCTGACCTGGAATTCACTATGTAGTGTCAGGGCAGCCTCAAACCCTCAGAAATCCTCCTACCTCAGCATCCCAAATACTGGGATTAAATGGGTGTACCACCATGCCCAGCTTGGATTAAGGTTGTTTGTTTGTTTGTTTGTTTGTTTGTTTGTTTGTTTGTTTGTTTGTTTGAGGTATGGCCTTGATTTAGCCCAGGCTGACCTGGCATTCATTCACTATGTAGTCTCTGGCTGGCCTCAAACCCACAGCCTCCAACCTCTGCTTGCCGAATGTTGAGATTAAAGGAATGCACTACCACACCTGGCCTGATTTTGATTATTATTATGTTTTTCTTTGTTTTCAAGGTGAGTCTCACTCTAGCCCAGGCTGACCTGGAATTCACTGTGTAGTCTCAGGCTGGCCTAGAACTAACAGCCTCCTACATCTGCTTCTCCAGTGCTGAGATGAAAGGAATATACCACCACACCTGGCCTGATTGATTGTTTCATTTTTTTTTTCCTTTTTTATTTCTTCTTCAAGGTATGCTCTCACTATAGCCTAGGCTGACTTGGAATTCACTAAGTAGTCTCAGGCCTGGAACTCACAGTGATCATCCTACCACTGCTTCCTGAGTGCTGGGATTAAAGGTGTGCGTCACTATGCCAGTGGATTAAGTTTTGGTTGTTGATTCATTCTTAGTACCAACTGATGAAGTGCTGATGAGAGGAAAAAGAAGGGAGAATATAATAATCTCTTATCCTAGAAGTCTGATTTCTTACTCCAGGAGGAAGCAATGACTGGCTGTAATAAATAGATTCTGTCATAGACTTTTTGATAGATATATAAATTTTCAATATATATTATGTTCTCAGTGTAATGACTGTTCAGTGTTAAGTACTCAAGAGGCACTTAAATGTCAAAACAAAGCAGCATATTTTGTGTTAATTTCTGCCTGAATCTATGTCTAAAACAAAAGACAATGAATTCTCCAGTAACTTTCAAATTCCTTTGTAATTTAATCTCTCTCATTGGACTTGATGGGAGGTATTTTATTTATGCCTGGAATGTGTGAGTGTGTATGCATCCATATGCAAATTCATAATGTGAGATGAGGACTGGTATTGAAAAGGGTAAAGAAGGCCATATCCTGTCATAGCTGATAAATAAATACTTCATGAATACTTATCAACAGGGCATTTAACTATGGAAAGATGGGCCTCTGCTAAAGATTAGATGAATGCTCAACATGTGCAGTGTAGTTAGGAAAGTCTGCTATTCAACATGATCTCAGTTGCCATTTTTAATTTACTAATACTTTTTATAAAAAAATATTTATTTACTTAAGAGAGACAAAGAGGCAGAGATTGAAAGAGAGAGAAAGAGAGAGAGAGAATGGGTGCGCCAGGGCATCCAGCCACTGCAAACAAACTCCAGACTCCAGACGCATGTACCATCTTGTGCATCTGGCTTACATGGGTACTGGGGAATCTAATGGAGTCCTTGGCTTTGCAGGCAAATGCTTTAACCGCTAAGCCATCCCTCCAGCCCTGAATTTACTAATTCTTGAAATATCAATCACTCTAAACAAAATGCAGACTTGAAAATGCCAGCATACAACACAAGAGACCCATATAATGCCATTGCCACTCCAAATGGTTCTTGCCTTAAGTGTGGCAGCAGTATCATCCTTATTCTGAGACGTTCTGAAATTTTGAGATACATTTTATATGCTTATTGTTATTAGCATAAATTAATTGTGTAAAGAAAAGTGTTTTTATTATATTTTACATTTTCATATAATATACAATGATCATATTTACACCCACTATTGTTCTTCCTTAGTGGGGTTGAATTTTATAAATTCATTTCCAGAATGGGTCTAAGGAGATGGCTTCATTGATGAGTTGTTTGCTGCACAAGCATAAAGACTTGATTTTTGGATGCCCAGAACCCAAGTTAAAAGCCATCAGTGACAGCATGTGCCTGTGATCCCAGCCCTCGGGTGGCAGAGACAAGAGGATTCCAGGGGCTTGCTGCCTTGTTGGTCTAGCTAAATGGGTGAGCTTTGAGTTCAGAGAGAGAGAGAGTCCTCAAAAATAAGCTGGATAGAGACTAAGGACAACATCCCTGTAGACTCTGACCTCCATTCATATGCTCACAATTATGGATATGCATCTGAACACATTTGTGACCACATGCATAAGGCACACACGCACATTTACACCACATAGACACACATGGATTATTTAAAGTGTACATCTTTACTCCATAAACAAATTTACCCTTATCTTTACCATAGGGATTAGAGACACGTATGTGTCTGTGGGGGTGTGTGTGTGCATGTGCGCACACACAGGTACCAATGGGCAGGAGGAGCACATGTGGTACAACATGCATGTAGAAGTTAGAGGACAATCTCAGGGTGTTTATCCTTTCCTCCCATCTGGTTGGGAGACAGGTCCTCTCTCATTTTGCTGTCGGGGATGCCAGAGTAGGATTCTCTCATTGTTATAGGTGTGTGGGGTTTACAGGACATGTGGCACTTTAATAGCAATTTTATGTGAATGCTTGGGATCAAACTCGAAGTCACTAGGCCTCCAGAGCAAGTTCTTTTTACCAGTGAGCCAGCTCCCTAGCTCCCTAGCACCTGGGCCTATGTTTTGTTCATTTTTAAATTCCTCTTTGTGAACAAACTGTAAACTCTTCAAAATAATTCTTGTATTCAGATAAATATTTTGTTGGTAAATGTTTTTTTTTTTTTAAAATAAGAAATAATGGTCATCTTTCTTTTACATAAAATCTTAGAATAGATTTTACAAAACTCAGGAAATGGAACAGGAGCTTTAAAAAATAAGGATACTTTCATCCCACTGGGCCCATGGGATACATGACTATTGATGCGATAGCTAACTCTGTCAAGTGTGCTCAGCATTGATCTGCAATTGGATCAATAGTGTTAAGAAATCCCACAGAGAAATTTTTTGGCAATGACAGTAAAGTTAGAGCTCTATCTTGATTTTCTTTAACCCTAATGATGGGGATTCATCTTTCAGCTCTGAGTCAACAAGATAATATCTTTCTTCATAAAACAAAAAAAAGCAGAAACTAAAAAAAATAATAATAATAAGGAAAGAAAATATGTGATACTACAGAGTGTAGGCACAAGTCCAGAAATAGTTTAGATTGTAGAAGAGCATTTTCTAAGTATTATAAAAAAATCTTTAAACAACACCCCAAAATGACTGCAGAAGAACAGGGCAATTAATATTTATTTTATTTTTAAAATAAAATACTCATTTCATTTTGAAGCATTCTTTAAGGCATATTTTTGACTAAGAATTTTTTTTTAAATTTGCACTTCTAGAGTGACTATGTTTTGTTTTCTAGTATACTTTATCATTTTTTATTATTAAATAAGTGCACAAGAAATTAAATAAGATATTGAGTGTTTATTAAAATATATTTACAAGATTACCTTTTATGTTTTAAAGCATTTCTTTCTTGCTTTTAGCAGTCTTTATAATTTTTTTTGATTCACTGGGATTTATATATGGAGGAATAGAAAATTATGACTTAATGTATTTGTTTCTGTTAAAATTACTAGTGGAGGGCTGGAGAGGTGGCTTAGTGGTTAAGGCGCCTGCCTCCTAAGCCTAAAGAACGCTGGTTCCAATCTCCAGCGGTTCCAATCTCCAGGTCCCACTTTTAGCCAGATGCAAAGTGACACAAGGGCGCAATGCCGCACTTGACCACAAGGGGGCAAACATGTCTGGATTTTGTTCGCAACAGCTGAGAGGCTGCTGGCGCGCCCATCTCTGTCTTCCTCTCCCTCTCTTTCTGTCTCTCTCTCTCTCTCAAAAAAAAAAAAAAAAATTACTAGTGGAGCAGGGGGGATGGTTCAGTGGATAAGGTACTTGCTGCAAAAGCATGGGAACTGGAGTTCAGATGCCAGCACCCACTTGAATGCCTCATGGATATGGTAGCCTGTCTGTAATCCTGGCTCTCAGAAGGTAGTAAAGGAAATAATAGAGAAAGCTTTCCTTACTTAGACTAGCTGAACTGGTGAGCTCTGGGTTCAAGTGAGAGATCTTGCCTCAGTAAATGGGGTTGGAAGCAATTGAAAGGGAAAAAAAAACAATGTAATCATTTGGCTTTCACAAGAACATACATACATGCATGTGTAAATGCACATACATGAACTCGCACAAAGATGTATACACACATGAACACATTACATCACACAACAAAATAAAAATAAAATAACGATGAAAGAATTCAAAAGTTTTAAATGATAGTGGCCATACAAAAGAATTTTATGAATGAATGGTTATACATAAAATTATGGGGCTGGAGATACAGCTTAGCAGTTAAGGCGCCTGCCTGCTAAGCCTAAGAAGGCAAGTTCCAATCTCCAGGACCCACGTTTAGCCAGATGCAAAGTGACACAAGGTCACAATGCTGCACTTGCCCACAAGGGGGTTCATGCATCTGGAATTCGTTCACAGTGACTGAGAGGCTGCTGATGCTCCCATTCTCTCTCTCTCTCTCCTCTCCTCTCCCTCTCTCTCTCTCTCTCTCTCAAAAAAAAAAAAAAAAAAATTATGAATGGATTATTTTCCTACTCTTGAGTTCACACATAGCACTGGATGAAAATTTCTGTGCTGAGTTACTTACCTTGGAACCATGAAATCATGACATTTTGGAATGGAATGTAGTCATATCTACGTGGATAAACTTTACAACTTTACACATGTGAAAACAACAATTACAGGAAGTTAAGATTATGCTCACTGGCTGTTGAGACGCCCAGGATAAAAGTTCTAGGCTCATGTGTTCTAGCTTAGGTTTCTTTTCTACAACATTCTGATTGCTGCTTATCATAATATTTGGTTGCCATTTGCTTATTCATTCATTTGATTTTGAAAATGAGCTCACTCTGAAGCCTTGCCTGTTGTACAATTCATGGCACTCCTCCTTCCTAACCCTCCACGGTGCTGGGATGACAAGCATGTGTCATGATGCCTATCAGATATGTTTAATGCAAAAGCATGCAATTTCACAGTTTAGTAATGAATATAGTTTATAATAAAGTCTGTGAGTTAATACTTCTGCTGAGCCACTTACCCTGCAAAATCTTCTCATATATAAAATTATATAAAATTTATATCAGTGTTCTTATCATCAGATTTATTCTCACCATAAAAAGAAAAATGAGGCATGCACAATAATTCATACCACAAAATTGTTCTAGACAATAGGATCAAGCATATACTTTCTAAAATAAAGTTTATCTTCTAGCTTTAAAATGGGCTGATTTCAGTAAAATAGGTCTAGTTTTTAAAAGCATGCTCTTGGCATCCTTGTTTTTGTCTTTTATCCTAAACCACACCAATTCTAAGATGAATCCCTTTATTTCTCCCTCTTAGTGTGCATACCTCTTTCCTTGTAGATGGGTAAATCTATGATCATGAGGAGATGTCATTCTGAGTTTTAAGACAAGGGAAAATCATTTTACAGATGTTAAGGTTGATTATTTGATTGGGATGGATAGGGTCACATAAGTGTTTTAGATCTGGGACTAGAAGCCAGTTAATAAGAGATCAGATAGTCATGAACAGAGACACAATTCTGGCCTTAACGTTTCAACTGGCATGTTATGGACAGACCACATGATAGGCAATAGCAAGTTTCCACCGGGGAGAGGAGCAAAATCCCATTCACAGTAACTAAGGAGACTGTGACCCAGTCCTACAGCCAGAGGAAACTGGAAGTGGTAACACTCTCATTGAGTGGAGTAGAGAGTTACATACCTCAGATGAAATGTAGCCACCAAAGAAAACTTGCTTTCTGTTCTGTAAATGGTTAGGATTCTGTCCCATGATAGAATGTGGAGCAAATACTTAATGGTTTTAGTTTGCTAATTCAGAGTCATGTATTATGAAGCAAATAGGTTTCATTTTGAGGCAGAATGAATCTAAGTGGGCCACTAATGAGTCATCATATCTTGCCATTCCTTTTTTGAAGTACAAGTATGGCTTGCAGCTTGCTTCCAATGACAGGTCATGGCCAATGGGATGAGATGCCACTCCTCTGATGACATGCATCATGTCCATGTCTTAGCAAAGTGAAGTTAAACTTCCTTGCTAGCTTGGAAGAAACAAATGGCCATGGCATGAAAGGGTCTATAAAGGTAATCCTGACAAATTGCAGGCAACTTCAAGAAACAGCCAGCCACTGAATTGGGTCTTCAGTTCTACAACTACCCCAAAATGACTTTGGCCAACATTATGAGGGAGCTTGGAACAGTTTTCACGAGGTGAGACTCATCTCAAACTGTAGTCTCCATGGGATAACACTTAGATCTAGAATGTGCAGACTCTGAGAAGACCTAAGGAAACGGTTCTGGGACTGGTCCTGTTGCTGGGAATCAGGAGATTTTATGACTGCTTCTGCTCAGTGTTTCATTTCTTGGTTCACAAAACTTGGTTTAAAATGTTCAGCAAATGACTCACATTTTATCGTCTTACTAAAGTATAGAATTAAAGTTTTCTTATTAAAGGAAAAAGATATTGGTATCTTATACACTAGGGCATTTTAAAAATATTTTAATTTTTTATTTATTTATTAGAGGAAGAAAGAGAGAGAGAGAGCAGATAGAGAGAATCAGCATGCCAGGGCCTCTAGCCACTGCAACAAACTCCAGACACCTGCACCACTTTGAACATCTGGCTAATACAGGTTCTGGGGAATCAAAACTGGGTCCTTTTGCTTAGCAGGCAAATGTTTAACTGCTCAGCCATGTTTCCAACCCCACTAGAGCATTTTTAATGATACTAACCTGTGTACCTTTTGTTTCTCTCCCACTTTCTCATTTCTCAGTTGCCATTTCAAGCCTATAGATTATGATTCATGAAAATAGTATGATAGACTAAAATGTAGAAAACATGTGGATTTCTGGCTTGAGTGCCCCAGATGATTGAGTGCCTTTGATACATGCTGAGCAGTTAGTGTCTAACAGTTAAAAAACCAAGCAGAGTTCTGAGACAGGGAAGTATGGATGCCTTCATTGCATCCTATCTCATGCCTCATTCATTACGTGGCCAGAAAACAATGCCCACAGGTTTAGGTGTATAAGGGTGAGTGGAAAGGAAATTAAAAAATAATCAGGAGTTTAGACCCTAGAGTGTAATTCTAGATGTGTACTAGTGGTCCCTAGGGAGCTGTGAAGATATTCTCATGCCCTGGAGCACGTTCAAGGTACTGGAAGAATTGTGTTTGTGGTCATTGTCTCCTGGTAGCAGACAGTAGTTCAGTTCTCAAAGAATGTGAGAAAAGGAATAACCAACATTTTCATCAGTAATTATAAGCATACCCAACCCTGTTTTCACTTTTGTATTTTAGTTGGAAGATAGAAAATATGAACATCCCAAGAAAAAGGCAAGATATGTGAGTCATTTTATTTAACTTAAATGCTGACTGAGCACATGGAAAGTTACAGGTTTACTAGTTGATGAGAATGCTAGAATCACGTTTGCTTTCTCCATGAAGCTCTCATTCTTATGAGTATGTGGTATGTAGGCATATGTGTGCTGTTAATAGTGTGTGTGTGTGTGTGTGTGTGTGTGTGTGTGTGTGTGTGTGTGTGTATCAGTTAGTGGTAAGTACTACTGAAAAATGAAAAACACCAAAGAGGCAGGCACAGAAATTAATGCACTTAAGAACTTCAAACTTGTCAATGGTTAATACCTGTACACAGATATCTAAAGAACACTTCAAACTATGTAACAGTAGGATATGGAACCTTCAGTTTTCCTGTATGACACTATCACTTGTTTTAATTTACTAACCTTTATGTACAATTAGTGAAATTGGGAATGCACAGGCTTTTGCTCATTTTTATTTTTATTTACTTATTTAAGAGAGAGAATGGGCATTCCAAGGCCTCCTCTTCTTTAAGAGAATCTCCAGAGGCATGCACCACCTTGTTTATCTGGCTTACATGGCTGGGGAAGCGAACCTGGGTCCTCAGGCTTTGCAAGGCAAGTGCCTTAATCACTAAGCCATCTCTCCAGCTCACTTTCATTTTTAAAACACATAAGGCCCACTACATATCTTTTTCAGAGTGATCCAAAGTAATCTGTTTTTTTTTCATTTGATAGAAATTCCTCAGTTGTTTTTTTTTTTTTTCCTTAGCCTTGTAGCAACAATTGACCCTTTACACACACACTCACTCACATTCACTCACACTCTCTCTCTCTTGCTTCAAAAGGTGCCATAACCTTTCTGGCTGCAAAGTCTGTCTTTTCTGTTGTTGTTGTTGTTGTTGTTGTTTTTTGTTTTTTTTTGTGGTGGTGGTAATTTTGTTTTGAGTGTGCATAATATATATGTATGCATATATGCGTGTTAATATAGGGAAGGGACGAATGTGTGTGTGTGTGTGTGTGTGTGTGTGTGTGTGTGTGTGTAGGCACTTAGGAAGAAGTAGGTATGTGGAAAACAACCTAGGGTGTTGGTGTCAGTAATATTGTCCACCTCTTTGTGGCTAAGCTGGCTAGGGAGGGAACCCTAATGATCCTATGTCTCCTCCTTCTTCGCACTTGGTTACAGGCTTGTCGTCAGGCTCAGAATTTTTTAAAAACATATTTATTTATTATTTATTTTATTTATTGGAAAGAGAGAGGGAGAGAACAGGCACACCAGGGCCTTCAGCCACTGCAAACAGACGCTAGATACATGCACTATCTTGTGCATCTGGCTTACATGGTTCCTGGAGAATCAAACCCGGGTCCTTTGAGTGTGCAGGCAAGCACCTTAATCACTAAGCCATTTCTCCAGCCCAGGTTCAGTATTTTTCATGGGTACTGAGGACTGAACTCAAATTCCATGCTTCCAAGGCAAGCAATTTACCAACTGAGCTATCCCCTCAGACCCTACTCTGTTGTTTCTGTGGGTTTCTAACCTCCCTATGGCATTTTCTCCTTAATATCTCTCTCGGCTCATCCTATACACTTTTATTGTGCTGGTTTACCCACTCCTATCTTTTCAATTCCAACATATTCTTATGCTTTGCAAATCTAGCTCTCTAATCACACATACTTTTTTTTTTTTTTTAAAGCCACAGATATAAATACAATTACTTTTGGGGAATTCAGGCACTCCTGAGAGCATCTGAGGCTTCTTTGACTCCCCATCAGATATACTAGCACTGTGACCTTTACCAATTAATCTCTTTCATCTTTTATCTCTGTCCCTCCTGTGGGCACCCTTCTAATTTCCTTGTATATATTGTCTCTCCTCGGCCTGGGTTTTCTTCAGTGTGAACCTGAAAATCTTCCATAATGATAATATAATTATTTTACGTCCTTGACTGAAACTTGTCAGACTTTCTAGGAAGAGGGATCAGATTCTTCCTGTGACTCAGATTTTGTATAATGGACAGCTCCCTAAAACAATTCTACCTGTACTTAATTATTTGACTTAATGACTAAAATCTGAAAAACTTCCAGTATATTAAACTTAATAATATGTTGAATTTCCTCATTAGAAAATAAAATGAAATAATGTCTCTAATAGCATGCAACTGATAAAAACTATAAGCCATGGGTCTTCCACTAAATAAATTCCATATTTTCTGGTCACAGTCTAAATACACTATTATCAGAATGGACATACAATGGCATGAAAGAATAATATCATACATTTTGTTTCTAAGAATAATAAATACTAGCTATCATCTTGAGATTCAGACAAGTGCTAACAAGAAAATAAAACATCCTTTAGAATTTGCCCTCGCACATTTATTTTAATTTTTTCTAATATTTGAGAAGACTCCCACTGATCCTTGCCAAATGTCATCATAAGACATTTCAAAGATATATGAGTTTTCATTATCACGTAAGCAGAGATTAAACTTTTTTTAAAATATTTGTTAGAAAATCTGTGCTAAAGCCTCCAAGGCCCAACTCCCCTTATGAAATCAAGGGTACATATTCCATGCCAGGCTCCCATGCAATTCAAAATTGTCATAACTCAATGCATGTCAATTTAATATATGAAGAATGAAAACTTCTCTGTGTGACCACAAATCATTAGCCTAGAAAGCAGCATCATATCAAATCAGGATAACTAATGTTATAGACTCATCCCAAGGATTAACAACACAAGATCTAGAATGTATGTCTTCTATTCATTTCTGCAAAAAAAAAAAAAAAAAAAATTAAAATTAAAAAAAAATAATGATGTAAATTGTTTCAGCACCATCTGTTTATTTGATCATGTCCCAGGGCATAAGGCTTTTCTAGCAAAAAATTTCATTTATGTAATAATTTAAAGTTAATGAAGTAGATTCATATTGGGTAAACCACTTGATTCTCATTGTAGCCTCTGGTGATAACAAAACTAGGATTCATTTTGTAACTAATGCAAAGAGATAGAAAGAGAGAATAACTTTCTGAATGAAGATCCTATAGCTACATGGAAGGAGGGAATGAAGGAGAGGAAGAGAAGGAGGGAGAGCAGAGTCATAAACCAAATCGGAAAGTATCTCAGTCTTTCCACTTCTCATGTGTGAGCTAGCCAAGAGGACACAACACTTGCATTGAGGAGTCAGGAAGAGAAACTGTGCTTTCTTTGTTGTCATCAACAAATTGTTTTAAGTTTTAAAATCTACAACGATAATCTTACCTGAAATGGTGCTTGTCAAAGTAACAGGGGATATTTTATTATTTTAATCTATGAACAGGGGAATTTTGTATATAATATGAGTTCTGCCCAGTTTCACCTCAGGGCCAGCATCAGCTCTGCCCTTGCAAAAGTGTTTTAGATAAAGATCAAGTATATAGCATTTGCTTAGGAAAAGCAAGCGACACATTTTTACTCAAGTAGACTCAATAGACTTGACAAGAGTTAAGAAAATTCCAAAGGAGAAACATTCTTATCACATTCTATGATAGAATTATTGGTACATAATTCTCTTTAAATTTGGTTACCTGGAGCAAATAATTAGGAAATAAATCTGAAAACATTGTATATTTGAATAAATGTGCCCTACTAAGAAACACAAAGGAAGGAAAATTTCCTTTGTCAATGAAACATAGAGCTATAATATTAATAACTTCTCCTTTAAATATCTTATTCTATGGAACATTTTCACTATCTAGCCTGTGAGAGTTACATCAAATAACTAACACTTGAAATAGCAAGCTAAAAATACTGAAGTGATAAGTACAGTGAATAAGCATAAATTTAAATAGAACAAGTCAATATGATATACCTAGTTCCTCAATACTGCAAATAATAGGAGTGAAAAATATCTGTGGAAGGTTGGAGGAAAGTCAATCTACAACTATTGGAAACCAGAAAGTCAGTAGTTTTACTTTCTCACAGAGAGAAAGGGGTGATTGACTTTAAATGGGTAATGACTGCTTCCTGTTGAGCACTTTAAGCTGCATTTATTGGAAACTCCCCAGTTGACTGTGAGCTCTTCAGGGTCAGTACTGAGTGTTCCCACCACTCAGCACCATTTCTGATACATCCACAGCAATTAACATGCCTTGTTCAATGAATCAGAATAGGACATGTGTTCACACAAAGGTGGACTATGACTCTCTTACAAAAATAATATGAATTCCACCTATGACCCTTTTCTATTTAGTTATATTTAGGTTATTGATGTGATTTGTAAAAAGAAAGTATAATGAATACTTACTTAGGACAATAGTATGTCATTGACAGAAAAAAAAACTTTCAAAAATAAGGGAAATTAATTAGGTATTTTCATATCTTTCAGAATAAAAATAAAATACACTTAACTATAAAGAGTCATAGACATGATCTTTCCTATTTAGTTTTTAGAAGAGCTATAGGATGAACATAAATTTATAAGAATGTAAGATCCCATATTTCCCCTTAAAGGAAATGTGTCATTTGGAAAAATGATACTTTGTATGATGAAATATTACTTTGTAAAAGTTGGAAACATAAGAATGAACACTGAAACTATCATTCAGGTAACTGAGCTTGTGACATGCTTTCTATAAGTCAGCTAACCTGATTTTGCAAATTGCTTGAAATTGCAGGTGACGCTATTAACAGTTCTTTTATTAAAGGATAAAGAGACCATAATGCCCAAGGCAATGCTCCGATTAAAGCAGGTGCAGTAGAAGATAACCCATAAGCTTCATAATTCCTTGGCTAATAGATCAGCGATTCACTATAATGTGCTGATGAAGCAACACGGAAAATTGGATCAAATCAGACACTAAGATGAAGCTGTCTACACATGATGTGGCTTGCCATGGAGACAATCAAAGTGACATTTCGTAACCTATGTCTCTAGAGATAAGACACTTGTCATCAAATTAGTAAGTTAGCTAACCTTTTAGAAAATCTACGACTGTGATCAGTAAAAGAAAATCGCATTAAAATGGGCAATTATGGCATGATTGTAGGGGACAAACTTTCTAATAGAAAATTGAAACTAATTCTGTAGAAATGAAGACTCAGAAAAAAGACAGTAATGGTTATTTGCATAAAATAATACACTGAAGTGATTTTTCTCATGATAGATTCTGGGTAGCTGTGATAAACTCTAACATTCACACCATCGAAAGTTCTCTGAGGGCCATTGTAAGATTCTAATAACCGATGATATTAATCATAGGTTTTGCTTCACAAAAATGAAATTCCTAAGTTTTCCCATAAAGCAAAACATCTATTTCAGTTTGTAAAGATGACATAAAAAAAGGCATCCCTGAAAAATATAATTCTATGTCGGATATTAATTAGGTCTCACACAAGGAAACTAACTGGGACATGGTCTGTAGTGGAAAATTCTGAAAAACTTTTATTGGGAATTAGGCAATATATCCAATAAAAATTCCTTCCTTTGGCCTCTGAATTCATAAAGGATTTTATGCCTTACCTATAAATTTGATTTATACAACAAGTTTAAATTTGAACAACTGCTATGTTACAGATATGTTTAACTAAATAGGGGGTCCCAGCTTATACATGTTGTAATACACAGTTCAACAATGCTGGGATGAACTTCCACACATACACTGTGTTTGTGGGAGGAAAAGGATTTATTTCAGCTTACAGATCCAAGGGAAAGTTCCTTCAATGGCAGAAGAAGTTGCTCCCATTCATAAATACAAGCAACCAGAGAAGCCACCACGAGCCAGCAAACACCAAAAATAGCAGCAAGCACAAAATCCAGCAGCAAATAGGACCACAGAGTTCAGAACTCTCTGCATACTTTGGGCTGGAATTCAGATCCACCACCAAACACACCTTTGAGCTTTACCCCAGGATCCACCCAGTTACAAGCTTTAATAAAAGACCTGAATTTATGGGGGACATACACTCAAACTACCACACATGACTTACTACCTGCAATGACAAAGAGCTTGACCCAGAATTCGCCTTGTACATGCAGAGGACCTAATGTTGCTGAGCCAAGTAGACTGTGCTCTGGACAGTGAAATTGGAGGTAAGTTTGGTCCAAACAAACATTATTTGTACCCTGCCTAGATGAAGAAAAACTTGTTTTCATAGGAACCTTCAGATGATTTGCAAGATACAATCCTAATGCTTTCATTTCCCTGCTGCCTCCAGTCAGCATGTCTCTGCATGGAATGACACTCTTGCCCTTCAGTCTTCCCTCAAAGTTATCAAACCTAAACCCATATCAGAAGTATCTGGAAGGTTTGACTGAACCTCAGACTGAGGGATCCTACCCATCATATTTCTGGCTTCAAAACAGAACAAGATGCAAGAATTCCCATTTCTATTTTATATATATATATATATATATATATATATATATATATATATATATAATGACAGAAAGGGAGAGGGAGGGGGAAAGGAGAGGGTAGGAAAGGAGAGAGAGAGAGAGAGTTTGTGTGTGTCAGAGAGGACACACACACATACAAACCAGGGCCACTGCAAGTGAATTCCAGATGCATGTGTAACTTTGTGCATCTGGCTTTATGTGGGTACTAGGGTATCAAACCCAAGCTGTCAGGCTTGCAAGCAAGTGCCTTTAGTTGCTGAGCCATCACTGCAGCCCAACAACTCACATTCTAACAAACTCCCGGAGCTTGATGATGTAAACCTAAACAGTTTCTTGTCTTCAGTATCTACACAGGAATTTCCTTTCATCCACTCCTACTGCTCTCTTTACTTTGTGGATTTCTTCCTGTAGCACTATTTGTCTAAACAGAGAGATGCACATTCATAAACCAGTATAACCATATGTCTTTCAGAGCTCATGTCTTTGGTTCCATTTGCTCTTTACCTTTTTACTACCCCCTAACATCTTCACACAGCGACACTTTCCTTCTGGCTCCACACTCCCTGAAGGAAATTCAATTTCCACATCATTTCTCAACACAACTCCTTATTACTTTCCTTTTCTTTCCTTATGCAATTATAATTTCCATTTACTTTCTGCAGGTGATATCATTCATGTGAAATGAAAAAAAAAAAGCAATCTACTTAAGCTAATACATACTAATGTTAAAACCAAGGTTGAGCGTTAACATTTGGGAAAAGATACCTCTGAACCAACATCAATTTCAAAAACCATGACAACACGAAGTGAAACCTGTCAGGGACTTGATATGTTTCTTCCCTCATGCCTCTTATGACTGGGTACATCTAGCCAGCACTGCAGGTAATTCATCTAGCTGCAAAGCACTGGACAAAATAAATTGGACGGGGGCTAGTTTAGTTATTTAATAACTTTATAGAGCCTCTACAGAATTTATGTTTTTAGTATGTAACCACTCAAACAATAATTGAAAAGTTACAAGACTCCTGGAGATCACATCTGATTTTACTGGTAATGTTCCTCTAGAACATATACATTTTATAAGCTGAAAATATTTCCCCTGCTATGGTATGAATAAAAATATATGTGTCTTCATTAAGCTCACATTCTATTTCTCAAGAGGATAGTATTAAGAGGTCTTTATAAATTTAGTGGCTCTTCTGCTAGGTGGCTGAGATACTGTACTGCCCTTTCCATCATGAAAGAACATGTAAGCAAGAACCATCTTTTAATCAGGAAGAGGTCCTCATCACACAATACCCATAGGATAATTGATCACAGAAATCCTTATCTCCAGAAATGTGAATAGTACTTTTTCTGTTGTTTATAAGGCATTCAGTTTGTGGTATTTGTGACAGTAGCCAGATCTCCTAAGACTATCTCTCACAGGACTAGACATTTTTTGAGTATTTCTTCAGAGTGTATAAGAGAAAAGCTCAGAGCCTGAAGGGGAGAATCTGTGACAGGCAGAGTCTCTTAGCCCAGATGCAACTGTTGTGGTTTGAGTGTGCAAGGTCCTCATTAGCCTCATGTGTTTGTGATTAAACCTTTGGGAGGTGGAAACTTGCTGGAGGAGGTATGTTGTTGGGGGTAGACCTTAAAGTTTATTAGTTCAGCCCCACTGAGTATTAGCTAGCTCTCTCTTGCTACCTCCAAGCTGCTAGGGCAAGACGTGATGCCCAGCCTCTGCTCTGCCATGAGGAAACTTCCCCTCAAGTACGTAAGGTAAAATAAACCCTTGCCTTCCATTTGCTGCTTTTGGTCTGGTGTTTGCCACTGCAATGAGAAGGTCTCTGCAACAGCCACCAATAGGTCACATCTTTACATTACAATGAAAGTGCAAAGCCTAGGTTTTCAAAGACAGGCATGCTCAGAACTTCTATGATAAAGATATCTCACATCTAGGATAACAAGGGTGGATAGTAAATATATAATCAACTAATAAACACTTAAAGAAACCAAAGATTATATCAAGTGAGGTGCCTACCATCTGGAAGAATTAACTCTCCAGAGCCTTGTCCTAGACCCCCTCTTCCTGCCTTCCTTCTATCTGATTTCTTCTCTGTTTAAGTCTCTTCTTTGTAAAGCAGCTCTTCATAGTCTTCTCTTTTGATTTCTTTTTGTCTTGTTTATCCTTTTTCTTTCTTTTGACTCCACTTAATTAAAAAAAATCAATCTATTTATGAATCACCACATTTATTCACTCATTTGAGGGCTGCAGTCTGTTTAAATAATTAATATACAATATACATCTAGTCAGTTTATGGCTAGCTAGCTTTTTAAAACTTCATTTTTACAAAAGGATATGTTCTTTGTCTAAAGTTAGATACTGTCTATTCTTAAAACTAAGACTCTGGGCAAGTTATTAAAGACCCCTTTGACCTTTCTTGTTCATCACTTAACAGTTAGGTTAGATTGTACCCAACTTTGAGTCACATTCCATCTTTTATTTTGCTGTCTGAAGCATCCCTTTTATATTTTGCACAATGTTTTCTCTGTCATAATAAAAGCCTGCATCTCCTGCACACCACATACTATTCTATAAATGTTTGTTTTCATCACTAACACTCAGGGCAATTTCTTTTACAAGTGGTTACTTCAGTAGAAACTGGAATTGTGTAAATAGAACCAGCCATGCAGGCAGTATGTGAAAGATTTTTATGGTAAAATTTCACAGAATGTATTTAGTCCATTTACATTCTCCCACTGAAGCTTATAAACCAAGATTGGAAAGGCAGATTTTCAAATTTCCTCAGGCAGGGGTCAGAAGGAACTTTCAGAGGGAACTTGAAGCTTAGGCAAAAATCCAAACACATAAAAGCACAGCCATTTTAAAACTAGTAAAAATGAACTGTTATTCAGTACAGCAGATGGCAATATTTTATGAACCATTTTGTAACATTATAGAATTCCCAGCACTGACTAAAACCCAACTTCATGAATATCATTAAAGAAGCTACATTACTTTTGCACATGGTATTTTTAAGGGAAAGGCTATATTATGAACCTAAAAATGAGTTTGTTGAGATATGAGAAGATTGCCTGATGCCTTGAAAGACAGTGAGAGCCAGGTCAGCAGAGTGCCTGAAAACTATTTCTCCAAGATCTGTAGATACCATTAGGTTGAAGGCACTACAGTTCTGTTTAAAAAACTTTCCAAAGTGTATGAAGTTCAACCAAACTTAGTTTATGTCAGAACATAACTTTGTAATGCACATGTAAGTAATTCATATCTACTCATAAATGATTGCTGCTAAAGGTTCATTTATGAGTCCATTTGGAGTTGGCAGCTCCTTATCTGATTGAAGGAATACACTCAGTCAGAAACTGAGGAGTCATTTGAATGGAGAAGTGACAATCGATATGAGTGCAAAATTGCTAAATGGGACACACTACTTATTTATAAATTCCTTTTTCAATTTCTGTCAAATCCTAGGGAAAATAGATTGAAGAATTCAAAGAAAAAGGTTTTCAAGTCCATGGGGACATTATTTAGTAGTATAATTGGACAAAAGAAACAGTAAGAACAAGAACGTTTGATTAAACTAAATACAATCAGTGACTGTGAATGAAAATAATTGGGATCTATGAGCCTTGAAGAATGTGAATAAATATCAGAAACTAAAGATGTTATTGTTAAAGTAAAATTAAGAATAAATGAGTCTCATTTTTTTCAAAGTTAAGGAAAAGTACACATATTTTAAGATAATTTTTAGACAAATCTGATCAGAGATACTAAAGGCATAATGACTGACTTTCTTCTATCTTTTCAGTAATAAAAATGGTAACTTGAGGCCGGGCATGGTAGCTCATGCTTTTATTCCTAGCACTTGAGAGGCAGAGGTAGGAGGATTGCCATGAGTTCAAGGACACCCTAAGAATACAGAGTGAATTCCAGGTCAGCCTGGGCTAGAGTGAGACCCTACCTCGGGAAAACCAAAAAAAAAAAAAAAAAAAAAAAAAAAAAAAGAAAGAAAGAAAGAAACTTGATCATTTTCCATAAAATTGGTTTTATGGACATGATCTAAATATTTTGTTGTAAAACTTAAGACTCATTATGTTATAGCATGGCCACTGTCATACTGTAATGTGGTAAACACTGTCTTATAGAGTTGACTGCTGTTTGATTGCTAAAAAATTCAACTCATGCTTTCCTTAATAATTTGGAGTGAATGGTGATTATTTTTATTACTTAGTAATAGTTTGATTAGAAAACTATGCATTTACTATTTTAATTCCTGCTCTACTAAAGATAAGAGAAGCTTAACTATAATCCATAGTTCTTTTTATACACAAAATTTTGGGATGGGCCAATGGCTGCTGGTGCAAGTTTGTAATTTTAGCACTCAGAAGTGGATGCAGGATGATCAGAAGATCAAGGTCATCCTTGGCTGCTTGGTGAGTTTGAGGCTAGCCTGGCCAACATGAGATCTTGAATCTATAAACAAACAATAATAACAACACAAAAGAAACAACAAAAACCCAAAGATGCATTAATACAGGTGACTATTGGATCAGTGGCAGAAACACTGACATTTACAGAAAACAAACATTACAACTATAGGAGTATAACTAGTAGAGTTCATTTCCTCAGATATTTCATTAATCCCTGCACTTGGGAGATAGAAGAAGGAGGATGGTCATGAGTTCAAGGAAACACTGAGACTATATAGTGAATTCCAGGTCAGACTGGGCCAGAAAAAACCCTACCTCAAAAAAAGAAAGAAAGAAAGAATGAAAGAAAGAAAGAAAGAAAGAAAGAAAGAAAGAGAGAGAGAGAGAGAGAGGGAAAGGGAAAGGGAAAGGGAAAGGGAAAGGGAAAGGGAAAGGGAAAGGGAAAGGGAAAGGGAAAGGGAAAGGAAAGGGAAAGGAAAGGAAAGGAAAGGAAAGGAAAGGAAAGGAAAGGAAAGGAAAGGAAAGGAAAGGAAGGAGACATACTGTATGCATCTTAAAATAGATGACAATTAACTTGGCAGGGTTCTATGTCTACTAAACCATGAGGCCTGAATCTGAACTGCACTGTCCTTTGGAGGATGTAATTTGAGCTGCTACACCACACAGGACCAGTGGGCGCCATTCATCTACATTAGCCTTGATAGATATCCCCTGGAGGTTCCTGCCTCCTGAAATGTTATATAAAACCATTTTCCAGGAACATACATTACATTTGGTGTGATAACGAAATATTTGGTAAATATACCACAGGGAGCTTGCTCTTCGATACTGCAGGACATTTTCAAACTTTATTTGAAGGGAATCCTACCTTCCTGTTATTATTCTGTTCATCAGGAAGTAGACCCTTGAAGCATGAGCTTCCAAAACCATGACAAGTGGTTCAGAAAAGGCCACAAAGATAGTGGGTTAAAAAGGGGGGAGAAACGAAGCAACAGAGCAATAGCTAGATTTTGTCCATAAATCTCTTCAAATACACAAAGTCCCAATAATCTTCCCTACAAGCAAGTGGGAATGCCATGATCTACCTAATACTAAGAGATCTATTTCAACTGGCAGGTGCTCTACCCACATCCTGAGAGGGGAAGGCAGATAGATATATGTGGTGAATATTTAATTCCTCAGTTACCAGAACAAAAAAAAACACCAACCTCCAAAACAAGAAGGCGCAGTTTGGGTGCAGCTGAATCATTCCTAACACTCTCTTGCATGACTAATAATCTCCTGTCCAGACAGGGAAAAGCCCAGAGCAGCATAAAGTAATAACTTTAAGTAAGGCAAAGATTACCAAAGAAGAAAGCAGGACAGTTCCGCTTGTCCGTTCTCACATAATTTGTCTGACTAAGTTCTAGAATTCAATGTATCAGAGATGCCATGATTAGACAGGGCATCTCTCACTGTCATGAAACAATCCTTGTAGCATTTTGTTTAGGTTATCTTGTGTTCTTCTTGAGAATAAAATTACCATTTTTGGACTAGATTCAAGTACAAATATTTATTAGAGAGATATTTTAAGAATAAAAGTGGATCAAATTTATGTAATGCAAAGTTCATGTTTCCCAAAAAGCTTACACAGTAGTAAAAATTTCATATAGAGCAAAACAGTAACATATATTTAACACAATAATTCCAACACACAGTCTAAAAGGATGACATTCTTCATTTCCCAGTATGGCTTCCCATCACTTACACCGTAAGTGATAGCGTGTGTCTGGGTCTGGCTCCTTGGCCCCCCTTCTCTCTTTACTTCCCAGTCATTCAAATTTGGCTGGACCTATCCCCTGCACAACCCAAGAATCTTCCTACTGTACTGCCTTTCCTTTTAGTTGAAACCTTCGGTCCATAGGTATAGCCAGGCTTTACTCTCTCATTTTTTTTTTTTATCCACCTTCCTGCTTTAATATTCCAAACATCACATAACAAATTAATCATTACAAATTGATGGCAGATATTTACCAGCTTGTTTCTCTGGTCCCTCTTAACCTCTGGCTATCGATTCTCTGATTGTTTCTTGGTCATCACTTAACATTCTAGTCTAACTGCTGTGTTCTGAGGTTTAAGAGAAGGCCTAGTGCTAAATAAGCCAAGCTCTCCGGAACATCCAAATTTCAGCAGTTCTCAGCCTGTTGACAGAACGCCTTCTCATGTCTTAGACTAAGAAACAGTCAATCTGTAAAACTAACTACACGGGTCTAAAAACCAAACAAGGAGCCAGATGGTAAGTGCATGGGCTGTGACCACCCCTTCCAAGATCCCTGAGCCCATGGTCCCCTGTGGATGGCTCTTTTGTACTACCACCTTGACTGAAGCCTGTCACTTCCCTTCAACACACCTGGAACCATGAGGGTTAATAAATACAGCACAGGCCAAAGACTGAGTGGCCAGCCCTAGTGTCTCTATAGGGGACAATGACAAAGCAACTGCAAAGTTGGTGCCATTTGCTCTTGGGGCAAAGAGGTGGAGTCTGGACACAGATGGCAGCTGGAAGGAGAGGGACAGTCCTAGCTTAACGTCAATATTAACCGAACAGTCCTGCATATCCTGTTAACTAAGTGTGCCCCATTACTTTATGGCATAAAATAGATTAGACGATGTGCAAAAATATTCACTCTCTAATTCTATCTCGGTGGAAAAACTGGTTCCTCAATTTTTTTTTTTTTTTTTTTACTAGATTAGGCTAACAGCAAGATAAGAAGTAGCATTTCAAAGTTCTGCATTTCCCTATTTAATCTCTGACATCTGAGTAGAGCACATATCCGTAGCCTCTTAACTCCAACACAAAGATGAGAGAAATATGGGGCAAAAGCATCCTATGCTAGACCAATTATCCTGATTTGAGCC
Source organism: Orientallactaga sibirica (assembly GCA_036365145.1). NCBI lineage: Eukaryota > Metazoa > Chordata > Mammalia > Rodentia > Dipodidae > Orientallactaga > Orientallactaga sibirica. The sequence goes on along the minus strand of JAEOAD010000060.1, from coordinate 10,396,787 downwards.
CAGCTTACATAGCTATACATCTGCAAATGAACACATGAACTCACTTAATCCCAACACCAGCTAATCCCCAGCTGGTTTTGGACACTTAACAAATGCTTATTGCTGCATTGCACTGCTGAGATTTTAGTGATTATTGTAAGATGTCTTTGTGACAGTGCCTAGTCATATATTCAAATTTTTATATTATATTCACCATCTCACATAGAATATATATTTATTTGATCATTTACATATTCTCATTGTCTTATGTAAGATATACTCCTTAAAAAGAGAGACTTGTAGTTTAGTATCATTTCCCATCATTTAGAATGGAACCCGGTACTCAGGAATTACTCAATAAATGTTTGTTTAATTATTTGCTGTGAATTACTGTATTATGTTAAATGTGTATTAACTTAGATGTGGACAAAACATAGTCTGTGTCTTCATGGAAATTATAATTTGATAGTTTATTAGCATCAATAATGTGCCTTTTGCATAAGATTAATTCAAGACTCTTCGGTTATAAAATTTATAACTTCTGATCCAATAACATTAAAAAGACTAAACTTATTATAAGAGAAATATTTCCACTGATATTTTCTATAAAATAACACCAACCTAATTTCTTTATATCGTTCATACAAATAAATCCACTTAAACATATGTGTATGTATTTGACAAAACATAATATTTGTGACCCAAATATCATTCTTTGTCCTATCCAAATCTCTGTAGATTGACTATCATCTCTCCTTCTTATTTTTCTTATGAGATTACCAGTAAATAACTATCCCTTACATTTGATACATTGCAACATAAATATTTGGAGGAAGTTTCTTTTAACTAAAGTCTAGAAAAATTACAATTGTAAGGAATATATCTAGCCTCATACCTGTCCAGGTGTTTTAACTAGTAAATATGACTATCACTATGATTTCTAACTTTCACCTGCAACTTAAGTTTACATAATTCTTCTTGCCTTATAAAATGTTTTAATATTTCCTAAATGTTTCATTCTTAACACTCCTTTTCCTTATGTTATTTGTTCTGCCTCCTCGGATAACAAATCAAAACACCTTTAATTAGAAAAGACTTGTATTTTATAAAACCATTATTAATGTCATCTAAGAACTTTTATAATGGTTTTAATAATAGAAAGTGTTTTATTCCCCTTTCATTGGAGTTTGATTAAATGTTTGAATTTATGTTAAATTTCACATGCACATTATTATTATTATTTTTTTCTGGAGAAAGTTTCCACCGTTTTAGTCAGATTCTCAAAGGAAATGTTGATCTTCAAACTTCATATATAATTCAGAAAAATATAAATATTTTCAAGGCAGAAGTTTGTACCCTGTTTTATCTATGGGAAGAAAGTAATTTGTTGAAAGTAGAGAAATGTATGATCATGTCAAAGTGAATTCATTAGTGGTCAAAGTGAATTGAACTAAAAGACTGTTTCATTGGCTCAGGAAAGAGCTAGCTGCTTGTGTTGAGATAGAGAACTTCAATATCACAAGACATGCAGAATTAAGCAAAGCCTGATAGGAGGTTACAATCTAAGGATCCCCAAGAAAGCTGAATTATAGATAGAATGAAGTAGATGGAAAATGCCTTGGGGCCTAGGATGAGCTCTCAATGGCTATGAGATTTCTCTGGGCAGATGGGAAATGCTGATGGATGCTCCTGTAGAACCACTTGTTTTCATTCTGAAAATGCTTTAACATTGCCCACTGTGAAGGCTTATGTAGCTCTCTGGAATGTTAAATCACATACATTCTGCATTTTTGGATGTGTAAATACCACTGGTAATCTTTTCAATGCTTCATATGACCTTCTTAAATTTTTTTATTTTTAAAACGTTGACAGAATTGATCACCTGTGTCTGTTCAGCATTTTTTTCCTGAGACTGACATATTGTCCCAACACACATCTGTCAACATCACTCTGATTTATTGGCTTAATAGCAGGAAGTCACTGGACAGCTCAGTTCTATTTTGCTTGAACACTGACCTGTGATGTTAATCTGATGTCTTTCAACATTATTTGTTTTTCATATAAGGCCAATTAAATTTAAACATCATTAAGAGATTGTATGACAAAAAAGTCATACTCAAGCATTTAAGCATTTAAAGTTATTTTTTCCTTTTTAAAAGGTCAGAATAAAAGTGATTTTATTCAACAGAAATAGTCATGGGTCACTTCAAAAATGTAGTTATTAAAGTAATTGACTAATGCCTCATAACAGCAATTTTTAAAATAGTCAATTCCTGGCTAGAAAGATGGCTTCGTGGTTAAGGCACTTGCCTGAGAAGCATAAGGATCCCGGTTCAATTCTCCAGGTCCAACTTAAGCCCCAGATGCACAACACTTGCAGTGGCTAGAGACCCTGGCACACCCATTATCTCTCTCTCTCTCTCTCTCTCTCTCTCTCTCTCTCTCAGGCAGAGAGAAGGAAAGAAGAAAGAAAGTTAAAATAATCAATTCCTGCTTTTACTTCCTAAAATATTGTGTATGATAATATCATGATAATTCTATTAAGCATTCCTTTTGCAAAATACATCTTTATGTGTCTGGACATCTAAGCCTCACATTAAGATTGTGTTTAAATTAATTATATAATTCTATAATGAAATTATACTAACTAATCATATAAATTATTAAATTTAGAAAAAGAAAAATTCTGGGGGTTGGAGAGATGTCTCAGCAGTTCAAGGCACTTGCTTGCAAAGCCCAATGGCCTAGATTCCATTCCCCAGTACCTACGTAAAGCCAGATACACAAAGATGTGTCTGGAGTTCATTTGCTGGGGCAAGAGGTCCTGGCACACCTATCTATCATCTCTCTTTCTCAATTTAATAGAATATTTTTAAAAGCACAATTTCTAAAAATATTCATATCCATATCAAACATTTCACTGATTGCCCTATCATGAAAAATTTGAGTAGTAAGTAATAATTGTCAACTTTGATAAATACATGATATATTTTTCAATCAATTTGCAGGTGATTGGTGAATGTGGCTCAATTTTTATGGAAGAGTCAATTCACACATGCATTGTATCAAGCTAGACAGAAGAGCTATATTTTCACACAGTACACATTATCGTTTTGATGATGGCTAGCATATTATGTGAATTAAAAATTGATTTGAATTAAGAGTTTTGGGAATGACACAAAATTTCCATTTAAACATGAGGACAAAAAGCATATGAAAAATCAAAGCTGTCAATTATGAACATGCTTCTTGGAATTATACAGAATAGCCTTCTTATCAGACAACAAAAACATTTGGTTAGATAATTATCCAACTACCCTTGAATTTTGTATGATTCTTAGCTTGTTGTTGAGCAATTCAGAAAATTGGTAGTTTCATATAATGAAGAGATAAATATACTGGAAACTAAATCTTCTAGAAGCAGCTTAAATTGTTTACAGTCTATGGACAAACTAAGTGATTCTATGTGTACAGTTACTCAGGAAGATCATGACTTCAAGACCTGTTCATATAAAACTGACCAATAAATGATTGTTGCCTTTGAAGACCTTTAAATAATTATAGTAAGCAATGACACAGGGATTGACAAGTGGCAAGAGGCATAGAAAACTCCTAGTACAGTGTCAGACAGGGTTCCTATAAAGGATAAGAAGTTCTTTGTATTTAAAAAAAAAAGTCAAACTTAGGGAAAGCAAATCAATATAAACTGAGTATTAAGCATCCTGGAAAAAGATTATAAAAAATACATGATGACACAAGCTCCATGATTACTGTATTTGGGATACTAAATTCAGTCTGCAAAGAGTTTGTATAAATACCTTGCACTGGAATAGAGGTCAAATGAGAGAAGAGGAAAATAGTCAAAGGGAAGATCAGGAAGTATCACTGGGGTTTGGAAAACTGTTAAAACTGGAACCATTACTTTCACCATATGGCCTTCCACAATGCTGTACTTCTCAATGCTCATATTCTTCTATAGTTCCTTTGCATTAAATGTGAGCTGATACAATGAATTAATTTAACCAAATGACTACCATGAAAGCCAGGGCAAGCATCTTCTAAGGCTGTGTTTGGAAAGAAGAATAATATGCTTCTAGAGAGCTGTTTTTTCATATGGTTCTTAGTATCCAGGTGTGCAAGCAGGAAATCATGTGACAGATCCATCATGTATTATACAGCTTGCTAGACTTTTTAGATTATTTCAATCCTAGCAAGCATTGTTTGCAGCCTCATAAGAAATGACAGTAAACACTAACATAAAAACATTTTTCAGTCCTCAGGAACATGAGATCTTAAAATTCATAAATATTTCTTATAAGTCACTAATTTTGCAGAGGTTTTGTATATAGGCATAAGAGGATAAATTTAGACATTTAAAATCAGGAGCATGTGTTTAAGAAATCCAAATTCTAATAGCAATCATAAAATAAGCAAAGAAATCAAAATCAGTTAAACTTGGTATTGCAGAAATGGGGAAAGCTTGAGTGTGAGACATCTAAGAGATAACAAACATTTCAGAGAATCTGGAAGTCTTCCTTCTCACTGCATTTGGATATGAACAGAGAGGTAAGCAAACATGTAGCAACCAAGTTGACTTCCAGATAGTATATTTCACTTTCTTTCTCACTACATAACAGATATGCTTGAATCTTGCTATCTAAGAGAAACAGAGCCAAAGGAGGAAAGCATCCTATTCCCATAATCCAGTGGAGGAGGGTACAAATTTATCAAACATTCTCAGTAAACCATTGAGGTAGCTATGGTAGGTAAAAAAGAAAAACCAATAGAAATGTGTAACATCAAGTAATGGACAATATAGATATCTCAAAAATAGAAGTATGTTAGTTCAGTGAAGACACTGACTTGACATTATGAAAAGAGTAGAAAAATACAAGAATGAATTACACATTTAAGGAATTTTAAAAAAGGGCATAGGAAACAATGGATCTGGAGGAGTATAGACACAAGAGTCAAAGCTCAATAAGGTAGGCAGGGTAAAAATGACTTACTAGTCTCAAAAAGAACTTTGCATTTATTCTAATCTCATTTGGAATTCATTAAATGGGTTTGGTAAGCAATGTAATATCATTTTATCTTAATAATGTCATTCTGACTTTAATATGGAGAGTGAATTGAGAAACAACTGCAGTGCATGTGAGGATACCAGCTAAGAGTGCACTGTGGCAGAAAGCTCACACCACCCAGTATACACTAAGAACTCACAAAGTCAGTAAATGCTAGCGGCCGTCATCTACATTTCTCATCAAACATTTAAAGGTGGGGGTTGACAGCAGATAGTTAAAGATGTATTTTACAATAATAAATAAAAGATGGTAAATTAAGTGTAAAGCGCATAAGTAAGTGTGAAGGTTTCACTTATTTAATAAAGCAGCCAGGATGATGGTCAGATATTGGGTACACAAGCAGAAGAAAATGTGTTACATTGGTAGAAAATACCGAGTCAATTTAGGACATAAAGAATCAGAGACCCCTTTTAGACATAAAGGAGATGTATCAAGGAAGAATTTGAATATTGCAATGAATCGAACATGGATAAGAGAGAGGTATTAATGACAATGGAAGCTTTAGATGTGATATGATAGTCCAGGTAGATGGAGAAAAATTAGGGAAATTGTTGAGGATTGAGACTGTAGTAAATCCACCAATGAATGGCAAAATAGAAATGGTTTAACCCACATTAACTAACTGAGAAGACTCAGGGAAGAATGAAAGGTTTTCAAAGAGGGGGCAATCCATCCAATATATGCTGCTGAGTCATAAGGAGAGCTGTGGGTTTTGTTGAAAACAACAGGTACAATATTGGTTAAATGAGAATAAAGGTCACCTTTAAAAAGAGTAAGGACATGAGTAGGACATAGAAAACTGAAGGTATCCTTTCAGGTATCTATCTGCCCATTGGAGACTAGTCAAGAAGGCTGAGCAAACGTCATCCTGCTTTTACTGTATCATGTTCAGCTTGTTTCAAACAATGAAGAATGTGTTTCAAGGTGTACAGAAAGGTTTTATGGGAGATGAAGTTACTGAATAAAGAAGAGGCAGGCTAATTAATTATGAGTGTCTACAAAAAGAACAGCTTCACTGTTTCCAAAATGCAATGTAGTAGTTTTAAATATGGATATATTATTGTTTTTGCATTTGAATCCTAGCCCTGCCAGTTGTTTACCAGTGTAGTCTTAGACAATTTACCTAAAGCCTCCAAGACCACAGTTACTCATGTCTAAAATTCAAGGACGGAGAAAGCTTTATGCCCAAACCACAGGCTGTTGCTAGTAAATCCCAGTGCCAGAATTGGGTTACCTCCACAATGAGCTCTTGGTCAGGGAGGCCCGCCAAGCCCCCTCAAACAACGTGGGCCAATGCCAAAGTAATTGGTTACCCACAGGAACTAAATGTTAAGACCCTATGGCTGAAGACACCACAGGTTGCAGTCAAAGAGAGATCATGCTCCAACAGAGACAAAAGCAAGCTGATGTCAGCTAGCTCTGTCATACTACTGGAAGGCTCTATGTGAGCTACTGGGAAATAAGGGTCACCAACATGAAGAAGCAGTGGAGCCTACAAGCTATAGAATCAGCCTGCCAGGAAATATGTGCCAAAGGGTGCAATTGTGGCCCACAGGCAATAGAGTATTCAACTGCTCACTCAATGGGAGGAAATTTATTCCTGGTACTAAGAACCAAGTCAGAAGGCTGTGGCTTGAAAGATTATATGCCCTAGAAGGAAATGACCACTAAGTTCTAACAAGGTTAGAGGTTATGACTATCAACAAGTCTTTCAAATGTCTATGTTTATCCCCTATGACCCATGCTGTTCTCACTCTTGGTTAGAGAATCTGCTTTTTACAGATGGTAGTGAATACCAAAGTGACCCGAGATACATCAATATAACAAGAAAAGAAAGCCAACTGCCTAGCACAAGAAAAACTATCTCTATCACATCTGCCAAGTCCCAGGAAACATTACATAGAAAATAGTGGATCAAATATGGGTGCTTCTCTCATGGCTTCCCTGATTCTCTAGGGAGATGACAGTAGAAACTGAGGAGACTCAAGACTCATCATAAAAGAAAATAAGAGGTTGTAGAGAACTGAATACTAGAGGCAACTTTTAACATACACTCCAAGGCTCAGGGAACACTGTGAAGAGTTACTGGGTGGAAAGTGTACTTTGAGGCATTGCCCTCTTCCACAGAGACTGCTTAGTCATTCATGACCCCAAGGTGATTACAGATAACCCAACTAAGGAGGTTCCTCAGTGAAATGGGCCTGAGGGAAACAATATCTAACACAATAAACACATGGGAATATCACCAAATTGCAATACATTCATATATTAAAATTCTCAATAAAATATTCTAAATTTTACTTTTTAAAAAACATTATTTATTTGCAGGAAGACAAAGATGAACAAAGAGAGGGGAAAGAAAGAGAGAGAGTGGGTGCTCCAGGGGCTCTAACCACTGCAAACTCCAAATGTGCTACTTTGTGTATCTGGATTTACGTGGGTACTGGGAAACAAACCTAGATCATTAGGCTTTGCAGGCAAGTGCCTTAACTGCTGAGAAAGCTTTGACAGATGGATATTACATACATGACCTGTGATACTAGTTTGATAACATGCACAGAGAAATTTCAATTCCCACTGATTTTTTTTCATAATTGGACATTTTAATATCTTTCCTTCTATCATAAGCCAGTTTAACCTTTACAAGAGTACACTAAGTAGTAGAAATATTAATTATAAAAATAAAATATTACTTGTTTATAATAACATTTGATACTCAGAATTTGTAATTTGTTTAAAGAAAAAATGTCACCAGGAGCACTCAAAAATTAATATTAAATTTTGTGTTAATAACCCCACATTCTTCAAGGAGTAAATACATGTTTTTGGAGAGGACAGAGAGAGAGAGAGAGAGACAGAGAATGGGCATGCCAGCAGCCTCTCAGCCACTGTGAATGAACTCCAGATGCATGTGCCCCCTGTGGGCAAGTGTGGCATCGTACCCTTGCATCACTTTGCATCTGGCTAAATGTGGGACCTGAAGATTGGAACCAGTGTTCTTAGGCTTAGCAGGCAGGTTCCTAAACCACTAAGCCATCTCTCCAGCCCACAAATACATTTTTTAAATGTAGTCTATAAAATTTTGAAGTGATACCTTAAAGAACTCCTGCAGTTATCCTCCTCAAAACCAATGTAATTAAACTGAGTGGGTACCCCCACACACACACAAACACACACAGTAGAAGGATTAGATGGGAAGAAGAAAGGGTATGGTGGGAGGGGTAGGACAAGAGAGACTAAAGAAGTATGAATATGAAAAAGATATATTATAACCATTTATAAAACTGGCAAAAATAAATTTTAAAAATGGCAAAAAGATGGCCATTTTTGTATCAAAGGACTGTTTGAAAGAGTAAACAGAGTAATTCAATACCTGGCTTTAGTATAAACCCTGGGAGATGAGCAGCCTTTGTATTAAAGGTGGTGATCAGTATATCTTTCTGCTAACATCTGTCAGGTACATAGATAGTCATTCCTAAGAGTTCACATTTCTCAACAAAAAAAAGTCAACAAAATTTTCAAAACTAATTATGGCAGCTTAATATATTGCTCTAGAATGTTAAAAACTTGTTAAAACAATGTGTGTAAACCCTTACATCTGTATTTATCACCTCAAGCCTCTCCTGGAAATTGTTTATCAACTATTGGTTAAAAGAGAGTAATTTTAATACACTAAAGAATTTTTTGTTTACATAAAATACACTATGTATAATAGATGTTTTTTATTTCATATTATTACATCTCCAACTAGATGAACATCTAGCTATTAAGGTCATGGTAGTGGAAAACAGAAGTTCTGAAAAAAGCAATAATCATTAGATTGCCAAACCAGAAATAGCACATATTCCACTAATGATCTTTAAGCCAAAAGTGCTTACATGGTTATACTCTTACTTCAAGGGAAGATTGAGAATAAATAGAGTAACACAGAATACAGTAAGTATTATTTCTGCCACTTCCAAATATGTGCTTTTACTAGTTCCACACATTTATGAAGTGATAGAGAAAAATAACAGAGAAATGTTGCCTAAAGAATTGAAAATGCACATGTCATGTTTCATTTTATTTCTTTTTCAAAAGAAATGTATTTTTATAAATATAGTCACTAACAGTTTATTTTATTTTATTTATTTATTTGCAAGCAGAGAGATAGAGAGGAGACAGAAAATGGGCCTCTAGCCACAGCAAACGAACTCCAAACAGATGTGTCCCTTCTGCATCTGGCTTATGTGGGGCCTAGGAATCGAACCCGTGTCCTTTGATTTTGCAGGCAAGTGCCTTATCTGCTTATCCATCTCTCTAGCTCAGTAATAGTTTTTAAAAGTTACTCACTTAGCTAAGGGACAAGTGGCTTTTAATTTCTATTTATCCAATTGCCTGGTTAAGAAAATGTTGTTAAGGTATATGATATCTAACTCAATTTATTTATTGATAGTTACATCATCAGATGGTCAGAAAAAAATATACGTCTCCATTTTCATCCCATTTATTGCCCATGAAGATATAAATGAGTTACTTAAATGTTTTTCAGCCATACTGAAACTTTTTCCTATTTTATCCTTTCATCTTTTAAAATGTTACCATCATATCTCAAATATCCTTACATTGAAAAGCTCGATACAATAATGAAGGCTGTTTCATGATCAGGAATCATGATTTCAGTATACTCTTGTGAGTTTAGTGGCTGATGAAGAAGTGGGAAAGTTCCTCATGTATCTAAGGAAAGCTACATAATTTTCAATATATAGAACTCAGAGCTGGCAAAATGAGGAGTGTATTTGAGAAATGCACTGTATAAATGGAGCATGTGAACAGCTAACCTTCTAATAGGAAATAAAGGGTCACCAAAAGCAGTATTTAAAAGCTTACATGGAAATCATGAGAAACACCAATAAAATACTTTATATTAGATAACATTCATGGACAATATATGATAGTTGTGGAATATTATACATTCATAATATTTTCTCTTTGAACACATAGTAAGAAAGCAAGCCGGCATTTTCTGTAATTATTGTGTTGAATAAAACAATGAGCATTATTCTCTGTTTTATTAAAAGCTTGCTCTGCCTGACTGATAACACACTTTATTCTGAAAGTGCCATGAACCACTTGCAATAAAATTAATGTAAGCATTGCTAAGACCTCAATTAATAATTAATTGAGTTTAGAAAAGGAAATGATGAAAATGGTTAAGCTTAGGCATTAGTTCTTCATCTGACCAACCCATGGAATTAATCACAAAAATGCTGGGTCAGAATATTACTTTTATCCAGGCTAACAATGCCTGATCCTACATGTACGTATATAGGGTAACATCTTAACAGCTATTAGGTGGGACCAAATTATGATGGGCCTTGTGCCTATAGTACAGCAACTTTGTTTAACTATTTTTTAGAGAATTTTCTAGAATATTTTACTAGTGCTAGAGTGGAGAGGATTAAGTGCAAAAGAAGAAAACTTGTGATAGAAAGAGAAAAGGAGAAGTTTCATTTTTCTTCTTTGTTATCAAATTTAAACTCCTGATCCTTCTCATGTACTTAAACAAGCATCACTGAAATGTCTTGTTTGATCTCCTTTGGTGGGGAAATGTTCCTCCCCCCACTTGAAGATTAAACATAATGGTGGTGTACCATGCCATGTAGATGGTTTATCTGTTTTTCTTTTTGTTTTTATTTATTTTTGTTTTGTTTTGCAAGCCGAGAGAGAACTAGAGATAGAGAAATGAGTGTGACACAGCCTCTAGCCACTACAAATGGACTCCAGATGCATGCACTGCCATGTGCATCAGGATTATGTGGGACATGCAGAATGGAACCTGGGTCCTTAGGCTTTGCAGGCATGTGCCATAACTGCTAAGCGATCTCTCCAGCCCATGAAATTTTGATAGTATATGCAGATTGCATTAAAATCATTGTCCTTCAACCTGACAAATATAAGTATCCCTTTCCCAGAGACATTATCCACATTGGAAATATTCTTCTTTAGCCAACTCTCCATTCGTAAATGAAGATTGTCCACTTAGTAGGTTATCTGCTGTAATTTGAACATTTCAGATAATTTGCTCTTATCATCATCTTTCTGTTAATCATCTAATATGTCACTAATAAATCAGAAAACTCAATTAAGCAAAATATTATGTAGTGTGAATCTACAATGCTTACTCCAAAATTCCACTACTAATTTCACATTCTAGTGTAAGTTATTTTTTACTATTTGTAATATTCTTATAATTGCTTTTAATATTGTTGCAATAATAAAATGTGAAATGTAGTTCTGGCCATGATTCCTAGAATTTTCTTACATGTACACAGACTTTTGACTGACAAATTATTCCTCTAGGTATATATTTTAAGATAATAGATTGCCAACTGCTCTTGATTTGGCTAATAGATCCACTCAGCGGAATGGAACTCATTGCTGGAACTGGGAAATAAGTCAAAACCATGTACAAAAGTGAGCTCAGTCTCCAAGATCAAGACACCACCAAATGTGGGTGAGAAGAGGGCCTATGCATATAAAATTCCCTCTAAAATATCTATAGCCATCCCATATATCTAGTACTAACTTCTCTCTCCTTTGGAGAATTTGCTTATCTTTTTCAGATGTACAACAAACCTAAAGGGAAAATCGGCCAATCACACCTCACCAGGGCCCCAGCTGAAACCATAGAGTAATGCAGGGGAAGGGCAAGAGAACAGCATTCTTGGTGATCACAACACCAGAAAAGGGCTGAAGTAGATAAACACAGAGAACATCCAACTCCTACTAAGCCAGATATCCAGAGACACAGAGGCTCCCAAAACCTCATCACTGAAGTAGAACTAAAATGATCCCAACGTGGCTCAGCGAAATTCACAGAAGAGGGGGCAGAAAGAATGTTAGAGCCACAAGTTGGGGCATTATGCACAGAGACTTGGCCTACCCCCAGAACTCTTGACTACCACCCACAATGCATGACCCACATTCCCCATTGATGAGGGTCCCTTTGGAAGACAGAGGACAGGAAGAGGATAATGGAGTCACCATTATTAATGTAAAATTAGAATAATATAAATTAAAAAATACATTAAAATCATAAAAGAGATAATGGATTGCACCTTATCCAAAGGTGAGCCAACTATTACAGGTAGCCATTTTTCTTATGCCTAAATAAAACTAAAATCTATCATGCACATATTGAATTTTTGTTGAAATCTGTATGGCATATACTAAGGTAGGTACTAGGAATTCACATATAAATGGCAAGAATATCTTCTCTGGTGAATTTATTTTCCTTTTAAAACAGACTATAAACACAAAAAATAAATAAATAATGAATGTATAGATACTCATAAGGATTATGAAGAAGATGAGACATGGCACAAGTGATGGACAAAATGGTTACTTAGGATAATGAAAGCGGATATACTGAAAAGTATGTGAAGTTATGAAAACATCCTGTTGGGAAAATTCCACGTAAAAAGCAGGTAGCCAACTTGACTCACTTTAGAGAAAATGAGTGTGTTGTGCCAGTGTGTACATACTTACTCCCTATATTTCTAGTGAATTCATTTCCACCAGTAAAGGAGTTGATAATGTTTCATTGTAAGTTGTTAAATCCAAATCTCTTTTTTGGACAGCTAAGCACCACTGATGTGAGAAGAAAACAGAACTAAGCAGAGGCAGTGTTTAGAAATGCTATGAGTGGTTCCTAGAAATTGAATGGCCATGATCCTTGTGGAGCTGGAGAAAGAACACTAAAAGCAAGCTAGGACTATGGATTTAGCAATGAGCTTGTTTTGTCCTCTTTGGATGAATGGATGGATGGAGATAGATGGGTGATGCTAATGATAGATGATAGATGGATGAATGATAGGTAGATCATAAATAGATATGCCAAAGATAGGTGACTTGGGGACACTTTTCAGGTCAGTTGAGTATTTGAGAGCAGAAGTACTTGCTGTGTTCTTTCGCAGCCTGTTTACACTGTTCCTCCAGTCATGTCATGGATGAATGACATTAATGATTCACAGCACAGGATCTGCAGATATTTTGTCCTAAAGAGTGTCGTTTCCAATTTGCTTGAATTTTACTCAAAAACAACAACAACAAAAAAAAAAAAAAAGGGCTAGAGACAGCTGTAAGAAATGGCAAATAATTGATAGAATGAAAAACAAGGGCCTCCTTCAGAAGAAAATTTAACTAATGACTGAAGTTTTCCTGGCTTTGAATGACAGTAATATCTGACTTTAGTACAAACACATTCATACATATGTACATATATTTACATGCAAAGTAGTGTAAAACAACATTTACTTTTATTGCTGTGATATATTTTAGTATTGTATATCTATACATTACCTTCATATATCTCATTTATTGCTGACATCTGTGAGCCATAATCATATCATGAAATAAATATCATTGATTTAGATTAGCATTAAAAAATATGACTTGGTATAGACTGCCCACCTCACTTGGAGAACAGAGAACTAGGCCCATTGGGCTCTGGTCCTGATATTCCACGGGCCCAACCCAAATAAGTATATAGACAGAATGCCCATGCCAACCCAGAGTAAGGGGACTAGACTGCTTAGGTACCAGATGTTGGTATAAAGACCCATCAAAATGATAAGAGAAAACCAGTACTTAGCATAAGATGAGTCATGTTTACCACAGATGCCTAAGCCCAAGAAACATTGCAAAGGAAGTTATGCGGCAAGTATAAATGCTACTATGCAGAGAATTGTCTCCAGTGAGATTGTGTTAAACATGTAGACTCAAAACACATCACAGCAGAAAATATGAAACTGCCAGGAGAACAATATTAAAGGTGATTTCTCACATGTCCTCAAGACCCAGGGAACATTGTAGAAGAGAGGCAATAGCTACAGGGAGGGAAGGAGTACTGTGAGGTATTGTCATCCCCACAGGAACCAACTTTACATTCATGACCCCACAGAAATTGCCATTACCCCACTGTAGAAGTCCCTAAGTGGAATGGGAGCAGGAGAGAGAGGACATGATGAGAACATAACTAATTTGAAACATGTTCATATATTGACATTCCCAATAAAAACTACTCTTGATTTGGCTAAAAGATCCACTCAGAGGAATAGAACTCATTGCTGGACCTGGAAAATAAGTCAAAACCATGTACAAAAATGAGCTCAGTCTCCAAGATCAAGATACCACCAAATGTGGGCTAGAAGAGAGCCAACGCATATAAAATTCCTTTCAAAATATATATGGTCATCCCTTCTATCTAGTACTAACTTCTCTCTCCATTGGAGAATTTGCTTATCTTTTTCAGATAGACAACGAACCTGAAGGGAAGATCCGCCAATCACACATCACCAGGGACCCAGCTGAAACCATAGAGTAATGCAGGGGAAAGGCAAGAATACAGCATTCTTGGAGATCACCGCACCAGAAAAAGGCTGAAGGAGATGAACACAGAGAACATCCAACTACAACTAAGCCAGATATCCAGAGACACAGAGGCTCCCAAAACCTCACCACTGATGCAGAACTAAAATGACCCCAATGTGGCTCAGGGAAATTCGCCGAAGAGGGGGCAGAAAGAATGTTAGAGCCACAAGTTGGGGCATTATGCGCAGAGACTTGGCCTATCCCCCAGAACTCTTGACTACCCCCACAATGTGTGATCCACATTCCCCACTGATGAGGGTCCCTTTGGAAGAGGGAGGACAGGGAGGAGGATAATGGAGCCAACACAATGAACATAAAATCAGAATAATATAAATAAAAATAAATTATAAAAATATGACTTTACTACCCATAATGAGTTTTACTAATTAAACATTATTTTGTGAGCATGCAATTTGTTTCTGTCATATATAAATATCTATATATGTTCAGGTGTGTCTATGTGTATTAGGCAAAATTGTAGTATGAACTGTTAAAAACAAGGACAGTTGACCCTTCTATTGATTAAGGATTCAAAGTAGGAATCAGAGGAAATATTCAGGCTAGTAAGCCAAAAAGCAAATGATCTAGTTGAAACCACAGTATAACCATGTTAGAATGAAAACTTGACATTTTGTGAGTATTTATCACTTTATACTTTTCTACCCACTTTTGGTTTAATATCCATGATAAAGTCACTTTGACAAATTCCAAGTGGCTGCAGCAAAGCCGAGCAAACAAACAAAGAGTTATTTGGGTCACATCTAGAGTTACACTAAGGGACAGACAGAATGTGCATACTCAGGAGTCTAGATGCTATTGAAGTTGCTGGTGGTAAGAGTGTGGTAGGGGAAGAGGATTAGATAAAGGAAGGAAAACTCTAAAGGGATTGAATATGGTTCTTTTAATGCTTATAAACAAGTTTTTCAGTCTTACTTTCTTTGTTGTTATTTTTAAACAGAAAGCCCCCAAGCAACTGGAGATGGCACACATATGCCACAAAACTACAGGCACAAGGGGAAAGTAGGTTTAAAATTCAAGAGTTGGGATTTGAGACCATCATTATCAATTTATTTATTTTATAGATTCTCTCTTTTTCCATATACATTGTCATCCCAATATAATTAAAAGTAAATTCAAATCCTTGCCATAAGTTGAACATAATTTGTAAAGTAATTACTCCAAACTACTTTTTTTTTTTTTATATAACCTTATGACTCCCTTAGTGATAGATGCACATGATATTTATTCAGCACCATGACCAAGTGCCAAGCCATGGAGTCACAGTGTTCACCCACAGATAAATGGGTAAGGAAATGTATGGGCCTGTACATGAAACTTTATGCTTCCAAGAACAATTAATTTATTTTTTGCTGAGAATGGATGTGAGCAGAAATCCACAGATTCAGAAAGGCAAATGTGATGATTTCTCTGATTTGGGGTGTCTTTGGTTTCCTTTTGAAACATATTAGCATTTGCCTGTAATTGACATGAAAAAGAAGGGATACTAGATGAAGGAAGGAAACTAGCAGTAGGAAGAAAGGAGGGTTGAAGGAGATGAAATGTGACTAGAGTGAATATGATCAGTGCACACGATATAAATTTACTTTGTGAAACCCAACACTTTTTATAAGGAATATATGTCAATAAAATTGTGGTTAAAATAATAGCTGTTTCCTCTACCTCAAAATCATAAAGATATTTCTTGAAAATTTAACTTCTATTTTTTTTTTGGGGGGGGGGGTTGCAAGGTAGGTTCTCACTCTGGTCCAGGCTGACCTGGAATTAACTATGTAGTTTCAGGGTGGCCTCGAACTCTCAGCGATCCTCCTACCTCTGCCTCCCGAGTGCTGGGATTAAAGGCATGCGCCACCACGCCCGGCTAACTTCTATTTTTTAACTTAAAATATTTAACCTACCTACATAGTACTTTTAAAATAGATCTGATATAGGAAATACATACATGCCATCAACTAATCTTAGTTCTTTCCTTGTGTTTCTTCAATGGCAGTGCTCTTAATTTATATCATGATTTAATTGATGGAGGGCTAGAGGCTATATTCTATTCCATGGGTCTATGTATTAGCAATATACAGCTATTGTAACCTTAGTGATTAGATTGTGACATTTTGGTATTTTTCTTGGTTACTTATTGCTTCATAACAGACTGGTCCAGAATTTTGTGGTTTTATATTGCCACTCTCATTTTATGAGGATTAAAAAAAAAAATCCAGATTTGGGCTGGAGAGATGGTTTAGCAGTTAAGATGCCTGCCTGCGGTGCCTAAGAATGCCCATTTGAATCTCCAGGTCCCATATATAGCCAAATGCAAAAATGATACAAGCACACAATGTCACACATGTGCCACAAGAGGGTGCACACGTCTGGAGTTTGTTCACAGCAACTGAGAGGCCCTGGCATGCCCACTCTTGCTATGCCTCTTCCTCTCTCTGTGTCTTTCTCAAACTAAAAAAAAAAAAATTAAAAATCCAGATTTTAGGTATAGTGCTACAGTGTTGGCCCAGTCTGTAAGTAGCACAAGGCAATGTGTGAGAGGCATATTCATGGGCAGATTGAACTGGCCTCAAAAATTTGTCTTGAAGATTGCTTCTTAAGAGGCAGCCCCAAGACAGCCCATCTAGTGCTAGAAAACACTACAACACCTACTGGGGGAAGTGGCCAACAATGGTGTGAGCAAGCAGGGGTCTAAGCTACTCAGAAGCAACCAGCCTGACAAGAAGTACACACCAGTGCAATGGCGGCACACAGCCTAGGTGGGTAACCAATGGCTTTCTGATTGGCTAAGAGATCCGCTCAGTGGAAAGAAACCCATAGCTGGAACTGGGAACGAGATCAGAATCCTATGGAGACAAAGATTGTGCTGTCCAATGTCAAGCTCCCACTAGTCTTTGACTAAAAGAGGGGCTACATGCATCAAATGTCCCTAAATTAATAACACTTCTCCAATTTAACCATTGCTAACTTAATTCTCAGTTGGAGAATCTGTTTTTCTTTTTCAAAAGGCAGTAAGACCCGAGGAGATAAACCAACCCTCACATCTCAGTCAAGGCCCAGGCAAAACCACAGAGGAAGTTGGAAGATGAGCAAGAGTGCTGCTTCCATGGTGAGCCTGACAAGCAGCACCCAGAGACAGACACTGAGGACTTTCAGCACATACCAAAGTAGAAATCCAGAGACCCCTACGAGCTCATCACTGAAGTAGACTTATGTCAACCCATCAAGGCTCAGGGAATTTTGCAGAAGACGGGGTTGGAAAGATTGTAAGGCTGGGACATCATTCCCAGAGGCATTGCTTCCTCCAAACAACTGACTGCTACTCACACATTGCAAAACCCACAACCCTATGGGGAATACCAGCAACCTCACTAAGGAGGGGCCCCTGCAGAATAAGGGCAGGGAGGAGGGAAAAGATGGTACCAACACATGATGAGTCTATATAAAATATGTCCTTAATAATAAAATATGTATAAAAATAAAAGATCGCTTCTTCACATGGGAAGCAAGTCACTGTTCATTGTTTGCAGATGGTCTTACTTCTTGTCTGTGTGGGTTGTAGGGATGCTTGAGAATCCTTACATCTCATCAGGTAGTGTGCACAATGTGAGCAATCCAAGACAAAAGGAGCACCTCAAGGAAGCTGCTGCTTTAATAATATGCTAAAATCATGGCAAGTTGTAAACCATTGTTTCTCCATGTTCTATCATTTGGAAGAGAGCCACTAAATGCAGCACACATTTGCAAAGAGTTCTTAACATTCAGCACATACTTATAGGGGTTACCATGTTGTAAAATAATGTTTGTTTTCTTTTGAATATATTAATTTAATGATCTATCTTGATAAGTTATTTGATTATTCATACTTTTTTCATTTTTTTAATTTTATGTATTAATTTTTAAATAGAAAGAGAGAGGATGGGCACACCGGGGCCTCCTGCCATTGCAAATGAACCCCAGATGCATGTGCCACTCTGTGCATCTAGGTTTACATGGGAACTAGGGAATCAAACTTAGGTAATTAGGCTCTTCTGGCAAGCACAATAACCACTGAGCCATCTCTCTAGCCCTTCTGGTAAGTTCTTTAAGTTAAATCTTGGGGGAAATTATCATTATGCTATTGGAGTAAGCATTTGCTGCTATTTTTCATAAAATCAAAGGTTTTATTTTCACAAATCATGAAATCAAGATCAACAGCAATGGGGGGTAATTTGAAAATATTTTATATGTATTCAGAAAAGAATGAAGATGTCCTTCCCAAATTTTTAAAAAATTATTTTTGATAGTCATCTTACATTCATGTGTTTTTCTCTAGATTTTAATATGCATTGGTGTACCTATTTTTCATTTGCTTGTTTGTCATTTGATAGACCTGTGATTTGGAAAGTTTAGTGGTGCAGTTACTTTCTTAATGCTAATTACCTGACCAGAAGTAGCCTGTGGGAGGAAAGCATTTATTTTGGCTAATAGTATCAAGAGGAAGTTTCATAATGGCATGGCAGAGAAGAGGCTGGGTATCATGTCTTGTCACATCAGCTGGGAGGTAGCAGCAAGATTGAGCTAGCTAGGTAACAATCAGCAGGGCTGGTCTAGGAAATTCAAAGGTCTTTCCCCAGAGTGATATCTCTTCCAGCAAAGCTCCACCTCTCTAGTGCTCTACCATATGGGGATTAGTATGAGGCTTAATTACAAACACATGAGGATATGGGGGACATTTCACAATCAAACCACCACAGTTATCAAGCTGCCATTTTATGGGTGAAAAAACTTAATTTTATTAACTATAACTGTAGTTGATTCAGAAACCTTTAAAATAACAATAAAATTATTTAATGGCCATATGCTTTTCATTACTTTGCTTAGCTATGATTCATCTGTTATCCATAACATGAATTATAATAATGTTGGCTATTTATTGCTGTGCTTAAATTTTAATAGAGTATATATGTCATGTTATATTAGTGAACTTTTGTACACAAGTTAGTACCAAATTGATACCTGGTTCCAATAACCTCTAGTATCAACACAAGTACCAATTTGCTGCTAAGTGGAAAATGATTTAATAGTAATTGCTCAATAGAGCATAGAGAAATTCTTATAACCTTCATATAATATACAAGCCATGTTAGTAAACATTGCCTTCAGAAAGGTTTTGTGCAAATTATGTGAAAGTAACTAATGATAAATGGATGGAAAAAATAGATTAAAAAACTTGCTGAAATAAATTTCTTTTCTTTTTAACTGTGCATTCTAATGAACATTATACTATCTCATTGACATTTGCGGAATATGTTGTTTTATCCACATTTGAGGGGTATATTTAATTATTACTATTTTATGTTATTACATTGTAACTTAACACATCTAGGTAAAGGAGGTCCCAAACAATACAACACAAGGTAAGTAACATAGGAGAGTATTTTAATATATCCATAGGAATAACAAAGCTAGAAAAACTTCAATATACCTAGCAAGTTTGAGTTCTAATAAAAGACAAACTATATTTCTCTAGCAAATGACCAATACAACCTATTCAATTCAACACTCCAATTCAAGTTGTTCAAGATTATGTCAGAGCTTAGTAAATTTCAAGTCTATTAAAGCTGTATGAAATACGCGTACAGTACTGGGGAGATGCCTCAGTAGGTAAAAGTGCTTACCTTACCAATGCATGAGAACCTGAGTGAGCCTGAGTACTGAGCCTGGCAGACACACAAACATCTGGTCATGGCCACATACCCCTGTATCACTAGTCCTGCAGGAGAGGATACAGTAGAATCTCCGGGGCTCGATGTCCAGCTATTCTAAATGAAAACAGTGAGAGACACTGTCTCAAGGAAACAATGTGAGATGACAGAAGATGCCTGACATTCTCCTGTGACCTCTGAAAGTATATACATGGGGACCATACATACTATACATATAGATGCCAAAAGAAAGTACACATAACTTGACATGCACTTAATATGCACCCACAGTATGTCTCATATGCCAACTCACAACTGTGAAGTTAGATGCTCCATTTGGTCCAATGGTCTTGGTGAGTGTGTCAAAATATTTATAATACTTCAATCTCATTTTTGCTTCACTTTCCTCTTAATTCGGTAGTTATTTTTTCGCCAATTTGGAATACCAGATTTTTACTACAGTACTTATAATTCAATTACATATACAGATGTAATGAATTGTAGCTATCTGAATTAGAATAAGAAAACACTGAAAAAGCAGAATGTCATTAAATTTCTATGTGTTTTATGGAGGCCCAGTAACAACAGAATTCTTCCTACTTTAACTGGATTTTTATTTTCCATGACCAGATCATTAGTTAAGTAACTCTAACATTCCTTTTACTAGGTATTCATTTGTTTACTGAATCACAAATTTTCATACACTAAGCCTCAGAAGTCATTGATAACTATCAATGTACTACAAATTCTAATTCATTGGTAGTTTAAACATGGTAATGAGACATTTATTGTCTGATTACCAGCACAAAAAGTTCCAGTCTTCTTGTATATTCATGGAGTCAAACTGCAAAATGAAATTCATTTCTGAGATTTCATTCCTCACATGCATAATAAATGATGCCATTGTCAGCAATCAATCCAAAATAGCATTGGAATAATGTACACCACAGACAGACATGACGCACAGACAAATAAAAACCAATTTTCATTTCTTTAATGAAAGTATGAGTCAACATGGACACTAGTATATTAGAGATAGATCATGTCTGCCCATGTGCTTTGCTTTTCTCTAAAAGGAATGAAAAGGAGAACTTGTCAACAAAATCCCAGGCATCTAAAATCTCCTTACAGGATTAAAGTGGTGAATGATATTTACTAGGATTACTGTGGAGGAAAGATAACAAACTTGTCCTAAATCCTAAATTTTTGTACAGCCAAAGCAATAGATAAACATATAAGGGAATATTATTATTTTATTTTATTTTTAGAGAGTGAGCAAGAGAAAGAGAGAGAGAGGCAGAGAGAGGGACAGTCACTCTAGTCCACTCTAACCTGGAACTCACTCTGTAGCCCCAGGTTGACCTCCATCTCACAGGGAGCCACATACGTCAGCCTCCAGAGTGCTGGGATTAAAGGCTTGGGCCACCACACCAAGCTGGGAACATTAATGCTTAAGTCATTAACTCTGAACACTAATTTGGTTTAAGGGATGGGAATGAGGACCAAATAAATAATCATTATCCTGGTGCTATTTGTTTCTTTTAAAACTTAGCCTCAACATCAATAACATACAGTGATGAATTTAACTGACAAGCTAATGCTAACATGAAGCACAAAACAAGCAATTATAAAACAATGATAATCAAACATTCCTCTTCCTGTTGTTTGCTTAATGTCTATACTACCTAATCTAATCGGTTAATGCATAAAGTTCATTGCCAGATATATTCCAGTTACAATGTGGTAGAGTGACAAAGCTGGAAAAGACTAAATAGCTGGTATTTTCCAAAATATTGAGGAATTGTAATGACCCTAGTTATCCTACAATGAAAATCTTCCACAGTAAAACAAATTTGGACAATACTGTATAAATTGCTTTCTTAATGACTACAACAAGATATTCAGTAAAGTAACTTTTAATTTTATTTTAGCCAGATTAACCATAATTAGTTGTTATTGATTTGTTTTCATCTGTTGTTCATTTTCTTATTTTTGTGCCGAGTAATCAGGCCCAGGGTCTCACACATGGGTGGCAAGTGCTGTTCTACAAAACTAACTAACCTTCAGTCAAGTCCACTCCCTGTGTTTTGACATCAAATATCTATATCCATCAGGGAAATGAGACCTTTTAAAAAAATTGAATATTTTTATTTAAGAGACACAGAAAGTGAGAATAGGTGTGCCTGGGTCTCTTGCCATGGCAAATGAACTCCAGATACATGTGCCATCTTGTATATTTGACTTTAAGTACTAGTAAGGAATAGGTCCTGGGCCTGCAGGCTTTGTCAGCAAGTGTCTTTAACTGCTGAGACATCTCTCTAGCCCTAATGAGACTTTTTTTGTTTTGTTTTGTTTTGTTTTGTTTTGTTTTGTTTTGTTTTGTTTTTTCAAGGTAGGGTCTCACTCTAGCTCAGGCTGACCTGGAATTCACTCTGTAGTCTCAGGGTGGCCTCAAACTCATGGCAATCCTCTTACCTCTGCCTCCCGAGTACTGGGATTAAAGGCGTGCACCACCATGCCCGGCATGAGACATTTTATCCAAAGATAAATGATAAGTAGATTCTTAGAAAGTTTATTTTTCAAGTTCCAAAGACAGCATCTTAGTTCATGGTCTGATGAAATGTCACATCATGAATTTGCAGATGGTGGGTGTGGGATATGATTAGAAATTACTGACTGCACAATCATGTTTTTTTAAGTCAGTTTGTTTATTCATGCCTTTTTAATAAATAAATTCTGCTAAGGTCTACATAATACAAAGGAAACACAGTATCCAAGTTGTAGACCAGTCGCATTTTGTGGTAAAGTCCCTTTGTGTGCTTATAAAAATTAAATGAAAAGAAGTATTACATTTCTCTTCAGCCCACTACATACACAAAGTATGTTGCATGTGTCTGTGAGCAGACAACAACAATGCTTGACCACTACTCCCTTTTCTCCTTTCATGAGGGACTTCAATTTTCACCCCCAGTGCAGCAGGAGAAGGTCACTGGACTGGTCCACATGGCAGATCCAATGGGCTCTCTGAGGAAGTGGCATGTCACTTCGGCTCAAACACTGAAAGCTTTGTCATTTCCCCAGGGCTCCATTTTCTTACACAGGCTACTAAATCATCTTGGGATGCTGAGTAGCAGTGAGGAGAAAGGCGTTGGCAGCCAGTGTACATTTTACACAGGGGTAATTGATCCTTTCTGGTGATAAAACATCCAAATTCTGTGACTGGCTGTTACAACAGTATAAACTAAACAATTATGAATGTCATCCTAGGTATTTTAAAAAATCTTTCTCTATTAAAATGCCTCACACATCTTCATATATCACTTTAAATCGATTAAAACTAAAGACACAGTCCAAATGCTAACATTTTAGTGATTTTGTTTGTTTGTTTGTTTGTTTGTTTGTTTGTTTGTTTGTTTGGTTTGGTTTTTCGAGGTAGGGTCTTGCTCTAGCCCAGGCTGACCTGAAATTCACTATGTTGTCTCAGGATGGCCTTGAACTCACAGCGATCCTCCTGCCTCTGTCTCCCGGGTGCTGGGATTAAAGGTGTGTGCCACCTTACCTGGCAAGATAGTTTTTAGTGTTTTATAATGTGCATATGAGCCTTCATTAATAAGTCATCACTGAATATATATAATGCTATCATCAAATTTTGTGAATCTTTGCAGTTTATTTTACCATAGCAACATTTGTTAAATAGTTTTTACCAGATTCAAAATTTTACCCAACAGAAAGTTGAGGTACTTTGTTTAAAAAAAAAAAAAAAAAAAAAGCCTTAATTTGGAGAGTGGATGACCTTCATTACAGAAATTAATAAGTGCTGGAGGGATGGATAGTTAAGGAACTTGCCTACAAAACCTAATGACCCAAGGTTGATTCCCCAGTGCCTACTTAATCCCCCATGCACAAAGTAGCACATGCAACTGGGGTTCATTTGCAGAGGCTAGAGGCCCTTGAGTACCCATTCTCTCTCTGTCTCTGTATCTGTCTCCCTTTTCTTGCAAATAAATAAAAATATATATATATATTTTTTTTTAATTTTAACAACTTATTTATTGGTCATTTTTCATACATGTACACAATGCATTTTATCTTAATCTCCCCATTACCTTCTTTTGTTCCCGATCCTCCATCCCCTTTCCACGGAACACCTGCTTCTATCTGACTAGTCCCTCTTCTGTTCTGTTGTCTCCCCCCCCTCTTCGCCTTCATCATCCATATTGGAATGTTGATGGGCCCAACATTGTGCGGGTCTGGTGCAGACAACCACTGTGAGCTCATGAATGCAAAGACCAACTCATGTCTGCAATATAGTTTTTTTTTGTTGTTGTTTACCTCTATATTTTTTAAAAAGAAATTGAGAGCTGGCTCAGCAGTTAAGGCACTTGCCTGCAATGCCTAATGACCAGGGTTCTATTGCCCAGTACCCATATAAAGCCAGATACACAAACTGGAGTTTGTTTGCAGTGGCTGGAGGCCCTGGAGTGCTCATACTCTCTCTCTGTGTCTGCATCTCTCTGTTTGGAAATAATTTTTTAAAAAATTTTGATGATAAAACTTAAAAATGAAATAAGCATAAAATTTTTATAAAAATTTAGTAAAATGTGAAATTTAGTCTTTCAGGGTCTTGGTCATTTGGCTTAATATAATTCTTTGCAGATTCATCCATTTCCCCCCAAATTTAATAATTTCATTTTTGGTACTGCTAAGTAAAACTCCATTGTGTATCAATGACACATTTTTCTGTAGACGGGCATCAGGTATGATGCAATTTCTTTGATAGGCTCCTTCTTTATAATATAAATATGCATTGTATAAACACTTGGGGAAGATGGGTTAAGCCTAAAAAGTTAAAATGATGACCAAGAGCAAGTAAGAAGAGATAACTAGTAAAGGGGTAAGGTAAGAATGAAAGAACACATGTGACATGTAGAAAGAAGTGGGGAGAATAACAAGAGGACAGGAGCCTGGGAAGAGAATCAACTAAAACAAGTTGTACTCAAAAATGCTGGAATGATGTCTAATATACTGTATGCTAATTCAAAAATAAATAAAGTAAATATTCAGTAGCATTGCACTTCCTCACTGCCTAAATTTCTCATTTCAATTTCATTTTATAACACTGCAGTAGTTTGTTCCCCAATAGACTCAGGTGTTATTAAAATTTAGTTTGCAACTTCAGCACCTAGCAGGCAGAGTCCTGCTATGGGTTGGGGAGGCATGTCACTGGGGGCAGATCTGAACTCCAGTCTAAGGTATACAGAGTCAATTCTGCCTGGGTTCCTGCTATTTTTGCTGTTAGGTTTTTTTTTTCCTCTTGTTTTTGGTGGTGCTGGTTGTAGTTGCTTCTGTCTCTGCATGGATATGTGAAAGGGGGCCAGCTTCTTGTGCCATCATGGAACTTCTCCTGGTTCTATAAGCCTTAAATAAATTCCACTCCTCCTATAAACTGTGTCTAGTTAGTTTTTAAGATTTATCCCAGCAGCATGAAGCTGACTATGACAAACACCCATGTCATTTTTTTCCTATTCCAAAAACTTTTATCTATTCTCATTCATATATATATATATATATATATATATATATATACACACATACATACATATATACATACATACATACATACATATATATCAGGTAAAAGCAATTTCCATAAACATCTGAATGTGTTGCTGTTTCCATGGTCCAGAATTAAAATAGACACAATGATTATGATGTTGAAGTTTATTTCAGCAAATGCCTTTTCCAATCACCAGACACTTCAAATTGACCCTTGTACTTAATGTAGTGTAAAACTGTTTATTGCTTTATCATTCCAGGGTCAGAAATGTATTTTCCATCTCTACACTTGAAGCATGTGTGAGCAGGTGCAGTAGTAACTATATTGTGGATATGCAATGCATATGTGTAATGAACTCATTCTTTCTGAAATGTTTATTAGTTTTTGCTTTTTGAGCAACCAAGTGGTGCTGAACAAGCATGTAAACCCTCTTCAGCATGAGCTCCAACCAGTGTTCCCTACTTAAGTTTCACTGATCCAGAAGTAAAATATAAAGATTCTTTTACAGTATAATGCACAACAATTAAGCCCAATTGGGGGAAAACAAACAGAACCGTTTTTTTTTTTTTTTTATATGTTTGTAATTCAGACTATAACAATAGTTAGTTAAAGGGGTACCAACTAGCTCTGGGCCTTCAAAAGCTCTAGGCAAAACAGCAATAAAGGTAAATAAAGTCTGCCAAATACAAAAATGAAGAAATTAATTTTCCCCTCATTAGTCTCTCAAGGTTAGTCCCAGGTTCAAAAACAATGTGTAGCCACTTCCAGGATTGAAATCCTTCATCCTTTATATATATCAACAGTGTATCTTTCATATTAGATGCCTTGTAAACCCAAGGAAGACATCACAGAGCTCTGTGCAGAACAACATGTTGGAAGAAAAGAAGGAAAATCACTTCTTTAATTTGAACCATTCTAACATATACTTGGGAATGAAGTTTATAGCACACAATTTAACATAGTACATATATATGACATATATGATATAGATATAGATTATATATAGATAAATAGAGATACAGATGTATGTCTTATGCAAACTTTTTAATACACTACTTGTCAAGGCCAAATCACTTTTACTAAGAAGATGCTCCTTGTAAATTCTATGATGTGTGTGTGGGTGGGTGTGGGTGGGGCTGTATGGTGTAAGATGTGATGGATGTGTAGTGTCATATGTAGGTATATATGCCTTGTGCACATGCATGTGGAAGTCAGAAGAAAATGTCAGTTACTCTCCTCTTTTTGTTCTTAATCTGCCTGTTTCCTTGAGTATGAGTCTCTTACTCAACCCAAAGCTGTTATTTCATAGTCACAGGGTCACAGGACTGAGTTTACAGACATGCATGGCCACAGCCAGATGTTTACATGGGTGCTGTGGAATCAACTCAGGGGTGGTCTGAGACCCTATCAGTTCCTCATACTTGCATAGCAAGCGTTCTTAACTGCTCAGCCATTCCCTGTTCCTAGTAAGTTTAGAGATCACTGTTCTACTACATGAATGAAAAAAGTCAAGATATTTCACATTTTACTCATAAACAAATTATAAAAAGATAATTAAAGTTTATCTTTTCATTGTTCTTTACAATTTATATACTGTGTTTGAAAGATATAACCTGTGCATGCAGCCTACTGCATCAAGTCTGCTGCTTGCACAGGGGTGTGGGTATATATGTAAGTAGAAGAACAGATGACTGGAGCTGGTAAGGCCTAGGTGGATAAGACTCAGGGGATAAGACTGAGTAAAGGAAAGGTTGGGGGTGGTTAATCTAAATCTAAGAGAGTATATGAATAAGTCATATGGAAACCTATTTTTTTGGACAATAGCACACCCAGAAGCCATAGATTGTTTCTAGAAAAATATTCACTGCCA
Source organism: Orientallactaga sibirica (assembly GCA_036365145.1). Lineage (NCBI taxonomy): Eukaryota > Metazoa > Chordata > Mammalia > Rodentia > Dipodidae > Orientallactaga > Orientallactaga sibirica. The sequence continues at coordinate 10,369,184 of JAEOAD010000060.1, read as the reverse complement.
GGGGTGGGATAATTTCCAGTGAGCTGCTGGCTGAGGTGTTCCCTGATGTCCCCCAAAATATTACTGGCCATTGCCAAGGCTCTTGGTTTCCTACCAGGAATAGATGGTAAGACCCTATTGCTGAAGACTCCATATGCTTGAGGTGCAAGGTCACTGAGAAATCCTGCTGGAGCTGAGCTGAAAAGCTCCTCTGTATAGAGCAGCTGACAGAAAGTTGGAAAAACTATGCTGCATGCAGTTCAATGTGAGAGAGAGAGAAATCACCAGTGAAGATACTCAACAGTGGACACGGAAACCTTAAATTTGGCCAGCCAGGCCAAATGAAACAATAGGTGCAACAGTGGCATGTCTGTTATGGGGGAAACCAACTGCTCTCTAATTGGACTGGAGGCCCACTCCATGGGAGGGAATACATCCCTGATAGTGAAAACCTATGGCAGAGGTAGTCATAAGCCCTAGGGGTGTAACATCTGCTGGTATCTGGCTAAATGTATATATTATGCTCACCAAACTGCCCAGTAAGCACTTGTCTTATTGTTCACACCCATATATTAGTGCTAATCTCACTTTTGATTAGAGAAGCTTCTCTTTTCAGATGGGGGTGACCTCTGGGATAACTCAAAAGTCACCAGAGTGCTGAGAAGAAGTGGCAGAGGAGTGTTCAGCACTGAAACATGTCTTTTATATCTTCCAAGGCTCAGGAATCATTGTGGAAGAGGTAGTGAAAAGAATATAAGAACCAAAGGAAGGGTAGGACTCCTTACAATGCATTCTTCCAGACACAAAATGATCTGAATATCTTGCAGTGCCTGACACTACCTACAGAAGGCCATCGCAATAGGAGGAAAAGATGATGACATCAAAAACCAAAGTGAGACTGATTGAGAGGGAGCAGGGATATAACAGAGAGTGGAGTTGCAAAGAGGAATGTGGCAGCGGGGGGGGGGGATTACCATGGATTATTGTCTATAATCATGGAAGTTGTCAATAAAAATTTTTTTAAATAGGGCCGTAGTGTTTTATTACATTGTGCATCCCACTAACTCTGAAATTTGTAACCCTGGAACTTTAGTAAATCTGAAGTTAAGTTTTCCATGTGAAAATGGTTGAAGGTAATATGAGTAATGAATGCACTGCTATATGTAAAGCCCAACTAGAGTAAGTGACAAGTAAAGCTCAGTCCAAACTGTTTTGAGTTGGCTTAAATAATCACAGGTGACTCTCCTTAAAAATGTTAACTTTGGGGCTGGAGAGATGGCTTAGTGGTTAAGGCGCTTGCTTGCCTAAGTACCCAGGTTCAATTCCTCAGTACCTGTGTAAGTCAGCTGCACAAGGTAGCACATGCATCTGGAATTCATTTGCAGTGGATGGAGGCCTTGGTGCACCCATTCTCTATCTGTCTCTTCTTCTGTCTCAAATAAGTAAATAAAATAATTGTTGGATTCAGGGCCTGGAGAGATGACTCAGCAGTTAAGGTACTTGTCTCCAGAACCCAACAACCTGGGTTCAGTTCCCCAGTACCCAACTAAGCTAAGTGCACAAATTGGCACATGCATCTGCAGTTTATTTGCAGTGACTAGAGGCCCTGGCATACCCATATTCATTCTCTCTCCTCTCTCTCTCTCTCTCTCTCTCTCTCTCTATCTCTATCTCTCTGCTGGCAAATAAATATTTTTTTAAATGTTGGGTTCTTTAACTATGAAGGGAACAACGATGCTACTACAGTATAACATAAAAAAATAAATAGGTGCAACAAATTACAAAATATTGTAAAGCAACTTTTATTACTTCTCATTGGTGAGCTAAAACAATCCAAAACAAGGTCTAAAGAAAGGGTTTAGCCCTTGGATCACTTGTGGTGCTTATTCTATCAGTTGTATATATTTTTCCCATAGAAAGCCATGAGCATACATATATGTATTCTTATCAGTAACATGCATAAGAGAATTTTCTAGAAAAAAAATTGCTTTTATTGGAAAGATGATTGCAAAACCCATTCCACGTGGAAAGTCTTTTTCTTTTTATTTTTAGAGGTAGGGTCTCTCTCTAGCCCAGGATGACCTGGAATTCACTAGGTAGTCTCAGGGTGGCCTCAAAGTCACGGCGATCCTCCTACCTCTGCCTCCCAAGTGCTAGGATTAAAGGCGTGAACACCATGTCCGACTGGAAAATCATTTTTACAAAATACAGTGTTTTGAATGCTGGTTATGATTGAATCAAAAAGGAGTAAGATACAGAGTATTATTAAATCCCTAACTATCTAGATTATTGCATTTATCTATGCTTACAACTTCTAATGACTATGATATCTGAAGTTGTAAAATACATGCTTTCTGTTAAATTCTGACAATTTTTAGTTTTTCTATTTGTTCATGATCACTTCATCAGAAACATAATTTGAGTATTTTAGTAGAAATATATTTATTTTATTCATCAACTGCTTAATAAAAAAAAATCTTCCTTCTGAGCCTTAAATAATAGTTTAAATCTACTGGATCAACAGAAAATGTAGTGCAGAACATACCATACTTTCACACTTTTTAAGAAAATAAACATAATAACAAATATGCATTTTGATTATTTTTTACAACTGTGACATAACTTTTACAAACCTAAGACTAGGCTTTATTAAAAGTCTACCTATATAACATATTGACTAAATGCTACAACCTTTATATAGGAACTAGGAGTAGAAAGAGGTTTGATAATATTGAAAATAGCACTATATCTTTTAAGTAACAAACAAATAAAAAGTGCTGGTTAATAATGGTTGCATATTATGTTAGTATATTTTATTTATGAATATTAAATATTATAATAATCTTAAGGTAGAATTAAAACAAAAATTAGAGAAACATTTGGACATTTCAGGTCCTATATATGAACACTACCAAAAGTTCCACTATAGAAGATAAAAGATATATGTGAGACAATTTTAAAGAGAGAAAGATTAGCACAATGTTGTTTAAATTACTCTTTTCTTTAGAAATGGCTTGAAAAGATTTTGCAAAGCTATAGTACAATATCAATGCCATGACATCAGTGTTGCTGTTATTAAAATGCAGAATAATTTGAGCATCACAAGGGTGCTACAAAGTGCAATTCTTAAAACTTTCCACTAAGCCGGGCATGGTGGCGCATTCCTTTAATCCCAGCACTCACACTTGGGAGGCAGAGGTAGGAGGATTGCCATGAGTTCGAGGCCACCCTGAGACTACATAGTGAAATCCGGGTCAGCCTGAGCTAGAGTGAGACCCTACCTCGGAAAACAAAAACAAACAAACAAACAAAAAAATAAAACCTTTCCACTGAATAAGGAATACTCAAAGAAATTTCCAAACCAAAGTTTCTTATGGCCCATTTCTCATTGTTACTCTGATATGGTTCCCAGACAGTAACATTTTTGACAAAAATACCTTAGGTGACAATGTCCATGTGGGTTTCCAGTAAGAAAAAAGGACTAAAGCTGAATGTGAACTTCACTGGTGCTTTCCCTTTCCTAGTTGTCATCGGTGTTAGGGGAAAAGAGAGTATTTTTAGCCAGTACAGAGCAGGTATGTTAACATGAGCGAGTTTCTGGTTGTTACTGCTGTTGTGCATGTATAGTGTGTGAGTATATAGTGTACGTACATGTGTGTGCAGATGAGTGCTCCATGTGCACATGAGCAGTGTATCTCACTCAACGCACCACTGCTGTTTTCAAGGTTTTTCTTTTTTGCCCTGGTCAACAAATCTGGTGTCCTCCTCCACTGAAACGGGTGTTATAGATGTGAATGGCCACACCCAACCGTTTACGCAGGTACTCTGAAAGTAAACTCTGGTGGCCTCAGGAGGTTTCAGGCCCTCTCATGTTTGCAAAACAAGAATTCTTCATCCTAACCCTAAGCCATCTCTTCAGCCCTCAGGTGAGTTGTAAGAATAGTGGCATCAGTATTAGCTGCTAATATTCCATAGCACTTGCTCTGGAAAAGGTACTGACAAAACCAGGCATTAAAGAGCCCAAGCAATTAACATAATAAAGCAAGAATAATACAACAAATTTTTTAGTTATGAACTGATAAAGGAGAGATTTATAGGACACACCCATGAAAGCATCCTGAATAATTATGAGATAGGGCTGAGTCACTGATACAGATTCTATTACAAAATGAACACAACATACCCCTAGTTCTGCCTTATAATTCTTAAAATTTACAGCCCCTCTACCTAAAGTGATTGGGTTCTAAGGGTTTTTTTTTTTTTTTTGCCTTCTGAGAGTATTTACTGCTCAGTTCTTCAGTTTGTGGTCTTGTTTATGTTTGTAGTCATGTTGTGTTCCTATCCTGAGAGAGGTGGTCTTTCTTTCATTTACTGTACTTGTCCTTAAAGGTAAGTTTGCCATAGACACTGCCAAGACTCCTGCCATGCATCCTACGGTATTCTCTCTCTCTCTCTCCCTCCCTCCCTCCCTCCCTCCCTCCCTCCCTCTCAGCACTCAGCGTGTGTCCTTTCCTCTGTCTTTTAAAATGTAGCAACTTATTAAATTAAAGCCAGATCCTACTCCTAATGTAACCAAAGTTTCGGGTTTGAAGAGGTAGAATGTATGTAATCAGTACTACCTGGTATCTGTGAATAGACATTACAGCCCCGAGCCTAGAGTGTGATGTTTTGAGTTATTTCTCTCATTATTAACATGGGAATTGGCTTGACATTTAATTTACTGCATTTCTTCATCTAGTTAAAAGAGGCAAGAGGAGAATTGTAGCCAGGAACAAATTGGCTCCCTTGCTCTCTTTTGTGTGGATGTACGCTCAACCTTATTTCTTTAACAGCTCATAAGATGAACGTGAATGTGCTGAATAGAATGACAAAGGCATGTGATTGTTTGGTTCTGAACGAGTCTCACCTGCAGGTGTTTCACTCTTGCTTTGTCAACTTCTTTCTTAGAATCTAATTTCTACCCTCTGGTTTTGAATACATAACTTCTCAATACTGAGCGGAGATTTCTTTTAAAACATATTCAGCATTCTTTTCACTCATAGTTCCTGTGCAAATGCTTTGAATTAAGGACCAGGACATGTTTCTTTTAAAACGGTCATTTCATTCAAGTTACCTAAATTTCACATGTATTATCACAGTACAACAAATGCCTTATATGTCTGAGGCCCTCTCACCTACCATCTCTTCTGAGAAGTAATTCAAAATATATCATGATGTCCTTTAAAACAGCCGAGCACCAGTTTTATAAAATTGAGTGCACAATATAACTTTTGCTAACAACAAGACAAAGTAACTTTGATTGATTCTCTGGGATAGAATGAAAGTAGAAAACATTTTAATTTCTATCCTTCCATATCCCAATATCTAATATTCACCGAGTATTGTTGAATATAACAAAACCTTTTGACAGTCAAACTTGAATTTTCATACTGGCATTTTAAGCTCATTTTTAGTTACAGGTGCCCAGTGTTAGACTAGAGATGGAATAACACATTCAGGTTATATGACCCCGAGACCAAGAAGCTCAAGCTTTGTGGAGAGGCAGACGGCTCAGACTGATGTCCCCTTCTGTCACTGTTTACCTCCACATCTGGGATGTTTCTGTTGAACACCGGTGACAGCCTGCAGGAAGTGTCATGGCACAACATATACTTGGCTCTTTTCAGGGAAAGTGGGAAGAGCCAGAGAGTTAGTGCTCATGGGAGCGACAGACACTAAGCCTGGATGGGATGGGTTGATGCTTTGGGAGGACTTTGTGAGCTGTGGGCTATTCCACCTCTTTGATCTTCCAGGAGACCTCATCTCACTGCTGATTCTTCATTTCCCTGTCCATTGAACACAGGATTATTTTCAAAGTAAAGTACTTAGTTTTAAATCCTTGATTAGGATGCAATTGGAATTATGTACCTCGAGCCTCATCTCTTGTTGCTGGCTAGATTTCTCAGGCCCTCTTTGGTCATCTCACATTCTCTTCCTCCCCATTCATGCTCTTCAGGAGAGCCAGAACTTGCCAAAGTCAGACCAAGCTCCCAAGGATGCAGATGTAGAAACTGGCATTTCTTCTTAAGGCTAAGTGCAAGCCTTGTGGTACTGTCCCTCTTACTATATTCTATTAGCCAAAGCAACCTGCCCACATTTAAAGACAAGAGATAATACAGGAGGTGAGGACTGTAAGACAAGGATCCCTGGGGCCACTGCTGTCATGAACTGTCCCTTGTGGGTGTGTTAAGAGTAAATCCCATCAGTCAATGGTGGCATTAAAAGGGTAGGAGGACAGTCTAATACTCAGCACAGGATTTAACTCACTCTTCCATCACTTACTGACAGGCAGGTATTAAAAATAGACCAAAGATAATTAAGTACAGCTCTAGAATTCTTTCTTTAATTTCCTTACAAGAAAATATGGAACATCTCATATGTGCCCTGAAGTCAGCTAGTCACAGTGGGAGTCGCTTACCTACACAGTTACCAGTTCTTTTGGTTCTCAGAGTCAGTCTTGCTCCCCCCCCCCCCTCCACATAGCATAGCACTTATTGCAACGTGATTTCAATAAACACTTACAAAAGTGATGGGATGATTCAATAAACCTAAGTGGCGGATCTTCCTCATAACATGTTATTTTTCTTAATTTTTTTCCTCTTCTCCATTGGTTTACTTTTGCACAAACAAAAAACAACTCAATATGCAAGAACTATAAAACACCCAATTCTCAAAGCCATTAAGGCACAAGATTTTAAAACTCTTTGATAATCTCTTTGCTTCCTTTTCTCCTATGAGCTCAATGCTTGAATTCAGTACTTGAACCATTTATCTTATATAGTTCAGTTAGAATGCAACTATTTAAATTAAATTAGAGTTGATTGTTTAAAATTTATATATGGTTTGAAATGCTCTAACTGTGAAAGTTGACAATTTGACTTCTATTTATTTCTGCATGGTACATATGCATTTGGTATAGTGATACAATGTGACATCAAAACTTTGAGCTAACTTCTACTTCTGAATTTTTCTCTAGCAATAACTGAATTTGGTAGATGTAAATTGCTGCCTATGGTTCCATAAAATGAGCTATGGCAGCAGGAGGAAAGGAAAGATTTCTTTTATAGGTTTACTTCAGAAAAATATGTACTACCATCAAATATGAATATACATATTGATTCCATTTATAAATTGAAAAGTGCAGATGGCCCTAAGTTAGGCTACATATCAATTGACATATATCCTACACAAAAAAATTCCACACATAATTTTCTAAACGTAGCACAAACTAAACTGTCTGCAAAGTCTACAAAGAATGTCTTTCTCACATTTTATTGCAATAATCCCAGATGAGAACAACACATTTCAGATAAAGTGTAAGCAGCCAATATTTACACAATTTTCAGTGGACATGCTCTTCTAATGATCCTTTGCTCAGTGTTTGCCAGAGAATATAAATTCTTTCTCATGAAAGAATATTGCCTGTCTTATAAATGCTGTGGCTTGCATAAAATCTTGCAAATCCAACAAAGTTTTAGCTCTTAGTATACATAAAATTTGTCATTCCAACCCTGGGACTGTATATGCTTAACCTTCTGAAGGGGGATCCTCACATTTTTGAGAGAAGTCAGCTCAGCGGAGAGCATACATGTATTACAGTGAGCAACGGTACCCTTGCTGTGGCCTCCCCCGGCTCTGCCTGTCTAAAGGCTTACAGAAAAGCTAGCTGGAACAATTATACATCCACCAGGCAAGGCTGATAATGTCATTATACAGTGACTGCTAATGACATGGGAAATGGGCAAATATCCAGCACTAGTCAGCCTATTTTAGATTTAATAACATCTTTTGGTTTACTTTGTTTTCTATTATCATTATGCATTTGTTATATTATGGGACTTAGAGCATAACAAAAGGGGATAAAAATCATTTTGAAAGATTCCTATTTGTTTACACATGGAAATTTCTAAAATTTTAAATTTTATTACACAACTATGTGTAATAATATTCAAACTGTCTTAGTTTGTATGTTATAAAACCATCTGTCTGTTTGTTCCAAATCCAGGAGAATACTAATATTTTTTAGTGTGTTTTAAAATCCACATGTGGCATTTTAATTAAATGAACCAAAAATACTTCCCAAACCATTGGCAGAATTGGGAACACTGTTTGTAATCATTTTAAAATTTTCTTCATGGCCATCTGCTGATTTCTCAGTATCATTTGCCTTGCTTAGTACTACTTTTAGAGACTAACATTGTATTTTCCAGATTAGAAAACTCAGGCGGTGTTTCCAATTGTGTTTAAAGTGTAGCATTCAGGGCTGAGGAAATGGCTCATAAGTTAAAAGTGTTTACTTTCAAAGCCTGTTGGCCTGGGGATTTGATTCTCCATTCAGTTTCCAAGCAAAGCCAGATGCCCCAAGAGGAGAATGTATCTGAAGTTTGTTTGCACCAGCAAGAGGTCCTTACACTCCCATATATAATCATTCATTCATATTCATTCTCTCTCTCTCTCTCTCTCCCACTCTCCTCCAATAAATAAACTACTAGAGAAGGCTCATAATTTTGAGCTGGAGAGATGGTCCAGGGGTTGAAGGTGCTTGCTCGCAAAACCTGACAGCTTGGATTTATTCCCTAGTTTCAATGTAAAGCCATATACACAAAGTGGCATATGTGTCTACAGTTTGTTTGCAGCAGCACGAGGCCCTGATGTGCCATTTTTCTCTCTCACTAATGAATTTTTTTTATTTTAATTATTTATTTATTTGAGAGAGGGAGGGAGGGAGAGAGAGAAAGAGGCAGATAGAGAGTGAACAGACACACCAGGGTCTTTAGCCACTGCAAGCAAACTTCTGACGCAGGCACCACCTTGTACATCTGGCTTTATGTGGGTACTGTGAAATTGAACCTGAGTCCTTAGGCTTTTCAGGCAAGTGCCTTAACTGTTGAGCCTCTCTCCACTCTAATGAATATTTTTTAAAAATAATAAAGAGAATCATTCTATTATCTTTTCATTTATTATCCTGACATTATGAATATTTGATATATTCCTCTAAATATACATGTGAATAACTTGTCCTTTCAACTTAAAATCAGTGACTACATATTGTTTCTTTGAGCCACAACATGCACATATAATCTGATCAAAAAATGATCCACAAGGGCTAGAGAGATGGCTTAGTGGTTAAGACACTTGCCTGCAGAGCCAAAGGACCTTGGTTCGATTCCCCAGTACCCACGTAAGCCAGATGCACAAAGTGGTGCATGCTTCTGGAGTTTGTTTCCAGTGGCTGGAGGCCTTGGAGCGCCAATTCTCTCTCTGTCTCCCCCCCCACCCCACCCCACCCTGCCGCCTTTTTCTCTCTCTCTAGTAAATAAATAAATAAAAATAAAATATAAAAAAGAAAGTGAGCCGAACGTGGTAGCGCATGCCTTTAATCCCAGGACGTGGGAGGCAGAGGTAGAAGGATCGCTATGAGTTCGAGGCCACTCTTGAGACTCCAGGTCAACCTGGGCTAGAGTGAAACCCTACCTCGAAAAACCAAAAAATAAATAAATAAATAAATAAATTAATTAATTAAAGTAAGTGATGGTCAAGCTAAACTGATCTTCTAGATGTATTAAATGTACACTGTACTATATAAGATGCATGGCAGGGTGGGGGTTGGAGATATAACTCAGCCAATAAAGCACATTCCCCACAAGGATCAGGGCCTGAATTTGGTCCTCATTACTCAAATAAATGCTGACTTTGAGTGTAGTATTCCCTCAACACAGAGTGCATGTGATATCCCCAGTACTGGGAACGTGGAGACAGGAGGATCTCTGGAGCTTTCTGGCCAGCAGTCTAGCCTCATTAGTAAGATGGAGGCCAGTGACAGGCCCTGTCTCAAAAGAGGTTTTCAGGATCTCTGGAGATGACACACTAGATTGTCCTTGAGGCTCAATGTGCATGTGAACATATGTGAATGCACACCTGCACAAACACATGTGCCCTCACACATACAAGCATGTATACACACCACACATGCAAATGTAAAAGAAAACAATGGACAGCAAATTTTTATGGCAGATAAAGTATATTGTATAATAATTTTCTTAAGTTCTGTGTTCTGGGACTCTCATGACTTTCTTCTCATCCTTATTAAAGGACCATCATAAATCTCAACCCGTGACAGACAAATTCAAGGCCAGACTAGACATGGAACAAAGAATCACCCTGTTTCTCATTGTTGTTTTTCTCACAGTTGGGCAGGTGAGTGGAGGATCTCAGCAGTCTAGGTTAACTCTGATCATGATTGGCCTCTGCGTCCTTGCCTTTTCCCAATGTAACTGGGTCAGTCTTGAGTAGAGTGCACAGTAGGAAGGTAACATCCCTGTCCTGTATAACCTGACCATGTTCCAGATGGGCAAGGTGCCACGTTAGCAGATGGTAAAAGACCAGAGCCCGAGAAGAGAATGTATGTGCCCCTGATTTATAGGCGTATTTATGGTGGTAGAATGTTGAAGTTGCAGTTTCTGTGAGACTCTAAGTTTATGGGGATGAGACATTTAGTTCAACTAAGAGTTCATTAAATTTAAATTGGACCAAAGGAAGTTGTGATATATTCTACTTAATTTGAATTTAATATTTATAACCTTCGTGGAAAATTCCACTGCTCCTCTGGGTGTGTATTCTGATTTATATCACTGTTGCATATGGTTTTCATCCTACCAACTTTGAAAAGGAAGAAGAAATTTAGAACGCATTCTCAAAACCATAAAAGTTATATTGATTTAACCCACCATTGCATAGTAATAATAATTTCCTAAATTTTTCAAGATGTTTTCTATGTTTGTATAACAAGTGCAATAATGAATATTTAACTAATATTAGAACATAAATGTTTTTGTCTCTTTTTTCCCTCAGGAGAGAATAGTCCCTGTCTTCTCACTTTACACCTTTATGGATCTGAATATGAAATATCTACCACAGGGTCATGCATTGAATGTTTGGTCCCAAAATAATGGTGCTATTTTGGCAGATTCCTGAAATTTTAGGAGGCCTGCCTACAAAAGTAGGTCTTTCGGTGACACTCCCTTGGTGATTCTGTCCCTTCCCTCTTCCTGTGTCTCACTCTTTGCTTCCTGTGTTCTATGAGACAGGAAACGCCTCTGCTACATGGTCCCTGCTACCCTAATAGTTTGCCTCATGACAGGCCGCAAAATACAAAGCAAAAAACTAGGTACTGGACTGTCCACAAGCCATAGTAATAATCCTTAAACTGTTTTCAGATACTTTGTCTCACACACACACACACACACACACACACACACACACATCTTGCATGACCGCCATAAGCACTAGATCTACAGTTTGGAAGTAAAATAATGTTAATACATTGAAATGCTGAGACACAGAAAGGAAACGAGTGCATTTGTGAACTATACAAAAGCATTTTGTTTTTGGACATACAGATCAATACATGCTTGATTAAGGACTTAATAAATATTAACATTATTATCTTCAACCTGCAAGGTACTGAAACTAAATATGGGATATTCTAGAAGTTGATATGTGTACTACAGACCCCTAGAGTGTTTGCAAGGACCCTGAGGCTTGATGGCTAGGAACACTGGTACCATGTGGTCTGTTCCACTACTATGAGGATCACCACTGTGAGACCAGCAGAGAAGCCATTTAACAAGGATCAGCAGGAGAAGATCCTTCATCACCTCCACCATAGGATCAGCTCAAGAACAAGTGACTCCAGAACTTCACCCAGGTCTGTGTGGCCACAAATCTGAAGCTTCATCTACTATAAGAAACTTCTAATTTATCTAAAACTTTATTAAATGTATGTTTACCAGGAAAAAATGCTACAATCTTTTGTGCATCTCAGAGTATAAAACTGGAATTGTAGAGGAGCAGAAGTGTCCTTAAGGACTTACACATTTTCATAATCTTTTATCTGTAATCCTTTCTATTTTCCATGAAACATAAAACTACATTGTTTTTAGCTTCCAAAAAAGCAAATAAATTTCAGTGATTTTTTAAAAGCTACTTAGAGATGATTTGAACTTTCCTTTCAAATTCTCAAGTTCTTTGAGATTATTTTTTTTGATATATTCCCTGCTATGCATTTTGGTAGAGGATTCCACAGGGTTATACAATCAGGTTCTTTAAGGTCTGTTTTTAAGCAAAGCATTCACTAAGTAAAGATTTGATGCAAATGTCTGCTATCTATGGGAAACAGGTATATGGGCACAGGGATATATATATATGTATATGGTCTTTTGCATTATCTACTTAAGGGACACAAACAGAAAGTTCACCTAGTTTCTCTTGTTCCATAGTTTATAGCACTGACCATGAATCGTGAAGAAAACTACCATCTCACAGCATTAAAGTGAGTTATAGTCTAAATTGAAGGTATACATTACATACTTTACCAGAATTCAAGTTTTTCAGTATCAAGGTTCTAATCTTCACATTTATGCTTGCCTTACAGAGACTAGAAAGGGAAAAGATACTAGTCAGTACACTAGTAACTGATTCAGATGCTCAGGCTTACTGAAAAACCAGACTTTTGGAAGGAATATGACATGGCCCTTGCTCATTGTAAAGGTAAGTTACAGTCAGGTTGCTTCACAGAAAATAGAATTGTAATAACTAAATGACCACAACTCAGCAAGCATTGGTCCTAATTCATAGAGGATCAGAAAATGCACTGTTTAACAAGAACCATTACTTAATGATGGTCACTCATGCACATGTCATGTACTCAAACACCGTCCCCTGTCAGCAGACTCATACTCTCTGTGATGTAGCCATGGGAAGTTGTTGTGTACTATCTTCAAATCCTCTGAGAGAATAACATGACCTATGATGTGTATGCATAAGTGCATACCTATGTACATGTATATAGGTACATACATGTATGTGTGCATATTGTGTCAAAAGTCCTTTTCTGGTAACCCTCATTGATGTCTTTATATCTGTAGTACTTTTCAAAAATTTAAAGTACATCTACCATCTGTTACTATGAAATGTTTGTATATGTGCAGTATCAAAGTATTTTCTGACTGTCTCATCTATCTCTTCTTCACATTAGACTTATTATTATTACGTCTTCTCAAATAGCCTTTCCCTTCCCTCAACATCTTAGAGTTTCTACACTCATCAGCTGCACATATTTTTTTCTGCATTAAAGGTCAAACTTGTTCTCTGGGATGCATTATAAATGTCAGAAAGTGAGCACACAGTGGTGGAAATGGCCTCTGCTGCAAAGCACACATAAGAGGATTGCCATGTGGAGCTCGCACTGCTAAGAGCATTTGCATCGCTCAGAGCTAATGCTCAGTTATCCAGGGTAAGAGTACAATCAGGGTGAAAATTTACCAAACAGCCAGTTATAGAGAAAATATGTATGAGGAGAGCAAACATATCAGTGCATGCGTGTCCCTGTGTGTGCTGTTAAACAAGCAGTGAGGTGTGCCATGCCTGTCTCCTTGATGGAGCCTAATTCCCCTCCTTCTGCCCCTTCATCTGCTGCTTTCTAATATTAACACGAGCCTGGCGAGTGACCTTATGTACGTGTCACTGTGTAGGCACCCTTCTATTGTTCAACAAAATCATAAAGACATTTATCCCTGCACCTATAAAGTCAATATCCTGAAAACCTCATATTTCTTTTTGTTTTCTCCCAAATTGTATTCATCTTCTCTAACAATTTTCAGTTTCTTTCACTTTAAAATCCACTAACCTTGTTCCATCTACAAACATACAAATATACAAACATACTTATTCCTTTTTTTTTTTTTTTTTTTTTTTAGTGTCTCACTTTACCCAAGGCTGACCTGGAACTGACCCCGTGGCTCCAGGCCAGCCTCGAACTCACAGCAGTCCTCCTACATCTGCCTCCCAAGTGCTGGAATTAAAGGCATGTGCCACCATGCCCAGTTTAATTCTCTTTTTTAAAAGGAAGAAAAGAAAGTGAAACAACAAAAATCACCATTGATGTCAAGCATTCTTTTCACATTTTTATATATACTATTTTATTTCTTTTAGACTCTAGAATCCTCACAATTGCATCAGATCTGTACTTGTTAAAGAGAATTTGTTCAATTTTTGTGACCAATCACAGGAGTGAAACTCTATCTAAAAATAGTATATTTCCTTTTTTTTTTTTTTTTTTTTTTTTTGGACCCAGCAGATATTTCTTCTTGTTTATAACTGTTTGGGAAATTTATCTCTGTTGACCATCTTTTTCACGCTTTCCATATTTCTACAGAATTTCAACTGTTCAGTAACATTCTCAAATTTCTAGCCATTCTCTGGCTTTCTGATTTCTTTGCTGGCACTTTCTCTGGTTGTTTTACTATAGATATAGTTTAGGTTTGAGATACATTGTATTTTAAAGATAGAAAGCATTTTGGTGGTCATTTACTCTAAAGAACAAGCTGAAATACCATCATCTGCAGAGTAATGGATCTGGATGAGTATGACCAAAAGACCATGTGTGTAAGCTTGAAATCGAACTTGGTACAATTGCGAGGCAAATGGAACCTTTAGAAGTACAGCTGTCTGGAAGGTCCTTGGGTCACTGGGGGTGTCTTCTGAAGGGCACTGTGGCATATCAGCTGCTTGCTATTTCTCTTTGCTTTTGGCCATGAGTTTGTTCACTCCTGCACTCCCCACCATTGCCACCCAGCAGCCCCCTTCTAGAAGCCAAAAACAAAGAGCCAAGCTCATATAGGGATGAAGACTCAAGGACTAGAGGCCAGCTAAGCATTTTTCTCTTTATAAGTTAATTACCTCAGGTATTTTATTATAATAGTGGAAAGTGTACCAACATACCACCCTTTTGATGTCAGAGCATTTGCACTATAAATCGACAACTTACAATTTCTATGGCTTTTCATATTTTAGAAATCTGATTCATTACTACTCTTGATCCATAAATATTCATATACCTCTACCATAAATTTGAATAAAGTAAATATTAATTTGCATATATGTACACAAACAGGTGATAATTATTTTTCAATCTCATTCTGTTTTTATAAAAGATTTCAAGTAAAATGAAGTCATGTGACTAAAGTTCCCAAGAAGCAGTTGCAGATACTTCCAGCATCCTCCAAACTGATTGACAGATAGAACTTCTGTGTTGGAGAGATGGGATATTTCAAATTCAAAACCCAATTATTGGACTGGAGAGATGGCTTAGCAATTAAGGCACTTGCCTAAAGACCCATGTTTGACACTCCAGATCCCATGTAAGCCAGACACACAAAAGTGAGGCAAGCGCAAGGTTACACATGTCCACTAGGTAGCTCAAGGTCTGGAGTCCAATGGCAGTGGCTGAAGCCCTGAGCGCCAATTCTCTCTCTCTCCCTCTGTCTCTATCTCTCTCTTGGGCTCTCTCACTCTAAAAAATAAATTTTAAAAATAAAAATAAAATAAAATAAACCCAATTATCTTGGGCTATCATTAGCTCCCTGAATAGCCATGCATTGCCTACCTCTGTGTCTAGGCCTAATGTCCTTGTGAGTATCAGGTGAAAACTTTTGGAAATGTACTAATAGTCTGCTAGCTTCCACCAATCCAAAGGCCAAGAATGTCATCAGATAGCATCTGAAGCTGACAGCAGAGATCCCCCTGCCATGCTGTAACCTGCCTACCCTACGTTTCCACTAATGTGTTTGAAAAGTGCCTTGGCTTAAGGCCTTTGGGTCTGTAATGATAAAAACTTCACGACAGTGCTAGCATATTGGAACATAGAATTTGGGATGACCCAAATTTGTGTTTTCTGGCCATGACCACTCCTATTTGGCTCCACAATAAGCTATCTTTTATTCCCTTTGAGATGAGAGCTGTGTGTTTTGCATTGACAGTTAATATATGTTATAATTTAATCCAGTAATTTATGCTACTGAAACTGGTGTTAAAGAATATACTTGTTGAAATTTTCTGTACTTATTATAACTTTTACTCTCAAACAATGAAGGTTGACATCTATAAGCAAACAACGGAATATAGACTGATATTTCAGTGGTCTTTGGGAAAAAACAAAGGAGAATTTGGTTCTACCTAGTTCATTTATTGAGTGTTTATTTTATAGGCACTGGGATTTTGTTTTGGACTCAAAGACTTATAAACTTTAGGAGCTCAGAGAGCCATCAATAATATTATGTACAAAATTAAAGTATTAATGAAGTCCCCGAAAATTCATGAGTAATCACTAAATGATCAGCAGTTATCTTACGCATGGGCAAATGCCATGGAAAACAACTAACACTATATATACACACACATATATATATTAGTTATGTTGAAAATATATATTTATATTTAATGTATTTTAGAATTTTGGTTTAGCAAGAAAGAGACATAAAATAATTCCTATGATGAACATGTTATGAAAGGACAGAATTGGTATATCATGAGAGTTGCCAGATTTATCAAATAAAAATTATAAAGATTTTGGGCTGGAGAGATGGCTTAGCTGCTAAGGCACCTGCTTGCTAAGCCTAAGAATGCTGGTTCCAATGCCCAGCGGTTCCAATCTCCAGGTCCCACGTTTAGCCAGATGCAAAGTGACGCAAGGGCACAATGCCGCACTTGCCCACAAGGGGGCGCACACATCTGGATTTCGTTCACAGCAGCTGAGAGACTGCTGGCGTGCCCATTTCTGTCTCCCTCTCTCTCTCTCTCTCTCTCTGTCCCTCTCCAAAAATAAATAAAAAATAATAAAAAAATTATAAAGATTTTTAACTGAATTTTAATCTCAGATGAATACTAATACATAGGTATTAGTATTTTGTATTTTATGAATGTGTGTCTAATTTCAAGTTAAAGAATAAAAAAATTAAATATACATTATATAGGTAAAGCAGTATAGTAGGAAAGGATTCTGTTACAGGCAAATTGAAAGGACCAAATGTGGAAAGATATAAGATCAATCTAGCATTAAAAAAAAAAGTGGGGGGGTGGAGAAATGGCTTAGTGGTTAAGGCATTTGCCTACGAAGGCAAAGGATCCTGGTTCAATTCTCCAGGACCCACGTAAGCCAGATGCACAAGGGGCACATGCATCTGGAGTTCGTTTGCAGTGGTTGGAGTCCATGGCACACCCATCTTTCTCTCTTTCTCTGTCTCTTTCCCTCTCTGTCTATTGCTAATAAATAAATAAATAAAAATAAATAAACCAAAAAAAATTTTTTTAAAAACCACTATGTGTTTGGGTTACAAAGTGCAAGGGGGTTAATAACAAATTTGTAGAGGTAATGTAAACTACAATTTTGTATGACCTAGGGTACGTATTATTAACACCTATAAAAAGCCAATGCTAGCAACATGTCTAGCAGTGATGGGCACTGAAATTTCTGGGCAGTTCTCTTGGTAGCCAGACTGATTCTGGTGTGCTGTGCACATTCTTGGAACAACTCATTAAATCTATTTAGTATTGTGAAATAGTTACTAGAAAAGTAATAAATTCATGTAATAATGAACACATATTTAAAATAACACTAAAATATGGAAATCCATTTGCAGTTCTAATAATTATTGAAATTTTAAGTGATGAATATAAGTGAAAATGATTCACATTACTAAATGATACATATGCATGATATATTGAATTATACTTATACAAATTATTGGATTATATATAATTTATCATTGTGGCAAAAACAGGTACTTAACTATGATAGTTACCATGAATATTTATTAAAGAAAGAAATACTAAGTGTTAGAGAATATTAGACTGAAAATGGAAATGTAGTTTTCACAGCCAGAATCACAGCTTTATGAACCCTATTCATGGATTTCTGGAGAAACATGAACTTCTAGGCAATGTCCCCTTCTGTTGACTACATATGTCAGCATGGACTCATTAGTCCCTATCACCCTGCACTGTCAGGCATGGGCTACCCAATTTGTCAAGTGTAACAGAAACCACTCACTAAGAACTTTGATTTCACAATGCATGGCTTCCCTCGCCTTCTTTTGCTTGCTTGTATACTGTATAATATTACATCCTCTTTCTACATATTTAAGAGATTGGAAGCTACTTGGTGATGCTCCCCTTATACAATGCTACTTACAGACCACGGTGCTACTAACTAACACTGAATAAGATTTACAACTGTGAGATGAACACCAAATACCTAATCTCTTTTCTAACAGTGGCAACATTTTTATTTAATTTTCAGACACATTCATTCACTAGCAGGACCCTTTAATACCTGACCCCAAACAATCTTTTCTATATAAAATGCTACCTTTTATGGGGCTAACATTTCATGTAGATGACCATCCATAGTGTTAATTACTAATTCCATGCCCCTTGACAGTGGTTCTTACCTCTCACTTTCGTTTTGTAAAATATTTTATTTGTATGTATTTATTAGAGAGAGAGAGAGAGAGAGAGAGAGAGAGAGAGAATGAGGGCACATGGGTCTCTAGCCACTGCAGATGCACTCCAGACCATGCATATCTATGCATGTGGCTTATGTGAGATCTGAGCAATCAAACCTGGGGATTTCTCCAGCCAATCTCCTTCACTCTTCCCCCATCTCCTCACTTTTCCCCCTTTCTCCATCCATGCTTAAGGCTAACCTAAGCCATATTATCATCCATACTCTCTGGTTACATAATTCTGAATATGAACATTTAATCATCTAATCAATTCTTATGTTCAGCCACTGTCATGCAAACAGCCTATACTTTCCTTTTCTAAGCTTTTTTCCACCTCAGTTGTCAGGTGAAATAAACTACCTGCCTTTGAAAAAGGACATCCTGCTTCTTTAGTGTTGCTGAAGCAAAAGGAAACCATGACTGGTAGTAGGTATAACTAAAGGTCTCTCAGTAGAACCAGACAATGCTTTTTTAAAAAAATGTTTATTTTTGTTTTTAAGGTGATAGATACGCTGAATGTACTGGTTTGTCCATTATGCAATGAGTACATAAATTTAAACATCAATAGTACCCCAGAATATATGCAATTATATATAAAGACCAAACACAAGGAAATGAAAGTAAAAATATGATTTCCTTATCTGTCCTCTCTTCTGCTCAACCCCCTCCAAAAACATACACACACATACACACCCCTGACTGTTTGCTTCTTTTAACTTAACAGGTATAACCTTAAGATTTTACAGAGAAAATATAGTAACTCCTTCATTCCCAAGCCAAGCTCACAATCTTACATTTGGCACAGTCATTTTCACTTTTCCTCCTGTTACAATGAGTGATGATCTATTGTACAAAGGGAAATTTCTTCACATATGGCTGGGATTTTCTTTTTAATCTCTTCCCACATCTTTTATTATCTTACTATGTTTATGCTCCCTTTCACCATGGTCCCCAGTTTAAAAGAAGTAATTTTCCCTGTATCTTCAGACTTAAAAACAAATAAATAAAAACATAAGTAAATAAAGCACCTCACCTCTCCGTTACTTTGATTTCTTACTTTGCCATCCATTTTCCATCCCCCTCTAAAGAGGATTTCATAAATGGCTTGACTAAAGTTGTCTTTTCTACTTTCTTACCTTTCATTCGCTTCTATTTTACTTTCAAAGGGATTTCACAGTAGTTTGAAAAAAAAATCATTTTTGCATAAAGTATATCATCACTTTTCTATTATAGTGTGCAGATGGCCAGACTAATGCACAGAAGTAAATTTATTTCCTAAGTTAGATGAAACAACTCTTTTATAACCTTGATCCCATTTGTGGAGAGACAATGCAATTTACTAAATGGCACCCCGGTGACCTGAGAGGTTAATACAGATCAAACACGCAAGTAGTTTTTAATCTGTGCTGCAAAGCTGATCACGGTCTAGTGAATCCACAAGTGGAATGGTGGTGACCTCCATGAGACCCAGGGCTGCCTGCTCCTGAAGAATTACTGAGGTTTACCCACATTTTGCTTCCTTTTGCCTCTCAAGCTACAATTACAGCTCAAATTCACATTGAAATTTTATGAAGTGAGTTTGGAGCTAAGGTGCATAGCTCCTCAAAAGGAAACTACCATGCAATTTTATATTTAGGAGAGGCTGTGTAGGTAGTGGGAAGCATGAAAATGAAGAACATCCCTATAAAATGATCTTATTATGTAACATACTTTTATTAGTTGCTTTTTATGTGGGTGTGTGTCTAAATAAATATATATATAATATATGTTCTATATTATAAATAGTATATCTATGTTAAAAGTATGTTTATCAGGCCTGGAGAAGTGACTTAGTGGTTAAGTGCTTGCCTGTGAAGCCTAAGGACCCTGGTTATAGACTCAATTCCCCAGGACCCACATAAACCAGATGTACAAGGTGATGCATGCATCTGGAGTTTGTTTGCAGTGGCTAGAGGCCCTGTTGCACCCATTCTCTATCTACCTGCCTCTTTCTCTGTCTGTCTGTCACTCTCAAATAAATAAATAATAAACAAAAAAAAATTTTAAAGTATGTTTATCAACAGATAGTTGCATAGAGAAATATGAAGAATTATCATAAAGAGAAACAAAAACAACTCTAAAGAGAATTTTAAGTTCAGAGGTAATGAAAATTAAGATGAGGGAGAATCAGGTAGCCAGTCAGGAGAAAGGGCCCAAGAAGGGAACACCCACCTGCCTGCTTCAGCAGAACCAGAGTTCAGCATCTGATCCAGTCATCCAATCAGCTCTCTTGCCTTAATCTAATAAAGTCTCTAAGTCTTACCCTATGAACTATGGATTTTAATGCTTTGCTTTCATAACACAAGAGTCCGAGGTACCCTAAATCTGTTGGTGCATTAGCATATTGGTGTATTGGCAAGGAGCCCCAAACCTCCTGTTACAAAGGGATTAAATATGACTCAAGAAAAAATCAAGCTCTTTATTCAGGGCTGTGATATACCTGGCTCAACCTCACTTCTATTTTTAGAGTAATTTGCACCAACAAATTACCAGTCTTAAAATATGTTAAGTTGAATGACAATGACATTAAAATTAACTACTGATGGGGTCCCAATATCACTGAGTTTTCTTCACTGAGCATTCTCACTTAGAAATAGTTTAAAAAGAGATATACTATGGAGTTCTTTATGATAAACCTCAGAGCTCTTAAACAATACAGAAAATATGACCACCCAAATTCCACTCACCCACCCAAGTAGGGGTGAAACATAGTTATATTTTATTAAAACAATTCTTTAGATAATTCTATGATGTATCCCACACTGATAACTGTTATACATTTAAAATAAAAATCATTCACAGAATATTAATAGCAAGTTGTGGCATGATCATCTTGATTTCAGGTCTGATGAATGACATACAAAACTTGCTCAGGGCTGGAGAGATGGCTTAGGGGTTAAGGTGCCTGCCTCCTAAGCCTAAGAAGGCTGGTTCCGATCTCCAGCGGTTCCAATCTCCAGGTCCCACGTTTAGCCAGATGCAAAGTGCCACAAGGGCGCAATGCTGCACTTGACCACAAGGGGGCGCACACATCTGGATTTTGTTCTCAGCAGCTGAGACACTGCTGGCACACCCATCTCTATCTGTCTTCCTCCCCCTCTCCCCCCACCCCCGTGTCTCCTCAAAAAAAAAAAAAAAAACTTGCTCAGCATTTTAAGTAGTTGTCATGTTTGTCTTTTATCTACATGGTCTCTTACTGCTTCACATTATGTGTGCTCCAAATAGAAGGAAGGAAAAGTCAAAACACAATATAACTAAAAATAAACTGACTTGAAATGTAATTTTAAAATCATGAACTTATTTAACAGGGGCACTGAACACACCTTTGACTGTTACCATCAAAAACTGCAGATGGCTGATAACTAAATTTTCCACAGAATGGAGATGGATGTTCCCCTAAATACTGCTGATGGTTAGACCCACAGTTGGAAATTTTCACTTATTGTCACAAACCATAGATATCAAAGTATGAGTAGATTTTTTAAGCCTTTGGATGTGTTTGCTACAACATTATATTAAATTTAATATTTATCCCCTCAGTTGGAAGAGATTCAAGAATTTAATAGATGTTTTCCTTCACAGTATTGTGAACCTAGTTTTTCCCAAAATAATCTCATTGCTTTCCTGCTGATTTGAGCTATTAAACATCAGCATGGATTTCTTGACCATCTCCACATGTTCAGCAAAAACTAGTTATCACCAGTTCCTTATTTCTGACATACACAGAACACTCTTCACTCATTTGGGATAGCTTTTATATATTTAAGCACAAGCAGTAATATGATATTTTTCTGTGGATATATGTCTTCAGAAAGCTGAACTTGAATGATTTTATACACACACATTTAATAGGTTAAATATGTAATTAAATAACACATATAATATATGGTATAATCACACATCCTGTAAGCCCTGTCCTGGGGGATGGAGACAGGAGAATCACTAGTACTTACTGATCAGCCCACCTAACACTAAAACCAGCAGCTCGTGGCTCAGTGAAAGACTTCCTCTCAAGAAGAAACATGGAAAAGTGTCAGAGGAGAACATCAGATTCCCTTCTCTTGCCTCTGTGCATTTATGTGCAGAAGGGTGCTTACATCTGTACATATATGTACATACAACACACACATGCCCACCCCACATACCACACGTACATGCCAAAAAGATCACTTGAAAAAGCTCTTATGGGCTGAATAGATGGCTTAGTGGTTAAGGTGCTTGCCTGTGAAGCCTTAAGACCCAGGTTTGATTCCCCAGAACCCACATAAGCCAGATGCACGAGGTCATGAAAGTGCACAAGGTGGCACACACATCTGGAGTTCAACTGCAGTGGCTAAAAGCCCTGGCCTGCCTATTCTGTCCCACTCATTAAAAAAAACAAAAGCTGGGGCTCGGGAAATGGCTTAGCAGTTAAGGCATTTGCCTGCAAAGCCAAAGGACTCTGGTTCAATTCCCCAGGACCCACGTAAGCCAGATGCACAAGGGGGCACACCTGTCTGGAGTTCATTTGCAATGGCTGGAGGCCATGGTGCACCTATTTTCTCTTTCTCTCTATCTGCCTCTTCTTCTCTCTCAAATAAATACATAAATAAAATATATTTTTATAACAGTGCTTATTGATAGCCATGGCCATTTTTTGTTAGTAATTCTTACTTTAATAAGTTTAGACTCTTATTTCCTCAAAAGCATTATCTCTACATTAGATTTCGTTGTCCTCCTCTCACACTAATAGAAAGCAATCAATGTTGGTATTATTGAAACATTATTTAAACATGTCAGGATAGAGCTTAAGTTCCATATGTAGTTAGGAAATTTCCAATCATCACAAACTGAATGGATAAAAACCTGGGTTTTTATTTCTATAATTACATTGTTCAATAATTTCTCAGCAAGGTCAAATTAAAAAAAAACAATGATACTGTATATAATCATCTGAGAGACTGAGAGAAACAGTGCCTTTTTAGTGCCAGTCCTATTGTTTTTCACATGATGAATCAACTACTCAAGCAAGAGTATGTACTTCTCAGGAAATTACAGGTGACACTGTAGCGAAAGGTTAATCAGGACCACTGATAATTTTTTATTGGTTCCAAACATAGTGGCCTTTCCACCTACTGATACTCCACTTTTACTAAAATAAAAACACATTCAAATTAGTTGTTCTAAACAGAATATCAAATGAACACCCCATCCTGAAAATAATATTGGATGTAGCTATTCAGTACAATTTTCCAGGATTTAGCAACATGATTCCCATTACCATTAATAAAATATGAGGCTAAATCACCTTAAAGAACATGACCCTCAGAACATTTTGTTTATTTTTGGAGGAGAAAAGCACAATAGTGTACTACTTTTGTGGAAGCATAGTTTAGGTATGAGGATTATTCTTGGGTGAAATAAAGACAACTCAGTAATATTATGTTGTTGTCATGATATTCCTCTTGCTGGGTGGGCTCTGCCACTTATGGTGATTTTCTTGTGCTCTTTCCTTAGTTTCTGATATTTAATAACATCAAGTCCACTGTCAGTAAAGTCAAAGAATTAAAATACAAAGAGTTGGGGAATGGAAAAATAACCGGTATACTAGAATTCCCATTATATATGTAAATATGTAAAACAGTTTAAGTGTATTTTAATCAGATTCTTAATTCTCATACATGTAAAAAATTGTTTTGCAGAGTCAGTGCTACACTGAACATGAAAAGTAACAAAAATAATCCCAGCTCATGAATTTATCTTTAGCATAAACTTGGTAACTAGTATGGACAAAATTGATCTGAAATATATTTTCAATTAGATATGACTATAAGTAGTACATGTGACTTTTTTTTTTCATTTATGACAGAGATAAAAAGAGAGAGAGCGAGAATGAGCACGTCAGGGCCTCCAGCCTTTGCAACCAAACTCCAGATGCATGTGCCATGTACATCTGGCTTACATGGGTCCTGGGGAATTGAATCTGGGTCCTTTAGCTTTGGAGGCAAGTGCCTTAACCGCTAAGCCATCTCTGCAGCCCCATGTGACTATTTTTAATTTGACAGTTTTGATCATTTTTACTTAACTAAGTTTGCCTGAAAGACCATTTCGGTTCAGTATGTGGAAGGAAGGGCATCCCATGTAGTTCATTTTTTAATTCCAGTAACCAAAGAATGTGAAGAGAAAATGCCACCGTTATGGTTTACACAATACACCATCAAATCAAAAAGTGACTTGAGATTATTCTGTCCAGTTGCTTTTCTGTGTTATGGGCTTTCACTAACAGTTACTTTGACCTTCGATTTTGTCTTCTGCTTGTGCATGCTGTTGTGTGAGAGCTGTCTGCAGGGTGATGGCCTGCACCACGCAGGACTTGCTCACACTATACCTATTCATTTTCCTAGTGACCTGAATCAAGTCTTGATTTGTGCACAATTTTCCAGGCAAATATTTAAATCTTTTCTGTTTCATAATTAAATGCCTTATGAAAGGAAGGGCATGAAAGAACTGATATCAGAAGATCTATTCCACTGTAGCTCATCAAGGGACAGGGTAAACACACTCAAAGGACCTGTGCTCATTCCTTTGTCTTGTATTGTCTCCCTTTCTCATTCCTAGTTCACAGGTACATTAGAGAGTAGCAGAATGGCATCGTCATGTCCTGCAGTGGACATTGTGAAAGATGTCACTAAATCTCCCCTGTATGCCTGTTTGTTTGTTTTTTCTAACAACAAGGCCTGAGGCAAGGCATCTAAAGTCTCTTAAATCAGGGTTGGCTTTGGTGTCAACTGAGGAAATTGAGTTAGATCTGATTTCTCCTACACATTTTAGATGATAATGTTTTAAAACATGCAGTAGTGGCTTACATCCTGTCAGGTACTCAGGGCTTTTGCTCCCCTAGATATTTGCTTCTGCCATCCACAACGATCATGTGGAAGATGAAAACCCTCTTTAGATGGTACTCAGTGTTATTAGGATGCCCCAGTAACAGAACTGGGATGACAGAAGATCAAATCCAATTCAATAACTCACCTTTAAACTTTATGCTCATAAAATCAATGCTGTTCTCCTTGTCTTTAAATAGCTTTTCTTTCAGTGGTATGATGATCTTTTAATCAGAATGTAAGACAAAGTTCTATATTATTGCACATAAAATGCTGTAGGCAGTGACAATTCTAATTTTATGTCCTCATGTAGACATGACTCCCATCAATGCAAACTAAAGAGAGGCGAGAGAAGACTGATGGATAGATAATGATAGGGGAGACAGCAACAGTGTCTTCTAGTACCATAGTTGAAGGAACCTATCAAATCCCTGTCTGGGATAGGGATATAGCTGTCTGGGATGGGGATATAGCTCAGTAGCACACAGCTAACCTAGCATATTTCAGACTTTGAGTCTAACATGATGCATAAAAGAAATCATTTTGTCTGTTACCTTGTGCCCTGTGCTCACTGTCCCTTCTCTAACAGTGACCTCCTAAAATACTGGGGAAAGTGAACATTCTAAAAGTGAACTCTAAAACTCGGACTTCAGAGAGAAGCCCCCACTGCTTTCTGTAGAGAAAGGGCAGGTTTGCAAAACCAAAATCTCTCAAATAACTTTGTATACCTCCTTTAATCCAAGCTGTTCTCACTCTTGATGGGAGAACCTGTTTGATTTTACACATGGCAGAGAAAACAGAGGAGAGCCATGATCCATCAAGAAGACAAAAAGATAGCCAGCTGCCCACCAGGAGATTTGCCTACCTCTGCCACATCTGCTGGGGCCCAGGAGAAATTTCTTAGGAAGCAGTGACATGAATACTGCTCTTAGTGCTAGCCAAAAAGTCAGTTCCAAGGTGATGGTGAGAGGCCTGGTGATCAATCAAAATGTATCAAAGCAGAAATCCTGAGGCTACAGTGAACTCAAATCAGATTGCCAACAACCTGCCGTGGCTCAGGGAACATTGGGGAAGAGAGAGTGGGAAGATGGCAAGAGCCACAGAGTGAGTAAGAAAACCCTGAGGCATGGTTCCTCTCTCCCCAGCCACCCACAGGAACTGACTGAGGCCATCATGACCCCATAGTGAATACATGATCCCACCGAGGAAGGAGAAGGTCAGCAGGGTAAAGAGAGCCAGGGCTAGGGGATAAAAGAGTATAATCTCTGTCTCTCTCTCTCTCTCTCTCTCTCTCTCTCTCTCTGTGTGTGTGTGTGTGTGTGTGTGTGTGTGTGTGTATGAAAACTATTCTAAAAAGAATCCACAAACATCCTATGTAAACTTTTTAAAGTAAATTTTAATTTTACCGAATGATCAAAAAACAAATAACATACTATTTTCTTTTAAATGTCATAACATAAACATTTCCCCACATGCATAGAATGTAGATTTAATGAAAATGGTAACACTTGCTTTCAAGTTACTAAATATTTACATTACCAATTCACATTGAAAATTGAAGATTCAACTCAATTGAATATAAAAATATGACTCAAAATATACAAAGTATATGTCTGAAGAATTTGTTGAGAATGTACACACTGACCTGTTACTTATATCCCAGGTTGAGGTAATATTCTTAAAGTAATTTTATATTCATTCCTTTTTTTTAACCATTGTGCATGTTCCCCTTTGGTTTCCTAGACATAAAACATTTTAAGAATAGAAAAAAATTAACATATAGCTTGAGTATGTTAGAAAAATGGACCATTTATCATTTTGTTAAAGGGAAAGTTCACAGACCAGCTCCCGCATGCTGTTTGTGTGTGAGCTCCCTACACTTTGCATTACTAAATAATTGAGAACATTAGCTCCCAAACCATGAAAAATTCATTTTAACATGATGTATTATTAATCAATTTAATTTAAAGTGATCTGGAAAGTTCCAATTCCAGTTGTGCTGCTTGAAGATAAATTAAAGCAATACTTGGAACTTATTAAAATTATCTAACTCTTTATTGCTGTTTTTTATTTTCTATAAGTGGATAATACACTAAGAAAAAATGGCAGAAAAATAGTAACTTGTCATTTTGGTTTGTCAACTCATGTGTCTGTGTATATTTCATAAGGATAAACTACAGAAAAGTCAATTTTTTGCCAATTGTGCTACTGTTTTTAAAATCTACATTGAAGCCCACTCATGAGATTTTGAAAATGAAATGGAATTCTTGCATCTTTTCTCAGTACTAACAAACTCCTGGTGTGGATCATATATTGCCTCCTGTTCTGATAGAGATTATAAAGTGCTCATGAACTCAAAGACCTCCTATGATGGTCTTTCTGGTACCAGTTTCTATTTCTCTCACAAGGTACTGGTACCTTCGATAATGAACAGGTTAGAAAGCTTTGTACTGGGTCATAATTTGGGGAGTTTCTGTTCATGGTCCTTTGACCATGATGTTTTAGGCTTTGGGGCAAGGCAGAGTATCACACATGAAAGACCCAAGCTGTTCACTTTGTGATGTCTAGGGAAGAGAGGAAAAGACAGGGATTGGCTGGGTCACAACATTCCCATTAAGGACACCGCCCTGTTGACTTCACTTTGTTCCACTAGGCCCCATCTTCTAAAGGTTCTACAACCTCTCAATGGTGCCACAGGGTGGTGACCAAGCCTTTACCATATAGGCCTTTGGGTTTATTGCAAAGCCCAACAATAACAGCTCATATTAACATATACACATTCAGAGTCACTGAGATCTCTATCAGATTTCCAAATCTTTCCCAAGTTTGTAGAATGAAACATGTCTTTCATTTAATTACTTTCAGCCTTCATCTGCTGCTAAGAATCTGGAGGCAAGAAAACGTTGTATTTGTGCAAGATCTCAGTGCCTGAGAATGACCAATATGGGGAACCCATGAATGTGAAAGTTACAGTAGTATTCACTGTACCCATCCACTGTAAACATATTCCAACAAACCCATGGGAAAGGCGAGAGATTCTGGCCATGTTTGGTTTTTGTATGCTTTTTTTGTTTTGGTTTTTGTTTGTTGCTTTTTTATTGAGATAAAATTCACTATGCAGTCTCAGGGTGGCCTAGAACTCACAGCCATCTGGCTACCTCTGCCTCCCCAATGCTGGGATTTAAGGCCTGCACCACCAGGGATGGGGGTGCCTATATGATTTTTGTTTGTTTCTGTTTGTGTTTCTGATTAACAGAAAGAATAGAGAGGGATAGAGATAGACATAGAAAAAGAGTGAGGCAGATTTTTAGTTCATGATACCATTCCATATATCCCTTGAGAACTGTATATATGGTATCTGAAATATTCTGCATAACTGATAGCAAAAGAGTTGAAGCATTGAAGGGAAGGTTGGAGATGCATGAACTGACAGGATGAAGAAATGTATTTTCACTATTTAAAGGCATTTTGTCAGATGTATTATAGGAGAAAATTAAAGGAATTGCCTTCAGTAAGGATTAGTTGAGATAAATTTATGAATTACTAAAATTTTATTCAAGGCAAGATATTATGGAAATTAAAGACATAATAACTCCTTTTATTCAAACCACTTATTTGAATCATTTGGGGGAGGATTTAATTATCCATGCTATTTCTATTTATATTTTTTTAAAGTCACCGGTGGGCCGGAGAGATGGGTTAGCAGTTAAGGTGCTTTCTTGTGAAACATCAGGACCCAGGTTTGATTCCCCAGTACCCATAAAGCCAGATCCACAAGGTGGCACATGTGCCTGGAATTCGTTTGCAGTGGCTGAAGGCCCTGGTGCACTCATTCTCTCCCTTTCTTTCAATAAGTAAGATAAATAAATAAAATATTTTTTAAAGTCACTGGTTTTTACCATCATCCTCAGGTCTATCTCCATTCTTTTATTTATTTATTTTTAATTTTAATTTATATAGAACAGGTTATATACTATTATCTCCTCACCCTAACTGCTATAACTCTGGGAGCCTTCCTAAATGGGTTTAATTATTTTTATGTCTTTGTATATGTAAAGTATATTGTACATATACTTTTACTTTCTCCTAATATATAGATATCTGTAGCTCCTAAAAAGCAAAGGCCTCACCTCAAACATCTTGGTTCATTGCCTCCTGATGATGCAAGTTTTGATAAGTGTTTGTTCAATTTAGCTGACCTTCTAGACTCCATCTGGCCACTTGGAATTCTGTAATCCAACATATTAGCTATTTATAATTTTGGCTCTTCTTATTTTAGAGTCTGCCAAATTTTGTTCATGGACATCAGAAATGGCCATCCAAAATAATGACTCAACACAATGGAATGGCATGTCCTCAAGACAATTCATTCATAAACAATCCCTTCATTGACCCATGAGTATAAATCTAGTCGCATAGTTTAAAAACCCTTCCTCTTGTTGATTCAGTATTTGATATCATTGCCCTCAAATATCACATTTCACACATCTCATACAAATAATAATAATTGCAAGTGGTTAAAAAGTGATGAGTGCTATAACTTTTTTATCCATAGTAAAAACATGCATATTTTCATACATTCCCAACTTCATTAAATAAATCTTGGATTTGATAATAGATATGCCAAAATACATTCTGATAAAATTCTCAAACAAATCAGGGGATAAAAAAATAAAAATTTCTATAAGTTATTATCTCCTCACCCTAACTGCTATAACTCTGGGAGCCTTCCTAAATGGGTTTAATTATTTTTATGTCTTTGTATATGTAAAGTATATTGTACATATACTTTTACTTTCTCCTAATATATAGATATCTGTAGCTCCTAAAAAGCAAAGGCCTCACCTCAAACATCTTGGTTCATTGCCTCCTGATGATGCAAGTTTTGATAAGTGTTTGTTCAATTTAGCTGACCTTCTAGACTCCATCTGGCCACTTGGAATTCTGTAATCCAACATATTAGCTATTTATAATTTTGGCTCTTCTTATTTTAGAGTCTGCCAAATTTTGTTCATGGACATCAGAAATGGCCATCCAAAATAATGACTCAACACAATGGAATGGCATGTCCTCAAGACAATTCATTCATAAACAATCCCTTCATTGACCCATGAGTATAAATCTAGTCGCATAGTTTAAAAACCCTTCCTCTTGTTGATTCAGTATTTGATATCATTGCCCTCAAATATCACATTTCACACATCTCATACAAATAATAATAATTGCAAGTGGTTAAAAAGTGATGAGTGCTATAACTTTTTTATCCATAGTAAAAACATGCATATTTTCATACATTCCCAACTTCATTAAATAAATCTTGGATTTGATAATAGATATGCCAAAATACATTCTGATAAAATTCTCAAACAAATCAGGGGATAAAAAAAATAAAAATTTCCTATAAGTTAAAACATGCTGTGGATGCATATAAGTTCTGAGTTTTTGTGTGTGCTTGAATTTTTGCGTGTGTGTGTGTGTGTGTGTTTGCACATGTATGTGCCATGTAGGGTAGCACTTTGAGAACTCTCCTTTGGTTGGGTGTATTCACCTGTCGTGGTCATTGGGAAACATCAGGTGCATGCCACTCCATCCCTCTTCCATTTGCCTTTACTTGAGCTGGAGTCTTACTAATACTGGAGTGTTCTGGTTTTTTTCTTTTTGTTTTGTGTTGCGTGTGTGTGCATGTGTGTACGTGCATGCACATACACATGAGCCCTTGAGATTCTCTGGTGTCTGCTTCCCTATAGAATTGGGGTTACACTAGTACATCGTCATGCTCAGCTATTTATGTGGGTTGGTCCTGAATATCAAAGTTGAGTGCCCTCTTGAGCTCCTCATGATTTTATAGGAAGTGCTACTAACCACTGAGCAATCTCTCTAGCCCTAACTTCTGTTGTGATAATGCAATAATGACTTGTCTTTGGGAATCTAAGCAATCATAACAAAAATGGTCATAAATATGAAGAAAATGGATGCACTGACAGGAGATTAGAAGTATGTATCTTTTGGACTGGAAAGTTGGTTTAGTGGGAAAGGCACTTGCTGGCAAAGCCAAAGGACCCAGGTTCAATTCCCCAGTACCCATGTAAAGCCAGGTGCACTAGGTGGTGCATGCATCTGGAGTTTGATTGCAGTGGCTGGAGGCCCTGGTGTACCCATGCTCTCTTTCTTTCTCTCTCTCTCAAATAAATAAGTAAATATTTTAAAAAAGAAGTACGTATCTTTCAATTGACCAAGAATAGAATTGGAACATAACAGCACAGTTTACACTCACTGTTGAATGCAGGACTGATATAAGATATAAGATATAAGAGGAAAGCTTCGGAGGGGGTCATTCTTATCAATGGAATGAATATCATTTGTGTTGTGCTAGTTTAGCAGATGTGATTAGATCTTACTTTGGACAAATACTACAACAAAACATGATAGAGAAAAATGCTCATGTAGGCAAGCCACCAAGATGTTTATAAAGTTAGTGTGATATTTATCAGTACAGTAAAAGTAAGAATTTTCATGATTACAGAGACATTGACAGTTTAAAGACTGCAGGTAAAGCTCTGTAATAGAGTGCCAGCCTTGAATGTGTAACACAGGTTCCAACACCACATTCATACTATCAGCTTAATATACAAAGCTAATAGATTTGAGACCAGCATGCACCTATATTAAATTCTATTTGGCTTGATTATGAAGAAATGTTTAATACCTCTATATGGCTCTATCTACATCATTTATTTGCCAAGGATGATATTGCCCTGTCTCAGGAGCCTAAGACATATATTCACTTCATTCAAAAGAATTGTAATCTGGGCTGGAGAGGTGGCTTAGTGGTCAAGGCACATGCTTGCGAAGCCTAAGGACCCAGATGCACATGGTGGCGCATGTGTCTGGAGTTCATTTGTAGTGGCTAGAAGCCCTGGCATGCCCATTCTAACTCTCTCTGTCTCTCTGACTGAAATAAATAAATAAAAATATGTTTTGTAAAAAAAAGAATTGTAATCTGACAGAAGGATCCATATGACTTAATGGCTTAGCCAGGAATAAAGAAGAAAAATCATGTAATATTGCAATAAAACACTAGATCTAAAAATTATACTGGTATTATATATTATACAAGAAATTAGTAAAAATAATAAACTAAGGCTAGACTTTATTCTTTCACCATCTGTTGTGCACCGAACTATTTACTAAGGCCAGATATACAGGACCTAAAAAAAAATGTCCTAGCTTACTCTGGTGGTTTAGATTAAACACAGAGATAACCAAAAGCCCCAAAAAATGAGATATTGGGCTGGAGAAATGGCTTAGCGGTTAAGGTGAAGCCTGAGGACCCATGTTCAACTCTCCAGATCCCACGTAAGCCCAATAGGTGACACACAAAGCTGAACAGGCACAAGGTTGCATATGCCCAATAGGTGGCACAAGTTTATGGGATGTGATTACAGGCTCTGGCACACCAATTCTCTCTCACGTGTATTCATTTTCTCTTAAAAAAAGGAGAGAAAGAGAGAGAGAAAGAAAGAGAGAGAGAGAAAGCAAGCGAGCACTTTCTCTACTTTTATGCCTTGGCTATCCAAACAGAGGATAACAGTGAACTAGCAAATACCTGGGTGGGAAAAGTAGGACACAGAGAAATTGAGAAACAAGATGAAGTCAGAGCTGTGCGCTGGCACCCTTGCCTAACATGCACATAACCTGAGTTCAAACCTAGCAAGAAGAGAAGAAAATTTAAAAATAAAAGAACTAGGAGTCTCCTGAGACTAGAAGACAAAATAAATGAATTCTCAGTATAGATTACATCTGTGAAACTGGCTTTTGTGTCTCCTGCATGCACATTTCTCTATTATGAAGGATTACACTTCAGTATTTCAAATATTTGTCAGTTTCATCCATATTCCACCAGGTCACAAGAGTGTGTACTTAGCAGTCACACTAATTATTGTTAATCATTGATCCATGGGGTAACCAGAATCTAAAGATCTGCCCTGCTGTGTGCTATGTCTCATGGAAACACAGACTAGTGCAAAGACTTGAAGAAAGGCTGAACATCTGCTTATTAATTAAAACAAAAACACAGACCCTACGGCCTCTATGACTTTTAGACAGGAGAAGAAAATACAGAATTTGTGGAGCATTTTGTTTTCCCAGAATATATCAGAGATACAGAATGGCCTAGGGGAAAAATAAAAATAAAAACATATACTGAGATAATGATTTTGTCTAAACACTGACAAAATATGTATGTGAAAACAAAAATTGTATCTGTTGTCCAGAATTCTTTACTTTGCATAAACAAAGTAACAGAATTCTCTTAGTAGTTGATATAAAATGAGCAAATGGATTGCCATGAGCACATGTTTGTGGGTGTAGCACTTTTGCTAGAAAGAGATTTTTGTTCTATCATATGTCTGTGCTGAAATCCAAGAATTTTCAAAATAATAACCATTTATTTCACTTATGTCAAGCATATCCAAGCATTTTACCAACTGTTTTGTTTTGTTCTGCTTCTTTATTTTTATTTTGTCACAGTCCTGCTCTTAGAAATAATAATAAATTTCAAAAAAATGAAATGCTAGCATGATCAACCTTCCAACTTACTAAGGAATGGAATTTTAACTTTAAATCCAAGGTTGTCTCTCGATCAACCTATTGCATCTTTTCTTCCTCAATAAACTATTTCTATCTTTATTTATATTTTTTTGAGGCAAGCCCAACAGACTGACCTTTTTTTATGTGTATGTGAGGGAAAATTGATGCACCAGGGCCCCCAGCCACTGTAATTGAACTCCAGACATGTGCACCACCTTGTGCGCATGTGCAACATTGCGTGCTTGCATCACCTTGTACATCTGGCTTACATTGATCTGGAGAGTCGAACTTGGATCCGTCGGCTTCGCAGAAAGCACCTTAACCACTAGGCTATCTCTTTGGCCCTCTATCTTAATATAAGCCTTATATCTAGTAAGAATATACAATGTGAGTGAGCTTTACTTTATAGAAGAATTGAAAAATGTCTGTAAACCTTTCTTAGAAAAGCTATGAAGGGCCTGGGGAGATGGCTCATTCAATAAAGTGCTACAAAGGGCCTGGGGAGATTGTTCAGTCAGTAAAGTGCTTCCATGCAGCATGTGGACAAAAGTTTGAACCTCCAGTACCATGTGGCACATAGTCTGAAATCTCAGCATGGGAATATAGAGATAGGAGGATCACTGGTGCTTGCAGACTAGTAAACCTGAATCAATGAGCAAAAGTTTTAGTAAGAGCCCCAATCTTTAAAAATAAGGTAGAGAAAGATAGAGGAAAATTTCCAACATTAATTTCTTTCCTCCAAATTCATGCACTTAAGTACATCCACCTGAACACACACGCACACAAAATTATGTCATTATACCATGTCCTCCCTTAGCCTAGTAATTATTTCTCTGGAACTTCATTAGATTTGGATAAAATTTGGAAGATTTGAAGGGTCCAGTATAAATTCTAACTTACATACATACAAGCTACATGGAACACAGAATTTTAAAACACTATTTTAAGTACTAATTGATATAAAAATAAAGAGAAAAGAGTATGGAGATTAATAGTAATTTCATTTCCTTGATTTTATTTTTTCAAAATGTCTGCCCCTCACTTCAGTTCAATTAAGTGGTAATAAACTTATGCCTGGCATGTATTTGTCAAATATAGTTATAAATTGACATATACAGTAGCATGTTTCCACAGTTACATTACTTTCATTTTCTTTTACTGAAAGGACTAGATTTAAGTGTATTTTGTTTATAGCTTTATTAAACAAGATGCTTTTTGGAAGGTTAATACTAAACTAAATTAAAGTGATTAAAACCTATTCAGTACATTTGAACAAAAACACATACACACACACACACACACACACACACACACACACACACACAGGCATTTGAGGTATTCAATCTTTTGTAAGCTATGTGCATTTGGAGCAAAAACAGGCAACTGGAGAGGACAGATAAATGGAATTATGTCCATGAATTTAATGGCAAAAACACAAAACTGCCTCTGAGTTGTTCCCCATGCCAATTGAGCCCACACCTCTCAATTCTTTCCAACTACCAGTAGGAAACTTATCAGGAGAGATTGGTATCAAATAAGAAAATATTGATTCCACCACTTTTCTATCAAGCATTAATACTGATTATATACATATTCACTCCTTTTGTTATACATTTAAGTCTAGAAATATATTTCCAGTCTTCATTCCTTTTTTTCATTTTCATTTTTATTTTTATTTTTAGTTATTTATTTCTTTTTGTGATTTTCTAGCTCAGGCAGACCTGGGATTCACTATGTAGTCTCAGGGTGGCCACAAACTCTCAGCTATTCTACCTCTGCCTCCCAAGTGCTGGGATTAAAGACGTGTGCCACCACACCCAGCTTCATTCCTGTTTTTAAATAGTCCTTGTTACTATAAAATGCATCACATGCTTTCGTATAAAACACTTGGAAATATAGCAAAGGTATATTTGTATAAAGAAGGCAATAGTAAGATACAATTCCTGAGAACAAAGAATATAATTGTTTGTATGTACTATATTAATATCACATATATATGAGATATACATATCATGATTATAGAACTGTCCTCATTATAACAATTTAATGTTTTTAATGTCTCCATGTTTCTCACCAACAGGATGTGCAATAATAAGAAATATCCTCCAGCTACATTGGATTGTTCATTTTCTTTCCATTTTATGTCAATTTTCCACAATTTAGTTTGCTTTGAAACACGACATTGACTTTTTTATGCAGAATATAATCAAAGCTAGGTAC
This sequence comes from Orientallactaga sibirica, assembly GCA_036365145.1. Taxonomy (NCBI): domain Eukaryota; kingdom Metazoa; phylum Chordata; class Mammalia; order Rodentia; family Dipodidae; genus Orientallactaga; species Orientallactaga sibirica. Next base: position 10,333,114 of record JAEOAD010000060.1, on the reverse strand, counting down.
CAATGGCAATAGAATAAAAAAAAGCCAACAGTGACAGTCGTCATTCATTATCATTAAAGAAAAAGGTATACTAATAAAAACAGAAGCATGTAAACACTGTATGAATTACAAGTTTAGAAGATCATGACTTCATGACTCACTGTTTTGCAGAGAAGCAAGGCCAGATGTGGCCAGGGAGAAAATGGTGCAAGTGTATCAAATATCATTCGCTTATTTATACAATGATGACTTTATCAAGTCATCAAATCATTACAGAAAATATGTTTTGTACTAAATTAGAAAGGAGAAAGTAATGTTGTAATATGGACTGCCCTTGTATATATGGTTTAATTTAAAATACTGTGAAGATTATGATGGGGCTCAGGAAATGGTTTAACAGTTAAGGCACTTGCCTGTGAAGCCAAAGAACCCAGGTTCAATTCCCCAGGATCTATGTAAGCAGGTTGCACAAGGGGGTGCATGTGTATGGAATCTGTTTGCAGCAGCTGAAGGCCCTAGCATGCCTATTCTCTCTCTCTCTCCCTCTCGCTCTCTCTCTCCTTCTCTCTCTCAAACAAATAAAATAAAGTTTAAAAATTAAAATAAAATACTGTGAAATTATGAATAAAAACAATAGTGAAATGATCAAATATATCATAAAATTATAAAACTCTTTACCACTTGGATTATGTTAAGTTTGAATTAATGTTAGAAATGTTTATTGCTATATATGTGGATCTATCTACTTCTGAAAAGGCTTTCATTTAAGAAAAAAGCAAAGAATTAAGAGGAAAAGACAGCATAATCATTCTAGAAAGAATGCCAAGAACCTACAAAGTATGGCAGAAACACTAACAAATGATTTTCAGAAGGCATGATTACTTGCTAGATATAATTTGCCCATATGCACCACCTGGCAAAGCAAGGGGGAGTGATCTTCCCCAACCCTGAACTCATTTCCTATAGGCTACCTCCCTGAGCTCTTCCCCTTCAAGGCTGTGATTGACATTGAAAGCCTGCAGAGAGATGAAAAGCAAAAAGGAAACTGTAAACATGGATTGAAGGCAGGAAACCCATGCTTTCCCAACATTCATAACTGAACTTCTTGGTCATAGCTTCAGAAACCAAGAAGCAACCACGGCTTTCCGTTCGTTTTGAAATAAAGAAGTAAAAATTTGAAGGACTTTGCAAGGTAATACAAGGCACGATGGATTCATTACCAGATATTCCAAACTTGGTTAAAATTTGTGTACGTCCTTTGGATTTTTTAGGTTTACAATTGTCAACTGCAAAACCAAGGGAATTAACAGATAAAGTAAACTTCAACTCTTTACACATTCTAACACTGTAGGTATGTAGAATGATTCATGCATTGAGTCACAACATAAATGTTTATATATCCCAGCCTTTCTCTCTGACTTCATCTACTACTGCTTACTCTGTGTACTTGAGTCATATTGACCTTGATCTTCCTGTAACAAGCAACCTTGTTCTCGTATCAGCTTTAGCTTGAGTCATTTCTCCCTAGGAAACCTCAAGATTTCATCCTATCATCATTCATTTCTATATTAGATTGCCACAATCCTCCACGAGGCTTTGTTCAACCACTCTTCAAAAATACCTTTAGTCTTTTACTTCTTTCACTACTCATATTTCTCTACACATTTGTCATTATCTGAAATTATTGGCCTCCAATATATTCTTGTCCATGAGAAAGTTATAAGAGGAAGGCTCATTGTCGCTTTTAATTCTAAGATAAAATTTCCATTTTACTAAATATGGTATTGATGACTTACTTAATAAAGTCCTTCAACATGTTTGACTTCTTCTTTCAAAAGTGCAGTGTTGGAGCTGGGGAGAAGTCTCCGTGGATAAAGCCTTTGCCATGCAAGTGAAAGTACCTGAGTTCAGTCCCCAATGCACATGACAGGTGGATGCTGTTGTGTTAGCATCTATAACATCAGCACTTCCAGAGCAGTGAAAGAAATGGAGACAGAATTGCAGGGAGTTCATAGACAAATTAACCTGGCAGACACAGTAGTGAACAAGGAGAGAATATGCCCCAGACAAGGTTTAAGAAAAGGATTGACAGTCAAGTTGTCCTCTAACCTCAATATGTGCACTGTAGCTTGCACATACCCACACTCACACACATTTGAGAGAGAGCAGATAGAAACAGATGAGAGAGAGAAAGAGGGAGAGAGAAGGTGCACCAGGGCCTCCAGCCACTGCAAAAAAACTCCAGATACTTGCACCACCTTGTACTTCTGCCTTTACATGGATCCTGGGGGATTGAACTGGGGTCCTTAAGCTTTGCAGGCAAGTGCCTTAACTGATGATGCATTTCTCCAGCCCTAGTAGTGAGATAAACTTTTAATTATAAGATATAACCTAGGTAATGCCAGACTTGGAACTTATACTCACACATGTTCAGTGTATTTTCAGTAATTTTGTAATCTGACTTTCTAATGTATTTATACCATCCCTTAAAAACCACTTACAAGAATTAAAGTGTTTCCTAAGTGTAATGTTGGCATTATTTAAATAGATAAATGAAGCTTTGGGTTGAAAGGAAAAGTCACTGCCTCAAAAATTACACAATTGTCGGATACTCAGAATCTCCTTGAGTTATCACCTAACATGCAACAAGGCCTGTAGTCTGGGAGATGTATGTGACATAACAAGATCTTCAGGGGTGATGCTGACCATGGTCTTCAAACCACACCTTGAACAGAAGTCACAACCTGCAAATAGATGTCATATGTAAAGCAGTAAAAACTGTAATTCAGGTAGTTATAGAAGCCTGTGGGAATTCAAAGGAATTTGGATATAGCTTCTGTGAGAAATAAACATCTATCATCCCCATAGATCTCATGACTTCCCAAATAAGTAATCAATTTGAAAAAAGTTGTCTCTGTTGTTCAGAACTTCAGGGAAAATAAATACGGCTGTCTTTCTTAATTATTTTTAAGGATAGATTTTTTTTAAAAAATAATATTTTAGAGCAAAGCAAATAAATACTACAAATAAGTGTAATATTGATTTTTCTGGGCTCAAAGGAAACTTCCTATTGTCTATTTTCTCTTGTTTATGGAAAAGAATATCAGATAATATTTTAATTTTAAACAAAATAAATAGAAAAAAAGGACTATCCAGAGATAGTTAACGATCTCTTCTTAAGATGTCTTGGGCATAATAATATCCGCCTTAACAAAGATGTCTAAATTCTCAAAGTTCTAAATATGTAATCTGTGATAGGATGGACTGTTCATATGTGAGTGATGTTAAGGACCTAGAGATGGGAAGAATATCCTGGTGTAACTGCCTGGGTCCAACAACTCCAGTCATATTTCTAAGAATGAAAAAGGATAAAAGAAAAGTCAGAGAAGTTTCAGTTACAAATTACTTGATCCCCAGGCACTTAATCCTCGGGTCCTTGCTTTGCATTTGGAGGAATAAGACCCAAACCTAGGAATGTGGAAGCTTCTAGAAATGGCAAACATCCTCAGTTTAGAGCTAGCTACAAATTAGATGCCTTGCACCTATTCCCTCAAGCAACTGAATTCTACCAAGGAAAGTGAATGAGCAGGAAAACAACGGTTCCTTCCCAGTAACCTCCAGAAAGATATGTAGCCTGCTAATGTCTTGATTTCAGTTGGGTGAAACTCATGCCACAGGAGATAGGGCATTCATGTTGGTTAAACCTCTACACGTATGGTCATTTAGTATTTCCTAACAGGAAATACTAAAACAGGATATGTGATATTGACAGGGAGGAAAGGGCTCTGTCTCTGCATGTACAATGATGGAAAAAGTGTTCAAGTCTTGCCGTTTTTTACAAGGGCCAGGATCAGAGAGCAAACCAGCTCATGGAAGGTCAGTGTTTACCACTGGGGTCTAGAAAGTTCAAACTATGGTTCAAAACCTTTAACAGAAAATGCAATTCAATTCAAGGCCAAGCCAGGATTTAAATAAATATATGCAATTGAAAACTGGAGGCAAACATGGATAAATTTAAAAAAAATCACAACTATAAACAATGTTCTCAGTATATAAAAAGAGTGGTTTAAATCACAGACTAATCTGCTCAGCTCACTAGTCTGTCTTTCAGGGCACTGAGGGGTTTATTTGTTCAATCATGAATGATTTATTATCATTAAACTCAAAAACTCAGAAGAAACACCATGGAGGGAGCTAATAATTAGACTGCCTTCTAGGAATTCATATAAACCTCTTGTGCAAAATCCCCATTGTAGTTTCTGGTAGAATGTATTTCTTTAATTTAATTCTTTAATAACTACTATTTTGAAAACGAGAATACAGACTATTCTAGTAATGCTAGTAATGCAAAAGTATGGAGATTTTTAACTCTTTTTTTTTGTTGTTGTTTTTGTTTTTGTCTTCAAGGTAGGGTCTCACTCTATCTCATTATGTAGTCTCAAAGTGGCCTCGAACTCATGGTGATCCTCCTACCTCTGCCTCCTGAGTGCTGGGATTAAAAGCGTGCACCACCATGCCAGGCTACTTTTTCTTAATTTAAAGATTTTTGAACAACTTAAGGATGGTATATTTGTTCTTGCTAGGTATGGTAGTTTGAATATATGGCCCCCAATATATTCAGTGTTTTATTAGTTTGCAGTTTGCATCTTGAGTCACCTTGCTGGAGGCAATGTCACTGGGCAGATCTTAAGGTGTGGTGGTGGTTTAGGATTCCATTGTAAAGATATGCAAAGTGTGCCCAGTTGAAGTTCCTGAAGTGTTCTGTGGCTTTTGGCTGTAGCCTTGCTGTGTGTGGTGTGTGCCTGGTGGGCTTCTCTCTCTCTCTGCTTGGCCCTGTGAAGGCAGACCAGCTTCTTCTGCCCTTATGGAACTTCCCCTGAATCTGTAAGCTTCAATAAATAATATCCCTTCCTCTATAACTGTGCCTGGTCTGGAAGTTGTTCTCAGCGAACCTGAAGCTGTCTGCTACAGAAGTGGTACCAAGGAGGGTGGGGTGAGATGAACCTTACCATGTGGATATTTGTCTTTTGGAACCTTTGTTTTGGAGGAATGGGCATGGACTTGGTGCTTGCAACTGAAGATGCCTTCTGAAGTGGTAAGCCAAGTTTTATGGACTATTCTGATGAGAGTTTGAGAATATTAAGTGCAGACAGTATTAAACTTCGAGGCTTGGCTTATGAGCTTTCTAAGGGGAAGGAAAGACTGCAGAGGACTTTGTTGGAACTGGGCTACTGGAATAAGGGATGGTTACGTTCCGCTATCCAGGCCCAGAAAGTTTGATCAAGGTTAAATTTGTAATGGACTGATGTGCTTGGCTAAAGATATCGGACTGAGAGACTTAATATTTTAAGTTGGAAAACCTCAAACAAGTTAAAATTAGAGGCACTGAGATTGGTTTTAGGTTACTGAAGCTGCTATTGTCAAACACATTAGCAATCTCAAGGAAGGTGGAAGGATGGTGGCCCGACTGCTTTACATTAAAACAATGGAGAGGATGCCTGAGGAAAGACTGTTAGAAATGCAAACTCTTTTGGAAAGAGTTGACTGGAGAAGGAACCTGCTTTTCAAAGCTATGATTTATTTCTTCCCTGTATTAAGAATATGGCTGTGTCCTGCATACCTGGTATTAGTTTTGGAAGCATGAAAAATGCATGGAGTGGTCATGAATTGTACACGGTTCCAGGAACCGCTGCTGAGATGCGGCATGAGGCTGGGCATGAAGACCCTCAGGAATAGGCTGGAAGAGGCCTTTGGAAGATGGACTGTGTTTTGCATGGAGACCTGAAGATGTTTTAGATAAACCAGGACTATGCAAGGGCTCCCATGTACTGCAGTGTTGGCCTAGGAACGAAGTTTTCCCTGGCTACTCTGCCCAGCTGGAGGGGCGGAATTGGAAAACTTGGAGACTGTCAATCTCTGGTTATATTGAACTTGAACAGAAGTTTGATGACTGCTGATGGTGGTTGAGTTTGCATTGTTCTAGTCTTTCCTTGCTATGCCTTATACAGTTAAAAATGTTTACTCTGTGCTTTTATATGTTGAAAGTATTTAACTTGTTTGATTTTACAGGACTCACTATCTTAAGTTGGCCAAGACTGTGAGAACCTTTGAAATTGGACTGAGTACAATTTACAATGTGTGATAGTTATAAATCTATCGGGGGCCAGGGGCTAAATCTATTGGGGGCCAGGGGTGGAATGTGGTAGTTTGAATATATGGCCTCCAATATATTCAATGTTTTATTAGTTTATAGTTTGTATCTGCAGTCACCTTGCTGGAGGCAATGTCACTGGGGGCGGGTCTTAAGGTGTGGTGGTGGTTTAGGATTCCATTGTAAAGATATGCAAAGTATGCCCAGTTGGAGTGCCTGAAGTGTGCTGTGGCTTTTGGCTGTAGCTTTGCTCTGTGTGCTGTGTGCCTGGTGGGCTTCTCTCTCTCTGCTTGGCCCTGTGAAGGCAGACCAGCTTCTTCTGCCATTATGGAACTTCCCCTGGATCTGTAAGCTTCAATAAATAATATCCCTTCCTCCATAATTGTGCATGGTCTGGAAGTTAATCTCAGCAAACCTGAAGCTGTCAGCTACACTAGCATTCTCTTATTTTATTGCCTCATTAGTGAAATGAGGATATTAATATTTATTACATAGATATATTGTGAGGATTAAGTATGATAATGTATGAGATACATGTGTACATCACCTGATACAGTATCATTTATTTCATTTATTAGTCTTGCTATTGCTGATAATGGCTTATCCTTACATATTCTTTTCATTGCCATTTTCAAATCCCTTTTCAAGAGGCTTCCTAACGATATGGCATGTTACAATAAATTATTTAGCCAATTTATTTTGTTAGTCAATAGCCTTATATGTCAGGCATATTCTAGATATTGAGATGAAGGGAAAGGCATTTAAACATGAAATCCATTTAGCTTCCAAGTACTCAAGTCCTGAGTATACCATCTTGAATATAGAATTGTCACTAAGGGCCATGTAGTGGCTCACGCAAGCTAATATGGTGTGTAGTTACCATCACATTTCTGGGACAAAGCACCCAACCAAAGCAGAGGTATGGCAGGCGGAGTACAGCAACAAGAGAGTGAGCCAAGTTCTGGCAAGGGCGAGTGGGCTGTAACACCCCTAAGCCTGCCCCAAAGACACTCCTTCAGCAAGGCTCCATTTCCCAAGTTGCCACCAGCTGGGACCAAGTATCCAGAACACATGAATTTGTGGGAGACATCTGATTCAAAGCACCACACATGGTTAAAATTCAACATTTGACAATATCTAAATCTCAGTATCTAAAAAATTATAAAATCGTATTTTTTCTCTTTCAAAGTTGGCTATTAGACCCGAAACCCTAACATTTTTGTCACATTATAGTAGCATATATTCCAAGAACCAATGCAATGGTAAAGAAGAATACAGAAAAATGAGTACTTAGTCTCACTTTTACTGTTGGTTGAAAGAGTCTTGCCACTATTATTGGTCCCAAATTCATTCAAGCCCAAGCTGACCTTGAACTCGTAATGATACTCCTTCCTCAGCCTCCCAGGTGCTTGAATTTCAACTGTGAGCCACCATGCCTGGCTTTTCTTTTTTTTTTGAGGCAAGCCCAACATCCTGTCCCTCTTTTGTGAGACAGAGAAAAAAGAAAGGAGGGGACAAATAGAGAGAGAGGGAAGGGGAGAGAGCAGAGGAGAGGAGAGGAGAGGATTGGTGTGCCAGGGTCTCCAAGGCACGCAATCGAACTCCAGATCTGTTTGCCTTGTGCACATGTGCAACCTTGCACACTTGATCACTATGTGTCTGGCTTACGTGGAACCTGGAGAGTCAAACATGGGTCCTCAAGCTGCATAGGCAACATCCCTAACCACTAAGCCATCTTTCCAGCCCAGGCTTTACATTTGTTTTGACCAAAGCAATCCACAAAGCCAATACTCATAAAAGATAAGGATGTATAATGTCTTCTGTGTAAGCAGTGGGACTATAGATACTGGTGTCACTTATAGTCCCCTCTCCCTTTGAGTTTATACCTCTACAGAAAAGTTAATCCCAACATAGAAATTGCAAACTTGCAAACAAGAATTGCAAGTTTTTAATTAGACACATGAATAATGACTTATATTTGGGGACATTCAGAGAAAATTGAATGTTCTACATTATCTTAGAAAAGAATAACTCTTCAGTTCTAATAATAGGCACTTGTAAGTCACCCTACAACGTCAAGGTGTAAGAATCAAAAAATAAAGGAGCTATTTTTACTTTTATTTATTTGAGAGTGACAGACAGAGAAAGAGACAGAGAAAGAGGCAGAGAAAGAGAAATGGGTGTGCCAGGGCCTCTAGCCACTGTAAATGAACCCCAGACAAATGCACCACCTTGTGCATCTGGCTTACGAGGGAACTGGGGAATCGAGCCTCAAACTGGGGTCCTTAGGCTTCACAAGCAAGTACTTAACTGCTAATCCATCTCTCTAGCCCTAAAGGAGCTATTTTTATTGAACATCTATATTTGTGTTTGTCTTTAAAAAACAAAAGTCAAATCTGTATTGATGTAAACCTTCAATATTTTCTTATATTAATTATAGATTTTTTAAAATTCTGTATACTATTGTATATGTTTTTAATACAAAAAAAAACAATGTATATTAATGTTGCTTCTTCTGTTGAAGCCACTGCATTTCAGTGCCCCAACTGTCAAAAGAACTTTGTCAACTCATGTACATTTTTTTGTCTTTTTGAGGTAGGGTCTCCCTCTAGCCCAGCCTGACCTGGAGTTCATGATGTAGACTGAGGCTGGTCTCGAACTAACAGTGATCCTCCTATCTCTGCCTCCTGAGTGGTGAGATTAACTTCATACAACATCATGCCTGGCAGAGAGAGAATGGACACTCCAGGGCCTCTAGCCACTACAAACTCACTCCTGATGCATGAGTCACCTGATTCATCTGGCTTTACGTGAGTACCAGAAAATCAAACTTGTGTCATTAGGCTGTGCAAGCAAGCATCTGAACTGCTGAGCCATCTCTTCAGCCTCGTCAGCTCATATACATTTTAATGCTCTACAATTACCTAAGGTGATAACTGCATAGTACTTAGGGCTATTATAGGCCATCTCATTCCGAGATGGATTTGGACTCTAGATAGTGGAACACTCTGTTGGATGGGAAACTTTTTCACGTCTTTCATCAAGAAGCAAGGGCAGAATCTAAAAATATTATTTTTACTATTTCAGTGGCAGAAATGAAAAGTTATTGAGACTTAGTGAGATTCTCCAGATCAGTAAGTATCTAGAGACCCCAGGATAGTGCCTTAATGTCATTTTATATTCAATTTTATGTATCCTAGTAAGATTTTTAAGAATTTTTTTAATTACTAAGGTACCGTGGACACTAGCTGAGCAGTAGAAGGCAGTGAAAGTCTGAACGTTCTCTTTGCATAATGTTATAAAAACTAAATGTCTTATTTTAAGAAGTCCTAAGATGTATCTTCCAAATCTTGAACTTGTGAGCTAAAACTGATTTTAAAACCTTAAGAACTGACTCAATTTCTCTTAGTTTTCTATGATTGACTATAATACATACTCACCATACTAGACTTTCTGTAAGAACTCTTTAACTTTTTAATAGTTTTATTGATTTCTCAGAGCAAGAAAGGATATGGGTACAGCAGTACCTCCTGCTTCTGCAAATGAATCTTAGACACATGTGCCACTTGGTGTGTCTATGTATTAGGGTTCCGTAGAGGAGCAGAGCCAACAGAATAGATTGGTATTAAAAGAGAATTTGGGCTGGAGAGATGGCTTAGTGGTTAAGGCACCTGCCTGCGAAGCCTAAGAATGCCTGTTCGATTCTCCAGGTCCCATGTTTAGCCAGACACAAAAGTAATGCAAGCACTCAATGTCGCACATGCGCACAAGGGGCCGCATGCATCTGGAGTTCATTCACAGGGGCTGAGGGACCCTGGCATGCCCATTCTCTCTCTCTCTCTCTCTCTATCTATCTATCTATCTCTTTCAAATTTACAAAACAAATGAGAGAGAAAGGGAGAATTTATTGGATTAGTTTACCTTAGTCCAACAATGGTTGTTCTCAGGCCTGAGAATTAAGGAGCCAGGTAGCTACTCAGTTCATGTGACTGGATGCCTCAATAGTCCTAATCCAACACTGAAGGCCTGAAGGCTTCTTGGAGAGCCACTGGTCTATACCTATTTAATATATATGTATATATAAAAAAAGCCAGGAATATTTCTCACTTTCACATGTTCTGTTTTCATAATAAAAATGCAAGTGGCATTTTAAAACAAGTTCCAGGATGGAAAAAAAAAATCACACAAATAGGTTGATGCTGAGGAACTGGTGTGGGTCTTCAAAGCTGAATTAGGATCTTTGCCCGTTATCTGATCAGGACCCATGATATGCAGGTAATTTTTTCCTCGTGATTGTTTTATTAACGTCAAATATAACCTTCCTTCTCCCTAAACTTCCCATGGAAAAGGCATATACCTGAGCCAAATGTTGTGGTACACACCTTTCATCCCAGCACTCAAGAGGCAGAAATAGGAGGATCGCCGAGAATTTGAGGCCACCCAGAGACTACATACTGAATTCCAGGATAGCCTGGGCTAGAGCGAAACTCTACCTCAAAAAAAACCCAAAACAAACAAACAAAGGCATAAATCTAAGCTAGGGAGTCTTATTTCTAAGAACAGATACACAAAGTGAAGTTGACAAAACTTGTAATGATAAAGAAGCTAAACAGGACTGTAGTATAATAAAGTTTATCAAAATGATATAAGTCACTTTTCTTTTCACTGCAACAAAATACCTGATATGAGCCAACTTAAGGGAAAAAGAGCTATTTTGTCCCATGGTTTAAGGGGATGCAGTCCAACCTTATTCCAGAGGGTTCCAAGGCGGTGGGAATTTACAACAGCTGCTTGCTCCCATCTCCACATATCATAAATAATAGACTGGTCAGGAAGTGGGAATGGACAGTAAACCTCAAGGCTTGATTGCTAGAAATTCTCTTCCTCTAGCTAGTCCACACTTCCAAAGGGGCCCCACATTCCAAAACTGAGTCAACAGATGAACTCCAAGTACTCAAACATATGCATCTGCGGGGTATATTTTATATCCAAACCATAAGATAATAATTATCAATTCCCTCCATAACTGTGAGTCCTCTTCCATTAGGATTACATGTGGCCTAATGTTAGCTTTATACATTGAAATTATTTTCTTTGTTTTTCCCTCTTCATTCCTTTTCTCCTTCTTTCTCCTGTGCTGGGCATCATCGGGGAGCTTTAGGCATGCTAAATGTGATGGTTAATCCTGACTGTCAATTTGATTGGATGAGGAATCATGTTAGAGACCTCAACCCCTGGTAGATCTGTGAGGATATTTTCCTGGAATGATTAACTCTAAGATAACCCCAACCCCTGCTCAGCGTGGGTAACATCTTCCAGCCATAGCCCAGATACAAAGCAGCTTAAGAGAACAGCAGTGTTCCTTGCTATTGAATACATCTATCCTGTGACTACCATCCCTTGCTGCCATTTGAACCCAGCTTCTCAGGTCTTTCAGCATAGACTGAAGAGCAAAGGATATAGGGGAATCCTACAAATATTTTTATTTGTTTTTTAATTTATTTATTATAAATATATGTTTTTTATTTATATTATTCTGATTTTACATTCATAGTATTGGTTCCATTGTCCTCCTCCCTGTCCTCCCACTTTCAAAGGGACCCTCATCAATGGGGAATGTGGGTCATGCATTGTGAGGTTAGTCAAGAGTTCTGGGGGCTATGCCCCAGTCTCTGTGCATAAAGCCCCAACTTGTGACTCTAACAATCTTTCTGCCCCCTCTTCCGCGAGTTTCCCTGAGCCACATTGGGGTCATTTTAGTTCTGCTTCAGTGGTGAGGTTTTGGGAGCCTCTGTGTCTCCTACAAATATTTTAAGTCAGACTGGAGCTACTGAAGTATCCAGCTTTGTAGACTGAACAGCTACTGGGTACTCAGCCTCTCTAGTGTGCAGGCAGCCATTGCCAGACTACATACCCTGTAGTTTTAAGCCAACATTGTATTGGTTTACAATATCATTTGAAGGTAAAATACCTAATCTATATCTGTTTCCCTACAGAACCCCAGCTAATACAATAGGCAAGCATACTACCACTGAACTATAGCCCCAACATTTGGAATTACATTTACAAAAGTATGAATTAAAAAGTGTGCAAATTTTCCCAAATAGACTCTATCTTTAATGTGGGGCTCATATTCTATTTCACTGAAAGAATTATTGTTTCAGAATTCTGAAGTAACTTCAAAACCACTTGAATTACTTAAAACATTAAAGGTCCTCTTTGTTCTTTACCTAGAGATTTTTATCCAATAAATCTGGGATAGAGCCCAGAATCTTTATTTTTAACAAGCTCCGAGGGTGGTTTGACACAGAAAGCATGAAATCTGGGAAGGGTAGCATCTCACTGCTAGGACAGATCAATTACTATCACCTGTGTGTCACTTGATAAGACTTCATTTAAGTTGTCATCTCAGCAAAGTTTTTATCTTCATGACCAAACTTCCTTGCTTGAAATATATATTTCAGCCAGTCTTTGTTTCTCAAACTGAACTCATCCATAACGCTCATCAACAACCTAGTATGGATGTGTTAGTAGCACTGTGATAGCAACAAATGTTGGAAAGTTGTTGTAAAAGTCATCAAAATTCAATATATTTGATATGATTTTATCACTATTTGTATAAAAATGAGATTGGCAGGTTTCATTTTACAGTCATTTTAAATTTCAATAAACACTTCTAACGTCTTTCTCATACTTATATTCTATATAATTATTTCTCTTTGGTTTTTCATTATAAGAAAAATGTAATGATTGCTGCTTGATTCAATTAGTAATTTTCTGGAAACTGTTCAAATCAGTAAACTGTTCAACAATCAATTCCCAGATACCCTGAGCCAGAGGGTACATGCAGTGCAGAGTGAGTAGGCCAGATCCCTGTTCCCTGGCTCCTCCCAGTTCCCTGGTCTGGAATCTGTTGTTCTTTTTTCAGAAGGTAGTGAGACCAGAGATCAACTACCCCTCACAGTTCAGCCAAGCCCCAGCTGAAACCACAGAGGAATTGGGGAGATGAGCATGAGTGCTGCTTCCATGGTGGACCTGATAATCAGTGCCAGGGTATAGGAGACAGATGCTAAGTATACTCAACATCTACCAAAGCAGTGATCCAGAAGCTCCTAAGAGCTCATCACTGAAGTAAGCTTAAAAGTCACCCACCACGGCTCTGGGAATCTTGCGGAAGAAGGGGTGGAAAGTTATAAGAGCCACAGGTTGAGACATAATGCCCAGACTCATTCCCTCCCCACAAAATAACTGACTACTGCTCTCACAACACATAAACCAGAAACCAATGGGGAATACCTGCAACTCCACTGAAGAGGGTCCCCAACAGAATGGGAGCAGGGACAAGGGAGAAGAGAATACCAACACATGGTGTATCCATATGAAACATCTTCTTAATAATAATAATAAACATAAAAAACCTACCCCCAAAAAATATTCCACAACCCATATATGGTAAAATATAAGAAGGAATCTGATATTTTAATAGACATCTTAAAATCATTATCAACTCAATCATGAATCTTACTTTTAGCAATAAAAAGAATAAAGAAGTAACATTCAACCCAACTTAGGTTAATAAGAGTTACTTATGATGCAATTAGTCTTATGCTATGTTTTCTAACCAAACCTTTTCAATAAATATCAAAGGCATGAAATTCATGCAGCTTTTAAGCACACTATTGATAGATATAAATTAAGTTGTAAGCCTCAGTTCTGAGCTGTAGAAAACTCCTGAAAACATATCAAGCAAAGTTCAGATTCCCAAAAGAGAATTATCTAAACCTGAAGACACCGCAGTAATGTAGCCAAAAAGATTATATCAATATTCCAACTTGTAACTGAGATTTACAATGATACTAAAGATATTTTGATAATTAAACATTAATACATTGGAAAATACAAAAAAATCTTATTAAATACAGGTTGTCATCTAGAAAAAAAATAATAATTATACAAAGAAAATATGTCATACAATTATCCCTGAATAAGAAATCTTAGATGCACTAGGGAGATGGTTCAGTGGATAAAGCACCTGTGCAAGCATAAATGCCAGAGTTTGGATGCACAGAACCGACTTAAAAGCTAGATGCTATAAAAGAGCATCTGTAATCCCATTGTGCCTATGGCAAGAAGGAAGGCAGAGACAGGAGAATTCCCCAGAAGAACACAGGCAACTAGCTTGGAGAAAATAATGAATAATGAGAGGCTTGCTTCAGACAAGGTGGAAGATGAGTGCTAACACTGAAAGTTATCTTCTGACCTTCACACATGTTACAACACATGTATACCCACACTCACACACAGAGACATGAACATGCACGTGCAAGCACACACACACAGAGACACACACAAAGAGACTGATATATATATTTACCTGTCTGTTTAAAGTGCTTCAAGATTATTTGATTTGGGAGATACAAGCTTAAATCTGCTGTCTTCCTCAGAGATATTATTTTAAAGTACACAGTTGCCACAGTATAATTTTTGTTTTAGGTTCCAAAGAAGCATTCACCATCACCACCTTTACTACTATCCTTCTTACATAGAATGTGTCTATACAACTTTTATAGCAGAAAATAACAAAAGGAAGGAAAATGTTATGAAATTCCCATTTAGCATAATAATGGAGCTATCATCCAACTTGAGCCAGACTAGAAATATATTAAAAAGCTTATTTTCCATGTTCAGAGTTCCTACAGATATGCTCAAATGGAGTGCATAATACTTGTGGGTATTATAGACATTATTAACCATTCTATGATGCACTCATAATCAGAAGTAATTAGTCTTCAAGCCATTTTAGCAAAATAAAGTCACTAGGTATAGCAACTAGCCAGATGTATGTCACCCTGCTCAGTCACAAAGCAACAACTGTATCAATAACAATGAGAATTTACCAGTGTCAACATGCCAATAACTGTCAATTATGATAACATCTAAGATTTGTATTACTCATTACAACTAATATTAGTTGAATGCTTGCTTCCTAAAACTAGCCCTAGGTTAAAGGCTTTACATGAATTATTTAAGAGAATTTAATTCACATATTTGTGTCTGGGAGGAAGGGTCAATCAGTAAATTTCTTGCTGTAGAAGCATGAGGACTTGATGTGGATCCCTAATACCTATGCTAAAGCCATGGGTGGAAGTTTACACCTCTCAGAGCAGCAATTAGGAGGACTGACAGGTGGTTACCTGGGCAAGCTGATTAGCTGCACTGTCAAAATTGTGGAGTTTTGGGATTAGCAAGAGGCACTCTCTCAGTAAATAAAGTGAAAAGCTATAGATAAAAATATGTGAGGTCGGGCTGGAGAGATGGCTTAGCAGTTAAGGTGCCTGCCTCCTAAGCCTAAGAATGCTGGTTCCAATCTCCAGCGGTTCCAATCTCCAGGTCCCACATTTAGCCAGATGCTAAGTGACGCAAGGGCGCAATGCCGCACTTAACCACATGGGGGCGCACACATCTTGATTTCGTTCGCAGCAATTGAAAGGCTGCTGGCGTGCCCATCTCTGTCTTCCTCTCCCTCCCCCCCCCGCCCTGTGTGTGTGTGTGTGTCTCCCCCCCCCAAAAAAAAAATACAAGAGGTCAACCTCTGGTCTCACATACTCATATAAGCATGTGCAAGAGCAGCTTTACACACACATGTTCTCATATACATACAAACACATACATGCACACATGCATGCACACTACACATATACACATACAAAAATGAACAAAAGACAAGAAATATGAGTTTAAATTCATGGGCTCACTTAATTTACATAGGCTATATAGCCAAGAAAAATGGAATTTTAATGAGCTTCATCTCAGATGCATTGGCTTCAATAGTAGTAAAAATACATGTATAATTATGTTGTATTAGGAAATGGTAATTGCCTCTTTAACATATATCTTACAAGTCCCTTGCATTAAAATGACAAGATTTAAAATTTGTAATGTATCAGTATCAAACTAAATGAGGAAAATACTTTGTATATTGTGGTAATTTACTTGTATAGTATTCCCAAGAACACTTCAATGTTGAAGTGCTCATCTGGTGGACAGATCATTGGAGAGGTCATTGGATCATAGAGGCTCTAACTTTATGAAGCCTAGATACCATGGCATTATGTCTAAGACATTCAAAGATGGGGCCTATTTAGAAAGATCACTGATATCACTGATGGTACATCTTTGTGAACTAAATATTGTCCCAACCCACCCCCTGCCTTTCTACTTCACTGGTTGTCATGAGGTGAGCAGTTCTGTTCTATCATGATATTCTACTATGATGGTATCTTACCACAGGTCCAGGAACAATGGAGCCACTCAATAATGAATTTTAACCTCTGAAATCGTGAGCCAAAATAAACTGTTCCTCTAAACAGCTGATTTTCTCAACTACTTTTCACATCAAGATAAACCTAACACAATGCCACATGCTACCTATCCAGAACATTAAGAGACCTGGCTGGAATCTGGAAGGAAGTCAGTTCCCAAATGGTTACATGAGCTGCTGGGGGTGGAAAATGCCCATCAATGTTGTGAGCAAGCATGGAACACTGCTATTCCAAAGCAATCAGCCTGATAAGAAGTACACGCCTATACAGTGGTGGTACCCTAGGTGGGAAAACAATGGCTTTCTGAATGGCTAAGAGATCCTCTCAGTGAAAAGGAACCCAAAGCTGGAACTAGGAACATTGTCAGAATCCTATGGAAACCAATTATGGACTCCAATAAGAAGCTCCCACTAGTTTTTGACCAGAAGAGAGGCTACACCCAACAAAATCTCTCTAAATTAGCAATAAATTACTTATCCCCTTTAGTCTATGTTGGTCTTACTCACCATTGGAGAATCTGTTTTTCTGTTTCAGATGGCAGTAAAAACCAAAATCTATCAACAAGATAAGAATAGATAGCTGAGCCAAGGCTAGGTGAAAACCAAAGGAACTGGCAAGATAAGCAAGAGTGATGCTTCCATGGTAATCCTGACAATCTGTGCCAGGGTGACAAATCCTGGGAACACTCAACATGTACTAAAGTAGAAATCCAGAATCTGTTGAGAGTTCAATGCGAAAGTAAACTTAAAACACACCCATGGGCTGGAGGGACAGCTTAGCAGTTAAGGCCTTTCCTGCAAAGCCAAAGGACCCAGGTTCGATTCCCCAGGACCCATGTAAGCCAGATGCACAAGGGGGCACATGCGTCTGGAGTTCATTTGCAGTGGCTGGAGTCCCTGGCACACCCATTATCTCTCTCTTTATCTCTCTCTCTGTCAAATAAAATAATAAAATAAAACAAAACAAAACAAAACAAAATAAAAACACACACCCATTATGACTCAGGGAATTTTGTGGAAGAGAGGATGGAAAGATTCTAAGAGCCACAGGGAAGGAGGGAATATTCAGATATATTGTCTCTCCTACCACAATGACTGGCTGCTGCTCTCACAACTCATAACCCACCACCCCATGGTGAATACTAGCAAGCCCACTGAGGAGAGGCCTCAGTGCAATGGGGGCAAAGAGGAGGGAAATGATGACACCAAAACATGATATGACCATACAAAGTTTCTGCTTAATAAAAACGGAAAAAATTTAAAAAGAGATCAAAGTAATAGCAAATTACTATATATATATATATTTTTTTTTTTTAAAGAAATTATGAGAATAATCTGAAGTGATTTAAAGGGTGAAAATGATTGTCTTTATAATATAAAAATGTACGAGATACTAATTAAAAAAGCTTTATACTTTACATGCAATACTTCTATTTGATCATATGTGTATGGATGATGTGTGTGTGTGTGTGTGTGTGTGTGTGTGTGTGTGTATGTATGTATGAATGAATTTGTGTAGGGACACCTTTGAGCACTTTCAACAGAGATGACCTGTTATACTTTTTAAGTTCTTAGGCCCTGGCCCAAATAACTGTAGGTACATCTAAAATCAAATAGTCTTAATTTCAAGATAATTATTATTTTAGGCCTCAAACTAATGGGGAGTGGTATAATTTTGCTAACTTCCAAATGAGTGTTTAGGCTTTAAAGAAAAATGAGAGCAATTTGCTTTCAAAGTAGAATAATGAAAACAATAAGATACAAAGACCTGTAGCCCATTTGGCAAGGTAAGATGCATACTGAAACTAAAAATAATTTTCCTCAGTCTAGATCTATAGCAAAGACAATTCAGTTGGAAGACTATATTTCATTGATTTCATGTGATTGATAAAGATTAATTTTACCTTAGATATATATGTAGCAAAGGAAAATGGAAAGATGAATTTCAAAGTTACCTCATCAGAAGCTCTATTATAGCTTATATGTTTATGTTTCTATAAACCACTGAATTCTGAAACAGCATTGTCTTTGGTAATAATATATGCTCTTTATTAAAAAGATATACAAGAGGAGCATTTTCTACATTCTTTTTTATCAGTGACACTCTGAGCCTAAGATTTATAAGAACAGAGCATCTAGACTGAAGAGCACACATGCAGTGAAGCATCTACAGAAAATGAATCACAACAAGAAATAATCCAAGATGGTATCGTCATATTGTTTTCAAATATCCTGTTCATAGCTCATAAATTATTTCCATTTGACTTGCGTGGCACCAAATCAAATTCTCAGTTCTATCTTGATGCTAATCTAGAGCTTTCATGAAGTTTTATCTTTAAAATGTTATTAAATGTTAGCAGATAAATTCTCTGCTCTATCTTTTGAAGATAACCTAAAGGTATTAATTGTGGACATTCTGGATTTGAAATATCAGCTAATTCCACAGTCAATAAGTTTTATTGCACAAATTTCAATACTACATTCCTGCACATATCATGCACTGACCTGAACACTAAAAATCAATTTATAAGGCTGAAAAAAAAGTAACATGCAAGTAAATATTCTACTCTGATTAAAATGTCTTTTCTAACCTCAAAACAATATAATTTTTCTGCATAACTTCGTATATATCTTGTGTAGGTCAATTTTTGATTTCTTAAATTTTACCACTATTCAATAGTTATATTAGTTTAAAGTTCATTAATGCAAATGTAATATTTAATAAAATACTAAGTAATATCTTATCTTCTTATCTATAGTTATAAAATACACAGTTCTTATTAAATAGTTGGATGAGTTAGGGAATGGATGGAAAAGTATATGAACAATTGAAAAAATTATTTAACCTGCATAAAAATATAGAACAAAGGCTGTGGAAATAGCTTAACAGTTAAGGTATTTGCCTGCTGTGGTGGTTTGATTCAGCTGTCCTCCATAAACTTACATGTTGTGAATGCTAGGTTCCCAGCTGATGGGGGATTTGGGAATTAACACCTTCTGGAGGCAATGTATTTTGGGGGTCAGCCTTATAGGGATGATAGCCAGTTTCTCCTTCCCACTGTTTGGCACACTCTCCTTTTGCTATTTTCCACCTGATGTTGGCCTGGGTGGGATGTCCACCCTCAGCTTATGCTCTCATTTTCTCCTGTCATCATGGAGCTTCCCCTCGAGTCTGTAAGCCAAAATAAGCCCATTTTTCTCCCAAAGCACCTATTGCTCAGGTGATTTCTGCCAGCAATGTGAACCTGACTGTTTCAGTAAAGTTGGTACCAGGAGTGGGGTTGCTTCTAGACACCTGACTGTGGCTTTGGCCTTTTGGCTCTGATTTTCAAGAGGAATGTGGAAGGATTTCAAACCTTGGCCTAAGAGACACCTTGCAATGCTTTAAGTACAGCTTGATGGACTATTCTGGTCAGAGTTGAAAGACCTGAATGCAGTGAGAACTATGGACTGTGAGGTTTGACTTATGAGGGTGAAAAAGAGCTCTGCCTGTACTGGGCTAGAAGCAGATTGTGTGAGAGGTTTGCTGTTATGCACAGGTCCTGAGAACTTGTTCAAGGTTTGTTTGAGATTACAACCTTTGAGACTGGACCACCTGACCTACCTGGGGCAGCAAGAAGAATGTAAACTCTTTTGAAGGGGCCTAAGTGCTCAAGGAGTGTCCTATCCTTCAAAGTCTGCTTTATTGCCCCCCCTGGATTAACACATTGGCACCCCACCTGGCATTGTGGAGTACAAGAAAGGCAGGAAAGAGAGGGTCATTGAATTTGCAACACAATCTTGTGTTTTGCAAATGTCCATGGGCAGTGTGAATCAGGTTTGCTGGATGCCTGCATGGAGAGTTGATGGAGCCATGAAGATAAGCCATGAAGATAAACTATTTTGGGTTGCAATGGAGACCCAGTGGAGATGCTGGGACCACAAGATGGCTGCTGAGGAGAGCTGCCAGCCCCAGATGAAGTTTTCCAGGACTGTGAGTAGCCTAGCTGGAAGGGGCGGAATTGGCATTCCAGAGACTTGTTGCTGGTTAGAATTATAGAACTTACAGATTTATCATTGGCTAGAGTTGTTGGAGTTGGAGCTACAGAGTGTTATGTTTGCCCTGGTTGTTTTAAATCTTGTATTGGTTGAATATTTCTTTGCTGTGCCCAATGCCATCTATTGCAGTGTGAATGTGTATTCTGTGTCATTACGGGTTTGGGGGGAATTTTTTGGTATTATGGCTTAGTTAAAAGATGTCAGACTATGGGGATGTTTGAACATCATTAGTATTAATAAAAATTATAGGGACTTTTAAAGTGGGATTTAATGCATTGCATTTTACATCATGGATAGTTATCAGTTTATGGGGGCCGGGGCAGAATGTGGTGATTTGATTCAGGTATCTCCCATGAACTTAGGTGTTCTGAATGCTAGGTTCCCAGCTGATGAAGATTTGGGAATTAATGCTTTGTGGAGGCAGTATATTTTGGGGGGCGGGCTTATAGGTATTATGGCCAGATTCCTCTTGCCACTGTTGGGCACACTCTTCTGTTGCTACTGTCTACCTTATGTTGGCCAGGGGCTGATGTCCACCCTCTGCTCATGCCATCATTTTCATCTGCCATCCTGGAGCTTCCCCTTGAGTCTGTAGGCAAAAACAAACCCCTTTTCCCCCCAAAAGCTGTTCTTGGTCAGGTGATTTCTGCCAGCAATGTGAACCTGACTGAAACACCTGCAAAGTCAAAGTACCAGGCTTCAATTCCTGAGGACACACATAATCCAGAAGCACAAGATGATGCAGGCATCTCAGGTTTGTTTGCAGTGGCTGGAGGCCCTGGTGCCCCCATTCTTTCTTTCTCTCTCTCTACCTGCCTCTTTCTTTCACTCACAAATAATTTTTTTAATTCAAAAATATGTTTTTTGCAAAGTTCTCTAGAAAGATATTAAACAAGGCTATAAAATACCATTATCAATTGATAGCAGCTTTCCATTAAAAAGTATAGATCTGAAATAAAAGAACAACAAACATTCTGAAAATGTTGAGCATCATAGTATACATATAAGATTCATTATAGTGGACTAAGGAATTTTGGAGGAGGAACAGAAAATTAAATGCATGTAGGTAAAAATAATTGGAGCTGCTGAGTTTCTAGTTAACAGTAACATTGACCCTTTGCAAAAATATTTTCTTTTACACATTTCATTAATTGAGGGTAAAGGTGCTTGCTTGTAAAGCCTAATGGCGAAGGTTCAATCTCCCAGTACCCATGTAAAGCCAGATGTACAAAGTGGCACATATGTCTGGAGTTTTTATGCAGTAGCAAGAGGCCTGGCCTGCCCATGCTGCTCACTCTCTTTCTCTCTCTCTCTCTCTCTCTCTCACCTGCTCTCTCCTTCTCTCTCTCTCACGTGACTTTCAAATAAGTCAGTAAACAGATGGCTAAAATAACAAAGCAAGAGAACAAACAGTGGCCAATCAGAGGTTGATGAGACATTAATTACAATAAAGACCCTTAGAACAAAATATTTCTTATGCTCTACATCTTTACTCTAGCAAACCTTACCTGGTTGTGTTGTCTGAAAATTCTATCTACTAATGGTGAATGTGGGTGTCACATTCAGATTGATGTTTCATTTCCTTGCTTGTAATTTTCCATAAGACATCCCCTCAACTTCAAGATAAAAGTCATACTTCTTCATAAGAAATGTAAGAACCATTAAGATATATTCTGTGGATTATGGTCATCCTCAAAACCTTCACTCCACTGACAACAGAATCTGGATCAGCCTAGCATATACTTTTTCATGTTTCACTCATTAAAGTCTCTATAATCTTTTGTGCACCTATGAAATGGGGATGGTGCTTGTAATAGATTTTCTGTTTGATTTGCTTTAGTAATTAAAGAATTAATATTGATCCTTCATGCAGAGTCTGACATTTTAATATTTATACATTACTTATAATGTTCCACATACTGTTTAGGTACTGAAAATAGAGAAGCAAATAATTTTTTTTAATCTTGCATTCATGGAATCTATTAAATGTAGCTATTAACTAATTATTTGTTTACGGACTGGAGAGATGAATCAATGGATTTGGTATGGGCCATGCGAACATGAAGAGTGAAGTTCAGACCCACAATACCATGTAATTAATTGTTGGGTAGGAGTGGCACTTGTCTCACTTGTCATCCAAGCACTTGGGAGACAGAGGCAAAGGATTCCCAAGACAAGCTGGCTAGCTAGACAAGCCAAATCAATGAGCTATGGGTTTAATTGAGAGATTCTATCTCAGTAAATAAAACTGAGAGGCGTTAAAGAAAACACCCAGTGTCAATCTCTGGCCTGCATATGGACATGAACCTGCACACACATGAGCCCACAACAGCAAAGTAAATATTTGCTTGTACTAATATTATGAATGACTTGTTAAAGGTTGCTTTTATATCCTTCTCTCCAAGAAAACTGCTTTTATTCTTCTCTGTATTCTTAGACGACACATGCCATAGTTTGGATTTTTTTTTTCTTTCGAGGTAGGGTCTCACTCCGGCCCAGGCTGACCTGGAATTAATAATTCCGTAGCTCAGGGTGGCCTCGAACTCAAAGGGATCCTCCTACCTCTGCCTCCCGAGTGCTGGGATTAAAGGTGTTCAACACCACACACGGCTTAGTTTGGATGTTTTTATCTCCTGCAAACTTCATACTGAAACTTCATTCCCAATGCAATCATATCACAAGGCAAGACCCTCAGGAGGTGATTATGTAATCATTATTGATTTCAAAGGGGGCTGGAAAGAAGTAAAGTAGTAGGGCTCTTACACCCTTCTGCCCTTCTACCTTTTGAGGACGCAGCAATGGCACCATCTTGGAAGACCATTCCCTAGCAGATACTAAAATATTGGTACCATAGTCTTGGACTACCCAGATTCCAGAGCTGTGATAAACAAACTTATGTTATTTCTGAATTACACAATCTGTGAAATTTTCCTCTAGTAGCATGAAACACCTTCCTACCTAAACCCTTTCCACCTGTTTTAACACCTCACGAAACCTCTGGGAAAGGATGGTGCATTGCATTTCAGAACCTGTCAACAAAATCAACACAAACCTATTCTAAACCACTTGTTCTAGAAACTTTTCTTTTTCATATTGCAGCCCATTCTTTTGAACGAAATGATTGTACAGAGTCAAATACACTGGAGAAATTAGCTTCACATCTGCCTCCAGAGGATCAACACTGTGAAAACTGGCAACGTGATTAAAAAGAAACGCAATAACTAACAAGCTACGAATAATGCACAGTAGTTTTTAAAAGGGTAAGGTGGTGATGTTAAAATATACAGATTAGAGGCTGGGGAGATGGCTCAGCAAGTAACAGCCCTTCATGTGAAATTATGAGGGCCTGAGGAGGGCTGAGTTTCTTGGAGTTTAATTCTTTAGCACCCTAATACACAGCTGGGCATGGACATTTGTCTCTGTAAACCAAGTCCCATGGAGAGCAGGGACCAAAGAATCACTGGGGCTCACAAAACAGCAGTTCTGTAATCAGTTAGATATTCCAGCTCAAGGAAACAGGCAGATGAGAGTCAAAGGAGGCCATCTGACATTTCCTCTGGCCTCCACAAGCATGTGCAAGGGGTGCACACTTCTGCACATACACATACATGCGTTCCTTACACATACACACCCCCACCACATATATTACCCACACACAAGCAAAAAAAATTTAAAAATATAGATTGGTAGCTGACACAGAAGTGTTCAGCACTTAATTGTGAAAGGCAAGAAGGAAAGAAAGAAGAAATGAGCAATTTGAGAAAAGGTCTGGTTTATATCGTTCAAATGTTTCCTTTGTATAGGTTAAAATATTCTCAGTAAATATGTGTTCATAATGAACATAAGAATATATTTGAGAATATAGTGCATATATATTAAACATCATTATATAGTCTACTTATGTTAAATCACTTTAAATATGTTATAGCTTTTATGGCTTGTCATGCATGTGTGTATGTGCATGCCTGTGGGGATATGTGTGTGCAGATGAAGATCATGAGTGTGTGAGGGGGATTAAAAGCTGACACTATCTTCAGTCATTCATCATTATATTTTTCTAAGTCCTGGTCTCTCAATTGAACATAGATTTCACAAATTCAGCTACCAACTTCCAGAGTCTGGGATTATAGGAGAATGACCATACCCACCTGATATCTACATGGGGGTCCAGGATCTGAATTCTGATCCTCATAGTTGTGCCTTTCAGTGCTTTATCCACTGAGTCATCTCCTCAGGCTCCTGTCAGGGCGATTTATCAAGGAGCAGTGTTGTATCATTTTAAATTTAGACATACTCATATAGGATTTAAATGAAAGAATACAAAATCTTTCATTATATCATCAAATTGTCATCATCAGGCATTTTAGTTTATGGTCAAACTTCCCCTCATTTATCAGATAGTAGCTTGTGTTTTATGGGCAAAAAAAAAAAAAAAAAAACAGATAAAGTTAATGAAGCATAGTAACAAATATATAATATGTAGAATTTAAGTCACTCTAAAAGTGACAGAAATTTCTGTTAATAAACTCAAACTCTTACTTGAATTAGTCTTACTTTGCTTCTCTTTGTACTCAGAGAAATGTTTCAAATATGCAGACTGAAGTCTATGAGGGAGAACAAACTGAATGACAACAATGTTTACAGGGTGAAGAAAAGATAAAATATTCATTATGATTGTGTGTGATTCCAAGATCCTTGGAAGGGTGCCTGAGCTTAATAATTGTGTGTCTATGCAAATTCTATTTTTGTATACAACAAACTATTTCATGTGTTTGGGGGTTTCTCATACCCATCATGAAATGTTGATTTTCTAGAAGCCAACTTAGAACTCTCTGCCTCATGTGTTCACACGGGTCAGGGCTGCAATGTTAGTGACTGAAAAGATTGCTTGTGTCCATAAAATAGCATCAGGTGATTCACATAATCTTAAATGTGGGTTCAGTTTGCCAGGCATGTGTGTTTGAAATAAAATTAAGAATATTATTTTAATATTCAAACAGATCCTTAAATATTTGTAGCTAACTGAATTTTTAAGACGTTTTGAAGACAAAGTAATGTGAAGAATTTCTCCTGGTAGACAAGCTGGGATGGATACACAGACAAACATAAACACCAACATTTAGGTTTCAATTTGTAAAATTTCACAGACCCCTTTCTTTGTAGCATCAGTTTTGTAGTTTAATCCTATTTGTTTTTCTGCCTTTCTGTTCTGGAATAGTCTCATTATGATAACAAAGCCCTGATGGGCTGACTCCTAAGATCTAGCTGGCCGAATGGGAACACCTACCTAGTAAACCAATTATCTTTTTCTTGCCTATAAAGCAGGGAATGAAGTACTTACTGAGAATTAACAGCATATGAGAACGACAAATCAAGAAATATATTAACCTTTCCATACGCATTACTTGCACCCAAGGACAGTTTTAGTAACAATTACATGAAAGCTACTTGAAAAAAATTTCTAAGTTTAATACGTTCACCCCAATTGAAATGAAAGTTATTTGGCAAAGAGAGCATTTATATGCAATGATTAACATAGAAGCTTTATTTATAATCTGTATACTGGAAACAAATAATCTATTCTCTCCCTGTGCATTATCAGAAATAATCTTCTGCTGTTCTGCCTGGTCTGTCTTGTCACATGTTCTGACATCTGCCAGTTTGGCGGCACATATTGTTATCATGAAGTCTAAGTTTAAACTGCTTCATCCTCTGGGAGTATCCTGAGCAGAAATTTTCTCAACACTGAAAAAATTCAGAGTCACTCAGGCAACCTTTCCTAGAGTTCACAAGATCAAGTAGATTGATGTTTGAGTCACTTATACTAGTTCTGTCTTATAGTTAGGGGCCAATTCTAACAGATATTGAGATGATATATTTCTATTGTATTATCATTATGAAGGAAATGACCTGTGGCCACCATAAAAACACATCTGAACTGCTGGCTGTTGCTGTATGTGTATTATGTGAGACTTGCCAACTGTGAACAGATATGCACCTACCCTACCCTCACCACACATTTTACACACACACACAAACACACACACACAAATAAATAAGTAAATTTTGTACTTTGAAATAGAATCTTGGCAAACAATGTAAGCACGAATCACTAGAAGAAACACAATTGTTTTGAACTCTACATTGCTAAAAGCATAGATAATAGTACCAAAAGCAAGCATACATCATACCATCATAGGGAAAATTAAGAAACTTTGAATTATGGACATGATCTGGAGGCTGGACATTTTGCTATGCAACCACTACTGAATTTTTTTTTTTTTTTTTTTTTTTGTGAGGTAGGGTCTCACTCTGGTCCAGGCTGACCTGGAATTCACTATGTAGTCTCTGGGTGGCCTTGAACTCATGGCGATCCTCCTACCTCTGCCTCCCGAGTGCTGGGATTAAAGGCGTGCGCCACCATGCCCAGCTTATTGAATATTTTTTATCCTTTCCAGCCATCTACCTTTCTAAAGAGGTTTAGTATTGAACAGGAAAGCTTAGTGTTCTCATTTCTTTGAGAGAATCTCGAACCCCTAAGAGGAATGACGATCATGTATTTAATCTGAGTCTAGAGAACATGTGAACATTATCTCTGCTACTCCTTTTTCTCTATTCTAAGAACAGGAATACTGTCACATCTTTACATTACATCTTTCAGAAAATTGACAATTTTTTTTGCATTTGCCAACAAATTAAGATTCTTCTTCATTTCACTGTAGCTTAAAAGTATACTAAAGTTAGCCTTACTATAAAAACAGCCCTCCATCCATCTTTTCATTTTTATCTTCTACCCAGTCTTACAGAAATTATCATTTGTACTCACTTTCCCTGTACTAAGTTCCAAAGACAATTGGAACTATCCATGTGAGCCACCAGGAAGCACTGCATTTGATTCATTTCCTTGAAAGAGCTGAGAGCATCTGTAATTAGTACTATCTTCCTTGCAATCAGAGTCTCTGTTTTCTTCTTATATATCTCAACTCTACTTCCCTAGCTTTCCTTTCTTGCCCAGTGCCCATATTTCCAGATGCACTCTCATCATTAAACTTTTTAAAACAGGTTTAAGAAACACAGAAAATCATTATGGTGATCTTTCTTTCAAATTTTAATGATGAAGTATTCTAGATATTTCTGGGTTACAGATCGAGTGTCTCATTCACTGTGTTTGAGGGTGGCTCTTAACAATTAACTTTGTCACTTACTAGCCATGAGACAAAGAAATATAGTCAGCCTCAGTATCTCTCAATCCCATTACCTGCAAAACAGAAATAAAATGGAAATAAAATCATCCCCTACCTTTATGAAAACAAGAAATGCATTCAAAATTAAATAATATAAAAAGCATCATAAATATTCAATAGCCTAATTCTTGTCATATTTGTCCTCTCAACAAAATGTCTACTTCCATAACTTGATTGCCTTTGCCCTAGATGAGTTCACACACCCCAGGATCATCTGAGTAGTCAAAATTGTTTGTAAACATTGACTTCAATTGCTGCTAGAAAGCCTTTCATGTATTTATTTCAATTATAATAAAAGCCAAACATGACAGCCTGATCTCAACCTCTGATTCCTGTTTCCTTATCTACACGCACTTCTTCTGCCCATCCATCCTATGCTGACTGACAGTTCCTCAGGCCTCAGCACAGCCTAAACTCATGATTACTAGAGGGCTTTCACCAGGAGCAGTGGAAAACTCACCACTTGTTCCAGTCTCCAAATGGATGCTTCTCTTCCACCTAGTCACTCAAAGGGAACTCCCTTTGAATCCTTTGAATCCCTTGAGAATCCTACATTGTGTACAATTCCAGTAATTCCTTCCAATACCACTGGGGATCTATCTACCTGTGCCCATATTTATTTATATCACTGCAAACATTATGGAAGTATAATTTTCATTTGCTTGTTTAATTTCAATCCTGCCATGTAAACTGTAAATTATTTGAAATTACAACTCTGGATTTTCATTATTAGAGTTCTTTTTTGGTAAGAATGTTACCTAACATAGTTGAATACAAAATAATATTTTTGAGATAAATTACTTCAAGATACTATGAAATAAATGTTGTCAAACAATGATTATGTGAATATGTTCATAGAATTTCTGATTTTCTAGTTTGTATTGAGGTGCTTTGTAAATATATATATATTAGTTGACCTTTAAGCTCCTTGAAATTCTCAGCCAAACTTTATTCTCTGTTAATGTTCTTTTTATCACACTGAAAGTACTTTCCCATGTTATTAGGAAATCAATGAATATTTGCAGACTAGATGAATTAGAAAATCTTTCAGTAGCAGAGTGAATATCCACTTGGCATTAAAAGGCATTAGAGCTCTAGTATTGTAGTTAAATATCTTCTAGGAATTAGACTTCAAAACAATTTGATGCTCAATTTGAAATAAAGCATTTACATAAAGTAAAATTTACAAAAATTATACAACAAGGCATGGCATATGTATTAAATATTCTAGATTTTTTCCAGTGAATAGTAATAACATGGAAATATAGTATAAGCACATACACAGAACAGAAATGATCAAGAATGTCAAATATATGAATTAAACCAAATAATCTGGATAGAATAAATGCATTAATAAAATAATTATTGTACATAAAGAAGAACCATAATATAAAATGTTTTAAATATTGCCAAATTATGTAAAAAAGTCATTATTTTAAAAATTATAATTAAGTAAAAGCTAAAGCTTGAATATGAAAAGAAAATGTACCAGAAATATGTAATTTTCTGTATGTGTGCATGTAGTAGATATAATGTGGTTTGTTTTATGTGTATATGTGTTGTATTCACACACGTGTTCAGATGTGATACTGTATGTGTGTGGGTGCCTTGTGCATGTATAATGGCCAGTGTAGAACACATGGCTCCTTCCATTGCTGATTTGTTTGTTTGTTTTCTTGGAATGAACTCCCTTGACTGATTCCAAAGCTTGGGGTAGTTTCTGGAACTGCAATATAGCTCTCTCTGTTCCCTGTTGGATTGGGGTTATAGAGGTGTGGGGCCATGCCTAGCTAAAGAAATATATTCTTTAAAAATATTTTTATTTATTTTTTGAGAGAGAGTATAGGTGTGCCAGGTTCTCTTGCCACTGGAAACAAACTCCAGATGCAGCATGTACCACTTTGGGCATCTCACTTTATGTGGGTACCAGGCAATCAAACCTGGAATGCTTGTAAGCAACTGCCTTTAAATACTGAGCCATCTCCCCTGCCCCCACGTGTGTGTGTGTGTGTGTGTGTGTGTGTGTGTGTGTGTGTGTAGATATAGATATTCTTAAAGCAATATCAAAGTCAGGTGTCATACATATGCTTATAATCCCAACTTTTAGAAGACTGAGGCAGGAAAACTATCAGGAATTTAAACTAAGCTAGAAAACATAGTATCAGGTCAGCCAAGGCTACATAGTAAGGTCTTGTCTCAAAACAAACAAACACAGTTGGAACTGGGAAACAAGTCAGGGTCATATCCAAAAAATGAGTCCATTCTCCAATATTAAGCTCCCACCAATGTTGGGCTATAAGAGGGCCTCCACCTATTAAATTCTCTCTAAACTAATAATGGTTATCCCATTTATCCAGTGTTGACTTCACTCTGCGTTGGAGAATCTGCTTCTCTTTTTTAGATGGACACAGAACCTGAGGAGAGAATCAACCCATCGTACCTCACCAGGGCCCCAGCTGAAACCACAGAGCAAATGTGGAAAACAGCAAGAGTGCTGCTTTCATGGTGAACCTGGTATCAGCACAAGGGTGAAGGACACAGACACAAATAATACTCAACTCCTACCAAACTAGACATCCAGAGACACAGAGGCTCCTACGACCTCATCACTGATCTAAAATGAACCCAACATGGCTGAGGGAAATTCGCAGAAGAGTGGGCAGATAGATTGTTAGAGCCACAAGCTGGGGCATTATACACAGAGACATTGTCTCTTTCCCATAACTGATCTCTACCCCCACAATGCATGATCCACAATCTCCATGGGGATAAATGACATCCCCAATGAGGTGGGTCCCTTCAGAGGGGGCAGGACAGGGAAGAGGCTAAGGATGGTACCAACATATGATGTTTACACATTGAGTGTGTACATAACTAATAAAGGAAAGATGATACTAAAATAATCCATGCAACCCACATGAAGTCATGAAGTAATATTTACTTAGACTAACTTTCAAGTGTGAGAGCAAATAATATGGGATTGACATGTTATTAATGTCCCTGCTGGGTGATGCTAAGTACTAATCATTTTTAATAAGAGATAAATTAGAAGAATAATTATAAAGTATTAACAGAAAATTTTCTTATAAAATTCATACTCACAATAATCTACTTTAAATCAGTAGCCTATGTTCTACCTACTTATTTTGAAAGGTTATAAATAAAAGTTTTCTCTTAAATCTTTAGCCAAAAGTCATTGCAACAGACTGATGACACTGGATGTCACGGAATCACTCTGGTCTGGTGAATGACTTTTAGTGACCTGTAAGAATTACCTGTAAAGTTAAGGGTTTGTTTAGAAATACCAGGTAATTATTGTGTGGAAGAACTTTCTATATAATATCATAAAGCTCCTTAATATTTTTTTTTGAGAGAGATAGAGAGGGAGAGAGGGAGAGGAAGACAGAGATGGGCTCGCCAGCAGTGTCTCAGCTGCTGTGAACGAAATCCAGATGTGTGCGCCCTCTTGTTGTCAAGTGTGGCATTGCACCCTTGTGTCACTTTGCATCTGGCTAAACGTGGAACCTGGAGATTGGAACCGGGTTCTTAGGCTTAGGAGGCAGGCACCTTAACCCCTAAATAAGGAGCCCAAAGCTCCTTATTTTTATGAAAGATATTTTAAAATATTTTTGAAGTGGTTAATAGCAAAAGTGTAAGCTTTAAGTAGATATTGACTTCTTATTTAAGTAAATACTTTTCAGTTTTGAAAATATTAACAAGCCTACATTGAGATTTTCCCCTTATGAATTCAAATCTGTCTCATGGATTTTCTGCATAAGCTATCCCTTCTTTTTTGTTAACATCTCAAATTATCTGGCCTTTGTTTGTACCTCTATGTACAATTCAAAAAATGTCCTCAATTATAAAGGACAGCATCTGTGCTCAGTCCCACCTATTTCTGCTGCTACTACTCCCTCCACCATTCACTACAATTTACTCACCGTTTATATAACAACCGTTTACTCCTCTGATCAAACTCATATATGATTCCTCAAAATTGCCTATAGAATGCATTAAAAATATCTTTGCATATAAAAAGATCATATTTAGTTTTTCTTTCGGCAACATATTCTATAAGTTGTTTTGTATTTCTTTGCTCTAGCAATATATATGGAGTTTATGGAGGTTCCTGTACCTATCTAGCAATTTCATGAGCTGTTGACCATTACCACTTCCAATTTGGTACAATTCTACTATGCTTTAAAACTCAGCTAGAAAGTGTACAAGCAAAATATATGGCTCTATTCCCAATGGTCCTAGATTATTTTGCATGAAACAACTTGTTTTACTGTATACACTACACTCTATTTATGATCCTGCTACTTGAACACTGGAATTATATATTACTCTGATTTTTTTTTTATAAAAGGTAAATGGATGGAGAATATCTTATACTAATTTAAATGTTGACATTATAAATTTCTTTTTAATTGAAAATTTTTAAATAAATCAACTCATATATAAATCTCTAATACAATCACTCACTATCCATTGGTACATCAACAAGTCTCATAACATTTTAGATAACTGACTCTCAAGCAGCTAATTTACTTGCTGAGCAGTCACCATTTTGAGATGCATGAAATCATTTCCTTTCAGACCTAAACTTAGAAAGTTATCTGAAAAACACAAGTAGAATATTGTATTTTTCATTTGAATGTGCTGGTTTTTCCCACCTAATCATAAAATTCAAACTTCTTTTTTAAATTATTTATTTATTTATTTATTTGAGACCGAGAGAGACAGTGCGCACAAGAGGCAGATAGAATGGGTGTACCCATTGCAAACAAACTCCACACACATGCACCACCTTATGCATCTGGCTTATATGAGTACTGAGGAAGCAAACCTGAGTCCTTAGGTTTTTCAAGAAAGCGCATTCACCTTAAGCTAAGCCATCTCTCCTGCCAGAAAGTCATACTTCTCTTTACTCTGTTTCTATATTTTTATTTTGTGCCCAGGAGGCATTTCACGTTATGCTATGAGCTACCATGACTGTAACTGTTTCCCACGAATATTTCCAAAAAAATGCAAAGTGACACAAAAGCAGTGACAGAGTGTGACTAAAATCAAACTCTAGGTTACAGATGTGCTTTCAGAAATGCATTTGTATTTCGGACTAATTACATGCCACTGATTAAGTCCTAGCAACCTGATATTGATAAAAATGTTATCAAATTGGGTTATCAATGGTTCTTACATTCATAATATCACATTTCCTTTCAAAAGGGCACATGTACAAGATAATAGCCTTTCCCCTCCTAGGAGAAACAAAGGCAAGCAGTTTGTTGATATTTTCAGTTTAGCACTCAGCCGTGCATGTATTAGACAAGAGCACAGCAAGCAGATATGAACTTTGGTCTTCTGTTTTTCTCACCTAAAGAGAACATTGGCTGTACTATAAAAAGTTTAAGTCAAAACGACTCCAAGGA
Organism: Orientallactaga sibirica; assembly: GCA_036365145.1. NCBI lineage: Eukaryota > Metazoa > Chordata > Mammalia > Rodentia > Dipodidae > Orientallactaga > Orientallactaga sibirica. The sequence goes on along the minus strand of JAEOAD010000060.1, from coordinate 10,299,949 downwards.
AAACTGAAAGAAAGGAGGCCAGAAGATTAGCAAAGATAGAAAGAATGCTGTTTAAAATCATAACTTTCCCAGGTAATATTCAAGACAAATTTTATTGTTTCAGAACCCCAGTACTTTCTGTGTGCAGGACTCTTGCTCAGAAGGAAATATACCTGAAAAATACCCAGTGTGCAGTGCCTGAGACAGAACATGTAAATATGCTTGCAGTCACTTATGTGATGCCTCCATTAACACTGCAATGCAGCCACGAGTCAGTGTTCTGTGTCGATACTATGGATTCTGTCCATTAACTTAAGGCAGGCTTTGGGAAACTCTCTCGTGAGTTATTTTATTCCTTTTACCAAACGTTTCCATGCTGTTCTAAAGATGTTAAGTTTTAGAATCAGGACCAGAAATCCTGTTCAAAATCATTTTGCTGAATTTAATTTTTGAATATTTTAGAACATATGAGGCACAACTATAACATAATGGGGCAACACTGGTTGTTGGATATTCACTGCTCAAATAGTATATAATGCTTTCAATTAGAGAGAGAGAGAGAGAGAGAGAGAGAGAGAGAGAGAGAATTGGAACACCAGGGTCTCAGTCACCACAACTGAACTCCAGACACTTGGGCTACCTAGTAGGAATGTACAACCTTGTGCTTGCCTCACTTTAGTGCATCTGGCCTACATGGGATCTGGAGAGTCAAACATGGGTCCTTAGGCTTCACAGGCAAGTGCCTTAACTGATAAGCCATCTCTCCAACCCCATAGTAGTTTTTTTTAATGGATATCTTGGATGAAATTTATGATGGCTTCAATTAAGTAGCTCTCTGATTTTAGAAAATTCCAGGTAGAAGTGATATTGTGTTAAAATCTTTCACCCTTATGTACATTTGTAAAGCTCATTGCTTTTGCTGAGTATGTTAGAGTTGTAAACCTAACTCAGAACTAAGTACATACTTTGTTGTATTTCTAAGATAATGTTGGAAAGTGTAAGATTAGAGCAACAAAATATCATCATTGAGAGGGGGTACTGCTATGTGAAGAGCAAGGGAAAAATGAATCAGAGTACTCATTAAATACAGAAGGAGCCTAGTAAGTATTAAAGTGCCCTACATTCATCCAGATTAAATCGATAGAAATATGACAAGATAGACTTATTCTCATGATGAAATGTAAGTAAATGCATAGATGTTATGAAACAGAAAAAGATAATGTGAAAAGAACTAAAACTAGGTATATATGAAGGAACTATGAGATAAACTAGTCAAATAAAAAAATGGTTTCATCAGGGCCCATTGCAGAAGAGGGGGTGGAAAGAATGTAAGAGCCAAAGGAAGGGTACGACTCCTTACAATGCAACTGTCCAGACAGAAATTGGCCTTGATATCCATGACCTTGCAGTGCCTAGCAATACCTTCGCAAGACCCTTATAATAGAAGTAAAAGATGATGACATCAAATTAAAAGAGAGACTAATGGACAGAGGGAGGGGATATGATGGAGATTGGAGTTCTAAAGGGGGATGGGGGGAGGGGAGGGAAATATCATGCACTTTTGTATACAAGTATAGAAGTTGTCAATAAATAATCAATAATAATAATAATAAATATGGTTTCAATATGCTAAATATTTGACAACAATGTTAGCACACATGAATTAATTATGTGAAATGTAATAATTCTGACTTGCTAATATTTACCTAAAAGTATTAACACCCCCACTACAGCATAACTTTGCATCAGAAAAGTGAATTTTCCAGGCTGGAGAGGTAGCTTAATAAAACATTTTTTGCATGTATGAGAACATTAGTTTGGGTCCTCAGAAACCATGTAAAATTACAATGAAGTTATAATCCCTGTCTTAGGGAGGTAGAGGCAGGAGAACTCACCAGGTATTCTAGGTGGCACCTAGTCTAGCAGAATTAGTGAGCTCCAGGTTCAACAAGAGAAACTCTGTCTAAAACTATAGTGAAAGTCACCATCCAAGGCTCAGGGTCCATTGTGGAAGAGGGGGCAGAAAGAATGTAAGAGCCAAGGGAAGGGTACAACTCCTTATAATGCAATTGTCCAGACAGAAATTGGCCTTGATATCCATGACCTCGCAGTACATAGCAATACCTTCACAAGACCCTCATAATAGGAGAAAAAGATGATGACATCAAATTAAAAGAGAGATTAAGCCACTCATGGTGGTGCACGCTTTTAATCCAAGCACTTGGGAGGCAAAGGTAGGAGGATCGCTGTGAGTTCGAGGCCACCGTGAGACTACATAGTGAAGTCCAGGTCAGCTCTGAGCTAGAGTGAGACCTTCCTCAAAAAAACCAAAAGAGAGAGAGAAAGAGAGAGAAAGAGTGAGAGAGAGACTAATGGATAGAGGGAGGGGATATGGTGGAGAGGGGAGTTCTGAAGGGGAATGGGGGGAGGGGAGGGAAATATCATGGTGTATTGTCTGTAAGTATAGAAGATGTCAAGAAAAACAAATACAGCCAGGCGTGGTGGCGCATGCCTTTAGTCCCAGTACTCAGGAGGCAGAGGTAGGAGGATCAATGAGAGTTCGAGGCCACCCTGAGACTACATAGTGAATTCCAGGTCAGCCTGGACCAGAGTGAGACCCTACCTCGGAAAAAAAAAAAAAAAAAAAAGAAAGAAAGAAAAACAAATACAATGAAAGTATGAGCAAGGAAGATACCCAACATCAACTTCTGGCCTCCCCACCACACATGCACTCACATGCATATAAGTGCACACACACGCACAGAAAAATAGATGGGTGTTATTTTCCCAAAATAACTAAATTATTTCCCCACTTTTTTAATTGTGCTATTCAGACTACCCGACTCCTATTCTGTTGTAAATACTGAAAAGACCTCAGTTTTTATCAATTAGCCTCTCAGTCTCCAGTGAGAGTGAGGAACTGTCCCCTGGATGCTCCTGGGACTTCTCCACTGATCAACATGCACCTCATAACTTACAATTAATGTATCTGTAAGTTCACCTTTCCAGGCAGTTTAATTCTTGAACAAAAGGATGTATGTAGTTCATTCTTACCTGTGATAGTCCCACTGCTGATACATGGAAGGTTCACCATAAAGGATGATTTGATGAACATGTTACCCTATGCATAAAAGTGCCCAAGATTATTTAATAGCAGCTTGTGAACTCCATTGTGGGATATAAAAGTGGCCTCCCTTATCCATCTTTTTTTGCTCAAGTCTTTTCTTTCATCCAATAATCCCACTCATTAGCAGTGATGGTTATTTTAAAGATTTATTTTTATGTATTTATTTATTAGAGACATAGAGAGGGAGAGAGAGAGAGCAAGAATGGGCATGCCAGGGCCTCCAGTCACTGCAAACAAACTTCAGATGCATGTGCCACTATGTGCATCTGGCTTATGTGAGACCTGGAGAATTCAACGGGGTCCTTAGGCTTCATAGGCAAATGCCTTAACTGCTAAGTCATCTCTCCAGCCCAACAGTGAGGTTTTCATAGAACTAGGTAAGTTTCTAAAATAATACAGGATTAAATTTTAAGATAGTTTTGGCATATCAGAATTTATTTTAACAATTTCTGTGCTTTACTAAGACCCAATATTGATCATCAATTGCTTCTATGACACCTTTTTATACCTATCATCTGTCTCATCCCTTACATCTAGAGCATTCCATGAACTCCAGAGGCGTTCCTACAATACTCGATGCTCTAGACCACCTGCTTTCTCACCACTTAGTTTATTTTAGTTTGAGAGACAGGTGAGGGCAACACATGATGTGCCCTCTCTTCTCCCTGTCCAAACTTAGGGAGGAAAAATCTTATAGTCTATTCACAAATAGAGGAAAAGCTTAGCTTCTCTAGTATAGACTGGGTAAGATTCCTTATAGTGATGGGAGGAAGACAGAATTGATCTCAACAACAATGTCTTCTGAAGGTTCCTCAGACCAGATCAGGCTCTCAGACTATGAAGCCAGTGGAGACTGTGAGGAGCTTCCCTGTTCAGTAAGGCTTACCTTAGATGTGGCTAGTTTGGAGTAGAGTAAGGAAGGTTACACACAAATAGTTTGAATTTTTTTTAATATTTTATTTTTATTTATTTGAAAGAGAGAGAGGGAGGGAGGAAGGGAAGAACGAAGAGAGGGATAGAGAGAGGGGCTCCAGCCCTGAAATAGTTTTTTAAATGCATGTTAACTCTACCTCAGTATGCACTGTTCAACCTTGTAGCAATGAGCTATCAGAAGAGGTAAATCTGATCAACAGATGATGTTTTGCTTCAAAGATTTATATAATGTTTGAATAAAATGAGACATTGTTATTCCTAGACTGTACATAGATATCCTTTAAGCAAAGTAGGATATATACATATATATATACGCAATATGAGTACATGTTTTGTGTATGTTTATGTGTGCACGGCCCTGAATGGAGAAATATTTTTCAATATATAAATTATCAAAAGGTAGGGTGAACATCATGTTTCAAACAGGATCTTTTATGTGTTGTTGTACTATAGGTATAATAAAAGCAAATACTAGGGGTCATTTAATTCTATTTTATATGTAATATATATATATGCTTATACATATAATTTATATAAAATTATATATTAAATGCCTTTACATTTAAATTGTGCTAGTGATTGACATTCATGCAATTCTTTTTGATTTACTAGAATGATATCCTAAATTTCTCAAAAATATTCTCTGAGAATATAACCCCCCAGATAGATTTTATGTTAGTAATCTTTAATATACAGGTCACTTTCAGAAAACATGGAGACAATCCCAATAGCTTGAGTAGCACAGAGTAGATACCATGATTTAGTGAGTATTCTACTTTCTAGAAGTGAATACAAATATAGACATGTAATCAGCCAGAAACTGGGAAGATTGAGTAAATCTGAGCTTAAGTGATATAAATATTTTACTCAACCCTACAGTAGTCACAGTGAAAAAAAAAATCAACTTGAAAAAAATACATCTCATTCAATATAAAAAGAATGCAGCAAACATTTGATATGCAGCTAAATTTCAAGCTACTTTCTTTGCCCTTTCTCACATCAGTAAGATGCAGTTAATATAGTACATGTGAAGAATCATGCATAATTATGTATACAACAAATTGTAAATAGCCCTTCAATTTTTGGTAACTTACATATCTTGGTGTGCACAAAATATTCTGGAGTAAACATACGACACCAAAAGAGGGTTAATGGTCTATTTAAATACTTTCGCCTTCCCTATAAGATATCCAACCACCTTTACAGACCAGACTGGGGGGATTTGGTAGCTGCTGTCTCAACTGGACTCAGCCTTCTAGCCATCTTGACCAAAGAGCTGAGCATGTAAATAAAGCTGCTATGATCTTCTGTATGAGTCTCCCAGAATCCTGAAATGCAGTCTTAGTAACAAAAGGAGCAAAATTACTTAGATAAATCCTAATCCACAAAATCATGAAATACCAAAAGTGTTTCATACTTTAAGTTGCAATGTCTTGTTGTTTTTTGACTAGCAATTACTGGAACTCCTATTTTCAGAAATACTAATGATTCTATTTCACATAGAACTAAGGTTAAAGAATTCAATATATACTAAACAACTACACTAAGTATTTTGCATTCACGCCTTAAATATTTTCTAAGTTTCTTAATTCCTCATTTATATGTCACTCAGGAGAAAATATTTTTAGGACTTAATATTATTGCATTCAGTAATGAAACATGACTATTCTATAACAAAAATGAAAATACAGTTAAAATTGTGACATTAGATATTCTAATTATAATATCAACATTTTTTAAAAGAACAGTCTATACTTTCTATACTTTCCAGTTATGCTAAACAGAGAATAATGAATACATATACGTGTATTGCTAAATATCACATTATTAATAATAAAAATCCCATGCAGGTTAGAAAATGTTGATAACCCAATGTTGCACAAAATTATATAGTGTGATTACAGCTTATTAAACATCCTTATACAATACACAATTTAAAAATAAAAATACAGGTAAGAGTATTGGTGTCCAAAGAAAGTTATTTAGGTATCATTTTTCCTCCAGGAAATTGGAGCCACTTAAACTATGAAAAGCTCTATGTAGTCTATTCCCTTTCATGTGGTTTCCTGCAGACTATAATAACCAATTGTTTTATGGCCTAAATAATGTTGAAAGTGAGCATTTTCACTGTGGTAAATTTGGGCAAAAACCACAGGAAGTAGTGATGCATTAAATGGAATTTTCCAAATTGACTAGGTATTATCTCAAGTATCCTACAATGTGTTAGGACTCATACTGCTGATCTATGAAATCCTTTACGGAAAAGCAGGAGAAATAAATCTACTTATGTCTACTCAAGTTGTCCTTACCTTCATCCAGCACAGATGACGAAAGTTTGGGTATATTGAGTATAGGTAAGAGTTTTATAAATATCTCTTGGTAGATAAGTAGGTAGATGGGGAGATGAGACCCTCTATTTCCACTATTGTTTATTCTATTGTAAGAATCCTGTAATTAGTAATCTTAAGCAATAGCTGAAAAAATTCATTATTTTGTAAGTGATATAAGAAATGTGAAGCATGCTGGTATTGGGAGTTACAAGTGCGTGCCATGGAAAAAGAAGGAAGAAAAAGATAGGCAACATAAAAGAGATAGAGAGCAGAGAGAGAAGAGGGGGAGGGAGAGAGAATAGGAGAAGATTAAAGTAAGTGTTCATCCACAATGAGCTGTTGATCAGAGACCTACAAGGTTTCCCAAAAGAAGACAGATTTCTGTCAGAATACTTGATGAGCCACCAAAGGTTAATGGTAAAACCCTACTGCTGAAGACACCTATGCTGTTGGTATAGAACATGGAGTGCCATGGCTGGAATCTGGAAGAGAGTCAGTCCCCAGACAGTTAGCATGTCTAGTGCCAGAAGGTGCTACATGAACGACTGGGGGAAAATGACCAACATCTGTCCAAGCAACTCATGGTCTAAGCTACTCAGCAGCAAACAACCTGACATGATGCTCATACAAGTTCAATAGCTGCACACAGCCATGGTGGGTAACCAACTGCTCTTGATTTGGCTAACAGATCCACTCAGTGTAACAAAACCCATAGCTAGAACTAGGAAACAAGTCAGAATCATATCCAAAAAATGAGCCTGCTCTCCAATATCAAGCTCCCACCAATTGTGGGCTACAAAAGGGCCTACACCTATAAATTCCTCTCTAAAATAATGATGGTTATCCCATTTACCTGGTGCTGACTTCTCTCTCCGTTGGAGAATTTGCTTCCTTTTTCAGATGGATGCCGAACCTGAGGAGAGGGGTCAGCCTATCTCACCTCACCAGGGCCCCCACTGAAACCATAGAGTAATGGAGGAAATGGGCAAGAGTGCTGCTTTCTTTGTGAACCTGACACCATCACAAGGCTGAGGGAGATAGACATAGAGAACACTCAACTCCTGTGAAACCAGATATCCAGAGACACAGAGGCTCCCAAGATCTCATCGCTGAAATAGACCTAAAACGAACCCAACATGGCTCAGGGAAATTTGCTGAGGAGGGAGCGGAAAGAGTGTTAGAGCCAAAGTTGGATCATTATGCACAGGGACATTGCCTCTTACACATAACTGATGGCTACCCCCACAATGCATGACCCACATTCCCCAACAAGGAGGGTCCCTTGGGAGGAGGGAGGACAAGGAGGTCATCAAGGGCACCAACATGAATGTACTCACATTATGAGCATAACTAATAAAATAAATAATAAATTTAAAAAAGAAATGTGAAGCAAATAAGAAACCATCTTCTAAGATCAATAGGAGTTATTTTGACAATGAAAGGAACAAGTTTGGGGAATTAAAAATAAAAAAAAGGTTTTTTTTTTTATAAAAATGCTATTGCATCTATTTCTATTTAAATTCTAGAGTATACACTAATTTGTCTAAAAATAGTAGAATGCTTCTATTATTCTATTTCCTTGTAATTAAAATAAATGTGCTTTTGATTACAATTTTCATTGCTTGGACTATACTAAAAAGTTCTGAAAAATAATGCTATATAAAAAGAAACCTGAGCTAGATTGCTCTTAGGCTAATGATTACTTCCATGAATAACAAAATTTAAGTAATGCTAAGTGTAATTTGAGAAGACTTTTTAAAACTTAAAAAAACCTTTTTATTTACAATTTTCATTCATGTATATAATGCATCCCTCTCCCTCATCTCCCTTCCACTGAACCCTTGCTTCTTCTTCCCATGTAGTCTGAAATAGTATTTTATGTAAGTGATCAGATACAATGTACTTTCAGAATATAATAATTTGGAAATCTACAGCAAAAAAACCTACTGTCCATAACAATTGCTTTCTATACATTCATAAATATTATTAATTTCAGGAGTTCACGTAGTGTAATAGTTGCAGTTATCTTCATGTTGCTTGGACTCAGACCTCAACCAAAAGCAGCTGATAGGAGGATAGGGTTTATTTTAGCTTATACTCATGAGGGGGGAGATTTCATGTGGCAGGGAAAAGCATGACACAAGCAGAGACTGGGCATCACATCCTGCCACAGCATTTGGCATAAAGCAGGATGAATAAGTTAGCTCTGGCTAACTGGGGAGTGCAGGCCATAAGCCTACTTCTAGTAACACACCTACTCTAGCAAGGTTTCACCTCTCAAGTTGCAACTAGGTGGTGAACAAGCATTGAACACACATGAAGCTATGAGGTGGGCTCTCACCTAAACTACAATGATTAGTTTTTATATTTTTAATTTATGTTACATGTATGTGTATAAATGTGGACACACATGTGAAGATATTAGATAATAACTGGAGATATTTGTTCTCACTTCTTGTTTACCACTATGTATGACATGCTAGCTGGCTGCTGAGCTTCTAAGGGTTTCTGCTGACTCCACCTCCCATCTCACCTTAGGCATACTGGAATTACTGACAGATACTATCCTGTCCAACTTTACATGACTTCTGGGAATCCAAACTTGGGTCCTCATATTTGTGCATCACATGCCTTACTCTGTGAGCTATTTCCCCTGCCCAAGGATTATTTCATAAATATAATTTTATGCACATAATTTTAGCTATTGGATTACAAAATGATACTCCATTCTCTCAGAGAATACACTATTAACTGACACAGCTAGATAAATAACAATGAAGAAGGTTCAGGAACGTTTCATTAGGAATCTATTTGTTGAGTGCCTAATACATATTAGGAAAAATAAACTTTCAGTTTGCAGAAACTTAAGCTCTAATGGTAAAAATAAAGTCTGAAAGTAAATAAATGAAATATGGTGTATCATAAGTGCTCAGAAGAGAACAGGATGAAAGGTGCAGATAGAGTGAATCTAGTTAGAGGAGTTGTCTGCCTTATGTAGTTTAATCTCAGCTCATATCTCTGAAAAGGTGACCCTTGTAGAACGTAGAATACAATAAGGGAAATCACGTTGACAGCAATAGTAAAGGCAGATTCTCAACTGAGAAAAAAGATGTGCAAAAGGTTAGAGAAAAGGAAATGCCACAGTGCTTGGCCACAGAACATAAGGAAAAGTGAGGTACCTAAATTCCGGAACAAGGGTGGAGCATGAAAGCAAGGAGAATGTAAAATGGAGGTGGAAGGTAGGGAGCTGGAGGACAGCTGACGGCAGGGAAAGTTGTTATGATTGAGTTCAGGAAGATGATAAGTAAGCCACAGCAGTGTTTTGAGCAGAGGAGTGACATTTTGTCTTCAGTTTTGAAAAGATCACTTTGCCTGTAATATATAATCAAATCCATAATGTTAAATTATATTGGTTGCTAATAATACAAAAAAGGAAATTCAGAATTTTTCGTGTTGTAAATCATTATAGGTGAATGAGACAATTTGGGCTCTCAGGCTCATTTTAATAGGTAGTTTTCAAGGCATCTGCAATACATTTTATAGGTCTAATTGTGCTCCATCTTGAGGTTTTGTCATTATTATAAGGCCTAATGTCAAATATGAAAATTAGAGTTTCTCATTAGGGAATTCTGAAAAGTTCTTGGGTGATCTTCCATTAGCCTCACTTTTACTTCCATTTATAGTCTTGCATGTCTTTCAAGGTCTAAATTACTATTCATCTAGCTCTTACCCAGCTATGAGTAATTTCTAATAGACAGATCCCCAGTTAGCTTCTGCATAGCAAAAAGCATGTGGTGTACTAATTGAATCTCAATTAGCTTACATCATATCTCTTACACCATTTCAAAACATGATTGTTACCATACTCAAAGCTCTGATGACAGAGGACAAATGATTTCCTCTACTCCGGTGGGAATGATCAACTACCTGCAGTTTTCCTCATACCAAGTACAAGGGATACTTATAAATAAAGGGATACTTAATGAAAATACTTATACATAAATAAAGCTGTCCTCTCTGATGGACAGTTAGGCAACACTTGTCAAGTATTAGATACATCTTCTTTCAGGGCAGGAAAACAAATGCAGATGGTAGGATCACTTAAGAAACCAAACTACAATTGACTTCTGTTCACCTAAGACACTGATTTGCTTCAATTCAAAATAATTAGAATTGTGATTTCTTTAAAAACACTAGAGAAAAGTACTCAGGTGGCTTATTTAAATCTCAGAGTTACTTCATAAAGAAAACAAACAGACAATAAAACGGTAGATACAATGTGAGCAAAAATAAAGCCAAACAAGTTTGCAGTAAAACGGGTAGGCCGGGGAGTCTGTAGAACCAAGTAGGATTAAAACTAATGTTAGTTCATGCAGTAGACTCCAATTTCTTTTAAAATTTCAAATACTCATTTTTTTTGCAAAGATTATCTAAAAGAAGGAAAATATTAAGTCGAACAACCTATAAAGGTTTGAAATTCTTAAAGAGAGAGAGACATACTCACTGTTGGTTCTTCATTTCCTTGAAATTTTCAGGAAATGAATGAAATAACCTACTTTATATATGAAAGATTTATATTATAATCTCGTAAACTCTAGTTATGTTATTCAGAAAATGTAAAAGGAAGACATGATTCTACTTAAAACCTATGTTTTGAATAGGCTACAACACATTGAGCACTTTCTTATTTGGCACATGGTATTTTGAGTTTTAGGAATACAGCCTCAAAAAATAAATCATTTTATTTTATGAAGCTTTTATCTAATGAGGAGAGAGACTTTAACTAAATAAACTAATGGAAAGATGATTTCAGAAGGCAATGAATTATGTAAAATAGAAAGCTAAATGGTTGAGCATTATTGGTTACATTTGGTCAAACTTTGGATTGAGGAAGCAGGGCAGGAATTTTTGGAGTTGGAATTAGCGGATACGAAAGAGACACTGGGAACTTCCTAAATATGTGACATGGCAAAGGCAGGCCCCATAGGAGAGACCAAGCTGAGGCAGAATGCAAGAAGGAACAGGGCATATGAAGAACTCTGTGATAGGAACTAATTCAGGAAATGAAAGCAGGAAACAAAGTTTGAATTTTAATGTAGTGTGTTTTAAATCTATTGGAGAAATTTAATCTGAGAAGGGAATTGTTTGTATTTACATTATAAAAATGTACTACCTAAGCTTTATGTGACCTAAGCTGAAGTAGCACAATATTAGAGAAATGGTCCAGGTAAAAGACAAGCATACTTAAATGTAAATGTCAAGAGAAATCACAATAATAAAATGTTTCAAAAACCATTAAGCACTGTAGAATCATCCACAAGAACATGTACAATCCATGCACTAATTACAGATCATTCTGAGACTTTTATTAACATTGGCTCCCCAAGGAGTCATTAAACAAATATTTGCATCATTAAGACTAATTGATTTTCTTTTAGGCATACAGGCTTTTTACAGGCATATGCACCACACATATGAGAAAGATCATGTAGAGAACATGATTTATCAACATTACCAAGACAGCTTCAGCGCACTAAAATCTAACATGAAGCAGAACATATTCACAGCATGATGCCAAATTAGAACTACCTGGCGTCATCCATCTTCTGTGACACGTGAGATCCTATGCTCATGATGAAGATGCTAGTATAGGAATCTTTTGAAAGGAGAATGAAAGTGCTGTTTTAAAGGGTTAATTCTTAATTTTTATTCTATTTTCTTTGAATAATGATAGATTTAGGACAATTCACCAACCATTTTCCTATAGATTCTGTTGTGATAGATTGCAAGAATTCTTATAGTACTCAAAACAAGAACCATCCTCCTGACGTTTCTCTCTCTGGGGTGTGTGTGTGTGTGTGTGTGTGTGTGTGTGTGTGTGTGTGTGTATTATGGTGTGCATACAAACACATGGTCCAGCAGGTGTAAACAAAAAGAAAAGCTACTATAAATTTAACTGGGTGTTATTCATAGTATTTGATCATCTACTTGCATCATTTCATAAAAGTAACATAGCTCACAGATGCCAAGGTCATCCAACAGATCAAGGTCAAAGATATTATTTAGTGTAATCACTCTTCAAATAGAAGGCTTTAAACAGGATACACTCAATTAAAAGTGGATTATGTGCTTTTCCTGACTGGTCCTGAACTTCAGTGCCTAGGAGGGAAAAAAGCAAACCGGAGAATACTGAACACTGACTGGTTATTCAATGACTTAGCAAATCTAGCCCTAAGCACATGAGGAAGTAACTGCATAGAAGAAGGGAGTTATCATCCTCTGATTACAGACAAAATCTCATGCATATCAATAATTAAAAAGGAAGAAAATACATAATCACTAGATTGTAACAGTTAGGTCAAGGCATAATAACCTAAAAGTGATAAAACTAAATGTTCTTAAAGTTGTATCTCTTGAATTAACATCTTGAAAGCTTATAATCTAGTGTATTCTCAAACCAATACATCAATACCTATACCTATCAATTAATGGAAATCATTTTATTTTTATAAATGACAAAATTTTAAACCCAAAAAATTTACTCCCTTTATATAAACTAACATTGATAAGTGATTCTTAGATCTGAGGACTTCAGGTTAATAAAATACTGTTTACAATGTTTTACAAAAGAAATTTTCCTCATGTATAATACAAACCAGAAAATAAGATGTCTTGGCTGGGCATGGTGGCATACACCTTTAACCCCAGCATTTGGGAGACAGAGGTAAGAGGATCACCATGAATTTGAGGCCAGCCTGGGACTACAGAGTGAGTACAAGGTCAGCCTGGGCTAGAATGAAACTGTACATTGAAAAAGAAAGAAAGAAAGAAAGAAAGAAAGAAAGAAAGAAAGAAAGAAAGAAAGAAAGAAAGAGAGAGAGAGAGAGAGAGAGAGAGAGAGAAAGAAAGAAAGGAAAGGAAAGGAAAGGAAAGGAAAGGAAAGGAAAGGAAAGGAAAGGAAAGGAAAGGAAAGGAAAGGAAAGGAAAGGAAAGGAAAGGAAAGGAAAGGAAAGGAAAGGAAAAGAAGATATCTATAGCATCAACTTCATTAAGTTTATATATAGTGTGTTAGTTATGGCATGAAACTTTTCTATTTTTCTCAATTACTCACATAAGACACTCCAGTATTTTAGTAAAGAATATTTATTTTTATTTTTAAGCAGAATAAAGAATGATTGGGAGCTGGAGGTATGGTTTAGCGGTTAAGGCATTTGCCTGCAAAACCAAAGGACCTAGGTTCAATTCCCCAGGACCCACATTAGCCAGATGCACAAGTGGCCACATGCATATGGAGTTCGTTTGCAGTGGCTGGAGGCCCTGACACACCCATTCTCTCTCTCTACCCCTCTCTCTTTCCCTCACTCTCTGTCAAATAAATAAATGCACTCAGGAGGCAGAGGTAAGAGGATTGCCGTGAGTTCAAGGCCATCCTGAGACTATATAGTTAGTTCCAGGTCAGCCTGGGCTAGAGCGAGACCCCACCTCAAAAAAGCCCAGATATATATATATTTAAAAGAGTGATTGGAAAATATTAACATGTCTATACATAAGTAAAAATAATCCTAAAATACTTGGATATGAAAATGTGTAGGCTTTAATTTGCTCATTTCACTCTTATCTTTCCAAATTTCCAAACATACTTATTTATATTTGTTTTGATTTTTCTGAACAAAATAGTCAATTTCTTAAGGAGATATTAGTTTATGTTGGAAGACAAACTTCTAAAAAATGACAGCTGCATGAATTTGTTACATTAAATTATACTATATTTACTGGTGTAAAATGAGAAACTGAAGTAAGGTGTTTAAGTTGTTCCTGAATAAATATTACGTTTAGTTGTTCTCTAAATTATGGTTATGGGACATTTTCATAATATTTTTCTAAATAAAATATATTCTTCCTTTTGTCTTATTACCATCTTTTAATAAATAAACAATGCAAATTTCATCACCTTACAGCAGTTTACATATCAGGGCATTTAGGCATAGTAACTGCTCAAATGGAATGAAAAATCGGTTTTGTTGTTTTGTCCAAAAATGCTGGGTGAGATTTTGCTGAATACTGTAAAGTCATTAATGCAAGAGTCACTCACAAGGCACCCAAGAAGAATTCATGAATCTTCCACAAGGAGTTTTGCTTAAGGAATAGCTTGTACACATGCTACATTTGCACATTGGTATTATAAAACACTCAGTCACATTGTCTGGATTCACTTGGATTGCTCTTGGGTTGTTCCATTTTCACTTTGTGAAGTTCTTCATGTCAAGGTAATTCTACTTCCAGTGCTTATGAAAACAAAGCAATGAAGCGATTCTTTGTTGTCTTCAGGTTAAACAAGTACCAGAGGAAGCAGTTAAGCTCTGAGAGATCTTGACAATATAATGCCACCATTTTTCTTTCAATCTCACTTACCCAAGTGCTTTCTCTTCATTCTCTTAAGATGGCTGCTCTCTGACCAAGCAATGCTGAGAAGAAGGAAAATAAGACTCCATGGGCTCCAGCTTTGTAAAAATACCAACCAAATGTTATCACTTGCATCTTATTGATCAAATATTAGACCATGTGACAAATTGGCTTCAAGAAGGTTTAGGAAGTCAGCACCTTAGTAGAGTATAATATCAGAAATGGGGAAAAAAACTTCCCTTATTAAGGGAAGAGAAGTAATTTCTCTAGTCAATGAGAATTTGCCTCTCCTTTCGTGCTAAGAGATTACTTAATTTGCCAAAAAGTTTCCTAACTATTTTGTTGGAGGAGTCTTTGATATTCCTGAATATATGGCAGTGGTTTGAATCAAGTATCCCCCATAAATTGTGTGTTTTGAATGCTTGATCCCTAGGTGGGTCACTGGCAGTGGAGCTTGAGATTCATGCCAGTGTTCTGTGTACTCTTCTGCTGCTGTTGTCTACCTGCTGTGGCAGAGGTGATGTCCACCCTCGCTTCATGCCATGCTGTCCCCTGCCACCATGGAGCTTCCCCTTGAGACTATAAACCAAAATGCAAACTTTTCTTCCATTAGCTGCTTTTGGTCAAGTGCTTTATTTCAGCAATGTGGAGGTGGCTACAACATATATGCTACTTAGTAAAATTTTCTCTTTTCAGATCCCAAACCAAATATTTCCCAAGAGATTCCTTTTACTCTTTTTACTCTTACGTCTATAAAATCCATCTCCATACTATAATAAAACTGCTCAAAAACCATCTTGATTTTAAGATAGGGCTTAGAAATACTATACTGAAAGGTGGCCCAGTTTGTTCAGGCTGTAGAAGGGAGAGGGAAGGCTTGGCCAATCATGTTGGATTCAGATTCTGAAGTATGATGCATGTCAAGAAAGAATAGTCTGCGATCAGCCCATTGGCAGGGTTTCTATTCCAAGTATACACATGTACCTTCATGGAGAACTCTCCAAATCTTCCGATCCAGAGTCAAAGAATTCCAAGATATGTGCATTGTTCTGACCTGAAAATACATGTTTGCTTTATTTTACACAATATATCTCTGGATCATATTTAGATTTTGTAGAATATCATTTCTTTCTATAATATGCTGGCTTCCTGAGTATTTCTTAGTGAAAATATTTTTTTAAATTTTTTTATTTATTTATTTGCAAACAAAGAGATAGAAGAGAGGCAGATAGAGAGAAAGAGAGAATGGGCATGCCAGGGCCTTCAGCCACTGCAAACGAACTCCAGATGCACATGCCCCTTTGTGCATCTGGCTTAAGTGGGTCCTAGAGAATCGAACCGGGATCCTTAGGCTTTGTAGGCAAATGCCTTTCCTGCCATTTCCATCAGCATGTTGAAAACTTAGTAGAAAATTATCTCATTAATGACTGTAGTGGTTTGAATGTAAAATGTCCTCCAGAGACCATGCATTTGAGTACTTAACCCCCAGTTGGTGGCACTGTTTGAGAAGGTGGTTGAGTCTTGAGGAAGTGGAGCCTTGTTGGAGGAATGTGTCACTGGAGTCAGGCCTTGGGGTGTGTAGTAGACAGCTTCAGGTTGCTGAGATGAACTTCCAAACCAGGAAAGAAGGGATATTTATTGAAGCTTACAGATCAAGGAGAAGTTCTGTAATGGCAGAAGAAGCTGGACCCCTCTTAAAGAACCAAGGAGAGAGAGAGAGAGAGAAGCCCCAAGCTAAAAATAAAAAAATAATAATAAAATTAAAATTTAAAAACACCAAAGCCACACCAGACACAAGCACACTTAGAAATTCCAGGAGGAACTCAGGCACTTTGCATATCTTTAGACTAGAATTCCAACTCCGCCACCACACCATAGGGTTGGACCCTAAGATACACCCAGTGACATCTCCTCCATACAGGTAGCTGGAAATCTGAGGAGCTTTAATAAAGCTTGCGAACTATTGGGGGACATTTATTTAAACTGTAAGGTTTGGGAGTGACCAAGACCTGCAAACCATCTGAGGCAAAGATGAAAGCTTTTATTTGGGAAAAGCATGATCTTCCAGGGCTGACTCTCAAGAGAGGAGCAGAGCCCACCTGAATTTTCAGGTAGTGGGCTTTATATGGCTTTTTCAGTTGGGGGAAGGAAAAAAACTTCTCTCTTAAGTTGAACAGAAAAGTTCCTTTAAGGGAGATCATTACATTAACCATTTAAAATAGCTAAAGTGAATAGAACTCCATTGTGTCCAAGTGGATCAGGGACCTTAATATCAGACCTGAAACTGCTAAAGGAAAAAGTAGCAGAAACCTTTCAACATATTGGCATAGGCAATGACTTTCTAAATGTAACCCCAATTGCTCAGAAAATAAAACCACTAATCAACCACTGAGATCTCATGAAATTACAAAGCTTTTGAAAGGCAAAGGACACTGTGAATAGAGCAAAGAGACAACCTACAGAATGGGAGAAATTTTTTGCCAGCTATACATCTGACAGAGGATTAATATCCAGAATATACAAAGAACTCAAAAAACAAAACAATAAGAAATCAAACAACCCAATTAAAAAATGGACTATGGAACTAATTAGTTCTCAAAAGAAAAACAGATGACATATAAACATCTAAAAAAGGGTTCTACATCCTTAGCCATCAGGGAAATGCAAATTAAAACTACTTTCAGATTTCATCTCACTCCTGTCAGAATGGCTACCATCAAGAAAACAAATTATGATAAATGTTGGCAAGGATGCAGAAAAATGAGAGCCCTTCTACACTGTTGGTGGGAATGTAGTTTGGTACAGCCATTGTGAAAATCAGTGTCGAGGTTCTTGGGACAGCTAAAAATAAATTTACCATATGATCCAGCTATAGCACTCCTAAGCATATATCCAAATGACTCTTCTCACTACCTTAGAGATACTTGCATAACCATATTTATTGTTGCTCTATTCTCAATAGCTAGGAAATGGAACCAGCCTAGATGTCCCTCCACAGATGAATGGATAATAAAGATGTGGTACATTTATACAATACTATTCAGTGGTAAAGAGAATAAAGTTATGAAATTTTCTGGGATATGGAGGGATCTGGAAAGGATTATACTAAGTGAGGTAACCCAGGCTCAGAAAGCCAAACATCACATGTTCTCTCTCATATATGGATCCTAGCTACAGATGTATAGACTTGTGTGTGAGCTGGAACCAAAAATTGGTAGCAGAGGCCAGTAAGCTAGAAAAAACTTATAAGGGAGGGAGGAGAGAGAAAGACTTAAGGGGATGGTATTGTATATATGAAAGTAGAAGAACAGATTACAGGGAAGGGAAAGGCCTAAGTGAATGCCAGGGGAAGAGAATGTATAAAAGAAGGATGGGGGGGAGGGTCAACCAAAATTCAAGATATTCTGAATAAGACTTGTGTAAACCTACTTTTTTGAATAATGGCACATCCAGAAGCTATAGGTCATTACTAGAAAATTTCCAGTGTCAGGGATAGGATACCTTCCAGTGAGTTGTTGGTCAGGGAGGTCCCTGTTGCCTCCAAAACATTACAGGCTATGGCCAAGGCCCTTGGTTTCCCTTGAGAAACAGATGGTAAGACCCTATTGCTGAAGACCCCACTTGCCTGAGTGGCACAGTCACTGAGAAATCAAGCTGGTACTGAACAGAAAAACTTCTCCCTGTAAACCAGCCAACTGAAAGCTGGAAAAATCTGCACTGCATGCAGCTGTATGGGAAACAGAAATCATCAGTAAACAGTGGACACTGGAAACCTCAAGTTTGGCCAGACATGCCAAATGATGGAATGGGTGCAATAGTGGCATGTCTGCTCTGGGAGAAACCAACTGATCTCTAATTGGCCTGGAGGTCCACTCTATGAGAGGGAATACATGCCTGGTACTGAAAATCTAATCAAAAGAATATGGCAGGGGAGGTTATGAGCCTTAGGGGTATAAAGCCTGCTGTTCTCTAGCTAAATGTATATATATTATTCCCACCCAACTGTCCTGAAAGCACTACACTTAATATTCATATTCATATGTTAATGCTACTCTTACTTCTGGTTCTCTGAAAAGCTTCTCTTTTCAGATGGAGATGACCACTGGGACAACCCAAAAGTCAACATAATGCTGAGAAGAAGGGGTGGAGGAGTGTCCAGCACTGAAACATCTCTGTCACATCCTCCAAGGCTCAGGGTCCATTGCAGAAGAGTTGGTGGAAAACATGTAAGAGCCAAAGGAAGGGCTTACAATACAACTGTCTAGACAGAAATTGGCCTTGATATCCATGACCTTGTAGTGCCTAGCAATACCTTCACAATACCCTCATAATAAGAGAAAAAGACGATGACATCAAGTTAAAAAGAGAGACTAATGGAGAGATAGAAGGGATATGATGGTGAGTGAAGTTGTGAAGGGGAAAGGGGGGGAGGGGAGGGAAATATCATGGTTTATTGTCTATAAGAATAGAAGTTGTCAATAAAAACAAATAAAATATAAATAAAATAAAATAGCTAGTATGTGACACCAGAACAGTGACCAGGTGACTCATGAGATAAGGGGCCAGGAAACCATTCCCTGGGGCATTGTCAGGCAAGAAGGAGAAAATGACCTGGTGGTTTCTTGAGCAATGTGGATAATCCACTTCCTTATACCTATGTGACCATTCTGCTGACCATGGTGACTCCATCTTGGGAGCCTAACCTAATACAATCTACCACAGGGTGTTACAGCACAGACCTGCTTGCTGTGTTCTTGCTACTTTCCCCTTATTGAGGTGACAATGTGACAATGGCTTCCTGCTTGAGACTGCATGCCTTCTCTCCATAACTGACACTTCCCATCAAATATATAGGGCTAATTAAACCTTTTCCTTCCTAAGCTTTTCTGGCAGGTATTTTGCCTCACCCAAAAGAAAATAATTGATTCAAAGACAAATTAAAGGAGTTAGTTGAAGACCAGCTGTGAGTCCTTCAGAAGTGAATTTAATTTGTTATTTGACTTTTTACCTCCACAAACTCCTAATAGTTCAGTTTTCTGTTTTAGAATAGGTTTATAACATTTGCCCCATAGGATTATTATAAAACTTGAATAAGATAATAAACATAATTGCTTGAATCACTTCCCTACATAAATTTCATGCTTAATAACTGCTTGCTATTATCAGTGGACTGAACTGGAAGAGGATGAACAAACGACTAATCCATCTAGGATTAATCTATATTTAGAAGGAATTGTGATTTTACAAATGTCTTTGTATGTTTTTGTAAAATACTGACATCAAATCTTTTCCACATCAATCTCTTAAAATATATTTTAAGCTGGGCATGGTGGTGAACGCCTTTAATCCCAGCACTCGGGAGGCAGATATAGGAGGATCACTGTGAGTTCGAGGCCACCCTAAGACTACATAGCAAATTCCAGATCGGCCTGAGCTAGAGTGAGACCCTAACTCCAATATATATATATATATATGCATATATATATATATATATGCTTAAGTAATCTGAATCATATCAGATAAGCAAGTAAAAAGCATGTATTTTTAGATTTTTTTAAAATATAGTTTATTTATTTATTTATTTGAGAGAAAGAGGCAGAGAGAGAGAAAAAAAAAGAGAGAGGGAGGGAGAGAATGGGAGATCAGGGCCTCCAGCCCCTGCAAACAAACTCCAGATGTAGGTCCTGGGGAATAAAACCGGAATCCTTTCTCTTTGTAGGCAAGTGCCTTAACAACTGAGCCATCTCTCCAGCTCCTAGATTTCTTTTAATAAAAGTAAAAATATCCTCTCTAATAACCACAAACATTCAGGGAAAAACTAAACATAGTCTTGGGAAATCAAAGAAGTATGATATAAACAAAGAGGAAGCCAGGCGTGGTGGCACAGGCCTTTAATCCCAGCACTGGGAGGCAGAGGTAGGAGGGTTGCTGAGAGTTTGAGGCCACCCTGAGACTACATAGTGAATTCTAGGTCAGCCTGGGGCTAGAGTGAGACCCTACCTCGAAAAACAAAACAAAACAAAACAAACAACAACCAAAAAAAAAAAAAAAAAAGAGGAATTAGCAAAGGAAATAGGTGGATACTCTATTATGGAAAAAAAAAAACATGGAGGCACAAATAGCACCAATATCTGGTGGTCAATGGAAACTGTGTTTATGGTAGAAGTTCTATTGAGAAAAACACAATGCAAGATTGAGCAACATTTTGTGAGCATGTTACCACTGTGTAGAATAAGAGAGAGAAGTCACATGACCAACATTGTTACTAGAGCAATTGGGCTTTCTCATGTTTCAATGATTGTTATAAAACTATAATTTACTTTCAGCATATGCCTGTATTTACCATTATAGGACAAGAATAATATGACATACCTAATACAAAACAACAGAATAGTATCTCTAACTTATATCAGGAAACAGACTTGCACAAATGGAAATCGTTTCTTATTACATTTCAAATGAAAGTGTCTTTCAATTTTAAAACTTCCTGTCTAGCTAAAAAGGCTCATTCAATATTTAAACAGCATTGAGTTTCAGCTCAAATCAACTGAAAATTCTAATGTGTATTGTTTGTTTTACCCTAGACATTTTCATGTTTGGAGGAATATATATTGAAAATACATGCAGATCATTACTAACTCATTTTAAATTCCTCAGCCATCTCTTTCTAATTAGCCATCACTTGAATTTAAAGTAAAGCCAAGGTCTGGAGAGATGGTTCAACAGTTAATGGTGCTTACTTGCAAAGTCTGATGGCTCAGGTTCAATTACCCAGGACCTACTATGTAAAGCCAGACACACAGACTTCATTTGTAGAGATAGTAGTCAGAGTTTCTCTCTCTCTCTCTCTCTCTCTCTCTCTCTCTCTCTCCAAGTAAAAAAAAAGAAAAGCTGTATAACAATAACATATTCTATAAGTTAGGTTTGGAAATTCTTATAACATAGTTTATTTATAACATGCTGAGACATTTAAGTATGTTTTGACCAAACATAACAGATGGGTAAAATAGGGACTATTACAAAAGAAGAGAAAAGATATTCTTGACTATTCACTGCATAAGACAGTGTAGCACTTAGCTTCTCCTTGCTGGGACAAATCACCTAACCAGAAACAGCTTATAGGAAGAAAGGGGTTTTTTCAAGCTTACAGTTTTGAAGGGAAGTTTCATTAAGGTTGAGACAATCATAGATACTGGCTCACAATGTTAGGCTTATCCTTAGCACAGAGAGAGAAAGCAGCATGCATGAGCTGGTTTTGAGCACCCAGATGGCTGGACTAACCAACCCCCAGGTCCGTGCCCCTCCCCCCAACACACCTCCTCCAACAAGTCTCCACAAGCTGGTTTAGGATGGTGTAGGAAGTGTAATCATAAGTACTGGAGGCAAAGAAGGACACTTATATTTAACATACCACAGGCAGGTAAGAGGGCGAAGAATTTATTTTATTTTATTTTTTTTGGAGAGAGACAGAGAGGGAGAGGAAGACAGAAATGGGCGCACCAGCAGCCTCTCAGCTACTGCAAACGAAATCCAGATGTGTGTGCTCCCTTGTGGTCAAGTGCAGCATTGCACACTTGCATCACTTTGCATCTGACTAAACATGGGACCTGGAGATTGGAACTGGCATTCTTAGGCTGAGGAGGCAGGTGCCTTAACCGCTAAGCCATCTCTCCAGCCCGAGGGTGAAGATTTTGTTCTACTAATAATTTATTACACAGGACAATCAGATGTCAGGTGAGAAATAACTACAAAACCAGCTGCCATCTTCGATGGAGTCTGCAAAAGGGAAATCTCTGGAGTTACACACATGCTAAACAAGTGTAGAGAGTGACAAAACCTGGTAGACATCTATGCACACAGGAGATAGTTTGCTTATGTACAGCTATCCCATTTGGAGGACTTTCAGATGAGGCTAAGAATATTTCATCTTAGCTCTAGTCAAGGAAGTCTTTTCATCCAAAGGGATATACTGATTATTTGTAAAACAGAGAAAATAACCTATAAACTATTTTACAAAACAACCCCCAAATTTGGGGGAAGGTGACATAACACATTCCTGGGAGAGTAAGCACATCTTTTTTTTTTTTTTTTTCTTCAAGGTAGGGTCTCACTGTAGCTCACGCTGACCTGGAATTCACTATGTAGTCTCAAGATAGCCTTGAATTCTCAGCAATCCTCCTACCTCTGAGTGCCTCCTGAGTGCTGGGATTAAAGGTGTGTGCCACCAGCACACATCTTTTTCTTTCTTCCATATGTAATAACATCAAACCATTTGATTTTGTTTTATATATATAATATATTCCAAACTGTACTTAAATTTTTTATAATAATTTTTTATAATAAATTGCCTGATTTTGTAAGTGAAATGAAATTATTTACTAGACATAGTCTGCAACCGTGATAAAATGTCTGCTAATTTTATTTGTATCTTTTAGTATAACCCAGTAAGATTTCTTCACTATCTATTGATAAAGACAGTTTTGTTTAAGTTACATATGCTCACATTAACTACTTTTAACTAATTTATACATGGAGCATCCTGGAAAAAGATAGAAAATATTTTCATCATCATAGGGTAATAGTCAAACAGCTTTTCAATCACATCTTTTCTTGTTTGGTCTGTTCTTCAAATTCTCATAAATAAAATTCTATATTATCTACTCTTAAATCTATTCTTTTTAAAAAAATATTTTCTTTCTTTATTTTACAGAGAGAGAGAGACAGAGACAGAGACAGAGAAAGAGAATGGGCATGCCAGGGCCTCCAGCCATAGCAAACGAACCACTTTGTGCATCTGGTTTTACATACATACTGGGGAATTCAATTTGGGTTGTTGGGGTTAGCAGGCAAGCATCTTAAACACTGAGCCATCTCTCCAGCCCTCTGTTGTGTTTTGTTTAACATTTTGCCTATTATAGTCTACATTGTTATTACCAGTAATTCATTCCTTTCATATTGTTCACAGTTTTCATTTGTCTGGAAACAGTACAATTCACTCATTCATTTCCTATTGACAGATACTTGGGTTATTAACAGTGGCTATAATGTATAAGGCTACCATGAACACTCATTTTTAAGTCTGTGTATAAGTTTTCCATTTTCACAGGTCAGCATGGCTGGTATAATTGTTTAGTAGATTTACACTGGACTTACACTAGATGAAGTATAAATTTATTATTTTTACAAATTATCATGTAACTATTACTATTTCTTCAAAACCCCTACTTACCACTAAAATTTTATTGTTAGACTAATGAATTTATAAATCAATCTATGGAGAATATACATATTAACAATGTTGGCTTTTTCAATCCATAGTCATTTATTTAGGTTCACTATTTTAATTTTCTTTAATATTTGTATGCAATATTTTGTGATTTTCTAGGTTTATATCTTAAGCAATTTTGCTGAAAGGTTTTTTGTGTGTATTTGGTGTGACATTGTATGTGCAGTTACACGTGTGTGTGTGTGTGTGTGTGTGTGTGTGTGTGTGTGTAGACCAGAAGACGACCTCAGGTGTTGTTCCTCAGAAACTTCACTCACCTTTTTTGATACAGGCTCTCCCATTGTTCTGTAGCTCTGCAAGTGTCTATTGGTTGTCCAGTGAGCCCCAGGGATTATAAGTGCATACCACCACACCTTGTTTTTCACTACATGGACACTGAGGGTAGAACTTAGATTCTCATACCTCACGCAAAGTAACTCAATGAGCTATCTCCCGAAACTGAGAGTTTGAGGGTTTTAATCACTATCATAAATTAAGAATATAACAT
Source organism: Orientallactaga sibirica (assembly GCA_036365145.1). Taxonomy (NCBI): domain Eukaryota; kingdom Metazoa; phylum Chordata; class Mammalia; order Rodentia; family Dipodidae; genus Orientallactaga; species Orientallactaga sibirica. Next base: position 10,275,404 of record JAEOAD010000060.1, on the reverse strand, counting down.
GAGGGCTAGAGAGATGGCTTAACAGTTAAGGCGTTTGCCTGCAAAGCCAAAGGACCCAGGTTCAACTCCTCAGGACCCATGTAAGCCAGATGCACAAGGGGGCACATGCATCTGGAGTTCGTTTGCAGTGGCTGGAGGTCCTGGCATGCCCATTCTTTCTCTCTCTCTCTACCTACCTATTTCTTTATCTCTCTATTTCTCAAATAACTAAATAAAAATTTTAAAAAATATTTTAAAAAGAATATAACAGGAAATCATTTGATTTTTTAATTTAAAGCTAATATTTAGAATATATATTTTTTATAATTAAATTTCCTTAATCTAGACTCCAGAGATTGACCAGTGGTTAAGGTGCTTGCCTACAAAGCTTAATGACCTGGGTCAAAATTTCTTGTGATATTGAAAACTGCATCTTCTAAAGTTGTAAAGTGAAAGGTTGTATAAACTGTCAACATAGTTCAATTTGACAATTTTTTCGAGATCTGCTTGTTCCACTGATTACAAAAGATGTTTTAAATTCTCCCATTATAAGTGCAGATGTTTCTATTCCTTCCTCTCTGTCCACTTTTGCTTCATGTTTTTGTAATTCTGTTGTCAGACTAATATTCTGAGAACTGTTTTATCCTATTGCCAGCCTGACTCTTATCATTTTGTCCTTATCTTTGGTAATAGATATACTGCTTGAAGTATATTTCATTTGAAATTCTTATCATTCCAATAGCTTCTTTATGATACATTTTCTCTACTCTCTTACCCTAACTCTTTTTATATTTAGAATTAATGTTTGTTACATATACACCGAATATGATTGGGTATTGATATTGCAAAAACCTGACATTTTCTCATAATTTGCAAGACTATTATACATTTATGTAACATAATATGGTAATACTTAGGCTTATTTTATTTTTTTCTACTTACCCCTATGTTTTTGTTCCTCTGACTTTTTTTTTTACCTTTTAGATGATTCAAATAGTTTTATACTATGGTACTTTAAGTCCTATGCTCTCATATTACTTTTACATATTATTTTAGAGAGCACAATATATACCTTACTTTATCAAAATATTTCTTTATTAATTTTTAAAAAATATTTGTATTCATTTATTTATTTGACAGAGAGAGGGAAGGAGGGAGGGGGAGAGAGAATGGGTGTGCCAGGGCCTCCAGCCACTGAAGACAAACTCCAGATGCATGTGCCACCTTGTGTATCTGGCTAACGTGGGTCCTGGGGAATTGAACCTGGGTCCTTTGGCTTTGCAGGCAAATGCCTTAACTGCTAACCCATCCCTCCAGCCCTCAAAATATGTCTCTATGTATCATTATAATTCCATATATGCAACAGTACTCTGATAGGATCTGCCATACCTGTGTGGGTGGATGAAATTTTATTGTATTTCTCCATATGCTACAAATCACAAAGCACATTGAATCTTCCTGAGGAAGAACACATCCCTTCTGCCATGATCCTATTCATAGGAAGGGGAAATCTAATATCTAGTTATATTCAAAGTGAACTTTTTTGAAGCTTTAGTTAGATTCTTTCACCAGTAAATTTTAATTTTATAATTCAGGACAACCTAATTTACTATTTCTCTAATCACAAAACTCTCAAGGCAAAGAAAAGAAAAGTCACTCCCTCAAATATGCTATTATCACAAGTATTACATAATGATTACAGTTAAAATAATGTTTCACAGAACACATTTTTGTGGTTGTCAGTTATCCATTTTAAGAGTGACCTATACATCTATCTTAGATTGCCATATATGTTTTCTTGGTAAAGTAACAAATTCCCAATGACAGTCTAAGACAGTTTTACTTATTATGTCTAAAATTTCAGAAAGTAATTGTGGTGGTTTGATTCAGGTGCCCCCATAAACTTAGGTATTCTGAATGCTAAGTTCCCCAGCTGATGGTAATTGGAAATTAAAGCCTCCTGGAGGCAGTGTATTGCTGGGTTATGGGTGTTATAGCCAGTTTCCCCTTGTCAGTGTTTGGAACTCTCTCCTGTTGCTATTGTCCACCTGATGTTGGCCAGGGGGTGATGTCCACCCTCATGCCTTCGTTTTCCCTGCCATCATGGAGCTTCCCCTTGATTCTATAAAGCAAATTAAACCATTTCTTCCCCAAAGCTGCTCTTGGTTGGGTGATTTCTGCCAGCAATGAAAACCTGACTGCGACAGTAATGAATATATGTGAGTTTTAGCATTATGTAATACTAAGAAGACATGTACATTCAACCCCTTTAGTTGCTAACTATATCCATAATTTGTTGCCAGATGATTTTCTAAACACCTTCCAAACCTTTGTTTCCCCAAGCAGAATGAGGTATATTAATATTCTATAGCATTACATTGATGATAATATATAAATAATATTTCAACCATGTTATGAAATAAAACCAGTATCAGTAAACACATTGACCTTGGCAAGCATGCCAACTTACATGAAATTTGGTTTCATTCACTAATATAATAGTCATTATTATATGCTCACTAACAGGGGTCAAAAGCAGTATTTCAGAAAGATCTATGCATAATTAATATGTTAAATAACTATGACATCATCTGTCACATGCAGAAATTATAAAATATCAGTATCTGTTAAAAGTTTAATCCCTCATAATATGAAGATGTGCTTAACTGGGTTAGAAAGCAGATAATTATTACAACATTGAGGCAGTTTAGGGATTACAGGGTCCCAAAGTAAAAGTGAGAAATATTATCTATCCTGTAAGGGCGAATGTGTTTTTCCCCTCTTCTCCATCCCTTGCAGTCTATGTTTTGTTTGAGGCCAGGAATCTAAGGGAAGACTGGTTGTCACTTATCTATTTTCTTCCTAAGGAAAAGATTAAAAGATCAGTCCCCTTCCTAGAACCTGGCAACCCCTAAACCCCTGGAACTGGTACTGAACTAACAAGTTAGCCCCATAAAAGATCCTGAACTTGCTCTCTAGGCGGACTTTCTGGTCTCTGGGAACCACACTCTGGTTCCTTTTGGGCAAGAGCTGAGCATTCTTTCCTTTGCTGAAGCTCTATGCTCTATAAGCTCTATTGTTTTGTTTCGTTTTTCTAAATTTATCCTCTGGTCTGTGGGTTTCATTTGTCAAAGTTCATGACAACAACCTAGAGAACACTAATTCAATGGAAGCTTGTGTGACTTAGAGTGGCTGGCACCCTTGCCCCTGAGTATTGGCCACAAAAGAGCTAAGGCTCCACTGTTCACAATTCCTGTGTCAACATCACCAGCAGTGACACACACCCTGTGCATACACATTTGTACACACTTATGCATCCTTTCAAACATTTACATTTAAAAATATTCCATTTGTCCCTAAAAATCTTAAGAAAATAAAAAGCTATACTTATAAAATTTATTTTTAAAATAAATGAAAGCCAGTTATGGATATTAATCTACTGAAAGTCTCATGAAAAGTACATGCCTGGTATCAGACACACAGACAGATACTCATGCTGAGGGCTGTCCTTTCTCCTAATTATATCCAGCAGTTTTTCCTATAAAAAAAGTCATTTTCGTTCATATTTTTTATTACATATTTCAAAACCTTTCTAAAAATACCACTTGCTTAGAAAGGGTGACAGTGATTGGTGTCACAGGTAATTCATCACTTTCAGATGATTTTTTTTTCACTCAATATTAGAATGGAAATTATGGTTTAATATATTACTGACTTAATATATAAAGTCCTACAATCAAAGCAGTAATAAATTATTGTACAGCCATAACAAGAAAGTGAGAGCTCTAAGTAATCGTAAACAGTAATGACTATCTTCATTATTAGCATTTTAATAATCATTTATAAAAACATAGTGAAGTTCTAATCAGAAACACATTTCCAAAGATTTATTTTGGTAACAGTTTACTCCAAAATACTAGAATTTCTTGTTTCAAATCTCATGAATATGTCCGCCAAATAGTCTCCTTTATTTAGGAAAATTTTAATGATGGTATGTATTCAAATCCAGATATTTGGAAAATTCTAAGCACAACAACAAAAATAAATTGAACTCAAAACATTTGAAAGCATGTCTTAACATACGTGAACTGCTGAGTTTTTGTCAAGAATGTCAATGGTTAACTATTGAAAATATTATCTTGTAAAATTGAGCTGGTGGATTTCTGTTAACTGCCTGCCTTGAATTAGGAGTATGCACTCCATTGTGACTTAAAATGCTTCCTCCATGTTGAGTTTTAAAACAACTAGAGAAACAGATGTCAGGCATGTAATGTTGCTATTCTCAATCAGAGATCATTTTTAGTTTAACTGTTCTTCCTCTCAGACTGTAATAAATTTGCTTTCACATGCATTTCTGGCCACAAGAACTGCAACCCCTAAAAAATGTACAGCAAGCTGACATTTGCAAATGCCCCAGGCATTGTTATGCAAAGAAAGTCTCTGTCTGGCCTAAAAGAAAGAATTTAGGTGTTAATTAGGAATGTGCTTAGATTTCTGTAAGTTTCAAGAAGACACAAGCTTTTTTAAAAGAACTCCTGCTAAACCCATCAAATAAACACAGTGAGGTTAACAATTTGTTAAAGGTAGCAACTCAAAGACTCTTCTCTTTTGCATTATTTTCATGTTTGAGAAAACTATTTTCTGAGTAAGGGAAGGCATAGTGTTTCTTCTCTAATTCTCAATCATACTTGCTTGAAGATTTACTTAACAAGGCATTAGGTAGCTAGACAAGCCTTTGCAGGCTCCTGGGACATTGATCATTGTCCCCTGTCCCCTCTCTCATAATCAGTTTACTTTCCCTCCTTATGATTTAAAATTCCATATGAAAGCAAACAGGGTTGAAGTATCTGAACTTTCTTGATGTCCATTAAGGGAAAGTTCCTCCTGGTCAAAGTAATATAATCTGAGTTCTAACCCTGGCCTTGGGTGGAGACATGACATTCTAAACCCACCAAAACACTAGACTGTAGAGATATACTAAGATGCACTCTCTTTTCAAATTTTTATTTATTTGAGAGAGCAAGCGAGAAGCAGATAGACAGAGAATGGGCATGTCAGGGCCTCAAGCCGCTGCAAGCGAACTCCAGATGCATGTGCCACCTTGTACATCTGGCTTGTGTGTTAGAAGCAGAATGACTCCATCTTTGGACTCTGACTACCAAGAGTGAACCCACCACCCCTCTCAATTATCACATTCCCTGAAGCTGGACCACCCACCCCAAAGTCCCTTTCCTGGAATGACCCAAATCACCCATCCCCCATTATGACATTTCTGCATTTACAAACCATTCCTTTGATTATCACTTCCCTGAAGTGGTCCAAGTGTTGAGGCAAGGCAGACCACCTTGCAACCAAAGAATTCCAATGTCTACCCTATACGTATCCCATAGTCTGTAAGGGAGGGGACTTTTTGACCAGCCTGGTCAGAGCCCTTCTCAGGATGTCCCATATAAAGTCTGCTGTTGAGATGGACCTTCCCTCTAGTTTCTTTCCTAGCTTTTTTCTAATACTGAGAAATTGAACGTAGGTCCTTAGGCTTTGCAGGCAAGCACCTTAACTGCTAAGCAATCTCTTCAGCCCTAAGGTGCCCTCTCTTAAGAATAAATGTAAGCCTGTCATTCACCTAGTCTATAGAGACTGCCCCTCCAGAAAGCTAATTTACTTGAAGACACTCTAAGGAGACAGGAGTCATAATGTTCTTAATTATTAACATATTTGTTTTATGAGTTGGAAGGTCTTGGAGAGATGCAGGAGAGAGACAGGACTCTGGGCTTAGAACTGCTGTGTCATGGTGCATAAGCCAGGTTCTCACTCACTTTTAGCAAAGATTTGAAGAGCACTAACTCAAAGAAGAGTAATTTACAGATAATTTATTAGGTATGTGGATACAGCAGAGAAGGAGAAGCAAGCATGCTCCCAACTCCAGAAGAATTCCTCCCCTTCTGGCATTGCTGGGAGGGAGAAGATCAAACCTGGGGAAATCTCCTTCATACATGTAACTCAGATCATTTCTATGAATTAGGCATCCAATTCGAATGAGGCTCATTACCAGTTTCAGGTGTATAGGAAGGATTCTGATTGGTTGATGGATGCCCAGGAGGACTGCTGACTCAAGAAAAGCCAGCCCACAGGTACCAAGCCCAAGAAAAGTTGAGGAATAATCAGGAAGCTGCTGCTGCTGCCATTGCTTGCAGCCATCTTGACTGAGACTGAACCAGAGGGGAGTTCTAGTCCTGTCTGAGCAGAGTGGCATCTATGTTTCTTTAAGCCAGTCCCTAAGTACCTACATACAAACAAACAAACAAAAAAAATCTACCTTACTCCCAATTCATATCCCTTATACTTCCAAAAGTCCCTCCTGCAGTGCAGTTTCCTGAAATTCTTAACTGCTAAGACTACCTGCTATTCTGAGTCCCAACTCAAACAGCATAAACTCTCTTTCTCTGTTTCAGTAGTCCTCCTAGGTCTTCCTTAGATACTGGTCAAAATTCTTAACATGTTTGGCCTGACACTTTGATTTTTGTCAAAAAGTTTTCCTTTGCCTAATTCTTCAAGGCCACAAGACAAGAACCCGATGGTCAGAAAGTCTACAAAATGTGAGAAGGGCTTATCATCTAGGAGTCTTACTAAAGTTTCTTACCAGAAATAAAGCAAGAAGTTCAACACAATTAACTGTTTAAGGGCCTTCACAGTTATAAACCTTCAATTTTCTAGGAATCTTACAAGAAAGCCCATTTATGGAGAACAAATGTTTACTAAAACTTCATGCAATTCTAGTGTGTCCTGGTTTTTCCTTAATATTATTACATCTAAGACATCTATAGAGCCTCCTTAAAATCTTATTTATCAAACACAGAGAAAAGAAACAAGAAAAGCTTTCTTAACAATCTTTTGAGATTTAATATGGGAGCCACCAAAATAGCACAATATGGCTAAGACCCCGTTAAGGAGCCCATACTTTTGCCTACTCTCCCTTGGGAAGCCCATGCCCACATTTGAGAATGTTTTTCTTTCGGAGGGTCTTGTTTTCTGAATGCCATCATGCCTAAGGCCTACGTTAAAGTACTTTTTAGTAGAACCTCCAGTTCTGCTTCATACTGGCTACTTCTGAAATTTTCTTCAGCATCAAAGGCACAGATCCTGGACTTAGTGTGAGTCAAGAGCCCTAAAGTAGTAGGGGAACTCCATGGGCTGCTCATACTGACAGTGTGGACTTGTTTCTATGTCCCCTTACTAGTCAAACAATGGGTGAGAAATGTTTATAATGAAGCAGATGAGACTAGATAAACATATCTTGGAACAAAGAATTGGACCAGGGACACGAGCACCTAGAAGCTCAGTGAGTACTCTCTAGATTCCAATTCATGCTTTTAAGACAAGAATAACATACTATTATGTATAGCATGAAGAGTATTCCTCTCCCATCCTCTGTGAGGGCATTGAAATACTAAAATGTCTAGAAACATAACATGAGGACAATTCTGTTTATAGCATCTGCATGAAACAGGGATGCAATTCTCTATTACATAGTGCCCTTCCACAGACTTGCAATTTTAACCTGGCTTATCTATGTGCAATATGGATGAAGCAAGAAATAATCCCAATGCTGACAATTGATTTTTAATTTAGAACAGTATTTGAGAGAGGAAACAGAATGCTCCTGAATTAAAATATCATTTAATAGTTAGCACGTTGTTCTACACCTTTCTGCTATAACCCCTTGTCAAAAGCCACATGTCCCTTGCTATTTTCAGACATTCGTAACAATGGGGTAATCTAATTGTCATTTGGTTATCGCCATCTGTGGCAGGCCAATTAGTGAGCAGCCTGGAATCCAGTTGAAGCACTTTTGAGGCACGGTTTATTTATAACTTGATATTTATGGGGACTTGGTAGTAAAACTCAGTCTCATAAAGGACCAAAGTTGCTGTTTCTGCAATTCACAGTATTTTATGCATAAAGGCTGCTTCATCAATCATGCGTGAACACAAAAAGAACTAACTTTTCAACATGATTTTGATCCTTGGTAATATTAGTCAAGTAACAGTCACAAATCATATGCCAAAGAAACCAGTTCAATTAATTTTTATAAAAATGTACAGAGTGGATTAAACATCAAATTGGAGTATTTTATAAATAACTTTGCATAATTACACCAAACAGAATAAAAACAATTCTAAATCATTTTATCGAAGTTTTGATCTAGTGTGGAGGTAGGATTCTACTCCCCCATACATTGAGAGAATGCACTACACAGAGTAAAAGCCAGGAAAGAAACAGAGAGGTGGGTGATCCTTGACCCAACTTGCTTCGTTCTAACTGCTAATATCTACCTTATCAGTGTAGGGAGGTAGTTTTTGTTCTCTCAGTATGCCAGCTGAGCCACTTCTCTCCTTCTGCTAACAGTGGCCAAGATTTCACTACAGACTGATATGACTACACACTAGTACAACTGTTGAAGCTGCAGTGCAGAATAGAGAAACAGATTAGAGAGGCATCACGATTAGCATGGGAAGAAACAAAATGACAGAGAAGGTAGGAACCCCCTCCTCAAGGAATTTATGTCAGGGACAAGGCATGTGTGAGAGAGGCCTACAAGAAAAAGCATGGGCTGTACAGGGTCACAATTCTTTTGACCTGGGATACTGGGCTTGTAACCTTTTTTCTCAGCTCATTGGTCTACTTTGCCGTTCATAATAAATTTTCTGTTTCTACCACTATTCATGTGGCCCTGGTCTAATTCTTTGTTCCAGGACATAGGGACCTCTAGACCTCCAGAATTCAATATCTACCTATAAATTAATTATTTCTTAGCTTAAAAAGTTATCTAACCTATACATAATGGAATGAGATTTGAAAACGTAAGAATCACAGATTACTGATTCCAGACCAGGCAAGTTATGGAAGAAGGGATATTATTGTCCCAGAAGAATCCATAAAGGCATATGCTCTTCACAGGACCAGGCAAGAGAAGCCAAAAGGTCACACAGCAGACTTCAGGAACTCCATTCAAACCCATCACCACACCTTAAGACCGGGCCCCAGTGACCTTGCCTCTAGCAAGGTGATTGCAGATAAACTATAAACTAATAAAATACTGAATATATTGGGGACATATATTCAAACTACCACATTCCGCCCTGGCCCCCAATATATTTAGCTCCTGGTCCCCAATAGATTTATAACTATCACACATTGTAAATTGTACTCAGTCCAATTTCAAAGGTTCTCACAGTCTTGATCAACTTAAGATAGTGAGTCCTGTACAATCAAACAAGTTAAATACTTTCAACATGTAAAGGCACAGAGTAAACATTTTAACTGGTATAAGGAATAGCAAGGAGAGACTAAAACAATGCAAACTCAATCACCATCAGCCATCATCAAACTTCTGCAGTTCCAGTTCAATATAACCATAGACTGAGTCTCCAGGTTTTCCAATTCCGCCCCTCCAGCTGGGCAAAGTCGCCAAGGAAAACTTTCATCCCATGCCAACACTGCACTCCATGGTAGCCCTTTTGCACAGTCCTGGTATATCCAAAACATCTTCAGGTCTTCATGCAAACCACGGTCCATCTTCCAAAAGGCTTTTCCAGCCTATTCCTGAGGGTCTTCATGCCCTACCTCATGCCACATCTCAGCAGTAGCTCCTGGAACCGTGTGCAATTCATGACCACTCCATGCATTTTTCATGCTTCCAAAACTAATACCAGGTGTGCAGGACACAGCCATATTCTTAATCCAGGGACAAATAAAACCATCACAGCCTTGAAAAGCAGGTTCCTTCTCCAGTCAGCTCTTTCCAAGAATTTGCATTTTTAACAGTCTTTCCTCAGGCATCCTCTCCATTGTTTTAATGTAAATCAAGTCTGGCCACCTTCCTTCCACCTTCCTTAAGATTGCTAATGTGTTGACAATAGCACCTAAACCAGCCTCAATGCCTCTACTTTTAAATTGCTTCAGGTTTTCCAACTTAAAATCTTAAAATCTCAGTCCGATATCTTTAGCCAAGCACATCAGTCCATTACAAATTTAACCTTGATCAAACACTCTGGGCCTGGATAGCGGAACGTAGCCATCCTGATAACTAACAAAGTCCTCTGCCGTTTCCTTACTCTTAGAAAGCTCATAAGCCAAGCCTCGAAGTTCAATACTATCTGCACTTAGCATTCTCAAACTCTCATCAGAATAGTCCATAAAACTTGGCTTACCACTCCAGAAGTCATCTTCAGTTGCAAGCACCAAGTCCATGCCCCTTCCTCCAAAACAAAGGTTCCAAAAGACGAATATCCACACGATCTGGTTCATCTCACCCCACTTCTGGTACCACTTTACTGTAGCAGACAGCTTCGGGTTCAAGATGAACTTCCAGACCAGGCACAGTTATGGAAGAAGGGATATTATTTATTGAAGCTTACAGATCCAGGGGAAGTTCCATAAAGGCAGGAGAAGCAGCCTGCTCTTCACAGGACCAGGCAAGAGAGCAAAAGCCAACCAGCCACCACAGCACACAGAGCAAAACTAACTACAGCCAAAAGGTCACACAGCAGACTTCAGGAACTCCTGCTAGACACATTTGCATATCTTTACAATGGAATCTCAAACCCATCACCACACCTTAAGACCGGGCCCCCAGTGACCTTGCCTCTAGCAAGGTGATTGCAGATGCAAACTATAAACTAATAAAATACTGAATATATTGGGGGACATATATTCAAACTACCACAATTACTATGCAAAGTTCTTCCATTCTAGAAGTCATTACATCTAAGAAGAGAGAAGGATAATAATTAGATTTGCAATTTGTCTTTGAGGAATGTAAAAAGGTCATCAATTCAGGGTGTTATTATTTACAAATACATACAAAAGTATAAATCGAGGCTTTTGCAAGGAAATTGATGCTATCACTTACACTGTTTTGTTAAAGAGGATTTAGAGGAAGCCTAAGGTTGCTTCTCAGTGACATGTGAGGTTTCTGTAACTACACAAATTGTTTGTGCTTCAATTATTTTCCTATAAAAAAAGATCTCACGACCTACATAATTTTATTTGGTGGTTTGAGGGAAGATCCTGATAACATTCTTACAAATATGGAAAGGTCTCTGAACTCATAAGCAGCTATAACTATGTATAATAAAAAATAAAGTGAATTATATATCAAATTCATTCATATATCTAAGATGCACCTTGCTGTACCTGACAAGGGACCTTTTATGAGCAGTCTGACAACATGAAAGTCTTCTAATGACAATGATAGAGTTTGTCTTCATCAACAACTTTTTAGAATAACTACAAATGAGTTTATGACTAGAACTGTTCATACCTGCTTCATGCTGACCTGTGTGGCTTCTCTTTGACAGTATACAGTAAGCCATTCTTTCCTTTCAATACTTGCTCCTTATGTTTAAGAGTATTTTAAATGTTACTTTTTTTTGTCTTCATTTAAATATTTTATGCCTTCAAAGTACATAGTATCTCTTCACTTCCAAGTCATTCATGATTATATTAACCATCATATTTTTAATATTGGTATTCATATGGAACATCATTGGCTAGAATTCATTGAAATTCAAAGAGGAAGTTGAAAACAATTCTAATTTTTATAATTTAAAAATATAAGCTATCATGGTCTTTTTCATTCAGAACAAATTTTGGTCACAACTAGAGGTGTATTTTAAGGTACAAAATATCAAACTCCATGACAGGGGATGTGATATTCCTTTGGTTTGCAAGTTGAAGAAAAGATTGTGAGAGCACATTAAATATGAAGAAACAGATTTAAATGAATTAACATATGTATGATATAGACAAAAGCTGTTTAGATTGCATTTTATATATCATGCATGGCATAGTATTAATAGTATTAATGCATTCCAAGAAAAAGTTAAAATATTACATTTTCCCAATGGTATCAGTAGTTATAATATTTTAATGGTTTTTTACTAATATATAATTTGGGAGATATAAATGTAAAAGAGAAAATATCATATATACATATTGCTATTGTACTATCACTGTATAATTTTACTTCTGTTTTCATATTAATTTTCAACAACCACTGCTTTTTTAAACTTTATTCATTTATTTATTTGAGAAAGTGAGAGAGAGAGGCTGAGAAAGAGACAGAGAGAGAGAGAGAGAGAAAGGGTGCACCAGGGTCTCCATCCATTGCAAATGAACTCTAGATGCATGTACCACCTTGGGCATCTGGCTTACATGGGTCCTGGGCAGTTGAACTGAGGTCCTTTGGCTTTGCAAGCAAACACTTTAACCAGTAAGTCATCTCTCCAGTCCTGTTTTATTTTCTCCTTTTTTGTCATTTTAAACCCAGGGCCTCACACATGCAACACAAGTATTCTTCCACTGTACTCTATTCACAACCCAAACTACTACTTGTTAAAGAAAAAAAAAATGGATGTTGGGAATGAAACTCAACAACATGTTATTTATGTTAACAAATTAGGTAAATGTACTACCACTGAGATACATCCCCAATGTAAAATCATTATTAAATAAATTATATGGATTTTATTTAGCGATATTTGACTGTATAGAATATAGACTCAGGCAGTTTACCCTGGCTCTACTCTTAGAAATGGAGTAAAGACGATGAATAATAAGACCATCAAGATAGCCTGTAGGAATAGTAGTAATAATCAAGATGGCATGCACTCCTGGTTGATTGGATAATTTCAGTTCCTTGATACTAATATGAAGTAGTGCTTAAGTTGCTATAGTTCTAGTATAACATCTCCTATTTTTCATTTTCTGGTATAAGTCACCAGACTCCATAAGCTTATAAACACCTTCCATAAATTAATTTGTTGAAGTTTCCAATTCACTCAAAGCCTGTACGATCCATCCTTCACAGTGATGTATATATATATGATTAGATGACCTCAGAAAGGGAAGGAACTGTTAAAAAAACACCAAACTATCTTTATGGGTGAATTGCTGAGAGCAGAGGGATGGGGAGAGGTGCAGAGAGAATGCATAAACAGTTGCAGCTGATGTAGAGGTGACCCTGATCCCTAATCTGCTCTGATACTAATGAGCTACATAGAGCATAAAGTCTTGAATCATTTGAAAATTTTTTGCTTGCTGTGAATAATACCAATGGCCCTACTTAGGAGAAGCAAACTAACTTCTTTTTAATACTTCCATTAGAAGAACCCTCGCTTTATCTTTCTGTGTGATGCTGGTGGTGAAATCATGCCAATTTTTGCATTTTAGCTTATGGGGTCAGATGTGTTTCCCTAATTAAACCAAATTCAGCAATTCTCCCATTTCCACTTGGTTAGAACACTTCTGCGAAGGGAGAATGCCTTTCCCCTCAGTTACTGTCCTCCCAACAAAGTATACTGTGGGTCTTCTTGCTCTTCTCCAGACCACTTCTGTAGAGTGATATCAACTGCATGAGGCACTCTGAGATGATCAGAATGATTCAAAAGCCTTTGCAGGCAGTTGAAGGCTGAAGGACAGTAAATGTGTAGATTTGGGTAAATTGCGGTTTTTCTGCGTTGGACTTCATATGTTTTCTTGAACTATCAGAAGAATCCGGTTCAACAACCTCCTATTATTAACAATATAATAAGTACAATTTCAAATAACTGATTTATGAAAACATACAAATTTGTAAAATATACTGTAAAAGATTTTTTTTAAAAATGTTATTTTTCATGCAATTTCACAGTTTAAAGACTTACATTTCCCCTTTTTGGTTTTAGTTGATTCTAATTGAAAACAACCAAGAAAGAGTAAGATATGCCCAACCTTTTGTTTTGATTTTTTGCTTAATAACTATTATTAACTATTAATAACTATCACTAAACTTGCAGCACTGAACAGTATAAAATTATCTTTATTGAAATCATTTAAGCAGGGATGGGAAGATGGATCAGCAGTTCAAGACTCTTGTTCCTCAAGCCTGCCTACTGGACCCATGTAAAGCCAAACACAAAATGTCGCATGTATCTGTAATCCCTACACAACTATGGTGATGAGAGATGGAGCCAAGAGACTCTGAGAAGTCTACAGTCCTGTTAGACTGGACTTCTCAGATGCTAACAGTAACAATGGAGAACTCATCTCAAATTAGGGGGAAGGCAAGAACCAACACCCTGAGGTTATCCTTTTACCTCCATATTCATGCTGTAGCACAAATGTGTGCATGTACACATGCATAAATATGCACTCATACAAACACAAATAGTATCTTAAAAATCCATAATAATAATCAAATATGGAATGCCTTGAAAGAAATGAGCAGCTCTGACCAGAATAGGCAAATTTCAAACACACTATTTTTTTCTGAATTATTATATTGTAGTTATAGTACTTTTGAATTTGAAAATTTAAATATATATATACATGTATACTTGTATTTATCTATTTACCTGTATATGTACACATATTTAATCTATCATAAAAGGTAAATTAGCACATACACACACACTAAAGGTATCACACTAAATTTGAATATAAATTTTAAGTTTAAATGGAAGGTAAGTACAATGAACGATTATACATCTTGAAGTTAAAATAGGATGAGTTATTTTGCATCTTGAGGTCAAGTGTCAAATGTTCACTAGTGCCTAAGGCATTTACTTGCATTCTAAGTATTAATTATGAGATCACAGAAGGAGAAACTTGACCTTCTAATTGAGAAATAGAGTAGGTATCATGAAGGTAGAAAACATTTATCACAATATACATTGATATTCTGGCCTTGTGTCTTCCAGTAATTTTATTCAAAATAAACCTAATTCCCAGCACGGACTACTAATCATAAAGAGGCAGAATCTATTTTTTGTTGTTGTTGTTGTTGTTGTTTTTTATCTGAATGATATTTCTCCATAGGTGTTCAGCTACAAAAAGCTCTGAACCTTTGGTTCTGATGTAGCCATAGCCTTCTTCAAGCTGTGCTTGTATCTTTCAGAATGCATCATCCTCACATTAGGGAGCATATCATTATGCTTTTACTCCCAGTTGATGCAAAGTGGTCCTGTTGTAATAGGAAGCCACGCAGGGAGTTTATAGAGTAATTTCATATTATCAGTTTGTGAGTATATCGAGCAAATTCTTGTCTTTTAGATTGATAAGGGATGGGTGGTAAAGGCCCAACTTTCTTAGATCCCTTTGGACAACGTAAAAGTGTGGGCTACTTTCTCTTTGTATGATGGACATGACAAAGTTATCAGCAAACCCCAGTGGAGGAAACATGATCAACGAGGGAGCGAGCGTCTGTGAAACATGACATGGTTCCTTAGGCTTCTGGTAGCTCCACATAATAAAATATGCTGTTTTGATAGGCATTGCCCACATTTCTAAGTACTATATTATGTATCTGTCAACCACATGTCATCAGACATGATTTTGAAGGCCAAGAGAGTAATATTTCATAGAACTAAAACCAGAAAGTAATTTAAAAGTCAATAACTCCCACCCTGAAAATGGTTTTGACCTGTTTCTTCTAAAATAGATGGAATATATTAGACTTATCTTTAATACCCCCCTTATCAGAGTTGTAGCCCTATATTTTTGTTTAAATTTTCTCAATAGGTTAGAAAAGAAGGTTGGTAATTTGGTATTTTTCCCTTAGAGACTACTATGTTCTTAAAAATAAACAAAGAAAGTCTTTCTAAGAAGTCCCAGTAGGGACTTCCCAGAGGAGCAAGCTCTCTTTAGTGGTTTTCCTTTTGTGTGATCAAAGCCTATACTAGCTGTCCGGTGAGGACAAACCCTCATCTATTAAGAACTCCCACAGAGTCTGCTTTGTGGAGGAGAGTGAGTAGATTAAAGACAGACTGAGATCATTTAGGGATAGAGAAAGGCTATTTAAAGGAACACTTTAACATTTACAATCATAAAATACCTGAGAACACAAACTTACAGATGGGCATGCTTTGAAGCTAAAGCAAATAAGATGGAATCAGAGGATAACAGAAAAGAAAAAAGCTAAAAGAAATTTGGCAAAAAAATTACAGTAATTAAATAATTTACATAGAAGTTAGAAAGAGAGACATGACCCAAAATGGTTCGTTTGTTTTGCTACCATTGTCATTTATAGTCTGTGATGTTCTCTTAGGATCTAGAAGCTATTTTTGGTCTCAATCTCAAAGCAGCTTTTCATTGTCTAAAAATACATTTTTTTCTGATAAAAATTGGGAAGGCTCAAATTATTTTGTTCTTCAGATATAATTTATGATAACAGAGTCTTAGAAACATCTCATCTGATTACATCTATGGAAAACTGAAAATTTCATCATTAAAAATAGCTTCTTTTAGTAATTAATTAGGAATAATAGTCTCCTGGAAAGGAAATTCTCCTCTGTCAGGAAAAATACTGTGCCCACCTTAGAGCCATGTTTGCCACTTGTACTCATGCCTATGCTCACAGGGCCCCGTCGCTCTAGAAGGAGAAACAGGAGCAAGCTAGTTCTTTTTTTTTTTTTTTAATAGATACTCAGCTGAGGGGAGGGCCCAAAGAGAAAACCAAGAGATATCACGCTGCCTACTTCCGCAGGACTGGGATTCAGCGTCTGATCCTGTCTCACCCTTCAGCCACAGTGCTCTCCACTCCTCTTCCTAAGCCAGCCCCTGAGTCCAGACCAATCAGCCCTCTTTCAGAACTCACCTGAGCGAGAAGTCCCCTGGAATAGACTGTAAGTAGATGCTTACCTGGTGGGCAAGGTCTCTTCTTGCCTGGTCATATCTCCTGACTCCTTTCCGTGCCCTGGTAGGTGTTTCCCCATCCCATCCTGGCTCGGTTGGGATTTGGGGGGAGGGGACCCTTACTAAATGACCGCTGAGCTTTTGTCATTGATGTGAAGGGTTTACATCCTTTTGTTCCACTTCTTATATGGGTGGGTGGGTAGGTAGGTAGGGGAGTGTGTGTGTGTGTGTGTGTGTGTGTGTGTGTGTGTGTGTGTATGTGTATGTCTTAAGCTCTGGCCCTTTTCCAATCTCCCTGGAAAGCTTCCCACCTGATCTTTACTCCTCACCTTCCATATGGTGGGAGCTCTCTGCATTTCCACCTATGAATTTCAATTTTTTGAATTCATAAGTATCTGGGGATACATCAAATATATTGGTGCATTGACATATATTTTTGTATTGGTGAATACCCCCAAGATTCCTTGTTCTATATAAACATTTAATATTCATTCATAAACACATAAGGTCCCTTCATATTTACACACTAATACTCACTACTATACCCACATGGATCCTTCATATTTATACACTTACTACCCTTATATTCACACGGTACCTTCATACCTACACAGTAATACTCATCTACATGGCTCCTTCTAAATAGTTACTCACACCACATAATACCTATGTCCTTCACAGTACATACTAATGCATTCCTTCATATCTAAACACACTAATGCTCACTTTTATATCTACATTTATACACTTCATATCTAAATACTAAATACTCATTCCTATGTCCACATGGTGACTTCATATCTACACCTGTATCTACATTAATCTAAATACTAAATACTCATTCTCCACATGTATCCATATCTACACATTAATCCTTCCTTCATATGTACATACTAATGCTCATTCCTATGTCCACATGGCACTTTAAACATCTACACACTAATGCTCACTTTTATATCCACATGGGTCCTTCATATCAACACACTAATACACTCCTATATCCACATGGCTCCTTCATATCTACACACTAATGCTCATTCCTATTCCTGTGTCTTGTCATCTACACACTAATACTCATATACTGACTTGGCATTTTCACAGAAACACACATTGGAGAGCCCAGCTGCAAAGGATAAAGGAAAAAAGTAGGGGCTGCAAAGGACTGCTTTTCTGAACCTCACTTCAGCCTTGAGCAAGCTTTTGCTCTCTCCAGATTCACTTGCCAGTTTGTCCCTGCTGCAGTCTCTGCCAGGATTACTCACATGGACAATTCTCTCTCGCATCTCCTGATACCTTAAGGTCTTTTCTCCATCTTCAAACCCTTGATTATTATTTCTTTGTATTCAGGAACATTCCAAATGTCAATCACTATCACAAAAGGAAGTATATCTCAGTGGTAAAAATCATGTGATCTTTGCAGATATATATATATATATGTATATATATTGAAATTGAAAACTAGAAAATATTGAGTAGTACCCACTCATTTATTTAGGAGCACCATTACCATTTGCATATATAAGAATGTATAAATGAATATCTATCGTATCAGGGTTAATGATATTATGTACATTAATGTGTATTAAATACCCTGCATAAAGCCTGAAACATATGAATGCCATAAATAGTTGCTGTTATCATATGTAGGAATCTTCCAAGTATTGGTTTTGATCTTTCACTCAACAGATCTATAACTACCCAGTGGGCAATTTAACTCAACTTGACCTATTTGTAACTGAACACATCATTTCTTAAACCATATTTAGTTTCTCATTCTCTGGGATTAGGGTTGAATCTTGAAGGCATCTGTAGCAGACAGCTTCAGGTTCGCTGAGATGAACTTCCAGACCGGGCACAGTTATGGAGGAAGGGATATTATTCATTGAAGCTTACAGATCCAGGGGAAGTTCCATAAAGGCAGGAGATGCAGCTTGCTTTCACAGGGCCAAACAGAGAGAGAGAAACCAACCAGGCACACAGCACACTGAGCAAAACTGAGCAAGAAGTCACACAACACACTTCAGGAACTCCTGCTAGGCACACTTTCCATATCTTTAAAATGGAATCTCAAACCCACCACCACACCTCAAGACCAGCCCCCAGTGACATTGCCTCTAGCAAGGTGATTGCAGATGCAAACTATAACTAATAAAACACTGAATATATTGGGGGACATATATTCAAACTACCACAGCATCCTTCTTTCTTCTTCTTCTTCTTTTTTTTTTTTTTAGCCCTCCATTCTCTCACTTTAATCAGTACCTCAGCCATGAAACAATTTCTGAAATAGATCTACATTTCACACAGAGATGACTGTATCTGCCTCCGGACTCTATTTCAGATTGCTGCACCTACTTGACCTTTAGCCTTTGAAAGTACAGGACAAGGAATATCACTCCCTTGATGGAAAAGTTCTGATGACCACCATGGCAACTGATGCTAAGTGGAGGGGAATTTCACCCATGTTAACAGTCTTCACCCTAAGAATACAGAATCTCTTCTTCCCTTTTCTGGAGACATGTAGATTATACCTTTCCACGTGTAAATGTTAAATACATTCCTTTATGAAATCATGAAATCTAAGCATTTCTGGATACAAAAAGTAACCAAGATGTCAGTCTGTCAATTTTAAAATATCTTGTTCCTATTTTTGTTTATTTTAAGTTAAATAAACCAATTATCTTCTAAAGTAATCATATTAAAAGGTTAAAGAAATATGTCTTTAAAACTTAAGGATTTATTGGTAGATAGAGCTAAAATTATTAGAATTTACTAACATACCATAATAGCAAGAGAATAGCTGAGGAATGATTTAGAAAAAGATGGGAGAAAAAAGTCCTGCCAGAAAACATATTCAAGGATTACCAACATACTAAGCAAATGTGCTCAGATTAAACTAATTGATGAACACAGTGATGTCTTAATAGATAAAATAAATCAGATTTCACATTCTAATTTTCCTAACACAAATGAAATAAAATTATGCCTCCAACTAACTATCTCTGAAGGTCTCAAAGCTCTTCTCATTTGTGCTTATAAAACAATCTATTTCTTTAAGCTCACTACTGAATCTCTGTTCCTCAACGTCAGATTCTGCTGCCAAGACCAAATTCTCACCGCATCAATGTTATGTGTTATCATTTACCAATCTATGTCATGCCTGTTTTTATTAATTAGAACTTCAGTGATTAATACAAGTGTTTAAAGCATCTTTCCTTCTCTATATATTCTAGGCTATATTCTAAAATTTTTCATTCGAAAATTTTAATTTAGAAGAACTCCATCCCTCATGTATTTCAATTTACATAGATGGACACCTGTGTTAGCTGCTACTCATTTATCAGGTATTTAATTTTGCAATGCAGGGAGCTAGAAACATCTTGCTCGGGTTGACATTATTAACTATTTCTGTCATTAAAGCAAAGAAAAATGACAGCATTATGCCTTAAACACTTCATACCGGTAGCTTTCATTTTGGTTGTTCCTGAGTAGAAAAGACCAGAATATGTCATTTGGTCCACTATACCTCATATTACAGCCTAAGTCATGAGTTGCAATGTTAGCTGAATTCCAGGTTGAACAGGTCCATAAGTCAGGTCAGTTAACTGGAAAATAATTTTGATATTGGAAATAGATTAAAATATAACTAGCAAAATATTATACCAAACTATGGATTTATGTTGCAAGTCTCTAAATAACTATATGGATGGGGGGTATTATTCATCTCACTGACTGCAAAGTTATGTTATATGTATCCAACATAATGAAATACTCATTCCAAAAATTCCTAGGGCTGGGTGACCTGTAGCCAGAGGTCTTTTCAATATCATATTTGAACTATGGCAGAAATAGTCTCTGTTTGACCTTTTTCCTCCAGAGCAACCAGTAAGAACATTTTCCCTATTTCCTTTTTGGTGAGGTGATTAAATTAAATGACTGAATGTTGGTGAAAGTCACAGACATCATTTGAAGATCCATGGAAATTTCTAGTGAATTTCCCAGATCATTTTTTTATCTTGTCATACAACTGGCCTCATGTAAATGATATAGTTGGGGACTCTGAAATAAAAGGTGAGAAATCAGCAGATTTTTTTTTCTATGAAGGGACTAACAGTAAATATTACATACTTTGTAGAGCACATAAAGCTTTGCATACATATATTCCTTTGTTTAAATTTTTTCAAC
Organism: Orientallactaga sibirica; assembly: GCA_036365145.1. Classification (NCBI taxonomy): domain Eukaryota; kingdom Metazoa; phylum Chordata; class Mammalia; order Rodentia; family Dipodidae; genus Orientallactaga; species Orientallactaga sibirica. The sequence goes on along the minus strand of JAEOAD010000060.1, from coordinate 10,254,566 downwards.
CTTGAAAATAATGTCTTTGGGGGATGGAGAGATTGTCCAGCAGCTAAGGAGCTTGCCTGCAAAGCCAGTACCCACATAAAGCCAGATACACAGTGACTCATGCATCTAGAGTTCATTTGCAGAGCTAGAGGCCCTGGCACAACCATCCCCCTCCCCTCTATCAAATAAATAAATAATTTTTTTTAATGCCTTTACATTCTTTGCTCCAAGCCATGTAAAAATCAAGCTCAGGCTGAATTTGGCCCAAGGTAGGGTAAAGTCAAGGGACTAGATAAAAGGAACCTGTCTCACTATAGGAAACAGAGATCTTTAGCATTAAGACATGATATGAGTAGATAAACCCATAAAATTTGAAGTTCCACTACTAGTAACTCATTAATTATAATCTAATACTTTTATATTAGTATTTCTGATAAGTTAAAATTAATGTCCATTTCCTCAGGTATTATGAATATTTTTAATTGAAGAAAAAAATAATTTTTTATAATTCTGACCTTTGAAAAATATAGAAATACTGGCTAATGAACAGGCAATGAGCAGAAAAAGATAGTATACTTGTAATAAGATTCACAACAGAAATAGAAATATATTGCTTTTCCCATTTTGTCAATTCTCAATGGCAGATTAGTCTCAAGAATTGTTATTAAGGATTTTCCATATAATATTTCTTATGTACTGTACTGATTGTGGTAGAACATATGGGTGTTTATCCTTGCTTACTTAGTGTTTAGAATACAAACAATACATTTTTATAACTAAAAAGGAAATTACCATTGATTTGTAATGTTGAAATCTTTTTTAATCCATCAGTTAAAGGGAAAACTAATTTTCAAAGAATGACTGTTTGCCTGGCTTTTCTAACTATCTAACCAATGTTGTTTCAAAAATGAGAAGCTATGTATTTTAAAATCATAACATGTTTTGTGACCTAGGATGTGAACTTTCCACAAGTTAAATACTTATAAAATGTCAAGCTACTCCATTCAGTCTAAATATCCTCAACTGTAAAGTAGTATAAATCCACTCAAGACCTTAGTACCTTAGACTTTACATTGCATATACTTTTATACTTACTTTATTTCAGTTTGAAAATAAATCAGCAAGACTGATAGACTGACCTAAGGATTTTAAAAATATTATGTCTAAGACAAACAAGCTTTCCTAAATGTGCAATGGAGGTGGTGAAATGTTTGGGTGCTGTTCTATTCTAGAGGGTTAAGATAACTTGGAAGGCTAAAGGCTGTTAGACAAATGCTTGCTAGCAAGAGGCCTATTATGAGAATGCTTGCAACTGTTTGTACCTAATCTTTTTATTTTTCAGGTACCCCTGCCCTACAGCTAAAATCATAGTCTGTAGCTGGATTTTATCATACAACCTTAGTTTACTTATTTCCCTAATTTTGCTATTAGGATTTAGTAATGAATAATTTATACAATATAATTTTCAGGAAACTTTGGTGGCATCAGATAACTAATAATGATAATGAGGTGAATATTATTCCCATATCTATTATTGATAAATTTCCCTCAAATAATGAATAGGAAAGACATGTATCAAACTAATAAAAATAGATATGTTACTATATATATAACAAACAAACATTCAAAACTTTGAATTTCCTACAAATTAACAACTTGGAGCATATGAGGTTACTGTGACTGGTAATAAGAATATCAACACCAAAAAGAAGGTAAGTCCCAATCAAATTCATTTTAAGGTCAACACTCCACATAAAGTGGATTATATGTCCCAAGTGCATAAGCAAGCTAATTTTGAATTTTAGCTAAATTAACAATGAATCAGACTTCAATTGGCCTAGGATAATAATCATGATCAATAGAGTTTACAGAAATCCTGTACTAATGAAGAAATTTTTACTCAATGCCTAGTTAACTTACCCCAAGTTCAGAGTTCTTCAGAGTGAAAGATGTACTCTCAGGTCTATCAGTCTTTTGTCTGACAACATAATTTCACATACCATTCTCTAAAAGAGTTTATATACTACAAACAGTATAAGCTAATATTTCACTAAAACACATGTCTTCCAACCTGGCTATATTTTGTGGGGAAAATGGAGACCCTGTAGCAAACATTTAAAGCACATCATTGAAATCTAAACTCTTGCCTTAGTAGGTATGTTGCAAAAGTCAACACAATCCAGTTAATCAGAAATTACTGTTTGTTTTATTACTTACCATGCTATTCTGGGTACATAGCATTCATGTCATAGAAATGTTAAAAAGTTCAATTATAATATTATATTTAGATAAATTTAAAGAGCAATTAAAATGTCTTGAGTAGAAATATTTGAAACTAAAAAATATTGACAGATCAAGAAATGTTTAGTAATAACATATTAAATGTAAAATTAGTTTTAAACCTCCATCTGTTCAATTATATTTTACTAAACTGCAACATACTTCTAGATTTAAGTTGCAAAAACTTAAAAATGTAAGACACTCAATTAAAAACATATCAAGGGCTTTGTTATGATCAGATTGTCTAGGGATTTTCATGAAAGTTTATTAATTTTCTTCCCAGTTTTCTAGATTTCAGAGAGGTTCAGCAGTTCTACTTTGATGTGGTGAACTTTGTTATATGTGTTAATCAGAAATAAAATCTTGTTTTACTTGTCAAGTTACTTGATCACTAAAACTAAAATGTGATGGTTTAAAGAGCAAAAGAGTATAAGTAGTAACTTGTAGAAAAAAAATAAAACTGAACATGCCTTATTGAAGAGGTATGGTAAGATATTAAGGAGATATTACTCTCATCTTGGTAGAAATCTCTGACATGAAACAAAAATGAACTTGTCATCCACTTGACTCAGTGGGTCTACTAAAGTTTGATAAAGGGCTAGGTGGCAACAAAATTCAATAATGCTAAGTGAGGTCTCAAAACTGTCTACAGAAAGCCATTAGGTTTCCTTTTTCATTTGTTCTATCTTTTGTTTTAAAGTACTATGGGATCAACAGTATTATAGAAAATACTCTGTAATGAATCAATACAATATGGAGAGGAAAAGGCAAAGTATAATCACAGGACAGAATGTTCAGTGGTTGGCTGATACTAAATTACTATCTGTACGTTTAACCCAGAGATTTCAGAATCAATATAGTGGAACCCCCAAAATTTCATCATTTACTTTTTTTTTGACCTTTGCACTGATTAATAATATTATTATGCACAATGACAAGTACTATTGAGGTGACTACAGCAAGTTTAATTCCAATTTATTTCATACTAGAAATGTACTATAAGCCTTGCTCTTTAAGGAAAAAAGCATTATATTTTCTTTTGTACCTTTTTGTAGTTTCATTTTTTTCTGACTCCACTATCTTTTTACCTATCATAATTATTATGGCCATGTCTTTTAAGGACACACCCTGTGGTGAATTTTGTCCTAGTTCAGAGGAAATCTGATAAAACAGTACACCACTATGAAGCCCAAGTATGTTCAGTAAGAAAAAATACTTTTGATTGAAAATTTTTAGAGGCTGGGGAGATGATGGATTAGTTAAGTGTTTATCATGTACACATGAGGACATGAGTTTGGATCATGTGCATGCACACACACACAGTCATACACACAAACACATCCACACACAGATGTTTTCTCTGAACATTTAAACAAAGGACATACAATTTTCTTATGACTAAACTCTCCATATTAGGAAAACATTTGAGAATAAAAAATAAAAGACCAACTTTTATATCTTGAAAATCAGACAAATTTCCACTGAAAGTAAAATGCCTATTTTATTTCATTTTTCAATGGGATAGCTGCAGAAGATATTCAATGGACACAGTTGCATTTTTATTTTTGTATGAAGTGCAATAAAACAGAAGTTGTGTGCATAATGAATGTGGAAATGTATTAGCTTCCAGTCTCAAAGATCACATTGCCTAAAAATATTTGAATACTGCTATAACTTTTTGAAAATCAAGAAGTTACCAATGAATTTCTAAATGTTTAGAAAATACCCTTTAAACTAAATTACATAAATGATTTGGATGACATAGCCTAACATGGTGTTCTCCAAAGGCAATTTTAATGATAAATTAAGTGCTTCATTCAAGATACCTCTAGACAAAGGCCTTTATGACTGAGAGGTATTTGACTAGCATAGCAAAGACCATTCACCTGCCACTATCCATTTTCTCATTTTTCCACAGTGATAGTATTTTAGCTCATGACACTGTCTCCCAACTAAGAGAGTGCATTTCTCTATTCCATGTATTGCATGACTATCTTATAGTAAATTAATCTAAAATGTTGTACAGAAGATCTGTGAGTGGCATTATGTATGTGCAAAGTCCTTTTGAACTTATCTTCTTCCTTTTTTTTTTTTGTCAAGAACCACTTTGGCCTAGTTCATGAAGGCAACATTCTAGGTCAATGAAAGTAACATAAAAGGATCCCAAAGCCATAATGGCTTCTAAAGACCCAAATACTAATTCAGTGTTTTGAACTAACATGATAAATATCTATGTTATTACAAGAGGAACAAATTTACATGGTATTCAATTTAAGTATATGAGAACAAAAAAGCACATTACAATGCCCTTATAATGTGTATTACATAATATATAATGACTATAAATATAAAAATACTTTAGAAAGTAGAAATAATTTTTAATTTGAGTTAAAGAATAAAACAAATTTTATGATATGATTTTAAATATAAAATTCACAGAAAAATATATGAAGAAAGTATTAGCAGTATATTACTTTCATTGGTATATCATTTTCATTGATATAAGGAGCTTCTTGAGACAAGTTGTCATATAGCTCAGGCTAGTCTCCAACTCACTACATAGCCAGACTGTCATAAACTGCTTATCCTTCTTCTTCTTCTACCTCCCAAGTGCTAGGATTATGTGCATGAGCCATCACACACAGATAGCAGTATGCTTTTTCATGTTGATGCTTGATATTAAATATTCTAAATAAATTCCAATAATAATTATCATGAATAAGTTTCATAACTAAAAAGTTAATCATGGACTGGAGAGATGGCTTAGAGGTTAAGGCATTTGCTGCAAAACCAAAGGATCCCAGTTCGACTCTCCAGGCCCCACATAAGCCAGATGCACAAGGAGGCACATGCATCTGGAGTTCGTTTGCAATGGCTGGAGGTCCTGGTGTGCCCATTCTTTCTCTCTCAAATAAATATGTTTAAAAAGTTAATCATTTAATCATATTGAATTTTACCTAACTGACTCTTACCTTTATATTATTGATTTTTCAAATATTCCATCAAGATTATCAGGTATCTTCTAACTTTAGGATTAGTGTTCTTTCAACATACTACAATCAAGCAAGCAGTTCAGTTCAACAATATCATAGCCATGAGAAAAACCTATACTAAGCTATTTATTGGTCATTCACCTTTCTTGATTAAAAATCTTCAGGTGAATTCCACTGCACACAGGTTAATCATCTCTTCTTAAATTCAGAGTTGTTACCTTCTCCCACTCCCTTTCTGTCTTTCTCTCACCTGGTTGCTTACTTCAAATGCTTCCCTTTTTGTGAAATATAAGTAGATTTCACTCTGCAGATGCACCATCATTAATCTTCTCAATAGAATCTACATTTCAACAATTTCTGGGGTTGGGAGTACACTGAAGATTAATAAGAGACACCAGATCCTTTCTGTCATGGATAAGTACTCTAGGGAGAAATCAAATATGTGAAGTTAATAAAAACAACTGAAGTGAATTTCAGTTTTCAGACAATAATAATTATAAGGATGTGGGTGATGGACTAGATGTCTTTAGATTGATTGAGTAGTTGGGAAAAGGAATCTGTGGACATACCATTTGTCTGAAACTTGAATTACAAAAGAGGAAACACTGGCTGAGTGACTTTCAAAAACACCTCCTTGTATCTGTCACTGAGCTAGACTTCAAGCTTCTTGAATCAATGATCAGATTTCTTTTGTTAATCTAGTCCCAACAACTAGAACAGTGTTTACTAATGTTATATGACTGAGGATGCTTACTAAATATATGTGACTGTATATCTATGATTCATTGAGAGCTAGACAAAAGGAATAAGACAGTTTTCTATTCCTATCTACTCAGCACAATAATCAGGACAAACTGTACTGCACATTTGTAGAAGGAAAAGAACGTCGAGAATGATGACATAACTAGTGTTTACCAGATACATTCCTTGGCCTACCTCAAAATTATTGCAGCCATCTTTTCATGCAGACAGTATGGTTCCCAGCTTAAAAACTGAAACTCTGTCTCTGAAGATTAAGTTGTGATACCTATCTAAAGTCCTGAGGCTATTATGTGGTGATGTCATGATTTTAAAAGAGAATCTTATACTTCCTAACACCAGATATAACATCAGAGTTGTCAAAGAACAGCAGCACCAACAGCACCTGGAATGTCTTGGGTCTCACTTCAGCTCTTCTGAGCGAGAATCTGTTTTCACACCTTCAAATGACTGCACTGTACATAGCCATGAGAAATACCTATACTAAGCTATTTATTGGTCATTCACCTTTCTTGATTAAAAATCTTCAGGTGAATTCCACTGCACACAAGCACACAACAAGAAGCAAATACAACGATTGCTTATCTGCTTTGAACATTCCAGTGTTGTAACACTTACTGGAACAGGAAGGGCAATGACTGCTATACACATTTTGAACCACTAATCTGGAATGCATGAAACATATGATTTATATTACCAATATTTATTTGAGCACAAAGAAGCACAAAATAGTAACTACTCAATGTAGTGTAGCAGTTACCTTCTTGCTAGTGGGTTCAAACTCCCAAACAAATAGAGCTGGTGGGAAGAAAGTTTTTATTACAGCTTATAGTCTCTAGGAGAAGTTTCATCATTGCAGAAAAAGCATGGCAGAACACAGCCTAGACAATCATATCTTGTCATATCAGCTGAGAAGTACCAGCAAGAATGAGCTAGCTAGTGAACATCCAGTAGGGTTTGTCTAATAAAATCTTAAGGCCTACACCTCAGTGACACACCTCCTCCAGCAAGGACCCACCTTTACAAAGGCTCCACTACTGGGGCTTGAGTACGGGGCTTAGTCCTTAATACATGAGGCTGTGGAGAACATTTCACAAAGAACCACATTTAGGTAGAAAATAAATTTTATTCTCCCAATTTCTAACTTAAATTCAAATTAATAAGAATTTGTTCCAGAAATATTGAATGATCTTTTACTTATGAAAACTGTTCTCTATAGTCTATCAATGAATTTATCATCTATCTCTCTATGTATGTACCATGTTCACTCAGTGATGTATGTATTTTAAGGTGCTAGATATCAAACCCAGGCCTCACCAAGCTAAGCAAGTATTCCACCACTGAACTATATCTCCAAACACAGAAGTATAGTTCTTTAAGTTCTATAAGTGTTTTTTTTTTTTTTAAAGTAAATCCCATGGAGAACAAATGGAGACTATAGTTTTATCTCAGTTTGAAATTATTACAAAGCAAACAGATTTGATAAATTGGACCATCTCTATCCTATTTTTCAATACCATCAATCAACTAGCAAACATTTTAGACTGATTTATAATAAGATTTTTTTTTAAATGTACTTTGAACAAAATGATCAGCTATAGACAGCTCTAATCTGATCAAAAGCACCTAACCTTATATACACAATTTGGAAAACATATAAAGCAAATCAAGTATACAGTATTAACACAAATCTTTTACCTAGATGACACTATGAACTTACTGACATGTGACTTTTGATACAGAAAAATCGTTTAATTTCAATGTTTTTTCACTCATTAAATATAAAAATGACATGCCGGCTTGCCAGTTGCATTACAAGTTAATGCAAATTATAAAACCTATGCTTCTTATTTTTATTTTTTCAGTTCTGAAAAATGGCTTGAAATGTTTTTGTTAGGGCAAACTACATACCTGAAAATATTCAATTAGACTAATGTTGATATTTAGACTGAACAAAAATATTGGGAATTAATGTGTCCCTGGAGTGCAGATTTCAGAAGGGTTTTGAGAAATGCTGCAAAGATGCTGGCTATCAGAGAACATTGACCAAGGACTAAGAAGGTCAAATCAAGGGGTTAAAGCCAAGCAGCAAGAAATTTAGTACCAAAACGGATATAAGAGTCAGACAGAGTGAACGACATAAAGGAAGAAAACGAAATAGGATCAAAGCTTGATTGAGCAGGTGTGAGGAGAGGTTAACTATAAAAACTAGAAGCTTCTTGTTGAGAGGCAGCTTTGGAGTACAACCTGACAAAGTGACACCATATATATATACGTACATATTACATATATACACACATATGTAGCACAATTTCTAGAGACAATGAGCTCCATGTGAATTGAGTGGTAAATATTTTTGAATTATTTTTTACTTTAATGTTTTTTTTTTCTTGCTAAGAATGTTCACTATAACAATACACAGCTTTTTAAATTAGGAAGCAGAAAAAAGTAAAAAACAAACACCCGACATTTTATCATTATTCTATAACATGCTTGTCATTTACTTTGCAACTGACTTCTTTGTATACAACCACCCAAGGGTTCAAAACACTTATTTTAAAAAATCTATATCTTAGTTATTCCATTTGAAGTGGTAGAAACGCTTCAGCATGATAAATACCATGGAAGCCAACTATAAACAATATTTGATTCATATATACTGAAACTTGTTATACGTAATGAATGATTTAGATAGAGCACATTTAGCACTGTCTAGCACTGGGCATTTATTACGGGAATACCAGAGCAGATGAGGCTGTGGTAGATAGCAAACCATCAATCAGATGCAACCCCGCAACAAATTGTCCCTCATCATCTGCTTTAATATGTCATGAAGCTTCCAAATAGACATTGCTGGACCATTTGTTAAACCCAAACTACTTTTTCACTGACAAAACCACAGACATGTGGTATTTTCATTTATATGTAATATCAAAATAAATCAATGAGATCTAGGCATCCAAAATGGAATTTCTATGAGGACAAACTATAGAAAGGTACATCTTCCTTTCTTTAATCAAATTAGCCTTAAAGGTTTCTTTTTCTATATTATTTCATTTTACAAATGTTGTAAAAAGAAAAAGAGGATCATACTTAGGGTTCTAAAACACTAACACTCAATATTATTATTTCAAAAATGTGTTATAACCTAAGCAGAATGGGAAAATGTGTTTTCCACTTATATTTCTGTAATAAAACTGAATATTAAGACAGTCTCAAGTGGCACTGCAAGCAGAGCAAAAATAAAAATAGTCTGTCTGAGCATGCAAGCACACATGCAAGTACCGTAATTACTATCAAGACTCAATTCTTACTGCTCCAGAAATATTTATTTCAAGGAAATCGTTCTGTAGCTCAGACTCCCATAGTAAAGACTGCCTTCTATTCCTATGCCACTCTGGGTGCATAGGAGATTTATTGGCCCCTGGAATCGGATCTATTTTTAATATGCCCGGTAATATGCATAATTGTGCTTTACTTTATTTTCTTTCTTGGCCCATAAAAAGGTGTTTGAAAGTTTACACAACTCACCATGACTGGTTTCTGTTTCACAGTCCCCTCTTTCAGTTGAATCTAAAATTCTTACATTTGTTACATTGTTTTATAATCACCTTTAAGCATGAAACACCCCCATAGATATAAGAAAATGTTAATATTATTACTGTATTAACCATGCAATTTTTGGTTCATATTTGAAGATATGCCTTCCTGAATGTGGGCATGACAGTCTAAGCTACCCAAAACAAAAAACTGTGCTTTCTTCCCTTAAGAGTTAATCCAACTGAGCCTGCCATTTGCCTGGCCAAGAGAATACCCTTCATATACAGACATGCTAAAGATGTGGGAGGAATAGTTATCCCCTTAGTGAGATAAGGCACCTTCCCACTGAAGCCATTCCCTAGGTAAAGGTGCTCACAGACTCTGGTGGAGCCTGCCTGTCTTTCTGAGCTCTAACTCAGAAAGACTCACTTTGCTTTCTTCATTTCTTTCTCTTCTTTGGATGCCAACCTGAATACGAGGCTGTCTTGCACTGACACAGCATTTTCACCTTTTTCTCAGTAACTCCCCTTTGCCTTCACACATAAACACACACACACACACACACACACACACACAAAAAATAACTATAGTAATTTAATTACGTGATAACAATTGATCATTACATACAAATAGGTTTATCAAGATTTTCTTTTGAGACGTTTTTCTCATGTGTGTGCATCTGTGTTTATGTGTGTGAGCGTGGGCACAAGGCATGTGGAGGTCAGAGGACAAGTTTTAGGTGTCATTTCTCACCTTCTATCTAGTTTAAAGTAGAATCAGGGGCTGGAGAGGATGGCTTAGCAGTTATGGCACATGCATATGAAGCCTAAGGACCCAAGGTTCGATTCTCCACGTCCCATGAAAACCAGATGTACATGGTGGCACATGCATCTGAAGTTCATTTGCAGTGGCTAGAGGCCCTGGTGTGCCTATTCTCACTCTCTATCCCCCACTCTCTGTGTAAAATAAAATAAAATAAAATAAAATAAAATAAAATAAAATAAAATAAAATAAAATAAAATAAAATAAAATAAAATAAAATAAAATAAAAATATATCTATTTAAAGTAGAGTCAGTTTCTCTCCTTATATGTATGTGTGTGTGTGTGTGTGTGTGTGCATGTACATGTATGCATATACACACATATACACATACATATACATATAAACCTCACTGCTGTTCTGGGCAGACTATGTGATCCTTAAGTTTCTGGGAGATTCTCCCCTCCTTACCTCACATCTTACCAACACAAGAGTAGTGGAATTAAAAAAGTCTGTAAATGGATTCTGGAGATCCAAACCAGCTATTTGGGCTTAAGAGGCAAGCCCTTTATCTATCTACTGAGCCATCTTCCTGACTGTGAATTTATTCTTAAACTTGTGTGTTAACTTGCTAATATAAAATGTATCATTTTGTGAAATATCATTTCTTTTATACTCCAATTTCCATAGAACATGTTGCAGAGGTATATCCCATAATTTGCATGATAAATTTGATTCTTGAAAGCCAGCTTCTCTTGCTAGTTACCTACTGTTGAAATGGCCCATTGTGGTCACAAGGAAGACCTAGATTTGAGGTGTCCTAAAGAAATGTATCACTATTTCTCAAAGAGCAAGTCAAAGACACTTTGAACAAGATTCTAAAATGTGCTTCTTTCCACTTCCAATCTAGAATAAGTGTCTAACCTGAAGGAAGTTAATTTTAATTTAATTAAGTTAAATTTGGATTAAATATTCATTGTATTTTATACAACATCCAGTCATGATACCAATGGCTTGCTGGTCTTGCCTGATTTGCAGAAATGCAAAACCCATCACTGTACTTGCTTCATGGTGTTCTTGCAGCAAGTCACAGTAACTGAAAGTACTCCTGGTCCTGCATCGACAGCTACAGACTATGTGATACCATGTGGCCCCATTATGCCACCCAGTGGGGGACTGGGATCAGAGCTATGCAACTATCACCCCTGAGCTCTGAGTGTGCAGTTAACTGATATGCTCCCATCCTGTTTTGTGGTCTGTCTGTTTCGGTGACTACACATTCTGAAGGGTCAGTCTACCTGCTTGCTTAATTATCTCTTTTGAAATTTGATTTCTTGTTGCTATTATTGATGAGGCTGGAGATCCACAACAGTTAATGGCATTTCATGAAAATAAATGATAAACTGTTTATTAAAAATTAACTTACACATTTGAAAAAATTTAGAAGAAATTATTTAATAACCTTTGTTAGTATATAGTGATGGAATGGTACCAAATCATTGTTTCTACAGTAAATAATCTGGACAAATCTTCAAATTAGTTAAAGGCATATTAGCAAGTCTGCTTTTACATTTTATATATGAATAGACTCTGAAGATTAGATGAAACCAGAGATAATTTCTCTTCATAATGAAGATTCTGTTCTGCTCAAACTTCTAATGACAATAAATATCCATGTCTAAAAGGTACGAATGTCATTTTTGAATGATTTGTAATCATTAGGGAATATTAGTTGCATTGATCTGAAATCCATTATTTCTTTATACACCAATTAACTTAATGAATTCTTTTCTTTCCATTTTATTGTCCTTTTCCCATGTCTTGCATCACATTTAATTAGAGAAACTCTTTCCTCTTGAAACATCAGCCTCCTCTTTTCTTCATTCCACACAATAAAAACGTGATTTTCTCTCACTTCTGCTGCTGAGACTAATCAGCCAATATTTTTCTTTACATTTTTCTTAAATTTTTTCCAATTTTGTGATTTTACTTATAATTATGTATGAGTTCTTCATTGCAGTATTGCAAAAAACCATGACATCCAGACTGTGACTTCCCAAAACTTGCATAATAGATTACTGTAGCCACAATGTAACTTTATCAAAATTAATTAATATTAACATAGTGTTGTTTAGGTTGGTTTTCTTTACATAAAAGAATGCCAAAGATATTTAAGCTACTCAGACCTCATCTAAAATGTTTATATCTATGCATAATAAACTTGGACATGGGGCACTTTTAGGATCATTACTTACTTCTAATATATGAAAGAATTTTATTAACTGCAAGCTAGTGCCTTTAACTGCTGAGCCATCTTTCCAGCCTAATCTTATTAACTTTGATTCATAAGATCAAGAAACTTTAAATCACTGGATTTTTTTTTTATAAAACTGAATTCAGGCACTACTATAAAAATTTTAGCTAGGATTTAACATTCTGTCCTTATAAAATGTAACAGCATGTTTCTTCATATCCTAAAATTACAAAGAAAATTTATGAAAATATGTGTATCAAATATTAAAACAGAAGGAAGTTTAGAAAAATATCAGCTATGATTAGCTAAAATAACTTAGTAAGACTAATTTAATAAAATTTAAATTAAAAGAGAGCTATACTACATATAAAAGAAAATAAAAATAAGGGGCTGGAGAAATGGCTTAGTGTTTAAGGTACTTACCTGAGAAACCAAAGGACCCAGGTTCTATTCCCCAGAACCCACGTAAGCCAGATACACAAAGGGGTGCACACATCTAGAGTTCATTTGCAGCAGCTGGAGGCCATGGTGCTCCCATTCTCTCTCTCTCTCCCTCTCTCTCTCTCTCTCTGCCTATTTCTCTCTCTCAAATAAATAAAGGAAAATAAAAAATATTTTTACAAATATAATTTTTTATACTATTAAAAGTGCACTATGAGTCTGTGGTTTGGATATTAAATGTCTACTGAAAGTTCATGTGTAACAGGTATGGTCCCCCTTGTCATACTCAGAAGTGGAGCTGTGCAGATGCAATGGGATCATGAACGCAGTGATAAAATGGTTGGGCGAGTCCATTGATGGATTCAAAACTAAATGGACTATTGGGTGATGGTGGTAACTGTGGAAGGTGGGCCTTGATTGAAAGAAGTATGCTGTTGGGGATATGCCTTTGAAGTACATGTCTTGTTCCCAACAAGGACAAGAGGAAGATTCTCTTTGTCCTTGTGCCTTCCCAGCTGCTATGAGGTAACCCCCATCTTCGGTCACATGAGCTTGCAGCCATGATGAGCAGATTGATGCCAGGACATCCAATGGATCCAGTTTACCATGGGCTGAAAACTAGAGCCAAAATAAACCCTTACTTACACAGCATTCAAATGTAATTGGGGTTGGAATGTAAACTTATATCCCATTATGTAATGTGCTCTGGCATTTGTAATCTAGAGCCTTAAAATGACCATACCTTCTGGGATAATTTGTCTTGCAGAAGGTTTACCAAGAAAACATTCAGATTTATGTTCAAAGATATAAATACCACTAGATACAGTGTACTCAAATATAGTACAATTTATAGTATAGTCTTATTTTACATATAGTTCAATATGTATTTTAAATACTATAATTCAAAATGAGTATGCACTTTGTACTATTAATATGAATTATGTAATGTAATATAGATGTTTACAATATACGCATGTCTGCATACATGTATATGTATATATGTACATTTATATATACACATTAATGTGTATATCTGTCTACTACCTATATCCATACGTAGATAAGAAAAAATATTGGACAGAATTAAAATAATTCTTCAGAGATAGGATAAAGTAACTTCTTATGAGGAGTGAGAACAGCATTTTTTTTCCATTCTCTTTAAAGTTTTCCTGTGAGTTCCAGCACTAATTACCTGAAACATTTTAATTTAATTTTATTTATTTGAGAGATAGAAAAAAAAGGCAGAGAAAGAGAGAGAATGGGCACACCAGGGCCTCTAGCCAGTGCAAACAAACTCCAGATGCATTTGGCTTACATGGGTCCTGGGGAATCAAACCACGGTCCTTAGGCTTTGCAGTCTCCAGCCCACCTAAAACATTTTAAATAAAAAGGATCTTACCTCTGCCTAAATGTTGTGATCATTACTGAAATATCTTGAGAATTGCTATTTGCTAAGACCAGAAGTCTCAAGAAAATGAACAAAATATTTATCATCACTAAAAATTCATAATTATGATAATTCATTCACACATTTTCTCTTTTTATATTTTATTTTTTTATTTATCTGAGAGGGAGAGAGAGAGAGAATGGGTATGCCAGGGCCTCCAGCTACTGGAAACGAACTCCAGGCATATGCGCCACGTTGTACAGCTGGCTTACATGGGTCCTGGGGAATTGAACTGACATCCTTTGGCTTTGCAGGTAAACATCTTAACCACTAAGCCACCTCTCCAGCTTTGCATTTTCTTAATTGCTGGGTGCTCCTGAAATTGTCTTTTTGTTGTTTTTTTTTTTTTGAGGTAAGGTTTCACTCTAGCCCAGGCTGACCTGGAATTCACTATGTAGTCTCAGGGTGGCCTTGAACTCATGGTAATCCTCCTACCTCTGCCTCCTGAGTGCTGAGATTAAAGGTGTGTGCCACCACACCTGGCTCCTGAAATTCTTTAGAGTCACAGGATTCAAAGAGATAGGTTAGTGATTAAGGCACTTGCCTGCAAAGCTTAAGAACTTATGTTCGAATCTTCAGGTCCCATGTAGCCAGATGAACAGTGATGCAATGTCACACATACACACAAGGGGTGCATGCGTCTGGAACTCATTCTAAGCAGTTGAAAGCATTAGTGCACCCATTCTCTCTTTCTCTCTCTCTCTGCCTCATTCTCTCTCATAATAAATAATAAGTAAATAAGTAAAGTCACAAGGTTCATATTTTTGTTAGGAATATGTTTTTCAGAATACTGCCAAGCTTAGATTAATTGAATCTTGGCTAACTCTCTGATGTGTCATAATTTAAGTCCTCATAGAATTCCATCACATAGTTATTTAAGCCTATACTATGTAATATTTCTCAAAGAACAAATATGCTTCATTTCCAGTGTGATTCTAAATGTTTTTAAAGTCTTGAAGTCAAATTAGCACTCAGGACTGGAGTACTTAACCATTAGCATTATCAAAATAGATGTCATAATATTTTGATTTTTAAAAATATTTTTATTTAATTTTTTCTAAGCAGAGAGAGAGAAGACAGACAGAGAGAATGGGTGTTCCAAGGCCTCTAGCTGCTTCAGTTGAACTCTAGATGCATATGCCACTTTGTACATCTGGCTTAGGTACAGGGGAAACAAACCTGGGTCATTAGGCTTTTCAGGCAAGTGTCTTAACTGTTGAGCCATCTCTCCAGCCAAATATTTTGGGTTTTAATTTGTATTTTAAACATTTAATTCACGCAATGGCAGATGTATTGAGAGCAACACTGGGATCTCTTTTCATTGCAAAGGAACACCAGATGCTTGGCCACTTTTTGCTTTTTCTGTCTGGCTTATATAAGCAGCTTAGGAACTGAACCATGACAGACAAGCTTTACAAATAAGTGCCTTTAACTAATGAGTCATCTTCCCTGCTCTTACTTTTATTTATTTTTTAAACTTTATTTATAGTTTCCATAAATATAAACAAAATACCATGTTAATAATGCCCTCCCAGCACCTTCTCTTTTTCTCCTCCTCATCCTCCCTCCACTGAATCCTTTCTTTGTTCCAGCTATTCTCTATTATATTTTGAGCATTCAACACGAAAGAATCATCTCTGCCATGCCTTTCAAAGCTCAAGGATCATTGCAAAAGAGGGGGCTAAAAGATTTTAAGAGCCAAAGGGAGGGGAGGAATGCTTACAATATTGTCATCTAGACACAAAGAGGTCTTGATATTCATAACCTCACAGTGGCTGATGTTACCCTACCCAAGACCTGCATAATAGGAGGGGAAAATGATGACTTGAAAATAGAAGAGAGGGCAGAAGAGAGGGCTGGAGAGATTGCTCAGCACTTAAGGCACTTACTTGCAAAGCCTAACAACTTGGGTTTGATTCCCCAGTGCCCAGGTAAGGCCAGATGCACAAAATGGCACATGCATCTGGCATTTGTTTACAGCAACTGGAGGTCCTGGCACACCCACTCTCTCTGTCTCTCTTCTATCTGCCTCTGCTTGCAAACAAATAAAGATATTTTAAAACATGCAAGAGAGACCAATTTTTATTTTTTATGGTGATATCTCGACACTGCAAGTTTAATTTGTGATCTAGAAGGGGATAAACTGAGTCAACATTATCTACTTTGCATCAGACTTACTTATATGCAAACAAAGGTATATTTAACCTGGATTATAACTAATTTCAACTCAGCAGTACAATCTATTACTTGACACTTCCATGTAATTAGATCATTTTAATTTACTTTAAAAATAAACCTAAAAGGATTGTTGAAGAGTGGCGACACATAAAACTAACTTCTCAAATGCTTAATGATTTTATAAACTATTATTTCGATATGTAGAGACACATCCTATTTAATATTTAATCTATTGTAGAATGACTGAACTTCTGTTATTTGGCTCTTTTTTGCTCTGATATCCATCATAACAGTCTGAAATTCATAAGAGTGAGCCACTATTATACTCTAAAAGGTAAATATAAGAGAGCTTTCAGCGTGGTGTGAAACAAACTGTTGCATGCCAGAGTACTTTTCTTAATAACCTTTCTCAGTGAGGGTACTTGATCTGCTTGAAATGGTTCTATTTTCACTAAACTTCACTTATCAGAAAATCACATTTTTAGATCATCTCAGGTAACAGAGAAATAACATGTTCTACAGTGGTTTTCCCTATAAGAATAGTTTCACATTTTCAAATGGGAGGGGGTTTTAAATGACTTAAGACATCAAGTATTATGTTTATATGACTTTTTTTTCTAAAGTATTTTTATTTCTTTTCAAGCAGAGACAGACAGACAGACAAAATAGGCATGCCAGGGCCTCAGGCCACTGTAAACAAACTCCAGATGTATGTACCACTTTGTGCATCTAGCTTTATGTGGGTGCTGGGGAATTGAACTCCACTCATTAGGCTTTGCAGGCAAGTGCCTTAACTACTGAGCCCTCTCTCTAGCCCTTCTATGACATTTTTCAAATGTCCAGATTCATCTGGAATTTCAGTATGCTTTGAACGTGCACTCTGAATAAATTAAAGTTCTCTGCTTTGAATAATCACTCCATGGTAAACATTCTCTTAGGTATTGTAGAGATTAAAACAGTTGTCAGTTATGTGAGAGAAGGTACCTGCCCATTGTTCTGCCTGCCAACATTTCAAACATACTCAATGACCATTACTATGTAGAAAATGACCTAACGCACGATCTGTATTTTCTATAATATTGAATGTTATTGTTCATTTGAGTGATTGCATAAGGAAGCCAATTAGCTGAGAACTGACTGCAGATGAACTCATCTTTTCTAGAAACAGCCTCTGTAGCCCTATATCCATCCCTACTAGCTTGCTAAGCTGAAATGACCCTTTTTTTTCCTCTCTCTTAGTGATGAAACTTTTGACACATCAGGATGCTTCCATGACTAACCAAGTTTCATTCTTCATTCTCTGCCTTCATTTAGAATTCTAGTTGGGGAAGACGACCTGCCATAGTGTGGTGTGAGCTGTAACAGTATCCCACTCTTTTCCATTGTGACAAAGACTGAAAATGTGATGGAAGCTCTGCTGTGATCCTCCTAAGAATTTTCACTGCTTCTCTGTGTTATTTATTATTCAGACAAATAGTGACCCTGAAATAGAAAAAGCCTCTTATCTCTTAAAAGTTTTATTGAGCAGAGTTCAAAACGCACACAGTTAAGTGCTCTTTCCTGTGTATTTAATGTAGAGAAAAAAGCTGTTTTGTGCTGACTTTAGATTTGCCAGCAAGGCAGACAAGGAAGCATGTACTAGGAATCATGAAGATACATACCAAAAATTAAAAGTTTAAAATTAATTTGAACTTGTACTGCACCACGTGGAAATCTAAAAATCAATTTCCACATGGAACAGCTTGAAACTTTTCCTTGCCATCTGGTTTTGGACCTGGCTCATTCAATTCCAATTCTGCCCTTGTGAATGCTCCAGATTTATATATACTATATGGAAATGATAATCTTCATGATGCCTGAGCCTATCTTGTGGGATTTCTTAAAATACAGTTGTTTTATTTTTTCTACATTACCAGTCTTCTCCAAATATCTTCCTAATGGAGGATGCAATTGTCTTGACTTTAAACAAGACATGATATTATTGTTTGGCTTATTGATATAATTGACTATAAATATATTTTATTTAGCTAAAAATTTTCGCATGCAGCTAGAATTTTTCATATTTAATAAGCCTAAAATACAAATTTATGAATTCAAATGAAGGAGGAAAATCCAGATTTATTTGAGATGGAAAAGTATTGCTTAATATATAGACATAAGATTAAGTAGCTTAATCATGGAAAGCATTTAGCACAGTGCTACCAGAAGGGCTCAATAAATTTAGGAATTAACCATTAGGGCCTTTAAATTATTATTTACATCCTATTCTAATAATTACAACTAAAATTTTGAGCAAATTATTCCTTTTTTTCTTTCTTTAATTTATTTTCAGTTTCTCGAGGTAGAGCCTCACTCGAGTCCAGGCTGACCTGGAATTCCCTATGTAGTCTCAGAGTGGCCTTGAACTCATGGGAATCCTCTTACCTCTGCCTCCTTGTGCTGGGATTAAAGGCGTGCACCACCAAGCCTGGCATGAGCAAGTTATTTTCTGGAGAAAATACTTATTGAACCCACTGATGGTTATTTTGCATACATTATATTATGTTATTTGTTCCACACAAATTTAATACTGTGAAATCTGATCATCATAGAAATAAAAGTAACTAGCAGGGATATGAGCAGACAGTAATTTAACACACATAGGTAAATGTGAGCCACCACACCCTAAGTTCATTCAAAATGTCTTTCATAGGATCGGTAAGCCATTGAAAATAATACTGCCCTAGTTAAAATTATAAGAACTTGGCCACCAATAGACTACATAAAGATATTTCTTCTAAGTGCACCTACTGACCATTTGGTTCTTGGTAGCTTATTTTTAAAAATACTTTTCAGTATTGAATTTTTATTTATTTCCTTGAAAAGAAGAGAAAGACCCAGATAAAGAGAATGGGTCACCAGGCCTCCAGCTGCTGCAAACAAATTCAGATGCATGAGCCACTTCATGCATCTGGCTTTACATGGGTACTGGGGAAATCAAACCAGGGTTGTTAGGCTTTGTAGGCAAAGGCCTTAACTGCTGAGCCATCTCTCTAGCCCAAGGAAAAGTTTTCGGTAACTGGCATCACAGATTAAATTCCTCACATACAGAGAATATGTCCAATGCCACAATTAGAATATTTATTCTCACACAGCATGCTGTATGATTGCTTTTGTTTCAAAATTTCAAACAATAAATCCTATTAAAGTAATAAGGCAGAAGTTCTATAACACATCCAGTATGAAAACCGCTGGTATAGCTACCTAGTACATTATGTTGTTTCTTAAACATTGCAGTCATTCTAACACTTGCTTTACACCTTTCTACATTGTCCTGTTATTTTTAGTTTTATAATTTCTGGTTTTCCTCAATACTCAAAGATATGCTTAACTGACTCTGCTGTTATTTCCCATTAATTCTTAACCCCCTGCCTATTGAAACAGGATAAGTTATTTGACTCCTCCCACCCCAATATAATGCACCATTTCCCAGCATTTGACATCTGGTTACAAAATATACAACCATATACTAAGTCAAGTTGTTACTCAGATGATCAATGAGGAACATATATGGCAATACTTTTCAAATAGCATTACAGCAAACATTAAATTAGACCATTCAGGCCTCGGGTGATGGATCCACTATTAAAAGCACTTGTTGCAAAGCCTGCCTGCCTGGGTTCAATTCCTCAGCCTCCCACATAAAGTGGGAAAGCATTCAATTGCATTTTCAAGTGACTCTGATATGCACACACACACATGCAAATAAATACACAATTTTTAAAAATAAATTAGACAATAAGGAATTACCAGAGTCTGACACAGAGCTTTAAAATAATAAAAAATAAAAATAAGAAAAATATGTTATATATACATATATAACTCTTAGCTCCTTGTTCCCATTTGTAGCTATGTAATTTACATTTCTTTCTACAGTACATTTACCTATAGAAAGCATAAAAATGAGATATAATAAATGCCTCATACATTGTACAAGATTTTCCCCAAACATATATTTATTTTCTCTGGTCACTTCAAGTTTTTCTACTGGGAGCATCTGGTAGGTGTTTATTGGATGAGTGGATGCTTAGAGTTAAGTTTATACTATACCATATAAGCACAATGTGTGGCTATAACGCATGGTCAAAAATGTGTTGCTAATAGGTCAATTTTTTTATTTCATTGTGCTTATACAAACTACCTTTTGTTCTGAGCTTCAGAGAAAAGACATGATGTGTTAAAGCTCTTGAGCTAACAGTGTATCAGTTCTACTCATTACACTTGTGATGAACAACTTCAAACCCAAATTTCTCTATGTATTTTTGTGTTGACCCATGAAGTTCAAAACAGGAGCAGGCTATTCAATTAGATAAATGAAAACTTTTCCTAGTTAGCCAGAAGCAATACTCTGGTCTGTATGGATTCTGCAAGTATGTCAGTTGTTTCTGGTGACCCTAAATAAATCTTTATTAGCTGCCAACTACTACGTTAGAGATTTCATGAGGTGGCACAGCTCCAGAACATAATCTTTGACATTGCCCAGTTTGGTAACTACTTCTTTCATGAGAGAGCTCTTGATACTGATATGAAAGGGTTCTGCTGAGTCTATGTAAGGTCCATCCTAATACTGTATATAGTGACTTCTTCATAAATTGACAAGATACACATTTCTATGCCTTATCCCTAGCAAATGAACTCATTAGATAGTTTTATTTTACTGGAAATTATTGTCATTATGTGAGAATATTGACATTAGCATTTTATATGGGGAGAGAGCTCAAACTACAACTCATCAAATAAGCATTATTACTTTTTTCTTAACATCTACAGAAAGTTTTATTGTTTTTGTGTACACAGTAGTAAACTGGATAATATCTCATATACCTCTGTGGAAGACCACATTACAAAATAAAATCTTAAACATGGGCAGTAGGCATAATTTGCTCTGCAGATTTTTCTTATTATTCAGGAGTTCATTCAGAAGCAATTGAAAGATCACTCAAGTTATAAATAAAACTGACTTCCAGTAGCATGATCTCTCATGTTAAAAATTACCATTGGTTCAAATTTCAAACTGAT
Organism: Orientallactaga sibirica; assembly: GCA_036365145.1. Taxonomy (NCBI): domain Eukaryota; kingdom Metazoa; phylum Chordata; class Mammalia; order Rodentia; family Dipodidae; genus Orientallactaga; species Orientallactaga sibirica. The sequence continues at coordinate 10,232,876 of JAEOAD010000060.1, read as the reverse complement.
TCTGATATATCTAAACTACACTTTGTCCAGAAAAAAAAAGTTAGCTGACAACTGCTTCACCATGGCCATGTGAGGGCATATCTCAACAGCCTTCACACACCACAATTAATAAGTAGACTATTTGATGCATTGCCATAGTTACTCAATAAAGATACCCTGATATGTCATAAAAGCAGGACATGTAATCATTTCAGTTCTTTGAAAGTCAGCACACACATTCAGGAATGCACAAATAGCAAAGCAAACAAATAAATCATCATAAAAGTCAGCATGCATCACTCAGTTATGAATGACACAAAGAGCTGACTGGCTGCTGGCATCAACAAGTTTTATTGTAAATTGCTATTTTCATTTGATGTCAAGAAGAGGATCAATACTAAATATAATCAGGGTCCTTATATTTTCCTAAAATTGTACTAAACATAACTTGTTTAATTTTTAATACTATAACTACTCGATTATGTGAAGATTTTAGCTAAATGAAGCATACTTTCTCTCTCCCAAGATAAAGAAGTTCCAAGAATTATTAAAAAAGTTCTAACAGACTAGATATGTGAACATACACCAGCCTTTAATTATCTTTGACAGATAAAGCTAATTATTAAAAATTACACAAAATCAGTGTGTGATCAATGAAGACATTACTTTCTCTGGGGAACTTGGATACTATTTCTTAGGTATCAGCTCAAGACTTTGTATCTTTCATTTGAGTTTTTTAATTTAAGTATGGGATAGTGATTCTTCAATTACATTTTTATCAGATACTCTTAGACAATGTTGTGACTTAGGACTAGGAGATGAATGGCTAAAAGACAGCTTTCAGCTTTGATGAAAACTTGGAATATGTATGGCCCTTTGGGTTTCTGGAAATATAAAGGCCTTTAGAAGTAATGTGCTTATTTTCCTTCTTTCTCCAAATACCTCTTGTCTGGATGACCTTCGTTTCTTCATCAAAGCAAAATTATTATCAGCTAAATGATTCCAATCCTAAGTGATCAAGCTCACTCTTTGATTCATACAATCTTGACTTGACTTAAACAGATCTTCTAAACTCTCATCACTTCTACATTTCTGTTGAGAGATTTTAATTTCTTTCAAGCAACGAAGTCTCCCAAAATAACTACTCTTCCTTATCCTATTTTCATAATGCTCAGATAACTTTGAAAGTTTGAATGTGCAAATGAAAACAATGAAATGACTCCCAGAGAACTAATGCTATCCAGGATCTACTGTGAAGCAAACATTCTGGGGTTACGTTGTAAAATCTTGAAACTGTAGTTCATGAGGTTCATGAACCTCAACATTAATGTATCGCAAACATATCATTACTATCAATTTACCTCACTTTTAAAACTCAAATAACTTCTCCAGTATCATTATTACCTTACTGAATTTCTAGAACCTTATTTTTTTAAGGTCTTGTTGGATTTTCCTTCTTGGAGAAAAGGGAGTGGAATTAGATATACATGTATGTGAACTCACACACATGTCAAATAAAAGTGGCACATATTTATACCTTTTTCAGATCATAATTTTAACAGATGCAATCTGACTTTAGCAATAATATATAGGGGCTGGAGAAGATGGCTTAGTGGTTAAGGCACTTGCGTGCAAAGTCAAAGGACCCCAGTTTGATTCCCCAGGACCCATGTAAGAGAGATGCCCCAGGAGGCACATGCATCTGGAGTTTGTTTACAGTGGCTGGAGGCTCTGGTGTGCCCATTCTTTCTCTCTCATTCTATCTCTATCTCTACCTCTTTCTCTCTCTCTCTCTCTCTCAAATAAATAAATAAAATATATATTTTAAAAAGAAATAATATATAGACGTTAAGTGATGGTTTATAATGATTGTCAACTTGACAACACCTAGATTCACTTGGGAGGGATTGTGTAGATTAGGTTGGCCTCTGTAGATTTCTATAAAGGAATAATTTAGTAGTGGGAAGACCCACCTTCACTGTGAGGAGTACCATTCCATGGGCTGGGGTCCTGGACTCTGTAAAATCAAAAGGGCTGCCTGAACATCATCAACTGCTGCTCTCTACCGCTTCCCTGCTGATGCAATGTGACTGACTTCCTTCGCCTGCCATGTTTTCCCACTTTCATGGCCTCTACTCTCTGTAACTATAAGCTGAATTCAACCCTTTTCCTTCTATAAGCTGTTTCTGGTTGAGTGTTTTGTATTAGCAATGAGAAAGTAATTAATAAGCTGAAACCATTTTTTCCAAACTGTACCAGCAGAAGTGTTCTTCATTTTCCATGATAGAACTTATTCAATTTGTAATAGAATTCAAGACAATTATTTTCATCTGTTATACAGTACTCCATACTTTAAAACCTTTTCAGTTTTCTTTACCATTTATCATGCAATAAAAATGTAGAGATAAATATTGCAAGTAGTCTAATAATATTTTAATTATGACAACAGGCACACAATAATGAATGAATAAATAAATAAATGGAAATTTTTAAGTTAAAAGTTAACTAGAATAGTTGAGAGAAATTAATCTAAAATGTCTGTGGGTAAGATATGCTCCAGAAATAATTTATATAACTAAGGTAAGCCTATTATCTTCAAGAACCTTTTATTCTTATAAAAATGTTATGTGCATAGAATTTTTCTGAATTAATCAAACACAATATTTAGAATAATAATAGTCAACATGAGCAAATTTTACCACAAGCCTTACTGTGGTTGTTAAGCATAATACTTATTAATACCACTAGAACATACTCTAATTTAGTTAAAACATACCACTTCAGATTTGGCTTTGGATTTTAATCCTCATCTATAGGAAAGATAAGTATTAAGTCTATTTATTACATACAGATGGAGATTAAATTATCTAAACAAATGGAAAAAAGTCATAATTATACACAGTACAAATAACATGCCATAGTTTGAATGAATATTCATGGAGTTCGGTTTCCAGATTCACAATTTCATATATACTACTTTTGAACAACAGTGTTGCTTCCTTTCTTCCTAATAGCACTATATCATCTGTGAGTCTAACAGAATTTTCTGAAATTACAACTTACTATAAGTTCATCTTTTTACAACTAAAATTAAAATTCGAATGATTTTAGTAAAGGTTTTGTTATAAAAAATGATTTTCAAAACAGAAATCTCTCAGCATAGCACGCAGAAAATCATTTAATGTATAATTAATGCCTAAACTCATAGGATATTTTATTACCAAGTTGTAGTTTCATATATTATACTTGATTTATTCACCATCTGTTTGTTGTATATATACTAGGTATAAGGCTGCATGTTTACCAAAAGGCTCTTTAAGTGGCTTACAAAGTGCTAAACAAAAATTATAGATGCACCGGGCGTGGTGGCACACGCCTTTAATCCCAGCACTTGGGAGGCAGAGGTAGGAGGATCGCCATTAGTTTGAGGCCACCCTGAGACTACATAGTGAATTCCAGATTGGCCTGGGCTAGAGTGAGACCCTACCCCCCCCAAAAAAAATATATATATATGTAAATAATTACTTAATCACTATAAAAACTGAAAAATGTCTTTTATCTAAACCATTATAGTTGTTTTACAAACAAGGTATTTGTTCTCAGGGTCCAGTTTAAAGACATTTAGTCTGGGATCTAGGATTCATGCAGTTGTAAAGGTGGAGTTCAGAAAAATATCAAAGACAAAAGGATTAAATGCAGAAATTTTAAGCAAAGTCAGAGTTTTTTTAAAAAAAAAAGTAGGTGATGAATATAATGCTCACATTTTCTTAGTGAAAATATTTTTATAGATTAAAAGTTATGTGATATGGATGCTTGCCAAAACAATTTGTTTTGGTGTTTTTTTTTTTTTCTTTTTTTCCAAGGTAGGGTCTCACTTTAGCCAAGGATGACCTGGAATTCACTCTGTAGTTCTAGGCTGGCCTCAAACTCACTGTGATCCTCCTACCTCTGCCTCTCAAGTGTGTGCCACCAGAGCCAGCTCGAATTTTATATTACTGCATAACTAGAATAAAATTTCAAGGAAATAAAATAATGATGGGCTTATAGGTAGCAAACAGCATCAAGTAGTTAAAAAAGCATTTTGTAACTTTCTAAGTCAAAAATACTTCAGCAAACTCCAATAAAGTCCTGGTGACTGACAATTTGTAGATGGGGCCATGTAGATAGTGCTTCTTTATGAATACCCTGTGTCCATGCTTCAGTGCACTGCGAGCTAAAGTAACTCATGCCATTGTGTGTGCTCAGACCACCTTCTAGTCACTCACAAAGGGGAAATATAACTGCCAGAGAGGTTTTCTTTGTTTGGCTAAGATAGACATGGACAGTGAGTTTTTGTAATTTATGAAAGAAAGCAAATAGGGAGGTTGCATGAAAGATTTTTTTCTTAACTTTTATTGACAATATTCATATGTGTACATAATATATTATGATCATAATCCCATTACCTTCTTTTGTCCCCTTTCCCCTCTCCTCCTCCCACTAAATTCATTAAAGACAATCTTTTCTCTAATCAAGCTTTGATAACTCATCCTATACAGCCATAGTTTAGCTACTAAGTCGTAATTGAAATGGTCATAGGATCTCAACAGGCACTTCTAGGCAGTTTACACAATGTCACGATCAAGTGCCTATATGGGGGGGTGCAAAGGATAGTCAAAGTTGGCCCCTCCCCTTAATTTGATCCACTCTGAGGGATCAGTGTTCTTTGCACCAACTGGTCAAACTTTGTTGTCAACCTTTCCTATTTCTATACTGTAGACCTATGTTTCTATTTGTATCATTGTACCTCTCATTTGTCTCTTTATAGGAGCTACAAATATTCTGATAGCTTAAATTCTAATAGCCAATATGTAGATTATTATAACATATATTTGACTATATTTTCAATACATTTTGTTGTAGGCATTGGCCATCTACAATTTAAGAGTTTACTCTTCCCAGTGGAAAAAGAGCAGTTTTTGATCTTTCTTTCAACTGTGGGTAATTGAATGTAAATTAATTAGGTTCTTTAATTTTAATGAAGATGATGTCAGCAATGTAGTTATGATTTCCAGTTAGTTTATCATGAATGCAATGTCTTAAGATCACTTATGCAATGCTCTGAACTAATCAGGTGGGACATCCTTCTTCCCTTAAGGAATTCAAATAATGTGATTAAATAGAAAAGCATATGCCTCAGGGAAAACGCACTGGCCTACTAACCTACATTTGAGAATCATACTCATTGATAAGCTTAAAAATGTCTCAGTAGCCAAGAATAATCAGCATTTTTCCAAATGTTCTAACAAGTCAGCTTCCAGACATCTGTTTGGTGATGGCTGTGATGTGCTGTTGGTACAACTCCTGACAGTCCACTGCTACACACTGGTCTATGGAACTACCAGCCCTCTGCTCTGCCCCAATAACCTCTTCTCTCAGAATGATGGTTCCTGTTAATACAACAAAAATGGAAACTGTCAGTGTGGGCAGGTTGCCATATGGAGGTTGACAGCTGCTCAATCAAATGAAGTTTAAATGGGCATGTGAATGCAGGAAAAAAAAAAGGGGGGGATCATTTTGGAAGAAAACTATTGTTTTAGTATTGTTATTTTGTCCAGGATGTTAGAAATGCTGAATTCATTTTAGTATGTAGTGTTCAATAAGCAAGTGTTTTCAAACTGGTAGGAATATAAGGCACATGAAAAGAAGTGAAAATAATCTCCTTTTAGTGCAGGCCCTCATATTTGAGAAGACTCATTCTTCCCTGTGAACCCCTGCTCTACCACACCCCTATCAGATATCTTACAAATTAATAAAAAAAAAGATTTCTACTTTCTAAGAAGGAAAATGATGGTGAAAAAAATGTCAGAATATGCTTTAAGACTACATAATATGCCAAGAGGAAAGGAATAGAATTTTACATCCCACTGAAAGATAACACACCACCATCCATAGCCAAGCTCATGAATGAATAAATATTTACAACATGCACATGTGCATATCAAGTCAAGCCTACAATGCAAGAGCTCAGAATCTGTAGAAAATATTTATGCAGAGGCACTAAAAAGGAAATGATTTCAAAGTACCATCAACACATTTAAAGTTTTCCAATAACTTGTCTGACCTTTGCAAAATACAAGATCCTTTCAACAACAAATGCAGTGTGTTGCTGTGATTGCCTATTCCTGAACCTGACTGCGCCACATCATCTTACAAGCAGAGCTAGCAAATTTCTAGCTGAGCTAGTTAGCGTGCATTGGGAAAAGTAGTGACATGTACAAAGACGAAACATTTCAGACCTGATTTACAAATGAGAGCCAATGCATCTGTATCTAGAGCTGCGTGGAATGAATAAACACCAAGGAACACACTCAAGCATTCCGACTAGGTTAACAAGTCTAAAAACTTGCAGTTATCTCACATTCTCACCGTGTTTGGAGAGCTCCAAGTTTAACACAGGAAATTAAACTTTGACGTGCACTATCTTTGAAAGTACTATCTTTGAAAATTGTATATAAGAATTATAAGTTAACACTCCTGACATGCCCTGCAGTCAGTAACACCATACATCTTTACATCCCAAGCCACCAAAAGCTTCCATGCAGGCTAACATAAATAACAGCTTGCAGTGCACAAGAGAAAAATCCATGGCTAACAAGAGCAATACAGTAATGTGGGGATATAATTTACAAGGTTCCAGACAATCACCCCCCACCACTCCTCTGGCATATGCACACCAACCACCTAAACTAAGTGCCTGCTGAAACTTTTCCCCTGGAAGGTCTGGTAGATAGAAGATTTGCAGTGTCTTTAATGTAACAAAAACAGAAAGATCAAACTGAAGGGGCTTGAGTATTTAGAAAATCCTGCTGAGATGCTGTGATAAATTATTAAACTTCTTGTTAATGTTCAAGCTTCTCTTTAACCTTAGATCATCTCACTGACAGGAATACAAAGGTGTGTGCGTGTGCGTGTGTGTGTGTGTGCGTGCGTGTGTGTAAGGGAGACCCAGAAAGTATTTCTAGAGGTGAGATAAAAACAGTAGGTAAAAGGAATGCTTCTGTAAGGCAAAATCCTCAGATATCTCCCATCAGGATTTTTTCACAACATGCACACTCTGTGAGAAAGTCTCTCCTGGGATATTTCTGCAGCATCATGTTAGCTTGCTGGTTCAGAGAGCACACACCTTGATAACTTGTGTTTAGCAAATATCATTCAGGGGAAGCAGAACCAACCAAACTTTGCAAAACGATAAATCCAAAGTCTAGAATATTCTCTCATTTCATTATCTTTGACAGCAGAAGAAAATACATTACAGGGCTCCAAAGTGCTGAAAATCATTTCGCATTCATCAGAAATTTCAATGAAGTTAACACAATTTATCTTTATTAACACATCAACAAGAACAGAGTCAGCCAAGCCAAGCACTTTGTGTTATAGCACAGCATCCTGAACATTTCACTAAATATGCCAAGTATTCAGGAATATCCACAAACTATTCTTTTTATTTTATGTTTTTTTTTTTTTTTTTTTTTTTTTTTTTAACTGCAGCTTCCTAAGCTTCTCCTTGCAGAACAGCATACAAGTGACTCTAGAATCTCCCTGCTGGAAACAATCCTTGTAATGCTTTGAAAGCCCAGCAACCCCCAAATTGCAAACATGTATTTATATCAGTGGGAGAGAAAAATAGTTCTTCCTAGCCACCTACAACACAGATCCCCTTTCCAGAAATAAAATCCTGATTTCAAATGGAAGCAGCTTCTCTCCCCTTAGCAGTCCTCAAGTTATCATTCAACTAGCCTTGCTAACTCTAGATTTTTCACCATCAAACTTTCATCATCACTTACCCCCCTTCCAAGGTTTTCCTTTCCAGGGGGTCCGGGTCAGCTTGCTCAGAGTTGGTCCAGACAAAAAGAGCATCAAAACCAAGAGAAGTTCAAGCCTAGTAATTTTCCCCACTTTCTCTGATGATAACATTTCCACAAGTGAATTTCATCAAATCTCTCACATCATCTTCCCTCCCGGTGGTTATGAAAATAGCATTAATCATTGACAGACCGGAGGTAGGTGTTGTTTTGCCATCTTTTAGTAGCTGAAGGAGCAGCTCCCTGATGTAGCCCTGAGCCAAGCTACATTTCTCACAGATTCGGCTCCTGCTCCTCAGCACGCAGTCAGCACTGACTGCTTCCACTCCTGGAGCTAGCAAATAATTTCTCTTTTCTACTTGGCTCTCAATGGGAATGTATTCCTCAGCGTCCTGCGTGAGCTTGATTGAAAATGATAAAAACAGGAATGTCTGTGTCCAGCCAAAAAGAGAAAAGATGTCAGGACTGTGAAAAAGATGAGAAGCAGTTGTACTGACAGCTCTCAGGCTGCCTGTGTGATCCTAATAGCCGTGCAACCAACCAAATTGCTCTTTTAAGAGTAATAAGTCTTCAGTGAAAGCCGGTATCACAGCCACTTGGGTGGGTAGAGCTGGGCTTGAAAATCACCCAGGCACTGCCACAGATAACGACTGCTTCAGTCCAGCCTCAGAGTAGGAAAGGCTGAGCAGAAATACAGCATGCACAGAGGGTAGTTAATCTATTGTGAGGATAGATGGGGATTCCAACAATGTAGCACCGGCAGGCTGAGAAGTTAAAATGAATTCCCTTTTTCCTTTACTTCACTTTGCAATTTTAAAATGGAATCGCATCTATACTAATTATCCATAAATGAGTCTGAAATATTTATTAGGTGAACAACAATAATTATATAATTTTTTCCCAATAACAAAACAAGAATGGCAAGTTCTCAATAGTTGTAATTCTCCTCTGAATTAAAGTCAGTTTAATGTGGCATTCTTGTACCCCACCCTTCTTCCAAAGAACTTGTGGAAATATTAGACAGGCTCTGTCAAGGCTGTGCTATCAGACATTTAGAAAAGCAGAGTCTTCTTGTTTATGTACATCATCATGGAAATACTGAAGTTTGCTAAGTCTCCCAGTCTTTATAACTGCACTTATGAAACATTTGTGGTCACAAAGTGTGGTTTGATTACAATCCCGCATGTGACTGACTCTAGGTGAAGGGGAGGTGGGTAAAGAGAAATCAACGGAAAAGAATATGATTTCTACTACTTGAACTGAATTAGCATGATCAGAAGATTTTAGAAAATATTATAACTCTGTCTACATTTTAGTATTTTCCATATGGTCACTTATTGCCTTAATCAGTGAGCCACAAAGCATGAATTATGCATTTATGTACTCTAAACAATCAATTCCAATATTATGATAACCACCAATTTTATGATGCTACCACTTTCAAAATGGGATAAATGGCCCTTTTTAAATCATGCTGTTAGAAAAGGTACTTTTTAAAGAGCATGTAATGTAGTCGAGATAAGCTCAATCATACATTTAAAATTGTTACTTAAAATGTGATTTTTCTATGTATCTGTCAGCAATTTTATCAGGATGCCAAGATAAATTTTCATACTGTTCCTTTGTGTAAACAATCAAGTTCAATTTAACTTTTAGTTGGAAATATTATGAAGGATGTGTGAAAAATTTTATATCTTGCCCATTTTACAAATAGTGAATTAACAGTTTTTAATGTGTGTACAAATTTTGCTGTGGTAAATGTATAGTTGGATAAGATTTGATGTTTTCTTTACCAACCCATACTCCTTTATTGGTTGGGTAAACTCCTTTTATTTATCCAATATCATCTTCTTTCTTTAATGCATAAACAGAAACTGTTAGAGTGAATGAGCCAACTCCCTCACTGCCATCTAAAGAAGACTCTGGAACCACACTTCTATCCTCTCTACTGGCTTCATTTATCTTGGGAAAAAAAAAAAATCTCAGATGTACTCAGTTTGTCCATTTTAATAACTTGTTTCTCATTAGATGAAACACACATATGTGTAAATAGGCCTCCATGTAATTAAAAGTTGTTGGTAGGGATGTTGAACAATTCTGAAAGGTCAGGACAGAGCAAGGTTAATTGAATATAGGATACAGTTGGCTAGACCAACTCTAAAGAAATGTACTGTTTTGATTTTAAGGTTTGCTTCTTAATCAGTGACCCATGGTAAATACCAGGCCATAGATGTTGCTGGTGTGTAAATAGAATTTAGCAGAACCCAACCACTGTTGGTCAGGAAGAAAAGACCATCTCTCCTCATAGTCATCTGACAAAAGCTCGACATTCTGCTCAAAGTTTTTACCTTCTAGAAGAGAGGTCATAAACCTTGTTCCTGCCAGTGGGAGCAGCAAACAGAAAGAGTCAGGGTAATGTTTGAGGAACGGTGAAATATCGAACTGTACCATTTGTAGCTTCTGTGGACACATGTCAGTGTATGTCTTCCCACTTAAGTCCTTATTAACATTACATTAACCTAGTATAAGTTTTATGTGTTTTATTTGTGTTAACTCATCTTCTAGCCTCCTTCTGATACGTTATAAATGGATACACAGAAATACTACCCCATGTATGGACAAGGTCAAAGGGCTGGATCTTGACTCAGCTCAGTTCTGTGCCTGGGCTTATCACTGCACCACATTCTTGGCTAAACTCTTATTTTTCTGCTCAACTATTCTAAGCTAGCCTTCCATTCTTTCTATAAAATAATAGCAAATCCAATAATGATAACACCCTAAATATGTGTCAAGTGTGCTTTCATACTATTGTTATTTCACCTTCACAAACTGACCATATTCTGTTACTATTCAGCATTTACAGATGGCTCCTTGCCCAACCTCACATAATGAGTTGTAAAGTCGGGATTCACGTGGACTCTACATGGATTTTACAATTTTGTTTATGTATTCTAGATCTTGGTATGAGGGCCTGGGAAAACAGATAGCATCCATGAAGGGTTGGAAGGTGAGAGCTGGGTAGGGTCTCAGGATAATTATGGCAGTTAGAGGCAACTAGAAATGAAAAAAAAAGTACTAGAGAGAGAGAGAGAGAGAGAGAGACCAGAGAATGCAATTAATTCCTTACTCCCACCTGCTTCTTCTGAAAGGAAGTCAGGGGGAAAAACAAGGTCCCAGTATGACAACATGCAGAAACTAACAATACAACTTAATGTGTTAAAGCAAGCCACAAAGGATTTTCAAGAAGGCTGTAAAGGAGGAGGATATAAAATGCACCAAAGGATGATTTCAGTACAGAGAAAGTTGCCTTTTGATAAGAATGAAACCATGAGTATTTACTTAAAACAAAGGATAATCCAGGCTGAGGGAATAGAAGAGTCACAGTAGAAGTGATGCAAATAAGCCTTCCTTTAAGAACCTACAGGCCCTAAGTACACTTGGAGTATTGGGCCACATGGGTTATTGGCAGGAAAGAGAGCAGCACCAACAGGCAAGGGCTAATTAGAATGTTAAAACATACTAGATACTCACAAGTCTTAGATGTTATGCTCAATGATAGAGGGTCAATAAAAGATTTAAGTTGGAAACTGCATGACACAAAGTAAGATCCCCAAGAAAAGTTATTTTACTAACATTTTGGTGGAGAATGAAATTAGAGGTAGGAAAAAACATTGAGAAATTTATATCAATATTCCAGGTAAGATACATTTGGAAAGTAAGTTGAAATACTAAGAACAAATAGAGAGCCATTTCAGCCAGGTGTGGTGGCACACACTTTTAATCCCAATACAGATGCTAGAACCCAGGTAAAATGCTGGATATAGTTGTGTGCACCTGTGGTCCCAGCACCAGGAAGGTGGTGACAAGAAATCCCTGGGACTAATCTAGACAAATCAGGGAGTTCTAGTTTCAGCCAGGGAGCCTATCTCAGAGAATAATGTGGAGAATGATTGAGGAAGATACCCTAGTCAACTTTTGGGCTCCATGCACAGGTACCCATATATGTAGGTACACCCATACACATACATACACATGCATGGAACACACACACACACACACAAACATAAATAGTGCTGAGACTGAGAAAATCTGAGGCTTTCTCAGATATTCTGATCACAAGGCAATGATTCTATCATTTTACCCAAGTGCAACCAAACAAGAACTCTTTTTGCCTGAAGCTCACTAGATGAACACAGCCCACTTATTCCCAGTGTTCTTTCCAACAGCAGCAGTGAAGAATACCATTTATATTCCTCTACCTCAGTGAAGCCTTGTCCTTTCCATACTATAACTAACCAAGAAGAATCACTTTCCCCAAAACACTTCACAGCAGGCCTGAGGGGAAGGTTTACTCAGCCTTAGTGCTAAAAGAGGTTTAGTGATGCATGTGCTTATCAGTAAAAACCTTCCTTTTCAGAAAAATCTGTGTCCTCCCATTATACAAAAACCATAGAAAATCAACACTACAAATAGCTTCATGATTGTCCAGTTGTTTTCCTCTTCCTAGCTTAGCAATGATCCCTCTCTACAGACGGTAAGCTGCAAAGTCAACTTATTTTCAAATATACCCCATTGACAATCCATTAGAATAAAACTTTAGGGCTGGAGAGATACCTCAGCAGTTAAGACACTTGCCTGAAAAGACTAACAACCTGGATTGAATTTCCCAGTACCCATCCATCTGGAGTTCATTGGCAGTGGCTAGATGCCCTGGCATGGCAATACTTTCTCTCTCTCTCTCTCTCTCTCTCATTTTACCCTACCTCTTTCTCCCCATGTTTCCCCATGTCTCTCTGCCTCTTACTGTCTCCTTCTCTCTCTTTCTCTCTATATATCTCTCTGCATGCAAATAAATAAAATATTAAAAATAAAAATAAAACTGGAATTTAATGAGAGCAATAAATTAGTCAAGAGCCCTCTTGCTATTTTTGAAGGATCACAGATAAATTCACTAATATGAATAAGCTTATGCAATTGTCATTAAATGCTTTGTTATTGCTCCCTTATTCTCTCTCTCTTTCTCTCTCTCTCTCTCTCTTTATTTATTTATTTATTTATTTATTTATTTTTATTTATTTTTTTTGCTTTTGTTTTTGTTTTTCTCAAGGTATGGTCTTGCTCTAGCCCAGGCTGACCTGGAATTCACTATGTAGTCTCAGGTTCATGGAGATCCTTCTACCTCTGCCTCCCAAGTGCTGGGACTAAAGGCATGCCCAGCCTCCCTTACTCTTTAGTATTTAAATTCCATACTGCAAGTCAAAATACAGATCTGAGTATTTCAATGGTATGCCAAAATCACACTTTCATCTTTACCATACTTCCCTCAAACAGATATAAGGTGTTATTTCTTACATCTTTTCCATCTCAGTCTACTACAGTTTCCAATCATTTCAGAGGCTAAATAAAAGAAATCATCTAGGGTATTTGCAAAAATAACAGCTAAAATATATTAATTTTATTTCCAAGGTCATATAGGCATGATTGTATAGATACCAGGTCAAATATATAATGCATGCATAGTTCAACAGTACTACAGTTGAGAGTTTTGCTGATGAATTGAAACATCCATCTAATTCACAGGAACAAAATCATTTGGTTGCACTGTTGCAGAGAAATTTTTATTCTCATTTTTCCCTTTGCCAGTGAATTTCTGTAGTGTGAACCCAGGAACCCCTCTGATGATTGAAGACTCTGCAGAGCCTGAGTCTCACTGAGGTGCACATTGCTTTTCCTCCTGTCAGCCTGTACTTACAGGAGAGAAGCAGGTAGGGCTGATCAGGGCTGGATGCACTAAGAGAACTATGGAATCAACTCCTAAAAGCTGCAAGCATTTTACTATTCTCTTACTTTGTTAGAAAAACAGTCAGTGAAGCTTGTAGATGTTATAGAGGGTTCAGGTCAGCTGTGGCTTCATTTTTGTGTTCATCTAGTGAGCTTCAGGCAAAAAGAGCATTTGTCTGGCTGTACATGAGTAACATGATAAAATCATCACTTTGTGTTCAGATTAGCTGAAGAATCCTCAGATTTTCTCAGCCTCAACGCCATTTGCAGTGAGTGTGTGAGGGTGTGTGTGTGTTCTTGTTGTGCATGCATATGTGTATTTATGTATGGGGGTGCATATTCCGTTTCTGAGAAGTTGCAACAGAGAAAAAAAGCTTACTATATTGCACCAGATGAGTTTGATTTAAACAGTGTTTAAAAAAAAACACTGTCTGATTTTGATTCAATGAGTTGCATGTAAAGCTAGGGTGCATGCATTTTGAAAAGTATTTCTTCTGTGTATCTCTAAAATGCACACCTACTCCAGAGACTATCAACTATATTGGGAGGAAAATCAAACATTCTGGGTTTGCTATATAGCACCTAGGCCCTTATCTTTATATACACATGGCTAAAAGAAAATTGATTCAAGTTGAAAACTTTTCAAATGAATGAAATTTAATGTATTTGGGAAATATCTGTGAAAATTAAATTAATTTCAGGCCTACATTAAAATGTATTTAACCTTGGTTGAAAATGATTATATGGCTTCTTTGTTAAAAAAAAAAAAAAAAAAAAAAAAAAAAAAAAAAGGTAGAATATAGGTTCTGGAGATACGTCCTACTGATTTTCTAAAGAATAAGCTTTGGAATGTAGTCAAATTTGCCTGAACCTATAAAAATATACTTTCTCCATTTTAGATATTTTGTCAGGCTTAGGTAAGGTCATGTAAAGTATAGTACTAGATCTCTGACATGGTCTGTTGGCTATGCTACATCAATTACATGAAATATTTCCTATCTGTGAGATATCAATTGAACATTTATTAAATATTATTTCTTTGTGGTTTTTAATAAATATATGCCAAGTTAGCATAGACATTCCCACATAATTATAAATATAAATAATTTTAAATATATTTATTATGTATTTATTTATTTGAAAAAGAAAGGCAGAGAGACAGAAAGGATGGGCACACCAGGGCCTCTAACCACTGCAAAGGAACTCTAGACACATGTGCCACCTTATTCATCTGGCTTTACCTGAACCAAACCTGTGTTATTTAGCTGTGCAAGCAAATGCCTTAACCATTAAGCTAAACCATCTCTCCAGCCTCTAAATAAATCTAAATAATTTTCTAACCAAACAGCTGAGACACCAAAGCATATTTCTGTAGAGTCCCATGAGGCTGTTTGTAGACTAGGTACTAATACATACAGTTGAATCTGTTGGTGCTTTTCTCCTGAGTGCTGTTAAAAACCCCTGGGATATCACAATGTTACTTGCATTTCTACTTAAATGGTAAATTTTCCAATGGAAAGTATCTCTGCATTGTCTGTGTTGAAAATACCAGAGACAAGTGTTGTATACATAACTACTTCTTTTTAAAATATTAAATAAACAGCAGCTATCTGATCATTTACAAGCTATAAACAAGTATACATTTAAAGCAAAAGTGATATATAAGAAATGTAAAATTGAGTCTTGTTGTAATGTGTAACTACCTTCATATTATCAATTAGGAACTGTGGTAGGAATATTTAGTGTAGAGCTACAATATAGGTCTATATATAGCTGTGTCCTGATATATACATATTAAAGATACACAAACATAGATATGTATACATCATATACACTTAGGAAACAGTTGTGAATATTATAGAAAAAAACAACAGTATCAAAAGTCATTTTTCTTCTCCAAATACTAATGTTGCCATTAATTTTGGTCTACACTTTCAAAACAACTCAGTATCTGAGAGATTCTATCTAGGCACTACATTGACAGGAAAGAAGAACAATTGTAAGACGAAAAAGGACATGTAAATAATTGGAGACTTGTTGGGAAAGAGAAAGGGTTCAGTGGGAGCCACATGGGGATAAGAAAGGGTAATGGGGGATAGATACGATTAAAAATATATACCTATTTGAGATCATCAAAGAATAGAAGTATTTAAAAAATAGACAAGCAGCTGTCCCTCCAAACAGTTTAAGGAAGTTGCCATATGCCACCTTTGCTTACAAGTCACTGGCATATTTTTATTACATGGCCAGCTGTCATGAAAGCTGTAAGGCGACGTCTACTCGAGGCAGCCCTGTACCAAACTACAGTGCAGGGTCCCATTCTTTTGAGGTGAAAGGAGGGGAGAATTGTAAAACATGACATAGTTGACAGATCTTAAAAAACAACCTGAATAACTTTTGCCTGTGGTCATAGCAACTCTCACTACTTGAGGGACTTGAAGGACTAAATGCAATGAGATTATTAGATGGTCAAACTATCTTATATCATAAGCTTGTAACATTTCAGAATCCACTTAGCCTAGAAGGTCAATTCGCAAAGCAAAAGCAGAAAATGGTCCTACTAGCAGGGCTTTAATTTTCCTTTTAAGGTTTCATTATGTTAG
Organism: Orientallactaga sibirica; assembly: GCA_036365145.1. Taxonomy (NCBI): domain Eukaryota; kingdom Metazoa; phylum Chordata; class Mammalia; order Rodentia; family Dipodidae; genus Orientallactaga; species Orientallactaga sibirica. The sequence goes on along the minus strand of JAEOAD010000060.1, from coordinate 10,216,669 downwards.
ATTTCTTTTTTTAGGAAGACCATACTTGCATTGACCTGAAATTCTTTGCATGTTATCTTGACTTATTCATTGAGTTCCACTCTTTAAGACAATTTTGAATAAATATTTTCTTTAGTCAAGATAACTCTACAAATACTAAGACAGAGCTATTTTTTCCCTTTGGTTTCACCCCTAAATTCACCTCCCAGCCAAATATTGTGCTTTTCTTTGAGCGTGTATTTTGGACTCATTATCTTCTGAGTAATTTCCTTCCTTTGGATTTCTGGATGCTATTAAGTCTGTTTAAAGTCAATCTAACCATCTGATACAAAAATATTTATTCATCCCAAAGCACAAAGCTTTCTTCATGTCTTCCTTCTTCATAATTCAAGCCAAATTAAATAAAACAAAACTGGCAGCTGTTCCCAGGACCTCCCCTTCCTATCACTCCCTCTATTCCCATTGTAGTAAATGGAGATTATGTCATATGACAGAAGCATGCCTCACAATTGTTCCTACAGTTCAATGTCTGTGTCCTATAGCATCAAGTCTAACGATTTTGACAAGGAAAGAGTCACCTGGCTTCATTTCCTTTTCTGTTCAATGTCAATTTTCCATGACCATGGGGACTATTCATTTGCTTCTGAAACTTCAAAGAACATGCAGTTTTGTTGCTTTTAGAGTTAATCATTTAAACTCATCTAAAACAATCTGAACCTAATATTTTAAGTAATTATAGCTAACAGTACAATTTATACATGCATACATTGATATATTAACATTTATATATATGTGCATATGTGCATACATAAGCACTAATTCTTGAGTAGGAGAATTTGTTAATTAATCATACTTAACAGCAAAATAGCTTCCCATTAGTCAAGCCTTGGGTTAATTAATTCACCAGATGATGAGTGATATAAGTCCTGGTGCTTCCTCCCTCACTACTTACTATTCCATCCAGGAGACATGTTCAATATATCTCTCAGAGATTGCCTGCTTTCTGTTTTTAGGGAGGCTAAATATTGGCACTAGATCTGATACCCATTTTTTTTTTTTGGAATAAAAAACAGGAATACATTTTTCTTTACTATAGATCTATTTAGAGTTCATAAGAATAATGGGCATCATTGAGAAATTAAAGAACAAATATGAATGATTTAAGGATCAGCATTGGCCTGCCATTGAAATTACAGAGGATTTCTAAAAAATAATGACAACCATTCTAGGGAGAAAAAAAAAAATAGTCTTTATCCCTGTCAGCAAGGCATTCCAGTTGGATCCAAGCAATGTAGTTTCTTTTAGGTAATTTGCAGAATGTAGATGTTTGACCTTGTGTCAACAGATCCATCTGTGCTTTTGGATGGGTGTCACTTAGCAGGTCCCCACTGCTTCAGGTAGATGTGGCAAAAGACAGATTCTAAGACAGTACACAACGCAGACTCCCAGCTCTAACTGGCTCCAGGAGCTAATGGTGGTTCCCAAAGCTTCACTGTTCCGTTTTCTGACAGTTTACACCTGTGCATATGTTATCTTAGGTTACAAGAGGAAGAATGTTGGAATGCAAGTAATCTGACTATATTAGAGCCTTAAAAACAGAGATCTGGGCTGGAGAGATGACTTAGTGGTTAAGGCGCCTGCCTGCTAAGCCTAAGAACCCGGTTCCAATCTCCAGGTCCCAAGTTTAGATGGATGCAAAGTGACACAAGGGTGCAATGCCACACTTGCCCACAAGAGGGTGCTCACATCTGGATTTCGTTCACAGCAGCTGAGAGACTGCTAGCATGCCCATTCCTTGACTGTCTCTGTGTCTCTTTCCAAAAGAAAAAAAAAAAAAAAAAAAAAACAGAGAGCTTTCTTAGGCTGACAGCAGACAAGGAACAGAGCCGGGAAAGTCAGAAAGAGAGAGAGAAGCAAGGAAAGAATCCAGTTGAATACTGTCTTTGAAGATGGTATGACCATGAAATTTGGCCAGAAGGGGGAAAAAATGAGGATCTCAGCTATGGTGTTTCAATGTTAAATGCCTCCCAGTGGCTTCTGTATTTGAATATTCAGTTTCTAGCTGGTTACACTGTTTGGGAGGCTTGAGGAACCTTTAGGAAGCAGAGCCTTACTGGAGGATGTATGTCCCTGGTGGAGAACCTGGAGGTGTTACAGCACAGCCCCATATCATGTTCCTTCCCTCTCTTTGCTTCCTGGCTCCGGTGACATGAGATACAGGCTTCCTGACCTGGCCTGCCTTGCTTCTTGGCAATGAAGAAATGTTGCCTCACATCTGTAAGCCAAATTAAACCCTTTCTGGTCAGGTATTTTATCCCAACCAGAAAGTAACTAAGGGGCTGGAAAAATGGCTTAGCAGTAAAAGGTGTTTGCTTGCAAAATCTGACAGCCTGAGTTTGATTCCCCAGTACCAACGTACAGCCAGATGCACACAGTTTTATACTCATTCCCTCTCTCTGCTTCCAAATAAATATAAAAATGTATTTTATAAAGAAGGCAACTGATACCTCAACCTATATCAAGATAAAACTGAATTTTTTCAACAACCTGAAGGACTAAAAATGGATTCCTTCCTCTCTTCTACAGAAGTCAGGTTCCTCAGCTAAGAGCCTAAGCAAGCCTGTATGAATTTCTGACATAATTTCATATTGTTTAAGCTTCTATGTTTGTAGTAACTTATTATGTAGCAATAAATACCACAGGCATGTCTAACATGAGTCTTCAACTTACCTCTACTCATTTGTCCAACTCATGTTTCTCCAGACCTTTTCTTTAATTCAATTTTAATTTCATTCCTCCAGTTGTTCAAGTCAAAGAAACTTGGAATCATTCTTGTGATTTTTTTTTTTAAATTTATACAAAAGGTTCATCTGCAAACTCTGTTAGCTTTCCTTTTGTAATCAATTTGGAATCTAGCCAGTTCCTTTTCCTTCTGCTGTTCCCACCAAGTTCTAAATCATTAATATCTCTCACCTTTGATGGTGACAAAATCTGAAAGGTCCCTCTAGACTTTGATACATTGTGTTAGCATAGAAGTAGATTTAATGTTTTAAAAATTTAAGCAATTTTATATATTTTCTCAAAATCCTGTATCATGTTCCTATTTTTCTCAGAATGAAAATCTCTCAATTATCTGTTCAGTATTGCATGAGAGTCCTTCCCTGATCATAGGACCTATTAGCCCTTCGCTCCCTCTATATGAACCTTGGTGGCTGCCTGAACACTCAGAGAAGCTAGAGGCTGCAACCATGCTTGCTCACATGACTTAGCTCAGACTTCAACTTCATCAACTCCTTTATTTCCTTTGGGATTTTGCTCAGGCTTCACCTTAATAAATTCTATACTGATCACCTGAGGACTGTGGCTCCTCTCCCCATGAACTCCTGGCATTCTAGCTTCCTCTTATCCTCTCAGGTTTGGTCATTCTTTCCTCATTATTCATTAATTTCCAATATGCTATATAGCTTACTTCCCTTTGTTTTGCATTTGTTTTCCCTTTCTCCCCAAATAGTAGGAAAGTTCCTTTGAACAGGTTTTTTTTTTTTTTGATAGTTTGGCCCAATGACATATATTATCTTTTAAAAATATTTTTGTTTATTTACTTGAAAGCAGAAAGGGGGAGGAAAGAAGAGAGACAGACAGAGGAAATGGGCTTGCCAGGGCCTCCAGTCACTGGAAATGAACTCCAGATACATTCACCACTTAGTGCATCTGGCTTTACATAGGCACTGGGGAATCAAACTCTGCACGCAGACACCTTTATTGCTGAGCCACCTCTCTAGCCCCAAACATATGTTTCCTTAAATAATGTACACCTTTGGTCTCCAGAAGAAGCTCAGTAAGTAGTGCTGAAGAAATGAATGAAGGGAGACAGAGAGTGGTGACACCACATATAAACTGAAGGTCTAGTTTGCCGTGCAGAGACATGATCTCAGGGACACTTTATGATAAAAGAGCAACAGGCGTGATCTCATATCCATTGATGATAAACTTTGAGTTATAAGAATGTAGACAATAAACGTTGATGTTCTAGCCAGGCATGGTGGCACATGCCTTTAATCCCAGCACTCGGGAGGCAGAGGTAAGAGGATAGCTGTACGTTTGAGGCCAGACTAAGAATATATAGTGAATTCCAGGTCAGCCAGGACTAGACCTACCTTGAAAAACCAAAAAAAAAAAAAAAAAAAAAAAAAGTGGTATTCTCCTTGGGAAGTTCCCACGGAAAAGACATATGGAATCCTGACTTGGTAGTTCTCTCTTAAGTTATTTATTCATACTTAAAGAATGAAGGTCACTATGTGACTATATGGACACATATATATGTACCTATATATACATGCATATATATAATCATGTGATCTTTATGATTACATAGGGTAACAGAAAAAATGTATTAGGCAGATAGGAATATATTATGCCTACTAAATAACTCTAAATACTTATGCTTATACATATATCTTAGTGCTACTCTCAATTTAGTTAGAGAAGTCTCTTCAGATGGTGGTGATTACTAGGGAGACTCAAAACTCATCAAAATGCTGAGATAAGTGACAGTTGTGTACCATTTAATGAGACATCTCTATTATACCCTCCAATTGCTCAGTGACTACAGCAAAAGAGGAGGCAAAAAGAATGTAAGAGCCAAAGGATGTGGAGGAGTGCTTGGGAATGCTGTTTCCCAAATATAAAGTGGCTGTTACATGTATGACCTCACAATGGCTTTCGTTATCTGCACAAGACCTGCATAATATTGGGCCCACCAACAGGTTGTCATGGTTGAAAGAGTAGGACAAAACAAAAAGACCTCTATATGGAAGAAGATATAGTATATAAAAAGTGGGGTTCAGTAGGAGAGTGTGGAGACAGGGAACAAAGGAAAGTGATAGGAAAGGAATATGAAAAATTTTCATAAAGATTTAAAATTTTTTTAAACAAATAAATAAAAGTATCAGGCAGATAGTATTTCTTCTAGGACTGTGAGGCTTCTAGTCTCCTTGTGTGCATTCTTAGCACCAAGGGGTTCATTTTCTCTTACTGGTAATACCCTTTGATATGGGGCATCACTGTCATTCACTTAGAAAACATTCTCAAACATTCTCCATCATCCCAGTTCCAGAATGGGTCTCAGAACAAGGTTCTAGAAGTTCTAAAGAAATAATTCAAAGACTTCACTTCTAACTCATTTCCCCCTTTCTTTCTCCTTCCCTCCATCTCTTTTTCCCTCCTTCCCTCCCTTTGAAACAGGGTCTCACAACGTAGCCCTGCAAGGCCTTGAACTTGTGATCCTCTTGCCTCTGCTTACCAAGAGCTAGAATTAAAGTATAGAGCCCTCACACTCAGCTAAGACCATTCTTTAAATTTGGAACTTCAAGCCACTGAGCCACGCCAGGTCCAAAGGCATAGCACACACTCCCTTGAATCTTGGATCTCCAATGACTTCTTTTCTTCTCCATCATTCCTACTTTGTTTCTATCTCCTTCATGCTGGTACAGTCAAATGAAACCTATCTTTCAAAATTACTAAACCTACAACAGGGTTCTGTACAGAGAACTGCTCAATACATTTGGCTAAGCAATTGAAAATCTTTTTTTTTTTTTTTTTTTTTTTTTTTTTGCAAGGTAGGGTTTCACTCTGGTCCAGGCTGACCTGGAATTAACTATGTAGTCTCAGGGTGGCCTCGAACTCTCGGCAACCCTAACTCTGCCTCCCGAGTGCTGGGATTAAAGGCATGCGCCACCACACCCGGCTCAATTGAAAATCTTAAAGGGTGATTTAGCTCATAATTCCTCCTGTATGGCATGTCTCGGAGAAGTTCATATTTTAGTGTTCTTTTTTTGTGTTTGATGGCTGGGACTAATGAATATTTTCCTAGGTTGACAAACTTCATCCTCTAATAGACTCCGTTCAGGGCCAGCCTTTAAAAGTACATCCTAAACAACATCTTGTGAAGTCAGCTAACAATACCCCCTGTACCTGCCATGATACTTTTAAATATATAAATTCCAACATTACAAAATATAAGAATACTAGATTGAAAGTTTCATTACTATGTTTTTTTCTCAAAAGATTCCTTTGTGAATTAAATATATTTTTAGTATTTAAGTGTTCTTTTAATTAAAAATAACCTTTCTTAACCAAAAATATGGCACCAACCAGGAGGACACCAACAGATGAACAGATAAAGAAAATTTAATAAATATACAAAATGGAAATGTGAAGAAGAATGAAATTATGTTTGTAGGAAGATGAATAAAACTGGAAATAAAGTTAAAGGTAATCAACTACATCAGAAATACAAATATTGCATCCTATGTAGAATTTCTATCCAAACTTATATATACATCTGCCTCCTGAGTGCACTAAGCAGTGTGTCAGTGTCCCAAATCTGTGTGTGTATCATGATTATCTATATATATATTATATTATATATATTATTTTATGTATTATATATTATATTATATATTATATATTATATTATATCATTATATATAATATATATATATATATATATATATATATATATATATATATATATATATATATATATATATACACACACATACACAGAGACACTATAAGGAGAGTTACTTTGATGGAGAAAGGAAGGAAACCAACCATAGGGGCATGATGGAGGGTATTAGGGGACAATATTAACAAAATGTAATTATGTATGTAAGAAAACACAAATATCACAATGAAACCCATTTTTGTGTATGTTAACTAAAATTAGTAAAATTTAAATATAGACTCTTGAAAAAAAATAACCTTTCTTATTTTCAAACTACTTTGGTCTTTTAAAAAATATTTTATTTTTATTTATGAGAGAGAGCAGGAGAGAGGTAGAGGGAGAGATTGAGAGAGAGAGTGAGCACATGCCGGGGCCTCCTCCAGCTGCCCCAAATGAACTCCAGATGCATGTGCCACTTATACATCTCGCTTATGTGGGTCCTGGGGAATTGAAACTGGGTCCTTAGGATTTGCAGACAAGCAACTTAACTGCTAAAGCCATCTCTCCAGCCCCTTTGGTCTTTTTCTTTCTTTCTTTCTTTCTTTCTTTCTTTCTTTCTTTCTTTCTTTCTTTTTTTTTTTTTTTTTTGAGAGAGTCAGAGAGAAAAAGAGAGAGAGAGAGAATGAGCATGATAGCAGCCTCTCAGCTGCTGTGAATGAACTCCAGACACGTGCACCCCCTGTAGGCAAGCGTGGCATTGTGCCCTTGTTTCACTTTGCGTCTGGCTAGACATGGGACCTGGAGAATTGAACAGGCGTTCTTGGGCTTAGCAGGCAGGTGCCTTAACCGCTAAGCCATCTCTTCAGTCCTTGGTCTTTTTTTTTTTTTTAAAGACACTGTTCCTGAATTTGAAGCTATAAACATCATTTGCTTCCTCAGGGGGAAAAAAAAGACATTTAGACACCATTTAAAAAGAAGATACTTAAGTACAAGTACATAAGAAGTGACCTTTGCTGAACCATGGGTATAGTTCTAAATTTGAGGAGTCTGCTGATGTATCCTTACCCAATAAGAAGCAATGAACACCAGATGATTCTGGAATGCCTTACTCCTGATTTACTGAGGCATACAAACAAGGAGCATCTTCTAGTACAGCATGAAGGACACTGAGAGGCATTTTATGGTAAACCAACTCTGCAAATACAGTGTTGACCTCTCTATTCACAGATCATGAAATCCAGTTTTAGATAATGTGCCTTGCTCACAAGAAGTTTGTGGATGCTTGAAGCATTAATTCCCTCATCAGCAAAAAAAGCTACTTGCCCATGATCCCTCTTATCATTGGAAAGTATGGATTCGTGCATGTTTAAACAAACCCGTATAACATCACACAGACGCTATAGGGTGGACAGTTTCCTCTGTGAATGTGCTAGAGGGTGAATCAATCTATCACCAAAGGCATAGTCCTTCATGTCTCGGGTCTTTTCATATTCTCTTGTTTATGAGCCAAATATGATGGTTTATGCAAATAAAAATAATGTGGCAATTGTGTTTTTAGAGTCAGTTGTTAATTAGATATTAGTACAATTTGATATTTAAATAGTCTTTAGGGGTTTACATTGCTTGGGACTAAAGTGGGGCCTCGTGCATGCTATGGAAATGTTCTACCACTGAGACAGAACCCCATCCTATAAAGTTTTTTTTTAGTCTTCTGGCTTTCCTATCACTTTTGTTCCATCAAGTTATCCATCTACTAGTTTTTTCAAAATATTATTTATTTATTTGAGAGAGAGGAAAGAGGGAGAGAGACAGAGAATGGGCACACCAGGGACTCCAGCCACTGCAAATGAACTCCAGATGCATGCACCCCCTTGTGCATCTGGCTTACGAGGGTCCTGGAGAGTCGAAGTGAGGTCTTTTGGATTTGCAAGCAAATGCCTTAACCACTAAGCCATCTCTCCAGCCCTTCCATCTACTAGTTTTAAGATGCTGAGTGAGTATAGTGGATTCTCAGAAATTGTGTGGGGAGTTAGGCATGTGCATCACATGTAATTCATCAGTGGAGAGCCCTGTTCCAGCATGACAGGTGAAAGACCCAGAGCTCCACGGGAATGATTGTGCAATTCTCAGTGCCTTCCAACCATCCATTTATACCCTGAGGCAAGCTATAAGGGTAAGTAGTGGAGTGTTGTAAGTGCTTTAACAGGCATATAAGCAGAATGCCACCCCATGAGGGAAAGAAGATGAAGTTCGTCTTCCATGGTAGGTCTGGGGAAAGCCACTGGGGCTTAACCAAAACAGTGACTCTGTAGCACTTGCTCTGAAGACAGCTGCATGTATCAATAAAGGCCAAAGAGAGAATTACCACTACCACAGAGATGGTGTATTAACTTCCAGTGGCAGATATAACTACCAGAACAAACTTAGTGGCCTGTAACAATACAGAGATATTGCCTAGGCTTTAAGCCTGCCATCTAGCTGCCCACAGAGCAGGGCAGCTTCCCTCTGCAGGCTCCAAGGGAAACCTCTTTCCATGTCTCCAGTTTCTGTGGTTGTTGGTGTTGCTTAGCTGCTTGGCATGTGGCTTTGTTGCTCCAAACTGCTTCCACAGTCACATTGTTTTGTCCACTGAGTGTATTATTCTCTCAGTGCATTGTTTCTTACAAGAACACTTGTCTTTGGATGCAAAGCCCACTTCAATAGTCAGGAAGATTTCATTTGAAGATCTCTAATACAATTCTATTTTTTGGACATTAAGTAGATTCACAGATTTCAGAGAACTGGGGTGAATATCTTATGGGGAAAAGAGCATGTATTAGGTTGCTATTTGTAGAAATGTGTGTATGTGTGTTTTGAGAGAATACATTTAGGAAAATTATATTTTTAAAGACTTTCCTAGACTTTTATAATACTAGGATCCCTGATCCTGTTTTGAAAATGCATTAACTTTTTTATGCTAAAGAATTGTGGTCATTATGTCATCTCAACTCTTCATGTTTTCTTTATTAAAAAAGTAAAAGTATCAAGAAAATTAGATGATTCTTTTTTAAAAGTCATATCAGGAATGAAGGTTACCATTTAAGTGGCAAAATCAGAAGTCATCCAATTGTAAATGCTACTCTGTTTAAATATTTTAAGATGCATTCTCCCTTTTTCTTTACATTGCTTGACAAAAGCAGATGACTCAGATATACACAGAATTCTAACATAGTAGTACACATTAATTTCATCCATGAGTCACTAAAGATCTTTCCTTAATAAAGTCTCTTCTTCTGTGGGAAACAGCAATGAATATATTCGAGACAATTCAGGGCAATGTTCTGTAACTATATGTAACTACAATTGACTTTCCTGTCTGTTTCAGAGATATGAAAACCTCTCCGGAGCAAGGGCCACACAGAATTGCTTACAATTTCTCCTCCATATCCATACCTCCTTTAAGTGACTTCCCAAGAAGATATCCCTACTAGAATAATATACGACTCATGTCTCATCCCTCCCAGTTATTGGGTCAGAGGAAGACACAGGGAGTTAAACCATAGTTTGAGATGCATTTTTCAATAAATAATTTAAACACTAGAATCCAAGTGAGTGTGCTTAAGTCATGTTGTTGGTACAATACCAGTATCAAGGTCAAGGAAATTTTTCATTGTGATGTTATGACCACATATCTCTCAAGAGCCTCTTTGCCTGTTAGCAGACTGAAACTTGACATTCACTGAACATCTCACACTTATTGATTACCAAGAGAGGGTCTGGGACATGTCATCTTCCTACAATAACAGGTGTCATGGGGGCCTTCATTCTTCTCATAGGCAGTTTTCCACTTTGTTATTCACCCTGAAGTTCAAAATCCCTACTCAAGATGTAAACATTTTGTCCAGATCCATTTTCAGAGCCTACTTCCTACAAGGATAATGGCTAGGTGAAAATTTCAAGAAATACCTTGAAATCTATATCCATCTTGCATACAAATATCCCACTTCTAGCCTAGTGCTGCCTTTGAAGAACATGATAGTTTGTCTCTGCTTTTTCTGTGTATGATGGTAAAGCATATTCACTCATATTTTACATAACTCACTTAAAATTATTGGCTCCAGGGTACAAGAGAAAGGCATAGATATCACACAAACACTTCCAGGGAAATGAAAGGAATGGAAAAAGGCTTAAAACTGGACAGTGGCTAATGAGGACTGTTTAAGGTGAGAGAAGGCCTAGATCTGGTGCTAAGTCCCTTCAAGTTACTCCACTGGGCACATTGACCTCGGGCAAAAGGACTTATGATAGTCACCAGCCAATACCACCAGCTCCTGCTCCGAAGCAGAGGCAGTTAGGGCTACCAAATATCTTACTTATTCCCTGCATTTCCTTGGGAAACCAAGATGTAGGTAACAAGATGTGACCAACAAAATGGAAGCTGTGGTGCCATGTGTATTAGTGAGTTTCCATCCCTGTAATGTAACAATGATGTAATTATATTGTGAAGAAAAATTGTTAATATATCTCGTAGTTTTAGAGGTTTTGTTCAATGATCACTTGGCCTGTTGTTTTTGGGTCCCTGGTGGGTGGCATATCATGGTGGGAGCAAATAGAAGAAAACTGATCACCTCATATCCAAGAAGCACAAGACAGTGAGAAATGAACTAGGGTCTCACAATTCTCTGCAAGTATATATCCTCAATTATCTACAGACCTCCCCCTAGGACTCTTGTCTCACAAGTTCCATCAGTTTACAAAGCGCTTCCCTGGAGGCCAAATCTTTAATGCGCAGGGCTTTGCTATCCAGTCAACAGCAAAATCAGAGCAAGATGTATTATTTCTGGACTAAGCAGAAAAATTCATGTAGTATGCCCTCTCTTTCTTCTCCTGCCACAGAGAAAGAAGGGGCCAGCTGCTCCTCAGAAGTATAATTATGGGATGGCAAGCTTCAGCCATCCTGGATTCCTGAGTTATTCTAAGGAGTACAGTCATCTGTAGCCCCTGCTGAAACTACTCATGCACCATAAGCCAGAAACAAACATGTTTAAGCCACTGTAATTGTGAGGATTTTTCTTCTCAACTCTCTGAGTTGAACATGTGAAATAAAAGTCAATGCAGGGCTGGAGAGATGGTTCAGCAAGTGAGGCGCTTGCTCGCAAAGCCTAAAGACCAGGGTTTGATTCTCAGTATCTAGTAATGCCAGATGTACAAAGTGGTGCATGCATATAGCGTTCGTTTGCAGTGCTTAGAGGCCCTGGTGCACTCATTCTCATTCTCTCTCTCTCTGTCTACTTGCAAGTAAATAAATAAAATATTTTTATAAAGCCAATGCAGATGAAGAAAAACTGTGGCCAATACAAAGGGCATGGACACCAAAAAAAGGCCTGTGCCCTTGACTTTACAAACCTAAGAAAGTTCTAATGCTCTGGAACCTGGAGGCAAAAGAAGGGAGTCTGCTCTTCCTGACAAGTCAGCAGGGCAGTTGCACTCAATGTTCATGTCCCTGCAGCTCACAAAAGCTGCCCTAGCTAGGGAATGGTCCTCTACAGAATCAGCCAGGCTCAGACAGGAGCAGCTGTTTCCCCTGACTCTTCCCCTCCCTGTTTGAGCTGAACATGCTTTTTGGCTCCTCTTCATCTGTTTGGACTCAAGGCCTCCTTCCTGCACAGCCCCGTGAATTGCCTTTCTCTTTTCCCCCTTGCACTGAGCACCTTTTCTGACTCACCTCTTGGCATCTGGGCCTGCAGAGTTTCTGCTGCAATCTGGCCCCTCTGGCCTCTGGTGTCATTTTTTCCTAGCAAGGAAAGGGCTCCCCGCCTGCATTCCTCTGTCACTTGAGGGATTAGGTTCAGTTCCTTGATGACAATTTTTGATTTTTCTGAACATTTGTGTTGCCCTTTAGAAGGGCACCCTTTCTAATTCCCAGAACACAGAACAAGAAGCTTGCGTGACGACAGAGACCTTTGGGCTCGCAGTAGATTCTAGTTTGTATGTTATTGTGATTCCTCATTGTGTGCAGTTTAATACCCTTGAAACAGTTTCCTCTCCTCTGCTGAGAGAAATATAATATCTCAGGGTTTTTGTCCTCATTTTTTAAAAAGCTTTTTATACTCTAAGGGTGCCTACTAAATGTCATAACAAACCAAAAACAAATACCGTTTTTTAGAAAAACTAATAGTTTCTCAACATCATTATAATCAGCCTGAATATAGATAATGCGGTAGAATAATCAGATTTCTTCAAAGACATGCTAAAATAAAAAAATGATATTAATCCTAGATTAAAATATTTTAAATACTTTCAGAATCAAGGCCCTGTTTTACTTTAATAATTGTGTTTCTTTATTCAGTTAGAGTTTCTTCCAATTCCATGAAAGGTTTTTCTTTCTTTTTCAGTAAACGTGACTGGTGGGCTGGGGGTTAGTTATACCAGTGGTAGAGCGGTTACTTAATATGTGCCAGGGCTTGGGTTCAATCACTAGCTCTACCAAAGTAGAAAAAAAGGTATTAGAAAAAAATGTATGAGGGAAGAAAAGAAAAGAAAAGAAAATGTGATTGATTAGTCATTCATGCCATTATTTTATAGTTTATATTCAGCTTGCTCCCCTAGATAAAGCATGTTGCCAATGGCCACTGATAAATATCCCAGATACTTCCTATATCATACCAGGAAGTAGCAGGAGAGAGACTAGGTGGACTAAGAACTCTATATTCTTCAAGAGCAAGCATGTTATCTTGTATTTTTATCATTTGTAATTTTTTATTTTTTTATTATGAAGTTTGACAAAAAACCTTGGCCCATTAGCATCTCTTAATAAATACTTAACTAAACTCTTTTTCTAACTCTAAAGAATAATAAAATGTAGGTATTTTCCTGGTGACTGAGAGCAGGATTCAGGTAGGTGTGGACATAGTACCTTCCAGGGTTGATTTGTGTCATATGCTGACAATATCTCTTGACTATTAATGTCACCTTCACCAATGCCTCCTGCTCACCAGCCACCATGCATTGCAGTTAGGTTCATTATCATCTTAAACTGGACTTTTGATTTTAAGAGAATAGTAATTAAAATATATATGCAGGGTTTTGATGGTTCTAATTTAGGTTATACGGAAGATAAGAAAACATGCAAAGAAATTTATCTCTTTGGGTTTGAAAATTTTAAGTAAATAGCCATTGTTTAAAACAATGAACCATCTTTCAACTGCAGGAGGTAACTCTTGAACAGTTTTATTGTAACAGGAACTGTGGCTTTTTATACATTAACTCACTTGATCTCATCATCTCAAAGGGAGTTGCTATTTTTGTCTCAATTTTATATATGTAAGGGGCTGCAGAGAATGCTTAATGCTTAAAGGTGCTTGCTTGCAAAACCTGATGACCTACATTTGACTACCCAGCACACACATAAAGCCACATGCACAAAGTGGTGCATGCATCTGGAGTTTGTTTGCAGCACCAGGAGGCACTGGTTTGCCCATACTCGCTCTAGTTCCACACTCCTCCTCTCTCTCTTTCTGTTTCTCTCTCTCCCTCTCAAATAAATAAATAAAAATATTTAAATTTTGTTTACATAGGTGCAAGGTACTTAGATATTCAACAATAGGGTAGAATTATATTCCTGCCACTGTGGCTTTGGTCTATTTAGATACTGTGTATATAATATCATACTTGGCGAACATATATGAAAACAAGTGGAAGCCTAGCTCCCTGCAGTGGGAAACTAAGCAACTTCCAGAACACTTGGAGAACCTGGACTTCACCAGAAAGAGCTTCACAGAAATTTTGGACAACTCTAAGATATACCAGAACCAGAAATGTATAACACTGTACCTTCCAATCAGAAGAAAAATCTAAGAACAATGTAGAATAATTTTTCATTATTTTGAAAGATTTTTACAACAGATTATTTCTTGTTTACAGACCATTTGATGTTCTGGTTCTTTAATCAACCTTCATTTTCAAAGAATCATTTAGGTTTGAAAGATGTCTTCCATATTTCATAAAGGCCAGGCAGACACATCACAAGGGCCAGTTAGACAATCCAGTTTTTCAGGAGAATTGCTTGGAAAATTATTACCTTATGATGAAAGAAAACTAAGCATAAATAAAGTGAATAAAATGGAGACGTAACATGTTTGGGGGCACTAAAAACTACATAATAAAGATAGCATGTCTCTCTAAAAAAAACTTAGAAAAGCTAATCTCACTTTCTAGGAAATAACAAAATGAACATATTTACTCAAAATGTAAGCCTAGGAATCCTTTTCCTGGTTTTAGTTTCTTCTAACTTCATTGGGGGTCAAAATATATCCCATACATATCTACTTGAGACTTCAACTGCTTTCCGAAAGTTCTGACTATGAATATAAAATAACAATAGTAACTGCAAGTAATATGAGCAAGCTTTCTTATAAGTGCAGATAAACATTTTGCTATAGTAAACCTATATTTTTGGTCATCTTTCTATAACAGATGAGAGAACATACACATTGGAATGAGATGAAATCTGGAATTCAAACACAGGCACTGTGATTTCAGAAAACATACCTTCAGCCACTAGGCAATGACAACTTTAAACAATAACAACAGTGGCAACAGAAAAAGGAACAGACCAGGAGAGAAAGTCTTCAAAGGGAACCATGTGTGTCCTATGGGTCCACTATGCTATAAATTTAAGGCCTAGTCTCAAGCTATTCAAAATTGAATTAGGTCATCTCTCTACTTGTTAATTGGGTGGTTGTCTACAACAGTTAGGAAAGATTAGGTTGTGGGATTGTGACATAATTCATAAGTAACTGTGTTACTTTACTGGAGCAGAGGAAGAAATTTGTATATTATTGGTCATATAGTTTGTATTTGTTTCATCATTCCTTCATTTATTGGTGGGGACATGAGGTGGGGGGAGAAAAATTGAGATTGAGAGAATGGTTGAGCTAAGTCTTCTAGTCACTACAAATGAAGTCCAGATGCATGCATCACCATGGGCATCTCCCTTACTTGGGTACCAGGGAATTGAACATGGGTCCTCAGACTTCACAATTAAGCACCTTAACTGCTAAGCCATCTCTCCAGAGCCCATCTTTTCTTTTTCTTCTTCTTTTTTAAATTCTGTTCTCATGCAGCCTAAGTTGGTCAGGAGTTTACCATCTACCTGAGAAAGCCCTTGAACTTTTAATCTTTCAGCCTCCATCTCCCAAGTGCTGAGGTTTTAGGCATGTGTTTCCATGTCTGGCTTGACATATGGTTTTATTCCGTGTTCTCTTGATTCTAGAATAGCGGTTAGTGGAGTAATAACCATTGGAACATGGTCATGTTTCATACTCAGAGATAGTTACAAGTTCACAGTGAGCCTAACCATTCAGACATTAGACCTTCTATGGAGTAAGAAACACTTATTACTGAAAAATAATGTTCAATTGTAGTCCCATCTTGATTTGCTGAGGTTCCACACAAGCCAGAAAGCTCAGATTTATTCTGTAAAACTATATTTTAATGACCTTTCCACAACCAAAGAAAATTCAGGAATTATATTCCAAATACCTGTCTTTATTATTCTCTCTCCTCCTTTCCCAGTGTTACTACAAGCTCTTTTTCTAAACTTGTTTCTGCACAAAATAGTTGAGTTTATGAAGCCTCCTACCCTTTTGATCAAAGTGCATGCTAATGATGATGGTAAATTTCAGAGCAAATACAAAAGGACTGATTTTTTTTAAATCTCTTTTCTTGTCGCAGTGTTGAGGATCAAGCCCAGCACTTTACATATGCATGTTATATGCTACAAAACTCCAGACTCCCTGACCAAGATTTTTTACTGACTCCTCCCTATCACTGTTTTCACTAGATTATTATTAGACCGTACAACTCACTGAAAACAGTATTTGAGGTTTGTAATCGTTGTCCTAGGCTACTTTGTCTTATGTCACACAGACAAGCAAAAATAGATTTCATAACCATCATTCTTGTGAAAGTCCCAACCCCATGCTTTCTCCCAGTTGTTCCACTTCTACACTATAGCATGGCCTGGGTAGAAAGTCACTGTAATATTGTCTATTGTTTCTCCTTTCCCTTTATGTTACAATTTCTTTGCATGGTGTAGCAGACAGCTTCAGGTTCGCTGAGATGAACTTCCAGACCAGGCACAGTTATGGAGGAAGGGATATTATTTATTGACGCTTACAGATCCAGGGGAAGTTCCATAATGGCAGGAGAAGGGGCCTTCTCTCACAGGACCAGACAAGAGAGAGAAAAAATCCAACCAGGCACACAGCACACAGAGCAAAAGTACTGTCAAAAGCCACAACACACTTCAGGAACTCCTATTAGGCACACTTTGCATCTCTTTGCAATGGAATCTCAAACCCAACACCACACCTTAATATCCGCCCCCAGTGACATTGCCTCTAGCAAGGTGATTGCAGATGCAAACTATAAACTAATAAAACACTGAATATATTTTATGGGGGCCATATATTCAAACTACCACACATGGTTATAACTTCTATTGGCTATAGAAAATTTGGAGGAAATGTTTATGTACTAGTCAACTTTGTGTCTGCTATGTCTAACTTAGTGTTTAAATTATAATAGGAATTAATAAATCTCAAACAAGTTTGGAGTCCTCATGAAACAGCACTGAAAGAGAACTGAGAGGGTGGGTACTGATCACATCTAGAGTCAGAGTGGAATATATGAGTGGAATATATACAAGCACAAGGAAAACATGACAGGATGTAGCTTAATGAGGCAGGGAGAGAGAAAATAGGTAAAATTCTGCTTGCACCAACAAGAGAAGATGAAAGCAAAGAGAACTGGGGAAGAGAGTTAAATTTAATGCTTGATTAGATTAGAGATTAAATTGTGAAAGTAAACAAGTTTGCATCCCAACCCTATCGTTCTCATATAACAACTATTTATGGTGGTTAATAGGGAAAGAGCTTCTCATATTCATACTGTTTTATCTTAAAATTAAGCAAGTATAACAAGAAATGCTATTTGCAATAAAAATAAAACAGCCCATATCTGCACAAGTATAATTTCTCTCAGGTCTGAGGATCTTTCACATCAAACTCTAGTTTCAAAACTCACAGCAAAATATACTATAAATTTGACTTTCAACCTTTCCCTCTAAAACTGATATTCTGGTGGTAATCAAGAGTTTTTATATGGGAGCTGGAGAGATTGCTCAGTGGTTAAAGCACTTTCCTGAAAAACCTAAAGACCCACGTTTGGTTGCCTAGTACCCATGTAAAGGTTGATATATAAGGTGGCTCATGTGTCTGGAATTCGTTTGCAGCAGCCAGAGGTCCTGTCATGTTCATTCTCATTCTCATTTTTTTCTCTCTCACTCTCTCAAATAAAATTTTAAAAAAGAAAAGTTTTGATATAATCTGCTTGTAAATACATGAAAGTAAAATTTTCACTACTTTGAGGTTCAAATTGGATCAAGTCCCATCACTATAATTAAGTTACTATACATAAAGTTCTTATATTTAATAATTTAATAAAATAATATTAATATAAAAACAATAATGACATGAGGTTATGGTACATAATAACTAAGAAAACCTCCTGGTATATTGTATCTAGCTATTATTTATCCAGTAAGAAACTATTTGAATTTATCAATAGAATTCATGTACAGAAAATAAAACATTTTTGATGTGAACAAGGAAATTACTCCTTGTCCCACAGCACTTGAAATGTTCTTTTATTAAACTTGGTGGTTACTTCGAAGACTAGCCTCTGGACTCAAATATTAGTTTTCCAAACATAAACTCACAGTAAGTGTGATGGAATGGATGGGCTTATAGTACAGAAATGATTTGCTAAAAGCCTTTAAAGGGAGCAACAAGAAAAGAAAAGGACCAGTTTCAGCAGTGAGATTGGATTGAGGTTTGATGTGGCTTGAAAGAGTTTAAGACCCTTGAAAGAATAATTCAGTTACATTCTGCAGCATGACTGTGACAAGCACGAAAATGTGCCAGTTAGGAGTGGGGGAGGGGGAGACGCCAGTGTGCATGATGGGTGTGCATGATGAAGAATTAGCAGAAGAAAGAGGTCAGCTCCTTCTGACAAAATTAAATTTAGAAGCTAAATTTAAAAGTACTAAGAATTTTCAGTCCCCATTCTCCAGCTACGGGATCTAATGAACAAATGATATATATTTTTTTAAAAGCAATTGAAAAATCATAACTCCAGACAAGTGGGTTACGCACACCCAGAGAAGTTGTGAATCAATGATTCAAGAAGGTTGAAATGTATGGGTAATCTTGATTACTTCATAAAATGAGTGGATTGTATCTATCAAATATGTACTGCAAGACAAGGGAAGATGCCTTGAGCAGGTAAAATGATTAAGTTTATCTCAGAATGTCTTCCAGCAGCTGCATACCCTGAGGTCTCAGGACTGTGTGGGAATGGTCAAGAACAGTATAAACACCAGGTAAGATCCGGATCTCCTCAGAATAATGAAAAGGAAAAGAGGCAAATTTCTCAACAAAAATGAATCTCTGGTCCTAGAAATTGGATCTAAGGATTGGTTTTGTTGACAGGATACATGATTCAAAAAAAAAAAATTCTAAATGTTTTCATTTTCTTTTATGTATAACTACTTGATTCCAAAAGCAACTGACAGTGTCTGAGTAAGATATTCCAAGACACTATCAATTATATTTTGAAAAGTAAATAAAAAAATAGAAGGAAAGAAAAAATGAGAGCAAGGACTTTAATAAACATGAAGTAATACAATTACAACAGTTGGACTATTTGTTTCAATTTAAACTTTCTAGTGACCAGTGGAAAAATGTGCAAAATAGTGATTACAACCTCCAGAGTCCATAAAACAGAAGTTAAGCAGCTGCTTGCAGAAACTTAATGTAAAGACTGTCTTCAATAAGATTTGCCTAAAGGAGACCTTTTGTGACAAAATGATTTTTTTCAGAATCCCTACAGATAACACAACCAGGTTGCATTGAGCCACTTTGTATTTTAAAATAACCCTATCCACAGGCCAATAGCACTGCAGACAATTCCCTTTCAGTGATGTAGAGTCCAAGGATACATTTGAGCATCCTGCGGTTTGGCATCTCATGGAAAATGAATGAACTGCTTATCCTTCAGTGGCTGTGTCAGGCCTGCCCCTTCTCCCTGTTAAATTTTAAATGGAAACATGGTGACAAGAAATTCACAAGCATACTCTCCTGGAAGCATCTTCAAGTGTTGCTATTCTGTGTTGCTAGGTGAGTGAATACATAGATATAGGCTAAGTGAATGTACATGTTTAAACAAAGAGCTTAATTTTGAAAACTGATTCTTTTCCTTTTATTTCTTTTACCTACCTTTTAAGATTACTTTTTTTTTTTTTTTTTTTTTTTTTTTTTCGAGGTAGGGTCTCACTCTGGCCCAGGCTGACCTGGAATTAACTATGTAGTCTCAGGGTGGCCTTGAACTCACGGCGATCCTCCTACCTCTGCCTCCCGAGTGCTGGGATTAAAGGCGTGCGCCATCACGCCCGGCTCCTTTTAAGATTACTTTTATTAACATAAAAAGAATTAGGTTTCATTATGACATTTTCAAACAAATTATGATAATGTTTCCCTTCTCTCCCATATCTCCTTTGCCCACAAGGGAGCGCATGCATCTGGATTTCGTTTGCAGCAGCTGAGAGACTGCTGGCGTGCCCATCTCTATCTGTGTCCCTCTCCCTCTCTGTGTGTCTCTCTCTGTCTCTCTCTCAAAAAAAAAAAAAAAAAAAAAAATATATCAGAATGTGTTTGGGACCCAAGAGAAGATGAAACAAATTGAGAATGTTTACCTTAAAGTAAAAATAGGAAATTGTTTTCTTGCATACTAGATGGCTAAGACAAAAAGTAACTTTCCTATGATAATTTTAAATATGAAGATAAAACATTCCCTGGTTTCTTAAGGTGCCAAAAGTCCACCCTACTAAGAGAGACTACATCTGCCTGACTCCTTGCAGCTTATTACCTCTCACCAAAAATGTGACACTGCCGAAGCATAGGGCACACATTTTTTTCCATGCAAATTTAAACTTTGAATGATTTTGACTTTTACTAAAACAACTTGACAGGAATTTGATTTTTCATAAACATGTACCAATCAGGAATCCTTCAATAAAATAAAAGCTATAAAAGTCCATGCCTTTATATTCTTGCCTTAGGGCTGACAGAAGAGATTGTACTATAAAAGTAAGCACATATGATTTCTTTCTAAGGTTTGGCAAAGCACCGCCCCCACTTAAGCTACAAATGACGATCATCTACAGTGCCATGGCTCACTGCTGTTGCTTGGAGAAACTAAACAAGGGGGTTGAAGCCCACCAAGAATGACTGATCATCAAGGAACACTCATGACCTGATATTAAGACAATGTGGGACTGGAGAGATGGATTATCAGTTAAGGCACTGGCCTACAAAGTCTAAGGACCCAGGTTCAAGTCCCCAGTAACCAGATATACAAGGTAGTAAATGCAGCTGGACATCATTTGCAGTGGCTTTAGAGGCCCTGACACGCCCATTCTCTCTGTCTCTTTCTCAAATCAATAAGTAAAATATTTTAAAACATGAGTTAAAACAATGCAATTAGCACAAAGTTTTATCATTCTAGTGGGCAGAAAACATATAGTAATAATGGCAAAAAAGCACAGTAACTTCAAACCAATTATGATAATAAACATTATGCATTTGTACTAAAGAGTTGTTCTTAAAAGAGAAGCAAAAAAAATTCTATGGCATTACTGGATTTAAAATTCCATTCAATTAATCTAGAAGGGTTTTGACAAGTTTGGTATGATTCTCAAGTGAACCAGTGCACCACTGTGCCACTCTCAGAAATTGAAAATAATAGTTTAACAATACAAAACTTATTACATCTCATTTCTGTCTTCAAGATTGACATTTTAAATGGCAAATATATTTTCAAGACTAAAATTGCCTGTCCACAGTTACAAATTATTACAAAACCCAGAACAGGTCAATTGTACCCTTGGGAATAAACCCACTACTAAACAATTGAGAATGCAATTATGGTTTCTGTGTAGGCAAATAGTCTCTAATCAATACGCCATAATTACTTTTGAAACATTGATGAAGAATTCATAATACTCTTCTTACAATAAATTCAATGCAATATGAGAATATAAATATGTCAAGGTGATATCCACAAATGTTCACTACATCATGTAACTTTAAAGGCTGATATTGAAAAGCTTTATTACAGACCATTCAATTAAATATTCACTGAGTACCCTCTAGGGGCTTGGCCTTGGGTGAGTTCCACAGGGTATATACTTAAGAACATACAATCTTTCAAACTTTGGATCAAACTAAGAAACAATGATTTTCTGCTTACAATCTCAGCAGGGACATTCTTGTTAGAACCTTCTGTTTGTGTGTGAACCATGTTTGGTACTAAAATGTAGTTCTTTAAAATATATCATAAGGGCTTGGGAGAAGGCTCAGCAGGTAAGACCCTTGACACACAAACATGAGGGCCTGAGAGGGCCTGAATTACCCTAATTTTGATCCCCAAGACTCCTCATGAACAGCTAGACATGGCCAAGCATGCTCATAACTCCAGTCCTGTGGGACTGGGTTAGAGAATCACTGGGGCTCATTCTGCCTGACTGACTAGACAATGGAAGCTCTGAGTTCAGTAAGACACTTGCTGTCAAGATTAGCAAAACAGGACACTGAATATTCTCCTCTGGACTCTGCACATGCATGCATGGTGCCTGTGTATCTGCTCAAAGACACGTATATACCACACACACCGCACCACGTTTACTACACATACAAACACATATGTATGCAAAAACGAAGGAAAATTAAAACTATAGGGCTGGAGAGATGGCTTACCAGTTAAGGCATTTGCCTGCAAAGCCAAAGGATCCCAGTTGGATTGTCCAGGACCCATGTAAGCCAGATGCTCAAGGGGGCACATGCACCTGGAGTTCGTTTGTGGTGGCTGGATGCTCTGGCATGCCCATTCTTCCCACCCCCCTCTCTCTGTCTCTCAAATAAATATACATATATAAAACATATATATAAGCTATAAACTGGAATATTTTTGAGACTAGAAAAGTTTTTCAGGGGGCTGAGATGGCTTAGCAGTTAAAACACTTGCCTGCAAAGTCAAAGGACCCAGGTTTGATTCCCCAGAACCCACATAAGCCACAGGCACAAGGTGGTGCATGTCTCTGGAGTTCATTTGCAGTGGTCCTGGCACACCTATTCTCAATCTGCCTGCCTCTCTCTCAAATAAATAAAATATTAAGAAAGAAAATTTTTGCATGGACTATTTACTTACATCCAAAATATTTAGATCCTAAGAAGGAATATAGTCTGGTACCTATGGAATTGCTGAATGTTCCAGCTTAGTAATACAGATAAAGCTAAAACTCAAAATGACCTTAGGCATAGCAAGCAAATTATCATGTAACAGTGATAGAAAACAACTCAGATGTTTTATGAAAGTATTATGATGTCTCCTGTCAAAAGAGTTTTTAATGTAGTACTGAGTGTTTTCAATTCTACAACTAAACTTTGCATTTGTAAATTTATTGTAAGAGATAAAATTCAGGATAAAATTTTAAATATCTGCTATTTTTTATAATCCCAAATATGTATAAATATTCATGTTGTTTTTTAATCATAGTAATTGGTTCTAAGTGTTTTTCCTAGCTTAATTATGTCATCAGAACTGTCCCTAGATGTTTCAAAACCCTTTTGTAACTGGGCATGGTGGCACATGCCTTTATGTCTTTAATCCCAGCCCTCAGGAGACAGAAATAAGAGTAGAGGCCAGCCTGGGAATACAGAGTGAGGTTCAGGTCAACATGGGCTACAGTGAGACCCTACCTTGAAAAAAACTGTAAATATACTGCTAGTGACTCTCTAGTATTCTAAAACATGAATTGTCATAGTCTATATTGATTCATTATATCAAAACATTCTTGTCTGTAGATATTTGATCGATATCTCTGATCGTGGAAACATGAAATATTCCAAGGAATTAAATTATGACATCAAAAGATTAAGGTGACTGTAAGTCCTCTGTCATGAATTTGCTTTCAAAAAGGTTACACTGGTATTTAGTCACATGCACCAAAGAGATCAGTACAAAACTCAAATAGGCCATTAAAGAATTTTTTTGCTAGCTTTACAGAGAAAAATATCATCTTCAAATACACACTTATCAGATAAGATTTTTGTGGGGTGTATGTTGTGTGTGTGTCTGTACTGTGTGAAGTGGTATGTGTGGTATATGCACATGTATGTATAGATACTATAGCTGCATGCTCCCCATGGGCATGCAGGTAGAAGCCAGAAAAATGTCAGGTGTCCTTTGTCTTATCACTCAACACACATTTCCTTGAGACAGAGATTCTATTTCAAGCTGGATCTGTTGTCAATTAGAAAGCCCCAGAAATTCCCTGGTTTTTACTCCCCCCCCCCACCAACTAAGACTAGAGTTAAAATGGGCATGACCACACCTAGATTTTTGCCTGTGTTCTTGGTGGTCTCTGGTCCTCATACTTAAGTATCAAGCACGTTTAACAGCCCAGCTATCTCTCCAGGCCCTGGAGAGGATTTTTAACCAGACACTGACTATTAAGGAAAAACTAAAAGTAAATACATCAGGTGTTTGAGGTAAAAGTAAAGATTTCTGAGAAATAAGACTGTCCCTGAAAAGAAATAAAATGATAATTCAGAACAGACCTTCTGGGAAAATTCTTCTGTTGAAAATAGACCAGTACAAGAACTGGATAAGTCACCTCACTTGGGCTGCTGGAACAAAGCAGCAATGACTGTGTGGCTTAAATAGCAAAAGTGTTTGCCTCATAATTCTGGAAGCTGCCAAGTTTGACATCAAAGTTCAGGCTCATTTGGATTCTGGTGACAGCACCCTGCCTGGCTTGCAAACTGCCACCTTCTGTGTGTTCACGTAACGGGAAAAAGTGGTGATTAGAGCCTCACCTTCATGAATTCATTTACTCTTGATTACCACTTCAACACTGTATTTGCAGATGCACTCTCACGTGGTGTAGGGCTCCCACATATGAATTTGGGGATTAGAAGGAGTTATGAGGCAGGGACTCAGGCATGAAGGGCCATGGCCAAGTTCATTGACCTGCCCATTCTTTTCCTATTCTTCAAGAAAACAACTTACTGGTACTCTTGTCAAACCAAATGGAAGAATCTCTCAGCACTCCTCAAAAATCATTGCCAAATGCTAAACTTCAGAGCAGGTGAATTCCCCTCAGATGTAGACAAGGTGGCTGCCACATGACTTTCCTCTAGGAGTGTTTGATGTTATCTTACAAATACGTTAAACTGAGCATGTTCACAGGTGTTTGAACATCTCACTTCCAGCAACAAAATTACATACCTCCTAATTAACCATATGAGTTCAATTAACTTTAATATGTCAAACCCATCCACAAATACACAACAGGTAACACAATAAAACAAAGTCCACAGCCATCCCTACTGCGCTGTTTAACCACACTGCTGCCCCTCTGGTGTCTTTCTATTCACTTCCTCTTCTAAATAAAACTGTGCTTGATGGCCTTGTGTGTCCCTTTATACATTCTTTATTGAGGAAACAAAGAACCTGGACAAATGGGATATGCCAGACGATGTGGGCCACATGGGGAGACCAAAATTTGGTGCAAAGCAGAAAGAACTCGTCTTTGAATCTTACAGTAACCTGTTCATGGCCACTTGGATCAGTACTTTCTTGAGCAACACGACTGTTAGCTTTGGCTGGGAGCACACCTGCTTTTCAGAAAGCCATGCTCTTTGTGTAACATTTTATAACACACAAAGAAAGGAGCTTCTGTTCATCACAAATACAATAGGAATATAATACAGGGCATTCTTTTTCCCACATTTTTATTAGTTATGTATATAGTGTATACACAGCCATGATGGTACCATCATTAGCCTTCTCCCTGTCCTCCCTCCATGGGGATTGTGGATGTTGCATTGTGGGGGTGGCCATCAGTTATGGGGGAGAGGCAATGTCTCTGTGCATAATGACCCAACTTATGGCTTTTACAATCTTTCTGCCCCCTCTTCCACACAATGCAATACAGGGGATTCTTAAAGCTCAGTAAGACGTGAACCAAAAAAAAAAAAATCAGAGATATTTTTGTATGTGTATATATGTGTGCTATGCATGCATGTGTAGGGGCACATGTGTATGAGTGCCCATGTTTGTATGCTCATGTGTGTGAAGGCCAAGTGTTGATGTCAAGCATCTTCCTCAATTATTTTCCATTTTATTTATTCAGGCAGTGTCTCCCCTTTGAACTCAGAGCTCATCAGTTCAGCAAGTCTTACCTGGCAAGCTTGCCCTGGGAATACCCCTATATCTGCCTTGTGAGTACTGGAGTTTTAAACAGGCCAGCATAGTTGCCCAGTATTTACATGGGTGCTAGGGATCTGAACTCTGGTCCTCATACTTACACTATTGTCTCTATCCACTGAACCATCTCTCCAGCACTGGTGATGTCAAGACCCAGTCAGACAAGATAAGTAAGACTCTCCAACAGAAAATGACAACTCAAAGTCTGGGTGTAAGATGGGCCTGGGGGTACAGGTGTGTGTTCCCAACTACTGAGGAGGCTGAGGCAGGATTATTTCAAATTCAAGGGCCACCTGGGTTACAAAGAGTTCCAGTGTAGTCTAGGCAACTTAGTGATGCCTTTTCTCAAAAAGTCAAAAAAGGGAGCTGCAGAGAGATTGCTTCATAGGTAAAAGCACTTTCTGCAGAAGCATAAGACTCTGGTGGGGATTGAAGCCACCTGAATTTGATTCCTCAGCCCTCACATAAGTCACAGAGCAAGACCATGAATGTCTATACAGCCCGTCCTATAGGGAACAGAGACTGGACAAGCACTGGGTGGGGCTGTCAAGTCCTAGAATCAGTGAGAGTCTCTGTCTCAAGGAAACCACCCAGCTGAGTGATGGAGGGAGACAAACATTGTCCACTGGCCCCCACCATGCACACATCACAACACATACTACATACATGTAAAACAAAGAAAGTTTAGAGAAAAACAACAGGGGCTATAACTCAGCAGAGAGTGCTTGCTTATGGATATTGGAGGGCCTCAGTTCCACTTAGAATATGGGGAGAAGCCTGAGATTATTGTTATTAAACAATATACAAGTGATAATCAAATCCTACAAGAGTGGCTGGAAGAAAAAAATATATACTGTGATAGTAATCAAAGTCATTATTAAATGGCCAAATTTAGGGACCTTTGTTATATATAGTTTAATCTTTCTTCATAGTCCAGGGTAAGTCAGAATAATTTTGGTAAGTCTATGGTAGTTAAATTTAAAGCAGAAAATACTAAACTTTCAGGATAAAAATGAGTTTATAAAGTATTTTATCAATCTTTATTATATTATAGGTCCTGAAATTTTGTGGTGTCTATGCCTGTAGAATTCTTTACTATCTTACTATATAAAGAAAAGTTTTCTTCCCTCACATGTACAGAAATTCCAAACTTGGGCCCTAGGAAGCTGAAGAAACTAGTGAGAATTGAAGACTTCCTCTGAATTCTATCGTTGTACTAATTATTTCGTATTATTTGGAAGTTATAAGATGCAAATATATAATAAGATGTAATATTAACTATTTCCTTTCATCTGACATCTACCACATAAACAAAAGTTTGAATTTTAAGGAAACTTTAATGTTTTCAGTAAATAGATGCAATCCTACATTTTTTACAAGACAGATCTATTAGAAAGAAAACTTTGAAGCATGAATAGCAATTTTCACACATCTTCATAAATTTCCACAATTTGGCCTTGTCTAATGACTACTAGGCCTATCTTGGGTTAATTCTTAAATATAATCAACAATCTGACCAGAATGGAACTTTTTATTAATTATTATTTTTTTATTGACACCTTCTATACTCACATACAAAAAACATATAATATCTCCCTCCCCTCCCCCCATTCCACTTTAGAACTCCAATCTCCATCGTATCCCCTCCCTCTCTCCATTAGTCTTTCTTTTAATTTGATGTCATCATCTTTTTCTTCTATTTTGAGGGTCTTGCAAAGGTATTGCTAGGCACTGCAAGGTCATGGATATCGAGGCCAATTTCTGTCTGGCCAGTTGCATTTTAAGAAGTCATACCCTTCCTTTGGCTCTTCCATTCTATCCGCCCCCTCTTCCGCAATGGTCCCTGAGCCTTGGAGGGTGTGACAGAGGTGTTTCAGTGCTGGGCCAGAATGGAACTTTTATTTTTCACTTTCCATAGTGGTGGAAACTTATTGAAATAGGTCTTAGTTTGCTGTGAAAATAACAAAGTTTGAGTAAAAAAATAACTGTGGGTATGTAAAAACATTTGGAGATGTATTTTCAGAACTTGATCCAAGAAGTGAAAGCCTGAAATAAATACCAAAACTATATTTGGGTAAGAGACCTATACAAGTTCAATATCTTTTGAAAATTCCCCTCAAGTTAATCTAAGTAAAGACTTTAAGGACGTTTTCCAAAATAAGGTAAGTGGCTATGGTTAGTCTCTCTCCCTCCATTCCTCCCTCTCCTTCTCTCTCTCTCTCTCTCTCTCTCTCTCACACACACACACACACACACACACAACCAAATGTACACATATCATATTTATCTGTATATTTGACACATATGTATATGTATACAATTAAATGTATGTTTATATACTCTAGAAATAGTATAAGCTGTCATAATATCACTAATATCTAAACACATTCCCATAAATATATGGGAAGCTTGTGGCATCTAACTTTTAAGCAAGCTCTACACCTGCCTATATCCCATATCATGATATGCATCTCCAAAGCATTGTGTAGAATGGCATAGCAGCTTAGAGGGAGGATGAGGTTAAAAGGGGAGCAGCTCAATCAGTAAGCCTATAACAGAGGATTACTGGCATTCATATTCTCTCCAAAATAAATCAGTGGATAACTCTTCTAATTCTCAAATCCCATACATATCCCTCTACCCCCAGCCCAATATCTGATGACATCCAAACAGTGAACACAGAACTATTCCTGTTTCTGACACATACATGTGTCTCCTTGTTCTGATCCATCATCACAAAATGACAGGTTCCAGATGTTTCTGAACTTAGTTTGGAGCAAATCTTTTAAAAATAAATGCCAGGGCAAACATTTTTCTCCCACTTTTATTTATCTTTTAGAGGCTTTCCAAAACCTTTTGTCCACATGTCAACTGACTTCACATATTAAATGAAATATAGTCATTTTAGAGAAAGTGAGAATATTTATTTGGGGACAAATTTACTCAAATTCTGTTTCAGAAATAATGATGAATATAATTATAATTGCTACCAAGAATAATATAAAAACATGCCTCTCTTTTTTCAGTTAATTATTCTGCTGCAATTATTCAAAGTGGCTGTAACATGACTATTGTTACTGAAATATTAGCATCTACACTATCCAATAAATGAAGAACTTTTGGAATTTGGTCTTTTGATACATCTCAGGTCAATCCTATTGCCTTTACTCATGTTTAAGAAACTCATATTTCACTTCAATTTCTACTTTCTTAATCCAATTACTCTTGCTCTATCACAGATTTTATAAAACCATAAAAATTTTAACTTTCCTATTAATTATAATAGAGATCTCAGATATATTGAATTTTTTTTCACTTTACCTCTTAATAACAGTTAAGCTAGGTTTTGATCCAGTATTTGACATATAGCACCAAGAAATGGCTTCTCAAAACTAGGCTGCCTTAATGTCAATCAAGGGGGCATGAGATTTTCTGTTAAAAGAAATTCTAACTACATTAGAAAGAGTATCTAATACATGTGCTTCTTACTTACTCATGGGGTTGAGGTTGTGGAATGGGCATTCCAAAAATCTGGTGTTCATGTTTACTGTGTAGTATTAGTACTTAACATGTGAGAATAAAGAGAACACATCCTATAAGAATAAAATGCCTTCATCCCTTCCTTCTTTCCATTCCTCGCCCATCCATTATTTACACGCTGGATTTCATTCGACACACACACACACACACACACACACACACACACACACATTTTCTTTCCAGATGACTTTCTTTCTGAGAATCTTATGTCCTATCAATCCTATATCTTCATGTCTGGACAAACTATAAACATTATTAAAATATCGAATGGTATTTCCTTCTGTAACCCTCCAGTGGCATCTGTAAGCATTCAGTTAATTCCTCTTCTGTATTGGCTAGGGTCCTTGTACGGACCTTTAGAAGTAGATTTTCTTTGGTTAATACTTTATTTTCTGACCAGGCTGATATCCCCCATCAGACTGAAAGTGCTCTAAGCATGCATGCAGTGCTGTTTGCCATAAATTTTCCACAGGCAGTATTACCAAGTAAATACACAAATGCATCCTACTGAGTTTTCCTGAACCTGTTTTTACTGCCAACTTGCCACAAGCCACATGTGTCTATTTGGCAACAAAATTCAATACACTGAAATGTAAAATACATACCAGATATTAAAACATGCATGAAGATTAAATATTATTATAATTATGTTAAATGGGTCACTTATATTGAAATGTTAATTTTTTATGTTAAATTGAATAAAATATATTCTTAAAATTAATAGTACCTACCCCACTAACTATTTTTATTGCTTTTTTAATGTGCTCACTTGAAAATGTTTAACAAAATATATGGTAGGTATTCATATTTTTATATCTTATTTCTATTGAACAGCATTAATAAAAATCACAGAGATTCTGCACACATCATTACAGGCTTTTTCTTATACACTGCAAGCTAAAGATCTGCCTTATTGTTAATGAGATTAAATAATAACCAAATCTGAAATATCTTTGGTAACCTTATTTTCAAGTTCCCTCCTTGCCTAACAATTTTGTCATTAGTTGCCATAAATTAGATTATTGGGGTGATATTAACAACTTGCAAATAGTAGTTTTCAATTATTATAACTGTAACTATTCTCAAGCAGAAATAGTAAAAAAAATTCTAACTTTAGAATCTGAGGCAAGGAAGTAAGAACTATATTGGCACAGTCCAAAAGAACATTCTGCAAGATGGGCTGCTCAGTAGGGTTACAAGTGGCTATTTGATTATTGAAATATGGCTAATGTAACTGATGACATGAATTTTTAAGCTTAACTACTTTAAATTTAAATAGCCATGTGTGGCTAACATCTTTAAATAATTTGGGACATTGCTTATCTAAACAGAAAGCTATTAACTGCCCTTTAAGTGTTAATATTGAATTTCAAGTTCACTTACTTTGAAATACAATACTGAAAATATTTCACTCTCACCTAAAACACAAATAAAAAAATGCAATATTCAATGAACTTAAGGTAGTTCTGATACTTTAGAAAACTCCTTTCTTTTGAGGTTTAAAGATTATGTTCTAACAAAATTAAAAAGAGCCTCTTTCAGTTCCCACCAGTAACTACTTACATATTGATTATCTGATACCAGCAACCCTTTCGTGTTGTTAAATTATGTTTGATTTTTAATTAAAATGAGAACAGCCATTTAAAAACAATTAAAATGTGTCCCCCAAGTTCTTTCCTGCCTTTTTTTTTATTTTATAAGCATACACTGTATTTGATAGTCTATGTTCTGTGTGAATAATTAATTCAGGATAACCTAAACCTCTGGAAGTCATTTATTATAAAGGAGACCTTTATTGTGTAAAAGCAATTTCTGACTTGGGAATATGAAAAGTGAATTTATATTCAAAATGCTAAATCTCATTTTTTTATTAATCTCCTCTTAAATGTCCAGAAAATAGGTTTTTAAAGAACAAGAGATAATTAACATTCAGTTTTATGTGCTTTAATTATGAGGTATTATCTGATTGAATAGACAACATTTCTGCATGTGATTTTATTCCAGTGAAGTATTAGAAAAATGGAACCTCAAGTTAGTAAGATTGTTGCCCAACTTTTGACTCTAGGTTAGAAATATTAGTCCTATAGTAAAAAAGACCTTGAAAGTCACAATCACTTCATGATGGAAACAAAGATGTTGGATTTCTTATGCTTAGAAAGCGGTAGAATTTTTGTCTTTAAAAACTGTCATTTCCTATGAAGTATATGTGTCTGTATCCAACAATGTCTCATCACTGTTTAGCCATATTTTGCAGAGAACCTGCTCTCTGCAGGACTTCACATCTGATGTTTCCATGTGTGCCTTTCTTCCTTTGACCTGACGTTCAGGGACACATAAGCTGCCCTAGGGTTCAAAGACACACAAGGAAGCAAGAGCTCTTGGCCTTCCCAGAAACTTGCTCCTGATCAAAAAGAAAATGAGGAGAACACAATGGGAGGCAGAGGAGGGCAAGAGGAAGTCCACGTTGTTCTGATCAAGAAACACATGCCTTTTCCCCTGACTTCTTTTAAAAGAAACTCAAGTATGATATAATCAATTTTCATTCCAAATAACGACAGAGGGAGTGCTAGCATTTTTTTTTTAAAATCTAGAAGCATATTTGAAAAGTATTTGTTCCAAATATACAACATTTCATTCATGTCTTTTAAGGTTTTTTTGTTTGTTTGTTTGTTTGGTTGGTTGGTTGGTTGGTTCGTTGGTTGGTTGGTTGGTTTTTCGAGGTAGGGTCTCACTCTAGTCCAGGCTGACCTGGAATTCACTATGTAGTCTCAGGGTGGCCTTGAATTCATGGTGATCCTCCTACTTCTGCCTCCCGAGTGCTGGGATTAAAGGCGTGCACCACCACGCCCGGCTTCTTTTAAGGTTTTAAATGACGTCTATGTATTAAACTTAGGGCCTGTTATATTAACTAATTTTACTTGGATCTTTTGAGTGTTCTTGTTAATTAACAAAATTTTATCATTTAAAATAATTTAATGTTTTGGGGGCTGGAGACATGGCTTAGTGGATAAGGTGTTTGACTGCAAAGTCAAAGGGCCCTGGTTCAATTCTCCAGGAACCATGTAAGCCAGAAGCACAAGGGGTGCTCGCATATGAGTTTGTTTCAGTGGCCGGATGCCCTGGCATGCCCATTCTCTCCCTCTGCCTCTTTCTCTCAAATAAATAAATAAATAAAATAATAATTTAATGTTTTTGTTTTGTTCATTGCTATAAGTTGATGTAAATAATTATTGTGTTAGAAATAATTAACATCTGTTTGTATATAACACATTTCTATATGGTTGATAAAGCTTTTCAAATGTCAAATAATCTACCTTATATTTTTAAAAAACATTTGGTTCGAGATTTAAAATAGTTGTACATGGGAACACATGATGTTCAAATAATTTTAAACAATTGGAGTGGAGAGATGGTTCAGCAGCTAAGGTGCTTGCCTGCAAAGCCTCAACAACCTGGGTTTATCTACAGAAAGCCAGATGCACAAAGTGGCATGTGCACCAGGAGTTGGTTTGTAATAGCTGGAGGCCCTGGAACGGCCATTCTCTCTCTTTATTCTCTGTATCTCTCACTGCTTTCAAAAAAAAAAAAAAAAAAAAAAAATGTTTTTTATAAGTAATAGACAATTATGTAAAAGTACAAGAAGAAAAGCTTGTATGATCATAGTTAGGTACTAACAGGCATATGAAGTTAATCTGAAACATTTTGCTATGATCTGAATTTTTATCCTCAAAACTTCATAGGAAGGGTTGGAGAGATGGCTTAGCGGTTAACGCGCCTGCCTGCTAAGCCTAAGAGCCCAGTTCCAATCTCCAGGTCCCACATATAGCCAGATGCAGTGATGCAAGGGTGCAACGCCACACTGGCCCACAGGGGGCACACACATCTGGATTTCGTTTGCAGCAGCTGAGACACTGCTGGCACACCCATTCTCTGTGTCCCTCTCCCTCTCTGTCTGTCTCTCTCTGTGTCTCTCTTCAAAAATAAATAAAATGATTAAAAAAATTTTAAAAAACTTCATAGGAATATTTAAGTGTTTTGTAACACTATTAACAGGTTGGACCTGTAAGTTGCAACTAGACTTCTCTCTACCTGAGTTTTCTCTCTTTGCTTCTTATCCATTCACACCATGTGGTGCCTTCCATGGAATTAAGGTGCAGCAAGAAGTCTTTGTCAGTTGCCAACACTTTGGTTTTGGACTTTCCATCTTACAGAACTATGAAGTAAGTTTCTGTCCAATATAAATTATCTATCCTCTGTTGTATTGTTACAATAGCAAAAAAAAAAAAAAAAAAAAACAGGCAAACACATCATTCAAAATGTAAATCAACTGACCAGCCTCTGAACATCAGTGTCTTCCTCATCATAAGTGTGGTTGTCTTCAAAAGCTCTCTCCACATTACTATCCCCATGATAGCTCTATAATTCTACAAGTTTGAATTTCATAGCTGCATATTTCCCCCTGTAGCAGTGCTACACAGATTGACACAAAACTCATGCATTTATCCACAAAAAAATGGCCTTTAAAAAGTTGAATTTCAGAGTGACCTGGCTGGAATCTGGAAAAGAATCAATCCCCAGACAGTTAGCCTGTCTAGAGCCAGAAGGTGCTACATGAGCTACTGGGGGAAAATGACCAACATCTGTCTAAGCAACTCATGGTCAAAGCTACCTGCCATGATGCTCATACAGGGCAATAGTGGCACACAGCCATGGTGGATTACCAAGTGCTCTTGATTTGGCTAACAGATCCACTCAGTGGAATGGAACCCATACCTGGAACAGGGAAACAAGTCAGAACCATATCCAAAAACAAGCCCGCTCTCCCAATAGTGGGATACAAGAAGGCCTACAACTATTAAATTCTGTCTAAAATAATGATGGTTATTCATGCACTGACCTCACTTTCCGTTAGAGAATTTGCTTCTCTTTTTCAGATGGACACAGAACTTGAGGACAGAATCAGCCCATCGCACCTCACCAGGGGAAAATGAGCAAGAGTGCTGCTGCTTTCTCAGTGAACCTGGTATTAGCACAAGGGCAAAGAAGATAGACACAGAGAACACTCAACTACTACCAAATCAGATATCCAGAGACTCAAAGACTCCCAAGACCTCATCACTGAAATAGACCTAAAATGAACCCAACATGGCTCAGGGAAATTTGTGGAAGAGGGGGCAGAAAGATTGTCAAAGCCATGAGTTGGGTCATTGTGCACAGAGACATTGCCTCTCCCCCATAACTGATGGCTACCCCCACAAAGCAAGACCCACAATCTCCATGGGAGGACAGGGAGAATGCTAACAATGGTATCATCATGGCTATATATACATAACAAATAAAAAGTTAAAAAATTTTTTGATTTTTCTTTTGGTATGACTTGTTCAGTATGAGCAAACTTAATAAAAAATTTCACATTTCATGTTACAAAAAAAAGTTGAATTTCAAAACAGCTATATTGTTTTTAAAAATCACTTGCCATTAATATTCTGTCATGGCCCATAGTTGAATTCTTCTTTCTTCACATATATTAAGTATATAAGAGACTGAATTAAAGGTTTTAAAAAATGCCTTACTAAGGCACAAAAAGATAAAAAGAGTTTGACTTGGACCTGAAATTTTGACTATCAGGACTCCAAACATTTAATTTAAAAACTTCCTTCCTTGACTACCTACTTGTCCCTCAGGTTTAGCAGTAAATATGTTACTGTTATGTGTTGATGCTGGAAACATTGATATTTATGGAGCATACATAGGCTTATAGAACTGAACACCATTAAAGAGGAATAGGAATGAATGGAGAACATCCTAATTTTAAATGAAAAATATGAGAAGAAAGACCATTAGAAAGGCAGATTAAGAAAAGAAATCCTGATAGCTTTTGTACACAGAGCCGTCTGTAAGGACAAACAAGTTTGTTATTTCAGGAATATTGTAAGAGCCAATAGTTATTGTCTTGTCAGTAAATAAAAGAAATAGTTACTCCCAAAAGAATGGTGTCTACACCTGTGTGTACACATCTATGGGTGCAAGTGTGTGGGAGAAACATAAGGAAAGATAGAAGAGAAGCAGTAGGGATGGAGTGCTTGAGAATATATGCTATTCATGAAAGATGCTATACGGTGACCTATTTTAGAACATGAATAATATACATGAATAGAGTCTACTGAAATGATTAAGAAAGGGGGGTTATTTAATATAAATCCACTCAATTGTTGATTAGGTTGTAGTGACAAGTACTAATTATTAATTTTAAAAGAACTGATGTTTTAGCCAGGCATGGTATAACACTCCTTTAATCCCAGCACTTGGGAGGCAGAGAGATAGGAGAATCACTGGGATGTCGGAGCCAGCCTGGGCTAGAGCAAGTCTCTTCTATAAAAGGGAAATTGGGGTTCTGGGGTGCTTCTTGGAACCCCAAACCCTGATTTCATATCTGCAAACTAACCAAAGGATTGGAAATTTCAGATTCAAGAGAATGACTTTTAAAATGTCACATTTTATTCAGGTTTTACAAAGAAGTATGGAAAGAGGAAGGCTGGGAGGTAAGGGGAGATAAAGTGGGGAGAAGAGAAGTACACCACATGGAGCCCAAAAGCCCATGTGGGTCAAGTGTAGCTCAGGAGTCCATGTGACCAGATATGGATCTGGGGGAAAAACATGGAAAGAGAAGAGAAAGGAAAGTTCAAGGAGCTCCTGCCATGTGGGGAGCTGGAGGGGATAAAGAACCCATGTGGAGAACTTCCAAGTAAGATGGCGGCATAAGAGCCACACCAAACCAGCCTTGGAAGGATTTAAGCAAAGCCACAGCAAAATACACTGCTATGAAAAGTGAAGGAGTATAGGATCTTCTTAGACACAGCAGAGAAGGAGGAAGACCAAGATCCACCAGAAAGGAGGAAAATGGCCAGAATCCCACCGAGGTGTTGGCAGCCAGGCAATCCGCACACCCGCCAGGTGATTTTCCAACCTCATCAACCTCCTTGCAAAGTCAAGAAATCTGAAGGAAAGACAGGTGAGATCAACTAAAGAACTACTGAAAGGGATACAGACAGGCAGGACTGTGTGAGCAACTCCAGGATTCCCGCACTCTCCCATCCCCCAACCTTAAAAAACACAAACCTCTGACATACAGACCAATCTCCCTCATGAACATAGATGCAAAAATTCTCAACAAAATATTAACAAACAGAATATAAGAATATATCAGAAAGATTTTTTACCACAACCAAGTAGGCTTTATCCCAGAGATGCAGGGATGGTTCGATAAATGAAATACATTATATAAATGGACTGAAGGACAAAAATCACATGATCATCTCAATAGATGCAGAAAAGGCATTCAACAAAATCCAACATCCCTTTATGGTAAAAGTATTACAGAAACTGGGAATAGAAGGAACATATCTCAACATAATAAAAGCTATTTATGACCAACCTATAGCCAACATAATACTAAATGGGGAAAAACTTGAAGCTTTTCTGCCAAATTCAGGAACAAGGAAAGGGTGTCCACTGTCCCCACTTTTATTTAGTGTAGGACTGGAAGTCTTAGCAATAGCAATAGGGCAAGAGACACTCATAAAAGGGATACAAATTGGAAGAAATCAAATTACCATTATTTGCAAATGATATGATTCTATACATAAAGGACCCTAAAGACTCAAACACACAGAAATCAGTAGCTTTTCTATATACTAACAACAAACATGCAGAGGATGAAATGAGAGAATCACTACCATTCACAGCTGCCTCAAAATAAATAAATAAATAAATAAATAAATAAATAAATAAATAAATAAATAAATAAAGTACCTTGGAATAAACTTAACCAAGGAAGTGAAGGATCTCTATAATGAAAACTTTAAAACACTCAAGCGAGCAGTTGCAGAAGACACAAGGAAATGGAAAGACATCCCTTGTTCTTGGATTGGAAGAATCAAAATTGTGAAAATGTCAATCTTACCAAAAGCAATCTACACATTCAACACAATCACCATTAAAATTCCAATGGCATTCTTCACAAAATAGTAAAAACAATCCTAAAATTCATTTGGAAGCACAAAATAACCTCGAATAGCCAAAACAATTTTGAGCAACAAAAATAAGGCTGGTGGTATCACCATACCTGATTTTAAACTGTATTACAGAGTCATAGTTTAAAAAAAAAAAAAAAAAAAAAAATGGTACTGGCACAAAGCAGACATGTAGATCAATGGAACAGAATAGAGGACCCAGATGTTAATCCAGGCAGCTACAGTGATTTGAACAATAAAAATGCTAAAAATCTTCATCGGAGAAAAGATAGCCTCTTCAACAAGTGGTGCTGGGAAAACTGAATATCTATATGCAGAAGGATGAAAATAGATCCTTGTCTTTCTCCATGAACAAGAATCAGGTCCAAATGGATCAGGGACCTTAATATCAGACCCAGGCCAGCAGGCTAGTATTCCCCCTGCACTAGCCTTTCTCACCACTGTGGAGTTCCACATGCGAACACTGTCCCACTCACTGCCCCATCCCATAGTGGACTCAGGTTAGCAGGCTAGTACTTCCCCTACCCTAGCCTTTCTGACCACAGCAGAGCTAACTATCAGGAAGTAAGAGAGCTCAACACCAAAGATCAATTAGACCTAACATATCTACAGAACATTCTAACCAAAATCCACAGATTACACATTCTTCTCAGCAGCCCATGGAACCTTCTCTAAAATAGATCGTAAACTGGGTCATAAAGCCTGCCTCTGTATATTTAGGAAGATTGACATAATTTCCTGTATGATATCAGATCACAATATTTTATTGCTAGAAATTAACAACAAAAGATGTGCCAGGAATCCTGCCAGGTGGTGGAAACTGAAAAACACACTTTAAACAATAAATGGGTAGTGGGTGAAATAAAAAATTGAAATTGCAAAATGTCTAGAAATGAAGGACAATGAGAACACAACATACCAAAACTTATGGGACACAATGAAGGTGGTCCTCAGGGGAAAATTCATAGCACTAAATCTCTTCATAACAAATACAGAGAGATCCTAAATCAATAACCTAACCATCCACCTAAAGGCATTGGAAAAACAAGAAGAATCCAACCTAAAAAGCTCCAGATGGAAAGAAATACTTAAGATCAGAGAAGAAAATAATGAACTGGAAACTAAGAAAACAATTAAGAAAATTAATGAAACAAAGAGCTGGTTCTTTGAAAAAATAAACAAGATTGATAAACCCCTGGCCACGCTGATCAAATGAAAAAAGGGACACTTCAAATTAACAAAATTAGAAATGAAAAAGGAGAGATCATAACAAACATAAGTGAAATAGGGAGAATCATCAAGACTTATTTCAGAAACCTCTACTCCACAAAACTGGATAATATGGGAAATGGATGAATTCCTGGATACATACCTCCTACCAAAGCTAAAGTCAGAGCAGATTAATCTCCTAACAAATGTATCATACCCATTGAGATTGAAAATGTAATAAAAAACCTCTCCCCCAAAAAAGAGTCCAGGACCAGATGGCTTCTCAGCTGAATTCTATCAAACCATCATGGAAGAACTGAAACCATTTTTTCTCAAACTGTGCCACATAATCAGAGAACAGTGAAAGCTCCCCAATTCCTTCTATGAAACTACTATCACCCTACTAGCAAAACAAAGCAAAGATACCACAAGAAAAATCTATATGCCTATTTCCCTGACGAACTTAGTCGCAAAGATCCTGAACAAAATCCTCGCAAACTGAATTCAAAAACACATCAAAAGCATTATCCACCTTGATCAAGTAGGCTTCATCCTAGGAAGTCAGGGGTGGTTCAACATAAGGAAATCTGTCAACATAATACGCCACATAAATAAGCTTAAACACAAAAACCACATGATAATTTTGATACATGCAGAAAAGGCCTTTGACAAAATACAACACTTCATGATCAAAGCATTGGAGAGAATAGGCATGGGTGGTTTACATCTCAACATAATAAAGGCCATATATAAAGCTTCTAAAGCCCAAGTAATACTTAATGGAGAGAGACTGAAGGAATTCCCATTGAGATCAGGAACAAGCCACCAGTGTCCACTCTAACCTCTGCTTTACAACATAGTACTAGAAGTCCTAGCTCAAGCAATAAGAGAGGAGAAAGAAAGAAAAGGGATACAAATTGGAAAGGAAGAAGTTAAGTCAGCCCTATTCACAGACAATACGATCCTCTACAAAAGTGACCCAAGAACCTCCATCTCAAAACACTTAAAGGCGATTAACTCCTTCAGCAAAGTAACAGCATACAAAATCAATGCACAAAAATTAGTAACCTTTCTTAGTGCAAAAGACAAAGATACAGAGAAAGAAAAAGTGACATTATGCCATTTTCAATAGCAACAAATATAAATGAATAAATAGAACATATTAGAATAACATTAACCAAGGATATGAAAGACCTACACAATGAAAACATAAAAATATTCAAGAAAGAAACTGAGGTGGACTTGAGAACATGGAAAGACCTCCCACGTTCCTGGATAGGCAAAATTAACATTGTGAAAATGGCAATCTTATCAAAAGCAATATAGGTATTTAATGCAATACCGATAAAAGTCCCAACATCTTTCTTCACAGAGATAGAAAAAATGATCTCAAAAATTCATATGGAATGACAGAAGACCTCAGATATCCAAGCATATTCTCAGCAAAAGAAATACCTCTGGAGGCATCAACATACCTGATCTAAAGCTGTATTACAAATCCATAGTAATAAAAACAACATGGTACTGTTATAAAAACAGGATGATAGACCAATGGAACAGAATCAAGAACCTGGACTTTGGGTCAATTAACTACAGTTACTTGATATTTGACAAAGGCCCTAACAATGTAGACTGGAAAAAAAAGACAGCATCTTCAACAAATGGTGCTGGACAAACTGGATAACCATATGCAGGAAAATGAAACTTGATCCACACATCTTGCCATGCACAATAATCAAGTCCAAATGGATCTAAGACCTCAATATAACACTGTAAATTCTGCTACTACTGGAAGAAAAAACATGAGGAACTTTCCATGATATAGGAGTGGGAAAAGACTTCTGGAACAAAACCCCAGTAGCTCAGGAAATTAGACAATCACTCAACCATGGGGATCTCATGAAACTGAAAAGTTTTTCCAAAGACAAAATACAATAAACAGAGCCAAGAGATTATCCACAGAATGGGACAAAATTTGGTTGGTTATACAAGTGACAGAGGCCTAATTTATTGAACTTACAAAGGACACAAAAACCTAAACAATTAACAGTCAAACAAACCACTCACAAAATGGGACAGAGAACTGTACAGGGAGTTCTCAGAGGAAGAAATACAAATGGCAAACACACACTTAAGAAATAGTTCAACAGCCAGGTGTGGTGGCACACGCCTTTAATCTCAGCATTTGGGAGGCAAAGGTAGGAGGATCGCCATGAGTTCGAGGCCACCCTGAGATTACATAGTGAATTCCAGGTGAGCCTGGGCTAGAGTGAGACCCTACCTTGAAAAACCAAAAAAAAAAAAAAAAAAAAAAAAAAAAAAAAAAAAGAAAAGAAAGAAAGAAAGAAAATAGTTCAACATCCCTAACCATCAGGAAATGCAAGTTAAAACAACTATGAGATTCTACCTTACCCCAGTAAGGATAACAAACATTAAAAAAAAAAAAAAAAAAAACTTAATGAAAACAAATGCTGGCGAGGATGTGGAGAAACAGGAACTGACATTCACTGCTGGTAGGAATGTAAGATGGTACAACCACTATGGAAAGCAATGCGAAGATTCCTAAAAAGGTTGACCTTAGAGTTACCAACAGATCCAGTTATTCCCTTACTGGGCATTGACCCTAAAAGTTCCATGCCTCAGTTCAGACAGGTTTGCTCAACCATGTTTATAACTGCTCAATTCATAATAGCTAAGAGCTGGAATCAACCCAGATGTCCCTCATTAGATGAACAATAACCAAGATGTGTATATCTACAAGATGGAATTCTACACAGCAGTAAGGAAAAAAATGACACAATGAAATTTGAAAAAAAATAATAAAGATCAAACTTAAAGAACTCAGTCAATTACAGAAAGCTATCACCTGGTCTTACTCATCTGTGGCTCCTAACCTGTATGATGAAGACTAACCTTAAGCTTCACCAGTTTCTCCTCTCTCTCTCTCTCTCTCTCTCTCTCTCTCCCCCTTCTCTCTCTTTTATATTACCTATCTTTTTCTTCCTTCTGTTCCCTTGGTGCTTACATATAACCCCCAGTACAGCATGTGGTTAACATCCACAATGAGTTGTTGATCAGAGAGACCTACAAGGTTTCCCAATAGAGGACAGATTTCTGTCAGAGTACTTGATGACTCACCAAAGTTAATGGTAAGACCCTACTGCCAAAGATACCATATGCTGTTGGTACAGAACATGGAGACACCTGGCTGGAATCTGGAAGAGTGTCAGTCCCTAGACAGTTAGCTTGTCTAGTGCCAGAAGTTGCTACATGAGTGAATGGAGGAAAATGACCACCATCTGTCCAAGCAATTCGTAGTCTAAGCTACTCAGCAGCAAACAACCTGACCTGATGCTCACACAAGTTCAATAGAGGCACACAGCTATGGTGGGCAACCAACTGCTCTTGATTTGGCTAACAGATCTTCTCAATAGATTGAAACTCATAGTTGGAACTGGGAAACAAGTCGGAACCATATCCAAAAATGAGCCCACTCTCCAATATCAAGTTCCCAGGAATCGTGGGGTAAAGAGGGCCTACACCTATGAAATTACCTCTAAAATAATAATGGTTATTCCATTTATCTGGTGTGACTTCACTCTCTGTTGGAGAATTTGCTTCTCTTTTTCAGATAGATGCAGAACCTGAGGACAGTATCAGCCCATCGCACCTCACCAGGGCACTAGCTGAAGCCATAGAGTTATGGGGGAAATGAGCAAAAGTGCTGCTTTCTTGGTGAACCTGGTACCAGCACAAGGGCGAAGGAGATGAATACAAAGAACACTCAACTCCTACCAAACCAGATATCCAGAGACACAAAGGCCCCCAAGACCACATCGCTGCAGTAGACCTAAAACCAACCCAACATGGCTCTGAGAAATTCACAGAAGAAGGGTGGGAAGATGGTTAGAGCCACAAGTTGGGACCTTATGCACAGAGACATTGACTTTTCCCTAAAACTGATGGCTACCCCCACAATGCAAGACCCACATTCCCCAATGAGCAAGGTCCCTTTGGGAGGAGGCCAACAATGGTACCAACATGGCTGTATCAACACTATGTATACAACTAAAAAAGAAAAAAGAAAAAAAAAAAAAAAAAGAACCCATGTGCAGAGTAAGGGCTAGGGTGCCCTCCAGGCTGGACCTGGGCTAGGGCCTAGGCTGAGGCCCTCCTGGCTGGGCTTTGGCCTGAGCCTGGCTGAGCCAGCCCAGGCCCAACCATGGGAAAAACTTAGCCACAGCTGGAAGTTCCCAAGTGATCAGATAGCTAGAGTCTGCCCTCCCCTTGCAAAGGTATTCATAACCTTAGCGTGGTAGACTGTATTTTGGCCCAGGTGAAACAGAGCACCAGATGGTTGGTGAGGGCTAGGGACTGTCTTAAGAAGAGATTAGCTCTGGCAGGACATTCCAGGAGCTGAACTTGAAGAACCACAATATTTAAATCCTATGAAAGACCTCCCTCCCAGGAGGGGTTCGGATTGTGAAAAAACTGGTCTCTAGGGAACTAGGCAAAAGAAGTCAGATGATCTTGGATTTCTAGCAAGTGCAAACTTTCCTGCC
Source organism: Orientallactaga sibirica (assembly GCA_036365145.1). Classification (NCBI taxonomy): domain Eukaryota; kingdom Metazoa; phylum Chordata; class Mammalia; order Rodentia; family Dipodidae; genus Orientallactaga; species Orientallactaga sibirica. Next base: position 10,173,527 of record JAEOAD010000060.1, on the reverse strand, counting down.
CTTTTTACCTTCAGAGTTCCAGTCATCCTAACACTACCCCCCCACACACACACTACCTTGAAAAATAAGAATATATATTTTAATGAATATTTACTAGACAGTAATTATACTTTCAGAGACTACATGCATTCATCACTTAAGACAGGATGTCAATACTTTTTCATTCTATGCTTGATAAGACCTTAATATACTATGGAGAGGAAGCAAGGGTTAAGAAAAAACTACAGTCTAAATGATGAATGTTAATTTTTGTTTTTAAACAATTCTTACAAGTTCAAGGAAACAATTCAGACATATTCCTTGTTGTCAGCTAACCAAGCATACTCAGTTTAGTTTCTTTTTCATTTTTGGATTGAAATGATTGGTTACTTTCCACATTAATATAAATAAGCTTATTAAAAATAATCTATACAGATTTCTTTCAGACTAATGAACCACCTGCTATGTGCAGTAACTATTCAAAATAAATAATAAAAGGAAACATTTGTAACACTTTACATAGGTATGAAGCCTGCCAAATGCTCCCAAGTACACCCTCAATTCAGTATGATGAAAAGCTCTTGGAAGCAGGCAGACATGTTGCTATTTTTCCATCTCACTGCTGAAGCTGCTGGGTATAGAGCACATCACTCCTCAATCCTTCAAGTAGGATGTCTATGAGGAGAACACAAATGCTGTACTGTAACTCTGGAGTTCTGTCATTATTCCACACTACCTGTGCAGGTGTGTGATGCAATCCATCCTAGCATTTGTTTCTCTCTCCTTTCCTTCTCTTTCTTTTTGTATTTTTAAAGTTTTTTTTTTATTTATTTGATAGAGAAAGAGGCAGAGAGAGAGAGAGAGAGAATGGACACACCAGGGCCTCCAACCACTGCTAACGAAGTCCAGATGCATATGCAATCTTGTGTATATGACTTATGTAGGTCCTGGGAATTAAACCTGGCTCCTTTGGCTTGCAGGCCATTTCTCCAGTCCATCTTTTTATACAGTTTTATATTTTTATTTTCATATTTTAAAAGATAAATTGGATTTAATTTATTCATCTTTCAATATTTCTTATGTATGGGTACTTAAAAGGAACTCCGGAAAATACTGAATATAACACAATCCTAAGCTTTGTCCAGAATGATGTATAGAAATTATTAAAATTATATACATATCAGTAATACAACAAAGCCACCTTGTCACATTATAGTACTATGAGTTTATGTTCCTTTATTAGAGTACAGAAATTGCACAAAATCAAAGGATGTAAATTACCTTTACTGTAACATATATATAAGGACATCCCATGAAAATATTTCATGCTTCTGAGCAGTGTCTAATATCTACCTGGTAATGGGGGAAAGGTGATGAGACTCACAGTTCCAGATAGAGAAGAAATGCATATTATGAGGGTGAAGTTAACTTACCTATTCCCATCAGCAGCCAGCAGATGTAAAACATTTAGGTGCCACTGAGGTTCCTTTGAACCACTACACTACTTCAATATTTTAAAAGTTTTTAATATATTATTTATTTACTTATTTATTTGAGAGAGAGAGAGAAAAGAAAGAGGCAGAAAGAAGGCCTCTAGCTATTGCCAATGAACTCCAGACACATGTACCACCTTGTGGATCTGGCTTTACCTGGGTACTGGGGAATCAAACCTGGGTCCTCAGGTTTTGCAGGCAAGTGCCTTAACTGCTGAGCCATCTCTCCAGCCCTATTTCAATGTTTATACAAGAAAAGTATACAAAATCACCTAGGATACAGCTCAAAATCAATAAAAAACTATTCTCTTAAACTCCTTCAGCATTTTAATAGGCAATTCCATTTTTTAGCTACATTTCAGTAGAGGTTTTGGTATAATACAATAGTTGACTTTTCCAACTGTAGTAAAGAATTCTTTGCAATGTCTTTATGATGATCCTCAGTAATGCAACCTCACCAAGAGTCTGATGTCCTTCCTTTGGATCTCATTGTGTGTATATAATAGAACAACCACTTTCTGTAAAAGCTACCATTTGTCCAACCATATTTAGACTAATATTCTGTGCTGGTTTTCAAACACAAAAGAACCTGTAAGTAGCTACTGGTTTTGACATTTTGAAGATAGGCAAATTGCGAAATGGACATCAAAGATTCTAGACATGACTTTTGCACTAAAACTCAAATGTATTGAACTTCCCAAAGAGATAAGGGGGTTTTAAGTATTGTTTTCCTTGGGCTAGTGAAATTTAAGTGTCCTTGTTATATTCATGGTTTTATATACTCATTCCATTACTTAGGATTTTTTTTTAGTTGAACTACAATTTACTAACCATATACACATTCTAAAAATTATGCATTCATCGTTTTTAAAAATGGATAATCCACATAATCCACTCACTCACTCACCATTTGGTGGGAAATATGGTTTTATATGTGGTTATATTAAAACAAAACTTTCAGAGGGGCCAAGCAACCCTTGGAGGAGATGGTATGGAAAGGACGACAGAAAAAATGCTCATAATTTAGAGATCAACATTTAAAAACCTCATTTTCAACATGGGGAGAACCATTATTTCAAAATTTCCATGAAGGTATTAGCAAATGCCTTCTACCATCATAATTGTATAATTATATTATATGTAATGATATTATAATAATAATTAAGCAAGAGTTCAAGTACAGGTGAGGGTTTCATGTGTGTATATATCCAACTACATTATTCCAAGTATTCTTGCTTACATGAAATTCAGAGTTACATGTCTACTTACCAGTTAATAATCTAAATAGTCAGTCTCTTTGAAATTTATGATTTTTCCTAATAAACATAACGAAATTCAAGTGAAGAGAGTAAAATGGTATAGGAAATAATAATGTATGTTCGTTGTACTTAAATTAACTTATATTGAGTGTACTTGAAGATTTGACATTTAAGAGAAGATGGGACAATAAGAAGGTAGGACATTCAGTCTTAATGAAGTCATAAGCATGAGGATGGAATAGATAGGACTGGTTTCCATTCCTTTAAGAAAAAAAAGACTGAAGGGATTTCTCTCAATCGGAATGTATAGAATAAGAGCCCAGCAAGGCCACAATGAGAGTGCTTATCTGCAAGTTAGGAAGTTCTCACCAGTAACTAACCTTGCAGGAACCTTAAGTTTGGAGCTACATATTCTAGAAAGGTGAAAACAAGTCACCGTCATTTAAGACACCCAGCCTGTGAAGGTTTGTTCTGTTAGTTCAGGTATATAATCAATAGCTATTAAGGAAAGAAATGTATCTTCCAGTACTTATGTGCATATCAGGGGAGCAGGGGTGGGGTGGGGAAGACCGCATCTCACCTTGTAGCCTTAGGCTTGGATCTCATTATTTGAATCAGGCTGACCTCAACTTTATAACTATCCTCTTAGCTCTGCCTTCCAACTACTAAGATTATAGGTATGTAGCACATGCCTGGTATCTTAAAGCATTTTATTAATGGAAATTTGTAACACTTATTCAACCTCTGATGAATTTCTGGTCACATGTTTAGAATTGTATAATATCATGGCATCCTCAGAGTAAGCTGAGGACAGAAGAACTTCCATGATGCCATACATAGGAGGTCAGTGAATTAATTGATGTTCTAAGTGTAGAATGACCATCATGAATAGAGCTTTCAGTCAATGCTAAGCACATATTTGCTTGAGCAATAAGTCATTAAAATATTTTAACATTACACTACAATCCCATATTCATCACATGAGCAAAGAAAAATGCAAGTTTAATGGAATTTAATGTAAGTATTGATTAAGGTGAATTCACAAAGCTTATCACTTGCAACAATCCTATATCTGGATATAAATATGAAACATATTAGAACAGAAATAGGAAAAAGACTTATAAATATGAGTTAAATTTAATGTTTGATAGGATAATCAAATTGAGAAAGACTTGGCTACTGTTTAAAGGGCCTATTATATGAACCCAACCCTGAAATTTAAAACCTCCAACATCCCAGATAGACTTGCTGGTGATTAAAAGAAAATATCCATGAACATGAAGGCTTGAAATGTAATAAGGGCCCAAATGAGTTAGTGATGGCTATCATAAAAATCTGGCAGGGTATTCTATTTACAATTTGTAATAAAACTGTCACAGATTAAATTTATAAAAGCATTTATCTTAGAAAAATAAATCTATTTGCCAAGGGCAAGTTAATAACCTCTACAGTTCATTTGAATATATGGACAAAGAGACAGCTTGAGTCATAAAGCACATAAGAAATGCACTGAGGAACATATAGGATGCTGAGACAAGGAAACATCACTCAAAAAGTTCTATGCTGTGAGCAAGCAGCAGGGATACTTTCTGCATTATCTGAAATCCAAACCAGTCCTGTTAACCATCAACCCAAGAAACATACACACAGAGAAAAATTGTATTCAAGTGTTCCATTTTCAAAAAACAATTATAAATATTTCCATTTAAGTGAAAAAATAACATGTAGATTTTTTAAATGCCTACTTGAGTGCATAGCTGTTTATTTGGGATTAGAAATACTTATAGGAAGAATCTCAAGGAAGAAAATATTCTTTAAACCACAAATACTTACAGATATAATAAAAAATATACAGAATCGTTCCTCCAAATATCAAATCAGTTTAGTGGGTAGTAGGAAAGCACCAGTTTCACACTGTTTAAAATAACTAGACTAGGGCTGGAGAAATGGCTTAGTGGTTAAGGCATTTGCCTGTGAAGCCAAAGGATCCGGGTTCGATTCTCCAGGACCCACATAAGCCAGATGCACAAGGGGCACATGCATCTGGAGTTTGCAATGGCTAGAGGCCCTGGAGTGCCATTCTCTCTGTCTGCCTCTCTTCTATCTCTCTCTCTGCTTGCAAATAAATAAATAATTTAAAAAATAAAATAAAATAAAATAACTAGACTAGATGGATGAGCAGGTAAGGCACTTGCCTGTGAAGCTTAAGAACTCATGTGCAAATCTCCAGGTCCCATGTAAATCAGACACACAGTGACACAGCGCACAATGTCATACATGTGCACAAGGGGGTGCACATGTCTGGAGTTCATTCATAATGGCTGAAGGCCATGGTGCACCCATTCTCTCTCTCTCTCTCTCTCTCTCTCTCCTGAAGGTCCTGGCATGCCCATTCTCTATGTGCCTCTTTCTCTCTCAAATAAAAAAAAAAAAAAGTAAAACTATACTAGAATGATAATTGTCAAGCCACAGTTGTCATCATGAGGTTGAATAAGCAGTATTTTTTTCTTTTTTATGAATGTTCATAACATTTTACGGTGTTAGCCCTAAAAATGAAAGCATAATCTATAATCTTGGGTGTTTAAGGATAACTGGGATTATTACATTTCTTTATTTTTACACATGTAATGATATATAGGCATATTACTATCTACACACACACACACACACACACGGCATCTAAAAAAAATAGGCTAATGACTGGACAAGGCTGAGTCTTCTATCATTAAATAGGAAGAGGACCAGGGTGAAGGGATTCCTTCAAGAGGAAAGTAAAGGCAATGGAGGGTGAATATGATCAAAGTATTTTATTTACATTTATGAAAATGTCACCACAAAGCTTATTATTTTGTGTAATTAATTATGGTATAAAGAAGTATGAACCCAAGAAAGACATTATCTAGTCAATATATTGCTGCTTGTCAAGTTATGATTTATTTGCTGTTTTAACATAAATGTGTTTCATGACGACATTTGTATAAAACTATGTCATGTACTTCGTTTATATTCATCCCATTATGATCTCTTTTCTCTGCTGCTCCCTCTTCCTGGTCTCCTTTCTCTTCTCAAATTGTCCCCTCTGTACTTTCACCCAGCCTTGATTCAGAAGAGAAAGGATTTCCTATTTTCTCTAACATATCTGTTTTCTCATAAACAGAAACAACTATCAATTTTCAATATGTACTTTTTTCTTGAAATAGAAAATTATATTCTTGAAGAGTTCCTTTAAAAATCATTGATCATTCCACAAACACAAATACCTTTTCCTGGGCTTTAAAATATTATTTTCACACATGATCAATACCCATAGGTTGAAGAACTTAAGCTTAATGATTTCATTATGCATGTACTGGGGTCATATATGCAATGAACACTTCATTTTGCCCTGCCTGGTAAGTTTCCAGCTATGACTTTTGTTTATAAATGACTGTTGGCCCCATATCTCCAACATCTCTCTTATATAATAGTATTCATGTGGTGTTTTCCTCATGGGATTTCTAGCTGTGACTCTTGTTTGTAAGTGACTGTTGGCCCCATTACTCCATCATCTCTCCTGTATAACAATACTTGTGTGGTGTTTTCCTCATGGGATTTCTATGAAGCTTCATTGAACAGGAACTCCAAATGTTCTGAAATACAGTATGTACTAGCTGTTGTCATTATCATTATGTTTGCGAACATTAATAAGTATCCCTGATCCTTCAGTAACAAAGTTTAAGCAAAGACAGGGGACAAATAATTAGGACATACTATATAACAAATATTGTAGTGTACCAAAACCAAATATTGAAAAAGTTATTAAGACAGGGATAATGGGCAAGAGTTGATTAGAGGAGATTGAGAACAACTGTATAAAGTTGAGACCGAGAAGGAGCAGGGATTCTTTTCATTGTGTAATGGATGAGCAGGACAAACCAAGATATATGAGTCAAGTCTAGACAGTGAAATAGAAGATGTACCCAGAATCCTCCTTGCTCGAGTCCTTATTGAGGTGAGACATTGAGCTGTACAGCAGCAGCAATGGAGTTCAGATATGAATTCCCAAGTACTAGTATATCCATTTGGGGCTGAGGATGTAGCTCAATGACAGAGCATAGGCTTAGCAGGAACATACACCAGGATTTTACATTTGGTACAAAACAAAATACTTTATAAAGCTGCATTTCCTATAGATAGCATACAAGACTAGTTTCTCCTCCCAAGGTCATATTCTTACTCTATGGAAATGCATTTTATGAAAGGAATTTATATAGGGAGTAAAATATACAAAAAAAATTCAAAAATACTATTTTCTGAGGAAAAGGAAATGAAAATAAATGGAATCAGCATTGAGAATTTTACTTCTAGACAATGAGTTACTGAAATCACAGGGAAGGGGGATGAAAACATTAGCATCTCCTGCAGGTCTCGCCTTACTTTTTGCCATGTTCAAGGCATCTTTAGGTTTCAATTTGTACCTTTGAAGGGAAGAAAATGGATTGAATGATTGCTTTTTTCTGGTATATTGTACTTCTACAAATCTTTATCCACTTCATATAGTTATGACAAGGACAGAAAGCAGCCCAAATGCTAACTGGAGCCAGTTCATAAGAAAGGACAGCAGATCTTTAATTTAAATTTTTGAATAACTTAATAAATCAAGGGATATAAAATAGAATAAATGTGTTATACAAAGTTTGTGGGCAAAGAAATATACCATGAAATCAGAGCTAGAATTATGGGGAAAGACTTATGACTATTAAGCTGTAAAGATTTTATTGTGTTTATTAAGAGTAAAAGATCAGGAAGAACAAAGAGGTTTACAGATTTTATCTGATGATTTAAAACCATTATAATGTATACTGTAATGCCTAATGTGGCATTATAAATGTAGCTAGCATTTTAATTCTTTTTGACCTACAAAGTCCTTTATCATGTATAATCCCATTTTGTCATCACAATAACCTGTAAGGAAAAACCCAACCCATAAGTTTCACTGCTTGCTTGGATTCACAGGACCCTGACCTTCAGGTTACCATTCAAAAGCCTTCCTCTCAAATATAAGGATCACCTAACATGGGCTGAGGAATACTGTGCTATTGATAAACAGTATTGTTGAGCATTTCTGCATAAGTGCCAAGTTTATTTGGGGGGAGGGGGGGGGAGAAGAAGGGATGGAGAGATTGCTCAGTGGTTAAGGATCTTGCCTGCAAAGCCCAGGTACCCATGTTTGACACTCCAGATCACACATAAGCCAGACTCACAAAGGTGAGTTAAGCACAAAGTCACACATGCCCACTAGGTGGCACAAGCATCTGGAGTTCAACTGCAGTGGCTGAGGATCTAGTGTGTCAATTTTCTTTCTCTCAAATAAAAAAATATTTTTTAAAAAAAAAGGAAGAGAAGCAAAACTATGTAGGATTTCACAAAATGATCCCCAAAGTGAGGGCCCCAGAAAAGGCTCAAAACCAAAATTTGTCTGTAGCTGGCTCCTGCCCTCCTGTCTTTCATTCCTCATTCTTCTGCAAAGGATACTAGAACTTTCCTTCTGTGAGGCCAGCCCTAAGAATTAAAGGAGTTGTCAATCATTTGTAGCAGAGAGAGTACAGCTAGTAATCTTTTACTTAATAAACCATCAAATATGCACAAATTTTTAGCACACACTGAATTACAGTGTTTAGCAATTTTTAAATGTTCAGAGTACAGCTTTTAAATGCAGCCATCCAATTTGTAGTATTATGAAACACCAGACAGAGAAAGAGTAGATGATGCAAATATGAGTCGTCAGATTCCTACTGCCACAGCTCTGGTGATAAAGCAGTGTGATTATTCCTTTTTCATGCAACAACCCCCAAATGTGACAACAATCATGTCCTGCTTAAAGTCAGTAGTACTTTAATGAGTTTTGAGTCTCTTCAGTGTCTACTTTTATGTTCCTGGAGAATGTTCTCAGGCTAGTCATGAAAACAGCACTCATTTAATGCACCACTTCCTCTATAATATTTCCTGAGCCCTGACAGATGTGATAGAAATGACTCCTCTCATTCTGGTCATTTTGCTTTTTTTGTCATTCTGATGGTTCTTGGGTCTCCCTGCTATTCAATGCCATTTGTAACAAAGCAGCAAACTTGAGATTCCAGGAACTCAACACTAAAAAGACTTATGTCTTCCAAGGCACTGGGAACATGACAGAAGAGAGAGCAGAAAGAATGTAAGGGTGACAGGGTGGGAAAATGTACTATGAGGCACTGTGCCCACAACAAAGACTGAATGATGCATTCATCACCCCACAATGATTATCAATAACACCACTAAGGAGGTTCTTCAGTAGGGTGGAGGGCAAGGAGAGGACAAAAGAGCACAACCAAATGGTAAGGTCCAATTAAAGTTATCAGTAAAAACAACATGAATAAGCAGCGGACACTGCAGACTATGAAATCAACCAGCCAGACAAGAAATATATATTTGTGCAATAGTGGAATACAGCCTCTGGGGGTAACAAACTGTTCTCTGATTGTCCATAAGGCCTACTCATGGTAGAGAACTCACACCTGGTATTGGAAACCAAGTCAGGAAACTCATACTTCAGAGAGAAGCCCCCACTACTCTCTGAAGAAGAGAGAGCTTGCACACATAAAATCTCAAATAACTTTGCACATCCCCTTTAACCCAAACTGCTCTCCCTCTTGGTTAAGAATCTGCTTTATTTAACAGCAGAGAAAACGATAGAATTAAGATCCATCACTAAGAAAAGAAGATAACTGACTGCCCACCATGAGACATGCCACCTGTTCCACATCTGCCAGGGCCCAAAAGCACTTGCAGTGGAAGCAGCACCATGAATACTGCTCTCATTGCTAACCTGACAACCAGTTCCAGGGTGATGGTGGCAGACATAGTGACCAAGCACAACCTATGAAAGCCAAAATCCAGAGGCTACAAAGACCTCAATGCTAAATTGGACTGCCAACAGACCTGTAATTGCTGGGGATCATTGCTGAAGAGGGGATGGAAAGGTTGTAAGAACCACAGAGTGGGTGGGAATACTCAGAAGCACTGTCCCCCCACTATCCCATTGGGACTGACTGAGGCCGTCATGACCCCACAATAAATCCCATAACCTGTAAGAGGAGGGCCCCCGGGAAATGGTAACAGAGGTTAGGGAATAAAAGAGTATACTCTGTTAAAAATAAATAAATAAAAAAAGCTAATAGTATAAGAATATCTTTCAAAATATCTCAGATGTCACACACAAAAACATGTCATACATTTCCCACAATAATGGGAGATAAGGTGGAAACAAGATAGAGCTATAGTTACTATGAAATTTTCATATGTCTATCTTCACTGATCCTTTAATGAACTTTCCCAACTGCTATCTGTGATGTCTATAGTGGAGCTTTTGAATTTTTTTTTCTGGCCATGACTCCTTTAAACCTGAAAAATAAACCTAGGTACATAGATATGTAAAAGAAGTGTATAAATTAAACCTTTCTTTATAATAAACCATGAAGAAATTTATTTAAAACAATTTTTTGGTATACATAAAATTTTACCATTTATTGAAAAGAAAGAAAACACACATTCTTGTGGGATGAATGTGCTTGTTTGTGCTTACATAAATAATTAAATCACAGCTGAAGCATAGTTCAGTGTGTCAAGTGCTCACCTTGCAAGCATGAGGACTTGAGTGCAATCCTCAGTACCCGTCACATGCCAGGTGGAGCAGCTTGCACTCATAATCTCAGCAATGGAGAGGCAGAGACAGGAGCATCTTCAGAGCTCACTGGTTAGCCAGTGTAGCCTATATGATGAGCTCCAGGCCAATGAAGGTCCTTGTTTTAGAAACAGGCATTCCTGAGGTTGTCCTCTGGCTTCCACTTGTACCTCTCCTCCACATTCACATGCACATATACAGCATACACACACATGCATGTGCATAAATAGATGAATATGTGTATACAAACACACTCACAACAGAAAAAGACAGAAAAAGAACTAGATCTTGGCTAAATATATGATACTATAAGACTTAGAGTACCTTCAATTTTTTTCAGATCTTACTTATATTTAGAATTTATAATCATCAATGCTGAGAACTTTGCTTCACGTAATTACATAGTTTAAGAGGCAAAAGTAAGTTTAAGGCCATTTAAGAGAATGTACAAATTCTGTCCTAATCTCAAGACAAAGTTTATTTATGACTTTTAAAAAATTCAAGTCAGTCACTCAATTCTTTGAAATCAAACAGTCTAACAAAATATAATTCATGTAGTGCTTACATTCAGAGAAATAATGATATAACCGTAAAAGAAAAAAACTGCTTTCTGTAAATCAACCATTATGTTTATGTAAGAGCAGTGTGATTACAATAAAACACATCAAATCATAACCGACAATACTCTTGAATCTCATCAAGGTGTTTCAGGAAGGGATCATTGGCACTGTCTGGAGTAATGGTGAACACTGAGGCACCATGCATAATGTGCAAGTTCTTTGTTCAGATTCAAGGCTGCAGTGAAGCCTCATGATGTATCACAACAAGCATGCTAGAAATGTGTAAGATTCACTATACATTTGAATCTCAATTTTTCATTGCTGTGCATTCAGAAACCTTTTACTGTTGCCCAATTTTTCTCAAGCCTACATTCAGTCGCAAAACTCTAGAGGGTGAAGTGATTCACAGTTTAAGATGCTGCTGAGTATACTATGGAAAAAGTAAACCAAAGGCTGGGGAGATAGCTTAGCAGTTACGGCACTTGCTTGTGAAGCCTATAGACACAGGTGTGACTCCCCAGGACCCAGGTAAGCCAGATGCACATCACAGGGTGGCACATGCACCTGGAGCTCTTTTGCTGTGGCTAGAGGCCCTGGCATACCCGCTTCTCTCTCTCTCATAAATTGCTAAATAAAAATAAAATATTTTTAAAAAGAGTTAACAAGCAACCTCACTTTCAGGTAGAATACATCAATCATACATGAAAAAAAAGTCTCCTAATAGAGCCATATTCCATATAATAAGGTTTTGATCAATAGCGAGCATATATTCTGGTCCTATAACAGTACTGTGGAACTCAGAACTTACTATAACCACATATTTTACTGTAACTTTGACATTTTATATACAAGACTCCTATCACTGTGCTCCAATTACTCACAGTTTTCTATACAACAACAAATAACATGGGCTTGTCGCATGGGGGAAATATACCCATTATACCATGTAGTCTGTGCTTGCTAAAGGCTGTAGCATCCAGCTGTGAGAAGAAATTCCCTAATGACTTGTCTATAAGAATACATTTACATTACTAAATGACACACAACAGTACATATAAGCAATTTAAAACTCATATGTAACAATCTTTCTACTATGAGTTATGGACACACTAACTATAATGCCAAAAGAGTAATTAAAGATTCTTTTATTTATTCATATTAAAATATTTTGCGACTTGAATTTAGAATGGGTAGGACGAAGTGCATCCTAAATTACATTTAATCCCTCCGTACTATGACAGATAACTTGCTCTAAAGAACCATGGAAGGGAGCTGGTTTATATTCTGGTGTAAAAGTAAAGTTTGAGCACAAGTGTGGTGGTTTGAATATAAAATGTCCCCCATAAGCTCATTTGTTTGTGATTAAACTTCATACTCAGTCCCAGCTGGTAGAGCGTTGGGAGGCTGAGTCTTGCTAGAGGAAGAATGTCACTGGGGATGGACCTTGAGGTTTATTAATCCAGCTCTATTGGGTAATCACTAGCGAGCTCTCTCATAGTAGTTTGTTCCCACTGCTATGACAAGGTGTGATGCCCCAGCAGCCTGATCTTGCCACGCTTTCTCTGTCATGGTGAAAATTCTCCTTGAAGCAGTAAGCTGAAGTAAGTCCTTTCCTCTCAAATGCTGCTTTGGGTCTGGTGGTTTGAGCACTGAGAAGGTAACTGCTACAACAACCAAGCTTTATCTAAAAGCTCTGTGTTTGTGAGATGCTCACACTGACTGGTCAGTTTAATCCTGAGACCTCACAGTTGGCTTTCAGCTATGGCTACGTTGTGGAACTGGCCCCAGCACCTCAAGCATTCCAGATCTAGAGATGTTCAAATGTCTTAGGTCAAATATTATCATGTTTGTTCCTAACATATACATCTCCAGCATGCTTGAAATCTCCTCTAGGCTACTTATATTTCCATTAAAATTCAAGTGTTATGCAAATAGTTTTAGGGTGCATTATTAAGTGAACTTTTTTTTTGTTTTGAGGTAGGGTCCCACTCTAGCCCAGGCTGACCTGGAGTTCATTCTGTATTCTCAAGGGGGCCTTGAACTCACGGCCATCCTTCTGCCTCTGCCTCCCGAGTGCTGGGATTAAAGGCATGTGCCACCATGCCTGGCTTTAAGTGAACTTTTGTAAGAAAGAAGAGCCTACAGATATTCAGAACAGATGTAACTTTATTCCTGAATTTTTTTTTTTTCGAGGTAGGGTCTCATTCTGGCCCAGGCTGACGTGGAATTAACTCTGTCTTCTCAGGGTGGCCTTGAACTCACGGCAATCCTCCTATCTCTGCCTCCCGAGTGCTGGGATTAAAGGCGTGCGCCACCACGCCCAGCAATTCCTGAATATTTTTAATGTGCCCTTGGTTACACAATCCAGTGTGAAAACTGTGTATAGAAAGAGCTGGCTAAATGTACTTAATTTTACTCTTTCATTTCACAATCTTTCCTAGAAAAATACATTGTAAAACTAGTCTCAAAGCCCATCAGCTATGTATATACTCACTTTTATACTTTTTTATTCTTTGTCATATAATTTAAAATTATGGGAAAAATAGTGGAAAATAATTAGCATGGTTCCTTTCTAGTGGACCATTAAATTTTATCTATGCCTTTAACCAAACTGTGTCTGCTGAAAACATTTGATTCTTGTCCTATGGATACTGGGTAGCTTTACTTCTATTAGTAAATCTATTTCAAGATTCTTGAAGGTTCTTTAAAATTTTTCTTGATATAGTTATTCCTTCTTACTGGATCTTCCTCTCAATAATGAACTAAATAAAACCTTTTATGTCTGTTCCATATTTGAATGACTCATGATTTTCATTATTTCTTAAAAGTACTGTGACAACATTCAATCTTCATTCCTTTGATTCAGCTTTGTATTTTGCATTCAGCTTTTGCAACTCAGTACAAATTTATTTTAAAATAGTTCTAATGTTAACCTCTGAATCAAAGCAAAACACCACTCTTAGTCTTTCTCCAGTTTGGGGATCTATAGACTGTAATGCCATCTCTGATCATTTTATTTATTTACAAGCACAGAGATACAGAGATAGTGAGAGACCGAGAGAGCCCAAGCACACCAAGATCTCCAGCCACTGCAAATGAACTCCAGATATGTGCCTCTGTGCGTCTCGCTTACATGGGTACTGGGGAATTGAACATGGGTCATTTTAGGCTCTGGAGGTAAGTGCCTTAAATGTGAGCTATATCTCCAGCCCTCTGATCATTTCAAATAATCATTTTTCATATGATTCTGTCATTGTTTTCATTGCATTATTTCCTACTTCCATTGTCAGTAGCCCTCATGCCTGATAGCATCAGCCATTTGTGATTTTTAGAAATTAAAGTTTATTTTCACCTTTTGGGCTTACTATTTATATCACACCACCCCCAAGACCATGTCTATCTACTTTATCAGGGTGGGTACTTCTCATACACTTATCTACATCTTCTGTCTAAGGTTTCAAGTACATGTAAAAAGTGGTTTAAAAGATTTTCAAGTTCTGAACATTTTTGGGATCTAGAATAATCTTGTCATTGATTCTCATCAGTAAAGACTTCTATTTCCTACCATTTCACCCTTGACCTTTATGAGCTATGAGAGAATTAGTTCTACTCTGTTTGAAAGTTGGTAAATTAGATTGACACATGGATGATGCCTAAAGAGACAGCACTTCTAGGTCAGAAACAAAGGATTGTATTACAGACAGCATAGGCAACAACATGGGCCTGCTGTTCCTTGTTCCTAAGTTGAAGAGGAGAAACTTTGGAGATGAAAGTTATGCATACAGGAGATTTGCATCTTATTTCTCACACTACATAAAACAGAAAACAAGTCTGCTTTGTGTTCAGCAGGGAGACACTGGCTGTCACTTCCAAGGATGCTTCCTGTATTAACATACAGTCCAAAACATGCCATCAGATGCTCTCATAGGCACCCAAGGTATCTACGTAAAAATGACTCTCAGATATAAAATCCTCAAGTCAGTATTTGCAGCTCTCTGAAACTAGTCTCCCACCTTATTTCTTAGCACTGTATCTGCCTCAGCATGCAGTGAAAAACTTTACACTTTAAACATAAGGGACTAAGTACAGAGAATTAAATAAATTATTAATGACTATCACACTGATGAAGAGATCCAGATTAGAAACAACTCATTATCATTTCTGATTCCATGTTCTTATAGTTGGATTTTATAACACTCTTCTGTTTTACTGGAAGTAAGAAATCAGAAAATCAGAAGCCATAGATTGCTACTAGAAAATTTTCAGTGCCAGAGATGGGATACCTACCAGTGAGTTGTTGGTCAGGGAGGTCCCTCATGCCTCCAAAACATTACAGGCTATTGCCAAGGCCCTTGGTTCCCCACGAGTAACAGATAAGACCCTGTAGCTGAAGACTCCACATGCCTGAGCAGCAAGATCACTGAAAAATCAAGCTAGTGCTGAGCTGAAAACCTTCTCCCTGTAGACCATCTGACTGAAAGCTGGAAAAAGCTGCACTGCATGTAGTCCTATGGGAAGCAGAAGAAATCAGCAGTAAAAACAGTGGACAGTAGAAACCTCAAGTTTGGCCACACAGGCCAAGTGACCGAACAGATGTAATAGTGGCATGTCTGTTCTGAAGGACATCAGATGCTCTCTAATTGAACTGGAGGCCCACTCTATGGGAGGGAATACATGCCTGGTACTGAAAAACCTAATCAAAATCCTATGGCAGGGGAGGTCATGAGCCTTTGGGGTATAAAGCCTGCTCTTGTCTGGCTAAATGCATATATTATTTCCACTAAACTACCCTGAAAGCACTACACTTAATGTTCATATTCATACATTAATGCTACTCTCACACTTGGTTAGAGAAGCTTCTCTTTTCAGATGGTGATGACCACAGGGATGACTCAAAAGGCGACATAGTGCTGAGAAGGAGGGACAGAGGAGTGTCCAGCACTGAAACATCTCTATCACACCCTCCAAGGCTTAGGGTCCATTGCGGAAGAGGTGTTGGAAAGAATGTAAGAGCCAAAGGGAGGGTACAACTCTGTACAATGCAACTGTCCAGACAGAAACTGGCCTCAATATCCATGACCTCACAATGCCTGGCTCACAAGACCCTCATAATAGGAGAAAAAGATGATGATATCAAAATAAAGGAGATACTAATGGAGAAATGGAGTGAAAATGATGGAGAGTAGACTTGTGAAGGGGAAAATGTGGGAGGGGAAGGAAATATCATGGTTTATTGTCTCTAAGTATAGAAGTTGTCAATAAAAAAATTTAATAAATCAGAAAATCAAAAAAACAGAAATGAACAAGTAGAAGCAACTAGAGTAAAGGTATTAGAGCACTTGTCCTGGGATTAAAATGACTCTTCATATTGTATTTTATTTTATACTTAGTTAACACACAGAGTTCTAGGTGTCATTATGACAGTTTCAAACAATTTTTGCAATAGATTCCCCTCCCCTTCTTACTTCACACGTCCCTCTGTCCCACTTTGTATCTGTGTAGCTCCTTTGTTTACATGTCACAAGTGTCCTACCTGCTCCACCCTTCCTTGCCATCTCTTATTACCCTCTCTGGAGCACCACTCTAGTGTTTTAGATTTTACCCATTGTGGTAATTTGAATATATGGCCCCCAATATATTCAGTGTTTTATTAGTTTATAGTTTGCATCCTCAGCCACCTTGCTAGAGGCAATGTCACTGGGTGGTTCTTAAGGTGTGGTGGTGGGTTTGAGATTCCATTGTAAAGATATGCAAAGTGTGCCTAAAGGGAGTTTCTGAAGTGTGCTGTGGCTTTTGGCTGTAGATGCTCTGTGTGCTGTGTGCCTGATTGGTTTTTTCTCTCTCTTGCCTGGTCCTGTGAAAAGCAAGCCGCCATTATGGAACTTCCCCTGGATCTGTAAGCTTCAATAAATAATATCCCTTCCTCCATAACTGTGCCTGGTCTGGAAGTTCATCTCAGTGAACTTGAAGCTGTCTGCTACACCCATGTTTGCCCCCTTAATGTTATTTCTTAGGATGCAAAGGAAGAAATGTCCAGGACATTCTTAGCCCTCCTTAGCTGGGTAAATCTTAGGAATGAAGGAGAGTTGGGGAAATGTAATGACTTTCCTTCCAAATTAAAGGGACAGTTTAATCATCACTTTTAAATTCCAAGCCTATAAGTCCCTTTAATTCAACTGATGTTGGTAATTTATTGATATTCAAAATAATGACAAATGGGCTGGAGAGATGGCTTAGCAGTTAAGGCACTTGCATGCAAAGCCAAAGGACCCAGGATCCATGTAAGCCAGTTGCACAAAGTGGCACATGCATCTGGAGTTTGCTTGCAGTGGCTGAAGGCCCTGGCATGCTCACTCTCAGTCTCTCTCAATAAATAAAGCAGAATATAATAAAATGTTTTAAGAAATAAAAATAATATCAAAAATTAATAAAAGTAGGGACTCTGAGTTAAGTGGAGATTTTTTTAAAGAATTTTTGAGAACATATTCTAAATATTTTTGTTGTATACTGAGAAGAGAAAAATTTAGTGAAGAACAGTCAAATGAAATAGCCAAACTATGTTCTCAATGTTGGGAAAATATTGCAATAGTAAGCAAAATAGAGAAGTGAAGGAATGCTCAATGATCATAACAAAAGGATAAGTACTATTAGTAGAACTATGTAATGAAAGAAAATATGAAAACAACAGTATGAATAAGTACAGCTATCTCACAATTATAATTTTAATGGAATGACACTTTTAGATAAGGAAACTTTTGTGGAAGTTATTTGAAAGCTTAAATTACTTCTGGTAATAATTCGCAGAGTAAATTTCACATTAAAATGACTTTTTTACCTTGCAAGAATATATCTTTGATTTATAAAACTGAAATTTCTTTAAAGCAGTTGCCTTTAATATAAAGTTGGATAAAAATTTATTGCTTTTTGAAGATTAGTAATAAGAGAAAAAAATAAAGAACCTAGAATAAGCATTATCATGTACATAAAATATCAAATACATAGCTTAAAGAATATTAAAATTGACCTGAATGAAAATCATGCTAATATCTTATAAAGGTACCATAAAATGCTGAAACATTTACTTTGAAGAAAAAAGTGTTAACTTTTGGTAAGAAGATTAATATAAAGAAGAAACAACATTAGTTCCTTTATGCTCCGTAGTCCAGTGGGTAAATAGGAAAACTAAAAAACAGTCTTCCCAGAAAAAGTCCAAGATAAGAATCCTCAGTCTGTTTTCCCACATTGTAGGTACAAACTAAAGGAAAAAGAGTTCTAAGTACATTTTAATCTTTCTTCACCTCAGAATTCTATATTTGATGACTTAGAAACACACAGATTATGTGTTAGTTTTAAAAATGAGAAAGAGGGCTGGAGAGGTGGCTTAGTAGTTAAGGCGCCTGCCTCCTAAGCCTAAGAACGCTGGTTCCAATCTCCAGCGGTTCCAATCTCCAGGTCCCACTTTTAGCCAGATGCAAAGTGACGCAAGGGCACAATGCTGCACTTGACCACAAGGGGGTGAATGCATCTGGATTTCGTTCGCAGCAGCTGAGAGGCTGCTGGCGCACCCATCTCTGTCTCCCTCTCACTCTGTCTCTTTCTCTCTCTCTCCAAAAAAAAAAAAAATGAGAAAGAAACTGAGGCTCATTTTAAAATATATTCATTGCACTATCATAACATGATCACAGTACATGCACAGTGTTGGCTATTTTCTTCCCATCCTTGGAGCTTAAAATAATCAATTAGGCAAACATCCCATGCTATGCCTATCTCCTCACTCTCCATCTACTTCATTTTTCTCTCCCCACCTCCTTTTCCCTCCTTCCATTCCTTCTCCTTTTCCACCCTATCACTCTCTTTCCTTCCTTCCTCTCTGACAAAGGAGCAATGTAAATAGAAACCATTAAAATAAGCAATGGCAACATGCTTATATATGAATGTATGTGTATGTACACATATGCAGACACACACACACGTATGTATGTATGAACTGAGTGTATGCCTCAGTTGTGAAGTATGTATTTTTCATATGCATTAGCTTCAACAGTCAGTACCCAGACATGAACAACAAAGGTTATATATAATTTCTCAACATTATAGTATAAATACATGTGTACATGTACAAATGTGTGTGTGCACACATCCCATAGATTTAAGAAGGAATGTGAGATATTGCCTTTTTGATTCATAGCTAAAATAAAGAAAACTCTATTGTTTAATAAATATAGTTTTACCCTCAAGGGTCTAAGAATATATTTTGGTGAATATTCTGAACATTAACTCATTTGATATGATATAATATGTATGAAATACCTGCATTATTTTCTGACTATAACATATGCCCTGAATGGCTTAGTGTTTCTGTGTCTGTTTATTATGAGATCTACTATTGACTCAGTTTATTGTCTTTGAACTTGATCTGAACGTGAGAAATATGGGAAAGTGATTCATAGTAGTATTATTTCAGCAAGTCTCTGCATGAGGATTTACTATGCAAGAAGACAGCTTTAAATATCTTATTAATCACAGAGAAGGAGTTAATAGTTCTCTGTAACATCAAACTGAACACTAACATTTAAATCTATAAACCTTTTCCACTATTATGATTAAAATTTAAGCCCATATATATCTTTGGTCTTTACAAATTCAGATTTTTTTTTTAACTGCGAAATAGGAGCTTGGAGAAATGTTTTAAATCAATGATTAAATCTTAAAATTTTACAGCCTTTCTGCATTTTGGAGTCTGGACCTTGAGAGCTGAATTTGGTGGAAGTAACTCATTGCAAGGGTTGTTGAGTAGGGCAGAAGAAAGAATGATCAAGCACTGGCAATTTGATTAGGCAATGCCGAGTAGATGAGAATACTAAGGAGACCCTTGACATCATTTTATGACCTTTGCAAATCTTTACCAGGTTGTTTTCATTCTCTCTGAGACTAAGCTGGAAGTACAAAATAATAGACAAGTACTTATACAGTCTTTGGCTTTTAGATATAGTATTTTCTGATGACTTTATACTCTACACGACCAACTGATTTTCCTTTTAACAATAGGCCATGTATCAATTTACTGACCAACAGACAGCCCCGCTAAGTATCAAAACTTTTCCTCAAACCTTTCCTGTCTTTTTATCTCAGTAAATAGCAGCATCATTTGCCCAATTTCAGCCTGCATTTTCAATTTCTCTTGCTACTGTTGTCCATCAAGGCCCAAATTCTGTCTTCCATTTTTCATTTGCTTATTTAATATCTAGTTTCAACTATTTACTTTTTGTGTGTCTGTGGGCACACATGTATTTTTGTTTGCATGAGGGTGGGAACACACGTGCCACAGGGCACATCTAGAGGTCAGAGAATAACTTGGTCGATTGAGGCAGGGTCTCTTGTTCCCTGCTTAGTTCTTGACTCTGCCTTCCTTCTTGCTATAGGGACACTGGGATTACAGACACCCAGCGCAGCTTGCAGTGGGGCCTGGGGAGCCAGTCTCAAGTACTCATAGTGGCATAGCAAACACATTATCCAGTCAGCCAAAGCCCCAGCCTCAAATCCTGTTTTTCAATCACAAACTTTGAGGTAATTGCAGATTCTTGGGCTGGTTTATGAAGCAATATCATCAGCTCTGGCACACAGTAGACCCAGTTGTTCCCAATGCTCATGAAGATAATACAGTATCACAACCAGGATACTGTTTGGCATTGATACATAGGCATTTTATTCTCAGTTTTCTTTGTTCCTGTGTATATGCATTTGTGTCTCTGTGTGTGTTTCTATATATGAATATACAACTGTAACTTATGAATTCACGTATCTTCTCCTTTACAACAAACATGTATCAAACAGTTTCATAAACACAAGTGTATTCTTCACTCCAAAACCTCACCTCTTGCATTGAAGTAGCTTTCTTGCAGACATGTATAAGTCTATACTTCCAGCCCCTCCAACATATCTTTTACAGTGCATCTACAAAATGCTGATCTTATATAATACCTTTAGGCAGCTATCAGGTAAAACATCTTTTACATCTTTGACTTACTCTGATGATGGACATGTGAAAACTTTCTGTATATTACTCAGATATATAATGGGAAGACAATGTTACTAGTATATCTAATTTGTCACATGGAAAATAAGATTATATACACACACACACACACACACACACACATACATACACACACAATGTATTTGCTGTCTGGTCTCTTAAGATGTTACTTATTTGGTGACAAATAGGTGTCATGACTATGGATTTGGTGGCCTGCATAGTGGTTTAGTTACAAATCTTTGCAAGAACATAAAACAAATCACATGCCCACTTTATTTTTACGTTTAGAAATAATAAACTAAGCATTTACCATGTCTTATTTCTCAGATTTGTATACTATAGTCATAGCCTGGTAGCCACCAGTTTAAAAAAAAAAAGGATAAGTTTGTGAAACAAAAATCTATTGCTACTATGAACATTTTGAATACTATAATATTTAACTGTTCATTTAGCAGACATCAGAGGCTGATATTAATGATTTATACACTGACTGTCATAGGATGGCATACTACATCTGAGTGTATCTGCCTCCTTGCTTTCAATGATCATCGGGAGCCTGGAAATTTCATTTTGTGGAGAGGGGAGGGAGTTCAAGGTATTGTTTCACTCTAGCTTAGGCTGACCTGGTCTCAGGGTGGCCTCAAACTCTTGGCGATACGCCTACCTCTGCCTCCCAAGTGCTGGGATTAAGGCATGTGCCACAATGCCTGGTTTGCGAAATTTCTTGATTCCTCATTTTTCTTCTCTCAAGATGTGTGTTCAGCTGACAATTAAGTTCATGTGTTACTATAAATTTCTCAAATATATAAAACCTGTTTTTAAAGTTGGCACAAATTACTAATGGAAGCACTTGACTGTGACCAAGGGGATGATAGAATTTAAAGTCTTTAATATAGTTAAGTGGTTAATCTTGTGAGCTTAACTAGGCTGCAGTCCCAAATTATTTAGTTAAGCAATAATCTAAATGTTGTCAAAAGGTATTTTATAACATGGTTGCAACCATAGTTAATTAACCCTCATATTACTTTGAAAATATGAATAGAGCTCATCCAATCACCTGAAGCCCTTAAAAGGAAAAATTATTGTTTTGTAGAATTCACCACTAAAAATTTATCAAATCCTGCTAGAGTTTTGTTGCCTGTATTTGTTGCTACACAGATGACTCATAAATGCCCATAATCCTGAGAGCCAATTCCTTAAAAAAAAATTCACTGTGTCTACATGCAACATGCATATAGACAAACGGCATATTGGTGTGTTCCTATACACAACGTGTATATACATATGCCATATTAGTATTATTTCTATGTAAATTGACAGAAATAAATGGTATTGATTGATCAAGTATTTGTATTGACAGCATATTTGTATTGATAGCATATCCCCCTAGTAGTTCCTGCAGACAGTATTAACTATTCTCCTAGCTCTTCCATCCTTCCTTCATTAAATAGCATCTAGGAGGTTTGGTTGATCAGTTCAAAGTACTGCCCTCTCCCGTTCCTCCACCTGATTCAGTGTTATGTATGATTGTTCCAAAGTTATGTGTACAACACAACAAGACCCCAACAACTTGTCCTACCTATTCATACAATATTGAGTTAGCTCATTTGAACAATTTTCCAAGTACATGTTAATTTCCAATTGTATTTCAGTTTCAAAACTTGACTTCAGGAATAAAATTTAAATATACATTTTTAATCCTATAATTATATTTACTTATCAGAACAAAATAAATCCCCCAAGCAGACTATAGTGCCAAGTTATTTAGTCAAACAGTATTTTTGGTGTTGCTGATTTGTTCACTCACTTAGTTCAGGAATCTCCTGAAATGCCACATTTTATCACCTTATATAAAAGGATCAGAAGTCACTAAACTGGTGCTGCCACAATCCTTCTCATTATCAATAACCTTCCATCATAAACTATCATCTTTGTGATGTTAAATGCTATCTCCTTAGGTTACATATGCTGGCTGACATACATGACACTGAGTCAACATTCACTTGAGGAGAAAAAATACTAACAATAGCAACATCATCTCAGCATCACGACTTACACTCAACTAAGACTTTCAAAGTACCTCCTTAGAATTTCATCTTAGCTTCAGTCTAATTCAATCATCTTAGCTGACTGTTCCTTCCCCACATCTTTAACTATTTCTTTTGATTTCTTTTTCTTTTGCAGTTCTGACAGAAAACAGTTACATAAGCGACTCCAAGAGAAGAGGCTTATGACTTCTTTCCTATAGTTGATGCTAAAAATAAGTTTTGCTTTGGAAGTATTTACATGAAAAATTTGACACTTTGCTAGAGAATTTACAAGTATGATCCAGTACAGAAATTGACCATTTTACCACCAAACCAAGTGTTATAAAATGCAAGTTGTGAAATCACACCATCTGGGAAAAGCTGGGGATTTATATTAATCTAACCCAGGGCATATATGTATATTTTTCCATTTCTTGTCTAGAACTACAGCTGCTCCATGGCTAAGGAAACCACTATCTCTTGCCTGGTACCTGCCATGCCCCCCTTCAATGAAAAGCTAGAATTTTGTTCTGTTTTGTTTTAAATGTGGCACCAGGAAATATGAGCCCAACTCCAGTTAATATTGCTTGTAGGGTGATGACAAACTTGGTCATCTATCTTCAAGAAAAAGAACACCATTATAGAGGGTGCTTATCCCTTAGCTACTTAATCAAAAGGCTGCGGGGGTGGGATGGGTGCCACTGATAAGAACGCATTGCTTCAGTCATCATATGTGCTCAGCTGCCATCAATCAGGACATACTATGTTTTGGAAAGACAAGGCCTGGCTTGGATAAAAGCCTAAGTACTGCAATACCTTACCTTTCTGGGATGTACATAGGTCTTTATACTTTATACTCCTGTAGTTAAGATTTGAAGCTAATGTACAATTTGAAGTCTTCTAATATCATACTTTCACTACGGAGGAAACTCAGATAATGAAACAATATAAAATGTGTTGGATCCTCCCAAACTAGTTTTGGGTTAAGAGTAACATTAACAAGTAAATCCAGGTATAAAATTATGTTTTTAACATTTCTCTGTAACAGTAATATTATTGTGTATTTGTTATTAAAATTTGCAAAATAATGTTGCAAGTGCTTCTTCAACTTTGTCAATGAATTTTCTACTTCAGACATTTTTACATCATTCATTTCAACTATATAGACATTGAAGAACAGAGATACCAGGCTCCTTGGAAAAGACGGAGCCAGATTATGTTGCACAGATCCTATGGTGAATACTATGAAGAAATGGCAAACCCAATCTTTGCTTCATGCAAATTTATTAACTCCTTGAGCACTAACAGCTTTTCTCTGAAATCATATACTTGAAAATTTCATTTACAACTGTTTTTTGATAATAAGAAAGAATCAGCCAAATGAGCTAGTACATACCTACAGTGGCCTTTGGAGGCTGAGACAGGAAGGTCAAGACTTCCAAGCTACTGTTAGCAATTATAGGGAAGTAAATCCTCTCTAAATAAATAAATAAATAAATAAAAGAAGACAAAAATTTTTAAAAGTTTATAAAAATTTAATACGAGTATGCACCAAACATACAAAATGAAAAGGTTATTCAGAACTCAGCATTCTGCTTATTCCTCCAAAGAATCAAATAATTTCTACAAGCGATTACTCAGGTTCTGATGTGATTTCAAATACTCCTGCTTAGAGGGGTGTTTGTTCTTATGTTTTGAAGCTCAGAGAAAAATCACTATAGCATTTCTCAATATTATCTAATTCTGTTTCTTTATAATATTATTTCATAAATTTGGGCTCCATGACTCACTGGTCCCATGACAAACTTGTACTATACAAGGACATCTTGGTTTATAAATTTGGCTTTTTTTTTTGTTTTGTCCCACTATGGAAAGTTTCAAGTACTTTAACATATTGTAGATGCTGAATTGCCTTGAAGGGGGGAGAAAAATCTTTAACATTATCTAATTCAGTGTTTGCCAAAACACTTGAAGAAAAGCTCTAGTATAACATCTTAAAATTTCCTTGAAGGTAATATTCTTCAAATTTCATTTAGGAGAGAACTGTCTAAAATGGAAAACCCATTTTAGCAAATATCTTTATGTATTTTGGAGCTATCACCTTCTCTTTTGTCTCTCTTGCAAAGGATACAGTAATTTTCTATTGAAGAGTATTATTATTCTGCAGAAGTACTGTAGCCAGCCCTCAAATATGACATGGTAAGTAGCACTCATAATTGAATTCACCTGTGTCAACATGACTTAATTACTTTTGATAGAAAAGTTTTGCCTACAATAAGTAAGACTGTAAAATACTAACTTCACGTTTTCCTTTCATCAATTCCTGAAGATCCATACATCACAGCTAGCATTTTGTTTGCTTACCTGGATAAATCGTTCAGTTCTTATAAGCATAGTGTCCAAAGCCTTTTCTTGATTATGACTGCCAATCCTAAACTGCTATATACTGAGCGTTCCAGTGGTAATGACATGTCTGAGGAGATAAACCAAGGTCTGAGATCCAAACTCAATACTCATAGTGACTCCCCATTTTATCTCCAAGGTTCTGCTGGTTCTCCCTAAGTGTAAATCAGTTATATTCCATTTAGTTTTGCTTTACGGACAAGGAGTCTTTGTAATACTTTACAAAGTTCAACACAGTTTAAGTGCAATTATTAACTATTTGTAAATAGGGATAATGTGAACAAAGATGTGGCCATCTAATTCACCCATTATCAAAGAACCTTGATTTTTAAACCCACTCTATGCCTTTTATTCTTAAAAGAAAACACCAAATATATATTTTGAAAATTTTGCATGTAGAAAAATCTAACATAATTGCTGTGTAAGTTCCTGAATTAACTGTATAGATATGGCCAGCATCCTCATGGAGGTTACTGATTGATGAAGTCAGAAGGCAACAAACACACCATAACGAAGAGTATAAGCACTACAAAGCCAATGCCAAACAAAGTAGGAATGGGAATAGTGGGGGAAATCATCTTGCACTGGGGAATACCAAGAGCAATTCCTTAAGGAATTAAAATACAAGTTACTATTTGAAGGTTTATGAAAACTATCTTCAGTCTAGAATAAAGAACGTCATACTACTACAGCAAATAAAGCAGTCCAAGTCCTGATGTTTAAAAAGCAAAACAACGGGCTGGAGAGATGGTTTAGCAGTTAAGGCACCTGCCTGCCAAGCCTAAGAATGTGGGACCAATTCTCCAGGTCCCACCTTTAGCCAGACACAAGTGACGCAAGTGTGCAATGCCACACTTGCCCACAAGGGGGTGCACACATCTGGATTCCATTCACAGCTGCTGAAATGGCCCTGGCGTGACCATTCTCTCTCTCTCTCTCTGTTTCTCTCTCTCTCTCTCTCTCAAAAAAAAAAAAAAAAAAAAAAAAACAACAACAAAAACCAACAGCAATAAAACCCTGGTGAAATAAATTAAGAAACCAAAATCACATCAGAGTATCAATTCAAGCATAAACATAGAACCATTCATTGTACAGTACATTCAAGAACTACATACCAACAGAGAATGAAAATTTGCTAAGCAAATGTAATATTGAACTTTGATAAAAAATGAGAGAAGAGTGATAAGAATAAACTAATAGGTGTGATGTGGCATGATATTTATTTACTAATTACTTTTAAACCTCCATTAACCTTTCTCTGCTCTAGCTAACTTCAGAACTGTAGTCTTACATACTCAAATTACAAGGAAGTAGACAATTAAATCATACCCTGTACCTTGTCTGGCACTTGAAAAGCACAGAAATCACTGCAAATTAAATGACAAGAAAGTCAGTCAATATTTCATTTACTGCTTCACAGCTATTGGAAGAGCTACTCCTGTGAGTTGCTATGCAGGAAATAGAAGTTCAACTTACCATTTCCTCAACACTACAAGAAAATTATGTGCAAGCAAGAAGTTCACTAACAACGTACACATACTGTAATAATTTTTAAAATTTTTAATCAAGTCTTCAATGGAAGACTTGTAAATGGAAGATATAGCACATGACACACATGAGAATAATAACCATTTATGGTAGTTTAAATGGAAGGCCCCCTATAGATTCAGAAGTTTTATTCAAGCTTGTAAATTGGTGTTGCAGTGAGTGGATCTTAGGGTCCAACCCTAAGGTGTGGGGGTAGATTTGGAATTCCAATCTAAAAAATATGCAAAGTGCTTGAGCTTTGCCTGGAGTTCCTGAAGTGAGCTTACTTACTTTTTGGTGGTGGCTTTTCTCTCTCACTGCTTGCACCTGTGAAAGGAGACCAACTTCTACAATTATGGAACTTCCCTGTATCTGAAAGCTTCAAATAAATCCCTTCCTTCATAACTGTACCTGGTTTGGAAGTTCATCCCAGCAACCACACCATTATAGGTCTTTTTCCTTCTGTTTACCCAGTGTTAGCATCAAAAGCACTGACACAATTTTAATTCTCCACTTCTTTTATAAGCAGGTAAACTCTCAATATTACAACTTAACAACATTGAAGAATAGGACCATTAATAGAAGAATCTCAAAGTATGATTGTGAGCCCTTGGGTGCAACCAGGATTCTGCAGGGCAAAGTAAATATTTGGACTTCTTACCATGAATGATGGCTAAAGGGAGTAATTTTAAAAATTTACATAAATCAAGTAGAGAATGCAGCAGGGTCTTGCCTGAATTTCTAAGCCTTTGAAGATGAGAAACATTATGAATTAAAAAGTTATACAAGGGGCTGGAGAGATGGATTAGCAGTTAAGGTGTTTATCTGTAAAGCCAAAGGACCCCAGTTCAATTCTCCAGGCGCATGCATCTGGAGTTCGTTTGCAGTGACTGGATGCCCTGGCATGCCTATTTGCTCCCTCTCTCTGTCTCTCTCTCTCTCAAATAAATAAATAAATAAATAAAATATATTTTTAAAAATTATACAAAGTCAGGCATGGTGGCACATGCCTTTAATCCCAGTACTTGGAAGGCAAAGGTAGGAGGATTGCTGCGAGTTCCAGGCCACCCTGAGATGACATAGTGAATTCTGGTCAGCCTGGGCTAGAGTGAGACCCTACCTCAAAAAAAAATTATACAAGATGAAAAGCACATAAATATTAAAATATGCAATTATATAAGATGAAAAGAATATAAATATTAAAATGATTGTTTTAAGAAATTTAAGAAAAAAATCAACCAACAATAGAAAACTAAACTAAGGACATTTTAAAGGAATTAGATTTGAATAAATGCAAACTTTTAAAAATGTAATCAAGCCAGGTGTGGTGGTGCTCGCCTTTAATCCCAGCACTCGGGAGGCAGAGGCAGGAGAATTGCCATGAGTTTGAGGCTACCCTGAGACTACATAGTGAATTCCAGGTCAGCCGGGCTAGAATGAAACCCTACCTCAAAAAACAAAACCAAAAAAAAAAGAACTGAAAATGAAACCACTATTATATTTTAGGATGATTTTTTTCAAAACAACTTACTCCGTGGGTATGCTTCGTCAATAATTGAAGCTACTCACAGTTCTTAGGGACATCATAATTATCTATCCATTGAATGCTTCCTGGACTGTCTGCAACATGCCAGCACTATCATGGCACTTGGAGAGTAAAGCCACGACCAGAACAGATAGTGTGCTCACCCTCAAGGAGCTCATGCACTGGAGAATTTTCACACTCAACTCAATTGCTTGAAACACACATGTCAATGTCGATGCCTTAGAGTGTATAAAGGTAATCAAGGTTTAGAATACAAGTAATATGAGAAAATTTTAAGCATTAAAATAGTCTAGTCATGGAGATTGTAATTTTTTAAAGATAAATTATTGATTATGAGCTATTTAAGGAAATTCCTCTTAAACGCCTCATTTACGAGCCAGGCAAAGGCAAGTAGATTGGAAAGATGATGCATATATGTTCCATTTTTGTAGGTGCAACTCCCCAGCCTTGAGCAGCACCTCCCATGGATCAGATCCTTCTCACATGATCGTTCCTATCCCCAGCTGAACTCTCTCTTACAAAGGGATGGAACCAAGTGATGTTGGGGCAGCTGCCTGCTGATCTTTGCTATGTCTTCTGAGCTTTCTCTCCAGCTCTCATCCTGACTTTACCTCTTACAAATTTAGAATATTTAATGTCTATGTTTTGCTTATTTGTTCCTTACCATAGAAAGTATAGTAATGTTGTGGTTTTTTTTTTTAGATTTGTTATATAGATTCAATGAACTATGACAAGTAAACTGCTTTAAAGAGTGCCTGGAAGAGTAAATATATAATTATAAGCTATTTACTCTCATTTCATTCTAATAATAGATTCAGACTTGCCCTAGACCCACCTTAAGCCTCCCTTCTTTTCAAATAAAACCATCTTACTTATTTCTCTACTTCACTATTAGATAAGAACTCTGTTGTGTGCATTATTCCATAAATTGTGGGTTCCTATTTTTTTCAGTTACTAGTTTTAAGAGCTTTTAATCTATTTAACTGAAAAAGATATTGTATTTATTCTCTAAATGAGTTATCTCAAACAATAAAAACATTAAGAGCACGTAGTATCTCAACAATTCTGCTATAGACAGGAAAACAAGAAAGGAAATAGTAGCACTATTCTCACCCATCAGGCATCTGGCCGGCAAGAGCAGCCTTCTGCCAATGCAACTTCATGGATCCTCACTGTTTCCTGAGCTCCCACAGTGTGTGTCTTGTTTGGCAACCTGGCTTAGTGCTCTACAAGTGGGCTTGTCCCAGAGGGATCCCCTTGCTTCTGAGTTCTTTGAATGCTAAATCTGTTTTCTTTAGAGTTTATTTTGTACCATTTCTTTAGCATGATCATAGAAGGCATGTCACCCTCTTTTCTATTGTCTTAGACTTTGCCAAATTTCAACAAAATTAAACACCATATGACTTTCTTTTTGCTCTACATTCCTGATGACCTACAGCAAATGCACCTTCAAAACAACAATTAGAAAAACACAAGATCTGGAAGCGTTAAAGAAGCTGGAAGCTGCAGTGTGGATTTCCATGTATGAGAAGGGAGAGGCAATAGGACAAAGGGGCCAGAAGTCAATTATGCAATCTGCTATTAAAGGTCCAAGTGAAAAGGTTAATCAAGTGACTCAGGAACAAATTGGAAATTAAGGGAATGAAAACTCCCAGGAGCTGCCCTCTGTTTGGGAGTTTTAGGATCAGCTGTGCTTGCAAATTTAAAGAGCCAATAGAGGTCTAGAAGCAGTGAAGCCTTAGCATGCAGTTAACTCCTTCTATAGACATATGGTGTCTTAAGATAGCTTCCACAAAAAAGAGCTTGATGTGGGCATTATTGTCCCAGAATCCACTCAGGAAAAGAAGATGAAGGATGCAGATGAAATAGCAAAGGAGCACAAACTGGCTGAAATGTGGCTTTGACTCGAGTCTAGCTTCTCCCTAATCCTACAAAGACTACTGAACCCTAAATTGTGTCACAAAATTAGCAGCAGGTGTATGTGTCTGAGGCCACTAGTCTAGAGGGGGTTAGGGAAGGGGCTTCAATCCCATGTGTTCAATGCGGCTCCTGTGGAAGGAGTAACTGTGAGTTTTCAGCAGCCAGCACCAACAGCACCTAAGGTGGTGGTGTACAGGCCCATCAAGCAAATTACTGCAACACAGCCAGACTATTTTAGGAAACACCTTCATAAGATGGTTGCTATATTTGGCAATAAGAAAATGCATTAAGGAAGATCTACTTTCTAACACTTAATAAAAAACGAAGAAGGAATGTCTCAAAGTTGTCTGAGCTACTTAGCAGGTAAATTCTCATCTCAGGAACTACTGTGATAATATTTCCTAGGGTAATCAGGACTTTTGTTGCTTTATTCCCTATATATTTTATTTATAATATCTGACAACCCTAATATCCCATGAATAGAACTTTTCCCTTTGTTTCACATGTGAATATTTAATTATTCATAACTGCATCATGAAAGTTGTCCTAATCCATTGGAGTCAATGATAAAACATTACTCAAGAAAGACCATTAAATTTTATTGCATTCAGGCAGTAATTTTTTTTTTCTTTGAAATGTATAATCATTTTTTACCACTGTAATTTACATGGAATGAAGCAAAAGTATATGTAAGAGACACAATTAGCAACAATCTGCAAATGAGCTTTTTATCACACACCATTTGTTTCAGGAATACATTTGAAAGCTCTGAGCAGAAACACTTATTTCATCTACTGGGATTTGAAAGCTAAGGTGTGAGGGCTATGCGCTCTCCTCACTTAGTAGGATAACTGAACATGAAGTCAAAGAAAAATAATTTTCTGGGGCTGGAGAGATGGATCAGCCATAATGACACCTGTCTACAAAACTTAACATCCTGGGTACCCATTTCAAGCCAGATGTACAACATGGTGCATGCTTCTGGAGTTTATTTGCAGTGGCTAGAGGCCTTGGTGCACCCATTGTCTCTCTTTTCCCTCTCTCTCTCTCTCTCTCCTTGTAAATAAATTAAAAGAAAGAAAAAGAATTTTCTAAATCAAGAATTTGAACCATGAATTTTATTTTCTTTAAATCTTGAAAGGTTCAAGTATATAAGCTCCATGAGAAGAGAGACTTTTATGCCTCTTTTCTTCTGCTATAACATATTCACAAGAGGCAGACCTAGCTCAAAACTTATTTGTTTTAGATATAGAAGCAGGTTTTTATTATTTATTTATTTATTTATTTGACAGAGAGAGAAGAGAGAGAGAGAATGGGTATGCCAGGGACTCTAGCCACTACAAACGAACTCCAGACACCTGTGTCACCTTGTGCATTTGGCTGACGTGGGGCTTAGGGAATTGAACCTGGTTCCTTTGGCTTTGCAGGCAAATGCCTTAACTGCTAAGCCATCCCTCCAGACCTAGAAGCATGTTTCATGATGGTTAACTTTTCTTTTTAATTTTTTCTCATTCATCTTTTTATTTAGCCCATGCCCTTAGGTTCTGAGAAGTCATGACAGTAGAAAAATTGGACAACAAAGAAAGATTTCCATAAAGCCCAGTAATTAGGCAATACCTGTGACTGAGGACTGGACACATGATCAAGCCAAGCAACCACATTTCCAAGATATGATGACAATCTTAGTGAGCTGCACATTGCAAGCTATGGTGTATGTCTTCTAAGAAGGTTGGATAAGGAAAATTTGTCTTTTTATGAAACTATGTTCCAAAATCCTAGCACTATACTTACATTGTAAAACTGAAAGGAATTGTTTACATATTAAAATATCTTTCCTTACCTCATGGAGAATGCATGTGATCAAATACCTGACAAGAAGCAATAGAAGAGTTTATTTAGTTCACAGTTTTTGGAATACAGTGTCTCACAGCAGGGAAGCAGGGTGAAGCAGGGTGTGAATGGGTCGTTTACATCCCATGTGTGGTCAGTAATCAGAAAGTAATATAGTTGGTGCTCAGACTCCTAAATGCTGGAATTATAGGTGTGAGCTACCATACAAGCTAAGTTTTCACCTATTTATTCATGCAGGAATCCTAGGCCATGTGATGATGCCGCTGACATTTAGGATGGATCTTCCTTCCAAGGTTAAATCTTTTTGGAAACTCCCTCATTGATATACTCAGAAGTGTGTTTCCATGGTGATGCTAAATCTAATCAAGTTGGCAATGAAGATTGTCCCAAATCTTCCTATCAACTTGCCACACAGACACATCACTTTAAATCATAACATTCCATACCTTGCCCCTAAAGTCTCACTTTCATATCACAATTTAAAACATATTTAAAACAAATTTAGGGCTAGAGGGATGGCTTAGCAGTTAAGAAGTTTGCCTGCAAAGCCAAAGGACCCAGGTTCGATTCCCCAGGACCCATGGTAGCTAGATTCACAAGGGGGCACATGTGTCTGGAGTTCATCGGCAGTGGCTAGAGGCCCTGGCATGCCCATTCTATCTCCCTCTCCTCTCTCTTTCTCTCTCGCTCTACACCCCATCTGTCAAATAAATAAATAAATAAAATATTTAAAAAACATATTTAGTCCATTTCTGAAGGTCCCCATAGTTTTTAACAGTTGTAACACTGTTCCAAAGTCTCTTGTGAGACAGGGCAAGCTTTAAGTGTGAGCACCAGTACAATTAAAACAACAAGTTATAGGCTGGAGAGATGCCTCAGCAGTTAAGGTGCTTGCCTGAAAAGCCAGGTTTGATTCCTCAGTTCCCATGGAAAACCAGATGTACAAAGTGGTGCATGTGTCTGGAGTGCATTTGCAATGGCTAGAGGCCCTGGCATGCCCATTTCTTTCTCTATTTCTCTATCTGAACCATGTGTGTGTGTGTATGTGAAATAAAAATAATAAAATAAACAAGTTATATATTTCCAGTGTTCAAATGATACAGAGTAAATATTCCTATTCTAAAAAGAGGAATGGAATCATTGCAAGGAAAGATTGGACCAAAACAAGTTTGAAACCCGGTAGGGTTAAGAACTAATCTAACAGCTTATGTCAGGCATATCGAGCTCTTGAAGGACTCATGTGGGCTTCAGCAGTCTTGGGTAGCCCTTTCCCTTCAGCTCAGCCATTGATAGAACACATAGCATCTCTTTCAGGCTGCCACCACAACATGTCTTCAGGTCTCCTCATTGAATATAGCATGGTCTGGCTTCACCAACATCCTGGGGTCTCCATTTCCAATTAGAATTTACCTTCACATTTTAATACGACTTCTTGGGCCCATGCTGGGAATCCAATACTGACAGGCCTCAGTGGATTTCTGTAAACCTTAATAACTTCCTAACTCTTGCAATTTGCATGCCTGTAAAACTGCCACCATGTGGATCATGCTGCTGCATTCTGAAGACAGCTTAAGATGTACTTTGGTCCTCTTTTATTACAATTATAGTGGCCTTTGTGTACCTTGGTGGCTGAAACTAAAAAAACTTCCTAGAAGACATGTTCCAGTGGCATTCTCAAGTCAGGCTCTCTCTTTTTAAATGTACAAGCATTTTCATAAATTGGTGTGCTCAGTGGCTAGGGCCTTGTCTTAAGGGGGTACCCTTTTCTATTGTCCCAACACAGAGCAGTAGATTTCTCTTTAATGGTGCTAATCTCCTTGACAATCACTATTACTTTCTCAGTATTCACTGTGTCTCCAACATTAAACATGCTAACCCTTTACTCACCAAACTAAACATGCTTCATTCTTTTGAACAGTAGTCAGTAACCATAAAGCAACCAGAAGGCTATTCTGTTTTAAAATTTCCTCCACCAAACAAATTACTACATTAGTTTTAAATTTTACATTAAAGTTCTCAGGACATGAGCAGAATGCAGCCAGAATCTTTGCCAGTATATAACATTAATGCTGTCTAGTCCAGTTCCAAATAAATTCCTTGCCTCCTTCATGATCTGGGCTTCTCCCTTTTGAATTTACCTCAGTATTCAGGTCTTCTAAACACTTACCTGAATGACCCATTAAATTCAATTTTTGGAATTCTAGGACTTTCCTAGCCTGAAGATCCACACTCTTCCATTTCCTCCCACAAATCAAGTTTCAAGGTCTAAACATCATTTGGTCAAATTTATCACACCTAGACCCCAGTACTTGATAAGTATTCTGTATTAGTTGCCTTTCTTATTATCGTGACCAAAAACTGACAAGAATCAACTTAATAAAGGAAAGTTTATTTTGGCTCTAAGTTTGAGACCATAGTTCATCATGGTGAGGAAACCATTATGCAACAGCTTGCTGCATGCCTTCTGAAGGAAGGAAGCACAGAGACGAGACGTGACTCCTGGTGCCTAGCCAGGTTTCTCATTTTTATTCAGTGTAAGACTCCACCCCATGGGATTTTCCTTTGCACATTCATGGTGAGTATTCCCTTCTCCATTGAGCTTTTTTGGAAACACTCATGAGATACACTCAGATGGTCTACAAGGAATACAAATTCAGTCAGGTTAACAAAGAAGTCTAACTATTAGAGAGAGAAAATGTCATTCTTATTTAACTAAACCCTGACATTTCTGAGTTAGAAAGGACCTTAAAACTACACATTTTCTATAAACATAGTGTAGAACATTAGTCCTCATCATTATCAGAGCAAGCTTTCATCATTCCAAAACTAAAATTCTAGTAACTGATGCACTTGAATGGTCTGTGACTATTTCTTACACAACTTTTGTTGTGAAACATCAAGAAAATCAAGAAATCATTCCGCCTTTAAGGAGTTCATTTTCATTCTTGTAAGCTGTAAACATTTGACATTTCCTATGGTTTGAATGCCCCCTCCAAAACTCACATTGAAAATCAATCATTTTATCAATTTAGTCAAATAAATAAATAAATAAAATATTTAAAAAACATATTTAGTCCATTTCTGAAGGTCCCCATAGTTTTTAACAGTTGTAACACTGTTCCAAAGTCTCTTGTGAGACAGGGCAAGCTTTAAGTGTGAGCACCAGTACAATTAAAACAACAAGTTATAGGCTGGAGAGATGCCTCAGCAGTTAAGGTGCTTGCCTGAAAAGCCAGGTTTGATTCCTCAGTTCCCATGGAAAACCAGATGTACAAAGTGGTGCATGTGTCTGGAGTGCATTTGCAATGGCTAGAGGCCCTGGCATGCCCATTTCTTTCTCTATTTCTCTATCTGAACCATGTGTGTGTGTGTATGTGAAATAAAAATAATAAAATAAACAAGTTATATATTTCCAGTGTTCAAATGATACAGAGTAAATATTCCTATTCTAAAAAAGAGGAATGGAATCATTGCAAGGAAAGATTGGACCAAAACAAGTTTGAAACCCGGTAGGGTTAAGAACTAATCTAACAGCTTATGTCAGGCATATCGAGCTCTTGAAGGACTCATGTGGGCTTCAGCAGTCTTGGGTAGCCCTTTCCCTTCAGCTCAGCCATTGATAGAACACATAGCATCTCTTTCAGGCTGCCACCACAACATGTCTTCAGGTCTCCTCATTGAATATAGCATGGTCTGGCTTCACCAACATCCTGGGGTCTCCATTTCCAATTAGAATTTACCTTCACATTTTAATACGACTTCTTGGGCCCATGCTGGGAATCCAATACTGACAGGCCTCAGTGGATTTCTGTAAACCTTAATAACTTCCTAACTCTTGCAATTTGCATGCCTGTAAAACTGCCACCATGTGGATCATGCTGCTGCATTCTGAAGACAGCTTAAGATGTACTTTGGTCCTCTTTATTACAATTATAGTGGCCTTTGTGTACCTTGGTGGCTGAAACTAAAAAAACTTCCTAGAAGACATGTTCCAGTGGCATTCTCAAGTCAGGCTCTCTCTTTTTAAATGTACAAGCATTTTCATAAATTGGTGTGCTCAGTGGCTAGGGCCTTGTCTTAAGGGTACCCTTTTCTATTGTCCCAACACAGAGCAGTAGATTTCTCTTTAATGGTGCTAATCTCCTTGACAATCACTATTACTTTCTCAGTATTCACTGTGTCTCCAACATTAAACATGCTAACCCTTTACTCACCAAACTAAACATGCTTCATTCTTTTGAACAGTAGTCAGTAACCATAAAGCAACCAGAAGGCTATTCTGTTTTAAAATTTCCTCCACCAAACAAATTACTACATTAGTTTTAAATTTTACATTAAAGTTCTCAGGACATGAGCAGAATGCAGCCAGAATCTTTGCCAGTATATAACATTAATGCTGTCTAGTCCAGTTCCAAATAAATTCCTTGCCTCCTTCATGATCTGGGCTTCTCCCTTTTGAATTTACCTCAGTATTCAGGTCTTCTAAACACTTACCTGAATGACCCATTAAATTCAATTTTTGGAATTCTAGGACTTTCCTAGCCTGAAGATCCACACTCTTCCATTTCCTCCCACAAATCAAGTTTCAAGGTCTAAACATCATTTGGTCAAATTTATCACACCTAGACCCCAGTACTTGATAAGTATTCTGTATTAGTTGCCTTTCTTATTATCGTGACCAAAAACTGACAAGAATCAACTTAATAAAGGAAAGTTTATTTTGGCTCTAAGTTTGAGACCATAGTTCATCATGGTGAGGAAACCATTATGCAACAGCTTGCTGCATGCCTTCTGAAGGAAGGAAGCACAGAGACGAGACGTGACTCCTGGTGCCTAGCCAGGTTTCTCATTTTTATTCAGTGTAAGACTCCACCCCATGGGATTTTCCTTTGCACATTCATGGTGAGTATTCCCTTCTCCATTGAGCTTTTTTGGAAACACTCATGAGATACACTCAGATGGTCTACAAGGAATACAAATTCAGTCAGGTTAACAAAGAAGTCTAACTATTAGAGAGAGAAAATGTCATTCTTATTTAACTAAACCCTGACATTTCTGAGTTAGAAAGGACCTTAAAACTACACATTTTCTATAAACATAGTGTAGAACATTAGTCCTCATCATTATCAGAGCAAGCTTTCATCATTCCAAAACTAAAATTCTAGTAACTGATGCACTTGAATGGTCTGTGACTATTTCTTACACAACTTTTGTTGTGAAACATCAAGAAAATCAAGAAATCATTCCGCCTTTAAGGAGTTCATTTTCATTCTTGTAAGCTGTAAACATTTGACATTTCCTATGGTTTGAATGCCCCCTCCAAAACTCACATTGAAAATCAATCATTTTATCAATTTATCATTATTAAGAAGTAGGACTGGGCTGGAGGGATTGCCTAGTGGTTAAGGCATTTGCCTGCAAAGCCAAAGGACCAAGGTTCAATTCCCCAGGACCCACGTTAGCCAGATGCACAAGGGGGCGCAAGCATCTGGCGCAAGCAGTGGCTGGAGGCCCTGGCCGGACCATTCTCTGTCTTTTATCCCTCTCTACCTCTTTCTCTGTCAAATAAATAAAACAAATAAATTTTTAAAAAAGAAGTAGGACCTTTGAAGGTTTGAGTATGCCATGAGGGCTTTAAGGTCATGTATGGATTAATATCATTGTGACAAGGGTGGGTTGGTTATCCTAAGAGTGGTTTCCTCATATGACAGCTGAAGTTCATCCCAGTTTTTACTCAGATGTCTCTTAGATGTTTGTGTGCTCCTCCAGGCTCTGGGACTTTCTAGTCTCTAGAACTACAATCAACTATAGTTCTGTTGTTCATAATTTTCCTAATCTGTGGTATTATTTTATAGCAGCAGAAAATGGATTAACATGTGATTTCTTCTGCTTTTTATTGCTCTGCAAATGTAGGAAAATGTGGGTTATTTGAAATAGCTTCAAAATACCCTTCATTAGTTCTCTGTCTCAATCGATTTTGAATATGACCATCAAATGCTGTGCCTAGCATGACAGTTTTATAATGAAAAGCCCCATTGAAACTGTTTAACCTTTTGAATTATTTATTTATTACATATGCGTATGTTGTGAGTGCATGGGACAGGGTCTCTTTCCACTGCAATTGAATGTGTATCTGGCTTTAAGTACTCAACTAGGGAATTGAGCCCAGAGTGACAGCCTTTATAAGCAAGCACTTTTTAACCACTGACCTATCTCCCCAGGCCCATGAAACTATTTTAACAGCTTCCCTAGTGTATTAATTACTTCACTTTTTTCAGGGACAAAATACTTGACCAGAAGCAACTTAAGGAAAGGGTTTATCTCAGGTTATATATTGAGGATGTGCTGTTTTGAATGTATAGCCCTATAGACTCAGGTGTTTTATTAAACTTGAGCTTGTAATTTGAGTATCCAGCAGTGGGGCTAAAGAAGGTGTCAGTGGGAGTTTGGATCTTACAGTCCAGCACTCAAGTTTGTTTGGGAATGAATCTTGAACACAATTGATAGTGCTGCCCTGGACTCTTTAAGCCTGAAATAAACCCTTTTCCTCCCATAAACTGTGTCTGGTTGGAGGTTTATCCAGCAATGTGAAGGTAACTACAGCAGAGGATATAGTTCACACTCTTGAAGGGAAGGTATGAAAGCAGGAGAAAGAGGCCAGCTAGACACATCACACCCACAGTCAGAAAACATAGGGTGAAGAGGAAGTGAATCTATAAAACCTCAAGTCTCATGCCCGATTGACTCACTTCCTTTAGCAAGGTTCCGCCTCCAAAAAATTCACAACCCACCAAACAGCACTGCCAGCATGGGACCAAATGTTCAAACAGATTTGCCTACGGGGGACACTTTGTATTCAAACCACTACACAGAAACATCTCCTTCAGCTTTCCTTACCTTTCCTCCAGAAACACGAATTTCATGTAACAGGGCTGTGTGTTCTGCCTGATTTCACAGGACCCTCTGTCCTCACAACTGCTCTACCCATGTGTATCACGGCTTTCTCCTGCTGTTCACATTGCTGGCAGAAATTACCTGGCCAAGAGCAGCTTTTGAGAAAAAAGGGGTTTATTTTGGCTTTTAGACTTGAGGGGAAGCTCCATGATGGCAGGGGAAAGTGATGGCAGGGGAAAATGATGGCATAAGTAGAGAGTGGATATCACCCCCTGACTAACATCAGGTGGACAATAGCAACAGGAGAGTGTGCCAAACACTGGCAAGGGGACACTGGCTATAATACCAATAAGCCCACCCCCAACAACACACTGCCTCCAAAAGTGGTTAACTCCCTAATCTCCATCAGCTGGGAACCTAGCATTCAGAACACCTAAGTTTATGAGGTACATCTGAATCAAACCACCACACTTCACTCCTGTTCATAGTTCCCCTGAGCAAGATGCCCTGTCTAATAACCTATAGCCAGACTTTACCATTCTGAAGACCTTGCAGCATTTGCTATATGGACCAATATTTTGTCCATTTCTCCCAAATGTGAGGATGAAGTCACTTAAGACATGTACTTTATAGGAACCATTTGCAAGGTTTTAGTTAAGTGATAAAATTTTGTTGTGATCATAACAAAGAATTTAATTTCTATTCTTGATTACATAGATATAAGCCTGATTCTTCCCAAGACATACCTTCAGATCAATCCCACTTGTCCTAGTTCACAAATGCATTATATTATGGACTATGTAACATACTATGACGATGGCAAGGAGACATTTGATGATGGTTCCATTGACTATCCATCTGACATATCACAATTGTGTCAAGTAACTACTTAATTTTGGCCTACACCCAAATAAAGTTATCAAAATTATTTCTCTTAAAATTTATATGGTTGCAAACTATAATACACACAATACAGATTCATATATATATATATATATATATATATATATATTCATATATATTAATCTGTATAATACATATAATAATGCATATACATGTGTTTAATTCATCATGTACATTTATGTTGTGTATATTATATAAAATAATGTCATATAATTTTGAATTTTTCTTTTAATAGAAATGGAGTGGCTGGAGAGATATTCAGTGATTAAGGCACTTGCTTGGAAAGCCTAACAACCTGGGTTTAATTCTCAAATACACACATAAAGTAAGATGCGCAAAATGGCACATGTATCTGAAATTCATTTGTAATGGCTAGAGGCCCTGGGCATGCCCGTTTTCTCATTCTCTTTCTCTTCCCACCCTCTCTCTCTCTCTCCTTCCCTCACGGCACTTGCACATAAATAAAAATATAAAAGAAAACAGATTTAATCATATCCATTAAAATATATTATTGAGCTTGGGATTTTGATATTATAGTATTTACTTATGATCTCACTTTTAAAATTTTTCCTATTTAATTCATAGCCTTTAAGCATTTGATCTGACTTAATATCACATATATCCACAGTATATGGCACATAAAAAATGTCAATCAACTGTATAAAAAAATAAGTCAAAAATAAGGAAAATCCAGGAAAATGGGGAAAATACTCATTTTAATTCTAGTTCTATTGCTACTATTTAGCAAGCTGTTATTGTTTCATGAGATAATAGCTTACAAGATGTGGTGGGCAATTAAAATTTATGAAAATTTTGTTGAAACTCAGACTTATTTTACAATCTGATTTCTGTGTTACGGACTTTCCTCCAAGAGAGGAAGCAAGGTTTGATGACTTAACTATGTAGCAAGTGTTGAAGAGAACCACTGCCCAGCCCTCAGTCACTCTACACTACGCCCACACAGCCCAGGCAGCTACAGGTTTCTCAGTTCTCCCTGCTTTTCTGTGTTTTTCTACAGACTACTCTCTAAAAGAAGAAAGTGAGATCTATTTAAGTGAGATTATTTTATTCCATGGATTGAAGGTTTGTTTTTTACATACACTACATACACCATAACATTCTTTCATTCAGTTTTGTATGTATTCAGAACAATACTTTCATAAAGAAAGAATGCTCTGGGCTGGAGAGATGGCTTAGGGGTTAAGGCGCCTGCCTCCTAAGCCTAAGAACCCAGTTCCAATCTCCAGCAGTTCCAATCTCCAGGTCCCACATTTAGCCAGATGCAAAGTGAGGCAAGGGCACATGCCACACTTGCCCACAAGGGGGTGCACATATCTGGATTTCATTCACAGCAGCTGAGAGACTGCTGGCATGCCCATTCTCTATCTGTCCCCTCTCTCTCTCTCTCTCTGTGTCTCTCTCTAAAAATAAAAAATGAAAATGAAAAAAGGACTATTTAACAAAAAAGAAAGAAAGAATGCTTTATAGGTCAAAATTATTATCTCGTCCTCATCTTATGTTTCCCTATATAGTCCCTCTTGGAATATGATGATGAGAAGGGATGAAGAGCATTAACTATGTTTCTTTCATAGTTGCTCTGAAAAACAATCTATTAATTAAAAATTCACATTATTTAGCTGTGTTTTTCAAGACAGGTATATTGAGATATGGGTTGCTTGGAATTTTTTGTTGAAGGTTCAATGTATGATTAATGTGTTTTTTAGAAAAATCAAAATCAGTAATAATTTATAGTTTGGTCCCATGATAAAAATCCGAGATAGTGTAGCTGTTCCCTCTAACTTTCAGAATAAGCATGTCGTTAAAGCCAAAATTTCCCAAAGTCTTAGTTCTAAATTGTTTGTATATAGAAGAATTAATTCACTTGCTGCAAAGAGGCACAACTAATTCTCCTGTAATTAAAGAGATTAATTAGATTTCAGCATTGTTATCTAAAGATTGAAGCTGCCATATATGTTACTGATTTCTAATTATTTATATAAACCTCAAAAGAACAGTATGTTTAATTTGATGCAGCAACATGCTATTAATGAATCCATATGACAAATAATAAATTAGTTTTTTGAGAAAATAACTCTCAAATTGTATTGTATTCAGAAAAATTCTGTCGTATGGATACTTTCCCTGTCAAACATTATATTATCTAGTGATTTATATTTCTTTTTTTTTATTGAGTGTGTGTGTGTGTGTGTGCTCACCTATGTGACATCTGGAGACACAACTCTGGTAGTCCCAGGCCCCTCATGATTACATAGGAAGTGCACCTAACCACTGAGCCAACTCTGCAGCCCCATTTCTTATTTCTTATGTAATTCAACAAACATTTAACAATCTTTTCAGCCTTAAAAAAAATTCCAACATCTCTCTGTATACACAATTTTAGATGAAAATGTCCCACTATATTATTTCTATATAAGATATCTTGGATATCTGCTAGTATTGTCACTAGCAAGACATTTAGCGTTATTAGAAATTGCAGGTAGGCACAGTGGCACACACCTGAAATCCTTGGTTTCCTAAGGAAACTGAG
Organism: Orientallactaga sibirica; assembly: GCA_036365145.1. Taxonomy (NCBI): domain Eukaryota; kingdom Metazoa; phylum Chordata; class Mammalia; order Rodentia; family Dipodidae; genus Orientallactaga; species Orientallactaga sibirica. Next base: position 10,130,885 of record JAEOAD010000060.1, on the reverse strand, counting down.
GCAGGAGGATTGCTGTGAATTTCAGACCAGCCTTAGCTACATCATAAGATTCTCTCTAAAAACATTTTAAAAAACAGAAAAAATTAAGAAGACTCACTAATTATTTTCTCAACAAAAAGTAAGATGAAAAGTATATAAGCATGATTTAAATGTCTCTAATTGCTTTGGCAAGAACCTCTAATTCTATGTGTTAGAAATTGTGTGTAGTATATGTGGTATGAATGTATGTATGTAAGTAGTGTGGTTTCAAATATGTTCATCCCATGTATATGTAGGGAGAGGCCAGAGACAGATGCCAGCTGTCTTCCCCTACTGCTCTTCCACCTTACTTCCCTGAAATGAGTGTCACACTGAACCTGGAGCTTGTATGTATGTATGTATGTATGTATGTATGTATGTATGTATTATTCATTCATTCAACCAGCTGACCAGTGAGCCTCAGCAATCCTCCTATCTCTGCTTCCCTCAGCACTGAGATTTAAATTTTGCATGGCCATGCTTGGCATTTTACATGTGTGCTGGTATCACATTTAGAACCTTGAGCTTGGACTGGAGAGATGGCCTAATGGTTAAGATACTTTCCTGTGAAGCCAAAGGACCTGAGTTCTGTAGGGCATGGTTGAAGGCCCTCAGGTTAGTGAAGTTTTAGGCAGACCTGAGCTGTCAGGAATGACTAAGGGCCCAGGACCCTGATGTTGCAGTGAACCTAAACCCCAAGAATCTTGAGACTGGCAGGAGTGAGGCCCCAACCTGGGGCACCTAGATATTCTAATAAGACTTAGGTTTCACTTTCCACAGAGCCTTATAACCTTTGTCTTCTTAAATCACTCTATGTTAATAAGATATCAGCCAGCAGCCTTCACACAGCCAATACCCCTGTGACCCATACCCCATACCTCTTCCCACCACTACATGAACAAGCCAATCCCCCTGTGACCCATACCCTGCACCTCTTCCTGCCACTACATGAACATTTGTAACCCCACTCCCCTGGCAAATAAATGAGCTGTCCTCCAACAGTCTCCCAGGTGTTTCTTCCCATTACACTCATGGCCACTCAAGACCCTGCTCCCCCATTGCCTGGACATTTATGGTGAACCTTGGCCTCAGGGATCCCAGGAACCACAGAGTTAAATTCCCCAGGACCCACATAAGCCAGATACACAAGATGCTGCATGTGTCTGGAGTTCATTTGCAGTGGCTAGAGGCCCTGACGCACTCATTCTCTATCTGCCTCCTTGCTCTCTCAAATAAATAAAATAAATGAATAAATAAATCCTCAAACTTGTGCAGCAAGTGCTCTTACCTGCTCAGTCATCTCCCTAGCCCTGTGAGAATTCCTTAGAGAAGTTCCTTGGGGAACCTAGCTACTTTGCTCCAAGTATTATGAAAAATAGTATGTGTCAATAAACCCATAATTTATTTTACTACACATAACACCACACAGAAAATCACATTACCCTAAAACAAAAGAAGCAAAAACTAAAATTAAAATATTAAAAAAATAAAGAAGGCTGGAGAGATGGTTTAGCAGTTAAGGTGCTTTCCTGAGAATCCTAAGAACTCCTGCTGGAGTCCTCCAGATGTATAAGCAGAGACAACAGTGACTCAAGCATGCAATGCCAGGTATGCCCACAAGGGAGAGCATGCATCTGGAGTTCCTTCACAGTGGCTGAAAAGTCCTGGAGCATCCATTATGTCTCTCTGGCTCTTTCTCTCTTTCAAATAAATAAATAAAGTAAGCCTGATTCATCTGAATGGTGACTAACAATCAAATAAATTGAAAACAACATATTCAGTTATTTCCTTAATGTCCAATAAAGTAACATGAAATGTCTATTTTCTTTGTTCATACTATTTCTTAAAATTTAAATGTGCTATTTTCCAGTTCTTCCTACCCTTTCCTCTCTTCTTCTCTTCTACTTTTTATATCCTCTCTCAAACAGGTAATTTTTTTCACCAGCTATGCAACTCATAGTTGCCCTTCAAAACTGTGCCAAAATTTCATTATTATCCCATGTTTAACACCTACAAGGCTATTAGCAGTCCTAACTATAAATACTCAATAATCACTGATGAGTTCTATAAAACAGCTCATACATTCTCTAAAGTTAGGAAAGAAAGTTTTAATTTTTCTGAACTTTGTAAATAAATATGTTATAAACACACAGCAGGTTATAATTTCATATACAACTATGAGTTTTCTAGGGCTTGACAAGAGAAATGTATTCCCTTACAATTTTAAAAACTATAAATCTAAAATCAAAGGCAAGCAGAGACATTTTCCCACAGAAAGCTCTAGCAAAAAAGTTTCCTTGCTTCTTTTAGCTTCTGGTTTTGGTCTTACATGAAACTTTTACTCCCCTGGGCAAACAAAACACATATCTGTTAGACAGGTCAGACAGTCTAATGAAAAAATGAGTAAAAACAAACGAATAAATAAAGCAAGCTCTGGGTTCAGTGTGACACTCTGTTTTGGGGAAATAAGGTGGAATAACAATAGAGGAGCACATGTGACATCTGCCTCTGGCCTCTACATACATGTATATGGGATGAACATATCTGAAAAAACACTACATACATACACATTTGTATACATACACCCCAGGTAGGATGCAAAGGACACACCAAAACGTGATTGCATCAAAGCCTAACTTGGTGAACCAATGACTTTATTGGGGTCTTTATATTACAGAGTAGGGGTGAAGTGTTACTTAAAGGAATGTGCTTGGCTCCATGACAGTTTCATGAAGAAAAAGCCCAACCCAGCCAGGTGGCAAGTCATGGAAGCTGGAGCTCGTAGTATGGCTTGCAGACATCTTGGCTGGTTATAGATTCTATCCCATCCAGCTGTGTACTACTTCTATAAACTGGTGGAGGGCTCTTGTGATTGTCTTAAGTTTCAGGACTTTCCTCAGACTTGTGAAGACCTCAACCTTGAGCTTTCCTCCAGGATGTAATGCTTCCACTGGGAGGACACTGTTTTATAACAGTTGGCAATCCTGGGCAATCTGGTGCCTGGCATCACTCCTACATCTGCACCTATGGTCACATGGCTTTCATGCAAATGTACAAACATGTTTCTCTTATAGAAGCAAAGTCCACTAGATTAGGATCCACCCCGATCCTCCATGCTCTTATTTTAACTTAATTACTTCTACAAAGGCTGTTTTTCCCCCTTAATAAATCACATAAAATTATGGGAAACTGGGATTTGAATTTAACTTTTAGGTAGTACTGTAGTCTAACTCCTGTATTCTTTACAATTTATGTCCTTTCAAATAAAAAAATATTTTCATGATGTAAAAACTATCCACCAAAGTTTAACTTATTTAAATTATAAGATTTTGAACACAGAATCCTTCCAACACTATTAATTCAAGTAGGAATCATTCAATAGAACTACCTTGAGACAAAATGTCTCTCCATCTGTGGATTGAAGGTACAAAATGAGTTATCTACTTTCAAAATATAATGAGGAGAAAGGCATAGCATAGAGCTAGAATGGCAATCCTATTCCATAAAGGCAAATTAGAAGAAAAAAATGCTGGCAACATTTCAAAGAAGTTCACAACATCTGGGTGAGTTTTTTGTTGTTGTTGTTGTTGTTTTTGGGGGGGTAAACAAGAAGGCAAGCATCAGTGAAATTGAAGTATAGTGGCAAGAGACATATATATCTAAATCCTCCCTTTCTGTGTGTATATGTAAATGTACATAGTTTATAAAAAATATTATGTACAGGCTGAAGAGATGGCTTAGTGGTTAAGGACTCAGGTTCACTTCTCCAGGTCCCACGTAAGACAGATACACAAGGTGGTCCATGTGTCTGGAGTTTGTTTGCAGTGGCTAGAGGCCCAGGCACACCCACTCATTCATTCTCTCTCTCTCTCTCCCTCCCTCCCTCCTCCCTCTGTTCTAAATAAATAAACAAGTAAATAAAGAAAAATAAAAATATTATATATAAAGTAGGATCATTTTGTTCTTATCTAAAAAATTGTGGGGTATATATTAAAGATAAAATATAAGAATTAATTAGGTTCAAAGATCAATAGGAAAGTGAGGAAACAAGTAAGTGATTTTTCAACTTGAATCAGAGAAGAGAGATAAGATATAAGTGAAGGGAATGGAGAGAGGACCTGTAGCTATGTTTTGTCTTCCAATGTGAGAGTATACAGTATGAGCACAAGATGGCTGCAGGAGCCCAGTACATATAGGACTCTAGCAGGTATCTACTACACTGTGACCTACCTGAGGGGAGGAACTGCCTGTCATTTCCTTTGTTATGAGTAATTAGGATAATACCTCACTGAGAATTTTTGCCTGGAAAAATGCGGTGAGTAAATAAATCTAATAAGCACTGTAATTTAGATATTCTGGAGACTGGTAATCAATGAGAAGAGTTTGAAGGTTTGGAAGATAGTTCATTACAAAGATAGTGAAAGGAAAAGTTAAGTGGGTTAGCCAATTTGGTTTCTGGTGGCTGAACATATTGCCACCTATTTTTCTCTGTGAAATAAAATGTAGGATTGTATATTGAGAGTAAAGGGGGATGGAAAGGAGTGAAGATTTGAAGTAGTTCTAAAAAAGCTGGAAAAGGGAGTTTAAAACAGGAAAGTTGTAGGATTGGCAGGAAATATTGGAAAAGCCTGGCTGTGACTTATGAGCATAAAATATTCAAGAAAGATTAAACAGCACTGGTATATTACTAACGGTATTCACCATTAACAAGGACTTATTATTTAAATGATCTACATGATCTTTGTAAAAGGAATTCATATTGCAATGATTTCACATCCAACTTGCCTTTAATTCAAATGTTATATTTCAGTGTAATCTCTTTTCTAGGAAGAAAATTTCAAAAAAGTTTCCTATTCTTACAGAAATGTTTGTAGGTCAAAGTCAACAAATTGATCTGTTTGAGTTTGCATACATGAAGGTGAGGTTTGAAAATAAGAATTGATACACTAGGATTTTTACCAACATATCTTAGTTTTATTCTTTTTATCTTTTCATTCTGAAGTGTACTCTTTATGGATTCATATATACTGGGGATGCTTAAAAAAAATCTAATAGCCATTGAGAAATGTTCAGTATTTGGCTGCTTTTAAAATCCGTGGCCTGCATGTTGCCAGAATGCTTTTTTGAGCGACACTCTGAGTTATGTTGTGTCGGAAGCCCATCACTTCACAACCTGACTGATGGATTCTTGGCACCACTAGGATCAATGTGTGATGAAATATTTATGATGTTAAGCAATCTATTTTGAGCAAGTTCACACTCAAGCCTATAAATGGATTTTATTAATGAAAACTAACAACTTTTTCTTAAATCACACACACAGAGCAAGGTAAAACTGACAAATATTTGTATTGTCAATTAATTGCATTACTGGTTATAAAGATATACTTTTTCATTTAGAATATGTAAGTTTTCTACTTTTCACTGTCTCAATACCATATATTGTGTGATGGTACAGATATCATTATACATAATAAGCCTTAGCCTAGTACAAAACTCTGTACAGAAGACCGCCTCATCCTCATTGTTTTGATCTGAAATAAGATTACTGGAACATGCTTGAGGTACTAAGGACACAAATGCCAGCTGAATAATAAAATCAGCCACTGTGTTAGAGATGAATAAGAGATAAATAAATACCTTCTTAAGTCCCAGTCTCAAAATGGGCACAGACAGGAGGTAGTAAATGAAACCATAGATGGACTGGCTATCACAAAAGAGGGGTCAAGGAAGTTATCAAAGGAGAAATGAGTCAGGGAAGGTGGCACACACCTTTAATCCCAGCAGTCAGGAGACAGAGATAGGAGTATGATTATGACTTCAAGGCTACTTAATGAATTCCTGGTCAGCCTGAGCTAGAGTGAGACCCTATCTTAAGAAAACAAAAACAAGGGCAGCACAGATGGCTTAGTGATTAAGGCGTTTGCCTGCAAAGCCTAAAGGACCTCAGTTTGATTCCCCAGAACCCTCATTTAGCCAGATGCACAAGGTGGCACATGTGCCTGGAGTCCATTTGCAGTGGCTGGAAGCCCTGGAGCACCCATTCCTTCTTCTCTCTCTCTCTCTCTCTCTCTCTCTCTCTCTCTCTCTCCTCCACTCCCCTCACTCTTACAAATAAATATTTTTTTAAAAAAAAAAGGAGGCAGAAGTGGAAAAGAAATGGGATCTGAAATGGCTTCATAGTACAAAATTTTTGGCTATCAGACAAGGAGTAATGAACCTCAGAGACAGAGAATGGGGAACAAATAGAATATGTATGGCTATGAAAGAGCAGAATTCTTGGGGAGAGACTACTAGGAATGTGTGCATAGGCCCTAAAGTAGTGGAACATAAATAGATGTAGACATAGAGAAACTGAAGAAGGAGCAAGTTACGATTACAAATTACTTTTAGGTATCATACCCAAGTGCTTTGGCTTAATCAGTCCTCTGAGCTCTCCATAGAACTTCTATGTATTTAATCTTAAGTGACCCCAAAGACCTAGATAGGAATGGTTTTGCCAGCAGCTTGTGGCACTAACTGGAGAAGGCAAATGACAGAACCTTTAAGAGGTGGGGACAGACAGGAAGAAGCCAGGTGTGGTAGTTTGAATGTGAAATGTCCACCATAGCCTTATGTGTTTGTGATTAAGCCTCAAACTTGATCCCCAGCTGGTGGAGACAATGTGAGGGGCAGCCTTGATTGAGGAGGTGTGTCATTGGGGGTGAGCCTTGAGATTTCTTAGTCCAGCCTCACTGGGTATAAAAGAGTACTCTGGGGCTGGAGAAATGGCTTAGTGGTTAAGGCATTTGACTGAAAAGCCAAAGGACCCATGTTTGATTCTGCAGGACCCATGTAAGCCAGATGCACAAGGGGCACATGCATGTGGAGTTCGTTTGCTGTGGCTAGAAGCCCTGGTGTGCCCATTCTCTCTGTCTCTCTTCTGTCTCTCTATCTCTGCTTACAAATAAATAAATAAAATTTTTTTAAAAAAAAAAAGAGTACTCTGGCTGTTTCCTCCCAGCTGAAATGACAAGATGTGATGCTCCAGGTGAATGCTCTGCCATGCTTTCCCTACCATGGTGAGGCTTCCTCTCAAAACTGTAAGACAAAGTAACCCTTTCTTGCCATTAGCTGCTTACGGTAAGGTACTTTTAAAAATATATTTTATTTATTTATTTGAGAGAAAGAGGCAGAGAGAGAGAGAGAGAGTATGGGCATGCTAGGGCCTCCAGCCACTGCAAACGAACTCCAGATGCATGTGCCCCCTTGTGTATCTGGCTTACATGGGTCCTGGAGAATTGAATTGGGATCATTTGGCTTTGCAGGCAAATGCCTTAACCACTAAGCCATCTCTCCAGCCCGATGGTCAAGTATTTTGTCCCACAGAGGAGAAGGCAAGTGTTACACCAGGACATTTTTAGTCATCACGAGATAAGCACTTTCATTCTACCACGTTTCTAACATGATGTTCTGTCTCACTATATGCCCAGAGCAATGAGGCCAAGTAATCATACAATGAAATTTGAAATTATGACCCAAAGTAAATCTTCCTTCATTTTAAGTTATTTAGCACATGTTATCACTGCAACCGAAAGCTAAGACAGAGGGAAATAAAAGAATAGTGTTCTAAGTCTACTTTAACAAAGACTACCAGTGAAATAATTCAAACAACCACAGTTTATTGTTTCAAGGTTCTGGAAGCTGTACCTCTGGGTGCTGCTAGTGTGGTTCCTTCAGTGGACTCCAAGGGGTATGTTTCCTGTCTCTGATATGTGTTCCTATGGTTTCCTGAGAATGATCTTCATTCCTTGGCTGGCAGGAGCATAACTCCAACCTTTGCTTTCATGTTCTCACAGCATTCTCCCTATATGAGTGTCTGTGTTCAGTTTTCTCTTGTTGATACTGATATTAGTCATATTGTATTAAAGGCTCACTCAAAAGACTTCATTTAATTGATGCACTTTAATATGAGATCACATTGGTATATACTAGAGTTTAGGTCTCTAATGTATCTTTTAGGGAAATATAAGTCAACGTATAACAACGAAACAGAGTGGGAAGGAGATGTTGGAGAGGGGTAGCATTAACTGTCTTGATGACCAAATGGATTGAAAATGATGGAAGTAACACCTGATGAAAAGGGAGAGAAAGTAAAAAAGGCATAATGAAAAACCCAAGGAAAGAATATTCACAGGCATACAGAGGAACACATAAGACAAGAAGAGATATAGACCATCTCAGTGGGTAGAAGATGGTATTGTCTAATGTGAAACATGTAGAGACCTGGAAGATAGGATTGTAACACAGTTATTTCACAACAAATAGATCAATCATGGTCCTTAAAAGACTTGTGTAGTGTTAACTTGTTAAAGCCTTGTTCCCCAGCTTCTGGCACTATGGCAAAGTGGTGGAAACTTTGAGATGGATAACTACTCTAGGCGGGTAGGCCCTCAAAGGGCATTGTGGAGTGCTTGTCACTTCCTTTCTCTATTTCCTGAGCACCAGTGAGGTGAAGAACTTGCTGCAACAAATGAACTCTAATATGATGTGTTGATACAAAGGCAATCACAACAAAAGATCCAGAGTCTGAAACATCTAAAACCATGAGCCAAAATAAACTGGTCCTCCTTCTACATTGATTGTACTAGATTCCTGTTACAGTGATGGAGACTGACCTAACTGGCTTGGCAATAAGGTGCTGTATAAAGTCAAGGATTATTTTTAGGAAGAGAATTATTGGCCATCGTGTATAAGAAAAGAGAGATTTTAGTGGATGGAGTCAGGACTAGGAGAAAAGAAATACATTACATTTGGAAATAGGGCCTCATTTCCAGTGATGTGGGTTTTAAGATGCATAATTGTGCTTTAAGCTGTAACACTGAATAGAAGGAAAAGAGTGACAGGTTAGAGGAGGTTACATCTGATAGCATTTTTGTGCTCTAGGACAAAATGGGACCATGAGTTAGACAGAGCACTGGCATGTTGGTAGCATGTCCAAGGTCTCTTTACCCAGTTGCTGTCGACGTCCACACTGACATGGTTCTTTACACCTCAGCACAAGTGTCACCAGTGCTGCAGGTCCTCTTAGAGAACCTGGTACATCTGTTTTATATGTCATACTTATCATGAAATTACTGTTTGGTTGATGCTTCAAGTTACTAACCCTCTGAAAACTCGATTTCACAAATAAATCTTACATACATACATACACACACACACACACACACACATATATATATATATATATGACAATATCTCCTACAACCTTGTAATGAGAAAGAAACTAGGATTTTAAAAAACTACTAATCCATGTGAAAGGAGAGAAAGGAAATGGCTTTACAGCAGAGAAATTCAAATCTATATTGAATTTGAGCCCATAATATTCCTATTTATAATCTTAAATATTTTTGCATTTTATTCCCATTAAGAATAGTTGAATAAATTGAAGAAAGTAATAACAGCTTGGTAATTATAGATCCATAAAAGAATGAAATATTGTATGCCACTTGTGTGGTTTTTGAAATAATTATATATATATACAAAATAAACAAGTTTATTCATTTTAACTTGAAGTAAAGGAGATTCAAGTTAGAATATTTTAAAAGAAGCAAATACTTTCCAATTTAAAAAGTTGACTCAAACATTCATTTTATATTTCATATGTCATTTATTTGATTTCAGCATTAAACTTTGTAAATTCTTAAGGTTTTGTAACTAATAAAATGCCTTTGTTTGACTACATGAAAGCCAGATTTTATAAAAATCCTATGTAATCTACCTAGCACAAAAAAATTGAAACTAGGACTCGAGAGATGACTCAGTGACTAAAGGTACTCAATTGTGAAGCCTGACGGCCAGGGTTGAAATACCCAGTACCCACTTAATGCCAGACATACAAAGTGGCACATGCATATGGAGTTCTTTGACAGCAGCAAGAGGCCCTGGTGTGCTCATATATTCTCATTCCCTTTCTCTTTCTCTTTGCCTGCTTGAAAATAATAAAAAGATTGAAAATAATGAAGGGGAGAAATAATAATCCTAGTTTGCAATGCTAATATAAGGACACAGGAATCAGCATTAGGTTTTTCATGAATGCAAAGTCACCACTTCTCTAATAACTTGATATTATATTAGGTAATTTATACTTTTCTCATTTTTTTTTTTACTAGAAAACTGTCTGGAGTTTATCATTTAAGTAATTGTGAGTCTGTTTCAGAAAAACTAAACTAAAGTACCCAGAATTCAAAGATCTGGGCTGAGAGCTGCTGTAAGCTTCAGGCTGACCCTGGAGGAATACATGGCACTGTCACAGGGAATCCATTTATAGAACATTCTTGGTGCCATAACCTCTAAACAATTCCTGCTGCCATAACTCATTTATTGACTTATATGTGCTTCAGCAATCATGTATAAATGTAACCTTCATAAATTTTTAAATTTTTATAAATGGAATTATTATAAAGGAAACATGATATATTACAGAGAATCCTTTGGTAAACCAGTGAAAACTTTCACAAAGATGAACTTGATATTTTACATTTTCTCTGCAACCCCAACTTCATTTTTAAGATTCTAAGCTCAACCAAGTATCCTTTTAACTATACAAAAATTACTATATAAATAGTCTTGCCATTATATAAACTTCTTTCTTAATCAGTACTTTAAGGAAATTTCAAAGTTGTTCAAAAACAAAAATCCCTACATGGTAAGCATATAATCAAATGATTAAAACATATTTTTAAATAAAAATATAAAAATTATCTAGACGGGGGTTTAGAAATATAAAAACAAAAGCTTAGCATCAAAAGGAGTTTCTCTGTAGGTATTCTAAGGATTTCTAAAGCAGCACTTCTCAAATATTCATGTGCTGAAACATCACCTGGGGATGTGTGGAAGCAGAGGTCTGGAATGAGGCCTGAGATTCTAAATGACTACCACCCTCTAAAATCAAGCTGTGTCAGGGGTCTGAAGGTCACAGGTCATACACAGAATAGAAATACTTTTCATCTCTGGACCAGTATGTGCATTTCTTGAAAATACTCATGTTGTAGTAATTCAAGGTAAAATGCAGTTTACACAACAACCCAGAATTGATGGTTTCAAAACCAAATACTATGAAGTTAAATCTGAAAACTTAAATTAGAGCAAAACCTCTTAAAAACAAAACATTTTATCAACCGTTTTGAAATTTGAGTCACGGTCAAAATTAAGCAAACCTTTTTTCCATTGGGAAAAAAGGAAGAGTGAGTATGTGGCCGTGGTAACTTGTCCTCAGACATTCAGTATGTCTGACAATGTCGCCCAGTGAGGAACATGGAGTAACGGGCAAACCAGTGAGGCAGCACAGAAAGCTCAGCATCCCAGTGTGGAGGTACCTCCCTCAGTAAAGTACTTCCCTGAGGTCAATCCCCAATATGCCCAGAAGGGCTAGGGGTGATGGGGTTCTCTGTAATCCCAGTTCTGGAGGCAGAGACAGGAGGATTGCTGGAGCTCACAGGCCAGCCAGTTTAGCCTAACTGATGATCTCTAGAGCAGCCAGGGACCCTGTCTTAAAGAAAGAAGAACCGTGGTCCTGCGAGTAACTCCTGAGATTGTTTCCTGGCTTTTACACACAAGTGTGCCAGCACATACGTGGGCACCCACACACATATAAACACACACCACACACACATATCAAAAAAGGGGGGGGGGAGCTTATAAACTTCAAAGAATCTCTGATTTCTTTATATTCCCTAAATTAACTTCCATAAAGACAAAAGAATTACCATAGTTCATTAAACTAGGTCCATGCTAGTGAAGTACTCAGCTAAATTATTGAAGAGAATGGCAAGAACAATGAACTCCCAAGCCAATTTCGTGTCTTACTGGTCCTGGGCTGTGTGATAGATGCACATTTACTCCCAACATAGATAAAAACGTGACATGTACCTTCACAGGTGTTTGCTTCTACAAGTAGATTTATTTTTATAGAAGACATAACAGATTACTTCTCATTTAACCATGCCAAATGCAGGCAAGCAATGGACCCTAGTGCTTTTAAAAGATGTCATTAAATTGACTTCCAAGTTCAGATTACACTTCAAATCTATCAGGGTTTAGGGCAAATGGTATATTCAACTCTACCAAGAAGTCAATGACTGACTAAACAGTAAGAAAAATAAGGAGCAGAAACAGGAATGAGGTGTTACTAACAGGACAGCTCACAATATAAACTGATAACAGGATAAAAATATACAGATGTTTCAAAAACTGGCAAAACTTTATATGAAATTATTCAGTTATAAAACCCTTTAAAGGACTTTTAGTTCTCCTCACTGAGTTTCCAGATGAAATAAAAAATATGGGTATGTTATGCCCCTCAAAATGCCCTCTAAATGTTTATGTTTATGTGCATACATGAGTGCTACTCTCACCATTGGTCAAAACGTTTCTTTTTGTAGATGGTAATGCTCATCAAAGGGCTGAACTTAAGTGACTGTCTTGTGCTTAATGCTAATCAAGACATTTCCATCACATCCTCCAAGTTTCAGGGAATACTGAAGAAAAATGGCAAAGAAGGAATGGAAGAGCCAGAGGACAGGAAGAGCGCTGTGGAACATTGTTTTCCAGACATGATGTGGCTGTCACACATGGTCTCTCTCACAGCTGTTAATGAAGAAGGATAGGGGAAATCTAGCTTTTTTTAAAGGCAGTTTCAGTTAAGGATTGAGGCTCAAAGAGAACCATAAGATGTCACCTCACTTGACCTGGAACAAGAAAGGAACTCTTGACAAAAATGGCGTCTAATCAACACGTACCTACAGCACCACCTGCTGGCCACTGTCTACTGTGCTACCTGGGTGGCCTGACCCTTAGGTTCATGCTCCAAATTTACCAGCCAATCAGGTCTTCCCCTCACATACCTGAATCTAATGCTATAAAGGCTGCTGCCTTCCAGCCCCCTCCTCCCTTCTCTTCTGGCCCAACCCCAGGCTTAAGTGTATCATTGACTCTAAAAAGGATTGCTAGAAGTTAGTATTTTGACATTCCAGGTCAGAAAAGAGGAAAATGAGTTTGTGTATTAATTATCTGCAGTGTTTAAGCTGTAGTGTTTATTCAATGACGATGTCAGAGAAAGTATTTGTACTGACAGTTCAGGAATGTATTTAGAAAGGGGAAGATTAAGTAACTTGGTCTAATAAGCAGGAACCAGAATGTACTGGTTTGAGGTCTTTCAGGATGAGTACAATTAAGCCATAAGAAAATTATAAATTAGGTATGTAATTTTATGTGTCTATGTCAGTCAGCTCAAGGATGTTCCTTCTAGGCATATCTGTGATGAGTTTTTTAGGGGGAAGAGAGATTAGCATTTGAATCAGTACCTCATTAGTGTGGGCCAAAATCACAATGCATTAAGAGCCAAAATGTAATTTAAAAAAAAAAATACAGGCTGGACAGATGGTTTAGTGGTTAAGGTGTTTTCCTGCATAGCCAAAGGACCCAGGTTCAATTCCCCAGGGCCCACGTAAGCCAGATGCATAAAGGGACGCATGAATCTGGAGTTTGTTTGCAGTGGTTGAAGGCCCTGGTGCACCCACTCTCTATATACCCCCTTCTCACAAATAAATAAGATAAATAAATACATTTTTTTTAAAAAATGGGAAAAATGAATTCTCTCCCTCTTCTCATTGCTCTCTCCCTTTCTTCATTTTCTCCTTCCTTCAGAGATTGCTGATACTGGTTCTTTAGTCTGTGGACTCCAGGATTTACACCAAGACTGCCCACCCTTCCAGTAATTCTCAGTCTTTTAACCTGTGTCTGGAAGTTGCAGCATGGCTTCCCAACATTTCTGGACTTCAGAATGTGATTGAATTATACCATTCGCTTTCCTGGTTTTCTTGTTTGCACACATCATGACCATGTCATGAAATTTTCTACCTCCAGAATTAAGTAAGTCATTCCCATTATTTCTTATCTCTATCTGCTTATCTAATTTATCTACCACTTTCTACCTATCTCCTTAACCTATTGAGTTGATGCTTTCACCATCCATCAAGCTTTCCACCTGTCCATTTGTCCATGCACCAATCTATCCATCCACGCATCCGTCATCTATGTGTATTGTTTGTTTATTTGGGGAACTCCAATTAATAAAGCTGTCCCAGGCCCACTGAATGAAAAAGCCACCATTGACATTTTATACCATTTCTTTACTTAACTTATTCTCTAGACACAGTTAGATTAATACATTAATAAAGTATGTCTAATAAGACACTACATTCAAAATCAAATTTAAACTCTAAATATTGTTTGAATTCAAATCCCATAGTCTGCTTGTTTACTTATATATATACATATTGCTTTTACATGTTTTTGTTTTACTATTACATACTCAAAGAACAGGTAAAATACTGTTTCATGGATTAAATAAATATCTCAGTGCTGGATATAAAGCTAGATGTATGAAGGTGAGTAACCATCAGTAACTTTTCTTAGAAAACAGAATATACTCCTATAAAGGACTTCTCCCAAATTACGGATTTAATTGTGGTTTTGTTTCAGCCCTCCATCCCCACCTTCTAAAAATATGCTGAGAAGAGAAATAGTGCCTGAGGAAGTCCTGGGCACTGACCAAGACAAAGCCTTATCATTCAGGCCACTGAGGTTCCTAATCTACATATGCATATTCCTGGCTTATTCTGCCCCTTAGGGAGACTGTAATGCTGCTGGATCTTGGGATTTGGCTGTGAAATGTCCCCTGGGAGTCTCTATGTTGTTACACTTGATCCCCAGCTGGTAGTGCTATTTGGATAGATTATAGAATCTTTAGGAGGTAGGGCATCACCGGAGGATGTGGATCACTGGGGGATAAGCTCTGGGATTTACAGCCCTTTCTGGCTCCTTTGTTTTTGCTTGTCTATGGGATCTAAGCAGCTACTCCATAGAGATGTTTACCACCAGACCTTCCCTGCCATGATGCACTTGATCCTTTGAGTTGTGAGAGAATAAACCTTCCTTTCCTAAAGTTGTTTCTATCAGATAGCCTCTCAGATAACTAAGAAATGCCTAACAGACTGAGAATGACTCTCTATCCCACTTTTGATCCAAACTGTAAATAAATCCATGAGTTCCCTCTTACATTCTTTACATTCTTTTCTCCTGATATTGAAAGGGACTAGACCCAAAACCATGCCTTTTTGGCTGGGTCTCCCAGTACCAATATTTTTTTGAAAATTATTTCATTAAACGTTTTCTATTGAACCATTCTTGATTTTCTCTTACTAATATAAGGTTCAAAGAAGCATACATTATGTATACTTTGGCAAAATAATTATATGCTATTTTATAGACTCTCACATGGCATTATTTTCTAATTATCTTAATCTTCCCTCACCTTTGAAAACTGTTTAATTCTTGCACTGGGGAGGTTGAGGCAGGTAGCTGGGAGATTTGAAGCCATTCTGGGTTACATAGAACCTATCTGAAAACAAACAAGTATTTTTACATTACCTTACATTATTAAATTAGAACATTTATTCTAATTAAAAATAAATCCATTTTCTTCACATTTTGTCATTTCTATTGTTTCTCTGGATGATGTTATCTCTGCCTATAACTCTGTTAAATTTCCTGTGGTTGATTCACTTTTTAAGGCTATTTATGATTACAGTGTGAATATGAAATGTCCTCTATACATTCATCTGTTGAATGCCCAGATGGAGAACTATTCTGTGAGGTGGCAGAAACTATAGAAGTAAGGGCCAGCTATTGAAAGGAGGTAGTGCTGGCATCCTTTTGAGGTTAAATCTGTCCCCTGGTCCCTTCCTCTTTTCTGCCTCCAGTCCCTGATGGAGTATAGAAGTTTCTCTGCCACATGCTTCTGATGACATTGTCAGGCAGGAGGTCAGCTCCAGGAAGGACTGACCACTAGCAACCCCCTTCCAAATAGGACCTAAAATATAGGTGGTGATTGTCATGCCAGCTGAACAAGACAGTGGTCCAAAACAGGACATACAGAACAATAATTGGTGGGGTTTTACTCTAATGGACCAACTCAAACTGGCTTCAAAGACTTCATCCCCAAGGGAGTATGTGTTACCCTTTCACTCATGAATGTTTTAAGTCTAAAGGTATTTAAACCCCTATACACATTCCTAAACCCCTACACACATTCTTAAATCCCTATACATTCTTAAACCCCTACACACATTCTTAAATCCCTATACACATTCTTTTCTTTTTTTTTTCTTTTAAGTTTTATTTATTTATTTGAGAGAGTCAGAGAAAGACAGACAGACAGACAGAATGGACGCACCAGGGCCTCCAGCCACTGCAAATGAACTCCAGATGCATGCGCCACCTTGTACATCTGGCTTACATGGGTCCTGGGGAATCGAACCTGGGTTCTTTGGCTTTGCAGGCAAGTGCCTTAACCACTAAGCCATCCCTCCAGCCCCCCATATACATTCTTAAAGCCCTATACACATTCTTAGATTTTATATAGCTGTCTACTCATACAGACTGAATACTGGGTAACATCGGCTTCCAAGAAAAGCACATCTCTTTCCTTGAAGCTTTCACCCTGGGGAAAGACACAGAGGAAGGGATAATAAGGATGAGAAATATAAGCCCCATGACTTCCAAAATCAGGGCCACTGTTACTCAGCTCAACTCACGGTTCTTTCTAAACAGTCTGTTGTTGCTCCCTTGCTTTGCCTAGTTAAGCTCTTGACTACTTGCTCTACTGATGTGTCCATGTGAATTCCTTCCTTTCAGGAGCATGTGAGCCATGACCACTACTGGGTCAAGACCAGATGACACTGGATACCTTCTGTCACATCATCCTGATCTCTGCTAGCTCATGGCACGAGCAACAGTCATGGCATTGAGCAACAATGGAATGAATCTTCTAAAACCATAAACCATAATAACTTTTTCTTTCCTTAAGTCATTTTGTTCATTATACTTCTTATTCCAGTGACCAAAATTCCTAATTGTGGTGGTTTCAATGTGAAATGACCCACATAGTCTCTTGAGTTTTTAACTAAACTTCATACATACATAATCTCCAGTTTGGAGAATCTTTAGGAGGTAAAGGATTGATGGAGAAGGTATGTCACTGGGGTGGGGGTCATCTTTTATAGTCTAGTCCACTTGCCAGTTCAAACTCAGCTCACTCTACTTCCTCCTTGTTGACATGCAAGAATGTGAACCATGTTTTCCTGCCATGATATAGCTTTCCCTCAAAGCTATAAGCCATAGGCTGGAGAGATAGCTTAATGGTTAAAGCATTTGCCTGCAAAGCTAAAAGACCCAGGTTCAATTTCCCAGGGCCCACGTAAGCCTGTTATGTCTGGAGTTCCTTTGCACTGACTAGAGGCCTTGGCATGTCCTTTTTCATTCTTTTTCTTTCAGATAAATAAATGAATAAAATAATTCTTTAACCTACAGAGATCGGCCTTGTCAAGTCTGTGGCCTTCACCTTCACTAACTGGGCAACTCCCTCTTGGAAGCTTAATACTTCAAGAACATCACAGTATGATAGAGCCCACAATAAGCTCATTTTGAAATGAGAGATGAGGGCTGTGTGGAGGCATATCAATGTGTCTCACCTGACATGAATTAACACAGGACTATTTTACAATAGAGAAGCAAAAGGAAGAAATAAATGAACATAGAAAACTTAGGTGACAGAAATTGAACTGTACAGAGGAATTTGTAATTAGTTACAATGCAAATAAACTTTATCAAAAACATAAATACCAGAAACATCTAATGACTAAGAAAATCAAAGCCTTACTTTTCCTGACCAGTAATTTCAGTTATACATTTGTAACACAAATAGGATATCTCAAAATACCCTAGATGGAGTAACTTTATAAAGAAATGGTTTACTCAGCTTGCAGCTCTGTTTGCTCAAGGGCCCACTCTTCTGATGACCTTCCTTTATGGCAGAGTCCCAGTGTGGTGGAGGCTATCCTGGCAAGTAATATTTGCAAGAGGAGAGATAGCAGAAAGAAAGGGAGAAAGGGAGGAAAAAAGAGAGAGAGAATGGGTACACTAGGGCCTCCTCTGATAGTAAACGAGCTCCAAATGCAGGAGGTTGCACTTTGTACATGCAGCTTGACATGGGTGCTGGCAATCAAACGCAGGACAGCCAGCTTGGCAAGCTTTAATCACTTTAATCACTAATTTATCTCCCTAATCCTGATTCTAGGTAACTTCTAAAAGTAAGGTGTATGAATAAAATAAAACTAATAAATAAACTAAATAAATAAAACTAAAAAATAAAACTAATAAATCCAACATATATGAAATTTATTATTTTTTCTCAATTTTGTTATCTCACTTCTAAAATATTAACAGAAAATCATTTATTAATCAGACAGAATCAAAAATACATTTGTTTGAATTTTAAGTGTTCTGATATACCTCAGGTAAGTTAAAGGGGGAGAACTTTTTAATTCACATAATACCTGAAAAATTCATTTTTCACCCATCCTGAAAGATGTTAATCTTTGTTATGAAACAGAATAGCATACAGTAAATTTATGTACTTCAGGAAATGCATTTTTAATTCACTCCTGAGCATCTCTACAGTGCTTGAGTTTGCATTTACAGCCTTGGTAAGGTAAGTACTTAATTATTCTCTATAATTATTACTTTTTCCAATCATTGAAAAACATTGTCAAGGATTTCTGAAATGCTTTTCTTTAATGTGTTTGCTACATTAATTTTTACTCTGAACATGTCTATTTCTTACACCTCATTTCTAAAGGTTAAGCTCTTGCTCCTAAAATAGCAGGACATAAACCTAAAAGAAAGGTTTATTTTTTGTAATAAAATCCCATCACCTGTTACATAAAATTCTTGTAACTAAAATTCCAGGTTTCCTTTAGCTGAAGACTTTTTTTTTTAATATTTAGAATCAAAACACTTTCCAAAGAGTAAAAGGATTGCTATTTTTCATGTCTGTTTAATTATGAGTAAAATCTTCTTAATTTACAAATAGGAAATCAAGTCATCTTAGCAAAAGAAAAGGCAACGTTAGTAGAAAGATACCACAGAGGTCACTGGGGTTGGCTTTGGCAACAGAGAATGTAGAGGGAGGACCCATGCTCATAACATTGGGTAGAGAACTAGAAGAGGCAGTCAAGGTGGTTTTAGAAGTCTTAAGTTAATATTTACTTTGCCACTTGCTACATGTAGTTGAATAAAACACTTTAATCTCTCCAAGTTAATTTCCTCAACAGAAAGTGCTAAAAATGTTAACACTGTACTGAGCAGAAAAGCAATTCACAAAGTATTGCAAAAGATTTACGACTTTAAATTATTCACAAATATTAGGTATGACAACTGCAGTAGTTATCTAGAGTTAACCCTGAATGTAAATAAATAAGGATCTTGAATTCTGCCTGCAGGGTAAAGAACAAATTTAGATAGTTCTTTTAGACCATTACTAATTAGGTACTTTATAAGCCCTTGATCATGTCATTAATCATACTGTCTACTGAAAATAAAGCAGAATTTTCCATTTTCATTTATTTTTTAAATTGCAGAAGATAGATACTAAAACTTAGGTAAAATTTTTCAATCACAACATCATTTATATTTATTAAGTGTGTTTAAATATAGCACACAGAATGAAGCTCTTAATGAGCCTAAAAATAAATTTGCCATTGATTGAATCCCTAATTTCCTACACTTAGTAATCAAAGGCACAATAAAAATCTATGTTTTATATTCTGTAGGCAAGTATGACCTAAGATTTCTTACAATAGATTTGTGCCTAGTACACAAAAATATCAGCAAAGACTCAACAATTTTAAAATACCATGTATAATACCATTTGTCAGATGTCAAGGGAGCATATTGACTTCTGAGTTTGTCTTCTTGAGTACTTCAGGAATTGTGCCCCACATTACTTTATGAACCTGGAGCACAACACTTATGCTAGACTGTCTAGCCAGAGGGATCCCCTATCTCCACCTCTGCAGTGCTATGATGGATGCCAGGCCCATGCCAGGATGCACAGGAAACTTTCAACGTTTTCCTGTTTGCTTGCTGAGGCCGTGAACATGGGTCCTCTTGTTTGTGTGCTAAGAACTGTACACATTCAGCATCTCTCCAGCCCATATGCTAGGTTTTCTCTCCTTTCTCCTACCCTCTTTCTTTTGAGACAGGATCTCTTTACATACCTTAGATTAGCCTTTGTACTCATGATTCTCCTGCCTCAGCCTCCTGAGTGCTGTTATCTCAAGCAAGCGCCACTGTGCCAAGTTGAGAGGTATGTTTGTGGTGTGTACAGCAGGATTTTTTTTTTGAGACAGTGTCTTAGCCAAGGCTGGACATCCTCTTGCCTCAACCTTCCACAGTGTTAGGATTATAGGACGTACTCCTGGTCTGTCTTTCTTGGGAATCATTAATATTTTAGATGCATATACCACAGTAATACTAGTGTGTGTGTGTGTGTGTGTGTCCATGCGAGCACGCACATGCACACACACGCACACACACACACACAGACATACATTTTTCTCAAGTTGCCTGCACTACATGGGAAAAGTATTTGGTACCCATGCCTCACAGTTTAGTTGTGAATGGTAGGTACTATAGATGGTAATCCAAAGATTTTTCTTTCCAAAAATATTTAAAATCCAAATCCACAAATATAAAATGAGCACCCAAAGATGGTGCTTAACTCATTTGTTAATGTAAAAACCAAGATATACAACTAATTTGAATGAGAGAATTAAAAGTATTGTATCATGTATATTTTTGTCCCTTCAGGGAAATAAAATTGAATTTCTAAATAGTTACAAAAGTAGCTTTTTTTGGCAAGCATAAACATCATCATTTGGTCTTCCATTTGTTTGTCTAAATAAATTCACTCATCTTACTATGTAACTATTTATGGGGTTGCACACCATGTAAAGACAATGATAATTGGGAATAATGTGAAAGGATGCACACACATCTTGTAACAGACTGATTTTTTTTTTGCCCATTTCAAGTATTTCATATAATGTTTTGAGAGTATAAATTGTTAAACAAAATTCATACAAAGTAAAATAGTATAAAATCTTTACCTTTCTACATGTTTGTGTTTATGCATGTTCATATGCAAGTACACGTGTGTGTGTGTGTGTGTGTGTGTGTGTGTGTGTGTGTGTGTATGCGCATGTAAGTGAAGACCAGTAGACAACCTCAGTTGTTGTTAGGTACACTGTCTACCTTTTCTGTGACAGGATCTCTCAGGAGCTAGGAGATCTCCAATTATGCTAGACAAGCCAGCCAGAGAGCTCCAGGGATCTGCTTGGCCCTACATCCTCAGTACAGGGATTACAGACATACTACCATGCTGAGCACTTCTACATGGATACAGGAGATCCAATCTCAAGTTCTATGGTTGCAAGGCAAGCACTTTACCAACTGGCCTACTTGCCCAGCTCCTAAGGTCTAGTCTGCCCAAGGGACACCTAACACTATTAGTAGGAGATGTACAGAAGAACTGAGTACTATAAGAAGGGTATAAGTTTAAGTTCCATAAGCACAGACATTTCAAAATATGGTTTAATTAATTGATTTCTCATACTCGAGGCTAAGTTCCAAGGCTAACAGCACAATAAATTGGAGATTTCTATCACAGTAGTGAATTCTTTTAGGAATTTTATTCTTATCCTGACCATGCAAAAGTATCATTTCCTTTAAAAACCTGACTCTAGAATCATCATCTTAATAAAACCTAAGTTGTTAAGTGGACGAGAGTTATAATTCCTTTATTCTTTGGAATCTACTTTTATTATAGCATAAATCCACACTTAATCTTCTCACTGGCTATTGTCACTTTCACCAATTTCACACAAACTCCCTGAGGGTAAGTACTGTGTCAAATCCAAATGGATATAGTAAATTAATAACCTATGCGGTTCTCCTATGTCTATATTTCTGAGATAATGTAGGTCAGCCTATGAATATGTCTTTTGAAAGAAACTATTTGTACTATTCTATCAAAAGTGCCTTTAACATTGTATTAGCCACAAATTGGGACATTATGCCCAGAGGTACTGCCTTCTCCCCAATAACTGACTGCTGTTCCCACAGTGCACAACCCACAATCCCCACGGGGATAACCTGTGACCCCAAATGAGGAGGGTCCCTTCAGAAGACGGCAGGGATGAGGGAAGGGATGGTACTAACATGTGTTGTTTCCATACTAAGCATGTCCATAACTAATAAAAACAAAAAAGTGCCTTTACATATAAATAAATCTAGTTTCAGAACAATACAAAACTGAAGTTGAAAACTGCATTCATTCAAAAATTTTAATTCATTATAATAATACTTGTTTAGAAACCATTTTTTTATATTTAGAGTTTTTATTAGCTACGTTTCCTTTATCACATAACTGGAAAATTCCTTACATAAAATAAGTATGATTTAAAGCCTTTTGTAATTGTTCATTCTCTTCTCAAACTCAGCATCTGGTAGAGTTTGTGAGCTGAAGTTAATTATTAAGGGAATTATTATGACAAGTTATCTTGCATACTAATAGTTCTAGTTGTTATATACAAAATTTGCATTACACTAAGCTCTCAGGAAAGAGAAATAATGTATGCTCTTTCACATGAGTATTGGAATTCTGCTGCTCTGAGGCTAAGTCTGGTCTGCCCCTACAAATTAATACTGATGTTTAACAGGGTTGAATAGGGTTAATATTGTGCTGAGTATGTACCATCCTAGATAGAATGGCTTTGCACATTACTACATTCTGTTCTGACAGTTATCCTGTGGGAATATATTAGACCTCCTCTATAAATGAGAAAGGGAAGGCTCACAAAGATCAAGTAAATCTTTGAAAATGAAACAAAAAGTACTGGACCAGGAAAAGGACAAAATTGACTCTTACTACTCTCACTGGAACAGAGGAGGAAGAAGCAGCTGAGAAAGTGGAACACAAGGAAGTGCCTGCCTGCGTTCTGCAGTCCAGAGTGCTTGTTGAGGGC
This sequence comes from Orientallactaga sibirica, assembly GCA_036365145.1. Lineage (NCBI taxonomy): Eukaryota > Metazoa > Chordata > Mammalia > Rodentia > Dipodidae > Orientallactaga > Orientallactaga sibirica. The sequence goes on along the minus strand of JAEOAD010000060.1, from coordinate 10,107,900 downwards.
GAGTCACTTGTTTTGGCTTTATATATTAAAATGTGAGAAACAGCTTAAAGTAATTCACACTTTAATTACAGTAAGAAATGTTCAAATTAACCATATAACATGACACAAAATGGAGAATACACCACAAAAGTAGATTAGATATTAATTAAAAACAAATAAATGATCAATTATGTAATTATTTACAGAGTAGATACTAAGTGAAGACCATTATGGCATCCTACAACCATGTAATGCAGTGAATCCTCAAGAGAAAAACCTTGCTGGACTTAGGGTAGCTGGACAAATGAGAATCCCTGGAAAAGGTGAAGCTCTTGCACATCAGTAGGGGAATTTGGCAGACTGTTAGGAAAATGGCAAACCTGTGTTGCAATGAAAAGTAACTGGCCTGCAGCAAGATGGAAGGTGGTGTATAGCTACTTTCTCTCATTACTGTGAACAAGTTTCTTACCAGAAACAACATAAAATAGGAAAGGCTTCATATTGGTTTACAGTTTTGAGGAGATACATTCTATTCTGGCAGGTAAAGCATGACAGCAGGGGTAGAAGGCCAGCAGGCCATATTGTCACCAGAGTCAGGGAGCCCAGAGAGAAACAGGAAGTGAAACCAGGCTAGAAAACCTGAAGGTTAACTCCAAGGCTCCACTTCCTAAAGTTTCCACAAGCTTCCCAAATAGCGTTGTCAGCTGGAGATCAATTGTTCAAATATATGAGCCAATAGGGAAACAGTCTACATTTAAAATACAACAAGTGGGGCGGGAGAGATGGCTTAGCAGTTAAGGCGCCTGCCTCTTAAGCCTAAGAATGCTGGTTCCAATCTCCAATGGTTCCAATCTCCAGGTCCCACATTTAGCCAGATGCAAAGTGATGCAAGGGCGCAATGCTGCACTTGACCACAAGGGGGCACATACATCTGGATTTCGTTCACAGCACCTGAGAGGCTGCTGGCACGCCCATCTCTATCTGTCTTCTTCTCCCTCTCTATCTCTCTCTGTGACTCTCTCCAAAATAAAATAAAATAAAATAAAATAAAAATAAATAAATAAATAAAATAAAATAAAATAAAATAAAATAAAATAAAATAAAATAAAATAAAATAAAATAAAATACAACAAGTGGCATCAAGACCTATCCCTAGGGGCCTTAAGGCTACTGGGATGGGGACATATAGAACAACCCAATGTGACTCAGCCAGGGGGACTGTACTTGCATGCGCACGCATTTAATGCTTCCTGTGTCAGCTAAAGAGCAGCCAGAAAACAGATGGCACCCTCTGAGTAGAGGGGTTTACCATGAAGCTAATGAAGGGAAGAGCTCAGGGCTGTTGGCAGGTCCCAGCAAGAGAAGGTATAGTCCACCAACTTGCAGGCTCAAAGTTGTAAATACTCCAGGCCTGAAGAACAGACAGAAGAGATATTCTGCCTGAGCTTGTGGAAAGCTTATCTTCAATTACATCTTTGATGAAAAAACTATTATATGAAAAGAGGCTCAATAGTGAAATATGGGAGTCACAGTGGGGCTCAAGTCAGCAAGCAAATGGACTGTAGCCAACAAGGACATGTGGTGTGGTCTGGATCACTGCCCCATTTCTATCAAGATCTAGGAAGTGCCTCACAGCTGTCCTACTTGCTCACAAGAGCTCTGTCTTCTCCAAGGTGCACACTGGAATTTTCCTCTCTCTCTCTTTCTCTCTCTCCCCCTCCCTCTCTCTCTCTCTCTTTCTCTCTCTCTCTCTCCCAGCTATATTCTCCCATCAAAACCCCCTCTATTTGATAACTGCATTTAAAAAAAATAAGTCTTGGTTGAACAACAGCACAAAATTTAAAAAAAAAAAAAAACCTGCAAACTATTCTAGGCCAGGCACTGTTCAATAAGTATTGTAAGACTTTATCCAATCAAACCATCAATACACTCCCAGGGAAAGAAGAACACGCCATTATCATCTCCCTTTCATAAGTGGGTAAGGAATAAGAAGGTCCTTTGGGAAAAATACTAATTATATTATTTCTCAATGCTTTATTCACAGCTATATGAATTAATAGTAATTTCATATTAGCAACATTACCAATAGATGTTGTTTCTTTCTTTCATCCTTTGCAAATTTTGCTAGTTGATTTAGTGAATTTCCAATTAAACTTATCTATGAAATGGCCATTGTTCCAGTCTTTCACAAAAATACCTACAGAAATCCAACCCACAACAACAATAATAAAAAAGTTTTATGTAACATCTTTCAGACTTTCTTATGTACTTCTGCCTATATAGGATTCTGTGGCACATAATTGGATGTCTGGAGGATGAACTCAGATTGTGATATGCAGCGAATAGGAGACAAAACGCTCAATTTATGGGATACATAAAGATATCACTTCCCCATTGGTTCACATGAAGTTCACCTTGCAGCTCACTTATACACAAATAGCAGAGCAAACACATTCTCTCTGGAATATCAAGGTGTTCTATTCTGAGAGGCAGCACATCAGAGCAGGTGGCAACTAAATGAGCTATTAACAATTGATTAAAAGGATATATTTCCAAATACTATTTCTCCCCAGCACAAAAAGAAAAGGCAATTTTAAACAGAAATCTCGGCTTCTAATATTACATCTGATTCCATCATAAAATTTTGTGAAATCGAACTATAATTCAAACCTGTAAGTTAATGGAGTTTGACAGGAAGGTACACATCCCATTTTGCAAAAGAGCCTTGATTACTTTTGGTGCTTCTTTCAGTAATAAAAGCTTGACAACATCCATTTCTCAAAAGAACAGCTATATTATTTTCTCCTCAATGCTAAATAGTTATTTAACTTTACAATATTTGCAAGTAAACAGAAATTTCTCTGCTGCAAAAATAGTTGATGAGAAGAATTTCTTAACTTCTTTCATCCGATCTACTATCACTTAAGAAACTTAAAGTAACAAGCGGGTACAATTTAAAATTTTTAATACTTCAGATTGCTTTAGCTGCTATTTGAGGAGTGTGTCAGGATCTATGCAGGAAACAAAGACATGTCCTCAATTAAGGCAATTGGTTTTCTTTTTTCTTTTTCCTCTTTCTTTCTTTTTTTTTTTTTTTTTTTTTTTTTTTTGTTGTTGTTTTTTTAGGTAGGGTTTCATTCTAGCCCAGGCTGATCTAGAACTCACTATGTAGTCTCAGGGTGGCCTTCAACTCACAGTGATCCTCCTACCTCTGCTTCCTGATTGCTGGGATTAAAGGCATGCGCCACCATGCCCAGCAATTCAGGCAATCTGAAGAGAATTTAATGGAGCCATTATTCTGAAGCTGTTGTGGAAGAGAACAACAGTGACTAGTAGAGCATCAGGAACTAGTAATAGGGAGACATTTTACTATAGATAGGACTAAAAGACGAAGAAAGAGACCAAGTAATAACGGGAGCCATGTCCTGCCAGCTGCAGTTGAAAGAAGTCCTTCTTTGTGTGAACTTACACTGAAGGTACAGGGGCTTCTCACTGCTTCCGTGAAATTAAGGAAAAGGGAGGTAGAATGCATCTGGGAGGAGATTTGGAAAAGAAAAGAGGAGAACATTCTTTCAGCCTATCATTTTAAATGTTTATAATTACTGATTTTTATGGTGAAAGAACAAGTATTTGAGCCTGGAAGTGTATTTTATAGGGGCGTTCTAACAGCAAATCCCACTCTGTCTCATGAACAACGGAGTGCTGTGGAAGCACTGCAACAGCCCTCCACTCGTGAAAACAGTGTCAATTTGACAGTCTGGAGAACCTACAAAGGATCAGAGACAGTAGGTCAACAAATCACCTGGAAGATTCCATAGGCAGAAAATTTAGTCCAGAAATCCACTAATATAAGTAATGAGTATATTCTGTGCATTACAAAGTCTTGTTGGGCCCTAAGAGGCCCGGGTGTGAGGCCTAGTGGAACTTCCTGAGCCTGACTAGAGTTTAGCGACCTGTCTTTGGCCTATTACTCCTGCTCAGGAGTGACTCAGCAAGGCCTAAGCCGAAACTGCCTCCACCCAGCTACTGCTGACGTGGTGAAATACTATTGGCCCTGACACCTTTTTCCCATCCTGGGACCCACTCTCTTTCTCAAAACTATTATAAACACCTTCTCATTACAATAAAATGAGTTCCTGCCTCGACAGACTCCTGGCCCAGTGTGTTTTTTCTCTCCGATGTTTTAGGGGGGAGGGGTCTGGGCCGCCGACACCCGTCATCCCGCTCAGCCCCAAGAGGAGCCGCTGGCCCAGCTCTCTCTTCCACTCTACCTGCCAGGAGGAACCGGCAAAGTCTCACTTCTAATTATTTCCACCATTATTTACTGATATTTCTTTTAGCGAAATCTTCAGCAAACATGTATCATAGCAATCACATAGAAATCAACCAAAACCCTTAGTCACTTACAGCTGGGAAAGAACTTCTGGTTATTGTCTCCTTTTGATCTTCTCTTGGGGCTTTGCAACTATGACCCACTTAACAAATTCAACAGAAACATGACCAAGGTATACACTTATGCACAACACTGTTCTTTGTGCTAGAATAAATCACAGATGTGAAGTTCAATCAAACGAGGTCTTAGGAGGCAAAGGTTAAATCACTTTTGATTTAGGTAAGATGTATTACTAAGTAAGTGATTTGACAAACTTATATCATGCTCATTGATCAGTATTTTACACAGTTTTATATTCGTTTCTTAAAGGCAGAAATATATGGTCACTGCTTTTAAAGAATGTATGTTATGCACAAAATACCTCCGAGGCTAGGCAGCTCATTGCTTTTTTTTTTATTGTATGAATTATAAAACAGTAGACCATGCTCCATTCAACCGAGTAGAACATTGCCAAGGGAAGCATGACATGATATATGTAGAAAATATTGTGAAGAAGTCAAGGAGGAATGCAGATGAGCATTTTATTTTTATTTCTGGAGAGTACAGGTGATCTATGCTATGCACACAACTGGAGCAGTCACGGAGGCATGAATGCTTCCCTATTTGTTCTACTGTCATCCTCAGCGCTCCCTTGGACAAGTGTTAGGCTGTTTTGAAGAATACAGTACAGGGTTCCTTTAAAACTTTTTTTTTTTTTGACATCTCTCAATGTATTGCAGCATGTCAAGTAAGCATGAACCACTGCGCAGAGTATATTGAATTTTCTTCAGGTAGTTCAAAACAAATTAATTCTCTACTCACACATCATTTAAAGTACTAATTCCCTGTGCAGCCCAGCAAACTTGGAGCTCTACCTGTTCAGCATTTAAAGTTAAGGCAGTGCACCATAAACACCTGTTAAAGTTTATAGCCATCTGCTTCCCCAAGAAATTTAAATTCTAATAATACAAAATTAACAGATGGGAAAGAGCTATAACCTCAGCTCTGAAGAGGGTAACTTCAACCTTTGAATGAACATTGTGCCAGTTTGCTGGTAATTGTTTACAATGGCCACAGGGACATAGTCAAACCATGATAGCCCATTAGTGACAGTCTTTGTTTTTGTCCAGGGAAAGTTTGCATGTAGGGAATCTCTTGATGATTTCTAAAACTCCACCTTAAGGCGAATCTTTCTCATCCCAATGAAAGGGCAAAATAATTAAGATATAATTAAATGTGATTCAACATATGATAGTCTTGAGTGGAATGAAAAAGTTGCCTTTGAGACTGAAAATGGCTATATTTTAAATAAGAAATTAAAGTTGGATATAGCCCACTTGCATAAAATCATGTATAAAAATAAGATGTTGAGAGGAAGACTGTTACAAACTGAATTACTAGGACGATTCCTTTTAATAGGCAAAAATAACAGAAGACTGGCTACATGAGGCCATACATGGAAAAGTAAATAATTTCTAGACCTCAGACATCTTATTTTGTTTTTACCAAATTGGCATGCTTTGTGTTGCTTTCTTTCCTGATCATAAAATTTAATGTCTAGTCCAATAAATAATTCAAACCACACCGGGTGCACTGAATGTAAGTGCAAGGTAACCATGGATTTCATGCTCCACAAACTGGAGGAACAAACATCGATAAATCTTTTACTTTTTTTTCAATGAGTAACTCCAGAACCCACATTTCAGGCTTGTGAGGGAATCAACATGCACCCCATGGAGCTGATTCCAAGGTAATGACAACAGATAAGAACTAAGTAACCACAGGGGTGACCAGTTTATGACGTGAGGGAACTGGAGTCTGAACCCAGTGTGAAACTAAGATGCCTCTTCCACCACAAGGTGCTGCTGGTCATTACTGGGTCTCTGGCAAATGACCAAAGAGGGCCATCTTTAGGGTGGAAGAAATAAATGCTCAGTGGTGTGTGTTTTGATTTTCTATTTTATTTTATTTTTGTTTATTTATTTGAGAGAGGGAAAGAGGCAAAGAGAGAGAGAGAATGGGCACGCCAGGGCTTCTAGCCATAGCAAACAAACTCCAGATGCATGTGCCACTTTGTGCAGCTGGCGTATGTGGGTCCTGGGGAATCGAACCAGGGCCCTTTGGCTTTGCAGACAAGCACCTTAACCACTAAGCCATCTCTCTAGCCTGTGTTTTGATTTTCTGCCAGTGCCTTTATAAGCATGACACTAACCTTTCTCCAAGCCCTATCCCTTAGCTTTCCCATGCTGCCCCTTAGACTGGATGTATTTATTAGATTACTGTTGTTACCACAATAAATAAAGTGTACCATACCAGTTATTTTGGCCATCACAGGTAGTTTGAGCTAAAGATCAATTGAGAACCAGCAGAAGCAAAGACAATTTTGTAGGGCATGGACCTTCTTTTTAAAGTGTTTTTGTATTACAAGGAAATTTCTTTGAGCAAAAGGTACCACCTTGTCCCTGTACCAGGAGAGGTGGACTCCTAATAAAACTTGTCAATAGAGAAGTCACTTAGGTAAATATACATCATTCTCCCTTCTAGAACAACCTTTGAGGACTATACTTTTTCCATTCAACTTGCCTGCACCTCAGTCTAAAAAACCCTTTTGTTAAGCCTAAGGTCGCATATAAGCCCAAGTCTAGTCACTCTTTGCACTTCTCATCTCTGGGTATTCCACTGTATATGCATGAAGCATAGCACATATTAATAAACTTTCTAATGTACCTATTATTGTTTTAATTTACAAAGCTGTATCAGTCACTTGCGTGTTGCCCAAGCAAAACAACCCAGAAGCAGCTTAGAAAAGGAAAGAGCTTACTCTGGCTTACATTCCCAGAGTGTAGGGTCCATCATGGGGAAGAAAGTATGGCAAGGGTAGAGAGATGATTCAGATTAAAGACACATGTATACAAAGCCTGCCAGCCTGGGTTTGATTCCCCGGTATCCATGAAAAGCCAGATCACAATGTGGTACATGTGTAGTTTCTATCCATGTGGTACTTGCTTCCACTTGCATTGGCTAAAATGCAAAACCATCCTGGTGGGAATCAAAGCTTTAGAGTGGAAAACAGGGATGTTGTAACATGGGTCCCACCAGAGGCTGATGGCATGGAGACTCTAAAGTGGGCTAGCAAGAGGCAAAGCACTTTCTCTTGTTGACTAGGGAAGCATGTTGGAAGCTTCAGTTGGTTCCAAGTTGATCATAGGCACAACAATTAGGTAAGCTGTCAAGAACTGACAAAGCTCTGGTCCTTTGCGATTAATTGATAACAGGCTGTGACTGGCTTCTTGTGTTGGTTGTTGCAATCACTATCAATTTATCATCTTCAACAACACAGTGATTTTGTCATAGGTCTGCAAGACAAAAATCCTATAAGGTTCTCAAAGCTATAGAATGGAGCCATCGGACGGCTCAGTTCCTTTCTAGAAGCACTGGAGAAAAAAAAGTCATTTCTGATTCATTTAGGCTTTTCATACAATTTGGGTGCTTGAGCTGTGTTTCAAAAGAGAGGAAACTGTTACTTTGAGAAATTGCCACATTGCTAGGTATCTTTACTTCCATATTCAGAGCCAACAAAGTTGAGTTTCTATGGTTTAAGCTGTTATTATAGCATAGTGAGACCTTACCTCTAAAAAAAAAAAAAAAAAAACCAAAAAATAAATAAATAAAAGACGATAGTTCAATGTGAAGGGGCATTCTAGGTTTATGAGATCATTGTATGTGTGGGTACGCAAACCTGAACAGCACAGAGAAAGGCATTAACAGCAAAGGAGATAGTGCAGAGGGATGTGAGAACAGGGTGACATTCGGGAATTAAGAGTTGGAAGTATATAGTGGTTAAAGTGCTTGCCTGCAAAGCCAAAGATCCCAGGTTCTATTCCCCTGGACCCACATAAGCCAGATGCACAAAGTGGCACATGCACCTGGAGTTCATTTGCCATGGTTGAAGGCCCTGGTACACCCATTCTTTCTCTATATCTCCAGCTTTCTCTCTGTCAAATAAATAAAGTTTAAAAATATTAGTTGGGCTGGAGAAATGGCTAAAAGGTTAAAGTGCTTGCTTACAAAGCCTAACAATACAGGTTTGATTCCCCAGTACCCACATAAAGCCAGATGCACAAAGTGGCACATGCATCTGAAGTTTGTTTGCAGTACCTAGAGATCCTGGTGCACCCATTCTCTGTCTGTCTTTCTCTTTCTGTGTCTCTTTTTGCTTGCAAATAAATAAATAAAGTATTTTGTGGGAAAAAGGAGTTGGAAGCAAAGAACAAGGAGTGGCCAGATGCAACAATGGAATGATCCTCATCCCCAATGTAAACCAAGATGCCTGGGAATGGAGAGATGGCTCAGCACTTAAGACATCTGCCTGAAAAGCCAAAGGACCCGGGTTCAATTTCCCGGTACCTGCATAAAGCCAGATGCACAAGGTGGGCCATGTGTCTGGAGCTGATTTGCAGTGGCTGGAGGCCCTGTTGTTCCCATTCTCTGGCCCCTCTCAAATAAATAAACTAAAATATTTGAAAATTAAAAAAGCAAGATGTTTGTGTTGTCTGGCTGAGAATTAAAAGGTGTTTTGTTTTTACCTACGCAAAAGTGACCCCAATGACAACTATTCACATATAAATAAATGGTGCTCAATAGATTTGAGCTTTAGGGATGTTCAAAGGTGACTTCAAATCCTGCTTCTGTCCTTTCCTACCTGGATGACCTTGGCCAGTGCCTCACAGATCCTCATCTGTGAGTACAACCGGCACAAATGCTATAACCTATTGGAAAAATACATGGTTTCTGCTTACAAAAGAATCCAAAATATTGGCAATCATGTTTCTTTTGTACTTAAAATACATTCTAGCTAGCTCCAGATCTAAATCTACAAAGATTGATTAATGTAGTGGCTTCTCACTCGCAGAAATGACAAAGGCCATGTTGTCTCTCAGGTGGACATGTAACTGTAATCACCAACTTAACTACTGGCTGAGGTCACATTTCCACTTGCACTGGGCGTCTCTGAATCAGGCTTCAAGTGTAGGCATCATTCGCCTGCAAGCAATCACTTCCCTATACTAAATTACATGCATACCATGGGAGAGCATTTTAAATTACAATAGATTATTTGTTTATTTAATATCTACTTAGTATTTATAGTGAAGTAACTTATTTCCTCCAATTGGCTATTAAAAAATATCACATTTCATTAGTTTCTGGTTCATGACCCTTAGGAAATAAATAGGACAAGACATAGAAGCTATTGTCATTTATTCTTATGTATTATTAAGTTATCTCAGGCTTTCAAAACCTGCTTGAAGTTACTAAATTTTCCTGATAATACTTACTATATCTTTAATGCAAAAAGACAGGATTAAGATACTAAATCAATTACAGTTTACCTTTGAGAAAACTCAATAGAAATCTAAATTTTAGAAGAATTTTCATAGTATTCTATTTTTGTATGTATGTGTGTGTATGTATGTGTGTATGTACACACACACACACACACACACACACACATTCTGTGTATATCTTTGTTTCTCTCCATGTGTCTCTCAGTCTATTTCTCTGTGTTATGCTGGCCTTTAAGATTTGGATATCTAGTCCCTTGGCCAATATAATTAAAACAATATAAACAAAAATTTTCCTGTGGCAATTCTTGAGAATATGCACATATATCTATCCTCAAACACAATGACCTAATGACTAGCACACTGTATGGTGGCCATAACAGCAATACATTTTCTCATCACAGCTATTATATAAAGCACCATCTGGTAAATACAAAGCAATTGTATCACAATCATTAGTCACCATCAGCAACCTGTTGTAGTTTTAATGACCAACACTCATTTCTTTTGCTTGAAGCATTTTACCTTTTTGAGTACAGGCAGTAAAAGATGAAAATCAGATCAGTCAGAGTGGGACAAAAGAGAAGTGAACTCAAGGGACTCCTTTGGCATGGGCAGGGCAGGACACTTGTTCCCAGGGTCCCCATGAGCAAATGTGTTTACGGTGCTCTTGCACTCAGTATTGGGGTGAATTGACATGGGAAAGCCACTTTCCTGGCTGCTCTATTATCACAGTCTCCAAGATTACTTTTATGCTGCCATGAAACTTAACACATGGATAAGACTATCACCTCCTTAACTCCAGTGTGTGTGTACAACATAGAACTGAACACTATATCCATTTTAATGTATAATTTTTAATGACAACTTCTATCCTTACAGACAATAAATCATGATAATCCCCTCCCCTCCCCCATTTCCCCTTCACAACTCCACTCTTCATCATATCCCCTCCCTCTCTCCATTAGTCTCTCTTTATTTTTATTTATTTTTATTTTTATGTCATCATCTTTTTCTTCTATTATGAGGGTCTTGTGAAGGTATTGATAGGCATTGCGAGGTCATGGATATCAAGGCCAATTTCCATGTGGACAGTTGCATTGTAAGGAGTCGTACCCTTCCTTTGGCTCTTACATTCTTTCCGCCCCCTCTTCCGCAATGGACCCTGAGCCTTGGAGGGTGTGAGCGAGATATCTCAGTGCTACACACTCCTCTGTCACTTCTTCTCAGCACTATGTCACCTGTTGGGTCATCCCAGTGGTCATCGCCATGTGAAAAGAAAAGCTTCTCTAACCAAAAGTGAGAGTAGCATTAACATATGAATATGAACATTAAGTGCATTGCTTACTGGGCAGTTTAGTAAGCATAATATAAGCATTTAACCAGACAAGAGCAGGCTCTGTACCCCTAAGGGTCATGACCTCCCCTACCATAGGCTTTTGATTAGGTTTTCAGTACCAGGCATGTATTCCCTCCCATAGAGTGGGCCTCCTTTCCAACTAGAGATCAGTTGGTTTCCCCCAGAGCAGACATGCTACTATCACACCTGTTTGGTTACTTGGCCTGTCTGGCCAAACTTGAAGCTTCCAGTGTCCACTGTTTTCACCGCTGATGACTTCTGTCTCTGATAGGGCTGCATGCAGGGCAGCTTTTTCCAGCTTTCAGTCAGCTGGTCTACAGGGAGGAGGTTTGCAGCTCAGCCCCAGCTTGATTTCTCAGTGACCTTGCTGTCCACACATGTGAACTCTTCAGCAACAGGGTCTTACCATCTGTTACTCATGGGAAACCAAGAGCCTTGGCAATAGCTGTAATGTTTTGGTGGCAACAGGGACCTCCCTGGACAACAACTCACTGGAAGATATCCTATCCGTGTCACTGAAAATTTTCTTGTAACTATCTATGGCTTCTGGATATTCCATTAGCCAAAAAAGAAGTTTATTTAGAATAAACTTATTTAGAATAACTTGTTTAGAATATCTTGAATCTTGATTGACAATAACCCCCCTTCTTTTACTCTATATCTTTCCCTGGCCTTGCGTAGGCCATTCCATTCCCTGTAATCTGTTCTTCTACTTACATATATACAATACCATCCTCTTAAGTCTTCCCCTCGCCTCCCTCTCTTATAGCCTTTTTCTAGCCTACTGGCCTCTGCTATAGATTTTTGGTTCCAGCTCACACACAAGTCTACACATTTGTAGCTAGGATCCACATATGAGAGAGAACATGCGACATTTGGCTGTCTGAGCCTGGGTTACCTCACTTAGTCTAATCCTTTCCAGGTCCATCCATTTCCCTGCAAATTTCATAATTTCATTTTTCTTTACCGCTCAATAGAACTCCATTGTGTAAATGTACCACACTTTTATTATCCATTCATCTGTTGAGCGACATCTAGACTGGTTCCATTTCCTAGCTATTGTGAATAGAGCAGCAACAAACAAGGCTGTGCAAGTATCTCTAAGGTAGTGAGAAGAGTCCTTCAGATATATGCCTAGGAGTGCTATAGCTAGATCACATGGTACATCTATTTTTAGCTGTCACAAGATGCAGTAGAAGGGTTCTCCTTTTTCCGCATCCTCGCCAACATTTATAGTCATTGGTTTTATTGAAGGTAGCAATTCTGACAGGAGTGAAATGGAATCTCAAAGTAGTTTTCATTTGCATTTCCCTGATGGCTGAGGATATAGAACACTTTAGATGATTATATGCCATCTATATTTCTTCTTTTGAGAATTCTCTATTCATTTCCATAGCCCATTTTTTTAAATTGAGTTATTTGATTTCTTATTGTTTAATTTTTTGGAGTTCTTTGTATATTCTGGATATTAATCCTCTGTCAGATGTACAGGTGGCAAGGATTTTCTCCCATTCTGTATCTTTGCTCTATTCACAGTGTCCTTTGCTGTACAAGAGCTTTGTAATTTCATGAGATCCCAGTGGTTGATTAGTGCTTTTATTCCCTGAGCAATTAGAGTTATATTCAGAAAGTCATTGCCTATGTCAATATGTTGAAAGGTTTCCCTTACTTTTTCCTGTAGCAGTTTCAGAGTTTCAGATCTGAGATTAATGTCCCTGATCCATTCAGAATTGAATTCTTGTGCATGGAGAAAGACAAGGATCTGTTTTCATCCTTCTACCTATAGATATCTAGTTTTCCTAGCACCACTTATTGAAGAGGCTGTCTTTTCTCCAATGAATATTTTTGGCATTTTTGTCAAAAATAAGATTGCTATAGCTGCCTTGATTAACATCTGGATCCTCTATTCTGTTCCATTGATCTACAAGTCTGTCTTTCTGCCACTATCATGCTGTTTTTGTCATTATGGCTTTGTAATATAGCTTAAATTCAGGTATGGTGATACCACCAGCCTTACTTTTGTTGCTCAAAATTGTTTTGGCTATTCAAGGTTTTTTGTTCTTCCAAATGAATTGTAGGACTATTTTTTTCTATTTCTGTGAAGAATGCCATTGGAATTTTTTAGTCTTTGTGCAAGATTTTATTAAATGTCTTTACAGAGTAACATTTTGCCTCCAGATGCAGCTGCCAACCAGATCTTGTTGTGCTGTAGAGACTGGCTGAGGCATGGCAAGTGGCTCTGGCTTCCTACCCTCTGTTCTGAGAAGGGGTGGTGGGCAGGATCTCATTTTTGGGTTCCACGATGCTCATGTGGTCAGGCAGGGAATTCTTACGGACAATCTTTCCAGCTGGATCCCAAGGGCAGCATGATCTTCACTTTGATGCCCAGCACACCTTGTCTGAGTATACATGACCCACAGCAGGATCAACATAGTAGTTAACAGAGTCTCCACTGTGGATCATCAGGCCATCCACAAACTTCATGAATTTTGCCCTCTGTCCTCAGAGTTTCTCAGTCACAAACACCTCACAGGCCTTGTCCTTGTTCTCCATGATGAACTGCAGCACACAATAGCAGGGCCTTTGCCCAGCAAGCCTGCCTAGGAGTTTGTAATACAGATATTCTAGGCAATGGAACACAGACCTCTTGTGGCCACCTTTTCTGCATAAAGCTCTACACTGCTCTCAGGAAAGCCAAAGCTCTTCTGGACCACTGCAGCCAATTCCCGGATGCAACTGCCCTTCTCCCCGAGAACATTCTGTGTCCTGGTGGCTAAGATAATGATCTCTGACCTGGTGCGTGTACCTCAGACGTCCACTCCAGAGTAGCCATCTTCAGCCAGCTCTAGTGTGAGAAACTCATTCAGCTCAGCTTTGAAGATACCAGCAGCAAAAAAGTTTCCTCTTCATGGAAATTTTCACTGCCATCTTGCAGGTGCACCTCCAAATAGAAAGGGGCCAATGGAATTTTAATGGGGATTGCATTAAATGTATAGATTGCTTTTGCTAAGATTGAAATTTTCACAATATTGATTCTTCCAATCCAAGAACGTGGGATGTCTTTCCATTTCCTAGTGTCTTCTGCAATTTCTTGCTTGAGTGTTTTAAAGTTCTCATTGTAGAGATCATTAACTTCCTTGGTTAGGTTTATTCCAAGTACTTTACTTTTTTTGAGGCAATTGTGAATGGGAGAGATTCCCTGATTTCATCCTCTGCATGTTTGTTGTTAGTACATAAAAAAGCTACTGATTTTTATGTCTTTATTTTGTATTCTGCTACATTGCTAAAAGTGTTCATCAGCTCTAACAGTTTGCTGGTAGAGTCTTTATGGTCTTTTATGTATAGAACTATATCATCTTCAAATAATGATAGTTTGATCTCTTCCTTTCCAATTTGTATCCCTTTTATGAGTGTCTCTTGCCTTATTGCTATAGTTAAGAATTCCAGTCCTATTTTAAATAAAAGTGGGGACAGTGGACATCCTTGTCTTGTTCCTGAATTTAGTGGAAAAGCTTCAAGTTCTTCCCCATTTAGTATTATGTTGGCTGTAGGTTTGTCTTAAATGGCCTTTATTATGTTAAGATATGTTCCCTCTATTCCCAGTTTCTGTTGAATTTTGTTGAATGCCTTTTCTGCATCTATTGACATTATTATGTTATTTTTGTCCTTCAGTCCATTTATATAGTGTATTACATTTATCAATTTGTGTATACTGAACCAACCCTACATCTCTGGCATAAAGCCTACTTGGCTAGGGTGAATAATCTTTCTGATATATTCTTGTATTCTGTTTGCCAATATTTTGTTGAGAATTTTTGTATCAATGTTCATGAGGGAGATTTGTCTATAATTTTCTTTTTTTGTTCTGTCTTTGGTTTTGGTATCAGGATGATGCTGACTTCATAGAAGGAGTTTGGTAGAATTCCACCCTTTTCCATTTTATGAACAAGTTTGAGAAGCAGTGGTCTTAGTTCTTCCATGAAGGTCTGGCAAAATTCACCAGTGAATCCATCTGGGCCTGGACTTTTTACAGTTGGGAGACATTTTGTAACTATGTGGATCTCTGTACTTGTTATAGGTCTATTTAAATGGTTTATCTCATCTTGATTTAATTTTGTTAGGTCACATGAATCAAGGAAATCATCCATTTCTTTCAGATTTTCAAATTGGAAGCATACATATTCTTTAAGAATGTCCGTATGATTTTCTGAATTTCTTTGATATCTGTTGTAATGGTGTGTTTTTCATCTCTAATTTTATTAATTTGAGTCTCTTCTCTCTTTCTTCGAGCCAGATTTGCTAAGGGTTTATCAATCTTGTTTATCTTTTCAAAGAACCACCTCTTTGTTTCATTGATTCTTTGGATTACTTTCTTGGTTTCTATTTCATTAATTTCTGCCCTAATCTTTATTATTTCCTCCCATCTAATGACTTTTGGTTTGTTTCATTCTTTTTCCAAAGCTTTAAGGTGAAACTTGAAGTTGTTTACTTGTGAACTCTCTATTTTCTTAATATAGGCACTTAAAGCTATAAATTTCTCTCTTAGGACTGTCTTCATTGTCTCAAAGGTTTGGTATGTTGTATTATCATCATTTGATTCTATGAATTCATTATTTCCTTTATGATTTCTTCAATGGCCCAGTCATCATTCAATAGTGTACTGTTTAGTCTCCATGAATTTGTGCATGCTCTGTAGTTTTTCCTGTTGCTGATTTGCAGCTTAATCCCATTGTGGTCAGATAGAGTAAAAGGGATTATTTCACTTTTCTTGTATTTGTTAAGATTTGCTTTTTGTCCTAATATATGGTCTATTTTAGAGAATGTTCCATGTGCTGCCAAGAAAAATGTATATCCTGCAGCATTTGGAAGGAATGTTCTGTAGATATCTGTTAGGTCCATTTGTTCCATGACATCATTTAATCCAGATGTCTCTCTATTTATTTTTGCAAGGATGAGCTGTCAATTGATGAGAGTGGGGTACTGAAGTCACCCACTACAATTGTGTTTGGTGTTATCTGTGACCTTAAATATAATAGTGTTTGTTTGATCAAATTGGGAGACTCCATATGAGGTGAATATACATTTAGGATTGTAATGTCCTCCTGTTGGAGTGTTTCTTTAATCAGTATAAAGTGATCTTCTTTATATTTCCTCACTAATGTTGGTTTGAAGTCTGTCCTGCCAGACATTAGGATAGCAACCCCTGCTTGTTTCCTAGGCCCATTTGCTTGAAATACCATGTTCCATCCTTTCACCCTAAGACAGTGTCTATTTTTTATTGAGAGATGAGTTTCCTGAAGGTAACAAATGGCATGATGCTGATTTTTAATCCAGGCTGCAAGCCTGTGTCTTTTGGTTGAGACATTGAAGCCAATGATATTAACTGTTATTATTGAAAGATGTGTGTTTATTCTTGCCATTCGTCTTTTTTGTAGTGCTTCCTGATTCCCTTTACTCACTTGTTTTAACTGTTATTTGAGTATAGTTTATTTTTTCTTATTTCCTCATGTTTGTGCTTTGTTTTCTCTTCAGTGTGAAGGATTCCATTAAGTATTTTCTGGAGATCTAGCTTAGTAGTCATAAATTCCTTTAGCCTGTTTTTTGTTGTGGAATATCCTCATTTCTCTTTCAATGTGGATGGATAGCTTTGCAGGATAAAGTAATCTTGGTTGACAGTTGTTATCTTTCAGAACTTGACTTACATCATTTCAAGCCCTTCTGCCTTTTATATTCTCTGCTGAGTAATCTGGTGTGATTCTGTTGGGCTTGCCTTTATAGGTAACTTGCTGTTTCCCTCTAACTGCTTTCAATATATTTTCTTTTGTTTGTGTGTTTAGTTGTTTAATTATAACATGTCAAGGAGAGGTTCTTTCCAGGTTTTGGCTGTTTAGTGTTCTAAAAGCTTCTTGTATCTGCACTGGCATTTCTTTACCAATTTGGGGGAAATATTTCTGCTATCATTTTGTTGAAAATGCGTACTAAGCCTCTGGATTGAAATTCTTCTTCTACTATACCATGGCTGTGTGCCACTATTGCATTTGTTTGAGCATCATGTCAGGTTGTTTACTGTTGAGTAGCTTCGACTATGAGTTGTTTGGACAGATGTCAGTTATTTTCCCCCAGTCACTCTTGTAGCACCCTCTGGCACTAGACAAGCTAACTGTCTAGGGACTGACCCTCTTCCACATTCCAGCCAGGTCACTCCATGTTCTGTCCCAACAGCACATGGTGTCTTTGGCAGTAGGGTCTTACCATTAACTTTTGGTAGGTCATCAAGAACTCTAACAGAAATCTGTCTTCTTTTGGATAACCCTGTAGTTCTCTCTGATCAACAGCTCATTGTGAAAGTTAACTGCATGCTGGTACTTGGAGTTACATGTCAGCACCAAGGAAGATGAAGGAAGAAAAATATAGGTAATATAAAAGAGAAAGAGAGAGAAGAGGGGAAGAGAGAGAGTGAGAAAACCAGGAAAAGATTAAGGTTAGTCTTCATGATGTCCTCTCTAGGGCCCTGTGGTTCAGGTGTTCCCTCTTCAGGCCCGTTGAAAGAGCAATCTTTTAGCCTATTGTTCAGGATATAGGATTTTATGGTACCATTTCCACTTGGGTCCCTATTTGTGTGCTCCAAACCTAACCCTCCCCTCCCATCTCACTCTCCCTATCATCTGGTCCTCAAGGTGCTTATTAGGTATGACAGCATCTTGGGCAGATTAAGTTTAGGAGCCACAGATGAGTGAGACCATGTGATGCATATCTGCCTGTGATTGGGTGAGCTCACTGAGGATGATCTGTTCCAAGTTTGACCATTTTTCTTCAAATTTCACTATGCCATTTTTCCTAACTGCTGTATAGAATTCTATTGTGTAGATATACCACATCTTAGTTATCCATTCATCTAATGATGGACATCTGGGTTGATTCAGCTCTTAGCTATTATGAGTTGAGTACCTATAAACATGGTTGAGCAAATCTCTCTGATTTGAGGCTTGGAACTTTTAGGGTAAATGCTCAGTAAGGGGATAACTGGATCTATTGGTAGGTCTATAGTCACCCTTTTTAGGAGTCTCCATATTGCTTTCCATAGTAGTTGTACCATTTTACATTCCCATCAACAGTGAAAGAGGGCTCCTATTTCTCCACAGCCTCATCAGCATTTTTTTCATTAGTTTTTTTAATGTTAGCTATCCTTACTGGGGTAAGGTGGAATCTCATAGTTGTTTTAATTTGCATTTCCCTGATGATTAGAGATATTGAACATTTTCTTAAGTGTGTGTTTGCCATTTGTCTTTCTTCCTCTGAGAACTCTTTGGGCAGTTTTCTGCCCCATTTTGTGAGTGGGTTGTTAGACTTTTTATTTTTTAGGCTTTGGAGTTCTTTGTAAATTCTAGAAATTTGGCCTCTGTCAGTTGTATAGCTGGCAAAATTTTTCTCCCATTCTGTGGGTAATCTGTTGGCTCTGGTTATTATATATTTGTCTATGAAAAAACTTTTCTGCTTCATGATATCCCAATGGTTGCGTGATTGTTTAATTTCCTGAGCTACTGGAGTTTTGTTCATGAAGTTTTTTCCCACTCCTATGTCATGGAAAGTTCCTCCCATTTTTTCTTCCAGTAGTACCAGCATTTCCAATCTTATCCTGAAGTCTTTGATCCATTTGGACTTGATTTTTGTGTTGTAATTTCTTTATCAGTAACATAAAACCAAGCCTCAGTATTCTTCAGATTCCCAACAGGATTAACTAATACAATGTATTAAATTGCTTTCAAAGGTAACTCATAGGTTAAATTAATTTTAACCAATTTTAGTGATTTTTTTTCTGTGACATTAAGGCAAATTACCTGAATAATTGTAACTGTATATATATGTACATCTTTGGAGAGAGAAATACATTAATAGTAACCTAATATAATTATAAACAAGTTGGTCTTATTAGATAGCCTTATAACTACCCACCAATCTTTAAAAAAAAAAAACACAGCAAACAAAAAACAATAATACACAACCTTTATGTTATTGACTTGCTATTTTGTCTTGATTTTTAGAGCTTCCTACTTAAGACTTTGAAATATCTGTTTTCAGTGACCATGCAAATTGTGATGGTTAAGTTTGTGTCAACTTGATTTGTTTAGGAATCCACAGACATTCCTCATAAGTGTGTTTCTGAGGCTGCCTCTAGGAAGGATTAACTAAAGGAAGAATCCTGCCCCCAGGGGTAAGCCTTCCCCCAGAGTGGGCGGCCCCTCTTGGAGGAGGGGGCTGGTTGATAAAAAGGAGCTCTGGGAAGAAAGGCTCTCTCTCTCCCACCTGGCTGCCGGTGCTACTAGCTGCTTGGTGTTTTCTGCTTGGTACCTGCTGCTTGGTGTTGCTGCTCTCCAGTGTGGACTGAAGACCAGGGTGGACTGAAGAGCAGCGTCTCTCCAGGAAGCCTCCAGGCCTTCAGTGCCGGATTGGGACTGTTGAGGCCTCCAGCCTCGTGCACTGAGCAGCTACCGGGTTTCTTCACTCTCGGACCTGCAACCTGCTATTGCTGGACTGTGTAAGCTAATCCAATAAATCCCCTTTTAATACAATTCATTCTGTCCATTCTGTTCCTCTAGAGAACCCTGACTAATACAAGCATCATGTATAATGATTGCAATAGCAAGACAAACTATCCATGTGTGGTGGTTTGATTCAGGTGCCCCCCACAAACTTAGGTGTTCTGAAAGCTAGGTTCCCTGATAATGAAGATTTGGGAATTAATAACACCTCCAGGAGGCAGTGTATTATTGGGGTTGGGCTTATTGGTGTTATAGCCAGCTCCCCTTGCTAGTGTTTGGCACAAACTCCTATTGCTATTGTTCACCTGATGTTGGCCAGGGGCTGATGTCCACCCTCTGCTCATGCCATAATTTTCCCCGGCCATCATAGAGCTACATAAAGCTGCTCTTGGTCAGGTGATTTCTGCCAGCAATATGAATCTGACTGCAACAGTAATGTTAGTACTAAGAAACGGGATCACTGCTAGACATCTGACTGTGTGGCTTTGGCCTTTTGGAGCTGATTTTCAAGAAGAATGTGGAAGGGTTTGAAACCTTAGCTTGAGAGACATCTTTCAGTGCTATAAGTACAGCTTCATGAACTATTCTGGTTAGAGCTGAAAGACCTGAATGCAGTAAGAACTATGGATTATGAGGTTTGGTTTATGAGAAAGAGAAGGAGTTTTGCCTGGACTTGGCTAGAAGCAGTTTGTGTGAGAGCCTTGCTATTATGCCCATATCCTCAGAACTTGTGCAGGGTTGCTCTGCATAGAAATGGACTGGTGTGAGTAGAGGGACATAGCATAGAAATGAAAACCTTTGGGCTGGAGAGATGGCTTAGTGATTAAGGTGCCTGCCTGCTAAGCCTAAGAATGGTGGTTCCAATCTCCAGGTCCCATGTTTAGCCAGATGCAGTGACGCAAGGGCACAATGCGGCACTTGACCACAAGGGGGCGCACACATCTGGATTTCATTCACAGCAGCTGAGAGACTGCTGGCGAGCCCACTCTCTGTCTCCCTCTCCCTCTCTCTCTCTGTTTGTCTCTGTGTCTCTCTCCAAAAATAAAAATAAAAATAAATATTTTAGAAATGACAACCTTTGAGACTGGGCCAGCAGACCTGTACTGGGGCAATAGAGACAATGTAGATTCTTTAGAAGGGGCCTGAGTGCTCAAGGAGTGTCTTGATCTTCAAAGTCTGTTTTATTCCCCCCAGGATTAACAAATTGGCTCCCTGCCTGGTACTGTGGAGTTTAAAAAATGCAGGAAAGAGAGGGTCATTGAGTTTGGAATGCAGTCTTGTGTTTTGGAAAAGGCCATGGCCAGTGTGAACCAAGACTGTCTGCATGGAGACCCAATAGAGCTGTGAGGATGAACAGTGGGTTATAGAGGAGACCCAGTGGAGATGCTGGGACCACAAGATGGCTGCTAAGGAAAGCTGCCAGCCCTAGATGAAATTTTCCAGGACTGCGAATAGCCTAGCTGGAGGGGCAGAATTGGAACTATAGAGAATTGTTGCTGGTTAGAATTATGGGACTTGGAGATTTGTCACTGACTAGTGTTGTTGGACTTGGAACTACAGAGTTTGATGTTTGCTCTGTTTAACTCTTGTAGTGGTTGAATATTTCTTTGCTATTCCAAGTGGCATCTTTTGCAGTGTGAGTGTTTATTGTGTGTCATTATGGGCTTTGGGGGGATTTTTTAGGTATTATGGTTCAGTTAAAAGACATTGTAATATGGGGATGTATGAACATCATCAGAATTTATAAAAACTATGGGGACTTTTAAAGTTGGATGAATACATTGCATTTTACATCATGTATGGTTATCAGTTTATGGGTGGCCAGGGGCAAAATGTGGTAGTTTGAATATATGTCCCCCAATATATTCAATGTTTTATTACTTTATAGTGTGCATCTGCAATCACCTTGCTAGAGGCAATGTCACTGGGGGCCGGTCTTAAGGTGGTAATGGTGTGGGTTTGAGATTCCATTGTAAAGATATGCAAATGTGCCTAGCAGGAGTTCCTGAAGTGTGCTGTGTGACCTTTTGGCTGTAGTTTTGCTCTGTTTGCTGTGGTGGCTGGTTGGCTTTTTCTCTCTCTGCTTAGCCCTGTGAATAGCAAGCTGCTTTTCCTGCCTTTATGGAACTTCCCCTGGATCTGTAAGTTTCAATAAATAATATCCCTTCCTCCATAACTGTGCCTGGTCTGGAAGTTCATCTCAGCGAACCTCAAGCTGTCTGCAACACAAATACAACTCTTGAATGCTTATATTTGCACCTTATATTTGTGCATGATAAATCACACACACAATGCTAGACAACAAAATTAGGAAAGTGTCTTCAAGCAAAACAGGGGTAATAATAAAAAGGAAAATGATAACTTCTTACTTAAATACTACATAGTAATGTTAATATTAAAATAAAGGCAGGGATAAAATACATCACCAGGTTCCATCTTTAAATTAGTATATTTAATCATAATTGTATTATACAAGTGTGTGGTTGTTGCAGTCAGGTTTGCATTGCTGGCAGAAATCACCCAACCAAGAGCAGCTTTTGGGAAAAAGGTTTATTTTGGCTTATAGACTCGAGGGGAAGTTCCATAATGGCAGGATAAAAATGGCAAGAGCAGAGGGTGGAACTCACCCCCTGGCCAACATAAGGTGGACAATAGCAACAGGAGAGTGTGCCAAACACTGGTGTGGTAGTTTGAATATATGTCCCCCAATATATTCAGTGTTTTATTAGTTATAGTTTGCATCTTCAATCACCTTGCTAGAGGCAATGTCACTAGGGGCCGGTCTTAAGGTGTGGGTTTGAGATTCCATTGTAAAGATATGCAAATGTGCCTAGCAGGAGTTCCTGAAGTGTGCTGTGTGACCTTTTGGCTGTAGTTTTGCTCTGTGTGCTGTGGTGGCTGGTTGGTTTTCTCTGCTCTCTTGCCTGGTCCTGTGGAGAGCAGGCCACTTCTGCCATTATGGAACTTCCCCTGGATCTGTAAGCTTCAATAAATAATATCCCTTCCTCCATCACTGTGCCTGGTCTGGAAGTTCATCTCAACGAACCTGAAGCTGTCTGCTACAGTAAAGTGGTACCGAGAGTGGGGTGAGATGAACCAGATCGTGTGGATATTCGTCTTTTGGAACCTTTGTTTTGGAAGAATGGGCATGGACTTGGTGCTTGCAACTAAAGATGCCTTCTGGAGTGGTAAGCCAAGTTTTATGGACTATTCTGATGAGAGTTTGAGAATGCTAAGTGCAGATAGTACTGAACTTCGAGACTTGGCTTATGAGGTTTCTAAAGGGAAGGAAAGACTGCAGAGGACTTTGTTGGAACTGGGCTACTGGCATAAGGGATGGCTACGTTCCACTATCCAGGCCCAGAGTGTTTGATCAAACTTAAATTTGTAATGGACTGATGTGTGCTTGGCTAAAGATATCGGACTGAGATTTTAAGATTTTAAGTTGGAAAACCTGAAGCAAGTTAAAAGTAGAGGCATTGAGACTGGTTTAGCTGCTATTGTCAACACATTAGCAATCTTAAGGAAGGTGGAAGGAAGGTGGCCTGACTTGATTTACATTAAAACAATGGAGAGGATGCCTGAGGAAAGACTGTTAAAAATGCAAATTCTTGGAAAGAGCTGACTGGAGAAGGAACCTGCTTTTCAAGGCTATGATTTATTTTGTCCCTGGATTAAGAATATGTCTGTGTCCTGCACACCTGGTATTAGTTTTGGAAATATGAAAAATGCATGGAGTGGTCATGAATTGCACACGGTTCCAGGAGCCGCTGCTGAGATGCGGCATGAGGCAGGGCATGAAGACCCTCAGGAATAGGCTGCAAGAGCCTTTGGAAGATGGACTGTGGTCTGCATGGAGACCTGAAGATGTTTTGGATATACCAGGACTGTGCAAAAGGGCTACCATGGAGTGCAGTGTTGCCATGGGATGAAAGTTTTCCCTGGCTACTCTGCCCAGCTGGAGGGGTGGAATTGGAAAACCTGGAGACTGTCAGTCTCTGGTTATATTGAACTTGAACTGCAGAAGTTTGATGACGGCTGATGATGGTTGAGTATGCATTGTTCTAGTCTCTCCTTGATATTCCTTATACAGTTAAAAATGTTTATTCTGTGCCTTTACATGTTGAAAGTATTTAACTTCTTTGATTTTACAGGACTCACTATCTTAAGTTGGTCAAGACTGTGAGAACCTTTGAAATTGGACTGAATACAATTTACAATGTGTGACAGTTATAAATCTATTGGGGGCCAGGAGCTAAATATATTGGGGGCCAGGGGCGGAATGTGGTAGTTTGAATATATGTCCCCCAATATATTCAGTGTTTTATTATTTTATAATTTACATCTGCAATCACCTTGCTAGAGGCAATGTCACTGGGGGCCGGTCTTAAGGTGTGGGTTTGAGATTCCATTGTAAAGATATGCAAATGTGCCTAGCAGGAGTTCCTGAAGTGTGCTGTGTGACCTTTTGGCTGTAGTTTTGCTCTGTGTGCTGTGGTGGCTGGTTGGTTTTCTCTGCTCTCTTGCCTGGTCCTGTGGAGAGCAGGCCACTTCTGCCCTTATGGAACTTCCCCTGGATCTGTAAGCTTCAATAAATAATATCCCTTCCTCCATCACTGTGCCTGGTCTGGAAGTTCATCTCAACGAACCTGAAGCTGTCTGCTACAACTGGCAAGGGGAAAATGGCTACAAAACCCATAAGCCCACCCCCAACAATACACAGCCTTCAGGAGGCTTTAATTTCCAATTGTCATCAGCTGGGAAACTTAGCATTAAGAATACCTAAGTTTATGGGGGATACCTGAATTAAACCACCACAGTGGTAAAATAGAGTAAGAATGGACATTTAAGTTAAAATGATCCTTCAAATCCTTGTTCTTCTAATTGCTGGTTATGAACCTTGGATCATTTAGTTAATTAGGTAGAATTCAATTTCATTAAAAATATGGTAAATAATATGCTCCATTACCAAAATTCGTATTAAATTACATATATACATACATAACAGTATCAATTTGATATGTAGAACGCAATTTTTCAATAAACTATGTAGTTTCCTCATATGAAATGGGGAAAAGCAACATAATTTATAATCTGAATAAAAATTGGCACTGGGGCTGGAGAGATGGATGAATGGTTAAGGTGCTTGCCTGCAAAGCCTAAGGACCCAGGTTTGATTCCCCAGTACCTACATAAGCCAAATGCACAAGGTGGCACATGCATATGGACTTCATTTACAGTAGCTAGAGGCCCTGGTACACACATTCTCTCTTTACGTATCTGCCTCTCTGTCTCCCAAATAAATAAATAAAATATTTTTTTTAAATTGGCACAGTACATGACCACTTCCATTTTCACAAATGGTGTGTGGGCTGTAGTGAGAATTCATATATTATGTATGCCTCACTAACAAATTGGTAATCTGTGCATTCATTAATTACAATCCAAGAATAATTCTGCCTGTGGGTTTTTGACATTAAGTCTACATGATCAAATCAAAATCATAAATAATCCATTGAATAAATCAAAAGGGAAATGAGTTAAACATTATGAATACATAGATGAAACCTAACACAGGGTGGAGTTTGTCAAACTGAACACAATAGGATTTGGTGGCAAAACCTATGCCACTGCTCAAGTTTCTGGGTGAATAGTGGCATCATTCACCAAGAGGTTGACCACTGATCAAAAATAATGAAAGTGTCATATAGATACACATCAAATTTCATACGTTTGAGGAATATTCAATTAAAGGAACTTATTAAAAAGCTGGCTGGGTGTGATGAAACAAATATGGAAAAGTGGGATCCATCCAATTTAAAGATGAAGTGGAGCCATGAGAGGAAATGAAGTTAAGCCCACATTAGAATGTCTAGAACAGTTTTAAAATCACTGATATTTAATAGAGGTGCTGAGAAAGAACCTCCTAGACTGCATCAGTGGGAGTTACAACAATCAGTGGATGACATTAAGGAAGCCAATGAACATAAGGGATCCAACAAGAAAATGACCCTTAATGTAAAATGCTACTTGGAATTTAAATAAAGTAACAAATGAACTTCTTCATTGCATTTAGAAATGAGCAGATCCACAGTGACATTTGTGAAAGCAGTTCAATACTCCAAATGGAGATATGGCTAGATGGCAAAAAATCAGCCTATACATGCAGGACAAGTTAGCAGCTCCCGTAAATAAGTATTTGAATGTGAAGAGGATTAAATAGAAGGTGATACAGCAGGAGGCAGGACATGGAAAGATTATATTTGACTTGATCCAACAAAAATAAACTGAGTAAATAGTGTCAGGATGATACCAAGAGAGATGAAAGTTATCACAATTCACAGATACTTTATCATGCAGGCAGGTATGAGATCCACATTTGGAGAATTTAGCTTAATGCACAGGCAGAGCAGCTAGTTAAATGGAGAAAATATGACTGTAAGTGGAAAATACCTGCCTATGTGTCTGTGTGGTGTGTGAAGGGCAAGGATGATAGGTAGTGATGGAACTTCATAGAATTCTTTATGATTTACTTACTTACAATTTATTTAGCAAATAAAGCTATTTTCTAATAGTAAGGCAGAAGGCTTGAAAATTTTGTGGAGGAATTGAGATACTGTTAGGGTTTGAATGTCATATGCCCCCCACAGACTCTTGTGTTTTAAATGTGATCCTTAGCTGATGGTGGTGGAGTAAGAGCTTGTGGAACCACTAGGAAGTAGGGGTCATGATTGAAGGTTATACCCATTTCTGGCTCCAGGCAAAGTGCTGTGCTTCTTGGCCTACCACCTTCTCAGAAGTGGTAGCACCCATTCCCACCTGCCACCATTGGCTGAGTCACTCTTGTTGTCATGCCTTCCAGCCACAATGGACTGGAACTTCTGTGAAACAGTGAGCAAAAATAAACCTCTCCTCCCTCTAGTTACTGGTTAAGGTTTCTGTCACGGTAATGAAAAAAGTAATCTAGACACTCACAATCAACAAAGACCACTAACTAGGGCAAGAATGGGATTTTCAAACCAACTGAGAGGTTACTATTGGAAACCACTTCTTCCCCGCCCCCCAGAGTTATACTCAATGTTCTTAAAATAGTCTGAAGAAGGTAAGGATGTGAAATTCAGAGTCGGAGTTTTTCCCACATACACATTAGGTGGCAAAGAGGGAAAAATGAGGTCACTGGCATGAAACTAGTTGCAATAATACAGTATCTTAGCTATCGAGAAGGAAATAAAGAAAGCTTGGAACACATTTAAACTTTTCTCAGTATCAAGAAGGAAATGAACCATACAGAATGAAATATTTGGAAGAAAAGAGTGCTATATGTATCTAATTCAAACAAAAATTAAGTTCTAATTTTAGTAGGTACTCAATCCTCTCAAAAGGATGTAACAGAAAAAAAATCACATGTAAAAAGCAGGTGTATTCTTTTATGGAGAGAGATGAAAGTAGGAAAAGGATGTCACGAGCAGGGTAGAACTGAAGAGCATGAATGAATGAATAAAAATAAAGAATCGACCAATGAGAGTTGTTACATATTATATTGTCAAAGAAGAAGGGCAAAGCAATATCCTTCCCGACAAGCTTTAATAACAGGATGACCAAGTTGTTTAGATGATTTAAGTAAGGCCTTGCTGGGAAACAGACATGGGGAAGATAACCTCCCAGTGTCCTTACCAGTCCAGACATGCTTTACAAAGCTATCTATCCTTGGCAGATCAGCTGTCACCTTGAGGAACCCTGGAATCCCACTGATCGCAAAGGGAGTTTCACATATGGAAGAGATGAGCCGTGCTACAAAGAGCTCTTTAGGTACCAAATGTATAGCAAGATTTCAAGTTCAATTCATTTGACTTAACCATGTGTAGCAAAAGCTGTATTTGTGCTTACAGTCCCCCTTGGCCTGCGCTCTAAACCTGCCCATTACTGCCACTTCATTACTAAATAGAATGCTCTCTTGACACAATTGTAATCCCAGTGATTGCTGTCAATGTACCCTGATAAACTACCAAAAAAAAAATGTCTTAAATAGATAAGAAATACTTTACATTAAATGTTCAAATCTGAATTTCTATAGAAATGTGTAAGCCAAGATTTGTTTTTGAACAAGCCAGTGAATTAACTGTGTAGATGAGCAAAGAGTTACTCTTTTTGCAATCAAGGTTGGATGGAACTTGAATTTCGAATGAAAAACAGTATTGGGTATAGCCATGGTGAGCATATTTTGGAAATTTTACTGTCCCTTTTACTTGTGTTCTTCATAATGCTTACACTCATGTATTTTATGTGATGACAGCCTGTGTCTCAAACTTTTTAATTAACCTGGTTTACAAGGTATATTTATAGGCTAAATAGGACAGTCTAATTAACATAGTGTCAAATGAGTTCATGTGAGCCATCTTAATATGATATGTCTAAGCTTTTAGTACCAATCTATTGATTTTAGATAATTTAAAGCATTAGATAATTACATATACCAATGTCTATGCTAATAATAATTGCTGAGTAATATGATTTAAAATGCTTATAAAATCTGATTCAGCTTCAGTGCCAGCTATTAAGGCCACCTTGAACAATACATACTTCGTTTTTATTGCCACCAACCTTGGGAAGCATTAGATTTTATTAGTTTCCAAATGGACACATCAATATTTATTTAACAGCAATTCACTGTTGCCCAGCACTTCTCTGCAAGGGATACCAGAAAGGAAATTGAAGATTTTACTGTTCAGAATATCTTTTGTCAATCATTTTGTTTTATTGACATTAAACTTTGATTTCATTATTTGAAAATGTCAATGAAATGGCAAATTATTAGGAGTGCACCCAGGATTTTATGGGATAATATACCAAACCAATCCAGAAGAGAGCTGTCAGCCAGTAGAGACATAGCTTTTATAACAAATCATATATTTTAACTGATAGTAAAACTCAGACACTATCACTAAGTACACAACTTAAATTTTATGTTGGGAAAATGTTTTGTACATCTCTTTAAGCTATAATGTGGAAGTAAAGGCCTAAGACTCTGGAAAAGGCAACTGTGATTTTTGACAATGTGTTATGTGTCTTTAGATAAGTGCTTGTTCTAAGACTTAGCTTCCTCAGCCTTGAATAGAGAAAAATTACACCTATCCACTTGTATTATTTCAAAGGAAAATGATGAAATTTATTTAAAATTTTAGCACCAAACCTGACATCCATTTCTTTTCATAGAAAGTCAGTACAGCAAAATGACTTTTCACCCTCCACTGTGGGCAAAGCAACTGGCAGATCTAAAGTTGAGAATGAAATTGTGAACAAGAGCTTTACAACAAATAGAAAGCACAAATGACTTAAGAAAAGTCATGTAGAGTATCATTTTGACACTGCTTTGTATGGAGAGCATACTCTGTCTCCATAGGATTCTCCAGTGTAAAGCTCTCACTAATCTTTGGCTAAAAGAGGGGTTACACACATCAAATTCTCCCTAAATCAATAATGCTTATCCCATTTAAACTATACTGACTTCACCCTCCATTGGAAAATCTGTTCTTTTTCAGAAGGTAATGAGACAGGAGGAGGTAAACTACCCCTCACACTGCAACCAGGATACAACTGAAACCACAGAGGAACTGTGGAGATGAGCAAGCATGCTGCTTCCATGGTGAACCTGGTAATTAGCTCCAGGGTGTAGGACACAGACCCTGAGGACACTCAACACCTACCCAAGCCGAGATCCAGAGGCTCCTAAGAGCTCATCACTGAAGTAGACTTAAAATTCACCCACCACGGCTCAGGGAATTTTGTGAAAGAGGAGGCAGAAAGATTTTAAGAATCACAGGTTGAGACATCATGCCCAGAGACATTCCCTCCACCCAAAAATAACTGACTACTGCTCCCATGATGCACAGCCACAACCCCATGGGGAATACCTGCAACCCCACGGAGGAAGGTCCCTGACAGAATGGGAGCAGGAACGAAGGAAAAGAGGGCACCAACACGTGATGTATCCATATGAAACATCTTGTTAATAATAATAATAAAAACATTAAAAAACTGCTCTGAGACGTAGTATGCCATTTTCTGTAATTTCACCACCATCTACATTTATTCTTAGTCCCAAGTAAGAAACATTGAGTAGGCATCTGTTCTGGGTTATTATCACTGATTTTGGTCCTTTCTGTGGTTTGAATCCAAATGGTTGTTTTTTTCTTTCTTTTCATTAAGTCCTTTCTTCTATCTAAAATCCTGACAGGTCTCTACTAGCATTAATAATCAATCTGTCCTCATTTTAAATACTTGTATTTTACCATCTTAGTTAGAGACCCAAAGAAAATTTGCAGCTCTGTTTTCCTGCTCTTGTCCCTGCCAACTTTCTTGAAAGGGCATCCTACACCTGCATCCTACAGTTCTTCCTTTCCAACTCGGTGTTCAGCTTTTACAGTGTGGTCTCTCCCTTATCCACTTGCCTGAAAATACTCTCTCAAAGGTCACCAACTGCTTCCATGAGATTACTCAGTCCAGCGGCCTTTTTGCTTCTGGTTCCATTTCAGCTCTTCATGGGCTCACTATTTGTTACTGAGCCACAGCTTCCTTGACTTCCCTAACATTTCATCTTTATTTCATGTTTATAGTAAATAAGATATCCATGGTTGGGACTGGAGAGACAGCTTAGCAGTTAAGGCGCTTGCCTGCAAAGCCTAAGGACCTCAGTTCGATTCCCCAGAACCCATATAAACCAGATGCATAAGGTGGTGCATGTGTCTGGAGTTCATTTGCAGTGGCTATAGGCCCTGGAATGGCCATTCTCCCTCCTCCTCCTCCTCCTCTCGCTCTCTCTCACACTCAAATAAATTAATTAATTAAATATTTTTTAAAAGATATCCATGGTTTCCTTGATCTGTGGCAGAAAAGTAGGTATGTAAACATGAACATGGAATCATGGTGCATGGTTATAGAAAAGGAACTGTAAGAATGAACATAGACTAATACGCACAGAGGAGAGAAGGAATACATCAAAGATAATCCAAGGGTTGGTGCAATGGCTCAGTGGGTAAAAGAATTTGCTGTGCAAACATGATAACATGTTTGGATTCCCAGAGTCCACATAAAACCAGACCTGGGGAGTATGGGCATCTCTAATCCCATTTCTCCTATGGCAAAATAGGAAATAGAACCATGAAAATTCCCAGAAGCTTGTAGACTAGTTGGCCTAGTGTCTATCATGGTAAACAAGAGACCCTGCCTCAGATAATGTGAAAGGCGAGGACTCACCATGGATGTTGTCCCCTCATCTCCATACATGTGCATGCTCATACTCACCACCTCGCGCCCCCTCCCCGCAGACATTACAAGGATTAAAAGAAGATAACATAGGCTGGAGAGACGGCTTAGCATTAAGATGCTTGCCTGCAAAGCCCAAGTACTCATGTTTGACTCTCCAGGTCCCACAAAAGCCAGACGCACAGTGACGCAAGTGGCAAGGTTGCACATGCACACAAGGTGGTGCATGTGTCTGGAGTTTGATTCAGGAGTTGGAAGCCCTGGCACACCAATTCTCACCCCTTCCCCAGCATTAAAAAAAAGGCAGTTTCTTGGGCTTGCCTCAAAAAAAAAAAAAAATACTCCCACCCTCCCCCAGCTAGAGAGATGCCTTAGCAGCAAAGGCACTTGCCTACCAAGCCAAAGGAGCCAGGCTCAATTCCCCAGAACCCACATGAGCCATATGTACAAGGTAGAGCATGCGTCTGGAGTTCCTTTGCAGAGATTGAAGGCCCATTTTATCTCTCTCTCTCTTCCCCCTCACCTTCTCTCAAATAAAATAAGAAAGACCTATTAAAAACTGCTGGGCATGATGGTGCTTGCTTTTAATCCCAGCACTCAACTCAGGAGGCAGAGGAAAGATCACTGTCAATTTGAGGCCACCCTGAGACTACATAGTAAAATCTAGGCTAGCCTGGGATACAGTAAGAGCCTACCTCAAAAAAGAAAAAGAAGCCAGGTGTGGTGGCACATGCCTTTAAGCCCAGCACTCAGGAGGCAGAGGTAGGAGGATTGCTGAGTGTTCAAGGCCACCCCAAGATTACATAGTGAATTCCAGATCAGCCTGGGCTACAGTGAGACCCTACCTTGAAAAACCAAAAATAAAAATAATAAAATAATGAAATAAAGTGCCTTAAACAAACTTACAAAAAAAAAAAAAAAAAAAAAAAGGTTCTCTCATATTTCTGATGGATAGAAGTCTACACCCAGGGGGTCAATGGGACCTCTTCTTTCTAAATATGGGTGGAAGGAACCCATCTTGTTTCTCCTAGCTGTTGGTGTTTGCTGGAGTTCCTTGGTATTCTTTGGCTTGTATGTGCAATGTTCCATGTCTCCAGAATCATATGGCTGTGTCCTCCCTGGGTGTCTTTACAATGTCATCATCTTTCACCTGTGCATGTCTGACTCCATGGCTGATCATTCTGGCTTAGGGTCCATCGTAATGACTGCTTCCTAACTTAATTCCATCTCCAAGTGTGTTATTTCTAATTCAGGTTACATCCATCCGTATATGATGTGGACTTCAACATATCTACTCAGGGGACACAATTTAATCTACCTTAAGTCTTCTGAGAATGTAGTAACTGTACCACAATATAAGGAGAAGCCATGAAAAGTGTAAGGGGGCAGGTGGGGGGTGGGAGCATACACTATTGACAAAAGAAACAGCCAGAAGAACCACTTTAGAAAAATCACATGTCACACTGTTACCTACATTAATGTAAATAATAAAAAGAATGACAGTAACGGGGATTATAAATTATGCAGGATCCAGTTTCCTCAGGGCATTAAGCATCTGAATTTCACTATTATAAATCTATTTCTGCTGTGAGTCAGTAAATACATGTGAGCCAATACATATTTTGAGGATACAATTTTTTCACTCTATGGAGAGGCTAGTCTTGATAATTTTAATAGAACACGCAGGAAAAGGTAGTGTTTAGACATGGATTCAGGAGTTGTTGATTAGATAAAAGAGATGAGGGAAATACAAACATTTCTGTCTTGTATAAATGAGTAGACAGTGACCTTACATCTTGAGAGTAAAGATTACAGGGCTTTGAACATATCTGTTATGAGCTGTCTTATGATAGACATGTCTAAAAAGCTCAGGTGATGGGCTGGGGAAATGGTTTAGCAGTTAAGGTGTTTGCCTACAAAGTCTAAGTACCCCAGTTCGATTCCCCAGCACCCACATAAGCCAGATATACAAGGGGGCGCACGAGTCTGGAGTTCATTTGCAGTGGCTGGAGGCCCTGGCATGCCCATTCTTTCTCTCTGCCTCTCCCCCCACCTCAAATAAATAAATAAAATATTTTTTTTAATTCAGGTGATGATATAAGATGTTTATTTCCTAATGTGTATTACCAGCTCAGAATAATGGCATGAATGTAAGAGTTGTCTGGTGGAAAACTTAGCACAAGTCATATTTATATCTCAGGAAATTGAAAACTTTGGAAGGACATGGTCTCCTCACCTGTTTCTGATAATTTTTAAAGCTCTGAAAAGTTACTGAAGAACTGAAATATTTATACGTTATACTGAGAGGGGAAAAAAAGGGGGGGGAGACTGACATATCAGAGTAAGGTTTTTTTTTATTTTTTTAAATTTTTATTTATTTATTTGCAAGCAGAGAGAGAGAGAGGAGAGGCAGACAGAGAGAGAAGAGGTGTGCCAGGGCCTCCGGCCACTGCAAACGAACTCCAGATGCATGTGCCTCCTTGTACATCTGGCTTACATGGGTCCTGGAGAATCAAACTGGGATCCTGTGGCTTTGCAGGCAAATGCCTTAACTGCTAAGCCATCTCTCCAGCCCTTTTTTTTTAATTATTATTTTTATTTTTTGGTTTTTCAAGGTAGGGTCTCATTGTAACCCAGGCTGACCTGGAATTCACTATGTAGTCTTCAGGCTGGCCTTGAACTCATAGCAATCCTCCTACGTCTGCCTCCTGAATGCTAAGGTGATTAAAGCCATGTGCTACCATGCCCAGCAGAGTAAGTTTTTTAGAAAACAGGGAAAGAATGACATGGAGGAAGATATTTCAAAACCACTGTGAATATTAATTCTACTAAATTCCACAAAGGAGTACAAGGTAACAGTCAAAATGAGGCAGACAAGCATAGGGAGCAGCCTAGTAAGCAGAGCCATTGTTTATTATGGGCCTTAGACACACCCTATTTCTAACAATGCACATAGAAACTTGCTAACAAACTGGAACCCTCATTTGCATCAAGCAACATGCTTACTTTATTTAAAAAGTGGATTCTCTCTCTCTTTAATAAACAAATAAAATATTTTTTTAAATTGCTGGAGAGATTGCTTAGTGGTTAAGGCACTTGCCTGTGAGGCCTAAGGACACAGATTTGAATCCCCAGGACCCATGTAAGCCAGATTCACAAGGTAGTACATGCATCTAGGGTTTGTTTGCAGTGGCTAGAGGCTCAGGCATGTCCATTCTCTGTATTTGCTCCCCCCTCCCTCCCTCACGTGCTCTCTCTGAAATAAATAAATATTTTTTTAAGTGGAAATAAGTTACTCTTCACGTAACCCCTTTAGGAGTATCATGTTTCTATTCAATCAGGCTGTTTATCTAGGATCAGGAGACTGATTTCAACTGCACGTGCAGTGAGGTGAACTGTGTCCTCAGAGACAAACTTCACACATGCACCTCTGTTTACTAAATTCTCTTCATGATTGGGCATAATAACTAACATCAGGCACATGTGGAAGAGGACATGCAGAGTAGGGAAAAGCCTAAATAAACCATCTGTCAGTCAAAAAGAGTGACCCAAACTACACTGTGCACCAGCTCCACCTTCACTTAGACCCCATACCCAGGAAACACTGGGTGGTAATCCACTGCTCCTGGGCACTTTCACTCCAGGAGCCCACTGCCTCTCTCAGCAGTGTACCTAAAACTTGTTCTTTCACTGTGCTGATAATAAAACTTCACATGTGTAACCTTTGCAATTCTTTGAACAGGGCACCAAGAACCTGCAAACACCCAGAGGAAGATAACAAATAAGTGTGGGTCAGTTCAAATCAAGCAAAGTAAAAGAACTAGGGAAGGAAAGATATAGACAAGTTTGGAGAGTGAAAAATAAATTCTTGTATGATACTGTTAACCCTTATATTCTCTTCTTTCTTCTGTCCCTAAATGTAACGTGTGTTTTTATATGACCAAATATTTATGTTTCTTCTTGGTGGCAGAGTAAGAATTTATCCCAACATCATTTTTATGGAAAAATGTAACTTATCTCCATAGCCCAAGGTTGACTGCCTACTCAGTATTTCCAGCTCATATTCCCACTGAAGCTTAGGACAAAATGTTCAAGTCTAAACATTTCCCAAAAAAAAAAAAAATTACTTCCTCCAAGATACTTTGGTTTCTGTGAACAGTTCTTTAACAAAAAAAACAAAAAAAAAAAAACCCTGTTAGATACGAGGCCATGTCTAAGCAGCTGAGGTCAGCAGTCGGGCACCCAACAACCAGCAACAGTGATACCTTGCTGGATACAAATCTGAGAACCAGACGAGTCCAACTGAGTTCAGGCTAAATGAGCAACCAACCAGTGAGTGACATCATCGCTCATGCTTTGAAAATGTGAAAAAGTATTTTATTTATTTATATGAGAGAGTGAGAAAGAGGTCAGGCGCAGCGGCACATGCCTTTAATCCAGTACTTAGGAGGCAGAGGAGGAGCTCCATGAGTTTGAGCCACCCTGAGACTACAGAGTGAATTCCAGGTCAACCTGGGCCAAAGCAAGACCCTACCTGAAAAACCAAAATTATATATACTGTGCGTGTGTGTGTGTGTGTGTGTGTGTGTAAGAGAGATAGAGAGAGAGAGGAAACTGGTGTAACAGGGCCTCTAGCCAGTATAAACGTATGCCAGACACATGTGCCGCCTTGTGTGTATTTGGCTTTATGTGAGTACTGGGGAAAGGAACCAAGGTCCTTAGACTTTGCAGGCAAGCACCTTAACTGCTGAGCCATTTCTCCAGCCTCTACAATTGTCATTTTTATCCATAAAGTTTTGGGCTTGTTATACAGCAACAGTGGAAAAAAATGCATAACACCTATGTTGACTGTATCTGAATAATTGAAATATAGGTCTATGATTCTAAGTATTATTTTTGCTTTACTATAAACTAAATTATCCCAGAAATTACATTTAATTTTTATAATGAAAGAAAAAAATTCACCTGCTACTAAATGTAAGTGTTTAATACATGTTAATATAAATATAATTTGATATTGAAACCCAAAGGTAGGCTTGTCTGATTTTATTCTAGATGTATAAACACAAATCCAAGCTGTAAGTTACCTGTAATTGAGTAACCTGAGCATCTCTAATTTTCTTTTAATTTGACTTATAAACATGCTCACACCCATCTCATGTAATTGTTGCAAATATTGCAAAATAATCTACACTATTTGAAGTATGGTCAACTGCAGAGATTTTATTTGTCCCTACTAAAATTCAAGTTTTCTGATAGACATGAAGGAGTGAAGGAATGGAAAGAAGAAATGGAATGAAGGGATAAAGTGAAGGAGTGAAGGAGTGAAGGAATTAAAGAATGGAGGAATAGAGAATAAAAGAATAACAGATGGGGGGAGAGAGAGCAATGACAAGGAAACTCATATTTTCTATTCACCCAAACTTGTAATGCAACCACTGTTGTGGAATTAGCCCAGTGCATGTTCTAACAGAGGCCTGCATAAAGTCACTTGCTTAATCCATGAAACAGAGTAGAGAGGATATTCTGGGACTTTGAGGCAGTCAGAATAAGCCTCTTCTGGGCCAGTTAACATTTTCTTTTGGCGTCTGGGCTAGCTTGGAAGAAGTCTGGGTGTCCTCAGACTGCTCACATAGGCACTGTGAGTTCTCGGCTGGATGCCCCAGGTGCAAAATCATCAGATATGTAAGCCACAGTTCTTGGATCCTCTTACATAGTCTATTTTCCAGCTGAATTCAACCAGGAAAAGCAACTACTATGACTTACAAAGGAAAAGTCCCCCAAGATATGTAACCCCCAAATTACAAGGGAATGAAACACTAGCTGTTGAATTACTGGGTTTCTGGATTAATTGACTATATAGTTATAGTAACCAAGGACAGATGGAAAAATGTTTCCAGTGATGATGAGCAGCTCAAATCTTGTGGGTTATTGGATGCTTACAATCATTTTTTGTTCAGTCTACTAAAAATATAAAATTATTTTGAGATATATATACTTGATCCAAAAATAATTATGCGTAAAGAAAGTTTTTAACTTTGCATCTCTGAGGGTGCCTTAGAGTTATACGATACTCATTCACAAGCCATTGGTGAGTCTCCAAGTGATAAGCAGGGCTTAGAAGGAGAAGAGCAAATGTAACTCGCAGGAGTCCATATGGAACCGTCAGCTCACAGACAATGGCACCTATAGGGATTTAGAAGGCTTATTGAAGGGACACGGGGTTAATCAATATTTTAACAGGGCTTGGAAGTTATAATCAGTAAATTAGGTAAAAAACCTAATCCTGGATTGATCCAATTCCCAAGTTGGCTCAGCCCGTCACTTCCCTGATTCAGAAAACTGTCATTGAGCATAACAACTGAAAGAGTTTAATCTAATAGCTTTCTTTCTCATATATGAGAAAGAAATATGGAGGAAAATGCATTTGAGGTTTCTGGGTCATGAAATAAAGGATCTATGTGCTCCAAAATGTCACTGCAGAGCATAGCGAGGAAACTATAATTGACTAAATAAACAAACAATGACACAAACAAATTGATTAGCAAAGGCCAATGCAAACTGGTGATGAGCTGCACAGAGTTCACAGGAAATGCGATAGCTCTTCAGTCCTTGAAAATATATTAAGGATCGAGGTTGCTACAACTCAATTGTACAACCATCTAATGCACCAGAATCTGCTTCACTTTCAACTTAGCATGCCATCCATGTCCTTGTTCTTATATACTGAACTCAAAACCTCACTCCCAATCATTCTTCCTTATTAATGCATCCTTTTAGACATGAAAAAGACATACATATACAGAAAATTGAATCAAAAATCTCTGTGCCACAAATACACAGGGTGGGGGAAATGCCCTGTGAACATAATAAAAATGTGACATGCAGAGATTTTTATGGACTTCAATACACGCCCCCTTCAGTTGAAATCACTCTTTTCTCTACCTTTTCTTTTAGGATGTAAAAGGTCAAACATCTCATGATTGGTACTGGGTAATTTTAATCTCCATGTCAAAATGGCACAGAGGTTAAAAGCTACCTAGAGAATGAGCAAATGACTATTAAAAAGAGAATGAAAGTTTTTAACCTTTTCTAAATAGTGCAATAGAACATTAGTGATTATCTAAAAGAAAAGTAGCAGGAATATTTTATCAGAAGCACAGGAAATATCCTAAATATGATTAGCACACTCAAAGATCACATGTGTAGAAATGCACACTAGTTAGCAATTCTGTGGCTGTTTATATTATTACATTTACAGCAGGGAAGTTGGTAAGGAGTTACAGAACTCCAAATTCTCACCATACCAAGTCATGTTTTGCAAATGGTCAAATTGATTTGCTCAGCTCATTTAGACTTCCATTTGCTATTCTTAAAAGTAGCTATGTTCTTCATTTATAATGCAAATATAATTGAAAGCAAATTGAAAAATATAATCCAATCTAATCTTCCTGCCTTGGCCTACCACATAACTGGGATCATAGGTCTGTACTATCAGCCTCAGCTAAATGTGGAGTTAGAATAATGCAAATTATCTCCAAAATCCTAAAAAGAAAAAGGTTTTGGGGCAAAAGAGATGGCTTGTTGGTTAAAAGTGCTTGTTTGTAAGCCGGCTGACCTGAGTGTAGTATTTCAGAGCATCCATGTAAAGCTGGATAAAATGATTAGCATGTGTATGTGATCCCAGCATACAATAGGCAAAAGGGAGGCAGAGCCAGAAGACTCTGCAGGCTTGTAGCACAGCTAGTCTGATGTACACACCAACTGGAAAACAAGTGAAATCCCATGTGAAAGACAGTAAAAAGAGAAGATGGACACCTTGAGGTTGTCCTCTGACCTGACACGTGCAACATTGCATGTGTGCACATGCACACATACACATCTATCACACATACATAATACATACATGAAATAGAATGTGTCCTATTTCATTTAGTATTCACAGAGAAATCCAAGGAGAATGACATTTAAGCTGAGCCCTAAAGGAAGTACACTAGCTAGTCACAAAGAAATCAGGGAAGGTGTATTCTAGGCAGAAAGAGCAGTGTTAGGAGACAAGACTGAGAAAGGTTGATCTGTGCCAAGAGCTAAAAGAAATGCAGTGAAGCAGATGTGGGAGGATGAGGAGGTGGGGTGCTGACAGACAAGGTTCACATGGTAGCATTATAACTGATAATATTGGGCCTTGTACAATGTTAAGATGTTTTTATGTCATTATCTATGATGTGGAAAACCACTGAAAGATTTAGACAGTTGAATTGTGTCATTTATGTTTTTAAAATATTTTTATTTGTTCAGTGGTGTGAGTCAACTGTGGAAGATAGAATTAAACTCAGAGGTCTTTTGGGGAACTAATATCACATTTAGGGAACTAATGTTACATACTTAGGGAACAGTGTTAGCTTTAGATTTGAAGTGTTCCTCCCAAAGATACCTATGAAGATAAGGCTTGGTCCCCCAGCTGGTGACATTATTAAGAGGTGACAGAATTTTAAGAGGTGAAACCTTGATGGAAGAATTAGGTCATTGGAGCCATGCCCTTGAAAGGTACATGGGGACCCAGATCTCTCTCCCTCTTCCCCAGTGCTGACAAGGGCAAGATAAACAGCTTCCTTCACCACACACTCCTGCCATGATGCTCAACCCTGCCTCAGGGCCATGCAATAGGAACCACTGACTATGAACTGAAACCTCTGAAACTGTGAGTCTAATAAGCCTTTCCTTCTTCAAGCTGTTTTCTTAAGGACACCTTCTTAGAGCAACAGAGAACCAACATAAACAGGAAAGAAAGGGGGTCCAAAATAAGACAGTTACAGTGGGCATAGAAAAATCCAACTCCTACTAAGCCAGATATCCAGAGATACAGAGGCTCCCAAAACCTCACCACTAAAGTAGAACTAAAATGATCCCAATGTGGCTCAGGGAAATTCACAGAAGAGGGGGCAGAAATAGTGTTAGAGCCACAAGTTAGGTCATTATGCACAGAGACTTGGCCTATCCCCCACAGTGCATGACCCACATTCCCCATTGATGAGGGTCCCTTTGGAGGGGGGAGGACAGGGAGGAGGATAATGGAGTCACCAATATGAATGTAAAATTAGAATAATATAAACAAAATAATAACTTATTTTAAAAAAGAGAGGAAGAGAATATTCAAAGATTAGAGACTGAGGTACTATGTCTTAGGACTCAATGGGACCCAAATCTCTCTCCCTCTCTCCCTATTGGATTTGATAAAAAGAGCAGTGGGAAGTCCTGATAAAGAATC
The DNA here is from genome assembly GCA_036365145.1 of Orientallactaga sibirica. Taxonomy (NCBI): domain Eukaryota; kingdom Metazoa; phylum Chordata; class Mammalia; order Rodentia; family Dipodidae; genus Orientallactaga; species Orientallactaga sibirica. The sequence goes on along the minus strand of JAEOAD010000060.1, from coordinate 10,067,777 downwards.
AAATGACACTTTGCAAGACCCTCAAAATAGAAGAGAAAGATGATGTCATCAAATTAGGAAAGAGACTAATGGAGAGAGGGAGGGGATATGATGGAGACGGGAGTTCTAAAGTGGAAAGGGGGAGGGGAGGGAAATATCAGGTGGGGTTTTTTTTTTGGTATGTAAGATTAAAAGTCAATAAAAAAATAATTAAAAAATAAAAAAAAAAAAGAATCAAATGACAATGTCAAAGTTTCTGCTTGAGAAATAGGTGATATGGTGGTTTGAATGTAAAGTGTTCACCAAAGCCTCATGTTTGTGTTAATCCCCAGATGGTGGAGCCTTGCTGGAGGAGGTGTGTCAGTGTGGGTGGGTCTTGGAATGTTTTAGTCAAGCCCAGCTTGCAGCATTTCGAGATCTCACACTCTCTGCTTCCTCCCTACTGCTGTGGAGATGTGTCACCAGGATGCCTGTTCTTACCATGCTTTCCCTGCCATGATGAAACTTCTCCATTAAACTATAAGCTGAAATAAACCCTTTCTTCGTATAAGATGTTTCTGGTTGGGTGTTTGCTTCCAACAACAAGAAGGTAATAGCTACAGTGATGATATTTAGGTGGTCTAGGCGGTACACATATGGAATTCACTTTGGACATTTTAATTGAGACACTCTTTTGGTTGACATCATCTCTGTATTTGAAGCACAGAGATAATGTCCATATAGTTAATAAAGTCAGAATCAACAAAACAATTTCAGTTCAACCAGTTCTTACTAGTAATTTTCTCTAAACAAGGTATTCTCAAAAGCATGTGCTTTAAAGAAGATGACTTTTATACAGCAGTCAAGATAAATAGTATTGCTAAATGAAGGGAAAACAGCTTTGTGGTTGGTTTTCTGAACATACTTGGAAGAATTAACAATGATGGAAAAATTCACTAAGAAAGTACATTTGATCTGAATGTTGAAGGATTTCAAAAGTTTGTTGCAGGCAGAGAGAGGCGTGTAAGGGGTCAAGAGGGATAAGAACATTCCATTCTAAAGGTACAGAAGCAATGTTGTGAGAGAATAAATAATCCAAGCCAGGTCTTGTTTCAATAGGTGTGATCCTTACATTCAAAAAGTACACAATTAAGTGAAACCTGACAGGTATTAGCCAAAATATGAGAAGTGTGACCACAGTCACAAATATATTTACATATTATAGGTAGTACATGAGTGTCATATGGAAAGAACCAAGCCAATCTGGTGTTTGGGTATCATTCCTCTGAGAAAGGTTCACCTGAAAACTGTGGAATGACTTACTTTTAACTAGACAGAGAAGAAAATAATACCAAGATGTGTCCTTGGTTGCAGCTGGGCACTGAATAAGAGGAAATCAGGGACAGTGACCTTGAGAACATTAGTCAGCAGACTACAAATGTGTCTCAACTAAAGATAATGACATACAGCTGAGGAAGTGATGACTGAAGAAACACCTGAACTTAAAGGGCATTTAGGATTGATGAGATTTGGAGATCATCCATGGAAGGTGCTACGTGACTGAACAAATGATGATGTCATTTCATGGAAATACGGAAAACTGGCAAAGAAGTGGTCTGGGGGTTGGATATGGTTAACATGTGTTATTTGGGGGCATTTCCAGGTATAATGTTTTGGAAGCCATGGATGAATTTGGGATAGACCTCTTGAAGCTGATGATGTCTATGTTGTTCAGTGTTAAGTTTCCACTGTTTATGGTGACATGCAATACCTACAAGGCCACCAAAAGTAATTTTCACTAGTTGTACTTTAGCTACTCTAAATTATTTTTGAAATTAGTTGGTTTCAAATAAATGTCATGCAAAAAGTTGTTTTAAAGTTTGAAGCATTATTTACTCTTCAATGACATTTTTGTAACTTAATCACACAATAACTTTAAAGAACAAGGTTCCTCTTAGTTTTTGGTATTTTTAAATTTTGTTTCCAACTATTAAGGAGACTAGGCTATTTACTGCCTAGGTCATATATTCCAAGAATATACCTGGACAATGCTGTCCTGAAAAAAATGATTCCTGAATTCCTTTTATACGAGATTCATGATGAATTATAATATAAAATACATTCTACAAAATCCTGTAGTGTAAACACCTGCTTAGCATCATCTTTGCTGCTTCAATTTAAACTCAGGATTTCTTAACAAGTCTTCTTTCCTTCCTCCAGAGTATATTATAAAACTATTTCTGGGGAAAGCTAATTTGTCATTTACTGGCCTACAGCTACTTGATTCTCATCTAAAGCTGCTGCAAGGTGAAAAATTTAAGTTTGAAGAGTAACTTCCATATCAGAAATTCATCAGCATCATATCACATCCAGACTTCCAGGTGTGGAAACTGTAGATATAAGGTTTTAAAATGAAAAGCAACACTTTCCACATATTAACTACAATAAATTATCTCTTCTTTTTAACAATTTAAAAGATGAGACCTTAAGTCTTCTTTAAGGGGCTAAAAAACAACAGCATGAATTTCCCTGAACATCACATTCCAAACATGCCTTGTTGTTAGGAAAATCTTTCTCAACAGGGAATTTTGAAAACTAAAAGTCATACCTTTACAGATAGCACAACAAAGTAGAAATGTGCCAAATTACCCAGAAACAATTTGGAGAGCTGGCAAACAGGGCTGCCTGCTGGTTTGTGGACAGGGTAGGTAATTTGCCACTCAACTCTCCTCTATTTGCCTCAATAAATTGCAGGGTACTTAGAACCCTACTATCTGTTATCCATCTGTCTATATTTCCATCCTCTGTCAGTGTCTGACAGTAGACCAGCTTCATCTTATCAGTCTTCTCTTGAAGCTGGCAGGTAAGATATGAAAGAAATAGGCACACGTTGCAAGGGGAAAGCAGCTGCAATTAGTATATAATAGATCATCTTTGTACCTAGGAGAATAAAAGTGATGAGCCCAGTATAAACTTAGAAAGTAACATTAGCAATGAATGCCAAATGCCTTCCTTTACAGTCCTAACAACAGATGACTCAGCAGGGTGATCACACCCTGAGCATCCTAATCAACATGTTAATAACCAAGATAGCCACCCAATATGTCACCAAATCACATTTATGGAGCCCAAATATATCTCACCTCTACTCACCATTTCAGTCCTACTCTTTCATGTAAGTAGGACTGAATTTTTTATAGTGTGTACAAGTTTGAACTGATAGAAGTAGCCCCAGTTGTTCTTGGAAAAAAAAAAACAGTTATTAATTAAATACTGAAAAAGGGATGTGTTTTTGCTTATTTCATCCAGGCAAATGAACTGCACAGACAATATAAAGTTAACCACCTCATTCATCATGCTCTTCACCGTATCTTTCCAAAAGTAAAATGCTTCTTCATAAACTATGAAGGATTACTTCCTTAAAGGTTATCTAAAATACATGAGGGATTTGAAAATCTTACTGTTGACATTAATGTTAAACAGCTAAACATTATAATCAATGAAAACAACTAAAACTAATTTTACTGAAAAAAGAGGTTCTTTTTTTTGTTTTGTTTTCTGAAAAGATTTTGAGATTATAGCAAAAAGTGGGATAAGCACTTGACAGCAATACAGCACAGAGAGCACACCTTTCCAAATTAGAGGATCTGGGTTCAAATTCCAGTTTCACTTTTTACTATGTAGCTTCTTCAACCCTTGACTGCTCTTCTTGAAAACAAGAATAGTGTGTGTCTGTGGAGATGAGTCAGTGGATGGAGTGTTTGACGCTCAAGCCTGAGCATCCATGTATGACCCTCAAACCCCCACATCAATGGAAACAGAAAGCTAGAAGGAGGCGGAGGCGAGATTTCCCAAAAAACAAGTGCAGAGCAACATCTAGAAGAATGTGCCTAAAAGGAGGAGGAAGAGGGGTGAAAACAGAGATGGAAGCTGTCCTCTGACCTCCACACCCATGCTGTGGTATGCTTATGTGCACACTCATAAACACAAACACAAGTGAGTACACATACACACATTAGAAAATAAACTGTAAAATAGGAATAGGCACATGTGACTTAGTATTTATACTTAGAGGAGAAAGTATCATGGGTTGTATATTGGCAAGTTTTGAAGATTTTTACAAGGCCACTTTAATTTGGAAACAGCACATTAAAAAAAAGAGCAAAAATGAAAAAAAGTAATCCTCAGGTCCAGTCTTTTAGATCTCAAAGAAAGTTCTTTCTAATTCCTTTCCACCAATCTCAATATTTTTGTGCCCAAGGTTTTAAAGCAATGTGTATTATTCTGTGTTCTCTATGTACCTCCTGGCTCTCTTTATAGTGAAAAATTTCTGCATTATCCTATAAATTTGGTCACTTCTCACAAAACACTCTATGAACAACAGGCAGAAGATATGGTAGTCTTACTTAGCCCCTAGATAAGGCCTTGGAGGAAGCTGGGAAAATTGTCCTCCTAGGCCAAACAGTACATGAAAATCTCTGGGCTTTAGACAATTTGCATGATCCTGCATACATACTTTCGCATGGTATGTGTGCTGATAGGGACAAAGCTGGACTTGCATGGAAGGAAGAAAGGGAGGTTGTGACAATGACATCCAGATTTACTTATCAGGATGCTAAAAAGAGAAGGAAGAATTAAAGACTTAAATAATTTTTAAAAAAATGGAAAATCAGCATGTCACAGAGCAATTGTGATTGTATTGCTTCCAGAAAGCACTTTTGACAACTTATAATAAAACCAATGAGATTCAAAGACATCCACTGAGAACTAAAGACAAAGAAGAAAAAAAAATCAAAATATTCTGCCTGAATGATATCTTTACATCTGAGATTTCCTGTTGCTGCAAGAAAACACCTGTCCAAATCAACTAAAGGAAGGACAAGCTTATTCTGGCTCACAGTTTGTGGGTACAGTCAGTCCATCACAGTGCAGAAGGCATGGTGGTGGAGGGTGAAGCAGCCTGTCACTGCATCCACAGTGAAGAAAAGAGAGAAGAACACTGGTGCCTATCCTGCCTTCTCTTTTTCTAAATTCAGTCCAGAACTTCAGCCCATGGAATAGTGCCATCCACATTTAGGGCAGATTGTCTTAGCACAGTTAACTTAATCTAGAAACTCATTAGCTGTCTTGTGATTGCTAGATGATTCTGATTCTGTCAAGTTGCCATATTAACCATCACATTGGTCTAGGAAGCATATTTGTTCATGAGATTTTTCTCAGGCCCCATTTCTAGTATTAACCAGTTGTGGGGGTATTTTCTACAATGGCTTTGAAGAATACATATGCCCAGGGAAGAAATTTTCAAATAAATACAGACTCTAGGCATAAACCAGAATTCTAGGACAAAGTTAGGCACAGTGATTATAGAGAATGGAGAGGCTTGGTTTAGAAGAATCACCTTCAAGCCAGGCGTGGTGGCGCATGCCTTTAATCCCAGCACTCGGGAGGCAGAGGTAGGAGGATCGCTGCGAGTTCAAGGCCACCCTAAGACTACATAGTTAATTCCAGGTCAGCCTGGGCCAGAGTGAAACCCTACCTTGAAAAACCAAAAAAATAAAAAAATAAAAAAAGAACCACCTTCAGTGATCCTTATTAAAGATGCCATAGAGAAAACCTTTCAACCATCTTTTTCAAGGTGAGGCCACGATGATGTATTGACATCTGCATCATGGGAGAAGAGGTTGTGTGGTGAAACTTTGTGAATAAAAGCATCATAAATTTTCTTATACATGCGATTTCAATAAAGCTTTAGAATAGAACCATAAATATTTCAAAACATAGATCAGGGAAAAGATAGTAAGTGTTAGATAATTAGCATTTGTTTCATTCATGGCAGATACATTTTATTGATTTAATTCATGAACATACAAATACATATCTATGTGTATATACATTCAGAACAGCTTATGATTACAAGATGAACAAACTCAGATTTAAAAAATTCTGCATCTCAGTCAGTCTCAAAGCTGGTTATGTTTAAAATGAAATAAATATACATATTCTCTCACTGCAATGCCTATTGCACTATGCATTCCTATTACTTCTTGATTAATATTCCACATGTGGCTCAGAGGCAGAATGCTTTAATATAGACCCTCCATTATTTCTTCTATTGAGGTCCAGCTACTTTATCTTTGCTTGACCCTTACTTCTCATGTGTTTGTATGATTCACTGACCTTTCCATTTTTCAGCTCCATTTACCTCTTGAATATATTTGGTGAACTTTAAATTTTTCAGATGTTCTATTTTGTAGTGGTAATATTTCCATCTCTTAAACAGCATTTGTTAGCTGAGGAAGTCTATCTTTTTCAATTGTTTCAACTAAAACATCTAGGTAATTTCTGGTTAGCACCTGTTTTAATCTCTTCTCATTTCTACTGAGAATTACTTGTGTTTTACTTGGCTGTCGATATAGTGAATGATTTTGTATTTTATTATGTGAACTTTTAATATAATCTTTGAGATACTTGGCCTTTTATATATTTTTATTTATTTGCAAGCAGAGAGAATAAGATGAGAGAGAGAGAGAGAGAGACAAACAATGAATAGGCATGCCGGGGACACTTGGCCTTCAGCGTCTGTTGTAGACTGTTGATTTTTTTCCTTTGTTTTTCTTTTTTTAGCTAGTTATAAGATTTGACCTAGATCCTACAAAGTGTAATGGTCTATGGATAATGTTCTCTTTAATGTTGGTTTCCTTTGTGTTGTCAATTTTTGAAAACAGGGCCTCACTATGTTATTTGTGCCCATGAATTGCTTCATGAAACTCAGAAGTTGGTCTATAACTGGCTTGGAACCTCATCTCTTCCTTCTCTTCTTAAAGGTTTCAGTATGTTTCTTTAGGTGAGTTCTGCCCAAGGATAGATCAGCATTAACTTGGACTTGTGTGATTTATATGCAAAATGAGGGACTCTTATCTCCTGATTTCCCTTTTTATAGATATATGCCCAACTGTGAATGGAAGAATCCCTTTTGGTAATTTATCTGGCAAAAAATATAGAGTTAAGACATGCACCCTTCTATACTCTTGTTTAATATAATACTAAAGACAGAACAATGCAACAAAATAGAGAAGTAATCTTGATTCCCTCTCCTCTACTGTCTTTGTTCAACAGGACCCTTTTTGGATTCTATTGCCCAAGGAGAGAATTCCTACTGGATCCCGTGTATCTGCTCTGCTACACTGAGCAGATGTAGCTACATCACTGACCAGATACAGATGTGTTACTTGTGGAATCCAGCTACCTCACTGAGGGGCTGCAGCTATATCACTACGTCTGGTTTCAAGACAGAGGCCCTCCCATATAACCCACAACTTGGAGAGGCCTTCACCATGCTCTTCTCACATGGTTTGGCTCACTATGATCATTATAAATTTCTAATTTTGCCTTTCCTTACTTCCAAACTAAAAGAAAAAAAGAAAAATGCCCACTCATGTGGGGAACCTCTGAACTTACCAAATACTCCACATTTTAACTTCTGTCTTCTTTCTGCTTGCTAATATTTTTCAGAATTCTCAGGTTTTTTTTCTTCTTTGTTTGGTTTTAAGTGTGTATGTCTGTGTGTGTTTTACTATGTGTTGAGGTGTGGGTTCATATTTTATCCACAGAATCTAGCTGCAGTAGGCTTACTTAATAAGAAACCTTAAAGGCCCAAGTTTCATAAAAGAAGCTTTACAATAATAAGCCTGTGAATTAAAAAAAAAAAAAAAAAAAAAAACAGTGAAGATACTCAACACTGAACACTGCAAGCTTTAAATTTGGCCACCAAGGCCAAATGAGCCAACGGGTGCAATAGTAGCATGTCTATTATAGGGGAAACCAAACCCTCTCTAATTGGACTAGAGGCCCACTACATGGTAGGGAATACATGCCTTATTTTGAAAACTTATAACAGGGGTAATCATGAGCCCTAGGGGTGTAACATCTGCTGGTGTCTGGCTAAATGTATATACCATGCTCACCAAACTGCCCAGTAAGCACTTCTCTTAATGTCCATACCCATATATTAATGCTACTCTCACTTTTGGTTAGAAAAGCTTCTTGTTTCAGATGGTGGTGGCCTTGTGATGATTCAGAAGGCACCATGGTGCTGAAAGGGGACAGAGGAGTGCTCAGCACTGAATCATCTCAAACACCCTTCCAAGGACTAGGATCCATTGTGGAAGAGGGGGCAGAAAGAAAGTAAGAGCCAAAGGAAGGGTAGGACTCCTTACAGCGTGCTCCTCCAGACACAAAATGGCCTGAATATCCATGACCTCACAGTGCCTGACACTACCTACACAAGACCATCATAATAGGAGGAAAAGATGATGACATCAAAATAAAAGACTGATTGAGAGGAGGAGGAGATGTGATGGAGAATGGAGTTTCAAAGGGAAAAGTGGGAGGGGGAGGGAAGTACCATGGGATATTGTCTACAATTAAGGAAGTTGTCAATAAAAATAAGTAACTAAAATCCAAAACAAAAAATTTAAAAAATCATTTGCAAGGAAATAAAGAGAGATATTGGGCATCCCAGGGCATCTTGCAACTGCAAACTCCAGATTTATGCACCACACTGTGCCTTTGGCTTTACATGGTTACTAAGGAATTACTTACAGGCTGTCAGGCTTTACCAGCAATGTCATTAACCACTGAGAAATCTCTCCAACCTTTACTTTTTTTTTTTTTTGAGCAAATAGCTACAGCAAACTAAATTGTGAGGATTCCTGGCAAGATGGTGGGATGTGGTTTCAGACATTGTATCAGACTATTTCTTGAACTCCACTCTGGGTCTTGACCAGCATCACCAGAAACAGTTGTGTCATCTACATAGAGAGAATCAAACTCTACCCATAGGCTCTAACAATTGTTAGAGATCAGGTGCAAACGTCCAAGGCTTTGTGCCCAGACTATGGCATTGTTGAAGGTTGGGGAAACTTTTAGGAGGTGGGACCTAATAGAACAGAGTTAGACCATCAAGTCCACATGTGAAAGAGATATTGTGGTGGAGGCCTCTTCATCTTTTTCTCTTTTTGGTCCACAATGAGGTAGACAGGCAGAGTACACTGTGTCACCACAGAAACAAAGCAACAGGGACAAGTGATAATGGACCAAAACCTTTCTTTGACAGTATTGTTTTTACTATAGTTATTTCATCAGAGTAGTGAAAGCTGACTAATAGAACAGATAATAAATTATTAATGATCACTACTTTATAGAAAATCTAATTTCCAAACAATTTCCTGATGTATTCACCAAGATACACAACATACAAAATGAATAGCTAGGAACACATATAGTTATTTTCTAACGGCTTTACTTGGCATGATATAAATGTTATATATGGATACATTGGTATTGTATTATCTCTTTATAAATGTTTAATTACCAACAACACATCTGTATACCAGACAACCATTAATTTACATTCTCATTTTACAATGCAAGTAAGTTTTAGTTGAGAAATTTAACTTGCCCAAGGCCAAACAAAGATATGAAAAACCTAGCACTTTAGCTAGGTATTAACCTGAATTAATACCATTAATTTTTGTTTATATTTGTTTCATAATAGTTAATATGTAATTACCCAGTATAAAACTATTTTCAAAGTACTTTAGTTGCTACTTGAGAAAACTGTTAATCTTGTATTTAGGACAGTGCTAATAGTATGTTTGAAGATTCACTTAAGAAAACTGAGGGCGAGAGAGGTAGCTTAGCAGTTAAGCACTTGCCTGTGAAGCCTAAGGACTCCCGTATGAGGCTTGATTCCCCAGTACCCACATAAGCCAGATGCACAAGGTGGCATACATCTAGAGTTCCTTTGCAGTGACTAGAGGCCCTGTTAAGCCCATTCTCTCCCCCCTCCTCTCTGTTTCTCTGCTGGTAATAAAAAAAAAATAAACAAAACAATTTTTAAAAAGAAAATTAATTAATGTGATGTATATCCAGTTTTTAGATGTATGTGCAAATTATAATTTCAGCTTGGATTTAATTATTTAAATTGAATTCAGGATATCAATTATCAATTGAAAGGACAAGAATTTACCCTAAAAATGACCAAAGAAAGGGGAACATTAAACACTGAGTTCAAAACAATATACCTCAGTAATGAAGACTAGCTAATCTTGCTAAGCCACAGGAAGCCATTGAAACATTATTAGCTTTAGTCAAACAAAATTCACTATGCCACAATAACATGATTTATACTAAATGAGCCTGACCGCTAGTCATATAGAGTAAATGAAGATGGAGTTGCAGAGTTGTGTGATTTTTCACACTTTCCTGCTCCTGGACAGAAAGCATTCTTACCTGGGAGAATGGCTTGTGTTTTCTTTCTGATCAGGAGCTCTTCAATCAGTGGATGAAATTTTTCCTCTAATGATCTCAAGGTAAGTTCTGCTGTAAGTTCTCAGTCTGCAAGGATACAGAAGTTCCTCCTGCAGCTTGATGCCCTATCATTACACCTGCCATGTCATCATTCTTCAGAAAAATGGCACTTGCTACCAGATGAGGATATCGTCTCCTGATTACTGGTGGTGGAAACTACAAAGAAATCTGCCAAATTTCAGAGATGTCTTTTACAAGTTATGTCATCTAAGTTTAGGCAATATCAACAAGGATCATTAAATTTTAAAAGACCTGCAGTATAATTTTTAAAAACTCAGTAATTCAAGCTGGGCATGGTGGTACATGCCTTTAATCCTAGCACTTGGAAAACAAAGGTAGGAGGATGACTGTGAATTTGAAGCTAGCCTGAGACTACAGAATAAGTCCCAGGTCAGCCTGGGTGAGAGTTAAACCCTACCTTGAAAAAAAAAGGAAATCAGTAAAAGAAATATCCTGATATAAACCCTTGAAACAAAGATATTTATTTCTATTTGACCATTTTTCTTCAAATTGCTTTGTGTCATTTTTCCTTACTGCTATGTAGAATTCCATTGTGTAGAGATACCACATCTTAGTTATCCATTCATCTAATGATGGACATCTGGATAGATTCCAGCTCTTAGCTATTATGAATAGAGAGCTATAAACATGGTTGAGCAAATTTTTCTGAACTGAGGCTTGGAGCCTCTAGTAAATGCCCAGTAAGGGGATAACAGGGTCTGTTAGTACCTCTATAGTCATCTCTGCCTCATTTTGTGAGTGGGTTGGTAGACTTTTTATTGTTTATGTATTTGAGTTCTTTGTAGATTTTAGAAATTGGGCCTCTGTCTGATGTGTATCTGGCAAAAATAAATAGATATTTATTTCTATTTCTATTTCTATTTCTCCATTATTAGCAGTGTTCCTTCTATGTATAGTAGACAGACAATAAATATTCTAAATGTGCAGTGTTGTAGAAACAATAAATATCTACAGTTTGCATTATTGTAGATTATTCTTAAAACCACTTAAAGATTCTACAATTTTTACATTGCAAGCATATTTCATTCACCATAATTCTATTTTATAAAATATTAAAATTATAACACTGAAATGCTTAATAATTATGTGCTGTACATTTATAGTTACGATGCTCCTGTTAATTTTGAACGTTTAACATGATTAACTTCTAAAAAGACTCCAGATATAGTAATACAAGTCCAGTTTATGAAAAAAAAAAAACTGACTTTTGAGGGGTGATGAAACCTAAGTGAAATAAAGTTAACTTGTAGTCAGAAACTCTGTTTTGTTATTTAGATTACACAGAGAGATGCTGCTAATGGAGAATTGTTATTAAGACAGTGAAAATAAAGATAAATGTAAAAAGAATACCTTGCAAAATACATCAATGCTATTGGCAAAACAATGGATTAGAGAGAAGGAAAAATTATAATAAAACACAGGATTAAAAAGTTTCTTTCAAGGGCATTGTCTCCTCTCAAAATATTCCTTAGGTTCAGTAAGTGGTAGGTAGACAGGAGGGATTATCTAACCTTATTTGAAATAAGAACATAGGACAGAGGTCTAACATATGTTGTTTTGCATTGAGATGCCAATGGGTAACTCCAGATGTCTTTGCAATCTTGTTTTCATCCATACACAATGACCTTAACTCCACTCTAAGTTATATTCTTTTTCTCCCTAGGTTCCTTTCTTTCTAGCAGTTAATGAGTAGGTTGAAAATGTGGGGTTGGGAAGGGGGGGAGAGAAAAAGGCAAAAGAAATAGAAAACAGCATGAGTTAGTCCAAGGCTGACTGGATCATCTTCTTTGCCTAAAACTGTAAACACTGAACAGGCAAAGCCTGCAGCCACTATCTGGGTTTCCACTACAGCTGGAGCCTCTATTAATGGACTCCAACCTCCAAGTGGGCTGGGCTTGCATGCTGAGACAGGGAGCAACTCAACGTGAATGAGCACAATATACCACAAATGTTCCTACAAGTTACACACATGGGTCTGTTCTTTGAATGCAAATTATCTTTGGAAAAGGTATCCATATTTATTAAGCAATGTTTTGACTTTTATATTGCAAATAAGTGGTTCCACAAACTCAACCTTTTTATTTCAAAGTACATGTAAAATTCTAAAAGCAAAGAACCTATCAATGGAGGCTAACATGTAATTCTTTTAGACAATGTTAACTGTTGAGGTTTTTATCTTTAATCTTTTCATAATTTAGAAGTGGCAAAGAAGTAAGCACTTTCATGCTATGCTGGTGAAATTTAAGCATCTAAGCTTGATTTGTATTGCAGTTTAAAAAATCCTTCCATAGAGAAAAGGATTTTATGTGGTGCACACTTCTAGAGATTTAAGAGTGTGGGCACTGAAGAGGTCAGCTGACCCAGGTGGAGGAACAAGATACACAGGTATAAGAGCAAGAAAAAGATAAATAGACAAGAGAGCCAAACACTCTAGCCTGGTGGCAAAGACCTAGAATCCCAGCCACTTAGGAAGCTGAGACAGGAGGATTTCAAGTTACGGGCTACAAAGCAAGTTCAAGGCTTCCCTGTGAAACAGAATTTGTTTCAGCATGAAAAGCCAGAAAGATGGCTTGGGAAATAGCTCACGGGTAGAGTGCTTGTCTAAAATGTATGAGGTCCCAATACTGAGAAAAAAAATAACTGAAAAGACATTTTCTACTGACCTAAATACCTACTGGTAAGATTTCATCTTAGAGGTTTTACCCACGTCAATACCTCCACACTGCCGATCAAATGCTAGACATACTCTAACTTTAAACAAAGTACTGCATGGCCAGAGAACAAAGATAAATTTAATCTAGAGGGACACAGTTTCAGCAAGATTTCATGGAACTCATTGTTCTTAAACTGAGTATTGAGATGGAAGAATTGGCTAAACAGGCAAAAAAAAAAAAAAAAAAAAAAAGCACTAAAGTTATTCAGGCAGGGTAAACAACATCTTTCTTCACAGAGATAGAAAAAGTGATCTCAAAATTCATATGGAATGGCAGAAGGCTTTGGATATCCAAGCATATCCTCAGAAAAGAAAAGAAAAAAACACCTCTGGAGGCATCAACATGTCTCATATAAAGCTATACTACAAAGCCATAGTAATAAAAACAACATGGTACTGGCATAAAAACAGGATGGAATAGAATCGAGGACCTGGACTTGGGGTCAAGTAACTACAGCTACTTGATATTTGACAAAGGCCCTAACAATTTGGACTGGAAAAAAGATAGCATCTTCAACAAATGGTGCTGGACAAACTGGATAACCATGTGCAGAAAAATGAAACTTGATCCACACATTTCACTATGCACAAAAATCAAGTCCAGATGGATCAAAGACCTCAATATAAGACTAGATTCTGCTACTGAGTTTTTTTTTTTTTTTCCTCACATAGAAGTCCAATCATTTGTAGCTAGGATCCACATATGAGAGAGAACATGTGACATTTGGCTTTCTGGGCCTGCTGGGTTACCTCACTAAGTATAATCCTTTCTAGATCCATCCATTTTCCACCAAATTTCATAACTTCAATTTCCTTTACTGCTGAGTAGGGAGGGAGCGGGGTACTTAATAGGATGATATTGTATATATGTAAGTAGAAGAACAATTAATTAATCATTAATTACTTAATTAAGTGAGGTCAGGGGAAGAGATTGAATAAAAGAAAGGTGGACGGAGAGCTAATCAAATTCTAAGAGGATATAAATAAGTCATATGGAAACCTATTTTTCTGGACAATGGAAAATTCAGAAGCCATAGATTGTTACTAGAAAATTTTCAGTGCCAGGGATGGGAAACCTTCCAGTGAGTTGTTGGCCAGGGAGGTCACAGACACCCCCAAAACATTATAGGCCATTGCCGAGGACCTTGGTTTCCCAACAGGAATAGATGGTAAGACCCTACTGCTGAAGACACCACATACTTGGGTGGCAAGTTCACTAAGAAAACCTGCTGGAGCTGAGCTGAAAACCTCCTCCATGTGGACCAGCTGACAGAAAGTTGGAAAAAGCTATGCTGCAGTTCAGTGGGAGAGAGAAATCACCAGTGAAGATACTCAACAGTGAACACTGCAAACCTTAAATTTGGCCAGCCAGGCCAAATGAGCCAATGGGTACAATAGTGGCATGTCAGTTATGGGGGAAACCAACCACTCTCTAATTGGACTGGAGGCCCACTCCATGGGTGGGAATATATCCCTGATACTGAAAATCTACAACAGGGGTAGTCATGAGCCCAAAGGGTATAATGTCTGCTGGTGTCTCGCTAATGCCCAGTAAGCATTTCTATTAATGTCCACACCCATATATTAATGCTACTCTCATTTTTGTTTAGAAAAGCTTCTCTTTTCAGATAGTGGCAACCTTGGGATGACTCAGAAGGCACCATGGTGCTGAGAAGAAGGGACAGAGGAATACTCAACACTGAAACATCTCAAACCCATTTTCCAAGGCTCAGGGTCCATTGCAGAAGAGGGGGCAGAAAGAATGTAAGAGCCAAAGGAAGGGTAGGACTCCTTACAACATGCTCTTCCAGACACCAAATTGTCTGGATATCCATGACCTCACAGTGCCTGACACTACCTACACAAGACCATCATAATAGGAGGAAAAGATCATGACATCAAACTGAAAAGAGAGAATGATTGAGAAGGGGAGGGGATATGATGGAGAGTGAAATTTCAAAGGGGAAAGTGGGGGAAGGGAGGGAAGTACCATGGGATATTGTCTACAATTAAAGAAGTTGTCGATAAAATAATTAAATAAATAAATAAATGAGAAAAAAAGACTGGAAACCCTGCTACTACTGGAAGAAAAAGTAGGAGGAACCTTCCATGTTATAGGAGTAGGAAAAGACTTCCTGAACAAAACCCCAGCAGCTCAGGAAATTAAACAATTACTCAACCAGTGGGATCTCATGAAGCTGAAAAGCTTTTTCACCGACTAATATATAATAAGCAGAACCAAGAGATTGCCCACAAAATGGGAGAAAATTGTTGCCGGATACACATTGGACAGATGCCTAATTTCTAAAATCTACAAAGAACTCAAAAACCTAAACAATAAAAAGTCTAACAGCCCACTCACAAAATGGGGCAGAGAACTGCACAGAGAGTTCTCAGAGGAATAAATACAAATGGCAAACACACACTTAAGAAAATGTTCAACATCCCTAATCATCAGGGAAACGCAAATTAAAACATCTATAAGATTCCACCTTACCCAGTAAGGATAGCAAAAATTTAAAAAATCTAATGACAACAAATGCTGGCGGGGGAAATAGGAACCTTCTTTCACTGTTGGTGGGAATGTAAGCTGGTACAACCAGTATGGAAAGCAATATGGAGACTCCTGAAAAGGATGAGTATAGACCTACCAACAGACCCAGTTATCCCCTTACTAGGCATTGACCCTAAAAGCTCCAAGCCTCAGTTCAGAGAGATTTGCTCAAACATGTTTATAGCTGCTCCATTCATTATAGTTAAGAGCTGGAATCAACCCAGATGTCCATCATTAGATGAATGGATAACAAAGATGTGGTATATCTACACTATGGAATTCTACATAGCAGTAAGGAAAAATGACACAATGCAATTTGAAGAAAAATGGTCAAATGTGGAACAGATCATTCTCAGTGAACTCACCCAATCACAGAAAGATAAGTGTCCCATGGTCTCACTAAACAGCTTGAGAAAAGAGGAGAGGAGGTGAGCATCAGTTAGAGTCAGAGAATTTCAGTTCATTTAGAAAAAGTCCTCAAGTGGATATGTGAAAGGAACACTGAGAAGGTAAGCTGGAGGCTCGGTCAGTAGTCTGGTCAGGAAAGCTAATGATGAAAATGGGAACTCAGAAAGAGTTCATGGAAGGCAGCCAACTTCAGGTGGTAGGGCTGAGAAAATATATGCATTATGGGCAAGCACTTTTCTATGTGCTGAAGGTGTTAGAGTCAACAAGATTCAAAAATTCATGCTTCCCTAAAATTTATACTCGAGTGTGAACTTTTATGTACTGTAATAGAATGATTCATCACCACCACCACCACCACCACCCCGCTTTCTCTCTGTATACCAAAAAAAGAAGCTCTAAGGAGCTGTCTGAAATTTGACTTGAACTTCTCTGTATTGTACCATAACTTATTTCCAAATGCGAAGTTTTAGAGTATGATGATAGCATGATAATTGGGGTTAACTTGGATTATAGCAGAGATAGAGATAGCCAGTGGTATTGGAAAAGGAAAGAACAACTGGCTATGAAATTGAAATAAAATGATTGATTCCAGGAATCATAAAATTAGATAATGATAATGAGAGAACGGATTTGAGAATAAGAAAATGAGAGAGCTGTATGGACTGAATATAGCAACTCAAAATGAATGTATTAAATAAAAAGTACAATTTTAGAAATTTGTCTTTCAAATTGTAATGGGATATTCCCTGCTCTAAGTATAAGGACACTGAAAAATTCACAGTTCAGATTTCAAATGATACACAGACAAAAAATGATACCAAAGGCAACTAACTCAAATATATAATAAAAAACAAGTATGATATAGATCAAAAGCACCTAAGAATACCTATATTAAATTATCTAGATAGTGATCGTAATACCATCTTAATATTATATTACCACTACTAATTAGGTATATGTTTATAATATATATTTAGTATTTATAATATTTATCATAATTTATATATGAATTTATATAATTTATACTAAGTATTTTAATAAGTATTCAAAGATATTCCCATTAGAAAATTACCATCACAGTCCAACCAGTATGGAGAATAATGGAGATTCTGCAAACAGCAAGAAAGTACACCTACTTTATGACCTGGCTCTACCATGACTGAGTATTTACCCAAAGGATTCTAAGTCAACATATCACAGAAATAATTGCACATTAACACTCATTTCAACACTATTCACAATATCCAAGTTATCAAACAACTTTCACATGTATACATATGAAAGAAACATAGAAGTGAAATTGTCTAGGGAAACAAAAGACACTAAATTGGAGGTGGAAAACAGTGAAAAGATACTGGGTCATGAAAGGTATGGTCAAATTATATTATTATATACCTGCATTAAAATGTCCTTATATAACCCAGTATCATGTACAATGAAAAACAGAGAAAGTTTATAAAAGAAAATTGTTATCACAAAAGTAAGTGAAAATTTCATAACCAAATAAAAATTATCATTTTGATTCAATGTATTCAATTACATTGAATCTACTACTCAAATTAAGCATTAAAGGCTAGCAATGGCCATCCTTTTTAGAGCTTTTTAAACATTAGAATTTCTAGGCAAAGTCATAAGATGCAAAGAACCATAAGAATTGACAAAATAGCACTGTTTTTGACTTATTTGAGTATTCATGGAGAATTCAACGTGTTTGTGTATAATGAGAAATTTCTGTAAACCTGAAGTATTATTTATTATGTTGAAGCTTTTTGGCAGAAGTTATCTAAGTATTAACCTATTTTAAAGAGTGAATCATGGACATAGGTATAAATAGGCAAGTATGTTTCTTACGGCATTGTCCAAACAGATGTGGAAAATAATTTAAATATGCACTATCAGAGGAAGATATAACAAGCAAGATATTTTAACTAACTATAATATTAATGAAAATACAATTATAGTGAATATAAACAAATAAAAGTACATAAATATAGTTTTAATTTTAGAATTTATATATCTATTAATGAAAAAACTGAGGGAAATAATCTAAAATATGGAGAGTTACATATTAGTTGAAACAAGATTATAACTGACCACTCTATTTTTTTAGTTTTACAATGAGGAGAAACCATGACAAAATAAGCTGATGTGAAGGAAGTGGGTCAAGTCAATGCTATTCTACCCTTACATTCTGCCCTTAACTACTATTGTAGCTTGATGGTATGTTGTCTTACTCATTTTGTACATCTATTCCTAACACACTGCAGAATACAAAGTTTATGTCCAATAAATATATTTGAGTTATCAAAAAGGAAGTATGTGAACTGTAGTGCCTGCCCACAGAACATGCCCACTTTAGTTAAAACTATACTTTTGAGTAGTACCTCATGTTAGCAGAATCTCAGCTCCACTGGAACTGAAGGACATAATGCTATTCCGACTATCATAACCATATACAGTTACAGAAAAATTTTACAATGGAATATGTGTAAAATAGTGGCTAACTTAGAACAAGTAGGGCAGCTGTTTATAGTGGCCTTCCCTGTGGCCCATGTTTGATTCCAGACCTTTTAATAAAAGGTCTATACTGAAGTGTGCTGCAAGTAATATTCCTAGTACTGGTTTTTTTAAATATGTGGGTTATAATTCTTGTTTGCTAATACCCTCCATTTTGGTCAGGTTCAGCAGAAAAAAACAAAAGAATTAGTAGGTGAATTAATAAATTGCTTTAAATAAAGGATGTCTGAAATGATTAGTGGTCCCTTGCATTGACAAGAGAACTACTTCTTTCTGTCCAAGGATGCCCTTCATGGGCTGTATAAAACAACTGTAGTGATTCTGTTTGTCCTCTACTAAAATACATGAGAGTCCCAACTGAGTTTTAATTCAACTGCACTATGACTCCATTTTCTCTTTGACTAAAAAAATGCAAGATTTTCAGCATACAAGTTTGTTTTTCATAAATATTTCATAATATGGAGCTAACTCTGTAGGCAAAAGGGAGTGCTTAAAAACTCACAATTCATTCATTCCCACCTTCAGAAATATGACAGCTGTCTCCATGGATTAATGGTTTAAATGCCTATAAGCATTTAGAACATAGAAATCTTTTTATTCCCTGAGCATAATTTAGCTATTTTCAAATTTCACTGTACACACACTTTATTATACAGAAATTTGTACATAAATATAGAACACACTGATTTATGGAAATATTAGTATTCTGACTTTATAATATAATGTAATATACTAAGACTAGTATTAGTTTGATTCAGGAAATTAACCTTAATAGAAAAAGGTATTCTGATGTCTATAAATGAACATAGCAAACTTGCTACAGAACTTCTACCAACCTCCAGAAAGGAAAAGGGAATGCAGAGCTAGTGCTTACGCCAGCTTCAAATACAAATGTTCCTTTCACGCATTTGCAAGCACACTTTCATTTAGTTTGCTTCATCCTTTTCCTGCCCATGGATATGCTTATAAAAAAAATCAGCAACACTTGCTCAGCATATTTTCTTATATGCCCAATAGTTTTGCAGACTAACTAGACATAGTACATGTGTACTACACAAGTGTCTTAAGGGCATAGAGGCCTGATCTATAAACGTGGATTTGGACCCTTTCAGCTATTCCTCAGCCCTATTGGGAGACAAATGGTATGCTCACAGGGTGAGAATGGAAGCTTAAAACTAGAGAAAATTAAGAGGCTCATAGAAAATGAGGGGTTGGGCTAAGGCAGGAACTGCAAGGATGGAAAGAAAAGAAGGCAGAGCTGATTCACTTCAGAACCGGGTTTGATAGAAGGTATTGGGAGCACCAAGGCAAACAAGGTGACTCCCAGGCACTGGGCCAGGTGATTCTGGGAATAATTCCATCATGACCCTAAACTGAAAATCTCTCGCTTACCAGGAGATGAAGTAGACTACACCGTCTTTAAAAGCAGCAAACTAGGCTTATCCCCTTTTCTTCAAACTGTTCTCACTTTTGCTTAGAGAATCTGTTCTATTTTACAGATGGAAGAGAATACTGGGGAGAACCAGGACACATCAAGAAGAGACAGCCCATTGTCTACCAGGAGGTGGGTCATCTCCACCTCACCTGCCTGGGCCCAGAAGTCATTACAGGGGAAGCAGCGACAGGAATACTGCTCTCAAGGCTCGCCTAAAAACCAGTTCCAGGGACATGGCGACAGACACTGTGGTGTCTCAAGCCTCATAAAAACAGAAATCCAGAATCTACAGAGAAAGCAACACTAAATCAGATCTCTATCTTGCCCACCAAGGCTCAGGTAGCATGGTGGAAGAGGGGGCAGAAAGATTTGAAGAACTTAGGGGTGGGTGGGAATAGCCCAAGACACCCTGTTTTCTCCCATCCCTGCAAAGAGTAACTGAAGCTTCCTGTTCCCCACAATGAATACCAATAATCCCACTGAAGATCTTCAGAATCAGAACAAGGGAGAAGGGGTTCATGTATTCAACCTTTTTATTAAAAAAAAAATAAATAAATAAATTTTTTTTAAAAAGCCAGGCATGGTGGCACATGCCTTTAATCCCAGCACTCAGGATGCAGAGGTAGGAGGATCGCTGTGAGTTCAAGGCCACCCTGAGAACTGGAGTGAACTCCAGGTCAGCATGGGCCAGAGTGAGACCCTACCTCAGAAAACCAAAAAAAAAAAAAAAAAAAAAGTAGCAGCAGCATGCTTCTTACTTGTTTAATCTTTTTAGATATTACAAGTATATGAAAATTTTAAAAAAAGTAATTTCTAGCCTGGGAAAAGCAGTTTTACATTTTAAACATGGTTTCTCTAAGGTTAGTTGACAGTCACATTTCTTTATAACTCAGAATGGTAGTTCAATCTCCAGGAAAAAAATGAGGATTTCTTCATACAAATGATCTTTGCCATTCTACCAAATAAACATACTTCACAAGTTAGGAGGTGTTGACCATCACTTGTCTGACAACATCAAGGACTCCTGGGAATTTACTCATGTTCTTTCCACAAAAGACAGACATCAAAACTAGGTCAGACTCAACGCCTGTATAATAATCACTCACCTGTGTCCCAGCAGGTAAGGAAACCAAAAAATGTTCAGTTAGGACTGCTTACAATGCACTCTTCCAGACACAAAATGGCCTGGATATCCATGACCTTGCAGTGCCTGGCACTACCTGCACAAGACCTTCCTTATAGGAGGAAAAAATCATGACATCAAAATAAAAGAAAGACTGGATGAGAGGGGGAGGGGATATGATGTAAGGGTAGAGTTTGGAAGGGGAAAGTGGGAGGGGAGGGAATTATCATGGTTTATTGTCTATAATTATGGAAAAGATGTCAATTAAATTTTTTTAAGTTCAGTAATATATGTATGTTTATAAGTATATTTTACATATATAATTATATTTATATTATTTATATTTATAATATATATTTATAATTTATATTTATATTTATAATGAGATTTGTTACCAATTTATATATTTATATATATATATATATATATATATATATATATATACACACACACACACACACACACATATATATACACATACATCTTCAGTTGACACACATAGTTGCTTACTATGTTACAATAAATAAAATTTTTATATTAGCTTATTTTTAATATAAAATAAGTCAATTTTAGGTGTTATTTCTCAGAAATTCTGTCAATTTTTTTGAGAGAGACAGAAAGAGAGAGAGAGGAAGACAGAGATGGGCGCGCCAGCAGCCTCCCAGCTGCTGCAAATGAAATCCAGATGCGTGTGCCCCCTTGTGGTCAAGTGCGGCATTGTACCCTTGCATCACTTTGCATCTGGGTAAACGTGGGACCTGGAGATTGGAACTGCTGGATTCTTAGGCTTAGGAGGCAGGCGCCTTAACCGCTAAGCCATCTCTCTAGCCCTCTGTCAATGGTTTTTGAGATAGGGTCTCTTGCTGGCCTGGAAATCTCCTAATTAAACTAGATTGGCTAGCCAACAAGACCCAGGAACTATCTCTGCCTCATTCTTGAACTATCTCACCAGCCCATAATAATCTAGACTTTTGTCTCATTGCTGAGACTCATCAGTTTCCCAGGAATGCCTGCAGAAAGTCCTCTCTTGACAAAACATAGGACTGATTCAAGAAAATTTGAACTTAAAAATCTAAATGGGGCTAGAAAAATGGCTTAGCAGTTAAGGCACTTGTTTGCAAAGCCTAAAGACCCAGATTCCATTTACCAGTAACCCACATAAGCAGATGGTGGTGCATGAATCTGGAGTTTGTTTGCAGTGGCTAGGGCCCTGGTGTGCCCATTCTATTTGCCTCCCCTTGCCCCTGAAGTAAATAAAGTATTTTTTAAAAAGCTATTTGCTCTCTCTGCCTCTTTCTCTCTCAAATAAATAAATAAATAAATAATAAAAAAATATTTTAAAAAATAAAAGGGACAGAGAGATTGCTTGGCGGTTAAGGCATTTGCCTGCAAAGCCAAAGGATCCTGGTTCAAGTCTCTAGGAACCACATAAGCTAGATACAGAAGGGGGCACATGCATCTGGAGTTCTTTTGTAGTGACTGGAGGCCCTGGCATACCCATTCTCTCTCTCTCTCTCTCTCTCTCTCTCTCTTCTCTTTCTCAAGTAAATAAAATATATAAAAATATTTTAAAAACTAAAGGGTTCTTGCAAATCAGCAGAGTATTAGTGATCCTTTTGTATTTTAAAAGTTAAAATGAACATAGGATGTTATTAATAAGTTATGACATTAAAGAAACTTTCTAAAATTGGGTGGAGTTGGCTCTCTAAGCCAAGAAAAATGGCCATTCCTTGAGCTCTGAAGATACTAATTCTCTTTAGTTAAAGGTAATGATTTTATACATCCACCTATGGAGAAGTGTGCACATGCACATTAACTTTGATTATTATTGATATTTTTAAATTTTTTTGTTTTTATTTTTAATTTATTTATTTATTTATTTATTTATTTGAGAGTGAGAGAAAGAGGCAGATCGAGAATGGGTATGCTGAGGCCTCCAGCCACTGCAAATGAAGTCCAGATACATGTGCCACCTTGTGCATCTAGCTTACTTGGGTCCTGGTAAATCGAACCAAGGTCCTTTGGCATTGCAGTGCAATCTCTCCAGCTCAATCATCTAAATATATATTTTTGAGGTAGTGTCTCATTCTATCTCAGGCTGACCTGGAATTAACTATGTAGTCTCAGGGTAGCCTTGAACTCATGACGATCCTCCTATCTCTGCCTCCCAAGTGCTGGGATTAAAGGCGGTGCCACCACACCTGGCCCAATCATTGATATTTTTAAATTAATTAATTCTATAACTCAATAGTATGAATTACGGTTCATATTAAGCCCAAAGTATGGCACACAGTAGCATCTTTACATTAACATACACATGTATTTCAGCCCCAGATCTTAAATTTAAAGTGGACTAAGTTTTGATTCTTTTCTTTATGCATCAATTACCTCATGACAGAAATTGATTTCTACTTATAAATTCCCATCCTTGGGTACAGTCCAGACAGGGCCTGAGTAATGAGAAGTCTAAAACGGATCTACAAAACCATATCAACAAGTACACTGTACCTGTATAGCCTTTCTGTAGTTTCATAAATAATACTGCTATGTAGTCTAGACAAGTAACCTTTGAAATGGTATTTTTCTGTCACTTGAAACTCAGGGAAGATATGCCCCCTTCCTTTCTTATTTCCTGTTATTTTCAGTCTATGATTCTCTGACAAGAACATGGCTACTCTTGGGAAACCTCATCTCATTCTATAATATTTAATACAACACTTATGAGGTATGATTCAAAACAAGTAATTCAAAAGGACATTTAAACTAGGAGAGTAAAGCAGAGCAAAATAAAACAAGAACTGTCAAATATGATAGATTTAAGATTTCAAACCTTAGAGGAAAAAAAAAATAATACAAGCTGGAAGAAACAAAATGGTATTGTTTAGTTTCCCAGTAAAATCAATATGCCTCTTGGATAAAAAAGAAAAAAAAATGTAAGTAACAAGTTTCTTTGACAGAAAAATGTAGAAAGGAAAATTGTCTGCAATGAGAGTGGTTAAGATGACACCAAATGATTTTCCAATTAAATCTAAGTGCTCAGTATTTACTTATACACATATTTTAGATGATTTCAGCTAAACTTTAACTGAATGTTTACTAAACGTACCTTTTTAAAAGATAATCATGACTATACAAAAGATACATATGGCTTAATGCATTAAAGACAAGTACATATGGGAGTGCAACTCACATGGAGAGAGAACTCTGCTACCCAGCCTAGAAGCCATGTTCAACAACCGCATCCTCATCTAAACATCCTTCCTTCCTCCCACCAAACGCAACCCCTCTTGTGAATTTTATTGCAGTACTTCTTGTTTTGCCTTTTGAAAATAAGCTTATTACCTAATGGTAATTCCATAAATATTCTAAGTCATAATTTTGCCATTTTAAACTTTCCTGAAGTGTCATACTTTATTGTATACCTCCATACTTTTTCCCACTGGTGTTTTCCATGGTCTGGATTTTGCTGTTATAATCTCATATTACAATCCATTACCTCCCCCTGCTTTGAGCGTATCTAGTGTATATGACTCCAGATTACACTATAGTCTTCTCACTTCTTGGACTATAGCTGCTATTATGTGCTTTAATTACTGGACATATAATGTATATAATGTCTATGATTTTGTGATACTAAAATCATTTTATAAATTATACAGTCCTGCTAATTCATTAGGGGTCACAAAGTGTTGATGTTTTAATTTTGAAATTTCTTAATTTATTTTCCTGTGATACTTTTAGCAAGAGCTATTTCTCAGGTACTACTTGTTGAATGATATGGTTTATATTGAAAAGTTAGGATAATTTTTGTCAATGTTGCCAGTATTATTCACATATATTTTGCTATTATTCAATTTAGATTTTCTTGTCTCCTTTCTTAATCAAGCATGACTTTTCAAGCACTCAATCACAACCCTGAAATAAACACTGCAATTTTTATCCCAGAAATGTACTACATGAAAAAAACAACTAAAAGTTATCAGTTGTTGAAAATTAACTTGTTTATGAAATTACCTCCAAAACATGTATTTGTCTACTGGAAAAATATATGCTGATTTATTCTAGAGTAAGCTACCTGAGAAATGGTTAAATGTCATAGTATTTCAAGAATTTTTAAAAACTAGTTGGTAATTTAGTGGTATACTTATTACTTATGTATAGTGACCAACTAGCTGGCTTCTTTTATGTATGTATATATAAATAAAAGCAGAGAAGCTTAATGAAATGAATTCTAATCAACTCAAGTCTGAACTCCTCCACTATTCTAATAATCTGGAAATAGTTCAGATGGCAAAAGACTTTGTAAATGTTGTCTTGTCATGGACAATGAAGATTTTCTCTTATACCTCTGCTATGTTACCTGTTTTTAGGGTATTTTCACATCATGACACTTTTGGCATCATGTTAGTATGTAGTCATTGCACTATTATAAGATTTTCTATTTAATCTCAAAGTAATATCATCATCCTAAAAATCACGAATGTGCTAAGTGACTCCTCCCATGAATGTCTTCAGAGTTGAAATATTTTAGCCTGGTGATTTAAAAGTGTGTGTCTTTAATTCACTCTAGCTTTTTCCCAATATCAAACAATCAACAATGAAAGAGAAGGCAACCTGAATTTATTTCATATTCTTCTGAAGAAGTTGTAGTCACTTGTGGGAAGGTAATCAAGGCAATTGTGATGACCAATTTTTCTTGTGAACTTGACTACACATAGAAACACACCTCTGGGTATTTATGTCTGGGAGGGTATTCACCCAAAGCTGTAATTGCTGTCATACCATTCCCTCCGTGATGGACTGTATGCTAAGCCTAAAGTAAATCATTCTTTTATCAAGCATTTGAGCAAGGAAAAAAAAGTAACAAATCCAGCAATGTTTAGATGTGGAATGCTCTGTTCAATTAACTCAAACCTCCTCTTTTAAAGCATTTATATTTGCCCCTTTGGTGCATTTTTTATTGTATAATTTCTTTTTTATGAAATTCACTTAAAATTGTCTATTATTATCTAGCAAGAATGAATCTCAAGCCGAGCGTGGTGGCGCATGCCTTTAGTCCCAGCACTTGGGAGGCAGAGGTAGGAGGATTGCCTTGAGTTCGAGGCCAGCCTGAGACTACATACTGAATTCGGGGAAGGGGAAGGGGAAGGGAAGGGGAAGGGGAAGGGAAGGGAAAGGAAAGGGGAAAGGAAAGGAAAGGAAAGGAAAGGGGAAAGGAAAGGAAAGGAAAGGAAAAAAAAAAGGAAAGGAAAGGGAAAGGAAAGGAAAGGAAAGGAAAGGAAAGGAAAGGAAAGGAAAGGAAAGGAAAGGAAAGGAAAGGAAAGGAAAGGAAAGGGAAAGGAAAGGAAAGGAAAGGAAAGGAGGAAAAGGAAAGGAAAGGAAAGGAAAGGAAAGGAAAAGGAAAGGAAAGGAAAGGGAAAGGAAAGGAAAGGAAAGGAAAGGAAAGGAAAGGAAAGGAAAGGAAAGGAAAGGAAAGGAAAGGGAAGGAAAGGAAAGGAAAGGAAAGGAAAGGAAAGGAAAAGGAAAAAGGAAAAAGAAAGGAAAAGAAAGGAAAGGGGAAAAAGGGAAAGGAAAGGAGGGAAAGGAAAGGAGGAAAGGAAAGGAAAGGAGGGAAAGGAAAGGAAAGGAAAGGAAAGGAAAGGAAAGGAAAGGAGGGAAAGGAAAGGAAAGGAGGAAAAGGAAAGGAAAGGAGGAAAGGAAAGGGGGAAAGGAAAAGGAAAGGAAAAAGGGAAGGAAAGGAAAGGAAAAAGAAAGGAAAGGAAAAAGGAAAGGAAAAAGGAAGGGAAAGGGAAAGGAAAGGAAAGGAAAGGAAAGGAAAGGAAAGGAAGGAAAGGAAAAGGAAAGGAAAGGGAAAGGAAAGGAAAAGGGAAAAAGGAAAGGAAAGGAAAGGAAAGGAAAGGAAAGGAAGGAAAGGAAAGGAAAGGAAAGGAAAAGGAAAGGAAAGGGAAAGAAAGGAAAGGAAAGGAAAGGAAAGGAAAGGAAAGGAAAAAGAAAGGAAGGAAAGGAAAGGAAAGGGAAGGAAAGGAAGGAAAGGAAAGGAAAGGGGGAAAGGAAAGGAAAAGGAAAGGGAAAGGGGGAAAAAGGAAAAAGGAAGGAAAGGAAAAAGGGAAGGAAAAAGGAAAGGGAAGGAAAGGAAAGGAAGGAAAGGAAAGAAAGGAAAGGAAAGGAAAGGGGAAGGAAAGGGAAGGAAGGAAAGGAAAAAGGAAAAAGGAAAGGGAAAGGAAGGAAAGGAAAGGAAAAGGAAAAAGGAAAGGAAGGGAAGGAAGGGGAAAGGAAAAGGAAAGGAAGGAAAGGAAAGGAAGGAAAGGAAAAAAAAGGAAAAGGAAAGGGAAGGAAGGAAAAAGGAAGGGAAAGGAAAAAGGAAAAAAGAAAGAAAAGGAAAGAAAAGGAAGGGAAAGGAAAGGAAAGGGGAAGGGAAAGGAAGGGAAAGGAAAGGAAAGGAAAAGAAAGGAAAAGAAAGGAAAAGAAAAAGAAAAGAAAAGGAATCTCAAGATAATCATTGCTTGAAAATGTAGACCCAAGGCTCTATCCAAGTATCTGAATGCTTCTACATAACAGCTGAGGTAAAGCCCTCAGCTGGGTCTACCACTTGATCAATCTCTTGTTAGTGAGTTGTAAATAAAGTGAGTGTAGACCATCTCCCAACCTAGTAGTGAAAGTAGTCATCCTATCAGAATTTCACACTCCCAGATCTCTCTAAGGCCACTCCAGAGGCATGGGTTCCAGATGGCACACCTAAAACATGGAATTCCAGTCACTGTTGGGAGGGGCAAAGCCTAATCCACATCATATTCCATTTAAGGAAAAAAGACATGGGAATGGTGAGTTTCTCTTTTAGAGGATCTAGTTTCATTCACCTAATTGAAACAGAAAACATGGTTAGATATGTGCAAATTTTTAAAAATAAAAATGCATAAAATTATTATTTTCTGGGCTGGAGAGATGGCTTAGTGGTTAAGGCACGTGCCTCCTAAGCCTAAGAACGCTGGCTCCAATCTCCAGCGGTTCCAATCTTCAGGTCCCACGTTTAGTCAGATGTAAAGTGACGCAAGGGCGCAATGCTGCACTTGACCACAAGGGGGAGCACACATCTGGATTTCGTTGGCAGCAGCTGAGAGGCTGCTGGAGCACCCATCTCTGTCTTCCTCTCCCTCTCTCTCTGTCTCTCTCTCTCTGTGTCTCTCTCCACAAAAAATATATATATATATATATATATTCTGATAGATTCCTTTAGTGCATTTGTTTCACATCTTCAGATCGAGTCACCTTTCATATTTAATGTTTGGCTGGCCATTTAGTTCATTGTCCTTCAAAAGAAACTGAAGCCAAATATAGTTTACTTTTTCTGGTATAGAATGGAAACAATTGGGACAAGTAGACAAATATTCCATTTCAGTTTTGCACTTTATTCTAGCTGTACAGTTATCAGAACATTGCCTGCTTTCTCTGGTATGTAATTTACTTTACACTGGCAATGAACATATTACCTTAGCTATTATTATTCCTATCAATATGATAATTACCTCTTTCCTTTTTTTTTACATGTTGTTTACTTTTAAATTATATTGTCATGGGATAAAATTCATGAGATTCATGAATTCACCATTCATATCTATCTACTCATAGTTAACTAACAATATAGATAAGAGATTAGAGTAACATTACTGCCCAGCAGACAAATTAATACTAGCTATTCTATTGGTAGGATTGAGAATGAAGTTGATTATATATATATATATATATATATATATATATATATATATACTAAACTATATTGAAAAAAATTAAAATTTTCTGAATCTTACTCTTCTCAAATATAAAGAGAGGAAAATCAAAAGTAATATGTACCTTAAAATTACATTACATTAAATAAATAAAATGTGATTATAAGCTCCTGATAGTTAACTGGAATGTAACAACATAATTTCTTTTCTGAAATAATCAAAGTATTCATAATTTCAATGATCTTCAAAAACTTCCTTCCTTAGTACTGTTAGGCAATGCTACTGTGCACAAATTCACTGTGTGTTTAAAAGGGAAACCACCTCTTCCCACAAGAAACACAAGGTATCTCATTTTATTTCATTCATAAGCACTAACACAGATACAAACATTAGGAAATCACTAAATCACTATCTATGCTTGGAAAAAAATTCAATAAATCTGTATCCAGAGAGCCCTAGAAGAAGTCCTCTGAAAGATTTAACAGTTCATATCAAATATTCCATTTAACGCTCCATTCTACACAGTCCATCAATCTTTTGATTGACTGACTTTGAAGCTCTATTAATGCATCCTGCAGTCAAAGTTTAAATGGAGTTTAATGGAACTCACCCAAATCTATAATAGCATTTCCCCTGAAATTAACTTATAACCCACAAGTTAATGAAATGATCACAGCTGCCTTTTTCAGAGAGGGATACTGTGGAGAGTATCAAAGTACAGAACCTTTAACCAGGGAGAAAGTCCAGTGACTTGCTCCCTTGTTTCAGTCCTGGAAAACTACAACCCTGTAGGTACATTAACAATTCTATGAGACATCACATGGATCCTTTAACATCAGTGGCTACCTAATCATTTGAATGATGCTTTAAGGATCATTAGAAAATTTAGCAGTTGTCTAATCTGAAACAATCTTTTCAAGAGAAGTTTCAATATTTTATGGTTATTTTAATCTTGATGTCATGTTTTATGACTGAGACATATTAAGTTTATTAAATGAATCTGTAATCATATGCCATTTAAAATAAATAGCAACTCAATAACTGAGTTATTAAAATGGTACTTCACAATCAAATACATGTTATTCTACTTCCCTCCCTGAATAATAACAATGAACATAAATTGTGGAGTTTCTAAGAAAGTACTCTATCTCCTCTGTAAAATCCAGCCAAGGAAATAATCAAGTGTTTGGGAAAAGGGTCATTTGAGGGAGGTTATGGCACTGCATTTATTTACAAAAAAGAACAGAAGGCTGGCAAAGTACATGACTGAGGTGCTGGAGGCTGGGGCTTTACAACATTCAACTATATAAAGCAATAGCATATGGGAGGTGTTAAGCAGCTGTTCTATTTCTGCTCAGGAAATAGTTATGCTTAGGAGCCTTAGCCAGCAGAAATAGGACCAATGGATCAAAGTTACAGCCAGGCAAATATTAGCTCATCATAGAAAAAGAACATTCTTAAAATCAGAGCCGTTGAAAATTGAAATTGGCTGCCTCAGGAGACAGTGTGACCTTGTCGCTCTAGGTCTCATTGAGCCTTGCTGTACCTTTTCAGATAGGTATCCCATTTTAGAACTGAAAAGCAAAATGAGAGACAGGTGGAGATTTCCCCATGGGTATCATCTGAGACCAGAGAATGCCTCCCTACCAGGGATGGAAGACTTTTGCTTATGAACATTTCTTAATGGACTATTTGGAGATATACTTACCTCAATAACAAGCCAGGGATGCTGATTAATTTTCTAATAACATAATGGAGAAGTTTAGCTACTATAATAGAGAGAAAAAGGTGATGAATCTAGGGAAAGAACAAAGTAGGAGATGTACCAACACAATGAGGTCAGATGTCATGGAAGAACATTTGCCTTACATTTTTAGAAGTCATTCAAAGTACTTCTCTGGTGTCTGATTAGTATTTCTCTGTTATTCATTAATTCAACAAATGTTTATACATTACCTACGATAAGACAAATCAGAAAAAGTTACAATTACTACAGACCTCATTCTAACTTCAGAGACACAATACAAATAGTAAATTAATATGTAGGACTATGAAAAATAGTGAGAAAATGTTGACTAGAAAACATATAAACTACTATGATTATGCTAAAAATTGTGGTGCAAATATGGTATTTTAGCATCTGGATAGAAGGGACTCCCAAAATGGTTATAATTGTGTAAATACTGAGGGAGTAGGAAAAGGATGTATGATGGTATAGGGTGGGTGGGTGAGTGTGTGTGTATTTTCTGAGCAATTTAACAGCTAGTACAAAGGATGTGTGGTAGAAATGGGCTCCATTTATTTAAGATTAAAATGAAGTGGGGAAGAAGCATGAAAACTTAATTCATAAAAGCAGGCAGGGGCCAAATCTTGAAAGACAAGTGGTCACATTTCATTAAAATTTGGTGTGTAAGCAGGCAGCAACAGTGTTCTGATTTACATTTTAAAAGGATTATCTCTCCCTACAAAGTATATGAACATTTGGACATTTATACAGGGACAAGGGGTTATTGGAAGCAGAGATTGCTTATCATACCCAAGCTTTATTTTAAAAGAGTGTGGACTAGAGTGTTGATATGTTAGATAAAAATAGAAAAGAAAGGTCGTCATTAAAAATTGATGCTTCTTTCAAAGAGAAGAAAAACAGGTATGAAGAGACAATCAGTAATTATTCTTTGGATGTGCTATAACTGGAACTTAAGGCCTACAGAAATAGATATAGATGGCATTAGCATATTCATGGTATATTCAGGATAAAGCTATGTGACTGAATGAGATAATTTGGAGTGTGTATAAATGGAACAGTTAAAAAATGAAATTTAAACAATCTGGAAAAAAGTAGAAAAACAAATAAGGTTGGGAAAGTCATGGAAATAGCCAGACACTAGAGAATCGAGAGCTAAAAACTTGAAGAGGATAGATTTCTAAGGAGGGAAAATGAACTCTTTACACTTAAATCAGAATAAAGTGGTGAATTCAAGAAAATTGTGTTAGGACTGAAACACTGAGGCTGCATTAGGTGGAGAGTTTAGTAACCAAAAAACTTATTTCAGAATCTTGATGAAGATTACAATCTCTGTGGGCTAACATTTTGAACTCTAAAGTATTTTGCTATGAAAAGGAACAAACAAATGAAGCATATAACAGGAGGAAATCTTGCTTTTTTGTTTATTTGGAGGTATAAAGTATAAGGGAGGTCAAATCTCTTCTAGTACATGACAGGAAAAGAAGGAGATTGTAGGGGCTGGAGAGATGGCTTACCGGTTTATGTATTTGCCTACAAAGACAAAGGATCCTGGTTCAATTCTCCAGGACCCACATTAGCCAGCTGCACAAGGGGGCACATACATCTGGAGTTCATTTGCAGTGGCTGGAGGCCCCGGCGCACCCATTCTCTCCATCCCTCTCTCTCTAATAAATATATTAATTAAATATTTATCACAAAAATGTAGATTGTACATTTGAAAGAACTGGATTATACCAGTACATGGTGAATACACCCTCAGAAAGGCAGACACTGGTTGATTTTGTCTTAGGGGAAGGACAGAACTTTTATTTTTCATGGATAACTTCTATTTTCCCCCAAAAAGTAAGAAGAGGAATTATGAAATGTAAGCAGAATCCCAAGCAGAAATAATAATGCTGAAGGTATCAGAAAATATGATTTGAAATTATGCTGCAGAGTTCAAACAATAAGAACAGCATGGTAAGGGCTAGGAAGATGGCTCAGCAGTTAAAAGGCACTTACTTGCAAAGCTTGATGGCCTGGGTTCAATTCCCCAAAACAATCCTGTGTAGCCAGACACACAAAGTGGCACATGCATCTGTAGTTTACAATGGCAAGATGCCATGGCACATTAATTCTCATTCATATATTCTCTTCTCTCTCCTCTTTCTCTCTCCCTCCCACCTCTGTCATCCTTGCAAATAAATAAATATTAACAAAAACTATTATGGAACTGGCATAAAAACAGACACATGAACAAAGGAAACAAAATATCAGACACAAAAATAGCCACATAGCTACAACAACTTAAGTATTGATGAAGATGCCACAAACATGTAAGAGGAAAAACCACCTGTTCAACTGCTGGTGCTGAGGAATATGGCTATGTCTCCCTAGAAAAATGCAACTAAACCCATCTCTCTATCATGCTTAAAAAAATTATTCAAAGTAGATCAAAGACCTTCATATAAGACCTGAAATTCTGACACTGCTAGAAAAAGACATGGTAAACACTTAAAGATTTAGGCATACATGAATACATTCTGAAAAGGACTCAAATAGCACAAGAAATGATGCCAAGAATTAACAAATATGATCACACAAAATTGAAAAGTTTCTGTACTGTTCACAACAAAGGAAAGAATTAGCATAGTGAAGAAACATCCTATAAAAACACCTACAAAATTTGTTGCCAACTGTATATCTGACTAGCTATTCATGTTTACAATCTATAAAACCTCTAAAACACCAACCAACCAACAAACTAATGATTCAATCAATAAATTGGAAAATAAACTACATGGTCAGATCTCAAAAGAATAAACACAAATGGTCAATAAGTGTTTGAAAATAAATTTTCAGGATACTTAACCATTAGAGAAATTAAAAGTAAGCCTACATTGAGATTCTATCTCATCCCAGTCAGAAAAGTTATCAAGAAAAAATATATATATACTGGTAAGGATTGGGGGGCGGAGGTTAGGAACTCATACATTTGATGGGAATTTAAACTGGTGTAGCCAAAATGGCAATCAGTATGGAGGTTCAAACAACCAAGAGTAGAATTATCATGATCCAGCTATACCACTCCTGGGCATAGAAAAAGAAATGTAAGCCTGCACACCACAAAAATACTTGACTATCCATGTCTATTGCTGTACTTTTCACAGAAGCCTCAATATGGAACTAGCCTAGACACCTTTCACAAGAAGAAAGGATTAAAAATATTGTATATGTACACATTCAAGTGCAAAAAAGAAATAATGTCGGGCTGGAGAATGGCTTAGCGGTTAAGGTGTTTGCCTGCAAAGCCGAAGGATCCCAGTTCGATTCTTCAGGACCCACGTAAGCCAGATGCACAAGGGGCACATGCATCTGGAGTTCGTTTGTAGTGGCTAAAGTCCCTGGCATGCCCATTCTATCTCTGTCTGCCTCTCTTCTTTCTCTTCTTTCTCCCTCTCCCTCCCTCCTCCCCCCCTCTCTGCTTGCAAATAAATAAATAAAATTTTTTTAAAGAAATAATGTCATTTATATGAAAAGGAATGAATATTATGGTAAAAGAAACATAATCAGACTCTGAATGAAAAATATTTCAGGTTTGATCTCATATAAGGAAACTAGATTACATATGATATATGTGGTAATTTGAATATATGGCCCCCAATATATTCAGTGTTTTATAGTTTGTAGTTTACATCTGCAGCCACCTGGCTGGAGGCAGTGTCACTAGGCTGATCTTAAGGTGTGGTGGTGGGTTTGAGATTTCAATCTAAAGATATGCAAAATGTGCCTAGTGGAAGTTCCTCAAATGTGCTGTGCTGTGTGGCTTTTGGCTTGTGGCTTTGCTCTCTGTGTTTGGTCCTGTAAAAGCAGGCCAACTTCTGCCAATATAGAACTTCCCCTGAACCCATAAGCTTCAATAAATATGCCTTCCTCCATAACTGTGCCTGGTCTGAAAGTTCATCTCAGCGAACCTGAGTGGGGTGAGATGAACCTGACCATATGGATATTGGTCTTTTGGAACCTTTGTTTTGGAAGAATGGAAATGGACTTGGTGCTTACAACTGAAGATGCCTTCTGAAATC
This sequence comes from Orientallactaga sibirica, assembly GCA_036365145.1. NCBI lineage: Eukaryota > Metazoa > Chordata > Mammalia > Rodentia > Dipodidae > Orientallactaga > Orientallactaga sibirica. The sequence goes on along the minus strand of JAEOAD010000060.1, from coordinate 10,033,142 downwards.
GTAAGCCAAGTTTTATGGACTATTCTAATGAAAGTTTGAGAATGCTAAGTGCAGACAGTATTGAACTTTGAGGCTTGGCTTATGAACTTTCTAAGGGGAAGGAAAGACTGCAAAGGACTGTTGGAACTGGGCTACTGGCATAAGGGATGGCTACGTTCACAAGTGTGAAACAGCACCAGTGTGTTTTATCTAATCACACAGAATGGTACTTTGAGTGTATGTCCCCCATAGACTCAGGTGGCTTGTTAACGCTTATAACTTGGATGTCTAGCCACGTAGCTGGAAGAGGTGCCACCGGGGATGGATCCTGGGGTCCAGCCCAAAGGTGTGTCAGAGGTGGATCTGATTTCCAGCCAAAAGATATGTCAAGAGGTCTGAGCTTGGGCTCCTACTGCTTGTGTTTGTCCTACAAATTTGTGTTTGCTGCTTTTGGAATTTACTAGCTGTTTGTTTCTCTCGGTTTGAATTCAACTGATGGAACTTCTTTATGCACCTTCAGCTTAAAATAAACCCCTTCTTCCCATAAACTGCCTGGTTTGGGTGTGCATCCCAGCATTGTGGAACTGACTACAAGACACAAATATAATTAAGAATTTATCTTTATATTCAATGATATAAAAATATACATATCTATACATAGATAAAGCTTACTTATTAAAAATAAAATTATTGGGCCTGGAGAGATGGCTTATTGCCTTTGAAGTCTAAGGACCCCAGTTCAGGGCTCGATTCTCCAGGACCCACATAATCCAGATGCACAAGGGGGCACATGCATCTGGAGTTTGTTTACAGTGGCTGGAGGCCCTGGTGTGCCCATTCTCTCTCTCTCTACCTGCCTGTTTCTGTATCTCTATCAAATAAATAATAAAATATTTTTTAAATAAATAAATAAAATTATTTAAATTAATAATTTGTTACTAGAGTTTTAAAAAAAATCAATGGAAGTCATATAATTTGTAAAAAGACAGTTAAACATGTTAATTATATTCACTTTAGTTTTATATCCCCTCCATACATCATAAAAATTTTTAATTTAAGAATCATTACTAATTCATGTTTTCTTATAAGCTAAACTTATTTTAATGAACTGTGGTTACTTTTTAATCAAAAGTTATATTTAGTCTTAGAGAATGGGTTTCTGTGTTTATGATAAAAATCAAAAAGCTACAATGATTCCAATTCCAATCCCTATAAGATACACACACACACGTCCCCTATGAAATCACTTTCTTCTAGCAGAATTGGGGTGGTCAATACAATGGGATGGGGCTCCTGCAGTTGTGGTACCTGCATGGCAAAGGCAAAGAGCTTTTATAGATGCCTTCATGTATTTAATAAACTAACTTGGGTATAATCTAAAGGGTATTACACTGGCAAGACTGATCTAATCTATGAAATTCTTTATAAGAGTTCAAATGTATTTGATGTAGCACACACCATGTAGATTAGACAGTGTGAGAAAAAAATGATTCAATTAGAGCAGGAAATCTGAGAAAATTAAGAAAATAGTTGAGTTTCAGGGCATTTTTCTGAGGATGGACAATAATTTCCAAGAAAATAGTGTCAAGAGGTAAAAAGACAGAAACTCGTCATGTAAGAAAAACAGTTTAAGCATGAGAATGAAATATACTTCTTTGATCATGTATTCCAAGGAAAAGCAAAGAGTCTTTTAGGGTAGTTTCTTTGGTGTCGTGTATATGTTTGTGTGTGGTTTGCATGAATGAATGTTCATTTACACGTAAGCACATTTGTGGATATGATGCAGTTGTTTGTGTATGTACACCAGAGTATATAGACCAAAGGACAACCTTTGGTGTCTTAAGTATGAGATCTACAATTTTTTAAGGGCAGGTTCTCTCATTGACCCAAGGCTCAACAATTAGGTTAGACAGACTGGACACGAAGCCCCAACACTGTAACAGTAGGACAGCCCAATCTGTATCCCAGACTGCTGCTCAGTGACAAACCAGCAGGTGGAACATACAGCATGGATATATTAGACAAGGTGGTGATTCACCCCTTTCACAGAATATGCAATAAGGTTGATTTTGTTATGGTTAATATGAGTATTAAAGATAACATAGTAAGGTTGGGAACAGTGAGGAATGAAAATAAGAAGGCCAGTAGCTGAGTATGAGATAACTGGGCTGTCTAGTTAAGTTCAAAGCTCTGTGAAAAATAACAAAGCCAGTCTCAGCAGGTTCTAGCTGGCTCCCATGGAGCTGCTCCCTGAGGAACATGGCCCTTCCCATAGTTAGCTTCTCAACTTGGTGGGTAGTCAAACCTTTGTACAAATACTTGGGTTTAATGAACAGAAGTTTCAGACTGAACTGTGGGTAAAGACAGTGTCTAAGAAAGTCTATTTCAAGGAGACCACCATTTATTACCTGAGGAAAGGAAGGGAAAATGGTAGGCTAAGACTTAGAAATCCAGAAAGTACAGGCAGTCATTTGCTATTTTGCCCCTAAACTCAGCTCACCCTCCACTCTGGAGGGATGTTTACTCTCCACTTTCACTCTGGTTTTCTGTTTACTTCTGTATCTGTTACTTTCTCATGGCTGGGGAAAAACACCTAAGCAGAAGCAGCATATGGGAGGAAAAAGTGTCTTTTGGCTTATAACTTTGAGGAGCAATTTCACCGTGGTGAGGACAGCATGGCAGAAGCAGGAAGCCTATTCTACACCTTCATGTTGGCACGGAGAAAGCAGAGAGGCTTGCTTGAGTACAGCAAGTAGGAGACCCCCAAGGCCCGCTCTCAACAAGATTCTACCTCCCAGAGGCTCCACAATCTTCCAAAAAGTATCCCCAGCTGGGGGAAAGTGTGAGGTTTAATCACACACATGTGAAGTTATGGAGGACAGTCAATAGTCAAACCACCACAGTTTACTTAATGGAGAAGGAGATGGCATTCTTTCCCCTACAGTCTGAATAATGTCCCTTCAAAAGCCACGTGTTGAAGCCATTACTTCCAACATGACATTATCTAGAAAAAGGAGGTTTATTTTTTAATTTTTTTATTATTTTATTTATTTTTGGAGAGAGACAGACAGAGAGGGAGAGGGAGACAGAGATGGGCGCGCCAGCAGTCTCTCAGCTGCTGTGAACGAAATCCAGATGTGTGTGCCCCCTTGTGGGCAAGTGTGGCATTGCGCCCTTGCGTCACTTTGCATCTGACTAAACATGGGACCTGGAGATTGGAATCCGGTTCTTAGGCTTAGCAGGCAGGCACCTTAACCGCTAAGCCATCTCTCCAGCCCTAGAAAAAGGAGTTTTAAGAGGATAATTTAAGTTTAAATCTGTTTACAAGAATGGAATTTTAATTTGCTATTCTCTTTATTTGTATCCTCTAAGTCACCAAATCTCTCTCTCCCTCCATGTACCTATAGAGGAAAGATATGTGTGGACACAGAAATAAGATCGCCATTTGTAAGCTAGAAAGAAGGTTCTTGCCAGAAACCAACACTAATGCATCCTTGTTCTATCTTTCATCATCCACAATGCTAGAATAAATTTTCATTTTTAAGCTGCATAGCCTGCTATGCTAACCAAAGAAGACTTAAACACCATCGAATCTAGTTCTGGCTCTGAAGATGCAACAGGAACACTAATAAAAGAGCTGAAAAGGTTTCTGGAAAGCAAGTACTCTCCTCATTAGCGGGTACAACTGTGTCTGTGGTGAGTTAGAGCAGGTATCCTATCACTAAGTAGACACTGTCAAAATTGCCAAGAAAACTTTGAGACATCAGCCTTGCACTGTGTCAATACTTCAAAACATTCACTGAGCCTTCTCAAAACGTAAAGAAAAGAAATTTAACCTGCTTGTGTTACACAGTTACCCAAAACTGTGTGACTATATGGGTTTTCTTTATTCAGAGAATCTCCTGCATAGATACAACTGGAAACATCCAAGGAATTTTCTGTACGTCTTCAAATTGCAATAAGTAAAGCACAATTCTGACAATGTCATCAGAGAGAGAAAAGAATCAAAGCAATGGAGAAAAAAATGGTTTCTGTTTCTGAAGGGAAGAAAAAAAACAGGTGATTGCTATTATCTCGGGCCGAGGAAAAGCACAAAACCTATTAACATTGACATGTAGCTTGGTTTCTGTCTAAAAGGTGGCAGGGAGGCATGTAACTGATTCGCTTGCTGGTTTTAACATTTAGTTTGGAGTTTGGCTTCTATGACCACAAATTATCAAAGGTGAAATCTGATTGCTCCTGTAACAGTGTCTGATTTCTTCTTTTATCTGTATAGTATAAAGTGTAATAAGTAGTTCTAATTTTGTGCTCACCTTATTTGAAATGGCATTTCTAATGACATGCTCCTTTCTTTCTGATTACCTATGAACACATAATAAATTTTATATCCTGCTAATAAAATCCCAAATCTGTAGTCATTATTTCCTGTAAGCTTTATCAACATAGGTCTATTAAAGACATACACTTAAGCTTCAGAGTTTGAGGAATTTTTGGTTAAATATATATTATCTAATTTAACTTTCCTACTCAATAGTAAATGTTGAAAATATTCAGGATCCATCTTTATTGGCCATATTTATTTACAATGATATGGGCAGTAACCAAGAAGAAATAATTACTGTCCAATACACTAAGAATGCAAACCAAATGACTTGTGCTTTCAAATGATGAAGCAAATCTGATACTGAGCATCAAGAAGAGTAAATGCTTTACTGAGCTGTTTGTTAGAAACTCAGCCATAATGTTTTTATTTTTCCTTAGTGAACTGCCAAATCTTTGCTGAAGAGTCTCATCCAAAATTAGATATCCGCTCCGTGAGAGGATACACCACACCATGAACACATCAACTCTATAAAACATTTATGCATCCTTAGGGAAGCAAGTATAGGCAGACATCACTATTTAAATCTTATTTTCCATTAGTAAACTTTCACTTTTTACAATGTATACACTTGACCAAAACTCTCAGCACTGAAAATAGATATTATTAATATAATACACATCTAAAGAATGTGATTAGCCTCTGTAAGTATTTTAAATAGTAACCAAATTAAATATGAATTAATCATTAACAATTTTTTGTTCTTCACTGTATCAACATGAACCCGAGTCTCAAAATTATGAGCATTTGGGGTGGAGAGATGGCTTAGTGGTTAAGGTACTTTCCTACAAAGCTTAACAACCCAGAGTTCAACTCTCCAGTAACCACATAAAGCCAGACACACAAAACGGTGCATACATCTAGAGTTCTCTTGCAGTGGCTAGAGGCCCTAAAGTGCTCATTGTTTCTCTCTGACCCTCTCTGCTTGCAAATAAATAAATGAAGTAAAAAATAAAAAGTATGAGCATCTTTGGTCCTATCTGTCTTGTGAAGCTCTTATTCCAATGACTTTATACCCAGAGAAGAGTTGAAATTTAAACTAAAGAGTCTTATTTGAGAGGCTTTCTTTCACAAACTACATTCATTGTATTTTGAATAATGTAAATTTCAGTTATAAAATATTATAAATGGTAAAAATTTTCTCTAATGCAGAGTGGCAAAGCCCAAAATAATACTGAGATCTGAAATATTGGTCCCATCACTCCTCACAGAAGGGCCACAAGGTATCAATACATTACACCAAAGCCACAAACTGAGAGTTTTCCACCTGAAAATTATGACTTTGAGGAAGTTTTCAACTTTGAAGGACAGTATGAATAAGCCATGATCCTAAAAAGAAGTTGGAACTAATCAATGCTTTATCTTGATAAATATCCATGAAATAAATAGGGAGTTATCAAGCCATATATGCACGTACTATTCTATGTAGTATATGCACATACATGTATGTATGTACATACATATGTATGGATGTAGCCATAGTCATGAAGGGCTTTTTTCAGCTAGGATCTGTTAATCTTGAATGGCAGCTCCTCTTTCTTTTGCTCCTGATCATCCTCCTCCTCCCCATCTTCCATCACTTGCAATTAAAACATAGAAAGCCTATGAAAAAAACTATAACTAATGTGTTTGATAATAACCCTCTAAATTGCTATTTTTATTTGTACTTACTTCCTTTTGAGGAATAAGATATTGATAAAATTCTTCCACAGAAATCAAGACATCATATTTCATTTTCATATTGTTGATTCTGTTTTCTGTCATTAATAAGTATGATAGACTTGATAATTTATAAAGAAGAGAATTTCATTTCTCAGAGTTTCCCGTTTTTGAGCTCAAAGTTCTGGTTAGATACCAAAGATTGCATGGATTATGACCTGCTTGTGAGCAGTTTCAAGACAGAGCAAGCACTACATGGCAAGGGCCAGGGAGAGACAGACACCTGGCCACATCAGCTTCCATAGCAGATTCATCTCAGAATAACCTAGCAATCCACTGATACATTCATCTTTAATTGTAAAGATAGTTCAACACATTCATGCAAATAATACCCTAATCACTTTAAAGTTCCCAGTTGCACCTACTTTATAATAACTCAGAGTATGGATTGAACTTCACAGTATGTTTCAGAACAGACAAACCACATCACTAACCGATACTGAAAGAGACTAAAGAACTTTGAAATGCTACATTTCAGATCATTTTAAAGATTGTAGCAAAGCCTGAGTTGATGGGAAGATGAAAGAAAGGGAAATAAAGAGGAATATATGGAGGGATGGCATGTCGACAAATAACAATTCTAGAAAAACAGCTACAAACATCCACAAGGGACAGTCGTGCATGGTTGTATGGGTTACAAACTATTTCCATCTAACCACATTTGTTTATCTTATAAAAAGGAGTATAGATACTATCCATGTTTGAAAGATAAAGAATGATATTATCAGAAGTGGAGTACAACTTACAAATGAGACTTAAATCAGGTCTCCAACTCTTCAACTTTTGCTTCTTTCCCCTAAATTATACTGGGTTTAAAAGTCTCTGAGTTTCAGCTTTAAAACAAATAGGTAAAGTTGATTAGAAACTATTCCTTTTCTCGCACTCCAACTTTTTATATGTTTTCTTTTTTAACAGAGGATTTCATTTAGTCCAGGATGATATTGAACTTGTTTCCTATGTATCCAACAACTGCCTTGAACTCCTGATCTTCCTACCTTTACTTCCTGAGTGCTGGAGTTATATAACCATGCCCTTTTCCTTATGTTGTACTGGAGAACAAACTCAAGGCTTTGTGAATGGTGCACACACACTTTGGAAACAGATCTATATATCCAACCTTTTAGGGAGCTATTTTGATTCATATTCTCTCTCTCTCTCTCTAATGTCATATATGTGTTTGTGTTGAAGCCCTCTTTTTTATATAAATTTATCAATTGTTGTGTTTTTGTAAAGGAAATAAGAGTCACAAGCATTGAGAGAACATGCAGGTGAATGAACTTATAGGAAGTATGATGAGTGACAAACTACACTGCTCTCCTCCAGTTTTCAGCAATATTAATTTCTCTGTGCTGGTCAATTTAACATTATTATATGCAAAGAAAACATTGCATTTCAGAACTATGGGTTATATATTCTGCTGTAGCTGTGTTATGTTTTACCTGTCTTTCTAAAGTAACAATTCATGTAAATTTATGTCATAAAAACTTATCAGAACTTGGAAATTGATGCTGATATTATGTTTAATAGGGATTAAAAAAAGCCTGATTCCAAAGTTAGGAGATCCTTTCTGCTTACAAAATGGTGAATATAATTTTCTCATCAGTTCTCCAAATAAAAATCTTTGCTTTCAGGCTGGAGAGATGGCTTAGCAGTTAAAGTGCCTGCCTGCTAAGCCTAAGAACCCGGTTCCAATCTCCAGGTCCCACGTTTAGCCAGATGCAAAAGTGACGCAAGGGTGCAATGCCGCACTTGCCCACAAGGGGGAGCACACGTCTAGATTTCATTCACAGCAGCTGAGAGACTGCTGGCACGCCCATTTTCTATTGCTCTCCCTCTCTCTCCAAAAATTAAAAAAAAAAAATTTTAAATCTTTGTTTTCAAGTCAGTCAGTTTTTCTCTTCCCAACAAGTTACAAAGTCAGAGTAACTCAAATAATCTACTGTAGCAATTATATAACTACCTTTATTTTAAAAGCAAATAATCTTTGAACAAAAGTGTGCTACGGAAAATAAATATATAAGTATTTATGTATAATTAAATATTATACATAATTTTAAATAGTTTTTAACCATATTATATAACAAAGTCATTTGCATCAAACCAAGATGCACTAAATTTAAAACTTTTGAAAACCAGCCTGTACCTGAAAGGAATAGTATTGGTCATTTCCACAAGGTAATTTTCCTAAGCAAAACATATGTATGTCTATATATATATATATATATATATATATATATATATATATATATATATACATATACATATATATATATACATACATATACATATATATATACATACATATACATATATATATATACATACATATACATATATATATACATACATATACATATATATACATACATATACATATATATATATACATACATATACATATATATATATACATACATATACATATATATATATACATACATATACATATATATATATATATACATATACATATATATATATACATACATATACATATATATATATATATATTCAACATTTTGTCTAATGTCAAGAAAGCCCTAGAGCATTACTGAAGTCCATTCACATTCTACTGGTTCAAATCCCTGCACATGAAAATGTGACTTTCCTTCTGTTGGGATGACTGAACTGTTAAGAAAATTAACTACAACTCAGACAATAAATAAGACCATGAATCCAAGAAAACGTGCATTTCTTTTTCCATAATCTAAGAATCTTCAACATGCACATAAATGTTAAAAGTTCACTTGTGTCTAAAACTTTTAATTAATTCATGTCAGGGTGCATAAACCAGTCTGAGTAAAATGACTTACCTTCATTTCTTTTTATACATCTGATTCAAATGAGCCCAAGAGCTTAGAGGAAAGAACAAATCTATTTTCTGTACTTTTCAGAGACAAGTTCTTTTAAAATCTGATCAATTCTTCCCTCTTGCTGTAATATATTCACAAATGAAGGTTATGAAAATCATAAATATCTGTCATACTTGAAATATTGAGGCCTATCATTTTTCTCAGACAAATTTTAACATTTTCCTCTATTTTCTATTTTTAGGTATGTAGAAGCATCCTTTTGTTGTCTAGAATAGTTTTGTTTGCATATTATGTTTACTAAGAGTCTATTTCCCTCTTACTTGCTATAGTTTTATGTATCACTTCTATAGATAGATGACAGATCGTTAGAGTGGTAGATAAATAGCTGTGTGAATGACAGATAATACACATCTATACTGGGGATCAAACCCAGGGCCTCAGATATGCAGGGAAAGCACTCTACCACTGAGCTATATCCCTATCACCTACCTACCTGCTTACCTAACCTATTGGTTCTGCTTCCTTGGAGAGCACAGTATAATGCAGATTTTGGTGCTAAGTATGATTCTAGAGAAACAAAATATAAGGTTGAGTTTTCCAAAACAGCTTTGAGCTTTCTGGATTAGTTCATTCATCTACTTATTTTCAAAGACACCAAGTCTCTATTTCTATTAGTAGACATCACTGAAAGCTTATGGCATAAAATAGAGTTATACAAATGATTTCCATTGAGTATTACTAGTCTGCTGGATGGTGATATGTATGATATCCTCAAACATTTTGTTTTAGAAAAGTAATGGACATAATAATGTTTTGGTTGGATGTTCCTCGTGTAATCTACTCAAGGATTCCCAGGTCCATTGCAACATAAAGCATCAAAGAAAACAAAAGCTCACCCTGTGTCTGTGACTCATTAAACTATAAAGTAAACAGAACTCCCAGCCTTAGAAGGTATCTACTGTTAAGTCAGGACACTGACTAAATCAAGTTACAACAGGCTCCTAAAAAAAGTAAAAAGTGTGACCCACTTAGAGATAGGGGATACTGCAAAAGAACCACTTGAATTTTCTGATTTGTACATGTAAAATTTGGTTCTGCTTTACCAAACACAGAAGTGTGGAAAATATTTAGAATTCAGTAAGGGGTAGAAGAGAGAGAAAGGATATGTGAGGCAAATGCTAGGATATTAAGGGTCATAAAAGTGAGAGCTTACCAAGAAAAGAGGAGAGCTTAAGAGAAAACTTTTGTCTTCTTGGAAAATTGATAAGGAAACATGAGAGAACTGTGGTGAAAATGTGGGTTTAAAAGCCAATTCTGAGGAGGAATTCAGAGGGAAATAACAGACATGTTATAAGTAAATGAAAAAGAGGTTTTCCCTGTTATAGAAGTCAGTGACTGACTCTGTGCCAGCACCACATCCCATTTCCCTACACAACATACTATTCTCAAAGGCTTGCAATGACATCATGATTGCTAAATCTGAGTAAATATTCTAGATATTCATTTTATTTCATTTTAGAATACTATCCCTTTAATCATATGGGGTCTGGGATCACATAACACAAAGTTTGAAACACAATTCATTCTCTTATCTGCCTCAGATAATATAGAATAAATGAGATCTAAATAGTAATAAAAAGCAATCAAGTGTACGTTAGATGACTATAAACATTTCTTTCTTGAAAATGTATTGGATTTTTGGATATAGAATTATTTTCATGCTCTTTATTTCTCTTCTCCTATGTCTACTATTCCTTAATTGTTCAAGGTTTGTTTTCTGTGTTAATCTTTTGGTAGGTTTTTCATTTGTGTGTTCAATTTTTGGGCATGTTTATGTGTGTGGTGTGTCTGCATGTTCACATGAGTTGTCTCATATGTATTTATGGGTCCATGAATGTGTTCACATGTGCACCTAGAGGCCAGAGGTTCATGCCTGAGGTCTTCCCTGGTCTCTCTCTGCCTTAACCTTTGAGAAAGCAGTATCTCTCACTCCATCTAGAACTCACCCTTTCAGCTATACTAGTTAGCCAGTGGGTTCCCTGGATTCCCTGTCTCTGCTCCCCCAGTGCTGGGATTATAAGTGCACACCACCAAACCCAGCAGTTTATAAAGATCTGAACTCAAGTCCTCATGTTTGTGTAGCTAATGATTCATTTGAACTTTTAAAGATAAACATGTATGGACCTAACTCTCTTTGCTTCCCAAATTATTTTTAATTCTATTTCTTTATATTGTGTTGTCAGTAAGCTTAATACTTGCCCTCTTAAAGCACATTTTTTCACATAGTTCTCTATGATTAAAATGAGTTTCTTTCCCAGCTGCTGGACCAGATTTGACTGACACTTCTATTAAAAATAATTTCATCAAAATCAAAAAGAATGTCTGCTATCCTTTAGTAGACTAGCTCTAAATTTCTAAAATACTTATGATTTGACTTTAAAATTGTCTAAATTAATTCTAATGGTTTAATTTTTTTTAACAGTTTTAGCTCTCCTTCTAGAATGTAATAGTTAATCATTTTTTCTTACATTGCATTTTATATTCCTTCAGAACATATAAACGACATGTATGTGACAGTAAAATCAAAGCATTTATTTGTTGACCTACCTGTTCCCCTTCTTCCAACCTTGAAGGATAGGCCAATAGAAATTTTTTTTTTTTTTTTTTTTTTTTTTTTTTTTTTTTTGGTTTTGCAAGGTAGGGTCTCACTCTGGCCCAGGCTGACCTGGAATTAACTATGTAGTCTCAGGGTGGCCTTGAACTCATGTCGATCCTCCTACCTCTGCCTCCCGAGTGCTGGGATTAAAGGCATGCGCCACCACGCCCAGCTTCAATAGAAAATATTAAAAACAGGGCTGGAGAAATAGCTTAGCGGTTAAGGCGTCTGCCTGCTAAGCCTAAGAACGCCCATTCAATTCTCCAGGTCCCATGTTTAGCCAGTCGCAGTGATGCAAGGATGCAATGCCACACTTTCCCACAAGGGGGCGCATGTGTCTGGAGTTCATTTACAGTGGCTGAGAGGCTGCTGGTGCGCTCATTCTCTCTCTCTCTGACTGTCTCCATACACACACACACACACACACACACACACACAAAGCAGGGTGTGGTAACACATGCCTTTAATCCTAGCACTAAGGAAGCTGAGGTAGGAGGACTGCTGTAAATTCAAGGCTAGCCTGAGACAATGTAGTGAATTCCAGATCAGCCTGGAGAGGTAGGGATAGACCATGACTCTACCTTAAAAAAATAAAATAATAAAGAAAAAGAAATTATGCAGATAGTAACTATTTTCCCTAACATTCACTTTAGATGTACAATTTGGGGAGAAGTCAGCATAATGGGCCCATCCTATGAGAAAAGACACAGGTAGTTACTGTAAAGATGTATAATATAGAAAAATTTAAAGGCCAGCTATAGAATAACAGTATCTGAACCTTGACTATCATTTATCTTTGTAACCTCAGTAATCTCAACATGTTGACCCAAATTCCACTTAAGTAAGATAAAGATGGGTTAAAGATTAAGTTACAAAATAAAAATAAAAGAGTCCTATTGAGAGTAACCTAGCATAACTTTCATGGAGCTTTATTTAGGTACTTTTCTTTCACCTACAAACTACAATGGTAGTTGGTAGCACTCCATATTATTATTAGTCTCTGTAATTTAATGCAATGATATGTACATGGGGTTAGGTTTTACAAACATAGCTAATCATAATTGCTCTCGGTGAGTGTTCTTGGCCTTTACTTACACTTCTAAATTGGGTTCACTTCAAGTTTTACTTGTAATTGATTAGGACACATCATCTCCTCCAAAGCACAGGAAATATTGCCTAAGAGTGGGCAGAAAGAATATAAGAGCCAGAAGATGGGGAGGAGCACTTCGGAGCATGATGTTTCCAACACGAAGTGACAATTACATTTTGCACTTCATAGTGAATTTCAAGACATCCACAAGACCTCCACAAAAATTATGTCAACAACATTTTTACATGGATTATTGATGAGGGTGCAAAAAAAGTCATCAAAATAGAAGAGCATTCCTGTTGGAAACAGGTAGGAGTTCAGTGAAGGGGCATGGGCAAAGAGGGGTATAAAACAAGGTGTGGGGAAGGATTATGATGACATCATATTATCTTCCTGTATGAAAATTATCAATATGAATGTGGGTAGGACTGTATCATGAGAGAAAATAAAAACATTTGGTTTTATTTTGTGAAAAAGGATGTATTTGGCTAAGACATCTCAGTGGCTCAAGGCACCTGCTTGCAAAGCCTGTCAACTTGGGTTCAATCCTCATTACTGACATAAAACCAATGCACAAAGTTCCTGGAGTTTTCAATGGCAAGAGGCCCTAGTGCACCCATATTCTCTGTCTCTTTTTTGTCACTCTCTCAAATACATCAATTTAAAAAATTTTAAAAGGATGCATTAAGTAATATAATTAAAATGTGGTATAATTAAAATCTGCCCTATTAAGGCTCACCAAGTTTAGGTTTTATCTGTAATCTGTTACAGGAAACAAAATCCACAATGATGGAATATGTTGGCTATTTACTCAGCTTTATTGATCAAATATATTAAAGTGAAATTTACTGATACATAGCAAAGTCCTCCTTAATAATCATAAAAAGTATTATTAATAATTTTATAATAATTTTGTAAGCTTTGGGTACATGTTCCCCTGAGAGTTGACAGAATATATCCATTCCTATGAGTTCTAAGGTGGGTTTAGAAAGAAGTGTCATACTGTTTTTACCAGGCATTTTCCATGTTAAATATAACTGAGAGATAACAATATTGATTCTTTGGTGCAGAAAATACCTCAGGGACTATATAGTTTTATAACTATTTCAAGAAGTATTCTAAAATTTTTATAACTGTTTTTTTTTTTAACTTTACAGATGCTGAAAGATGGAAGGTTATCACCCTGCCTTAAGGCAGAGTAGACCCAAAACTTCCTAAAGGAAAAAGAAGAAAGTTTTAGGATCTTTATCTTCACCTCTTTAGAAATGTCCTCCATACTCTCTTCACAAACTTAAGACCCAAAGGTAAATTTAAAAGCAGAGAAAAATTCTGAACAGAAAAAGTTAATCTCAATATATTAATGTCAACTACCATCATCAGCAGATTCAGTTCTTACTGCTTTTCCCTAAGTTTCCGATGATTTCTGTGTTTTGGTATTAGTATTCTTTCTTTTAGGCACGTGTGTTTGTGTGTGTATCTAAAGTATTGTGGTGTCATTTATGATATGTTCATAGTGTATGGACATGGTTGTATGCACATGCACATCTCTTGTTTGCTTGTCTATGGAGTACAGAGGAGACTGGGGAGTATCTTCCTATTTGTTCATTTGCCAATCCTTGAGATAGAATCTCTTCCTCAACCCAGAGTTGCAAATTTCACTGATTTCCCCCCAGTCAATAAGCCCCAGCCATTCTCTGGTCTCTGCCCCCCCCCTTTTTACACACATTACTGAGGTTACAGATATGTATAGCCACATCCAGCTGTTTGCATGTGTGCTGAGGAATCAACTTGATTGGTTTCAAGCCTTGATGCTTGCACAGTAAGCATTCTCTTAACAACTGAGCCATCTCCCCAGTCACAGTTGGTATTTATCTTGAACTAGTCATTATACCTGAACTTTATCCCTTTAACACAAATAAGAAACACTACTACAAAATGGAAACCATTGCTTACCAATGGAAAAAGGCAAACTTAAAACTGCACAACAAATTGTAGTCAAGCGTAGGAAGTCACAAAAAATGATATCTGAAAGAATGCTTGATTGTGGCAACCAAATGAGAATAGAACTGTTTCCTATTAACGTTAACAGCAGGGTTTGTTATCATTTAAGTACACGCTCTAATACACTTAGTGTTTTGTGCTACATTTAACAAGATTAAGTGAACACACACTGCCTCAACTCAAATCTTTATCGGAAATCAGAATCAAGCCTCATTTCTTGCCAAAACATTCTCTTGTGACTCGTTTTTTATAGCGAGCTTCATATAAGCAAATCTGTTTACCCAGGTGAGCTATTGATCAAGGAAAGGATTTTCCTTTCAGATAACTCTTTGTTTTGCTGAACCTTAACAATTTACTTGGAAATTCTGAAAAATAGACACATCTGAGAAGTTCTGCTAAGGACTACAACCTGTAATAAAAAGAAAATGACACTGTAAATCTAGAAAAGCATGAAAATAAAAACTGAAGGAATAGCTCTGAAAGTTCTTCAAGATTTCCATGTAATGCTACAAATGATTAGATTTAGTAGATTAGTAGATACTTGGAGCTTACCTTACAAAATATACAATAGGAACTAGAGAGATGGCTCAGAGGTAAGGCACCTGCCTATAAAGCTAATGAATGGGGTTCAATTCCCCAGTACACATGTAAAGCCAAATGCACAAGATAGCACATGCATCTGGAGTTCATTTGCTGCAGCTGGAGGCCTTGGTGCACCTATTCTCTCATTCTCTTGTCTGTCTCTGTTTGCAAATAAATAATTTAAACACACACACACAATGTCTCATTGTCCTACACCTTAGCTTCACCTACCTTTTTATTTGGCAACATCACACCTGTATCTAATGTATTTTATTCATATTTACCACTGGTGCTACCCTCTGAAGTGGCTGAAGTTTCAAAAACAATCAGTCAAGGTGTATCCAGATCTCAATGGTCAGATGATCTCACTGGAAATTCTAAGCTGTCTTTATGACCTTGGCATCAAATTCACCTGAAAAGTTCATTTCCATTGTTTTTATTTTATAAAATATCTTATAAATTATTTTCCATGCATTTACATAGCGAGAGAAAGCATGCATTTTGAATCTTTATTACTGTAAACACATATTTTATATAAAATTTTAATATTCTTCTGGTTTAAGTGCAATAGATACTTGGAGCCTCTACTTTGTGATTTTTCTTCTTGTTTCTAAATAACAAAATCAGAACATGTGGTGCATTAAATAAAAGTACTGGTTCTGCATCACTATCGTCTCTTAGGTGGTTTAAAAATCCACAGTTCTGTTGGTCTTCTCTGTTTTTATGAATCCTTTGGTATTTAAATCTGATGATACTTCTCTATAAGAGATTCAAAAGCTTTTCTATCCTTTTGTCAATCATCTATAGGCAATGACGTGACTGCAAGGTCATGCTTTTACCTGAGTGGTTGACAGAGTGTGTCCCCAGACATCCTCATGCCTCAGTCCTCTGACTTGTGAAAGAAGGGATGGTAAAAGGATGCAGCAGCAATGATTTAGAATAGTGACCTTGCCCTGAGAGGGTGACCCTGGATTATCCATGCTGCTACAATTTAATCATACAAACCCTTAGAAGAGTCACATTCAATGTGAAACAGACGAGACTTACAGCACAGGCTTTGAAGGTGGAGGAAGGGGCTGTAAGTGGAGAATTGATGGCATCCTCTCCTTGGAGAGAATTCAGATTTTCATCCAGTGTGAAGAAAAAAAAAAAAATCCCAACACTTTAGTTTTAAGCCAGTAAGACCCATGCTTTATTTCTGAGATCCAGAACTACATCCTTATAAATGTATATCGCTTAAGTCACTATATAGTAATTCATCCTGGCAGCAGTATAGAATTAACATAGCACCTTAAGGTTTTCTATTTTTTCCCATATTGTTAAAGATATCCCAATTACTCTGAGAACCCACTTGGCAAGTGTACCCACTAACTTACGTCACTTTCCCTACATTACAGATTTGGGGGAACTCTCATAACAGTGGATGGCATGAGTCATTTGTACTTGTGACTAGAAGCTTGAACACAAATTCTGACTTACATCTGGTGTAGCTGAGAATTCTGCATTCATTTTCTACACTAATTCTCTCCTAGATTTACCAGATGTTATCCTCAATTTCCTCTTCTACACAGCCTCCGTTTTTGTTCTTCTGAGCCATTCCTGTTAGTGTTCAAAATTTTAAGTATTTTCAAGTGGCCATGTATAGTGCATGGTGTGTAAATAAGCACAAAATTAGATTATTCTCTGGGCTGGAGAGATGGCTTAGCGGCTAAGGGGCCTGCCTGCTAAGCCTAAGAACGCTGGTTTCAATATCCAGCAGTTCCAATCTCCAGGTCCCACGTTTAGCCAGATGCAAAGTGAAGCAAGGGCGCAATGCCGCACTTGCCCACAAGGGGGCGCACGCATCTAGATTTCGTTCACATTAGCTGAGAGACTGCTGGCGTGCCCATCTCTGTCTCCCTCTCCCTCTCTGTCTATCTCTCTCTGTCTCTCTCTCCAAAAATAAATAAAA
Organism: Orientallactaga sibirica; assembly: GCA_036365145.1. Taxonomy (NCBI): domain Eukaryota; kingdom Metazoa; phylum Chordata; class Mammalia; order Rodentia; family Dipodidae; genus Orientallactaga; species Orientallactaga sibirica. Next base: position 10,015,970 of record JAEOAD010000060.1, on the reverse strand, counting down.
AATGATAAAAAAATAAAATTAGATTCTTCTCAATAGGCACACACATGTACACTATCACTGCACATGGAGACATGCTCTCTTTCTGCACAGCTTCTCTGTCTCTTTAATTGGCCATTTTTTATAGTTTTTTTATTCTTCTCATCCTTAGAGTACCCCAAACCAAGAAAATTAAAAGGAATAACAGTGAGGAGGGAAGGTTACTTTTCTACTTCCAAGCACTATCAATATTTGTCTCCATTTTGCAGCACCAGTTAATGTTAAGCCATTTTATATCAAGAAAAATCATGTGTATAGAGGCATGGCTTTGTTTAAAAGAGAGAGAGAGAGAGAGAGAGAGAGAGAGAGAGAGAGAGAGAGAGAGAGAGAGAGAGAGAGAGGAGAGAGAGAAGAGAGTTTTTCTTTTGAGTTAGTAGAATTCCCAAAAAAGCAGGAAAATAAAAACACTGCAGTTCTTTGATGTGTGTGTAGGTGTGTAATATGTAGTGAGCTTTGTGGGCAGCATGTAGGGTTTTAGTGTGTGTGTAGATGCCCACTCCCTGTGCACACACATGTGGAAGGGTCATTGGGTATCCTCTTACACTGTTCTTCAACATTACTCCACTGAGGTAGTCTCACTGAACTTGAAGCTTGCTGTCCTTCTGTAAGACTGGTTGAACAGAGAGCCCCAGTAATTTGCCTTTTTCCAGTCCCCTCAGTGCTCAGGTTATAAGCATGCATAGCCTTACCTGGAGGATCTAACCCAGGTCCTCATGTTTGCATAGCAAAAGCTCTTACCTCCTGAACCATCTGCCCAGATCCAAGCACTCCATTTCTTTAAGACATTTCCAACCATGAGTTCCAGAAACATATTGGAAGACTATAAAAGCCCAAAGCAAGTAGTGCTTCCATAGTACCTCCCAGCAATGTTGTCAAGGGATCTCCAGTAACATTTAAGAGCACCAAAATACAGAACATTAACTTATGTCCAAGGAATCAATGGTTACAACAATGACAAAGTGCAAACTTGTTTTTTCCCCTTATTATAATAATTTTAAAGTGAATTATTTAAGAACTAAAAAATGTGGTAAAGTTGACTGTTTCCTTTGGAAAGTTTGGGAGATCACTTCTGGGAATGAGAAAACAGGAAAACAAAGCCTAAGTAAATTTTGGGGACATAATTTTATAACTCTAATTCTGGGAACTTCAACCTGCATTTTAAACACTTGACTGAGAATTTGAGCTGTTATATTTGGTAGGCCTTTCAAGTGTGTCTTATTTTACATCATATAATTTTATTTTACGCTGACAAGAGAGACCTTTGCTATGTTACAGGCATTGTATTTTAAAGGAAACAAGTTATTTCCCTGAAGGACTATATGAGGTGAGTACTGTTGTAGCCCTGTCTTGAATCTTGAATGCTTTGTGTGCAGCTGGTGGCAATTTGGGAAGTAGAGTCTTGATGGATAAGGTGTGTTGTTGGAGAAGGCTTAGTGGTGCTAGAGCCAGATCCCCATTGCCATCGTTTAGCTCAATCTCCTGCAAGAAGGTGATGTCCAGCCCTTCTCTATCATCTTTTCCTGCAGTCGTGAAACTTGCCCTCAAGACTGTAAGCCAAAACAATTCCTTTCTTCCCATCAGCTTCTTTTGCTTAGGTGTTTTATCTCAAAAACATGAAGGAAACTGCAATAGATACTACAAACGTTTCAATCCTCAACTTATTGAAAATAAATATCTATTTCAGATTTAGTTTGTTTTAGAAATGCTGACTTCAGAAAAATCCTTGTAACAAAGAATCCATACAATTCTAAACTAAACTAAAAACCTAGCCCTTCAAATTTTCTTTTAGATTTTAAATAAGTTCTAGTTTAAGAAATGGTATAATGGAGCTCATTTTTCCCCAAGTTCCATTGGAATTATTGGCTATTATCCTGTTATTTAATAGGATATAATAGGTACACTTTTCAATTTAAAGAAATTATGCAAAGGCAATAGTAAAAATGACTATTTAAATCAGCAAAAATGAGCCTGGCGTGGTGGTGCATCCCCTTAATCCCAGTACTCGGGATGCTGAGGTAGGAGCCACCTTGAAACTACCTAGTAAATTCCAGATCAGCCTGGGCTAGAGTGAAACCCTACCTCAAAGAAAAAAAAATCAGCAAAAATGATATCATGGAGCAGGGCATGGTGGCGCATGCCTTTAGTCCCAGAACTCAGGAGGCAGAGGTAGGAAGTTCACCATGAGTTCGAGGCCACCCTGAGACTACAGAGTGAATTCCAGGTCAGCCTGGACCAGAGTGAGACCCTACCTTGAAAAACCAAAACAAAAACAAAAAAAAATGATATAATGTACTCTAATTAAATTAAGTCACCTTAAACATATAGAGTGTAGACTAGAACACTGCTATCAAATAGTAAGTTAAAATTTTCACTTGGAAGTTTGTTAATCCCCCATTACAAGGTTATACAACTTACATGTGGTTTATGGAGTGGCTTCCACTGTGGGGCCAGGGGTCAAAACATTAAATAAAAAAATACTTCCATAAAGAGCTTAAATTCAGAACAGGATTCAAGAGGTACATCCATCACTAAATACTGAAAATAAACTATTCAACAGTGATGTACTAACTGCCTGATACTGTTGATGACTTAAATTTTGTACAGTGAATGCTCATTTTGTTTGTAACATCAATAAATCCTGATTATTCCCAGCAGTGAGAACAATCCTTTTCCTCTCTGACAGTCAACAAAATAAAGGTATTATCAGTAGGTGCTGAGAGAACAAGTTCTTTGCTCAAGTTCCTTCCATGAAGGTAAATAAAAATAAATCCTGGCACCATATGGGTTTTGGAGTGTATTTTGGTTACATCTAAAATTTACATAAGTTATATATATTCATATGTAACATTCAACTTCTTATATTTTTCCCAGCATTAGTGTTTTGAAAGATCTCAATTTTTTAAAAAAAATATTAATTTGTGAGAGAGAGGGAGGGAGAGAGAGAGGAAGAATGGTTATGCCAGGGCCTCTAGCCAATGCAAACAAACTCCAGATGCATCTGCCACCTTGTACATCTGGCTTATGTGGGTACTGGGGAATCGAACCTAGGTCCTTAGGCTTCGCAGGCAAATGCCTTAACTGCTTAGCCATCTCTCCAGTCCCAGCTCTCAATATTTTTAATGCAGATATGTATTTCTTCCTCTTAATTGAGGAATATACCAGTGAATGAAATCCCAGAAGTAGAGTCATCAAAGTAGATTTAAATTTTTCCCATTTATGCTACATTAAATACACAAAACAAAGTCTTGTTTTCATGGGGAAAGTTTGTAGCATGTGATTCTTAAGACATGATCTTGTCATTTTTTTTCTGGCTCTGTGCAGCATATAAGAAAAAAAATACATCACCAAGAATATGCAACTGCCATTTCTCCATATCTTTTGTAAAATTGGTATCATCTGACTTCTATTTTTTCAGTCTACATGGTAAAAATATTTCACTGTCAGTTGAATTTATTTCCCAATGACTAGCAGGTGAAAGCATTCTCATATGTTTCTTTAAAAAAGATTTTTTTCAGCTCATGTTATTTTCAAGCTCCAAACTCTCAGATGTTTCAGCACAAGAGAGAATTGCAAATAAAATATATGAAATGATCTATATGTAAAAGATTAAAGTATGAAAATGTCCTGGTGCTAGGACAAGGATCATGAAGTATTAGTGGATATCAAACAGAATTAAATCAATACTAAAAAAATTTCAAGAATATGACAAATTGTGTCAGCCAACAAGATTAGAGGCTATATACTTTCCTTTTCTGCTCTCATGAAAGATCTGCATTTTGTAGCATAGGAACTATTTTTTTAACTTCTTCAGTAATAACTTAGCATTGCAACATACCTTTCTGTACATACTCCATTTTTAAACAGGCTGTCTTATGGAAACTCAGATTATCCCTGACCACAAAGTTAAATATGTGTTGGAGTATAGACATGGCTCAGCAGATAAAGGCACTTGGCTTGCAAAGCCTCATGAGACAGATTTGACTCTCTAGCACCTACATAAAGCCAGATGCACTAAGTGATACATGTGTCTGAGTTTATTTATATGGGCAGGAGGCCATGGCATGTCCATATTCACTCTGTCTCTCTCTTTCTGTCTCAGATAATGTTTTTAAAGTTATATATGTGAAAGTACCCATGTGTAGTCAAAAGTACTATACAAATGTAAAGTAATATGCTTGCTACTTAGTATACCAATTACTTAATCTATGACTTTTTCTAATGGTGCTAGGGATCAAATCCTATTCAATGCACATGCTAGGCAAATTCGGTTTAAGTGGGCTGCATTCTTAGCCTTTGCTTTTTTTCTTAATTCACTGTCTCACTATATGTCAGTGTAGCAGACAGCTTTAGGTTCGCTGAGACGAACTTCCAGACCAGGCACAGTTATGGAAGAAGGGATTTATTGAAGCTTACAGGTCCAGGGGAAATTCCATAATGGCAGAAGTGGTTGGCCTGCTCTTACACGACCAGGCAGAGAGAGAGAAAGCCAAAAGCTACACAGCACAGCACAGCACACCTCAGGAACTCCAGCTAGGCACACTTTGCATATCTTTAGACTGAAATCTCAAACCCACCACACCTTAAGATCCACCCAGTGACACTGCCTCCAGCCAGGTGCTGCAGATGCAAACTACAAACTAATAAAACACTGAATAGACTGGGGGCCATGTATTCAAACTACTACAGTCAGACTGTTCTTGAACTTGCTATGTATCTCAAGTTGTCCTCATATGTAAGATAATTCTGCTTCTGACTCCAGAGAGCTAAGATTTCTTATTGCCCAGGTTAATTGGAATAAAATTATAGGAGAAAGAGTAGTGTTTTACAACTGGTGTATAATTATAAAGACACATTTGATTACAAGAATGGACACATGTCTTTTAAGAATAGTAATGAAGCAAAATCTACCTTAGAATCAATCCCCTCGCATAAAATGAAACTTTAATGAATGCCATCTCATTCTCTGATGTGCAGAAACAAACTGTCTGCCTTTTGGTTTGAATCTACAAATGTCAGAGAATATACTCCACATTTTTTGAACAATAGGCTTTGGTCATTAACACATGTGGGTGTGATACATTATCCTTACAAAGTCACTGAAAATTCAGCTATGGAAAATATGCTTTCAACCCACAGTGAGAAAAAAAAATCCCCAGAACTTGAGGGTTTTTTGAAATGATAAATCTTTTTGTTTTATTTTGTTCTGTGTTGCATTGAGTATAACTTCACAGCAATGGATTTGTCAGTATCAGTAAATTCCCAGTGCACAACAGTATCATCAAAACTGATGATTCTCACGTTACTTCCATACACACAACGACTGAGTCATGGTTATAATTGCTGCCCTTCCTTTTATCATAAACAAAAGATGCAGATGATTTCCAAGGAGCAATAAATATGTACAGCTGAAGCAGTGAATGCTTAAGAATTCTCTCATATTTTTAAATAAATGTACCATGTGATAGCAACTAGTAAGTGAAGGAGCAGGGAATCTTTCCCTAAATGTCAGTGAGTGAATTAGGTTTGGTTGGAATTACTCAAGCACAAGAGCTATGTGTAAATTTGAAACATGAGTAAGCCTTTCTTCCAGGGAATACACACACACTCATGCACACATACATCCATGGGGATAACCTATCCTTTTGGTAATAAACAAACCTGTTAATCAACTTTCTTTAGACATAATGGTCAATAGGTTAAAAGTCTCGTTTTCAACCAGGCAAGCTAATTTCCTAAGTTTTCCCCAAAGTAGAGTGTGAATGAGGAAAAAAGAATGATTACAGTAAATTAAAATCATTTCACAGGCCCGAGAGGAAAGATTTATGCGCCCTTCTCCAAAGGCTAGAAACTGAGCAGCTTTTTGTATAAGAGTTTTCTGTGTGTGTGTGTGTGTGTGTGTGTGTGTGTGTGTGTGTGTGTGTGTGACTGACTCAGAGAAAATAAAGAGCTTTATGCAGTGAAGGCCATACTAGTATGGTCACTTTGCAATTTTCCTAATTTACAATGCTCCAAGATCATACCACTGTTTACATGGGTGATTTAATCTCTGTGCTTCTGAAATATCCACACATTTGGTTCCAGGGAAATTCTGTAAATGAGTTTGGTTTTGAAGCAACAAAGGCAATTGGTATGTTAACTCAGAACAAATTGCATTATATAATTCTGTAAGTGTAGAATTCTGTGATAAATGAGATTGTTCACATGTTGGTTTACTGCTATTTATTTCAATGTACCATGCTGGCCTTAAATGAGACTTTTTTCCTTCAAACTCTATCTTGGTAAAACCAAGAAGCAGTAAAAAAATTATTTTTTCCATATGAACTTGTACAAGTGAATCACAAAAAAATCAATTTTAAATAAAAGTATTTTTCCTTAATAATGGTTGTTCCCTACTTCATAGTCTATTCATCAATGATGCCATTTTATGAAAATTTACCCATCTGATTTCATGGTATTAATAAACAAATCACTGTTGATTTCAAAAAGAACACTTCAATATATACCAAAAAACTGTGTCTAGGTCTGGCGGTGTTCATCTATAATCCAGTTATTGGGAGACAGAAGCATGAGGGCAATGAGTAAAAGCAAGATAGAGATACACAGAGGAAAAGAACACTTGTATGTTGTTGAGAGAATAAATGACACATATATGTGTCAAAGTGTCAACAAGAACCTTACTTCATTCTCTACTTGTACAGATCTATTTGGTATTAATATAATTGATGAATGTGATCAATCCCAAACTCACCAAAAACGGGTGGTCTCTCCCACAAGAAAATAGAAACTGAGGAATGCCAAATCATCTTTAATAAATTATACACAGAGACATTGCCTCTCCCACATAACTGATGGCTACCCACATAAGGTAAGACCCACATCATCCATGGGGGAGGACAGGAAGAAGGCTAACAATGGTACCATCATGGCTGTATATATACTATATACATAACTAACAAAAACATTTTAAAAGTATTTTTAAATAATATCAAAAAACAAAAAGCTTTTCATGGGCTGGAGAGATGGAGCAGCAGTTAAGGCACTTTCCTGAAAGGCCTAACTACCCATGTTCAGTTCCCTAGTACCCACATAAAGCCAGATGCACAAAGTGGCACATGCATCTGGAGTTTCTTTGCACCATCTGGAGACCTTGGTGCATCCATTCTCTGTCTCTCTTGTCTCTATCTCTGCTTACAAACAAATAAAATTAAAAAAAAAAAAAAAAAGCTTTCCATGAGTTAAAAAAAATTGAGCTAGGGTCTTATCTCAATCTCTTTTTTATGTATTTATTTGCATGTGTGTATAGGGGCATGCCAAGGTCTCCTACAGTTACATACAAATGTCTGAATGTCTGATGCTTACATCACGTTTTTTTGTATTGGTTGCGATGGGTACAGGGAATTGAACTTATGCCGATAGGCTTTGCTGGCAAGTACTTTTAACCACTGAGTTATCACCCTAGCTTCTCAAAATCTGCTTGATGATCATATTTGCTGACAGTGTCTATCTTATCTTACCCTCAGTAATGCTCAACTGTTATCAGGAAGGAACCATGAAAATGTATTAAACAAGCACTCAATGCCAGACAACTGGTAGTGTTCCCAAACGAATTGTCATACTAATAGAAATAAGTACACTTTGACCAGTTGCAAGCTACAATTTAACACAATTTATTTGTAACTACAAACATGAAGCAAGTTACAATGATTATTGTTTATGAATGTTCAATAGTAGATTTAAATTTACCCATGTTGCTGTTTTCCCACAACAATCAGAAGACTTTCCTGACTAGCTGTATACAGTAAATGAGTCACATTTCCATGTTAACATTTTATAATCAAATGGAGCTTAATAGGAATTTCAAAGGGCCCATTGCCTATTCAATAAATGTGCTCATGATAAAACGTAACTTATTTTCTGTTTCAAGGGTATGTCTTAAAGCAAAGCTCTTATAATAAATGCAAATTACATGATGGTTCTATGGTGACAATTCACTGCAGATAAGGATTGTTTGATGAATAACTGAATTTTCTAAACATAAGAGCAAAGAACTCTGTTTTAGTTCTTTTCCTTTAGTAATAAATGTTGCCAATGCAATGTTCCCTTTGAAATTACATTTATAGTCTAAAACACTATTCTTTTCCATAGAAATCATTTAGTTTAATTAAATACATAAGTTTATAACGGGTAAAAAAAAAATCACAAAATTTGTGATGCAATAGAGTACATGTTCCAAATAAAAGTGAAACGTTTAGTTTTGAAATGCTTCTTGTTTAGGTTGGTGTATTTTGTCACAAATGTTTCCTTCATAGATTCTGTCAGATCATAAAAAGTAATATTGGACACTAAAATTTCATTTGGTTACATTTTATAGATTCACTTCAGAAGAACTCATTGTAGAGTCTGGGAAGATCACTCATTCTGTGTTTATCTCCCAAATATGTAAACCTAAGTGTGATACCCAGAATCCACATAAAAAGAGCCAAGGATGGTGGCATGCTCTTGTCATGTAAGCACTGGGGTGTACACAGGCAGATCTCTGGGGCTCAATGATCAGCCAGTCTAGCCTCCTAACCAAATTTCAGACCAGGAAGAAACACTGTCTAAAAAAAAAAAAAAAAAAAAAAAAGGCAGACAGCACCTCAGAATGATAATGAATTAGCATGGATTATTCCTATAATCTCACTGCATACGTCTCCATTTGACACTTGTAAATATATTAGCATCATGTGCCAAAGTTCTAGTAAAAAAAAAATTGTATGAGAGATGATTTTTCATTGATTTTTATGCCCCATGGATATTGTGCCAATTAGTGAATCTGAAATTATGTTAAGTGTTGATCTAGTTCTTAAATGAATGTTTAGAATAGGCAGTGGGCCTTACCTTGATATCTTTATATCAAGAAGCCTTAACATAGAAACCAGTATGAAGTCAAATTTAAGGACATAATAAGAGTACAGAATGATATATAATGTTATCATAAGTAACAAGAGTGATCATTAACTAACCAACCCCAACTGAACTCAAGAATCAATAGTAAATGACATTCCAGCCAACAAAATTAAGTTATCTCCTTGAAGTCAGGAAATAATAGAATAGAAATACTAATTGGATACCCCCCCCCAAAGTGCTTCAAACAGTGAATGATCATAATTGGTTTTTCTTGATAGTTTTTGCATTTTTAAATTATTTTCTAGTTAAAATACTTTTACTTTTAGCATGGTGATTCTCTCATTTATCTATCTTGATATTAATCTAGACCATTTTTAAAAATATTTTATTTATTTATTTATTTATTTGAGAGAGAGAGAAAGAGGTGGGGGGGATGGGCATGCCAGGGCATCCAGCCACTGCAAACAAACTCCAGACGCATGCTCCCCCTTGTGCATCTGGCTTATGTGGGTCCTAGAGAATTGAACTGGGATCCTTTGGCTTTGCAGGCAAATGCCTTAACTGCTAAGCCATCTCTCCTGCCCAATCTAGACCATTTTTAAACAAAGAAAGAGTATCTCCTTATTTTCAAGACAAATATAATTAAGACGTAGTGATTATTTGCTTTCATTGGGTGATCATTTGTAATAGATATAACACTAAATATGTAGGTTTAATATTTAGCATAAAACAAAGACTTTCTGCCCCAAAATCCATAGAGAAGAAAGCAATTTCAAGAGTTACCATTTTATATGACTGGAAAATATATATATAAACCCTCCCCACATACAATCTGTTGGTGTGTAGACCCAGCGCAGTAAAGATGAAGTAGGAAAAGGTTAAGACAAAGTGAATTCACAAAGAGCTCAGGAACTACCAAGTCCCTCAGGAAGAAGCCAAACAAACCTTGTTAGTGTGAGAGGCACTCCAGGAGGAGAAGGGTCACTACATGGTTAGGGAGATGATTCAACAGTTAAAGGTGCTTTGCCTACAAAGCATGCTGGCCCAGTTTTAATTCCTCAATGTCCACATTATGCCAGATGCAAAATGACTCTCATATCTGTGGTCACAACAGGCCATTGAAAGTGGAGCAGGAGAATCTGACGCTCTGGGGACAGCTAGTCTGACATTCATTTGCTGACCTTTCTTGTGCAGAGGCAGGAGACCCTGCTTTAAAGAATGTGGAGCATAGATACCTCAAAGTTGTCTGTCTGAACTCCACAACATGCCAGAGCACACATACATGCATATACGCACTCAAATCATTTTTTAAAGTATTACCTCATAAAGAAAAATCATGCTGTCTTCAGGTTCTCTGCTATCATTCAAATGATAAGCAATGTACAAAATTTGAACAAGAAATATTTTAAACAAAACTGTATGTGTGTGTTGTGGCATGTGTGGGGTGTGTGTGGGGTGTGTGTGTGTGTGTGTGTGTGTGTGTGTGTGTGTGTGTGTGTGTGTGTATGTGTGGGGTGTGTGTGTGGGGTGTGTGTGTGGGGTGTGTGTGTGTGTGTGGAGTGTGTGTGTGTGTGTGGAGTGTGTGTGTGTGTGTGTGTATGTGTGGGGTGTGTGTGTATGTGTGGGGTGTGGGGGGGGGTGTGGGCATGTGTGGTGTGGGGGGGTGTTGTGGCATGTGAGGTGTGTACAGATGTGCATGCCCATATGTGCAGCCCAGAGGAAAATGTCACGTGTCCTCCTGTATGCAAGCCCTCTTACCTGCTGAGCCAGCTCTATAACCCCAACAAAATGTTCTTACCCAGCTCAAACATGCCTATTGTTGATTTAAGAATCCTTCTTTAGAGATCTACTTTCAAACCATAGATAATCCAGACATAACTACAACTGTTGAGGAAAAGAATCTTTTTTTTCAGGGCTACTTGATAAAAACACAAAATGCCTAATATTCCATATAGCTCATAGGGCACACTTCTATTGACAAGTCAGTCTATGATTACCTGAAACTCAATTGACCAAGTGTCCTCTATTTTCATTTGCTAAACTGGAATTTTAGTGGTGTACCAGATTTTTTAAATTTCAGCTTCAAAATGATGATTAAAATCAAAGTGGTGCTGGACAGATGGCTTACCAGTTAAGGTGCTTGCCTGTGGAGCCTAAGGACACAGGTTCAATTCCCCAATACCCACATAAGCCAGATGCACAAGATAGCATATGCATCTGGAGTTCATTTTCATTGGCCAGAGGCCCTGGCATGCCCATTCTCTCTCTCTCTCTCTGTCTCTCTCTCTCTCTCTCTCTCTCTCTCTCTCTCTCTCTCTCTCTCTCTCTCTCGCTCTCTCATAAATAAATAAATAAATCTATTTAAAATCAAAAATGGTGATAAAGAATTAGTAGAATATAAATATTTAATGCCTGAGCCTTTTATAACTGGCATAACACAATATGAGCCTAAGAAGCACAAGAAAAGTCAATGGAGCATGTAGAAGTTCCTTTTGACTTCACTTTTGTGAATATCTCCATGTATATATAAAATTAATAAAGTATGTGAGTATGTATGTATTTGTCAATCAGTTCTTATACTAATTAGGGGCTAGATCCATCTACAAGGGTTCACCTAAGAATGAAGAGGTAGAACAAATGTCTATCCCCTCTATAGAAACTCTGCCTATAATTCCACAGCCTCAAGATCCAGAAAACAAACCAGGAATGGTATATGACAAAAACAAGACAAATACATTAGTCTTTTTACTGATAAAAATTAAACAGAAACCGAAGTAAGGTTTTTGAAGATCTAAAAAATAACCAAAAAAAAATTGTACATCACAGTCTGTTTTTGATGCAGTTTTCCGGTATGGATGAATGAATATATTGTAGGTCACAAAGAAAAGCATTAAGTATGTCTAAATTGGGAAAAGGCAGTACAAATCCTCCCATCACTCTACAAATAATCATGTTTGCAAATAAAATGATCTGACAATAAAAAAAAATCTCTCTTCTTGGGTCATAGAAGAAATCTTGTTTAAAAAAATTGAACAAAAGATCCAGAAAAGTAAAAATCACTTTAATTATCTTTCATGAATTCACCTCCTGATAACATGGCCCTATTTTACATTTGGTAAAATTTGAAAGTCAAGAGCTACAAAAGTACAGATCCAGCGAGGGAAGGAACTGAATGAACCACTCAGATATGATTGACAGCGAATTTATCCTGTTCTCCTTTGTCCTTGCTGCCTATCAGAGATTCAGAGTCCTCTTCCCTCATTTACTAAATGAGAGTTTTGAATTATAAAATAATAGCTAGTATTTATGTTTGCTTTCAACAGGGATTGCAGATTCACAATGGCTTTCCATACACCAGTGTTTAACCCTCATGTCAATTTTATGTGGTAAATGTTTACACCTGCAAAAGTAGCATGAATCTGAAAAGCTGAAATGTCTTTAAAACCCACATTTTTTTTCTATTATGATAAGGCCTACAAGTAGAAACCTTTATACCTGTCCACATGTGACAACTTCTATTCAAAATCCAGGTAAAGTAAAAATATTACCTTCACTTTCTATTAAGGGTATACAAAATGAATTCAATTTTAACTTGGCTCCCAACCCTCTAACATCTCACTGTGAACATGAAAAAGTTCTGAAATCAGAAGCACTTCTGGTTCCAAGCATTTCAGAAAGGAACATTCAAACCATAGTTTCCTAATACAATGGCAAATAAACTCAATCCCAGAGAAGTCAAATAACATCACCCATTATATAACTCCCAAGCAGTCCAGTCCAAACTTGAACCTAGAATCCATTTGGCTGTTGATTTAGAAGGAGTGCTTCTAGCCCCATAACTCTGTAAGACATATACCTTAGTATTCATGACCTGAATGTTCTGCATAATTTATCCCAGACTTTATATAGCTCTTGGTGAGTTACAGGTAGATAAAAAGCGGTAACTACTCAGATAAGTTTCCCTGGGACAAATAAAGAGTAACATGCCAGAGTACAGTCACAGAGAACAGACCCAATTATTACTGAAACAAAAGAACTGCTTTGGTACTGCAGGCAGCACCTGTGCCAAATATGTTTTTTTTTTTTACCAACACAGATGGTGTAAATTTGATCCAGAGATGTTACATTACATAAAGAAATTAGTTTATAAATGAAATTGTCCAACCTCAATGACAAAAAGCTTCTACAACTGCTTAATAACCATTTCTGTACCATTTTGAGGCAAATGCTGTAATTATTTTTCCTGATTACAAAGAATTTGTAATTATACAGATGCTTTGCTACATTTGGTTAGATAATTATTTTCTTCCTACTTTCTTTCTATTCAATAAGATTTTCTTATTATGCTGAACCTAAAACTGGAAAAGTAAATGTAAGACAATATACCAAAAATAGTCATCAACCAAATTGTAACTTCTAGGGAAGTTATTTTACCACATGGGCTTCATTGTATTGGTGTCAAGCTGCATAGTAGTGGTTTAATTGGTTCATGGTCCAGGTGTCACTCTGAGTAAAGTGACCATCATTGTCCTATTTTGGAGACTTAAATTTTATCACTTTTCTTTCATCCTGGTAAAATAAATCTTAGCTCATTTCATCAACTGATGCTACACTTCCTTCAAGTCTGATCTTTGGTATTTATTATCAATCAGGTAGATGTTATAGGAGAAAACACACAACATTAGTGCATTACAGCTAAATACTGTTCTACTGTGGATGGGGAATGGAAAAAAATAGGACAGAGGATCAAGAATGCATTGGCCAAAGACAAAACATTATAGAGATTACAGAAATTATCATTTTTTCAGAGATTGAACTAATTGAGGTTGCACCTGGGAAGATGGCTAGGCAGCTAAAGGTCCTTTTATGGAAAGCCTACCAGCCTGAGTTAAATTCCTCAGCTGCATATGTAAGCCACACAGTAAACAGTACTATTTCTAGTTTTCCTTTGCATGGTCAAGAGGTTCAGCTGTGCCCATGCATGCATTATAGTACACATATGCATGTGCATACATACACACACACAAAACACACACAAATTTTAAAACAAAATATTTGGAAAATGATAATAGAAAAATAGCTATTTTTAAATAAATAAATAAATAAATAAATAAATATCATCTGGGAGATGCAGTTTAGGGTAGAATCCCAGCTTGTTAAATTCCTTTCTCACACTGTTCTTACAAATGTCTTAGTTAACCAAGCTTATAAGTGATTCTTAATCACTGATTATCTGGCTCAGCTATTCAAAATAAAGAGAGAAAAGAGATTTTTCAACCATGCATTGATTATGCTAAGTATTTCTGAAAGATGAGAATTGAAATGTACCTTAAAAATATATAAATTCAGTAGTAGCTCATGACAGAATAGCTGTGTGTTTAAAATGAGACAACTTTGTAGAAGAAATAAGTACTATTCAATTTTCTAAACCTAAGTTTGAATCTTGACCCAATACTCAAGGTCCATGAAAAATACAAATTGGTATAAAATTATTTGATATTGGTAAAGAAGAGAATAACAACACAAAAAGGTAAGTCATAAGTAATCTTCAAGAACTCCTTATGTCTGTGAATATGACTGATGATACCAACTCCAGTTTCTCAGAAAGAACACTTTTGTAACAAAGTTGGCTCCTATTTGAATGTCATTTTTTTGCTATGATAATATGACATTTTGAAAATGTTAAAAGTGCAACTGCTTGCTAGAATGTTAACCCTCAGTTTGCCTTAAAAATCCTATAAATGATCTCAATAATTACATGAAACCTGTAATATTCTTATCGAGCTACTAGCCAATTACGATAACTTAATTAATATAATTTTAACAAGATAGGTTCTAGTAATTTACAATGAGTTAGTGAACAAATTTAAAAGTATTTGTTTTTAGTTAAAATTATTTTAACTCTCACTCTATCTGCCTCATTCTCTCATGTGTGCTCTCTCTCAAATAAATAAAAAAAATTTTTTAAAAGGGTTGGAGAGATGGCTTAGCAGTTAGGCACTTGCCTGCAAAGACAAAGGACCCAGGTTTTAGTCCCCATGTGAGCTAGATGCACAAGGTGGCATATGTGTCTGGAGTCTGTTTGCAGCAGCTAGAGGCCGTGGTGCACCCATTCTCATTCTGCCTCTTTCTCTCTCTCTCTCAAATAAAAAAGTATTTTTAAATTATTTTAACTGATAAATGAGATGTAGATTATATATAAATGGGAGTAACAAGATGTTTTGCAACATGTTTGCATCATGTAATATTTCTATAAACATAGTTATCTCCTCAAACATTTAACATTTAAGGTGAAAATTTTCCAAATCCTTTTGTTGCTAGCTTGCATAAATATACAGTATATTACCATACCACTATATCTTACTCTGCAGTATATTACTATAATCTACAGTCTCCCTGCTGTGCTGTGACATGCAATAACTTCTTGATCCTATCTGCTGTTTCTATAGGTAATGAGTATTGTTACTGCACTTATAAGCAGAATTTCATGAACTCTTATATTCACATTTTAAATACTTCCTGTAATGTGTATGATTCCAAGGACCTAGCCACACATCCAGTCAGTCTTCCCCCATCTTACTCAACATCTGTTAAACTATGTTTGCTTTCAATTGCACTTTTTTTTTATTTTATTTTGAGACAGGGTCTCATTATGTATCACAACCTTCTTTGAACTTGCAGCCCTCTTTCCTAAGTACTTTAGATCCAGACAGCAGGACTGCCACACCCATCTTGTTTCTGTGGCAGTAACTATCTCATATTTCATGTGTGAGTGACGTGTTTATCTTCCTGTCAATGTTATATTTTAGTTCCCAGTTCCATCCATGCTACATAGGACAGGACCTCATTTTTTTCTTTTTTTCTTTCTTTTTTTTTGGTTTTTCAAGGTAGGGTGTCACTCTGGCTCAGGCTGACCTGGAATTCACTATGTAGTCTCAGGGTGGCCTTGAACTCATGGTGATCCTCCTACCTCTACCTCCCGAGTGCTGGGATTAAAGGCATGCACCACCACGCCTGGCCTCATTTTTTAAATAGATGAATTCTATTCCAGCATGTATCTTCTTGGGCTGTTTCCATTTCATGACTATTAATGATTCAGTGAACGTGGGAGTACAAATGTCTGTTTGACAGTGATTTTTTTCTTTGAATACATTTAGTGTTGGGAATACTGGCTGTTATTCATTTTTAATTTTTTGAGGAATTTCCATGATGTTTTCCATGATATCTCATCTTAATTAACATTCCCATCTAAAATGAGCAATAGTTCCCTTTTGTCAGGATGCTTGTGTGACTTATCTTTAGCCTACTGATAACAGCTACTCTGATGATGATGTGGTGGGTGACATTTCATTGTGGTTTTGATTTGCATTTCCCAGATCATTTGCAATGCTGAACTTTTTTTTTTTTTTTCAGAGACTCAGACAGAGAGAGAGAGGAAGAGGCAAAGAGAGAAAGGATGCGCCAGGGCCTTTTCAGGTGCTGTAAACAAACTCCAGACGCGTGCGCCCTCTTGTGCACATGGGTGACATTGTGCACTTACGTCACTTTTGTGTCTGGCTAAATGTGAGACCTGGAGATTTAAACAAGCATTTTTAGGCTTCACAGGCAGGCGCCTTAACCACTAAGCCATTTCTCCAGCCCAGCAATGCTGAACATTTTATAATTCACCTTTTGACCATTTTAGTGTCTTCTTTGGAGAACTGCCTACTTACTGGTTTTGAGGTTGTTTATTAATAGTTACTTACATGCTTGGGCTATTCACCTCTTGTCAATAGATAGGGTCACTCTGGTGATTGATCTATCTACTTGGCAGTTTCCTGATTTAATTCCTTTTGTCAGTTTTACTGTTCTTGGCTATGATTTGGGGGTCTTGTAAAAAATTCTTGCCTACAACCACTTCCTGAAAGCATACATTCTGCTTTATTCTGCTAGTTTCATAGTTTCAAGTCATACTTTATATTTACAAAAATGTGCAAATTCAGCTGAGTATGGTGGCACATGACTTTAATCCCAGCACTCAGGAGGCAGAGGTAGGAGGGTTGCCATAATTTCAAGGCCACCCTGAGACTAACATACTGAATTCAAGGTCAGCTTAGGCTAGAGCAAGACCCTACTTCAAAAAAACAACAAAAAAAAAAAAAAAAGTAAAAATTACTTTTAACAGTTGAGAGGTTGAGAGTAGTCTACTATCATTTTGATGCATGTATATATGCAATTTTCCAGTAGCATTTATTGAGTAAACTATTCCCTCAGAAGTGTTGTTGAAATCAGTTCATTACAGCTGCATGAGCACTGTATTAAGAATTTCCATGGGAGGCCAGGAGTGGTGGCGCACGCCTTTTAATCCCAGCACTTGGGAGGCAGAGGTAGGAGGATTGCCAAGAGTTCGAAGCCACCCTGAGACTACATAGTAATTTCTAGTCCAGCTTGAACTAGAGAGATGCTCCCTACCAAAAAAAAAAAAAAAAAAAGAATTTCCATGGATTAAACTGTGTTTACACAAGTAACAAGATACTTAAGTTGTCATAGCTTTTTAGTGTATCTTGAGGCCACTTACCTCTTTTTTTTTTTTTTTTCTTAACATGGTTTTGAATATTGAGAGGTTTGGGTTCGATTTACAATATAGGATTGTATTTTTCTAATTCTTTTTTTATTGCTATTTTATTAAGGATTACATTGATCACTTTGGTGAGTACGGACATTTTGACAATATTAATAGTTCCAGACCATGAACCTGGAAAGTCTTTCCATTTTTGTATTGTATGTGCTCTCCATTTTCTTATATCAAGTTTTATCACTTTCAATATAAATCATTCAGATCTTTGGTTAAATTTTATCTGGTCTATCATTTTTCAACTCATGATAAATAGGATTACATTAATGAATTCTATTTCTGATTTTTTACTGTTGCATTTACAAGTTCAACAGATGTTTAATGTTACATTGCATGCTACACCTTTGCTGAATAGATTTATCAGTTTTAATTGTTTACAGTTTTTATACTTCTTACTTTTTTTTTACATTACATGAGAGGTATCCCATAATGACTGTTCTGAAAATGTACTGTGGTAGTTTGAATGTACAGACCCATAGACTCAGGTGTTATGTTGCAATTGAACTTGCAACTTGAGCTCCTGGCAAGCAGATCCCTGCTACAGGGAGTGTCTTACTGAAGGACAGATTTTGGAGTTCAGTCCTAAGGTGTGTTGGAAGCAGTTTGGAGTCTGTTCATGCTTGCAGGTGTTGGTGCCTGCTGGCTAGTGATGTTTCTCAGCTTGGATTTATAGAAAGGAGCCAGCTTCTTCTACCATTGATGGTGTTCCCTTGGAATTTGTAAACCTGAAATAAACCCTTTCCTCCCAAAAGCTGCTGCTGGTTGGATGTTTGTCCTAGGAATGAGAAAGTAACTACTACAGTAAAATTTTGTACGGAGAAGTGGGGTCATTGCTGTGATGAATCTGACCATGTGGATTTTGATCTTTTGGAACTTGTGTGCTGAAGGAATATGCAAAGACTTGGTACTTGTTTTGGAGAAACCTTACAATGATGCAGTAATCAGAGCTTAATGGGCTATTCTGGTGAGAATTTGAAAATGCTAAAATCAAAGAGAATCATGGACTGTGAAGGCTTGGATTGTGAAATTTTCAAGAGGGAGAGAACTTTGTAAGAACTGGACTACTGCCATCAAGGCCAGCAGAAGCCCATGCCCAGGGAGTTATATCAAGGTGAATTCTAAAGGTGTATGCAGCTCTGCAAGGTCAAGGTTTATACTCTTGCATTTATGAATCTGGCTATGCTGCTGCTCACCTGGGGAAAATGCAGGGAAGAGGGTCAAAGTGAATGTTTCTAGACACTGCTGTGATGTGGCATGTGAAACAGGGTTGAATCCTTGCATAGAGGCCCAGTATAAGGCCACTATACTAAGGGAATCACAGGAACCTTAGTTTGCAGCATATAGCAAGATATATCCATATCTTGGATATGCCAAGACTGTGCAATGACTACCAAGCAATGCTATTGGCTCAGGAATAAAGTTTTCACTGGGATGTTCAGGCCACCTGCGGGGAGGGGGGGGATTGAAAATCCAGAGACTTTCCTAAGTTATTATGGATATCAGACTTGAACTACAGATGTTTTGATGTTTGCCTAATGTTATTGATTTTGCATTGGTACATACCCATTCTCTGTCTATCTCTCATTTCTCTTTCTTTGTTTGCAAGTGAGTAAATAAAAATATTTTTTAAATATCTTTTTTTAGTCAGGCATGGTGGCATACACCTTTAATCCCAGCACTCAGGATGCAGAGGAGGTAGGATTATCACCATGAGTTTAAGACCACCCTGAGACCAATTCCAGGTCAGCCTGGGCTAGAGTGAGACACCCACCTTAAAAAAATGAAAGCAGGGCTGGAGAGATGGCTTAGTGCTTAAAGCACCTGCCTCCTAAGCCTAAGAATGCCGGTTCCAACCTCCAGCAGTTACAGTCTCCAGGTCCCACGTTTAGCCAGATGCAAAGTGATGCAAGGGCGCAATGCCACACTTGAATATGAGGGGGCGCATGCATCTGGATTTCGTTTGCAGTAGCTGAGAGGCTCCTGGCATGTGCATCTCTCTGTCTTCCTCCCCCCCTCTCTGTCTCTCTCCAAAAAAAAAAAAAATGAAAGCAAAAAAAAATTTTTTAAAGACTATAGTGACCTTTGAAGTTGGTCTGATTGCAATTTTCATTGTGCGATATTAATGAGTCTATAAGAGCTAAGGGCAGAATTTATTAGTTTGAACATGATACTTTGGATGTGTGGCCCATAGACTTAGGTGCTTCATTGAAATCAAGATGGCTACTTGAGACCCTAGCAGGCAAATGACTGCTACAGGAGGTGTGTCACTGGAGGTGGATCTTGGAGTCTACTTCTAAGGTGTGTTTGGGGTGGATCTTCAGTCTAGCCTTAATGTGTGTGGAGAACAGTTTGGAGTTCTGTCTGTCCACACTTGCTGGGTATTTGGTGATGTCTCTCTGCTTGGATCTATGGAAAGGATCCACTTCCTCTGCCATTGAGGTTCCTCTGGAATATGTAGGCTTGAAATCAACTCTTTCCTCCCATAAACTGCTGCTTCTTGTTAGATGTTTATCCCAGCACTAGGAAACTTACTGTAAAACTGACCTTGACTATCAAGTAAGATCATGGTTTCTTAAGTCCTTTGGATTCTTATTGGCATGTGACATTATCTTGACATTGTGTTGCTATCTGGTGCCTGCCTTCTATGCTCCCAGGCTATTTTCTCTCAGATGCTAGTTACTACTTGAGAAATGGATAGCACTCATGTCCAGATTTTGAAGAGTGTGCTATTTTAAGTTGGATAGCACTAGAGAGAAATCATGTCTAGGTTTGTCCCAGAGAGCCAATCAATGTATTATTCACAATAAGCTCTGAGATAAGTTAGATTACTCCATACATGTAAGCTTCATGTGAAGGCCGGGGTAGGCTAAGATATTTCTACTCACAGTCACCAGTGTGTGGTTGGGTACACTTGGGGCAGAATCACCGAAGATTCACCATCTCTACATTCCTGTGCTATTCATGTGGCTGCCCATGCCACTAGGCTCTGACACAGTGTAACACATAGCCAACCAAGATCAGCCAAGCACTAGGGAAGGGCCAAGGACTGCACTGCTATAGGTTGTCTCTTATTGAAATGAACTCATGATCCAAGACTTCTATAAGTAACCTAGACATATATATCTTACAGTTTGGGAATAAATGTTGCCTGAAACTTGGGATGTTACAAAGATGGCATCAGGAGGCAGACTTAGGGATGAGTATTCTTATGAACTTCCCAGAGAGGTTTAACCAGACAAGCACTAAGTTCCAAGGTCACCTGTGCTTAGCACCCTCTTCCATCTCTAGTTACAAAGGTGTCTGGCTCCAGAATATGCTGTATGAAGTTACTGTAGTATTTGAAAAGGTAGTCCTTTGGTTAGTACCATCTAGAATTTGGCCTGACTCTCACAATCACAAGGTCTTGCACAATCTCAGGGACACACTGAGGCCCTGCCACTGCCCCTGCAGGTTGAAACTGAAGTCTGTTTCAGAAACGCAAATGTAGAGGTATAGCTCAGTGGTAGAGCATTTGACTACAGAAATGCAAAGGCCTCTGCCTGATTCTCAGATTGGACTCAATGTTCTATCCATGAACCATGGTCTATATTTAGGATCTCTAGTTCCCTACATAATTGAATTTCACCACCATTGACCTGACAGTGAGTCCTCCAACAAACCCTGTGTTAGTATTTGTGCTCTCTTCTTCAAAAGGTGGAGTACTTGCTCCAAGCTCTGCTATGGTAGTTTAGAAGAAGGGTTATAGAGTCGTTTTCACCTTTATAGCACTTGTCCCATGGTTCCCTATACAAATATTGGCCTGGTGGAAGGGGTGTCTGCTTGGTTTCACTATGGTACGTATGGTACTGGGTTTCAGTGCTTAAGCCTCCTATAAATTCATTCTCCCTCCTCTAAGTGGGAGTTGTTCATCTCTATCCTCCACTGTTATCATGGGGACAAGAGTATTGTGGGTAATTCTTTTGTTCCTGCCTTCCTCAATAACTTTAAAAAATTATTTTTAGTTATGCTAACATCAAAAGTTCTGACCTCTTACCTAGGTTTGCTAGACATTGTGAAGATGATTTGGTGCATGAACAAGCCTCCCAGGGCCTCCCAGAGTGGACTTGGCTGAGTTAATTAACAAGTATTTGTAATTAACAAGTATTTGTAATCTTGTTGATATTCTGGCTATTAAAGTCTGAAAATTTTTATGTACTAGGACATGGTAGAAAGTATGAAATTTATTTACAGTGAAAAAATAATTTTGGTTGAATTGAATGGTAAGTGTCATTATAACAGTGAAATGGCTCATTCATTTGACCCATCTGAAATTGATTTAATGCCTGTGCCAACAGAGAATTGAGGTAATAGTTTAGAAAAGCATTGTTATAAGTGCTATTTACTCATGAATGAAACCAACCCTCTTGTTTTACATAAGCAATTTAATACAGTTCATTTTGTTCAGGTGAACAAGGTGAGGCACAGTTTATATGTATCCTTTTTCTCTATGAACGCTACTTCCTCACATTGCATTTATCTCCCCAGAGCAGCTGCTTAAAAAATCATATGGAAGAGATTCTCCATCTTATCTTCTGCTGTATGACTTGACATGCCCAAGAGTTGGCTAACATTAACACTTCTTGCCCTTGTTTTAAATATTTTATTTTTATTTATTTATTCATTTGAGAGAGAGAGAAAGAGGAAAGTAGATAGATGGTAGGGAGAGAGAGAGAGAATGGGCATGCCAGGGTCTTATTGATCTGGCTTTATATGGGTCCTGGGGAATTGAACCTGGGTCCTTTGGCTTTGTAGGCATGAACCTTAACCTCTAAGACATTTCTCCAGCCCAATTCTTACCCTCTTTTGAGGAAAAACCCTAGCATTTTCCACATGACCCAGAAACTGGCATAGATAGTTCATTTAGGCCATCCTAATTTAGTATTGTCACTGGCATTCAAATTAGAAATATTCATGATAATAACAGTATTGGTATTTGTGCTTGACATCTCTAAATTTTAAATTGTTATTACTAGCATTAGAAAAAAATACTTTTTCAAAAATACAAGAATTTTACATGTTGGAAAAGTTACAAGAAACAGGCAAATTAAATCATAGTTGTATGTAAATGGAGTGTCTCCCTTAGCACACTCTGCTTGCAGATCACTCATCTGTTTGGTCACACAAGATCAGATCATCTAGTAATTTAAGAGATTTTACCATCTTTAGTGTCTTCCATTTTGTGTATTTCCTTATAGCCAAATTCTTGAGGTGAAATGTTGTAATGCCTCATTTCCAGAAAATTCAATCTTTCACACTTAGAGAAGTATCAAAAGTATCAAAAGGTAAACTTCCAGAGTTCTCTCTCCATACTAACACACAAATGAGAGTTTTGATGCATATTTTCTTAAAGCCTTAAATCTAGAGTCATTTTCTAATGAGATTCCTTATTATTTGCATCAGGGTGTGTGGCGTATATACACCTAGCATCTGTATATCTGTATGCATCAGGTATGTCACACTGTGTGTGGATCTGCTGCAGAGGCCAGGAGAGAAAATTGAGTGCCTCCCTCCACCTTGTTTTCTCTTGAGATGGAGTTTCTTACTGACTTTACCATGTTTTTAAAATATTGTATTTAATTATTTAAGAGAGAGTGAGAAGCAGATAGAGAAAGGGAAGAAGGGGGTGCAGAAAGTAGCCACTGTAGGGCTGGAGAAAGGGCTTAGCAGTTAAAGCATTTGCCTGCAAAGCTAAAGGACCCCAGTTCAATTCCCCAGGACCCACATAAGCCAGATGGACCAGGGGGGCGCATATGTCTGGAGTTCATTTGCAATGGCTGGAGGCCCTGGTACTCCCATTTCCTCTTTGGCCTCTTTCTCTCCCCCCTCTCTCAAATAAATAAATTTTAAACATATATATATATTTGGTTTTGCAAGGTAGGGTCTCACTCTGGTCCAGGCTGACCTGGAATTCACTATTAGTCTCAGGGTGACCTCGAACTCTCAGCAATCCTCCTACCTCTGCCTCCCAAGTGCTGGGATTAAAGGTGTGCGCCACCACGCCCAGCTTGTAAACATGTATTTAAAAAAAAAAAAAAAGAAATTTGCAAACACATTCCAGACACATGTGTCACCTTGTGCATCTGGCTTTACGTGGGTACGGGGGAATTGAACTTGATACTTAAGCTTTTCAGGCAAGTGCCATAACTCCTGAACCATATCTTCAGCCCAACTTTACCATTTTTTTTTATTAGACCCAGTATTTCTCCACTCTCTGGTTCCTACAAGGCTATAGTTATGGATGTATATGGACCATGCTTAGCTCTATTTGCTTATTGATCAATATATGTAAAATGAAAAAAATATGTTTTGAGGCTGGAAAGATGGCTTAGCATTTAAAGCACTTGCCTGCAAAGCCAAAGGACCTATGTTGATTCCCCAGAACCCACATAAGCCAGATGCACAAGGTGGCACATGCATCTGGAGTTTGTTTGCAATGACTAAGGGCCCTGGAATGCCCATTCTTTCTCTATCTATCCATCTATCTGTCTGCTTTTCTCTCACACACACAAATAAAATAAAATACTTTAAAAAATATGTTGTGGGCTGGAGAGATGGCTTAGCAGTTAAGGTACTTGCCTGCAAAGCCTAAGCACCCATGTTCAACTCTCCAGATCCCACATAAGCCTGATGCACAAAGGTGAGGCAAGCAGAAGGTTGCACATGCTCACTAGGTGGCACCAGCATCTGGAATTTGATTGTAGTGGCTGAGGCCCTGGGGCACCAATTCTCTCTCTATCCATGTATGTGTGTATGTCTCTCTCTTGCATGTGTGCTCTCTAAAAAAAATAAACATTTAAAAAGCAGGAAACTCCCCTATTAAAAAAATATGTTGTACTTTCTTGCTGCTCATTTTCCAGGGTCCTGGGAATCTTTAGCTGTTCGTGGAAACCATGTCAGTTCTTACTCTCTCTGTAAGATCCATTTAAAACAATGATTAGAGTTTTCATTTAAGACTTGAGCCATATCTTTGGCATGTTTCCCCTACTAGAATGTAAGCTTCAAGAGGGCCAAGAAAAGAATTTGCTTATGTACATTTGAAAACCTATCATAGCAACTTTATCTATCAAAATCATCTATTATGGGTTGGAGAGATGGCTTAGTAGTTAAACTGCTTGCCTGTAAAGCCTAAGGACCCAGGTTTAATTACTCAGTACCCATGTAAACCAGATGTACAAGGGTACATATGCATCTGAAGTTCATTTGCAGTGGCTAGAGGCCCTAATATGTTCTCGTTCTCTCTTTTTCTCTCTCAAATAAATAAGTCAAAATATTTTTAAATATTTATTATGAAACTAGAAGAAAGGAGAAACACTTCACTACAAACTTGTTCCCATGTTTAAGAAAAATAATGTTGCAATACAATTTTTGCTCTTAGATAAATTTACATGAATACAAAGTATATTTACTGATTGATTTTCAGTGGTGTCCATATTGATTCCTATTGAATTTAATGTCCCTTAATTTGCTTGTCAACATTAACAATAACTCATTTATAGCTAGTGTATAAGCTTTACTGAAATACTGTTAGATTTTATATATTCTCAGGTTGAAGTCACACTGGAAAGAGATCTATTAAATCAGTTTCTTCTATTGTTTTGTTTTTTTAATGACAGAGAAAGAGAGAAATAGCATGCCACAGTTTCCAGCCACTGCAATCAAACTCCAGATACATGCACCATCTTGTATGCATATGTGATTTTATATGCTTGCATCACCTTGTGTGTCTGGCTTAAGTAGGACCTGAAGAGCAGAACATGGGTCCTCAAGCTTCATAGGCAAGTGCCTTAATTGCTAAGCCATCTCTCCAACCCAGATTCTTCTATTTTTATAGTTTCTTTTTCTTCTTCTTCACCTTGTATCAACTGTAGAGCCTTTTATTTATTTTATTTTTAAATATCTATGTAGCTTTTTGCAATCAGGGAGAAGGAGAGAGAGACAGACAGACAGAATGGGCACAACAGGGCTTCTTGCTCCTGCAAACAAACTCCAGGTACATGTGCCACTTTATGCATCTGGCTTTTTTTTTTTTTTTTAAGTTTTATTTACTTGAGAGAGTCAGAGAGAGAGAGAGAAAGAGAGAGAATGGGTGTGCCAGGGCCTCCATCCACTGCAAACAAACTGCACATGCATGTGCCACCTTGTACTTCTGGCTTACGTGGACCCTGGGGAATCGAACCAGGGTCTTTTGGTCTTACAGGCAAATGCCTTAACTGCAAAGCCATCCCTCCAGCCCACCTCTGGCTTTTTGTGGGTACTGGGGAATTGAATCTAGGCCAGTAGGCTTTTTAAGCAAGCATTTCTAACCACTGGGCTATCTTCCCTAGCCCTGCAGTCTTTTAAATAAAATCTAATCCAGAGCAATTTCATGAGAAACATTTATATAGAACATTAATATATAAAGAAGCAGCTTCTATTTTTTAAAAAAATAAAAATTTTCTTTAAGCTTGTATGTTATTCCAGGCAAAGAAAAAAGTCAGTCAAATTAAAGGTAAGTGTCTGTGTTCACATGCATTCACATACACTATGAAGCTTAGTGGAAATTTCTGTTATAATAGTATTACATCCGCAAAACTATTTTGAAAAATTCATGGATGTTGCTCCAAAATATAGGACATCAAATGGATTGAGAAGAAATCAATGCTCACATATCATTTGTGAGTGCTTAATTCTTGAAACAGGATCAGGGGTTAGAAAATTGGAAAATCTGCAAAACTTAGTAGACCAAAACTTCTGTACAGGGAGACTTAAATTCAGTCATGACAACAGGAAAAAACAGGGAAGATTTGGGTGTGTCCTTGACTTTCCAAACTCTAAGTTTACATCAGTAAAATGTAGACAGGAATACCCCTGAGCTCCCTGGCTGACACAATGGAAGAATACATAGAGGCTGACAGAACAGGAAGGGAGAGGTAGGCATGCTAATTCTTTCTTACTTAAGATTCCATTGAGACCATCCATGTGGCAAGAGAACAGTTTATTGAAGGTCAGAAGTAACAAGAAACATGCAGACAGTGCTGCTATCACATCAGAGGTTTTTGTATTGTGTTTTACACAAAATCTACTGGTTAAATACAGTTTAACACTGTGCTCAGTTTTCTGAAGCATTTTAAGAGGGAGCAAAATCACAGAAGGGGGTAGATGCTTGCCCCAGGTCATGAGGAACAGAACTAGGATTTGAATAAAAACTCAGTACTAGAAAGTCTGTGCTATTTTGTCTCTAAAATCCAGACCTGAATCTTAGAGTACTAATTTGCTGGATTTTTGGTTAAATGCAATTAAGAATACGCTTATTTAAGTGTGGCATATGTCCATAATAATTAGAATGTCTGAAGGAAGTTGCCAACACATTTGGAAGTATTTGGAATGTATCTTGACTTGAAATCTATGTGGCCTAGGATATTTGAAATTTGATGTCTGGGTCTCTGAGGACAATGAAAGAGATTGGTTATCCTAATCTATAACTGCTGAAACTGAGGTGCACGAAGACGTGGGGCCTAAATTAAAATACATGAGTACAAGTACTGCATGCATTACTACTATGTCTCATAGCTAATTCCCCAAAAAGGCATAGGAGAAGTAATTTGATATTTATTTATTTTTAAAAATTTTAAGCAATGATATACTAGCATTAGCAATAATAATCATATTAAGTCTGCTAAACATATATGTGACTGCATTTACATCTCATAATAACATGAAGGAATCTATTTTTACCTCAATTTTACACATTAAGCAGCTGGGGCTGAGCTGAAGGTGTGGATTTCCCACCTCTCAGAGCTAGTAAACAGTAGAGTCTGCATTACAATTTAAATCTTTATATACTGAGTCTATGCAAAGCACTTCAATGATGATGATGAAAAAAATCCAAGAAAATAAAATGAAACAATTTTTAAGTAGGATTATTACCTTACATAAAATCATCATACTTATTTTTTTTCCTTCTAGTTGTTGCCCAAAATCATGTAAGAAAAGATGGTTTGATAGATGTGGAAATACTAATGCTGGGGCTTGGATTAAAACAGACCATGAATACATTAGTAATGGCATGTCTGAGAAAGCATCTTGATTCAGATTTAGGATGCATATTCTTTAGATCGTTTCTCTTGGGTTATGGTTGGGGCACAGGTCCCATGCGTATCATGCAGAAGCCACAGAAGAACAGGGCAGCTGCCTCTTGTTGCTGTTCTGACTTATTTCCTTGAGACAGAGCTTCTCTCTGCACCTGGAGATGCTGCCTTTAGGTCAGATCGGCTCATAAGTGAGCAGTCGTGAACTTCCTCTCTCCACCCCCTCTCCTCTTAGCACTGCAGTTATAGGCATTTGTGACCAGGTCTGGCTGTTCATATGGGTTCTGGGCTCAAACTCAGGTCCTCATGTTTGGATAGCAAGAACACTTACTGGCTCTCTATCTCCCCTAGAGTGATCTATGAAAAGCTGAACTGAAAATCAATTAGTGCTATGAGGAAATATACCTAATTTCAAAATGGGTCTCTTAAAGACTACTGCTTAATTCCCTCACAACAGAATGTGGTGATTACATTTAAGTTTTCTTACACTGCTGTGTGCAGTAGTCCATCATTATACAACAGACATCCAATAACCAACTCCTTAGATGGATGATGGTCACAGTACATGGAAGTACTCTACAAGCTGCTAGCTCATGCAGGTCATACAGACTTGCTGATCAGTTCAAGAACAGCAGAATCCAAAGACATAAACTGACTTTCTGCCACGGGTACACGATATTAATGTGTAAGTCACACACAAGCATGTGTCCCATTAGGAGGATAAGTCATTTAAAATCCATTTGAATGAAATCCAAGAACTGTCATAAATCATAAGCTCACTGAACAGAAAGTCATCTTGGTTAGTCACATAACGGTACAAGCCACTTTGGAGAAATGTCATACTGTAAAGTGTCTAAGACAATTTCCATTTGATACTTTCGTATGTGCTAGCAGTCTTGAATGAACATCACAAGGGTTTGTAAACATTGACAGTATGGAGATGATTATTCTTCCACAGTTTCAGTAACCATGCCACTTTCTAACCAAAACCTAAGTGGTAAATGTTTGGTACAATAAGCTCAAAAGAGCATGAGTTTGTGAAGTTCACATCTCTGGACCTTGACTCCAGCTTGATCTCTTACTAGTTGGGTGACCTTGCCAAAGTCACGTAACCACTTTAATTAGTCTGCTCATCTTAGAAAACAGGGACTGTAATTATTTGAGGGGCAGCTGTGGAGTGCATGAAATAATCTATGTAAGTAAATAATATTCTGATATTTTAAGCAGCTATTATGTACTAATTGATGTTGATATTATTGCTATTATTAGTACTATTGATATTAATCATTCACTGAGATTATGAAACTATCAATTACAAAGATGTGACACTTAAAAAAATGTAATTGAGTCATTCCACTTGTATTATCCAAAATATTAAACTTATGAAAAACCAACAAGCACCTGAAGTTTAGCTATGCACAAAGTTGGACTCTAAGATGATTTCAAATGGATACAAGTATTCTTTTTCAATATATGTACGTGTGAGTGTCTATATGATGTGTGTGTACGTATTGTGTGTGAGGAGGTGTGCATGCCATAGCACACATGGTGAGGTTGAAGGACAACATTCAGGTGTGAACCCTTGTCTTCTATCTCATTTGAGGCAGGGTCTGTATGTTGATAGGTTGGCTAGCCCACAGGCTTCCTGCAGATTTTCCTAATTACTATATGCACACAGGGATTGAAGACCCTAGTGCTACAGCTTCTGGCTTCATCTGGGTTCTGGGAAAGTCATCTTAGGTACTTGCACTTGTCTGGCAAGCACCTTATACATTGAGCCATCTCCCAGCCATGGGATAGAAAACACTGTTCATTTAAAGCTATACCCTTTCAATAAGAAGACATTCAATTAATCAAGTAAGGTTCACTACTCAGAGACATGTCTCACATGCCAAAAAAGATAGACTACTGAGAAATGATTGAAAATGTGATAAAATTTTCCTAATAAGAACCAGTACTACTGTGGAGAGTCATTTGGCATTGTGTATTAAAGAAGTGTGGCTTTTTTTTTTTTTTTTATGCACAGTGCCTGTGCGCATGAATGTACCTGTGTGTGTGGATGCACATGTATGGGTGAGTATGTATGCATGTGCTGGCCAGAGGTGAAAAACAAGAGGTCTTCCCTCAATTGTTCTCCATCGTGTTTTATAAATAAGGGTCTCACTGAACCTACAGCTCACCGCTTCAGCTATACAAGCTTCTCAGTAAATCATAGAAAGCTTCCTCCCTCCACTCCCCAGCACTGGGACTGCATGCAAGTACCACCAGGGGTAGCTTTTAGGTGAGTGCTCCCAGCGTGAATTCAGAGCCTCGTCCTTGCACAGCAAACACTTTACTAACTGAGCCACTGGCCACACCATTTAATTGTTTAGATTTACAAACCAATTATTTCAAGTCTACTCAATGATATCACTACAGTTTTATACCTATGAAAGAGCATTCTAGAATTGTGTGAAAGAGTTGATTATGGAGGAATCTTCAAAAAACTACTTTTTAAATTTTAATTATTTGAGAAAAAGAGAGAAATAGAGACAGAGAGAGAGAATGCCAGGGCCTCTCGCCACTATAAATAGACTCCAGACACATTCACTACCTTGTTTTTCTGCCTCTATGTGGGTACCAGGGAATCAAATCCAGGTCAGTAGACCTTGCAAGCAACTGCCTTTAACTGTAGAGCCATCTCCTCATCTCCTGAGATAGGATCTCTAACCCAAGCTGACCTGGCACTCTTTAGTTCTAAGATGGCCTCAAAAATTTTATATGTTTATAGAAATGAAACTTACTATTCACCACTATCATAAGGATAATTTATATACCCATGCTTACAATCCAGCTACTTCACACTCTGAATCTTTGTATTCTTTATCTTGTATATAGTTTCTGTGAACAAAAAGAATCATAATACAAATATTTAATGACAAAGACTATGATTATGTCAAGAGTAAATAAAATTTATTCATTTTCTCTTTTAACTCTCATTTATCTTCAAGTCAGGACAACGGCAACCCAGCCAATGTATTACTGCATTCATTAGTGGACTTTATTCCACTAAGAATTAACATGATTTAACTGCATCAACAAGTTTGTTTTCATGCTGAGCATTCATTTATTCAACAAGAAATTGCAAAAGTCAATCAGTCTACTGAAATTTTTTGAAGTACTCTATCATTTAGGAAAATCATCCCTTTATATTTTACAGTCTTCAATGACATGTAATAATTTTGGTTGCTAAACATAAAATACAGCCAAAAGTGCCATTTTGTGTAAACATAACTATTTCATTATAAGTGTAGAAGAAAAGCTATGAAAATAGATGTAAAAATGAATTATAAAATCTTAGTTGTACAAATATCCATTATATTTTTAAGTTATTAGAAAATGATAGTTTGCTTTTGGACTAAAAATAAAATAGATTAAATTTCTCAAAGTAAAGCAGGGTTTGAAAATCCTAAATCTTTTATTTTTATTTATTTATTTGCAAGGAGAGGGAGATTAGGCACACCACTGCCTTGTGTATCTGGCTTTACTTGGGTACTGGGGAATCAAACTTAGGTTGTCCAGCTTTGCAAGCAAATGCCCCAAAATCTTTTCTATGGCAAAAACATCTTCTGAAGGACAAATTACACCCTTAACTATGGTGGACTTAACCTCCACACCCAGTTTCACTATAATGAAGTAACATGTTTTAGATATAGGTGGAGGATGGAACAACAATTCACTGGGGAAGGAAACAATGAACTATACCTGAAATCTAGGAATAATTTATAGTAATTAAATTACTGGAAATTCTTCAGAACTAAGACATGGAGAGGAACAATATGCCTAGGATACTTATATTTTGAGAATCAGGGCCTGGAGCGATGTCTCAGTGGTTAAGGTACTTGTCAGGAAATCCTAAGGACCAGGGTTCATTTGATTCCCCAGTATCCACATAAAGCCAGATATGCAAGGTGGTACATGCATCTGGAGTTAGATTGTAGGAGCTAGAGGTCCTCCAAGCATTCTCTCTTTCCATATATTCCATTCTGTCTTGTCTCTCTCAAATAAATAGTATATAAATAAGAGAATTGTCTTAATTCTGAAATCTGTACAAGCTGCCTATCCACAATCATTACATATTTCACCAAACTCCAAATAAAACAAACTGCTTTGGGGAACAAGATACAGAATCTTTCAGAATTCTTAATTTTCTTTGGACCAGTCTTAGCAAAAGAGGACAGCAAGGCTCCAAGACTCTGAATGTAAAAGGAAATTAAATTATATACCAAAAACCATGACTAAAAAAAGAAAGGGCCAAAAGAAATAGCAATGAACAGCTGTGGGTGGATAGTCTGTAGGTCCATTATGAGTTCTCAGGTCCTCATCAAGGGAGTTCATTATTAGAACTGGTAGATAGTATTGGTAGATGGATGCACGTGTTGTGGTAATATGATCACTTTGTTAGCCCTTTCTACTGTGTGCAGTATTAAGACTGGTTCAGGAGCTGGAGAGATGGCTTAGCAGTTAGGGAGCTTGCCTGCAAAGCCTAAGGACCCGTGTTCAGCTCTCCAGATCCCACCTAAGCCAGACACACAAAGATGAGCCAAGTGCAAGATAGCACATGCCCACTAGGTGGCGCAAGTGTCTGAAGTTCGACTGAAATGCTGAGGCCCTGGTGTGCCAATTCTTTCTCTCTCAGTGTCTGTCTGTCTGTCTCTCTCTCTCTCTCTCTCTAAAACTAACTAAATAAATAAATAAAAAGTCTGATTGAGGAGCTTTTTATTTAGTGAGGCCCTTGCTCTTTTGACAGATAACCTGTGGATTGATTGATTCACTGAGACACAGAGAGCTCTGCTTTTCCTGCAGTTATGTGGCTGACATTCTAGCCAGAGGAAGCACATCTCTTGAGCTTTGGGGAAGAGAAAAGAAATGTAAAGAGAAGTGGAGACACATGAATCTTTTAGGACTTGGTGTATTGAGTCATAATGAGAAAGGATGACTCAGTCATCAATGTGATTCCCCTGGTCTGTATACAGGTCTTCTGGGTAATGGTGAGTAGCTGCAATGAATCCAAATTGCATGGAGATTCCAGGGCTGTGTGGCTTGTGAACAAGAATCTTCAAGAGCCCTTGATCTCTCTGGGCTTCTGTAAAAAGAAGACCTATACTTACATTGATTAATGCAACAGAAAGTCATTACCTACAATTTAAGAAGCTAGAAACATCAGCATATGGACAAGTTCATGCTCACTGTGAGAATCTAGGTAGCCTCTTCCCTTAACTCTTTCTAGCAACCCCAATACTTAGTATCCTTTGATTCCTCTAACCTGTGCCTCTGTTGTCATAGGGTTAGTACCCCTTGAGTTCCTGTTTCTTCACCTGACCATCTTCTCTCTGTCATTCTCTTTTATTTATATATATAACGACAGTAGGTATAATAGACCAATTTTCATTGCTATGAACAAATTCCTTAGTTTGGATGCTTATAAAGAAAAGAGTCACACTCACACACACACTCAGGATCAACATTTAGTATCAGTAGTGTCAACTACTTGGCCTCTAAGCCTAAAGCAGTTCTCTGTTTTATGATAGTCAGTTGTCCCAGAGCTAACTCAAGTCATAGGAGAAGCACTAATATCCTCACAGAGTGATGTCGGCAGTGAAAAAATTACTTTCCACCCTACCCTACTTCTTAAAATTTGTATCACTTTGCAACATAAACATACTAGAGAATAATCTTCCATCATATGAACTTTTGGGATATACCCTTATACAAATCATATTGGAATAGATCCTACTCTTGTGATATCATCTGAAAGACCCTATGCCCAAACAAAACAATGTTAAGGTTAGAATCTTTATACTAAGACGATAACCTAGTAAGACTGAAACTATTGTTCAGGTAAACCTATTCTTTTTTAAAATTTTTTTATTAATTTTTAAGTAAAAATTCTTATTAAAATTATGATCAACATTTGGAACCGCTGTACTTTTAGGCTTAAGCTTTCCATCTCTCCAGCCCATGGTAAACTATTTAGTTTAATGTTTGTATTTGGAATTTAGAATGTAAACCTGAGAATGAAAGGATCACTAGCTACGTGAACTTGGACTAGCTATAGAAATACTACAATAGGGGCTGGAGAGATGGCTTAGAAGTTAAGGTGCTTGCCTGTGAAGCCTAAGGACCCAGGTACAATTCCCCAGTACCCACATAAGCCAGATGCACAAGGTGGCACAAGCATGTGGAGTTATTTTGCAGTAGGTAGAGACCTTGGAACACCCACTCTACCTCTTTCTCTCTGTCTTAAATAAATAAATAAATAAATAAATAAATAAATAAATAAATAAATAAATAAATAAATAAATATTTTTTTTAAAAAAGAAATACTACAATAATTACCTTCATGTCTTTCAAGTCAGAACTACTGGGTCTCAGAACACTTGAGCTAATTTGGGCTAAGTGTCAGAAAGTGTTTAGTCAGTGAAGAGCTTTTTGTCCTCCCTCAAGTTCCTTTCTTCAAATTGACCTTAGGCCTCTGAAGAAAAACAAACCTGGAGTCTATTTCAGTATCAAGAAAAACCCAGTTATAGAGTGAAGGGGCTGTGAAAGGATCACAGAAAGGAGAGAGCGACCAGGCACAAGTGCCACTCAGCACAGGATCACTGGCGGAACTACTGAGAAAGCCTGAGCGATGACTCCAAGCCTTCCGAAGAACTTCCGCCCACGGATCCTGCCTTTCTGCACATTTCATATCTCACAAGTCACATGCAGGCACACATTTAGTACCTGAAATATTGCTTTCTCTCTCCTTTTAAATCTTCAAACCCATTCTGATACAATTTAAATTTCTTTTCTTTCTCTTACTTATTACATTACTGCTCCCAATTTTCTTCCTACCTATCAGTCATGGTTTTCTTGGCAACTTGAAAGAAGCCTTCTAATGTAGCTATAAAAAAGGCATTTTCATTTGGGAAAATATAATTATAAAATCCATTTATGAAGCACTTTCCTATATGATAGTTTATTACAATGAGGCTCTATTGTGCTTATGAGTTTGACTGTGAGTAGTATTATAGAACCCTCTGGCAATAATTTCCATGTCACTGTCTATTTAAAAGTCAGTGCCAGCATTACTAATGGCTTCAAAGAACATGTTATCTAGGATAGTTATAACTCATGGAAGCAGATATGAGGAAATGCCTTGAAAACATAACACTTGCAGGTTGTAACAATCATCACTATAATATTTTATATAAGTGAAAAATATGAGGAAATTATGAATCATCCAATACCCTGATCAAGACTTCTAGTCCCATTTTAAACTGAAATAACTTGCTTGAAAGGATTCTAATTCTCTAAGTTAAGATTTATAGAATAATTTTTTGTATCCACAAAGGAACATGTAGTCTGTGAATGGCTTATATTTTAAATACACAAGTTATCTTCCTATGTTCAATTATGTATTTCTAAATAAATAGTATATATCACCATCATTACTTCATTGACCATGTTTGACATTTGTGCTGTTTTTAACACCTTTCCTCTGGCTTTTAATGGTGAAAGTAACCGTAATATATAAACTGAAATAAGGCTATACAAAGAATGTTAACAGATGTGGGAAGAAAGCATAAAGAATTACCAATGAATGACCCATTTTATGTAATGAATTATAAAGTCTAAATAAGACAAAGTAGCAAGTGATAATAATGTAAAGATTATAGTGATTTTCAAAGCAATCTATTAGATTTAAATTGCAAATTTTCATGACTGTTAAAAATTATAAACCACTAAGTAAGAGAAACAAGAATATCCTTTCATTAAATGTAGAATTATTTAAGTTGAATAAAGAGGGTAAAACTCTCTGAGATCTCAGTATCAAATTTTGAACTCAAAAACAAATAGCTTTAATTTAATTAGCATGACAGTTCTAATAGATCCCAGTAGATGGCAGTACATAGCAGACAACTGTCAAGAAATTTTGAGAATGAGAAATAAATTATGCATTTCCAATATCACACATGTAGAAAATCTAATGAATTAAATATGCTCTTCTTTGTAAAATAGTACAAATACCACATACTTAATGCAATTTACCCTGGTTTTTAAGGTAAATTTCATGTATTTCTAACTACTACAAATACACATTACTATTTCTTTATGCAAAATGATGTTACTCTTAATGTCAGTAAAATGCAGTCAGAATTCACAAATCCAGAAATAGTTTAACATGACTAATATTTTTAAGAGTATCCAGTTTATTCAGTGAGAAAAGAGCAATAAAAATGTCATAGGTAACATTTTTAATAGAAATGGACATGACCAGGTGTTGTAAGGTGTTTCAAGGTGTGGTTCTGCCCTTTAACTGTGCAATTAGGCACCAGTCAGCCAGTTTTTGAACATGTCTGGAGTGCAGTCTCATTTCTATAGTGGTAACAAAATCCCACACAACTAAAGTCCTGAATATGTGAAACAAAACAGTATTGCAAAGACATTAAAAATATTGGGCAATGGGCTGGAGAGATGGTTTAGTGGTTAAGGCACTTGTCTATGAAGCCTAAGGACCCAGTTCCCATGTAAGCCAGATGCACAAGGTGGCACAGGCATCTGGATTTTGCTTGCAATGGCTAGAGGCCCTGGCGCACATGCCCATTCTCTCTCTCTCTCTCTCTCTCTCTCTCTTTTTCTCTTTGTCTCTCTAATAAATAAAATATTTTTAATTTTTTTAAATACTGGGCAAATAAATCATTTTTTCCATCAACACAGAAACCAAAAAAAGTTCAAAAAGAATACTTGCAAAAGAATCAAATGTTTCAGTAGAATTAAAATGAAGGGTAAAGAAAATTTCAATGGTTTTGTAACAGTTGGGGTTGTTATAAAACCTTACCTGAAGCTGGAGAGGTATGTCAGTGGTTAAAGGCACTTGCTTACAGAGCCTGATGACCTGGGTTTGATTCTCCAGTATCCATGTAAGGCTACATGCACAAAGGGGCACATGCATCTAGACAGAGTTCATTTAGGTCCTGATGAGCCCCATTCTTTCACTGCCCACTCTCCCTCTTTCTCCCCATACCCCCCTCTCTGTCTCCTCCCTCTCCACTTTCTCTCTTTAACAGCCTGGGCTAGAGTGAGACCCTACCTCGAAAAACCAGGAAAAAAATGTCTTAATAATCAGGTAAGTAAATTTTTTTTCTACATGAACAAGTTGCCTTCTTATCAAACTACCTGAGTTCCTAACTCAACTCCAATTGTGTGCCCATGGGTAAATCGCATCTAACCCAGTTGATGTGACTTGATTTACTATCTCTATGATGTGGTAATAACAGTTACTACTGCAACTCTAACAAGACCTTTCTCTTCCGAAATTCTAGTGACACCTACTCAGTTTATTGAGCACATCCAATGAAATAATGTTTATAAAAGCTGTACAGATGATGCAGAAGTCTTTCCACTGACATGCATTTCAACTTTATTTTTGTTCAGTTACATAATTTATTTTTGCTTATAATGATGACTACACAGAGTTATATTTATAGCCACAGGAAGGCAGGGCATCCAAATACACAGTTCTCTGATAATACATTCAAGAACTGCTTTTCAACTTGTACCAAGAATCCCCCTTGTGGTTGCAAATGAAAAGTACCATACATGAAACCTAGTTACATGGAATTTTCTCCATTCCTTAAAAGCAGGCATGGTCTCACCCTGCTTTCACGGGGAAATCAATGATTATTTTTTATAAAACAAAATCACTATTCTGTCATTTCCCCTTTTCCAAAACATGAATGCTATTTTCTTATTGAATGCTCATGGATTTAAATAATTCATCTTACCTTTTCTAATTCACGGTTCCAGAATGCTTTTCAAGTTTAGACCATTTAAGGACAATAAAAAAGAAAAATTAATTGGTTTTATATGGTCAATAATCCATGACTCAAAATCCTTCAACAGGCCAATTAAGCTATCAGTGACATGGAAAAAATGGAAATTGACTTTTTATTCACATCTCAGCAAATGTTCAAAAGAGATGAAAGCAATGACAAAATGAGAAATATTTGTATACATATGCTTTCATCTTGAATCAATCAACAGTCTATCAATCAAAAAGTATATACATATTCTCATGGAGCATATTTTTTGAATTAATTAAAATATTTAATTTTGGGCTAGGGATATGACTTAGCAGTTAAATGTGCTTGCTTGCAAAGCCTGATGGCTTGAGTCCAATTCCTTATGCTCCCACATATCATAGGATGTAAAGAGGCACATGCATCTGTGATTCCAATGTTTTTTAATTTATTTATTTTATTAGTTATTATATATATATATATATATATATATATATATATATATATATATATAGTGATGATGGTACCATCATTAGCCTTTTCCCTGTCCTCCCCAATGTGCCTATTATAAGGGGAGGTGGAGCCAGGAGAATCTGAAGCTCTAAGGCCAGCTAGTCCGATATTCATGTGCAGTCTGGCAGTTTCTTTGCAGTGTGGTAGTTTGAATGTATGTCCCCCATTGACTCAAGGCATTAAAATTAAACTTGTAACTTGGCTCTCCAGCAGCCTGACTGAAGGAGGTGTCACTGGGGGGTGGATCCTGGAGTCCTGTCCTAAGGTGTGAAGAGCACTCTAAGCTCTGGCAAGGGTCCTGCTTGCTGAGGTTTGTGCTGGTTGCTGGGTTTTGGTGTTTGCTGGCTCACTGGGCTTTCTCTCTCTTGGATTTACGAATGGGAGCCAGCTTCTTCCACCATAGATGGAAGTTCTCCTGGATCTGTAAGCTTGAAATAAATTCTTCCCTCCCATAAATCTGTTTTGTTGGATGTTTGTCCTAGCATTGTGAAATGGTCTACTACATATGGTATGAACAGATACCTCAAGGTTGCATTCTGACCTCCATACCTGAACCATGGCATGCATGCACACAGACACACATATACACACACATTTAACAAAAATTCATACAGAGATAAATTTGTTTTTACATTTATGGACTTACTTTTGCTTCAAGAAAAAACTTACTTGACTGATGTATCTGACTATAGCATAGTTAGGCCAAAATTATGCCATGTCAGTCAGAATTCTTTAGGTAGACCTACATACCTGCCATTTCTAATTCATGTTAAAGAACTGTAACTCTAACAGTCATATAGTACACTCAATTCACTAATACATTACATAACATTCTCTTGAGAGCTTTAATGTATTTTATTTTAGAGAGATGGAGAGAGAATAGGCATGCCATGGCCTCAGCCATTGCAATTGAACTCCAGATGCTTATGCCATCTAGTGGGCATGTGCAACCTTACTCTTGCCTCACCTTTGTATGTCTGGCTTACATGGGATCTGGAGAGTCAAACATGGGCCCTTAGGCTTCTCAGGCAAGTGCCTTAAATGTTAAGCCATCTCCCCAGCCCTATCTTGAGAGCTTTTAAATTACCAATTTCTTAAGCCACAGGGCAATTATTGAACCTCTAACCTGAGATGGAACTGTGCCTTTATTTTCAGAATTTTGGCAAACGTAAATTTATGCAATATCTACAACTGTGTAAAATAAGGTTGTGAAATATCATTTCCTCCTCCTTTGCTAGAGATAGGTGATAATCCTCTCAAATTACGCAGGAAAGAAATCTTGGGTGATGCCAGTGTTCTTGCTTTGGCTTTACAGATACTTGCTCCGCCTTCCTCCTCTGTTGGAATTGTTTGTCCTGACAGAAAGGCATTTTGGTCTGTTTCTGTGGGTAGTCACACTCCAACCCTCCCCTCCCCCCGCTGATGGGAAAATCTCCAACTGTTCTGTCTTGCTCATGTGAGTGTTCATATAACTTTCATTCACTTTAGAAGTAACAAGTTCACTGCTGTTACACTATGACTCTTCATCCTCTGACTATGCAGTTGGCACCATCTACATGGCTTCCTAATCTCTCAGTTGGTTCTGAAATCAGGCAGAGAGAAAGGTAGCCATTCCTTAAGCTCAAATTCCACCAAGGAAAACAATGTAGCTATATTGATTAGTGACAGTGATATGTGGTAGCAGAAACGCAGCACAATATTGAACTCCAGGTATAGACGCCAACAGGGCTGAATCATGGTCACAATGTTTCAGTCCTTAAATCGAGTGTTAAGGACACAAGAAGTTGTAAAACTCTTCTTGAAAACATTTCTATACTTTTCTATATTGAAGTTGAATAACTCTCTCGATTGCATTTCCTCACTGTTGGTTAAATTCTGTCAATCTCGTGTGAAGGGAGAATTCATATTCAACAAACGTGGGGAAAGGAACTTGTTTTTCTGCACTGTATGCTTAAGTGGTTTTCATTCTGTGGCATCATGACACTTACCCCACCAACAAAGGTGAATTAAGGGGTATTAACTATATAACCATCTGATAACTGGTTTTGAGGTATGTGATTTACCTAGAAACTATTCCTCTAACTTTTCTCTTTGTCTCAGAAGCCATCCATGTGTTACAAAGGAATAGGATCATCTGTATCGCTCAGTTCGAATGGCATTATGTGTAATGTACCAGTAGTGACTTGATCCTTGAAAAAGATTAATCTCTTGAAATCATTCCCTTAGCACAGATTCAAAAAGCAGCCAAATGTAATAAGCTAATTATGAATACAATTCAAGTGTCATTCCTTATTAAATCAAGGCTCTAAAATCTTTCCTAAGTTTCCTAATCAGTAGACATGAACAATTAACGTCTGATTAGTCACCCATCATACTTGCTAGAAATATTTTACAAGGAAAATTAAAGATATTTTCCCATAAATATTTCACTGAAAAATTGTGGTAGTATCCTTTTCCACTTAAATATTTATCATTTCTACCTAGTAACCTACGTGCTAAGCTAATTATTTTTCACATGAATTGTATTGGTTGGAATTGATCAGGGATTCTATCATTTCATGTTTCCAAATGAACTTACTGATCCTTAGCTCCACCAATTGACAGTATGCAGAAGAAAGTGAGACCAAGCAAGGATTTTTGACAGAGCCACAGTCCCTTGTTAGAAGAGTAAATATGCAAGGTCAGGTTCAAGGCAATGTTCCAGCCATTTTCCATCTGCTACACCATCTTTCCTTCATGTTTTTTATGTAGCACTGGCTGACAGGTTGGCCCAAAACTTGATTTTGAGACCAAGCTGGCCTCAGACTTGCAATGATTCCCCTTCCTCTGCCTCCCAAGTGCTGGAATTACAGCTACACACTGCCACACCCATCTGCTCCTTTACAGTTTTCAGAGAACATTTTGATGCTAAACATTTTCCCCCTGTGCTCTCCGCAAATAAGGAAATAGCATTGTTCTGTATCTATATCACTGAAGAAATACTATGTCGGGTATTTTTAAATGAAAGAAAACAGAACCATAGGGTCCACAGAAACACTAAATGGATCAAGCCATTTGTAGTGGTTTAAATGTGGGGCCCCATAGACTCAGGTTGAATCTTGAGTCTCCAGTGGATGGAGCATTACTGGGGAATAAGTATGTCACTGGGGGTGGATTTTGGAGTCCAGCCCTAAGGTGTGTGGAGAGCAGTTTGAGCTCTGGTGGTTTTGTGGTGCTGGTTGTTGGTGGTTTCTCTCTGCTTGGATCTGAAAGTGAGCCTGCTTCTTTCCCCAATGATGAGGTTCACCTGGAATGTGTAAGTATGAAATAAACCCTCTCCTCCCATAAGCTCTTTCTGGTAAGGTGTTTGTTCCAACTATGAGGAGCAGACTGCAACAGTAATTTGGTAGCAGAGAAGTAAGGTCATTGCCGCAATGAATCTGACCACAAGGATGTTGGTCTTTGCAACTTGTGTACTGGAGGAATGTGGAAGGACTGCATACTTTGAGTAGGAGAAACCTTTAAACAATGCATTAAGCAGAGCTTCATGGGCTATTCTGGTGAAAGTTTGAAAATGCTAAACACAGAATTATGGACTTTGAAGGCTTGGCTTATGAATTTTTAAAGGGGGAGGGGACAGCACTTTTTTGGAACTAAGATATTGGAACAAAGGGCTGGCTACATTCTTCTGCCCATGCCCACAGAGTTTGATCAAGGTTCAATTTAAAAGTAATGGATTAGGGGGCTGAAGAAATGGCTTAGCAGAAAAGGTGCTAACCTGCAAAGCCATATGACCCAGCTTTGATACCCCAGGACCCACGTAAGCCATATGCACAAGACGATGCATACATTTGGAGTTTGTTTGCAAT
Organism: Orientallactaga sibirica; assembly: GCA_036365145.1. Taxonomy (NCBI): domain Eukaryota; kingdom Metazoa; phylum Chordata; class Mammalia; order Rodentia; family Dipodidae; genus Orientallactaga; species Orientallactaga sibirica. The sequence goes on along the minus strand of JAEOAD010000060.1, from coordinate 9,974,140 downwards.
GGCTGGAGGCCCTGTGGCACCCATTCTTTATCTGTCTGTCTGTCTCTCAAATAAAGAAATAAAAATTTTTTTAAGTAATGGATTGTGGGCTGGAGAAGATGGCGTAGCAGTTAAGGTGCTTGCCTGAAAAGCTGAAGGACCCCAGTTCAATTCCCCAGGACCCAAGTAAGCCAGATGCACAAGGGGGTGCATGCATCCGGAGTTCGTTTGCAGTGGCTATAGGCCCTGGCATACCCATTCTCATTCTTGTTCTCTGTCCCTTTCTCTCTCTCTCAAATAAATAAATCAATAATATATTTTTTAATTCTTTATAAAAAAAATAATGGATTGGTGTGCCTGCTGGAAAGTACAAAAAAAAAAAAGGATAAAAAAAATATAAGGTTTATCACACACACACAAAAAAAAAAAAAAAAAGAAAGTTTAAATTTACCAGCCAAAAGACTGGTTTTAGGTTACAGAAGTTACAATTGTTAAGCAGGTTACTACCATTAAGGGTGAGGCAACTGTTTGCACTGGGATAATGGAAAAGATGCATGAGGGTGAAATTCCACCCAGGAAAGGCTCAATGAGTAGGAACACAAATTCTTTTGAATGGAGAAGACTTAAAAAAACTATGAAGCAGTATGCTGCTCTTCAGGGTCAAAGTTTATCCCCCCAGGATTTACAAAATTGGTTATGCTATTGTACATCCAGTAATAGCCTTTGAACTATAAAAAAAAAAATGCATGTAAGTGGATCATTAGATGTGCATCCCTTTTCCAGAAGCAGCTGCTGAGATGTAGAATGGGAAACAGGGTTGAAATAAACCTTGTATTGGAGACAAAATAAGGCTACCCTATGGAACTCTAAAGAAAGGCTCATGGGGCTGGAGAGATGGCTTAGCGGTTAAACGCTTGCCTATGAAGCTCGATTCTCCAGGACCCACGTAAGCCAGATGCACAAGGGGTTGCATGTATCTGGAGTTCATTTGCAGTGGCTGGAGGCCCTGGCGTGCGCTCTCTCTCTCTCTCTCTCTCTCTCTCCTTCCTTCCTCCCTGCCTATTTCTGTCTCTCTCTCAAATAAATAAATAAATAATAAAAAATAAAAATTTAAAGAAAGGCTCATGGTTTTCAGTAGAGATCTGAAGATGTTTTGGATATACCAGCACTGTGAAATAGCCACCATGGAGAGCTGATGGCTTGGGACAGGATGTTTACACTGGTTGTGATCAGCCCAGCTGGAGGAGCAGAACTAGAAAATCCAGAGACTGTTGTTATTGGCTATGGATGTTAGACTTGAACTACAGATGTTTGATGGTTACCTGCTGGTTATTCAATTCTTACATTGGTCCAATTTCTCCTTGTTATACCTTTGTGCAAAGGAAATGTTTTTGCTGTGCCATTATGTGTTGGAAGTATGTGACTTTACTTGTTTTGCTTTTACACAACTCAGTTAAGAGGCAGTCTTGAATCTCAGATGAGACATGAGACTTTGGAACAGTCTTAAAGTTGTTAAAGCTTATGGGGACCTTTGAAGTTGGACTGAATGTAATTTACATTGTGAAATACTAATGAGTCTATGGAAGCCAAGGGCAGAATGTGGTAGCTTGAATATGAAAGTTTGAACATATGGCCCCATAAACTAAAGTGCTTGATTAAAATTGAGCTTATAATTTGTGCCCTGAGCAGACAGATCCCTGCTATAGGGTGTGTGTCACTGGAGTCAGATCCAAGTCCAGACTTAGGGTATATGGAGAGTAGTTTGGAGCTCTGGCTGTTCAAGCTTGATGGTGTTTGCTGGCTATTTGATGGCATCACTCTGCTACTGATATATGCAAGTAAGCCAGCTTCTTCTGCAATAGATACTGTTCCCCTGGAATGTGTAAGCCTGAAATAAACCCTTTCCTCATGTAAGCTGTTTCTGGCTGGATGTTAGTCCAGCTATGCAAAGCTGACTGCAACACCATTTCACAGCAGAACATATAGAGTTATAATTACCATCCCTTCCATGATCATTTCTCTCTCATATTATGCCCAAGAATGTTTTGTTACATGACAAAAGGACTTTGTGTATTCAGATACAGATGCTAAAATTTTGATTTTAAAAAAATGCATGCTCATCCTTGTTAGCCATGTGAGTGTAATACTGAGTCTCTAGAAGCAGTGTGCTTTCCTAGATCAGAGGAGGAAAGAAGTTGTGGAGCTTGAAAACAAGAGAACAACTTGACATACTGTTGTCACCTTTCAGCTTAAGTGAGTCCTACCAATGACAGTATGAGTAGCCTCAAGGAGTCAAGGGTACCTCATGATCAGTAACGAGCAAGGGCAACAAGATGGCAAATGCTTATATGTAACTGATTCTATCAACAATCTAAGCAGGTTTCAAAGCAAATCACCCTCCATACTTTTACCTAACAGCTAAGGTTGACCAACACTTTGATTTCAACTTTGTAACAGTCAAAGGAGAGAAACTTATGTCATGAAAGGCCTCATATTTGCATAATCATGAGACAATAAATTTAGCCTGTTGCAGGCAATCACATTTATGTATAGCATTGGGAAATTAATACAGCATTCACTAAGATCACAGCTTTTTTTAGTAAACAATAGCTATGTGTGCATGTAAAAAACTTTTACATGCTCAGAAATAAGGCTGAAATAATAAACAATATTTATATAACTTTCAACTCTAGAAATAAGGTTACAGAGATCAAATATATAGTAATTTATGTATATAATTACATAGGATATTTATTTCAAGGATTGAGATTCCAGGGAATGAGAAATTAGTCTTGATATTTTTCTTCTTTGCTGGTGCTAAGAATCAATCATGGGCTGGAGAGATTGCTTAGGGGTTAAGGCGCGCTTGCCTGCAAAGCCAAAGGACCCAAGTTCAACTCCCCAGGACCCACATAAACCAGATGCATAAGGAGAGCATGCATCTGGGGTTCGTTTGCAGTGGTGGGAGGCCCTGGCATGCCCATTCTCTCTCTCGCTCTCAAATAAATAAATAAAAATAAATTTAAAAAAAAAGAATCAATCACTATGTATTAGTCAATATCTAGAAACTAAATGCAAATCAAGTTGAAAGAATTCCTAGGAATACTTGGATTCTGAGAAATTTAATGGCAAACAACGACAGAAATGTGTTCCATTTGATCTTCCCAGTATGCATTCCACTAGTTAAAACACTCAAGACTATAAAAATTACAGAAGCCCAATTTTGTTTGCAGACCTATATGTATAAACCCTCAAACAACAAAATAAGGAAATTACATATAATCCTCTCCCTCACCTATAAATAAAAACTGCCCTCTCAACATTGCAAACATCCTACAATTACCACATTTACCAGGGTCTAGAAGGAAATAGAGATGTATGTATTGATCCCGATGCTAGCCCAACAACCACCTCCAGGGAAACAGCAACAAACATGGAGTTTAACTGAATCACATCATAACAGAAATACAGAGGCTACAGAGAACACTAAAACAAGCTCCTAACATACCCGCCAAGGCTCAGGGATTGTTGAAGAGGAGGTGGGAGAATTTTAAGAGCCACAGGGTGTGTTGAAATGTCCTGAGAGAGAGACTAACTACTTCACAGTTGATACCAAGGACCCTACTGAAGAGGGCCCTTAGGAAAATAGGGACCAGGAGTGAGGGGATACAAGATTATAACTTATATAAAATATATGTATATAAATAAAATTTTAAAAATAAAAAGATTCCAAACTTTGGCCAAGATATCAATGAAAGTGTAAATGGTTAAAAGCAAAAGTCAGAAGAGTCAAAGGAATTTCTTCACTTGAAATCAGCCTGTCTGTTCTTTCTCTCCTTCCCTACCTCCCTTCCTATTTTTCCTTTCCCACTTTCCCCTTGTTTTTAATAAGCTATGTTCAAAACCATTTGAATAAATGCAAAATGAAATCATAGGATAATTTAAAATTTTATAGAATTTGAACAAATAAATCCTACCTTTTTGCAGGAGTATTAAATTTTTAGTATCTGATAATGTAGTTCATGAAAGTTTCATTTTTTTTATTCCAAGTCATTTTCTCTGACTTCCAACATCTTATATCTATTGCTCCTCAGTCAAAACCAACTAACTGGCTGAAGAGATGGCTTAGCAGTTAAGGTGTATGCCTGCAAAGCCAAAGGACCCTGGTTTGACTCTCCAACCCACACCTAAGCCAGATGCACAAGGTTGCACATGCATCTGGAGTTCATTTGCAGTAGCTGGAGGCCCTGGCATTCTCTCCCTTTCTGTCTCCACCTCTTTCTCTCTCTCAAAGAAATAAAGAAATAAAATATTTAATTTAAAAAACCAACTAATTGCAATCTAAAATATTTTCTATAATATATCTCATTTATATCTTAGAAAACCTCACAAGTAAATATATTCCATAGGGGAAAAAATGGACCTACAGTGACTTGACTGTTAAATTTTTTCTCAAGAATAAATGCAGATCTATGTTCTTTACTTAAAATATAATGGATGTTTAGAACTCAAAGAGTCCACAGAGACATTACAAGGACTAAATATATTATCCTTATAAGCTAATTTTGTCATTTGTGATTCATAGCCAACTCCTTGCATAAAGTTACAGTTGCAATTTTCCCATTGAAAGAGAGCAAAGAGGAGGAAAAGAAAGGCTAAATGCATACCGTTTCAGGTGCCAAGGAGTCATGGGAATAACCACCTTTCTCAGGGGCTTGCCATGGATGTGATTTTAATCTGTGTTTCCTAAAAGCACTGCTCTTGAAGAAAATCCACACATCATTTTACTTTACAGGATGCAGGAATGAAAAATAGATGCCCACTGTCACCTAGCTATATTGATTATGAGTGAAAATGTGATCATCTTGCATCGACTTGCCCCACAGCAGTGTGTTCAGTCAAAGTAGCAGAAGGAAATTAATGATTTCGTATCATGCCTAAGAAAAATATGAGATGTTGTTCACTTTGCCCTCTAGAGAAGAAGGCATATGCAATAGCTGAAAGGTAATAGCTTTCAGAACATGAACTTGAGGCTTTTATTAAAATCATTATTTAATGCACCAAAAAAAAACCCATAATGAACCCACAGCATGGCATTTAAAGCAGGCATTTGTAGTAACTACTACTTAGATTCTACAGTGCACTTTGTTAAAAACAGTCCTTCTTCAAATTAAAACCATGCCCTTTTCATTTAGATTATGTCTTATATGTTCATTCATTATATACCTGGCAATCTCACATAGTAAATAAACACACATAGTAAGTAAACCCATTCTTTACTCATAAGAATTGTTCTTGATTTATTTGACTTTAGCAAAGACACTTATGATCATACTAGACTTCACAGAGCATCAATTTGGGGCCTTGAAGAGATTTTGAAGAAGACATGGATTTACAGATGTTTGCTTGCCTTATGATTCTGCTGATTATATCTCATCAGTGGCTGCTATATCATATAACTAAAGTAAGGAAAATAGTCGCAAGTTGAGTATCAGAGATCACATTCGTAAGAATCTAGTGTTACTGGAGGTATTTTGCAGAGTGGCGAATTTTTATTTTGATAATTCACTTGTGTCTCCAATAATATTCTCTATAAAGTACAAATTATATTTTAAAACATCACATAAGTACAAATTATTTATAGGAGAAGTTTAGTTTTATCTTGTCAAGAAGCTACAATTAACACTGGAGACTTTTCCATCTCTGGTTTTTGTGTATGTGATTGTTATGTACGTGACGTATACACGTGACTGTGCAGACACACACACCCCACACACAGGCATGCAAAAGCTGGAAGAGGATGTCAAGTGTCTTCTACCACACTTCTGCCTTATTTTCTTGAGACAGGGCCTTTCTCTGGGCCTGGAGCTCATACCATTTTTGCTCAGACTGAGTGACCAGTGCGCCCCAGTCTAGTTGACCCTTTTCCCCTCAGTGCCAGGCACTGCAGACATAGGTCACCATGCCTTGCTTTTAATGGGAGTACCTGAGATTAAAGTCAGCCTCTCATGTCCTTCCCCTGAGTCTTCTCCCTATGCCCCTAGACTGTTCTGTTTAGTCTTGAACATATGAATACACAAAATGCCACCATATTAGTCATAGACATTTATGTAATGATATCCATGTATACAAAGACAGGGATTCATCAACTTGAAAAACAAAAGACCTTTATTTGAATGGTCCAGGAACTCACCCTGGCCAAAAAAAAAAAAAAAGTGTTCTTTCAGTGGTGGGAAATAGTGCTATGTTCTGTGAGCTAACAAATGTTTGTACTAGTTTAACTTTGGAGATGGTTTTCAGTATTTACATTGAGCTATCCCAGGTATTGTGAGAAAGATTAAGAAAGCTTAAATCTGGGCTGAAGAGATGGATTAGTGGTTAAGTCACTTGCCTGAGAAGCCTAAGGATCCAAGTTCAAGTCTTCAGATCCCATGTAAGCCAGACACACAAGGCGGCGCATGCATGTGGAATTCATTTGCAATGGCTAGAGGCCCTGGTGCACCCATTCGCTCCCTCCCCACTCTCTCGGTCTCTAATAAATAAAATAAAATAAAGGTTCGGGACATGCATGGTGTGGCCCATCAAGTGATTCCTTTTATTAAAAAAAGGAGGAGGAGGAGAGAGGGAGGGAGGGAGGAAGTTGTTAGTTAGTTTAAATCACCAGGCATGGTGGCACATGCCTTTAATCCCAGCACTGGGAAGATAGAGGTAGGAGGATCTCTGTGAGTTCAAAGCCACCCTGAGACTACAGACTGAATTCCAGGTCAGCCTGGGCTAGAGTGAAGCCCTACCTCGAAAAAAAAAAAAAAAAAAAAAAAAAAAAAAAAGGAAAGCTTAAATCATGTCATCCAGATTCCTAAACCCAGTTCAGCCTGTCAGCTACATAACTTTAAAACAATTCACTCTTTTTTTTTATTTAAGTTTATTTAATATTAGAATATATTCTAGAGAAAAGTAGACAATCAAAACAAAGCTTCTGTAATCATTGACTGTACCAGATGCATGTTGGTTTTCCATACTAGATTCGCTGGACTTTCTGTACTAGATTCATGTAGACTTTGTATTCTGTTTCCTGATTCCTGCAAGTGCAACCATTCCCAGCCATTTTGGCTATATCCTTTTATTTGACAGTACTGAGATGATAGTGTTTCAGATTTGAGAGTTGGACAAATGCTGGAATATTATAAAAACTTTCTAGGTTGAGTACACTTATTCTAAAAATTGATACTTGTAATATTCCAAAATCCAAAATCTTTTGAACAGTGACATGACAGGCAAAATCTTTCAGATTTTATATTTGGATTTTCACATTGTAAATGCTCAGTGTGTATTTTATATAAAGGTCACTGAGATCCTCGCTGACAACCCATTTAAATTTTGTTTTAATATCTATCCTTAATCCTCTATTCTGACATTTCCTATCTTATTTTCCTATTCAGAACACTTATTACCATGTTTCTTGCACACATCTTTCCAACATGCATCTTTACAAATATTTAGACTTCTACAACAACCATGTGACAGTGTGGGAACCATTAACATGGGAAAACATTGAACTTAGCTTGCCAAGTGGACAATGCAAGGACTGCTGACAGCAAGTTTCATTGCAGTCACTAGAAAGGATCATGTGTCTTTCCAGGAGCAGTTCATGTGCTATGAGATGAGATCCACATTAGAAAGTAGCAGGGCCTCCCTAGAACAGTAGCCCCACGTCGCATACAAGCCAGTACTTCTTTTAATCACTCTGCAGTCTATTATAGACATGACCACATTGAGACCTAAAGAATGGCATCCCCACAATGGATTTATGATGGACAGCTCTTTTATATTTCCTATCAGTCAAAATTCAATTGCCTAACCTGATGTCATTTTTTAACATACATAAAGTTACAGAATAAACAAGCAGGAAAGCTATGATTATCACATTTACAGTGAACCAAAGTTCACATTCTGATGTGGCAAATAAAAATTTCTGTGGATTATCTGCCACAACTATTTTTTATTACAAGTTTTTCATTTAATAATATATCACTAAGGTGGGAATGTGTCTATGTGTGTTTGTTTTATGTTAAACATTTATTAACAAATCCCCATAAAATGAGACTTAGTTGTTCCATCAATGAATATACATATATATTGATTTTTATAACTGAATATATCTCAGTTTTCTTTTCTGTAAGATGAGGTCAGTAGCAATACCTAACTAGCCAGACTTAAATCTTAGATGCTTAAATATTAGATACTGGTAAAACACTTCTAGTGCCTAGGTTATAACCAATTTTCAATATGTGCTGTTATCATTGACATTAGTGTATCAGAATATAAATGGACAAAATTTAAAACTCATTCACAAATACCTGAACCAAATATATTAGGTTCAATGTTAAAGTCACATTGAAATCTATATATTATCCACCTTTGCATTGGTTAGTTAAACTACTCAATCTAAAGTAATAATGCAATTTCTTCATAAAAGACATGCCTTCTAGGATGAGGTTTTTACATTTTAACCTAATAACTTATATTTAAAAGCCTTTCTGCTGGGTAGACTTATTCAATGTAGGATATTGGGTAATTTATAATCTCTAAAGTTATTTGAGACACTCAGGCTAAAAATGTAAATTAGGAAAGACTTAAAACATGATTGAATATATATGTGGTCCAAATTGCAAAACCAAGCAAACCACAGTCCATCTTCCAAAAGGCTCCAGAAGCTGCAGCCAACACTGCATTCCCCTTTGCAGTCCTGAACTTCATCCATGCAAACCACAGTCCATCATGCTGCAATTCTCAGAACTTCATGAAAACAGCCATATTCTAAATCCAGGGACAAAATAAACCATTGCCTTGAAAAGCAGGTTCCTTCTCCAGTCAACTCTTTCCAAAGAGTTTGCATTTCTAACAGTCTTTCCTCAGGCATCCTCTCCATGATTTCTGTATGGCCTCTGCAGTCTTTCCTTCCCCTTAGAAACCTCGTGGGCCAAGCCTCAAGTTCAGTACTATCTGCACTTAGCATTCTCAAACTCTCATCAGAATAGTCCATAAAACTTGGCTTACCACTCCAGAAGGCATCTTCAGTTGCAAGCACCAAGTCCATGCCCATTCCTCCAAAACAAAGGTTCCAAAAGACGAGTATCCACACGGTCAGGATGGCTCAGAATCACAGGGTTCTTAGATCCTACAACTGCCTATAGCATGCACCACATGTATAGGGAAATATCTATGTATGGAGGCTAATCAGTAATTCTTACCTTCTTGGAGACAAAAATATTTTTGTTATTATATATGTTAAACAGGATGTTCAAGGGATGAAGAGATGATTCAGTGGTTAAAGACACTTGCTTGCAAAACCTGATAGCCTGGGTTCAAATCCCCAGTACCCAGGTAAAAAAACCCCGTGCACAAAGTGGTGCAGTGTCTGGAATTTGTTTTCAGTAGCAAGAGGGTCTAACATGCCCATACTCTCTCCCTTTTTCCCTCTCTGTGCTTGCAAATAAAGTATTTTTTTTAAAGATATTCGTTTGTTAACACCTTTTAAAACTTCAAAAACGTACATGATTTAATATATGTTAAACTGATTATTGGGTAAATTATTCTAGAAAACCATGAATGTAATTATTTTCTTCACATTCAAGACATTTCAATTGCAAAAGTTTTTTTTTGTAAATTTGATCTCTACAGCTCAAACTCTTCTCTTTGTTTTGCTGTGTTTGCCTCATGAGATTTTTCAGATTGGTATTTTGTATATGACAAGCATATTATGTGCAGAAATCACAATAGATAGATCAGACACATGCACTGGCAAGAAAATGGATGACATCCACTCTACTTTAGAGTGAGTTTGCATTTTATCTCATACCTTTTGATATTTAAGGAACCCTGACAAGTGACACTATGCTACTGTCTTCATCTATCAGTAAACACACTTTTCATCACTGGGATTATATCAAAAAGTCACTGGTCAGCTAAACATATGCTTATTTAGTGTTGTAGTACTGTTCACAACATTTTGGATTTTTCCTGTTGTAATTACACTTCATTTTGCTTTCTTGATAACATTATTTTTTACTGCTTGAAATAATTGTTTCTCCCCAGCATTTACTTCCCAAAGAATCTTTGAGTTATAATTCCATTTCTTTTATTCAATAAGGTTTTTTTTTTTCTAATTCATTTACTTTTGTTTAGATCCTGTATGTTCAGAGGTCACCTTTAGAACAAAGCTCCTTATTTGGGAAAATTTTTACTTTATTCCCCCCCCTTTTTTTTTGGAAAGCATAACAGACTAGCCATTTTGTTATAAGCAACAGAGAGAGAATTAGTGCACCAGGGCCTCCAACCACTGTAATCAATCTCCAGATGCATGCACCACCTTATGCACATGTGCAACCTTGCACATGTGTCACCTTGTGCATCTGGCTTACATGGGATCTGGGGAGTCCAGCATAGGTCCTTAGGTTTAGCAGACAAGCACTTTAACCACTAAACCATTTCTCCAGCCCTTATCATTAGCTAGGGTCCTGATTTATTATTCAGGTCATTCTTTAAAAACAAACTTTTAAAAAAATATTTTATTTATTTATTAGAGAGAGAGAAAGAGGCAGAGAGTGACAGAGAGATAATGGGCATGACAGGGCTTCCAGCCACTGCAAATTAACTCCAAATGCATGCACCCCCTTGTGCATCTGGCTTACATAGGTCCTGGAGAGTTGAACTGGAATCCTTTGGTTTTGCAGCCAAATGCCTTAACCAAGTCATTTCTCCAAGCCCTGTTCAAGTTTTAATTAAATCCTGGTTCCCATGATCCTGCCACCTCAGATTCCTGAGTTCCTGGGTTATTGGTACACACCTCTAAACTAAGGAAACTCTATGCTTTTATTGTTGTCTTCTCTCCCTTCTCGATTTTCTCCCCCCTATGATTCTTTTACATTTTAATCTGTTACTCCTGGTGATGGTTTTAATAAGATGTGTTTTGAATATTTGGGGCCTAGTTTTTGGCAATTTGAGATGTGCCACTGGGGTCAGGCATTAAGGTTTATTAGCCCTCCAAGCCCAAGACTGGATTGGAGACAGATTGGAAACAAGATCATGCACATACTACACTTTCCCTGCCATGATGAAACTTCCCTTTGAAACATAATGTGAAATCAATCTTTACCTCCCCTCAGATGCTTCTAGTCAATTGTTTATCCCAGTAACGAGAAGCTAAGTACATTACTCCTGTACATCCAGTTTAGGATTATAAGAGAGTTGCTTAAAAGAACATTTCATTTTCCTAAACTTATTTCTGATTTTGACATTACTTCTATGACTATATAATCTTTTCTGCTACCTAATTCATAAATAGATGTCTTTTCATATGTCTATTGTTCAATCTCATTTATTATGTTCATGAGCTTCAACTTACATGACTCTGATTGCTTGTCAAAGCATCTATAATTTATTTCTATTTTCAGAAGTTTTTCTTTCAGTACATTGCAGCCAGTATTCTATCTGTTAAGTATATTGCTTGATTTTTTAAATTCTATTTTCACTTCCATTTATTTATCCTTAAGTGAGCAATGTCTCCTCAAACTTATGATAAGGGAAGGGATTTTTCCATGCTGGAGTTTTTCACACCCATTTCATGGTGAAATATGCTGGTTTGAAAGAGTAAGGAGTCACCTTATTAGGAATAGTGTATTTTATCTTTGAGTAGCCCAGATAAGACTCCATTCTATTCTCTTCTCCTCTCCTCTCTTCTCTTCCTAGAAAAAGGCTTGCATTAGCCTTCTCTCACAACACCTTTTTTTTTTTTTTTTTTGACTGAATCCCACATAGTCCAGATAAGCCTCAGACATTTTTATATAGTTGAGGCTGTCCTTGCATTTCTCATCCTCTTCGGTGCTAAGATTTTAGGTGTACAGCACCATGTCTGTCATCCTATAATACTTTTAATTCCTATTGCTTTTCTACTGTTCATGTCACATCTCTGAATACAAAATTAAAGTTCCAACACATTTCAAATCTGGTGGCTATATTAGGAGGATAATTTATACTGGCTCATGGTATGAAAGATCTCAGTCCATATTCCTGGGCTCTGTTGTTTTTGAACCCATGGTGAGGCACATAAGAGTGGCAGGCCCAAATAGCAGTCACCTCATGGAATACAAGAAGGACAGAAAAGACAGAGAGGAAAAGGCAGAATACAAGATATACCCTTGCAACAGATTCCCCAAGAGACAACTACCTCAAACTAGGCTCTACTTCCTTTCATTTCCACCACCATCACCTGTTAAAGCTAACAAATTAAGAATCTATCCATAATTAATCTGTTCATGATTTTAGAGCCATCATCAACCAATCACTTCCCCAAAAGCCTATCAGCAAGCAACTATTACCCAAACTCATGAACTGGTATGGAACATTTTATATTCTTCATCACAGTGGTATTGCTATCTTGAGATGTGTCCCAAAAAAGCATCAATGAGGCTGCCTGAGACTGCCCTAGAAAGTGCCTTCTACTGTGGAGAATTAGGTATTTTGAACCATCCACTTGGAAGAACAGTGCCTACAGAGGTAGTCTCCCTCTGATTGTTTAAGACATCCATTGGCTAATTATTCCATTAAATTATGTGTCTGTTGGTGTCTCTGCCTGTCTATATAAATGTGATATCTTTTCCATCACACTTATAGCACAGTTCCTCAGAGTATCACATACTTATGGGTATAAGAAATTCTACTAAGAATTTGTTATGTATTCGATAAGGACTTTTTTTAATGTTTTCATCTATGTGAGAAGGAAAAATCTGAGTCTTCAGATGTGTGATGTCTTAACCAGAAGGCCCTACTATTTCTATACTGTTGCAAATCTTCTAGGAAGCTCACCAAGATAGTGAAAAGTCTTATGTTAATTTTCCCCCAAATTATCACTATTTTAAAATATATTTTTCTTCCATGTAGTCACTTCTCTGATGTAAACATTTAGGAAATTTTATATTTAAGACCTTTAACTGAAATAGGGAAATTATCAGGCACTTAGTCCAAATCAACATTTTAGGACATGTACTATTGAAGAAAAGCCTCTAATATGAACTTCTGGCACAAATGAAATTGAAAATAAACTATTCCTGAAATCTTCTTCTGAGCAATTTATATTAACACACATATATGCATAATAATGAACATATCATATTACATTATATGTTATATATATATTATGAAGTCATGTGTAAACATAGAACATGTAATATACATTGAGCTTAATATATTACAAACAGAATTTGTTTTCAAGTAGACTTATTTGAGCATTCAGTAAATGTTTACAATATGAATGTTTGACAGAAAGTAAATTGCATGAAAAATCAATACCAAAATCTTCCGGATGGGCAAGGATAATTCATGTTAGAATACTATTTTAAAGTTCACTTGTTGAAAAGAAATAAGATTCAGAACACAAAGGAAGAAGATACAGGGCTGATCTCTTATAGGAATAAGAATTGACAGAGCTAACATCAGGGTATTTCCATGCACAGTTATGTGTTGCATAGCAACATTTCAGATTAATGTCCCTCTATGGATAAGGATGGGGTTGTTACTTAATGGCATCTTAGCCCTCTTAAATATACCTGTGCAAATAAACTCCATAATGTTTTCCCAGTGAAAGTATAGTTGCATTCTCAGAACAAATTCTTATTGTTAAGTGACAAGGGGCTTTGGTGGTTGCTTTAATGATGGGCAGCATCTCTTCAATCTGCATAAAGCCAAGTCAAACACAATGATGATTATATATCAGAAGACAGATACAATGACTGGAATATTCAAATCAACTTCCTTTGTTCAACCCAAAATTTACATCTCAAAAGTATCCCAAAACAAACCCAATCAACCATGTTTTGCTCAACAGAAAACTGAGATGGGAATAAATGATGCAAAATACCTTCATAAAGAGCACACACTGAATACAAAGAGATTTGAGGAAGGCCCTCCTGTGGATGCAGGAGTTGAAGTCTTCAACGACTTCTATGAAGAAAAAGGTTTAGATCACTCTTTTGTCAGGGAGAATATGTTTGCCAAACACAGAGAAATCTGAGCATCAATTTCTTAGGAAATATCCTCATAGATTAAATATAATCTGATAACCATTCTTAAACAAAGGATGTGTCAGTGAGTTGAAATTTTATGAAATTTTATGCATCTTCTAAAATAAAAGCAGGTTTCTGTCTGAAATAAATTAAAATTACATATATCTATCCAACTTGGGTGCCCAGAAGAAAGCAACCACATAGACCCTTATCAAGGCAAGATAAATATATTGAGTATACAAATCACAGATTTCTTAATTATGTTAACCTAGAACACTGGAGTCATATCATTTGCTATTACTTTTAATATAAAATAATAAATCAATAATGATCAGTAAACATCTCAAGCACATAAAAGAGAAATAATTATTTGAATTTGTTTAATCGTAGAATTAAGGTAGCAGTGAAATGAAATGACAGGAGAGCATGAATTTTTAACAATTTCAATGTATGTATGCATGTGATTTTTTTTAATATTATTTATTTGCAAGAAGAGAGACAGAATGAGTGTACCAGAGTCTCTAGCCACTCCAGACACATATGCCACCTTGTGCATACAGCTTCAAGTGGCTACTGGGGAACTGAACCCTAGTTGTTTGGCTTTGCAGGCAAGTACCTTAACTACTAAGCTCTCTCTCCAGCCCTGGATGTGTTTTGACTATTAAAATTTTAAAATATTTTATTTATTTCATTTTGAGAAAGGGGCAGAGAGAAAAAGAGAGAGCAAGTGAGTAGGGCCTCTAGCCACTGCTAGCCAACTCCACACACATGTGCCACCTTGGGTACTGGGGAATTGAACCTGGGTCCCTAGGCTTCACAAGCGAGCACCTTAACCACTGAGCCATCTCTCAAGCCCTTGACTAATAATTTTTATAAAACAGTCTTAGGCTCATGAAAAAACAACTAAGTAGAAAACATACAGAAGTTCCACTCCCCTTCTGTTCCTGCACATTCACAATTTCCCCACTGACATCATCCTATACCACAGTGGTGCATTGTTTCCCTGGTGTGTTTATACTGACACATATAGTTGGGATCAAATAATATATACCATTTCAGGCTGGCTGATTTTACTTAACAATAAATATTTGGAGGTCTTCATGTCTTTTACTGGCAACATGAGGTGCTGTGTAAAAGAAGCTGCAGTGAACGTGAATAGAAATTCACTTATAGAGTAAGCAGTTACAAGGAAGGAAGGAGGATTGATGGTTCTGTGAATGGTCCTCAGTCTTGTGGTTAGCCTGAGCCTCCAAGAACTTGTCAGCCTCTCACTTCCTATGTACAAGAATGATTTGAGGTGGGTTCAACTGGGGATGTCCTTCCTCAAGTTAGTTAGGCTTTACTCCAACCTGAGATTAGTATATATTTAGAAATTATTGAACACCGGCATTGTAAAGAACAGGATGTTCGGCTGTCTTTCAAAATGACTCCTCTTCCCCTACCTCTGCCTGCATCTGGAGAAGTTGTCTCTAATATTCACTGTAAGGCTTGGGAAGGGTTTCTATAAGCCAAATTCCCATAAGTGTGTGAATGTGGCATCATGACTAAGTCCCCTGGACTTAATGTCTCTCAGGACTGGATTGTCCACAATTATGCTCTGTAAAGTTGTCAATTACAATTTGGGTTTTTCTACTATGGTATTCTATGGTATGGTGTTCTTACTCAGGAAAGTTTTGTTTATTTGAATTTACATGTGTTTCTCTGCAGTTCCAGGAGCAGCACTTTGCCATTGATGTGATTTCTTGGTAGACTCAAGAATACTTGCTATTTTCCATGTGGTTAATCTTTTACCTTGATATAATGGAGTAATGACTTTGCATAGTTTACATGCAAACAAACATTTTTCAATACACAAACACCAAAGCCAAAGATAAGGTCAAGGCCTACAAATGCACTATTTTTAAGCATACAAGTTTTATTCATGCTTTGATACATGAAACACATGTCTATAGATCACGTTAGCTGGTTCTAATTTGGACACATTCTCAATCCTTAAGTATCTCATTTTAATTTATTAATTTAATTTAACTGTTTCCACATGTTTTACAGAATGTGAGGTGGACTGGAGATTGAATAAACCTAAGGAGAATAGACTTATAACCTCTAAAGCAGCTAGGCAGGACTGTTAATAACATCATTGTTACACATAAGATGGAATTCTTTCTATAACTGTATAATATGCACAGACCTTGTAATTTTGTAGCATTTTGTAGACAAGAGGAGGAAATATATGAGACACTAGTATGAAACAAATCTTGGAAGGAAATCTATGGCAAGTATTTCAGTGGACTATGTATAACCACATTATCAATACAGAATTCTATATCTACTCCAAATAAGATAGTGGGGCTGGAGAAATGGCTTAGTGGTTAAGTCACTTGCCTGCAAAGCTTAAGGACCCAGGTTCAATTCACCAGGACCTATATAAGCCAGATGCACAAGATGGTGCATGTGTCTGGAGTTGCAATGGCTGAAGGCTCTGGTGTACCTATTCTCAACACCCCCCATAAATAAATAAATGAACAAATAAGGATAATGTTCAACTTCTGCATCTAGAAATCATCTGTGATCTTGAATATGCTCTTTAACCTAATATCACTCAGCTTCCTCGTTTGTAAATGATTATAATGCTACCTCATAAAATTGTATAAAGAATTAAATAATGTGTATATAAGATGAATAACATAATTAATTTTACAAAATGGGACTCTGATAGCAATAGAAGAAAGAAGAATAAACATGGTGGCTCAAGTAACAGCATTGTTTCAGCTCGTATGACTGAAAAGTGGACACAGGTTTGTGTATAACTTATTAGGAACTGTATCTTCTCCATTGTTTCTCAGGTTCACATTCTTATACCAGGATAGGCTCTCACATTCCTGGGGATAAAATGGGAGCAACTATTGCTCATATTTTTCAGTAAGGAAAACACAACTGTCCACTTTTTTTTCTGAGATCCCAAAATGTCCATTAGCTCATCTTAATTTTTTTATTCCCTATCACAATATCAGTTAATTCATAAAAACACTTTACCATTAGATGATTGGTTTCCTAGTACTCCCTTCATGACTATTCAGAGGTGGAATCCACCATATTGCCCTCATTATTTTTTAAGTTATTTTTTATTTTTTATTTTTAGAGAGACACACAGAGACAGGGAGAGGGAGACAGATAGAGAATGGGCGTGCCAGCAGTCTGTCAGCTGCTGTGAACAAAATCCAGATGTATGAACAGAAACAATGCTTTACTTGGCAACCATGTTTATTCTTCTTTCTTCTATTGCTATCAGAGTCCCATTTTGTAAAATTAATTTTGCATCTTATATACACATTGTTTAAACGTACAATTTTATGGGACCTGGATAATCATTTTGGAACTGGGTTCTTAGGCTTAGCAGGCAGGTGCCTTAACCACTAAGCCATCTCTCCAGCCCTGCCCTCATTATTGATGGACCTATGGTGGAAGTTAGATGGGCCACTTCAAGAACAGGGGAAAGGATTGTTAACATGTTAAGGAGATAATGGAATTTTAATTATTTTGCTTTGTAGAAAATAAAGAAAAAGACATGTGCAATTTAAACAATAAGTATATAGAGAGACAAACACTGGAACTGCAGGCTTTAATGGCACCAGGGACTCTTATAATAAATAAAATATTGTAACAAACTTGTTAATTTTACTTTTCCATCCTGTTCCTCTACTAACAATGATGGGGAATGCCTTGATCTTCATTATGTATAGGAGCCAACCTCAGGGCCCCATCATAGTCCCTCAACTCCAAATCTTCAAAACCCTGTACAATGATAAAACTTTGTTTTTATTTTTCAAAACCAGTTTAATTTATTAACACCTGCTTCACTGGTCTTAATATTTTTTCTCTATGTTCTAACTTCTGCAGTACTTGTATTATCTTTCTAAGCTCTTTATGTAACTTTTGTGCTTTTATCTTTTAATATTGCCAGTATTTAATGATTTATAAATCTCCACTCCCATCTTAAATCTTTCTGTTTCCAGACTTATAGTTTCAATCCAAAATGTTTTACAGACAACTTATGTTCAGCATGACTAGTACTCAATTTTTCCCCACCCCAAACCTATTCTTTCCAAGTAACAACAATCATCATAATGCATTCTGTTTCATTTCTTTATTCTTTCTTTCTTCCTTTCAGCTCCCCTATTCTCATATGTGTTTTCAACAATTTTAATTTAGAAAAGTTTCTCCAAGTTCCTATCTCTATGGCTGTAGTGATTGCCTTAGTTCAGGCTCTTATGAATGCAATTTGCAATACATCATTTATTCAAAATCAGTTTTCCCTCAAAGGCTATTTTCTAGGCA
Organism: Orientallactaga sibirica; assembly: GCA_036365145.1. NCBI lineage: Eukaryota > Metazoa > Chordata > Mammalia > Rodentia > Dipodidae > Orientallactaga > Orientallactaga sibirica. The sequence continues at coordinate 9,955,766 of JAEOAD010000060.1, read as the reverse complement.
CTGCTCATTGGTAGCTATAGTAATGATCTTAAAACTGCTTAACTGAGGGGAAATCATTATGTAACTGTTCATATAATGATTTAAAGAAAAATAAAGTTAGTGATATGGAAAGAAGGCTCAATGGAAGAATTAGTTGCTGTACAAGCCTGTGTTCTGAGTTCAGAACCACAGACAACATGAAAAAGTCAGAAGCAATGACACGTTTCTATGACCCCCACAAGCTTACATGCAAGTTAGGAGGCAGAGATGGGAATTTCCCAGAAGGCTGAAAACCAGCTAACCTAGAGAATGCATCTGTGACCAAGTGAGTAAGAGATCCTATCTTCAATGAGCTAGAAGGTGAGGACTGATATGCAAAAGTTGTTCCCTGACTTCCACCCACTTGCTGTGACAGATGTGCACACTCATACACAGATACACACACACCTAAAATGTACATTTGCACACACACACCCTGAAAAGATTTTTTAAAATCAAAATTAAATAAAGTAGGAAATGAGTATAAATATTTGATAGTATGGTCCATCATATAAACAAGATGTTCAGAGTTGATTTATATAGTGTAGAAATATTTAAGCAGAGAACCATGGTGTTGAAGTATAAAAGCTGCCTTTCTTCTCTAATTGGTTTCCTCTGATCTGTCACTCCCTCTTCAGCTTTCTCTTCCATGCAACACAAGGGTTAATGCTCCTAAGGGTGAGTCAGTCATGCAGCATTTCTGTTTATAAAGTTCTACAGCTTGGGAGGCAGAAGTAGGAAGAGCGCCATGAGTTCAAAGCCAGCCTAAGACTACATAGTGAGTTCTAGGTCTGCCTGGGCTAGAGGGAGACCCCACCTGGGGGGGGGGAGTTTTATCAGTCCTTTTCCCTCTGATTCTTCTGTTCCTCCCTCCCTATTAGACTGTTCTGTGTTATCTCAGCTTCACACCTGCCTGAAAGCCTTGTACCCCCGAGTATCTTTACACTATCTGCATTTGGGTTCTGCAAGATTTTCTCCTATCAACCTACTAAACTCCTTAACATTAAGGCACCATTCCAGATATCACATCCTCTGATCATTGTTCTGTAACTTCTGATGGTAACAATAGCCACATTGTCCTTATTCCTGCCTTGGCCTGGATTGGAGTTTCTCATCTTTTATCTCAGTTCACCTTTAGGGCAACAAATGCTTTGCATTGTTCTAAACATATAGCACAGGGTACATGTAGACAGCTGACACGTTTGTAGGCTAATTTAATTAACCTGAAATAAGGGAAGAAAACTAGAGATCATTGACTGTGTGGTCTCTCTCTGCAGCCCAGGCGCCTTGTAACTCCGTATGTGGCCCAGACTGGATTTAACTAATGATCCTCCTTTCTTCAGCATTTCTAGTGCTGAAATTATAGGGGTGCATGGCCAACAAGTCACAAATCTGTGGCTTGTATGAAAATTTCATTAAAGAAAATTGCATTCTATATGCAAGTGTATTCCTCTGCAATTTTAGTTTCTGTTCTTCATATCTCACTCATCTTTTATTTTAGTCTCTCTCAGTGTGTGCATGTGTCTGTGTGTGCATGTGCCTGTGTGTGTAAGCCATAAGTGGTCAGGTACTCATAGGACCTTAAAGGAAAGGCATATTCACATGTTTGAGAGGTGAGAATAGTCCATAAACATATGAAAAGGGGATCTTAAGCTCAGCAGTTTCCTGTGGCCACAATTCTCTAGAGGATGAATGAAATGAAATATATCTAAAGAGCTCATTTCTGTTTCTATGACAGTAATACATTTCTCATGTCATCCAGTTCTGTGATGGGCAGTAAAGCATATGGAAGTACTATGACAAGGACTTACTTGGCATTTTTAATACCATTTCCTTATTACTGCATTATGTAAAACTAAGGTAAATTCATATTATCAAATATCATCCTTTCCAGTATCTCTAAGTCAAGGTCTGACTTTCATCACTGGCAGAATAGAATGGATTTAGATAGGTTCAGTTAAAGGATCATCACCCTGTTCACAAAGAAACAAGAGCTGGGATTGAATTCAGGTATCTGCATTATATTTTGGAATTATAGATTGCTCATGTCCACTGAGTAAGCATCTAAGTGATATGAGCTTAAGAAATAATATGGGGGCTGGGGAGATTGCTTAGTGGTTAAGGTGCTTGCCTGCGAAGCCCAAGGACCCATGTTCAAATCTCCAAATCCCACGTTACCAAGATGCACAAAGGTAAGGCAAGCAGCAGCTCACACATGCCCACTGGGTGACACAAGCATCTGGAGTTTGATTGCAGTGGCTAAGACCTGGTGCGCCAATTCTCTCTTCTCTCCTCTCCCTCTCTCTCAAATTAAAAAATAAAATAAAGAAATATGGGTTTTCTATGAAATATATATATATATATATATATATATATATATATATATATATATCTCACAGGAATATTTAATTTTTATGAGCTTCTCATGAATTTGAACTTAGCTGATTTATATATAACTGCTAAGGACCCAGGTTTTCCAGATATGCAATCTGAGATTATTTTTTCTTTTTTAGGATAAACTATAAATTTCACTTAGTTTGCTAATTTTTCTGTAAACAAAGACATCTCAAGCATTATAGTTTAATAGAAAACTTAAGAGAAGAATCTGTAGCATAGTTGCAGGTGATAGTGACAAAGTAAGATTTTAGAAACATTCTGCAGGGGTGATTTGAATATGACAATCATCCTAAAGAAAAAAATGACCTATTTTCTCTGTTATGCTTGAATAAATATTATACATATATTATAGATAAATGATGTATTGAAGGAGAGAGAGAAAGAGAGAGAAACAGACAGACCTATACACCCTAGGTATATTTAAATCCACTTTAGGTGGTTAAAACTAATTTAACAGGTAGCCTTCCCTTCAAATTTGTAAAAATGCTAAAAATAAAGTTTGTCATCGAATTTTAAAAAGCCTTTACTTAACATGTGATATCTGATATAAGTACATATACCTCATCAAAAAACCTTTTCAAGGGCTGGAGAGATGGCTTAGTGGTTAAGGTGCCTGCCTGCTAGGCCTAAAGAACCCAGTTCCAATCTCCAGGTCCCACGTTTAGCCAGATGCAGTGACTCAAGGGCGCAATGCTGCATTTGACCACAAGGGGGCGCATGCATCTAGATTTCGTTCACAGCAGCTGAGAGACTGCTGGCATGCTCATCTCTATCTGTCTCCCTCTCCCTCCCTCCCCCTCTCTCTCTCCCTCCCCCTCTCTCTCTCCCTCCCCCTCTCTCTCTCCCTCCCCCTCTCTCTCTCCCTCCCCCTCTCTCTCTCTCTCTCTCTCTCTCTGTCTCTTTCCAAAAAAAAAATATATATATATATGTTTGGGGGGGCAGTTTCAATGATGAGTTGATTTTCAAAACAGCAACTCTGAAACACAACTATAACAAAAATTAACTATTTTTATATAAATGAACCCAACAGAATGTAGTAAATTCCTCCCACAATGGCTAAGGTACTACAGCTTTTTTAATTTAATTTATTTAGCTTCCAACTTTCCAACTGAAATCTTGTCCAAGTTTTCTTGGAGCACATTACAAACAAACATGCTTGAACCTTACAACTGAATAAATGCCTTTAAGGTCTTGCTGTGTTAAGATAATTGGCATCTCTAGTAATAGTAAGTGGTGGGTACCAAAAATGAGCTATACTTTGTGTAGTAGACAGTTTCAGGTTGGCTGAGATGAACTTCCAGACAAGGCAGTTATGGAGGAAGGGATTTATTATAGTTTACAGATTCAGGGGAAGTCCCATAATGGCAAAAGAAGCTGGTCTTCTCTTACAGGACCGGACAAGAAAGAAGCCACAAGCCAAAGCCACACCAGCACAGCATACCTCAGGAACTCCAACTAGGCACACTTTGCATATCTTTAGACTGAAATCCTAAACCCATCACCACACCTTAAGATCTGCCCAGTGACATTACCTCCAGCCAGGTGGCTGCTGATGCAAACTATAAACTAATAAAACACTGTATATATTGGGGGCCATCTATTCAAACTACCACACTTTGTGATGGTCCATATACACTAAGCATAAGAAAGATAGCTAAGGAGGGAGGGTTTTCTATGAGTAACCTTCCCAAGGCCAGCAAAACCCTGTGGGACTACTAAGTCATCTATAAAAGTCCCTGGAGTATTAAGAGCTGAATCACTTGTTTTCCTTTAACTAGAGCTAATTTTATTCTAAGCACGAGAATTGAGATGTCTAAAGTTTTGTGCAAAAGAGATATCAATTCAAGCATTATTTCTGTATAAAGATCACTTTATCCTCATGCATTCCTGAGAGAAAATAATTGGAGACACCGATTAGATATATGATTGGTCCTACTACACACTTCCCATTGTTTTCCTAGTGTAGTTAATCTTTTCTTTATAATTTGAGCTGTTTAAATCAGACCTTACTTTAAAACTGAATTCAGATAAAGAAATATTTTAATCCCTCCTGGCTCACTTTACTGAATATGATTTCCAAAAAATGAAATTTTAATCACACTAAAGCCTGAATGATTAATTATTTTTAAGGAAGAAGTATTAAGTAGAATAAGCTGTAATATTAATATTATGTAAGATTAAATACTTATTTCTAAAATGTATCCCATTACTTCATAATATATTATCTTCTCCCATTCCATGCTTTGTTTTTCTAACAGTTTAATATTCTATTATACCAGCTAAGTCATTGAACAGCCAATAATATTCCTTCTAAACTTATCTCTGAATCAATTACTACTATTTTATCATGCAAAAGATGTCTTAGATTATCCAAATTCACATAATTTACTCCTATGAAAAGTTCTACTTTAAGTTATAGGATAATATTAAAATATAGACACAGGCACAGTAACAAAGGAATATGACTGCCTGACTACCAGGAATGGAAGTACTGATAGATAAGATATTGCAAATACGCAAAGTTACCAAATGGGCTGGAGAGATGGCTTAGTGTCTAAGGCACTTGCTGGCAAAGCCAAAGGGCCCAGGTTCAATTCTCCACTACCCAGGTAAAGCCAGATGCACAATGTGGCACATGCATATGGAGTCTATTTGCAGTGGCTAGAGGCCCTAGCATGCCCATTCTCATTCTCTCTCACAAATAAATATTTTTATAAAAGTTACCATAGGGTAGAGAAATGGCTTAGCAGTTAAGGCACTTGCCTGCACAGCCAAAGGACTAAAGTTCAGTTCCCCAGGACCCACATAAGCCAGATGTACATGGAGGCGCATGCATCTGGAGTTTATTTGCAGTGGCTGGAGGCCCTGGTATGCCCATTCTTTATCTGCCTTTCTCTCTGTCTGTATCATAAATAAATAAATAAATAAATAAATAAATAAATAAATAAATATTTTAAAAATAAAATTACCATGTGACCATGGCATTGATTTTCTAATTTTCTCTAATTGCCTCTGAAATAAAAATAGCATTCACTATTACAATCTGGATAAATGAAGCCATGATCCAAGAGAGGGAATAAGGATTGTGTGAGGTGTCATCAGTAGTGATTCTCCATGGCCATTCCTTCTGATAAACAGAAATTTTGATCATCTGTCTAAATTTGGTCTAAATTTGTATGGCTATCAATAGAAGTTGGTCACAAGTGTTTGTTTTTTATATAAAGTGGATTCTCTCTGAATCTATTCTCTTTCTACCATAACACTTTCCTTATCCTATTTTTAGTTTCATATTAAAATCTCAAGTATTTTAATATTTACATACCACTTAGTGTCCTTAAATCCAACAGTTCTATAGCTTTTATTCTAGATCCCCATAACTACATAATACCTGTCTTTTAAAAAATATTTTGAGTCAGAAAAAAATACAAAAATCCTGTGAAGTGATTCAGTTTGGACTTTAGGAAAGTTTCCATTATTGAAAATGTTTTGCATACTTAAACAGAATATTAAATTCATATAATATTCTAAGTGCCCTAGTCCCTACAAACTAACTTTGCTTTTCTGCATAAATACTTAAAATCTACTCACTTCATTTATAGACTTAATTAAGATGCCATTCACATTGTGTTTACTATGTATTATAGGAAGTAATGTCTTTGGGCAATTTTTTGTTTACTAGTTATTATTAATAACTAAAATAAAAATAACATTTGCTCCTTTCTGGCAGCAACAAAAACACAGCAATTCTTGGGCATAACCTAGACATAAAGATACTGAATAGTGAAAAGATAGTCAATACTCCAAATTCCTAATAAATTCAGTGTAGATGTAAGAGCATTCCTAAAAAACTAGAACAGTTACAATTTACCAAGACTGTTTCAACAGTACAACAGTTAAAGTCACCTAAGTTGTAAAATGACAATGTATGGCATCTCTTTAATTAGAGTTTAAATCTGCTCTTGATGCAGCAATAAACTGGAAAGTACCAGGTTATATATGCTCTTTTGAAAGGCAATAATTGTACATAATACCCATGGCCCTTTCCAACTCAAAATCTGACTCTTGGCTGCTGCTGCTGAAATGTAATGTTTCATTTTAATGAAAAATGCAATATTGTGCTAAGATAAGGTCATCACCTGTTAAGTGTAATGTAATTTCTGTAATAAAATTAATTTTATAGCCTGCATAAAAGATTTTATGTAGGTTAAATGCTGCTAATTACTAGCTAAATTTTGTTCCTTAGGATGCATAAATGAAGCACTTCTACCTTCCATAAAAATGACTAAGTATAAAACATCAGTTGGTGGGGATGGAGAGATGGCTTACTGGTTAAGGCACTTGCCTATGTAGCCTAAGGACCCAAGTTTGATTCCCCAGTACCCACATAATGCACAAGGTGGCACATGCATCCAGAGTTCATTTTCAGTGGATAGAAGCCCTGATACACCCATTCTCTCTCTCTCTCCCTCTTTATCTCTGTCTCAAATGAAAAATAGGATATGTAGAAAAATATTTTTAAAAATCAGTTGTATTCCTTGTGATTGCCAGTTTTATGTCAGGTCAAAGTGCCAGCTGTAGACATCTATGACTAACATGGACTTCCTATATCACTAGGACAAAGTATATACTATCTAATGTGTCACAGAAAACAGCTATGCTCTCTGCTATAGACTATTTGGAGATAGTCTTTCAAGTGAAAATATCTATGTGTAAAGTTTGACTTACATAGCGCAAATTAATTATACAATGATCCAAAAAAGCGAATGATAGTTAAACCAAGTCAAACCATTCCTATAAACATTGGGAAAACATCTCCATGTTGGACAATTATAAACACAGGAAGTAAAAACATTGTTGGTCAAATGTTCTTTGTGAAATTTTCAAGGAAAAGTGTCTTAATAGTGTTTCCTAAGTCTATATACGTGTAAAATTTTGGAACTGGGGAGCTTTCAGTTGGAGTCCTCAACTCTTCTGCCAGTTATATAGATCCAAGTCAACTCACTCTATTTTTTTTTTGCTTTATCATTTGTGCTATGAATAATAAAATGAGTATATCATAACATTATCATTCTTAAGCATAACAACTGCAAATTTCCCAGAACTAAGCCTTTTATGTATGTGAAATGATTACGGTTCTCTTGATTTTACTCCCCTTCTAGGAATCACGGGTAAACATAGAAAAGCAATGTTGTCAGATTTTACATTTACATTTTATTTGTCTATATCATATGGATAATGTGGACAATCACTCATGTAAGGAAGTGGTAAAAATGAAAGTACGAAATTTGCAAGGAAATGGATGGATCTGAAAAGGATTTTAAGTGAGGTAACCCAGGCTCAGAAAGCCAAATGTCACATGTTCTCTCTCATATGTGGATCCTAACTACGAATGTTTAGACTTGTGTGTGAACTGGAACCAAAAAATGGTAGCAGAGGCCAGTAAGCTAGAAAAAGGGTATAAGGGATGGAGGAGAGGGAAGGACTTTAGGGGATGATATTGTATATATGTAAGTAGAGGAACAGATTACAGGGAGTGGAATAGCCTAAGTGAGGCCAGGGGAAAAGATTAAGAGAAGGATGGAGGGAAGGTCAAGCAAAATTCAAGATAGTTGGGCTGGACAGATGGCTTAGCGGTTAAGGCGTCTGCCTCCTAAGCCTAAGAACACTGGTTCCAATCTCCAGGTCCCACATTTAGCCAGATGCAAAGTGACGCAAGGGCGCAATGCCGCACTTGACCACAAGGGGGCGCACACATCTGGATTTCGTTCGCAGCAGCTGAGACACTGCTGGCACGCCCAACTCTGTCTTCCTCTCCCTCTCTCTCTGTCTCTCTGTGTCTCTCTCCAAAAAAATAATAATAAAAATTCATATGAAAATTCATATGAAAATTCATATGGAAAATTTCATATGAAAGCCTACTTTTTAAGATAATGGCACATCCAGAAGCCATAGATTGCTACTAGAAAATTTTCACTGTCAGGAATGGGATACCTTCCAGTGAGTTGTTGGCCAAGGGAGGTCCCTGTTGCCTCCAAAACATTACAGGCTACTGCCAAGGCCCTTGGTTTCCCTTGAGAAACAGATGGTAAGACCCTATCGCTGAAGACTTCATGCCTGGGCAGCAAGGTCACTGAGAAATCAAGCTGGGGCTGAGCTGAAAACCTTCTCCCTGTAGACAAACCAACTGAAAGCTGGAAAAATCTGTGCTGCATGCAGCTCTATAGGAGACAGAAGTCATCAACGGTGAAAACAGTGGACACTGGAAACTTCAAGTTTGGGAGACAGGCCAAGTGACCAAACAGGTGCAATAGTGGCATGTCTGCTCTAGGGGAGATCAACTGCTCTCTAATTGGACTGGAGGTCCACTCTATGAGAAGGAATACATGCCTGGTACTGAAAACCTAATCAAAAGCCTATGGTAGGGGAGGCCATTGACCCTTAGGGGTATAGAGCCTGCTCTTGTCTGGCTAAATACATATATTATTCTTACCAAACTGTCGTGAAAGTACTACACTAAATATTCATGTTTATATATTAATGCTACTCTCACTTTTGGTTAGAGAAGCTTCTCTTTTCAGACAGGCAGTCACCACTGGGATGACCCAAAAGGCAACAGTGCTGAGAAGAAGGGATGGAGGAGTGTCCAGCACTGAAACATCTCTGTCACACCCTCCAAGGCTCAGAGTCCAGTGCGGAAGAGGGGGCGGATAGAATGGAAGAGCCAAAGGAAGGGTACGACTCCTTACAATGCAACTGTCCAGACAGAAATTGGCCTCAATATCCATGACCTCACAGTGCCAAGCAATACCTTCACAAGACCCTCATAACAGGAGAAAAAGATGATGACATCAAATTAAAAGAGAGACTAATGGAGAGAGGGAGGGGATATGATGGAGAATGGAGTTGTGGAGGGCAAAGCAGGGGAGGGGAAGGAATTACCATGGTTTATTGTGTGTAAGTATAGATGCTAATAAAAATTTTAATCAGACTGCTAACAGGCCTGGTATGGCTCAGGGAAACTTGTGGAAGAGGGGGTACAAAGATTTTAAGAACCTCAGGGTGGGTAGATTATCCTGAGGCACAGTACCTCCACAGAGAATGACTAAGGCTTTCATGACCCCACAGTGAATACCAACAACCCCACTGAGGAGGGCCTTCAGGGAAAAGGGGTACGGGGGTGAGGATATTTAAAGTTAAACCTTTTATGAAAATAATTTTTAAATTAAAAAAGAAAGAAGGAAATGTAAAAGGTTTGTCCAGCTGTGGTGGCACACGCCAGTAGGATATTGAAGAGGCAGAGGCAGGAGGATCAGGACTTCAAGGCCAGCCTGGGCTATACATTGGGGCTAGAGAGATGGCTTAGCAGTTAAAGCACTTGCCTGCAAAGCCAAAGGACCCAGGTTTGATTCCCCAGTACCCACATAAGCCAGATGCACAAAGGGGCACATGTGTCTGGAGTTTATTTGTAGTGGCTAGAGGCCCTGGTGCACCCATTCTCTCTCTGTCTCCTCACTCTTGCTCTCTCGCTCTCTCTCTCTCTCTCTCTCTCTCTCTCACTACTTACAAATAAAAAAATAAAATAGGTTTGACTGAGGATGTGGCTCAGAGGTTAAGAGTGCTTGCTATTGAAATCCATGATATCCTCTCTGACCAGACTGCCAAGTTTGATTCCTCAGACCACACGTTACCAAAAACAAACAAACAAGAAAATGCTGAGCCTAACTGCGCATGTGGACAAAGCCAGTTTGCAAGGGTAGAAGAGTATCACAGTGGCTTTTTGATGGACATCAGCTTTGTGTTGAGGGAAGCCCCATCTCATGGAGATACACAGATGAGCAGTAAGAGGACCCCCAAAGTTCTCTTCTGGCCACTTCATGCACATCCATGGGGCACACACATCTGCACACATGCATGCAAACACACACACACACAAAAAGAAATTGGAGTGGTTTATTACATAACCCAAAGTCAAGTCATCTAGCAAGTTCATAATATTTTATGTGTGTTATAATGTACCTTTGGTGAAACAGTAATTACTGATAAGGAGGACTTGATAGAATACTGTAGTAACTGCCTGGGATGTCAGAGCACCTAAAAGGTCAAATTAATTTGACATCTTCATGATTTTTAAAATGACAGGGATTCCAACTTCAATTGTTTTCTGCAAAGGTAAACATTTCTGACAATCATCATAAGGGACCATCATAATAAAGCAACCCATGGACAATACTAGAAAATTACCATAAGCAATTGGTATCTGCCTAATGGATAAATAATCCATCTATATGACTACCCATGGAAGTAAACTACACCTCTAAAAATACAATGACAAGAGCTATCTAATAGGTAACCAAACTAAAAAAAAAAATGTGGAAAATAAGATGCTAATTTTTACATAATGAATGTAATATTTAGACAGTTTATAAAAACTAGATGACAAATGTAAGTACAGTGTCCTTTATACAGTTCACTTGTTTATATGACATTAGTATTATTAATAAATCATAACCCAAGTAACATAGTAACACTCTCCCATCTCAAATTAGTTCAAAGTTTTTCTTCATACCTCTGAACTTGCTCTTTGTTCTAAATTAAGGACCTCATTTAAAACCATCCACTAGGAGAAATTCTCATTAAAATTGTCTAGAAAGTATAGCTTACTGGGCCTTTAATGGCCATTAAGAATATAGTTTACATTCTTGTAATGATTTAAAAGTTAATTATAGGAGACTGAAAAATCAAATAATTGTCACTTCAGAAAGAGATAATCAGATTTAAATTTATCTAGATTCACCTGCTCTTGGTTTAGGGGCATTTATGATAATAGACTATGGAAATGATTCCTTTGAGTATGGAAATTGTGGCTTGAATTAGCATATCCATGAAAATGTCTTAATACTATAGTTAAAAGTATACGTATGAGTAAGAACAAGAAGAATTTAATTACAGTTCATTGCTTAAGTTTTGGGATAAACAGTTGAAGAATGGAATTATCATTTGCTGAGATGAGGCTGAGTATGGCAGAAGCTGGTTGTAGAGGAAAATCATAGAGCTTTTTTTCAACTAATAATTTTGGCCTACTTATTAGGTTTCAAGTGGAGTTCTCAGTAGTCAATTAAATATATAGTTCTGGAATTCATCAAATCAATGGACATTAAAGCATGATATCATGTGAGCTCAGAAAGTAATCACTTTGGATACAGGAAAGAAATACAACAAATTAGTATTGCTGGGCTACAGTTTAACACATTAGATTGAGGGTTCAACAAAAAATAAGGAAGCAATAACTATTAAAGTTACACAGAATGTATACCATAGTAACCACCAATCTAAATGAAGAAAGTGTTTCAAGGAAAAGTGAAGGACTGTCAATGACAAATGGTGTGAAAAGATTGGAGGACAAAGAATATGGAAGCCAGTGTCATCCAGACAGTAACATGATGTAGCATAATGAAGAAATGACTGCCTTCCAAATCTGAGAAACAAGAATTCAGAGGGAGGAGTGCAGATTTGCTCATCCTTGGAGTTCTGCTCCAGGGCTAAGAGAAAGATGATAGTACCTGAATGGGCTCTTGGATCCAGAAGGATGTTTAACATTCTGTTTTGCGATATGGATTACTGTAACATGCTGGCATATGAAAGAAATCAATAGAGAACTGACACACATAAGAAAATGAAGAGTGGTAGGTAATGTTCTTGAAATATATGAGAGATGAGAGATTCTAGCTCATAACACTTTCCATTTCCTAAGCATATACCCTGCTTCGAACAGTAACTTCTCTATAGAGACCAGGAATATTTCACGACTTAAGACAGATTTTCATGCATGTCTTGATAAAAAAATCTTTTAGTTCCTTTCCATTTCTAAAGTAAAAGCCTTAAATTTTACCAAGACCTACAAGGAGTTCTGAAGTGTGGCTCCATTGTCCCCCCCTTCTCTCTCTCTCTGATTATAGGCTAGTGGCATATGAGTTCTTGCTCTTCCCTGAGCACACCTTTCATCTACATGTTCTTCCCCTGCAATCTATGCTCTTAACCACAAGGCTCTGCTCCATGGCTTATCCCTCGGGTTTCACTGAAACAGCCTTTACTTAAGCCTATGGTGACCATACTAGTTGTAACTGCAATTTGTATCACCCAAGCTGACACATACACTTTACTCTTTAGCAATTACCAGATGATGCACACATCTTTTGATTATTTTCCTTGTCTTACCCATTCATAAATAGATTCTGAAAGTATATGTTTTTATTTTCTAATGTTCACTGCTATATATCCATCCTAAATACTTGTCACTTCACAGATACCAGATGCTCAATAAGTTTGCTAGAGAAATAAGGAAATGATAGTTCCAGACCTAACTCAAAACAATGGCTCTTTTTCTCCTTTAAGTATCTGACTTTAAGCATGAAAATACTAAAACATAATCAGTGCTTAAATGATGTTCAGTTAAGTATACTATCAAGGGATGCTTTTTTCTCTCAGTTAACTTCTCCCATGTCAAAAACAGATGGCTGAAACGTGAAACTTTCAAAACACAGACGCATTTCATACTTACCACTGGAAGCTGACTTGGCACAGCACCAAGCAGAGGTAAGCAATACAAGATAAAGAGAAATGTACAGAACCCAGTATTTCTGCAATCCTTTTCAGGGAATCTTACGTGTTTATGGACTGTCATGGTAAGTTACAGGGTTTTTTTTTTTTTTTTTTTTTTTTTTTTTTTTTTTTTTGGTATTGTTTTGCAGTAATTCTACAACTCTGCCTTGCTAGGAAACAAAGAAATTCATGAGTTCTCTAAAGTCCTGGTTTGTCAATCCATACTATGTTTTGTAAATATCTGGTCAGATTCTCCTTATTCCATATTACACACAAAATTATTTTTGTAGAGAATTATTATGCATATATTGTCCTCTGATGTCAACACCTAACCAAGTTATCTTACAATAGACCTATGAGTAGTGTTGTAGTATTCATTGCCCTTAGTTTTAAAAGAAGGGAACTGGGCCTCAGAAAAAAATCAGATCAATTTGATTGTGATCATAGTTCTGATGTCTCAGATTTAGCTCCACAAAGCTGACCTCGATCCATGCCCTCAACCTCTTTGCTCATCTCTTGCGTTAGACCTCCCGGTGAGGCACATAACCTTGTGCCCTCATGCCATTCTAAAGTTATAATGTGAAAGATCCCTAAGTGTCTTTGTTTCAGGAGAGCTTTTTAAAAATCCACTTCAAAGCAAAAAGACAGTTGAAAAGAAGTTATGATCCTCTTATAGATAACAGCAACTGTATTTCACAAGATTATGATACTGTCTAGATTAACTTCTTTGACCATACTGACCAGTTTGTATATTTAGTATAAAGTATTGACCTTTAAGTTTTTGAAATTCAGTAAGTACTTAATTCTTTTATAAGAATTTAGCATTAAATTCATGGAAAGAAGTATTTGGAAGCCCAATTTCTAACAGAACTTCTTATTCTGACTGATTGTATTACATAATATGTACAAGACTGAAGAACTAGTCACAAAACCATATTTCTCTACTAATTTCTTTTCTGACATTCTTGGAGCAAGACTCTGTCTTCAGTTCATTCTTGCTGATTGGAGAACTATTCAATAGATTTCAGTTTATACAAAGCTGTATTTGTCTCATAATAGGATTTTTTTTACTTTTTTTCTTTATTAGTTATATACATACTTAGTGTGTAAACAGCATATGATGGTACCATCCTTAGCCTCCTCCCTGTCCTCCCCCCTCTGAAGGGACCCTCATTGGGGATGCCAGTTATCCCCATAGAGATTGTGGATCGTGCATTATGGGTGTAGCCATCAGTTATGGGAAGAGGCACTGTCTCTGTGCATGAGGTCTTGGGAGCCTCTCTCTCTGGATCTCTAGTTGGGCAGAAGTTCTCTGTGTCTATCTCCTTTACCCTTGTACAAGACTGTTTTTGACCAATACATACTAGAAGTTCACTGATTCTGTTGTAAGTGTACAAAGAAAAATTTTAACCATTTCTAAAATAACACCATGTTATTTGTTGTATGCTATAACAATTATCATATAATTCATCATGACATACTTTAAATATTGCAGTGGATTATTGAAGTGAAAAATCCATAGGCTGAAATCATGTCACATTTCTATAAAAGCTGGATGATAAATGTAACATTCGATAGAGGGTATATTCTTTTTAGGAGGACATAAAGTGAGGTGTCTTGCTGCACAAAACTAAGGAAAGCAACCCTAAATTCTCCTGTGGCTGAACTAAGAGCACTGATTAGAAACACTCCTTGGGATCATAGAATGACAAAAGAGAGTGGGAAGATTGCCATATGGACTAGCACATGAATGACAGATTGTCAATGCAGAGACCATTCCTTGAGCAGTTAGCCTAACATATTTCAAACAAAATTTAGACTACTTAATTTGATTGCAGGGTTATTATAAGTAAAACCACAAACTATTCATGTATGTCAATATATATAGACATGTATATGCTTTTATTTAAAATTCATATGAATATGGAAATTAGCATCTGGACATATTGATATGTAAATCTCAAATTTTACTGTGAGTTTCCTTCACTGGCTAATGTTATAAAAAAATATGCCTCTTTGGAGAAAAGGTCATTATGCAAAGACATTTTATTCCCTAAGTAATATTCTTTAGGTTTCTGATGATTTAGTAGATAAAATTAGCTAAATTGCCTCTCTCAAAATAGACTATGTACACATTGATGGCTATAGTTTTTATCTGAAGTACAAGTAAACACTCAACTGTACAAATATTTACAATAAATCTTCATAGCTTAAAAATATTAAGACATACATTACTATCTACAAATTTTTACAAGCCACTTGATTTCATTTTTTCTAGGGAGTATAAATTAGCAACACAAATAATTTACAATATCCTAGGTATAAACATTAATGACTGTTATAATTAAAACAAATAATCTGTTTCTAAGATGAGCAAACATAGTGCCCTCTTTATTTACTGGTGGCTTAAATTACCTTGTATATGAAAAAAAAATGTAACAAGATTTGTAGAAGGATTGACTAATAAGTTTTATTACAATGTTATTCTAATATGGGCACAGAAAACTACTTATTAGTTCTGCACACAAGGTGGCACGCTCATCTGAAATTCAATTACAGTGACTCTCCAGTCACTGGTCTTGGAACACCAATTTTCTCACTCCATCACTCCCTCTCTTAAAAATAAAGGGGGGAAGTCTGTTGGGATTGCCTCAAAAAAAAGTCAATGGATGCAATATGATGCAGGTCTCCTGGAGGTAATGACATACACTTGTGAGGTCATGAATGCACCATGTGCTAAGGATGGTGTCCCTCTGACATTCTCCCCCTCCTTTCTTCCTCAATGTTCCCAGAGCCTTGGAGAGTGTAATTAGTACAGCTTATTTAGCACTGAGCTCTCAGTAGCTTAACACTTTACTCATTTTTGAAACCCGTCCCTCCCCCCGCCACCCAGTATTCACAAGAAAACTTCTCTGGCCAGGGATGAGAATAGCACAAATATTCTGTCTGCTATCTCCTCCACAATGTTCCCTGAGCCCTGGCAGGTGGGCTAGAAATGTCACTTCCAGTGTTGAACACTCAGCTGTCACTTCACATCACTTTGATGAGTCTTGAATGCCCCAAGTTGTTACCATGGTCTGCAAAAACAAGTTTCTCTATCCAACAGTAGAACATGACCAATCTATATGCACAAACACACATTTAGAGAGCAATTTGACGGATGAAGTATCCACTGACTCAGTGAATCGTAAGCAGCATGCCCTGAAGATGTATAATCTTCCAAGATATAAGCTTTTGACTTGGTTTTTAGTTGCAGGTGTGGATTCCCTCCTGTGGAGAAAGCTTCAAATCAAATCAGAAAGCAATTGGTTACCCCCAAAGCTGACTTGCCACTAGTGGGTTTATCTTTTCTGGCTGGTCTGTTGTATGGCTTGCAGGAGTCAATACTGATTAAACCTTTCTTGCCTATTCCCTCCCAGTAGCATACACAGCACTTTCCAAAACTATGTCAGCTGGCAGGGAGGAGCCTTTACAGCTCAGTTTCAGACCAGTTTCTCAGGAGATACATTTATTCATGAAATGTTTCATTTACACTTAACACATATGAAGTGTTCTGTGATCCCTGAAGATACAGAGGTGACTAACACTGGCCTCTCAAACTATAAATTTTTTAAATCTTCACATGAAATTAAATTGTTGAGGAATTGCAGAAGTAAATTCATTCTTACATTGAAATTTCACAATATTTATAAGGAGAATGAATTACCATGGCCTCTTCTGAGTAGCTTTCAACAGTACTAAGGAAAATTTAAAACACCTAAAATATAGTGTTGTTTTGCAATATTCTTATACTTGGGGCAAAACAAACTCTAGAAAGAACATCCTTCCAGAAATTCTACTATTGAAACATTGACCAGTATCCAAGATTGGAGTACATTAAACCAAATTCCATACTTAGGAGAAGAGGCAGACCTGAGATAGCAAAATTTGTTATTTGTCCATAAATAAAGCAAATTTTCAGGCTAGGAATTATGGGCAAAACCTGTTAATTATCTTTCACTGGACTACAGCAAAAGAGAGCTCTCTATTACCTACTTTAAGAAAACAGAAACAGTCTCATCAATGTGACATTTGAACCAAAAATCTAGGAATTCTTATTTACAATTGCCATAGGACCTAAATTAGCCGGCAGCAGTCAGGTTGTATTCACAGTCCTGCTGACTGGCATGGAACTTCTCAGTGGCAGTTGCCAGGCAGAAATTGATGCCTGCATTCAAAATGACCACTTTTAGAAAAGTCAGTTTTCTCCAGATGACAAAAGAAAAAAGAATTCATGCCAAGATGTCCAGGGATGATTGTAACAATTCTCCTCCTCTCTCATTTAATTTCATATACTTTACAGAGCTGTGACTGAAGAAATTATTTTAAAAATAAGATTTTTTGTCAATACTATAGTAATAAATATAAGTAACTATACACACAAACATATATGCATATGTAGATACATATAGATATATTAGCATCATCCATTTGGGTTTATTCTATTACTAATATACACAAAATCTGCCTAACTGGAGAGAAAAACCTTTTCCTTTCATAAATGATTCAGCCTTCAGCATGGTTATGACTGCTGGTTATAATGCTACAGGTAAGTGTCGGACTGTAAGGACATAGACATGGGTAAGAGCTATAGTAACTAATAAAATGCAATTATATAAATTTCATGATCTTAAAGTACAAAGTGCTTTTATATATAGCCTCAACTGTTGGGAAGCATAGCAATGTACATTAATAAGGTAATATATTTCTTTAATTTTTGGGTTTTTTTCTTCATGGGTACTGTGGATTTAACTCAGTCAGGTACTCATGCTTGCAAGACAGGCACTTTTCTTTACTGAGCACTCTCTCCAGCCAGTAATGCTGAAAGACTTGCTGCTCTTTTGCTCTGTAATGTGTTCTGACAAGTTGAAATTGGCATTCTATTCACCTTGCCAATTCATTTGTAGTAAGTTTTATCTGAGGTGTTTTATTTAAAACACATTGATACATTAGCTATTAGCTTTATATGCAGAGAGTAGCAGTAAGTACAGGATCTGTCTTTCCTTTTTAAAAGCAGTTCTGCATAATATTCACAATTCTGTATCTGGTAATAATGATCCCCTTAAAAGAGTACACTTCTAGCCGGGGTGGTGGCGCACACCTTTAATCCCAGCACTTGGGAGGCAGAGGAAGGAGGATCGCCGTGAGTTCGAGGCCACCCTGAGACTACACAGTGATTTACAGGTCTGCCTGAGCTAGAGTGAGACCCTACCTCAGAAAAAAAAAAAAAAAAAGTACACTTCTATTTATTTTTCTACCTCAAACCTCAAAGGTACTGTTTTTAATCATATCCCTGCACATATGCATGGTACCTGTGGTGATTTATAATACTGAAGTTTTAACTATCCATCTACATTTATGTTTTGCTGTTAGCTCTATCATTCCTAACATATGAAACTAGACAGAAACATTTATAGTGTGAGACTTGAAAGTTAAATCAGTAAAAGTAAGTTAAAGAAATGAACAACTGAATTTTCTGCCCCCCCCCCAAAATGTAATTGTTACACCAACATGGAAGGGTAAGACAAAGGGCACATTGGGGAATATATGAAATAAAATAAAGCTAGTCACATTGGTTGGCAGTGGTGATCTACAGCTCTACTGATAGGTCCCTAGCTCCATAAATCTGTTCTACTCTAGGACTTTCCTGAGAAAGTAATATATTTCCAAAGAGCTCTATGTAAATGTCATGCTGAAAGTGTGCTAGGTGGAGGATCATTCTCAATTCAGAAGACTGTAGCAGAACCCCTGGTGTGACCCCAGTTGATTTATATGTCAACCAAAGCAAATTTATTAAGTTGACATGAGCAATTTCACAGGATATCTGTGTCCTTAAAAGTTCTTCCAACTTTCTAATCTTCTCAGTGCTGTAAGACTCACAAACCTTTCTTCTTCCTGGGGGGATTCCTATTCACATGGGCTGTATTATCCAAGCATAGCCATGCAATATAAACCTAAGGATGGGAATCTACTGGATTCAAGGAACTCCATGTACTCAACATGATGCACCCAGGGAAGGAACCAATGAATAAGCCTGCATTCATCTACTTCAAACAGAAGATACAAAGATTACAGGAGCGCAAAAGATAACTAAATGTATTGTACATAATAAAAAGGAACCTAGTTTCTCAAAATAGAATACTTTAAAAAGTGTCTATTGATTTTTAAGTGGCCTGAAAGAATTAGATGAGGAGGTTGGAGAGATGGTTTAGTGGTTAAGGTGCTTGCCTGTGAAGCCCAACCCATGTTCAGTCTCTCTCCAGATCCCACATAAGCCACATACACAAAGGTGAGGCAAGCACGAGGTTGCACATGCCCATAGGTGGCACAAGCATCTGGAGTTCCATTGCAATGGCTGAGGCCCTGGAATGCCAATTCTCTCTATCTACCAAAAATAAATAAATAAATAGATGATTAGGTGCTTGTTTTGAAGCCCAAGGGCCCAGGTTCAATTCTCCAGAACCCAAGTAAAGTCAAAAGCACATGGTGGTGCATGCATCTGTACTTTGTAGTGGGTAGAGGCCCTGGAGCGCCTATTCTCTCTATCTGCCTCTTTCTTCCTCTCTCAAATAAAAGAAAGAAAAATAAAATATTTTTTACAAATTGCTTAAGGCACCATATGCTTCCAACACAGAACAGAGACCTGGCTGGAATACAGAAGAGAGCCAATCCCCAGACAGTTGGCCTATCTAGTGCTGGAAAACACTAGAGAGCTACTGTGGGAAAGTGGCCAACAACTGTGTGAACAAACGGGTTTAAGCTACTTAGATGCAACCAGACTGAAAAGAAGTATACACCAGTGCAATGGCAGCACACAGCTTTGGTGGGTAATCAATGGCTTTCTGATTGGCTAAGAGATCTGCTCAGTGGAAATGAACCCATATCTGGAATTGGGAACCAGGTTTGAATCCTATGGAGACAAAGATTATGTTCTCCAATGTCAAGCTCCCACTATTCTTTGGCTAAAAGAGGGGCCACATCCATCAAACACTCTCTCAATGAATAACAATTATCTAGTTTACCCTATGCTGACTTTACCCTCCATTGGAGAATCTGTTTTTCTTTTTCAGAAAGTAGCAAGACTGGAGGAGATAAACCATCCCTTGCATGTTAGCCAAGGCCCAGGTGAAACCCCAGAGGAACTGGTGTGACAAGCAAAAGTGCTGCTTCCTTTGTGAGCCTCAATCAGCACAGGGGTGAAGAAGACAGACGCTGAGGATCCTAACCACATTCCAAAGCAGAGATCCAGAGGCTCCTAAGAGCTCTTCACTGAAGTAGAGTTAAAATACACCCTCCATGGCTGAGGGAATAATATTCCATATGTGACTATCAAAATTAAATGAGAAATATATAAGCAACTTAATATGCAGTGAGACTGTAGCAGACAGCTTCAGGTTTGCTGAGACGAACTTCCAGGCCAGGCACGGTTATGGAGGAGGAGATATTTACTGAAGCTTACAGATCTAGGGGAAGTTCCATAATGGCAGAAAAAGCTAGCCTGCCTTCACAGGACCAAACAGAGAGAGAGAAGCCATCAACCAAAAGCCACACAACACAGCACATCTCAGGAACTCCAGCTAGGCGCACTTTGCATATCATTAGATTGAAATCCTAAACCCACCACCACACCTTAAGATCTGCCCAGAGGCACTGCCTCTAGCCAGGTGGCTGCAGGTGCAAACTACAAACTAATAAAACACTGAATATATTAGGGGCCATATATACAAACTACCACAGAGACTGAAGCATTAATTAAAAGTTTTCTCAGGCTGGAGAGATGGCTTAGCGGTTAAGGCACTTGCCTACAAAGCCAAAGGACCCAGGTTCAATTCCTCAGTACCCACATGAGCCAGATACACAAGATGGCACATGCATCTGGAGTTTATTTGCAGTGCCTCTCTCTCAATAACGAAAACCCCAGTATTGATGAATTTATTACTAAATGCTACAAAAGGAAGATTCACCACTTCTTGAACTGTTCCACAAAATAGAAGAGGAAAGAACATAACCAAACCCATTTGACACAGCCAGTATTACTCTCATACCAAAAATTAGATAAAGACACAAGAAAAAAAAATAAAACCATAGACCAATTTTCCCAATGAAATGGATAAAAAATTCTCAACCAAATACTTTAAAACAGAATTCAACAACACACTGAAAAATCATAAAACCTGAACGAGTTGGTTTCACCTTACAAGTGCAAGGTTGTTCAACATATATAAAATCAATAGATAAAATGTACTATGTTAATATACTTAAGGAAAGGAATCAAATGATCATTTCAACAATATAGAAAAGCAATTAAATTTCAACATAACTTTATGATGAAGGTTCAGAAGAAACTAGGAAAAGAAGAAACATCTGAACTATAATTAAGGTAATATATTACAAACCTACAGTCAACATTATACTAAGTGGGTAAAAAACATTTCCTCTATAATCTTGAATGAGATGAGACTGCCAACTTTCAATACCATTATTCAACATATATAGTACTTGAAATCTTAGCCAATAACATAAAAACAAGTAATAGAAGAGAAACAAAATGGAACAAAGTCAAGTTATCCCTAACTTGAAATATCCTATGTTGTTCCTCATCTGCGGTTCCTAACTTGGAGCAGCTTGAGTTGCAAGCTTGCCTGACAGGCAACTTGAGGGACAGATAACAGGGATAGAAGGGTTTGGGAGGAGGGGAATAGAAGGGTAGAGGAAGATACACACAAAAAAAATTCAAAACAAATTGGTAACACAGAAACCTTCCTTCTGGATAGTAGACTAAAAGATATAGCCTTCAATGGGAATAGGTGGTCTGCTAAGAGGGGCCTTGGAGAGGGTGGGATGAAGCCTAACCCTGTAACATTTGGCTCTAGCTTGTAACAACCCCCATTGATCTGTTGATCAGACAGACCTACAAGGTACTTAAAACAAGACAGGCTTCTCTCAAAGCACTTTATTACCCACCTGATGTAAAAGGCAAGACCCTATTTCTGAAGATACCACAACCTGATGACACAGAACATTGAGAGATCCAGCCGGAATCTGGAAGAAAGCCAGTCCCAGATGGTCTGCCCATATAGTGCTACATGAGCTGCTGGGGAAAAATAGCCAAGAACATTGTAAGTAAGCAGGGGGCACTGTTATATGAAAGCAACCAGTCTGACAAGAAGTACAGCCTCTACGATGGTGGCACCAAGCCAAAGTGGATAACCAATGGCTTTCTGATTGGCTCAGAGATCCACTCAGTGGAAAGGAACCCATAGCTGGAACTGGGAACCAAGTCAGAATCCTATGGAGACCAAGATCTTGGACTCCAACAAGAAGTTCCCACTAATCTTTGGCCAAAATAGAGACTATTTAATTAATAGAGACTAACAAAGCTTAGTCCCCTAAACCCATGTTGATCTCACTCTCAGTTGAAGAAATTTGTTTTTCCCCAAAAGACAGCAAGAACTGGGAACAACCATAACTCCCTGGCAGATAAAACACCCTTGCACATCAGCCAGGACTCAGGTGAAATCACAGGGGAGCTGGTGCTGCTTCCACAGGATCCTGTGAACCTGGGCCAGGATGAGGGAAACAGACCCTGAGGATACTCAAAATGCACTGAAGCCGAAATCTGGAAGCTTCTGAGAGCTCAACACTAAAGTTGACTTAAAACACAACCAACCACAGCTCAGAATTTTGTGGAAGAGGGCAGAAAGATTTTAAGAGCTACAGGGTAGGAGGGAATATCCAGAGGAAATGCACCCTCCCCACAATGACTGACTGCTGCTCTCACAACTCATAACCCAGAACCCTACATTGAATCCCAGAAATCCCACTGAGGAGGACCCTCAGTGAAATGTATATATATTCTTACAAATAAACTCAGTGATCTTTGCATATATCATTAATGAAGTTTCCAAGAAAGAAGTTCAGAAATTTTTCATTGACAATACCATCAGAGTAATAAAAGACCTAGGAATAAAGCTAACCAAGTTAAGTTAAAGGTCTCTACAATAAAACTTTAACCCACTGCTTGGCATGGTGGCACATACCTTTAAATAGCACTTGGAAGACAGAGGAAGGAGGATCCTGTGAGTTCAAGGCTAACCTAGGACTACATAGTGACTTCCAGGTCAGCCTGGGCTACAGGGAGACCCTACCTCAAAAAATAAATAAATAAATAAAACTGAAGAAAGAAATTGAAGAAGATACTTAATGTAAATACCTTCACTAGTCCTTGATTGGCAGAATTAATAGTGTCAAAATAGCTATGATTCTGAAATTATCTATAGGTTCAAGTGTAGTCGATCCCCATAAAATTCAAATTACCCTCTTCACAGAACTAAAATAAAACAATCTTAGACTCTATATTGAAAGTAACAGATTCCAAATAGACAAACAATAAGAAGCATAAGATCAAATTGATCCCAAATTATACTAAGGCATGAAAATGGCATTAAAACAGACACAGAAACCAATAGAATAGAACAGAGGACCCAAAAACAAACCCACAGAATTACAGCCACTTAATTTTTTTCCTCACTTTAGAGATGGGGGTCTCGCTATGTTGCCCAGGCTGGAGTGCAGTGGCTATTCACAGGTGCAATCCCAGTACTTATCAGCATGGAGTTTTGACCTGCTCTGTTTCCCACCTGGGCCCGTTCACCCTCTTTAGGCAACTTGGTGGTCCCCCGCTCTGGGGAAGTCACCATATTGATGCTGAACTTAGTGCAGACACCCAATAGGCATAGCACACTACAGCCCAGAACTCCTGGACTCAAGAGAGCCTCCTGTCTCAGCCTCCCAAGTATCTGGGACTACAGGAACCCACCACCACACCCAACGTCACTTAATTTTTATCATTTGCATGGATGGGTGTGCATGCCCACCATGGTCTCTAGCTGTTACAAACAAATCATTAGCCATGATAGTAATATAATCCAGTTCTACCACTATAAGCATATACCCCCCAAAAAACACTATATCCTAACACAGACATACTTGTACACCCATGTTTATTGCTGCTCTATTCACAACAGGAAAAAAAAAATAGAACATCCCTCGATTTTCATCCACAAATATATTAAAGAGTACATATACAAATAGAATCTTATTTCACTATAAAGAAAAAATGAAAATGTAATTTTCAGGAAAATAGATGAACTGAAAATTGTATTAAATGAAATAACCTGCAAATCTTAGATTTTAGTTTGTGTGTGTGCATGTGTGTGTGTATGTATGGAAATAAGTCATGAAACTAGAAAAAGGATCATGAGGAGGGTAGCAATCTTAAGAGCTGGAGAAGGGAGGAGAAGGGGAGAGAAGGAAAACAGAAAAAGTGGTGATTGAACTTGAAAGTAAACAAGGGCTACCAGAGGAAGGGAGGAGGGAACAGGAGGAGGGGTCAGAGAGGTGGGTCAGGGAAGTGGTGAGGAAGAAATAAAAAAAGTATGTATTAAAATGCCATAATTAATCTATTATATATCATTTTTAAAACTATTTAAAAAACAATATTTGGATAATTGAGTGGAAAGTAACAATTACCATAAGGCAAGGCTAAAAATATAAACTTTAAATTTCCTAACATGTATGTTTGTTCATGTCTTTAGTCAATTTAGCTTTAAATAGGCAAAAATTAGGAAATTATTACAGTTTTGATAAAGGAAGGTTGATGGTTTTGTATTCAATATCTTCACACTGTATTTTATGGAAACAAAACTAAATATGAAACCCATTTTAACAGGTGTAGCTGTGTCGGCTAGCCCATCCAACCTACACCTTTAAATGACATACAAGAAGACATAGCATCAGACAGGTAGGATTCAATCTGACTCTGATGACTACAATGTAAAGCTAGTGTAAAAAATAGAGACCATTACTAGGTTAGGTTAATGAACCCATCCATCTAAATGTACAATAAGCCTAATGTCAAATATAGTCTATTATAGTTTATTTATTTCCCTAAAACACTTTACATCATACAAGATGAATTTTTCTATTACAGCACCTTATAATATCTCATGACTTCTACTTGTATGAAATAATAGTTTAATTATGAAGAACTATTTTTTCGTAGAATTTATCCAAATACTAAAATATTACATGTATGTGCTCCAGACAGTTTTGAGTTCTTATTCATGAATGCAGTCTTCTAAAGTATAGAACACTGTTTATGTTCTCAATTCAAAGAGAAAGAACACCTTTACAATTTTACATCTCTCTGTAATGAGAGAACAGTCACACTTTCCTTTAAATGTTTTATTAAAATGTAACCTCAGATATAAAGCTAAGCTCAATGGAAATGTGTTAAGTTTAGTGACTTTGCATTAGAACAATTTACTAAATGACTCTAATAGTTGCTTTTCTCATCATTATATCCAAATCTACATCAAGAAGCAACTTAACAGAAGGATTTGTTTTGGTCTACAGTTTAAGGGGACAGCCCATCATGGCACAGGGCAGTGGAGGGGGGCATGCTGACAGGTGCAGGTTACGGTTGGAAGAAGAAAGGACTGGAGGCAGGGCTGGGCTAAAGGACCTCAACACCTACCCTTTGTGACCCTTTTTTTCCCACTTGGTCCTACTTCCTGCATGTGTCACAACCTCTCAAAGCTGTTATACTAATTGGAGACATGAGAAGAAATGTTAAAACACATGAGCCTGTGCATGGTGGGGAGTGGAGGGACATTCCACATTCAAACCAGAACATTCTGTTCCTGACTAAGAGACATCTCACAAGGTAGAAGTAATTCAGTCCAACTTCAAATATTTCTATAGTCTCACAATGCCAACAAAGTTCAGCAGTCCAAAACCTTTTCTGAGACACAGTCTATTAACTGTGAGCCCTTATATAATAAAATAGTCACATACTTCCAATGTACAATGGCCCAGAGTACATATTCCCATCCCAAAAGGAAGAGCAGAGCAAGTATGAAACAAAGCCAGGCCTGGAGCACCAGATCTAGCATTAGGAATTCCTGATCACATTGTCTATGTGCCTTCCATAGCCCAACCCCTCTAGTTCTGTGTCCTGCAGTGCATGTGGCCTCTTCATGGGCTGGCTTGACTATGTGACTGCAGAATACTTTAGCAGACAGTGTTCCTAATATCTCCAATATCCCTGGGTCCTAGACCACTGAAACTTAGGCTTCATCTTTACAACTTTATTCGGTATTATACAAATAATATTGCCAAGTTAGGCTCCTACTTGAGATGTATTCTGGATCCCTTGGACCATGGCAGCAGAGGCCTTGACTGCCAAACCTGCAGTTCTGTTGGAGAATGGCAGCCTGGCAGTTCTATCATCTCATGCCCTGTATTTTTAAATAAAGATCTTTATAATTTGTTTGCAGTTGTACACCCTAGAAATTTCAATGGGTGGGATCATTCTCACATTTCTGGCATTTCAGTACAGAAAGTAGCACTATTGTTTTTAACAATTACAGTCCACTTGTCTATACCTGCCTTATCCTCTTAATCTGCAATTTTAAAGATTTTATTTTTATTTATTTGTTAGAAACAGAAAGGGAGAGAGAGTAAGAATGGGCGAGCCAGGGCCTCTAGCCACTGCAAACGAACTCCAGACTCATGTGCCTCTGGCTTACATGGGACTTGGAGAATCGAACCAGGGTCCTTAGGCTTTGCAGGCATGCGCTTTAACCACTAAGCCATCTCTCCAGCCCTTAATCTACAATTTTAAACTCCCATTCTCATTTTCTCACTATTTGTATCTTTTTTATTCCACTTTGTTTTGAATTCTAATTATTTATAAACCTCACTAAAAGCAGCCAGCAACAAACAAGCCTGAGTGCTATATTACCATGAAAGCTTCTCTGCCACAAATGTGTCCATTACTCTCCAATTCAGCCTCATCAACTGTTGAAGATGTGGTCATAGTGTAGCTGTATGTTGTAGCAGAATGCAACATAAATAATCTCTAGTCCAATTCCCAGCCAGTTTTTGTTCAAGTCCAAAACCTCAAGAGCCTGGATCTCACTGTCCCCACCTGTATTTGGTTTTTAATTTTCTCACACCCACAAGAATGGCCATTAAGCTTTGTTAACTTGCACTCAGAACCCTTCCACTTTCTTCACCCACACCAGCTCCAAAGTCCTAAGAAGCACATCATCAGGACTCTGACAGCAATTCTAATGACCCCGCTTCTCAGTACCAATTTTCTGAATTAGTTAGTTTTCCATAGTCATGATCCGATCAAATGCCTGATAGAACAGAAGGGGGAAGGCTTTATTTTGGCTCATGGTTTTAGGGTGCAGTCTATAACAGTAAGGTAAGGTATGGTAAGGTATGGTGGGTGAAGGTAAGGTATGGTGGGTGAAGCAGCTTACCACTGGGTGGTCAGAGCTTGCTCTAGTCTGAGCAGATCAAGAAGTACAGAGATAAGAAGTGAGGCTGGGATATAAAACTCCAAGACCTGCCCCCCCCGCCCTCTTCTTTCAGCTAGGTACCACCTCCCAAAGGTCCTAAAGACTTTTTAAAACAGCTTCAGTAGCAGCCGAGAACCAAATATCCAAACACATGAGCATGTGGGTAACATTTCATAAACCATAGGAAGATCAGCTCCCCCCCAAAAAAAAAAACTTATCTTAAATATTTTATTTTTCAAAACTTAAGAGAATATGCATTTCAATGTGGAATAAAGACTTGAATCTCAGTAATTTCGGTGGATTGTGTCAATATCAATATCCTGATTATAATATTGTACTGCAGTTTGAAAAATGTCACCATTAGTGGAAACAGACTTAACTGTGTGGATATGTAATTGTCTCAAAATTAAGGTTTTATAAAACTATGTTTTCAACCATAAATAACAGCAGGTTATATTTCTTGGTGCTCAATATAAACTTGTATCAGTCAAGATTTAAAATATCCACAATTTTACATCAACTGTGACCATTAGCTACTTTGAAGTTAATGTTTGGTGCTCACTTGATTCTAAACATAGAATGAGCTTTATAGACTTAATTGCAAGAGGTAGTTTAGTTTATCTTATGTGATTTGAAGGCATGGATGTTATAGTTTTCAATGGCAAATTCTCTTGAAAACCATAAAAAATAGTTGTAGTGAAATTTCCTATAAAATATCAAGTCAAAGAAGTAAAAGATTAAATAAGTTTCAGATTTATTACTATACTTTCTTTAATAAAATAGATATTATTTATAGCCACTATAGTCTCACTGAGAAATTTCACTTTAATCGTAAAATGAAGATTAACATTAAATTCTTCAAAATCCTAATTAACCAAAGCCTTATCAATAAGTGTGTAACACCAGTGCCCTTGGAAACATATAATCCATCTTAATGATACGCTTCCTTTAAACTATCATGATTGATCAAAGATTGAGAGTTCAAGGTAGTTGGTAGTGTGAAAGGATTATAAATATAATGTGACTAGCCAATCTTTTTCAAATATTTATTATTTTTAGTTTACATGAATATGGTTATTGAATAACTTTATATTTTGTGTGCTTGATTTGCAATATCCTAGACAGAAATGAAACATAGACTATATCTATTGTAAGATGCTTATTTCAACACTTTTCCTGTAAGAAATATTCATTGCTTATATATATGTTTATGTATTTTTGATGGTTAAATTTTGTTGTCAACGTGATTGGCTATATGTAAGGAAGCTCTGAGAAGAAACTGTTTCTGTACCCTAACCTCTACTTGAGCTACTTGCTGGTGAGTGCCTTCATTTGCACATGCATCTGTCCTGATAGGCTAACCTCCTTCGGCACTGGAACCAAGTTCCCTCAGCTTTCCAACATGGATTGAAGACCAGCAGCTCTCCAGGAAGCCTCCAGGCTTTCAATGCTGGATTGGGGCTGCTGAGGCCTCCAGGAGTAACATGGACTGAACAGCTGCTGGCTTCTTTGACTCTCAAGTCTGCAGACTGCTATTGTTGGACTGCTGTAAGCTAATGCAATAAATGCCCTTGTTAATACAATTCATTCTATTGGTTCTGCTCCTCTAGAGAACCCTGAGTAATCCATATTTAAAATTCTTGCGAACATCATAATACAGGGCTAACAAGTGTGTGGAATTAAAGTCTCTAAAAGGTAAGATTTATCCTTTGCTAATTCAATCAACATTTTTAACTGAGTATCTTGTGATTTACAGAACAGACTCATAATGAAAGAATTGATTTGGAATTCCTTACAGTTATAATGATGTTTTTTCACAGCTTCATAGAAAGGTACTTCATTATAAAAATAAATAAAATAGGACCCAGGTGTGGTGGCACACAAAATGCCTTTAAAAAAAACTGATATAACTGACGTGGTGGCACACAACTTTAATCCCAGCACTCGGGAGGCAGAGGATTGCCGTGAGTTCAAGGCCACCCTGAGAATACAGAGTGAATTCCAGATCAGCCTGGGCTAGAGTGGGACCCTACCTCGAAAAACAAATATATATATATATATATATATATATATATATATATATATATATATAAGAAAATATGTATGTTAGAAAGTCAGTGACCTGAAACTTATTTTTAGACTAGGCACTAAATGGTTATATAAATTGAATGTTTTATTTTTGTATATATTTATTTGGTTAGTTTTTTTTTTAATTATAAGAAGAAATATCTGGGGCTGGAGAGATGGCTTAGAGGTTAAGGCATTTTCCTGCAAAGCCAAAGGACCTCAGTTTGATTCCCCAGGACCCATGTAAGCCAGATGCACACGGTAGCGCATGTGTCTAGAGTTTGTTTGCAGTGGCTAGAGGCCCTGGCACACCCATTTCTCTATCTATGCCTCTTTCTTTCTCACTCTCAAATAAATAAATAAATTTTTTTAAAAAGAATATCTATAGAACACAAATTTGGGGGGTACAAATAACAACTTAAGAACAATCAGAAGAAAACTCAACTCATGCTGAAAATTAGATGGACAAGATGTCAACATATCATCAAGTTTGTTCATTTAAAACCCAAAAGGCTTTGTGGAAGAGTTTTGTTTTTTGTTTGTCTGTTTTTTGTATAATTGACTATATTCTTCTATCTCCACTGTTTTATGAGAGTAAGAATGCAAGTGATGACAAAATTCTCTTAGAGCTGTATTTATTAGAAAGGGTTTATATGGATTCCTTTCTACCCATTGAATCCTGGTAGAAGGATTCAGCTGTGAGCAGCTGATAAGAAAACGTAAAGGAGACTGGAAATAGCTGTATCCATCAGGGACTGGCAGCACAGACAGCATTTGAAGAGCCTGCTGGAGGGTTCAATGCTGCCGGGAGCTGCGGAAGCAGCAGGCTCACCTGTGGGTGTTCAGGTATTTATAGCCATGACTGTACATCCTACCTGGGGGCTGGCAAGTGCTGTCAGGAAACCTCTCTGTGCCTACCTCCTCATAGATCTGCTAGGGTGAGTTGTGTTATAGAGCTAAGAAAGAGGCATTATCATTTTTCTTAGACTAAAGCAAATGTATAGAACACAACCAATTTCCCTGATTGCCAGAGAGGGAATATATATAGCCAGGAGTGAAACCTTTGCACATACTTGGTATGGAAACATGTATCTTCTCTATTAGATGATAAAATGACATGAATTACAGGACACTGTGAATTCAAGTTCAGAGAAAAGTATGTGGAAATAGCAGCAAGAGTTAATGCTTATCTAGAGTATGGTTTAAGTGGTCTCATGTAGATATTTAAGGCCCTCATATTTCCTACATGTTCATTTTGGAGCAATGGATTAAATACATGTAAAGGAACACTTCTAATAAAGATGAGTCAGTAAGATTAAGGTGAAAATGAGCCCCATACACACCATCCCCTGAAGTTCTCCAAGCACCTTCCATGTTCCTCTCTCTCTTCCCATAGAGAGTTTCACCCTATATATTGTGATATTGCGTTGTTCTTATATTAGTTTCCCCATACTGCCCCAGATAGTATGCTATTTAGTGTTACATGCTTTTGAACTCTCTCCAAATGACTCAAGAGGTAGAAATCTACCTGTCACGTGCCTTTTTGTTCATTGTTATGTTCACGGATCCATTGTGCTGACATTGAGAGTTTCAGTCGCTCATTCACACTGCTAGGCACTCTTCCACTTTGTGCATATAGCACGATTTGCTCCTTGGTTCTCCCCACAGTGTTCAATATTCCGTTACTTGAACAAACTGCCACATATATGCTTATAGGAGTGTCCCTGGCTTTAAAACCCTGATGCCTGTCTGGTAGAGAACTGGCTAGATGACAGTGAGCAAACGTGCTCAAGTTGATTCTATAATTCCAATTTGTGTTTCAAACCAACTAAGATAATTGGCCATTTTACCTTCATAGTCTACATACTGCATTTTCCCATCCTCAAACTGGAGCTCATATGGCCTCAAACATGACTGATTTTGCTTCCATTATTTGAAAATAATTTGCAGTTTCTACCTAATTAACTTTAATTTAACACTATTACCCATTATAAAGCATTAACCTAAATGCCTACCCAAACAATGTGTTCTCCTGTCACTGAATAAAAGACAGTCACACTTTTGAAGTCACACAAAAGATTAATTTTGATCATTTTTATCTAAAATGCCATGTGTTCTGCCAGGATTTCCCTCGGAAAAGTGAAAAGTAGAACTTCACCAAATTTGACTGGCCAGGGAGAAGCATGTCTATGTTAATACAACCATTCATGTTTAGCAGCAAAACCATGTAAAAACATATGGGATTACCAAAACTATTCAGTTTTTAATTTTTTTAAGTTTTTTTATTTTTTTATTTTTAGGGAGAGACACAGAGAGAAACAGAGAGAGACAGGGAGAGGAAGACAGAATGAGCGCACCAGCAGTCTCTCAGCTGCTGTGAACGAAATCCAGATGTGTGCGTCCCCTTGTGGGCAAGTGCGCATTGCACCCTTGCATCACTTTGCATCTGGCTAAATGTGGGACCTGGAGATTGGAACTGCTGGAGATTGGAACCAGTGTTCTTAGGCTTAGGAAGCAGGCGCCTTAACTGCTAAGCCATCTCTCCAGCCCTCCTTCAAAGTTTTAATTTCAGTTATTTTAAATGTATCAGTTAGGATAATCTTTGTGGGCATTGAAAATTTCAGGCATTCTTTGCTGTTATGTTTAGTAATTTCTTAATTCGATTACTAGTGTAACTGAAGTTGAAGAGCGTAAGCACTTTTCCAGATATACCCTGGGTACAGTCACATTGACTCACTGTGAGCATCTGTATGGAATTAGATTGCGTCTATGAGCAGTTGAAAACATTTTAATGTCTTCATCCCTGAAGCACCTCATCACTCTCAAGTCCCAGCATGATTACATAGGATCAACAACTAGTTCACCAACATGAAACATGTTTTCTGTTATTTTCAATTTTTCTGTATCTACTCTTTACTACGGTTTTTCATGAGGAATACCTACATAGCCAACAAGTTCAATTCTTGTGCATGAGAAATAGGATTAGCACAGTTTCTGAAATCCTTTTAATTGGTGGAATACTGAAGCACTTATGGAAGTATACAGTATTTTGTTTTAAATTAACTATTCGGTCAGAATTTTTATAGTTAAGTAAAACCTCACTAGAAATACCCTTACTATGTATATGTAACTTTAGTACCAAATACATTTAAGTTGCCTATAGAGGCATATGCTTTATTAAGATAAAATATTTGAACTCTTTAAAGACAATCTTTGGAATACAGAAACAGGAAAGTAAGATGGTGCCATTATGTGGACAATGAATGAGTACAGGCATTTGCAGAACTATCAGTCAGTCAAGATAAAGCACAAGTTTCACATTGACCTGCTAGCTGACATTAAAAAAGAAGAAATATAGCCACAAAGACCATATGGTATAATCCAGTTACTTATGACAGATACACATGTGAAGGAAGTGAAAAATCTCTCCTCACGAGTGCCATTCTGCTGGGCCCAGTATGAAATCGTCCAGTTAGGACTGGTATAATGGCCTCCCTTAATCCTGACATAGATTTTAGATTATATGGCAAAGACCATTGACTGCATTTCCTCCATAAATATTCTCTCTCTCAGCCAAGTGTGTTCAAGGTTTAGAACTACAGTGAATTTGAGATTATAGCCTTGACCAGAGTACCAGGAAACCAAAAATTCTGTGCTTCTATTTACAAACAGAGGCTTATACTATATATCAGCTGAACTGTAACATAAGCATGTTTATATACAAAGAAGGAATCAGATAAGCAAGATCTGTACAAAGGCCTCAATTCCTGGCCAAAACTGTGTTTAACTAGTGCTGGAAACTGGAATGGAATGTCTCCTCAGTGAATTTGGGGTCAACTCTCATGCAGAGGAAAAGCAAAACAGACCTTCACACCTGTGTTCCCTAAAGCAAGATAGCACTGATTTGGTAAAACAGCAAAACAAATGAACAGAAACCCCTGAAATTAAAATGGCTGCCTGAGATTTAGGGAATAAGGGAGGGAGGGAAAAGGAATGAAAGGAGAAATCAAGCGTGGACTATCTAATTCTGAACAGCAGAACTTCCTGAAACCTCTTCGAAAATAAACTGGTGTATATGTTGGTGTAAACAGGTCTTGAACTTGGAAATACAACTGTTCAACTTTACATATGAAATAATCAATTGTAAACTCATCAAAATTGGAGGATACAAAGCATTTCTAATTTTGACTGAGAAATTCATCATGAACACTGGGTAGAGACAGAAGTTTGAGAATAAAGGAAAAACCAAAGTAGTTCATAGGGCTATATTTACTTTGGCATTCCCTGTTTATACAATTGTATGAATTGAGTATTTTCCCTAGAGCTTATGCTGCCAAATTTGGTGTTACTTTAGCCAGCTATGTAAAGTCTCTCACCTGGGTTCACTGTCTGAATCTTGAAGCTATTTGAATTTAGGCTCCTGGTGCCTGCTCCTTGAACACCAGAATGTAAGAAAGCAGTAAAACACAAAACAATAAAGAATGAAAAACCAATTGTTTCTGTATTTGAGTTTTACTGAGAAGAGCCAGAAGTGACAGATTTAAATACAAACTTCCCAGCAGCAGGGCACATGTAATACAGAAGGAGGCCACATGAGGGCAGAATATGGCCAGCTTTCTTAAATGAAAATAAAATGAACAAGTTTATGAAAGCAAGATATGGAAGCAAACAAAATGTTTTTCTCTTAAAAGTAATAAAGAATAAAATGCTATGGCATTTACAGACCACATCAATGGTTTGTAATAAAAACTCCAACAGCTCCTTTGGCTTCTGCTGTCACATTCATTCTACTGCCAACCTGGACCCTATCAGTTTTTAAACTGCCTAGCTAGGAATTTTCCACCTCAAAGATTCCTGCACCTGTTTATCTTTGCTTTGGACCCTCCCTAACCCTACTTTAATCATTATTGTCCCTATTTAAACGCAATTTCCTGAGACAGTTTTCCTAGCCAATTGACTTTAAAGCAAGTTTTATTTAAGTCATAGTATTTAGCCTTAGTTGGTATGCTTGGGCATTTGAGTTTCTTTTCTATTTTATCAAGTATCCTCTAAGCTTCAAGAATCTAAAACATGGAATGGAGCAAAGCAGAAACACAAACTATTTACTGAGTGAATGAATCAATCCAAATGACGATGGCTTATTATTTTTCTTACCAATTTCAAACATCATGCTTCACAGCCATGTAAATCCTTACCACAGCAAAAAGAACAATCGTAAATGTCTCCTTGTATTTTCTGACTGATATGCATCAGAATTTGTTTGCAGGGTAAATAAATTAATAATTCATGCCTGGATCTACAAGTCTGGTCAAAAGCTCATGGCTAGGGAAGTCACTGGCCATAGAGAGAAACTTATTACTGTTAGACTAGTAAGGGGATAGATTGTCCAATTGCCTTTTAAATATTGATATTTACACCATAGATTAGTGCTACTTTCAGCCTAGGTCCCCGAAGTTTCTCCTTTCTGCAATAGACAGAGATTAATACAGAAATGCATAGCTGGAGAAGGTGCTGAGAATAAGTGACTATTGTAACACTCTCAAACATCTCCTCCAAGGCTCAGGGAGTATACCAGAGAGATCTGAAGGCAGAAATTTAAGAGCCAGAGGATGGGGGGGAGTGGTATGGAACTCTGTCTTCTGGATACAACAGGGCTGTCACACTCATGATCTCATAGTAGCTATGGTTTCCTATACAAGATTGACCCAATCAACATTCTACCATGGCTGGGAGAAGGACTTGCAAGATCCCAAGTAACCAAGTTGCTTCAAGACTCATGTACTTCAATGGGGTAGACACTAACAAGTTGCCCATACTCCAGTAACTTACCACCCATTCATGCTCATACAAGCAATCACAATTTAACTCAGTGGTCACTAAACAAACCAGACATGAAAGTAAGAAATGGATTAATTAGAAAGAAGGGTTTTAATTTGAGTGGAAGTGAAGTAGAAGAGGGTAAATGGAGGATACGATGAAAATACACTTATATCGATGTCAAAATAAAATTTAAATTTTAAAAATAGGTTCTGCCAGGTGTGGCAGCACATGCCTTTAATCCTAACACTCGGAGGCAGAGGTAAGAGAATTGCCGAGAG
Source organism: Orientallactaga sibirica (assembly GCA_036365145.1). NCBI lineage: Eukaryota > Metazoa > Chordata > Mammalia > Rodentia > Dipodidae > Orientallactaga > Orientallactaga sibirica. Next base: position 9,920,176 of record JAEOAD010000060.1, on the reverse strand, counting down.
TTTGAGGCCAGCCTGAGACTACATAGTGAATTCCAGGTCAGCCTGGGCCAGAGTGAGACCCTACATCAGAAAACCAAAAAAATAAAAACAAATAAATAAGTTCTGATAGTCTCTTAGTAAAACACTACTTCCTATTTAAAAAAAAAAAAAAAAATCCTTCATTTAAAGGTAGGTTGGGACAGACCTACCTTTAAATGGGCTGGAGAAATGGCTTAGCGGGTAAGGCGTTTGCCTGTGAAGCCAAAGGATCCCAGTTCAATTTTCTAGGACCCACATAAGCCAGATGCTCAGGGGCACATGCATCTCGAGTGGCTACAGGCCCTGGTGTGCCCATGCTCTCTCTGCCTCTCCTCTCTCTGCTTGCAAATAAATATAAATAAATAAAAATTTATTTTAAAAAAAGGTAGGTTGGGACAGACTAGGAAGAACACTGTTAGATCACTAAAGGAAGAATGTCACACTTGCTCACATCATTATAACTCAATTCCATCCTTTTTTCCTTGACCCTTGAAAAGAAATGCAAAAAAAAAAAAAAAAAAGTGACAGAGGAGTGTAATCTACCTATTCCTACCCATGAGAGAAAAATATACATTTTGTTAGTCTTATTTAGTGCTCTATAAAAATGGTCCCTGATCAACTAGCACCAATAGAGGGAAACTAAAATATCTGGGTATTAAGAACAAGAGCATTAAAAACAATACTATTCTCTAACATGATACAAATATTATTTATTTTTTGTGAAGACAGCAATAGAGCAAAAGCAAGCAAGACAAAATTGGCACAGCAGGGTCTTAGCTACTGCAACTGAATTCCAGACACATGTATGACCTTGTGCACATGTGTCATCTTGTGCATCTGGCTTACATGGGCTCTAGGGAATTGAACCTGGGTCCTTAGGCTTCACAGGCAAGTGCCTTAAGCACTAAGCCCTCTCTCAAGACAGCCCGCAAGTTATAGAACAGTAAGGGAGGTGAGAGCAAAGACAAAATAGGATGAGTATGATAGCCTACACCTAGAAAAGGAGCACTTGAGACAGGAGGGCCATAAGTTCAAGGCGAGCCTAGGCTACATAGCAAGGCTAAGTTTTAAAAAACTAACAAAAAAATGAAGGAAGGAATGGAAGGGGGGATGGTAAGAAACACACAGGAAGGAAAGGACTGATTAGACTAGAAAATGGAGGGATGCACAGTAAAGCCAAACCATCTCAAGACAGTCTTTACATAGCCCCAGAATAATGTGCATTGCCAAGAGCCAGAGATTACCTGCTCATTGATATTTAGCCCATGCCTAGTCTAATACTACCGTGTAAAAATTGTTGTTTAAGTAAATGAGGCTTAAATAGAAATCATGATTGATTAAAATAGGTGGCAGGTTTTCATACCTCTCCCCCCTGCCTCCTTAAGGACTAGTTAGGGTTTAAAGCTTACCTCTCTGCAAAGGCTGAAAAGTTCAGCCAGGTTACAGTAAATCTGAACTCTTCTCCACCCATGATTTGGAGATAAGAGGATCAAACCTCAGCACAACTAAGTGAAATTCCATAACCTTAAAAATAACTTTCTGACAGTAGCTTTGAGACTTTGGCAACCAGTTAGTTCCCAGCATGGCTGTGAAGGAGGGAACTGGGAAAAGAACACTGCACTACATAGTGAGACCTGGTAAAACCTCCAGCCCAAGAAGCAGCATTTTCAAGTGGAAAGGGGAGTAGTCCAGGAACCAGAGGTGAACATGCAAGGAGACAGCCAAATAAAAGCATAACTGCCTGGCACATAAAGGTCCATCAGAGATCTATGGCCTGTGGCCTGCGAGGATACCTAGCATATTAGCACACGATTACCTCTATTATTAAGTAATTTTGAGTCCAATATTTTAATAGTTCCTTACAAGTCCAAAGTTTTGTTTTAGATAGTTATACTTTTTCATTTCTAATATACAGAAACTTCTTACTCAGGGTAAAACAAGACTGAGGCAAATCCCAATTTTGTGGAAGTCATGGGGGAAAAAATCACTTAAGCAGATGTGTATAATTGTGTATATGAAATTCAGCATTAACATACTTCAATGAATAAGTGTTCAATGGCAATATTGCCTTGCAGTTCAGAGTCTATTTTAATCTCTGATATTCATACACACCTATGAACACCTGGACACATCTGATACTATTTACAAAGACAACTTTTATTAAAGTTCTCACTCACAGCTGCATATCATGTACTAAAAAAAAAAAATCACATCTTTCACTCATTCTATTTCTTCAGAATCATGTCACTATACTAATTAGGGGTTCTATCCTGTCACAATCTCATCTTCTTAGATTGCATTACCCAACTTTCTAAAATATGCAAATTGTCTCTATTCAGAGTTTAGATGAAAGGACCTATATTTTAACTTACTTCTGTTTTTTTGAGAGAGAGACAGAGAGAGAGAGAAAGAGAGAGGGTGTTTTCAAACTTTGGAAGACTTACATGAAAAAAAATCAAGTCCAGATGGATCAAAGACCTTAATATAAAACCAGAAACTCTGCTACTACTGGAAGAAAAAATAGGAGGAACCTTCCATGACAAAGGAGTGGGAAAAGACTTCCTGAACAAAACCCCAGCAGCTCAGGAAATTAAACAATCACTCAACCACTGGGATCTCGTGAAGCTGAAACGCTTTTTCACTGACAAATATACTATAAGCAAAGCCAGCAGATTACCCACAGAATGGGAGAAAATTTCCCCAGCTATACAACTGACAGAGGCCTAATTTCTAGTATCTACAAAGAACTCCAAAGCCTAAACCATAAATCATCAAACAACCCACTCACAAAATGGGGCAGAAAACTGCACAGAGAGTCCTCAGAGGAAGAAATACAAATAGCAAACACACATTTAAGAATATTTCAACATCCCTAATCATCAGGGAAATGCAAATTAAAACTATGAGATTCTACCTTACCACAGTAAGGATGGCTAACATTAAAAAAAAAAAAAAAAAAAACAAATGCTGGCGAGACTGTGGAGAAATAGGAACAAGCTTTCACTGCTGGTGGGAATGTAAAATGGTTCAACCATTATGGAAAGCTATATGGAGACTCCTGAAAAGGATGACCATAGACCTATAAACAGACCCAGTTATTCCCTTACTGGGCATTTACCCTAAAGGCTCCAAATCTCAGATCAGAGACATTTGCTCAACCATATTTATAGCTGCTCAATTCATAATAGCAAAGAGCTGGAATCAACCCAGATGTCCATCATTAGATGAATGGATAACAAAGATGTGGTATATCTATACTATGGAATTCTACGTAGCAGTAAGGAAAGATGAAATAATGAAATTCGAAAACAAATGGTCAAACATGGCACAGATCATCCTCAGTGAGCTCACCCAATCACAAAAACATTTTCTTACACTTTTAAAATCTCAAACCAATCAATGTTTATTCACGTCAACCTTACCTCTTTTTACATATAGATATACACACTAGCATGTAACTGGTGCTGACAACTTTCAAATGTATGATAGATGAATAAAAATGTTTCATTACAAACAAAACTGAAGCATCCTCAATCTCCAAATCCCAATAATCTAGGAATCAATCCATTGAAAAATTCAGAAGAAACAGTTAAATAATGACATTCTAATATTTAAGCCCATTTCAGACAAACCTATAAGAGATAAACAAAATTGAGTTCATGTAAAATTAATATCTTCTGGTGTTAGCGCTACATAAAGATAAAAGTTAAGAAGCCCATATTTAATTCTAATTGAAATTATATATTATTTGACAAACTACACATCACCTTTCATGCATAGGCCTGAAAAAAATTTCAAGACATGTACTTTCTAAGGAAGAGTTTGTTCAGCTCTACAGACAATACTAATTACCTAGGCCATTCACCCACCTTTATTCTCTATAGAAATAGACTTCTCAGAGCCCCTCATCACATTATATGCAACTGTATTTTCTCTTCCTCAGTTATATGCTAATCACAAAGGCTCAACAGGGTAAGTTTAGACTCACAAGTAGATATGTTCATTATCATAAATTCCAGAATTCTTTTATGCTTATTAGTCAAATAATACTCTTACATTTCCCCCTCTGGACAAAGTAGGGGATGATGTGCATTATGAGGAATTTCCCACCTGAAAATGATTACCTGAGTTTAGTTATATGGTCTTTTTTAATGAAGGTTTCTCTTAATTGCTTTTTCTTAAGGGAGTTGGGGGGAAAACAAGTGTATCTATCACAAGCACCATTTACCAAGCAACTTGAAATAAATGGTTTTATACTAGACAGAAAGAGCACATAGAAGAATTTTTGCTTAACAAAATTTGAAACAGGATAAATTTGTTACCAAGGGTAACTCTCAAAGGGTCTTCCAATGCTATCTTGAAAAACGTTATTGCATCTCTTCTATCAGTGCAACAATTCAAGGCATCTTCTTTCCATGAACATGAACAAATCTATGAACTACTCTCCATTCCACTTGCTATTTACCTCATTAATTCCTTAGAACAAATAAAAAACATTGGCATAAAATTATGTCATTATTTTCCAAAGCAACCAAAAACCAAGCTGTACTGTGACCACCCCCTCCACCCTGTTCAATACCGAGAAAAAAAAAAGCAATCATGCAGTTTCTTCCACTGTACACAAATGGCCCTCATAGATTTTATATACACACACACACCTATCAATGGCTTTCCCACCCTGATAAAACTTACATTAAAGTAAGTTTGCCATGGTCCTGCAATTCTGATCTACATTTCCTCCACACATTTACCTCTAGTTTATCAATTTGTATCAACTTGTGCTGAGCCTTCCTCTCTAACCACTTTCTTAGGAGTAAACATTGTTTCCAAAGCTTTATGAAAAATGTACAAAAGTTGGTTTTAAACTGTTTTTTTTTTTTTAATTTAACACTTATCTTCATCACTGAAGTCAATGTGAGCAATCAGGACAATTAGAAAGAAGTCAGTTAATAATTCTTATTCAATCCACAAAGTTCACAATTATGATTATTTCCAAAGGTCTATTGGGGTTTGCTATGAAGTATCAGAGGGCATGAGAATAATTTCTCAGAAAATTCAGAAATAGAAATCAGAAGTTAACACAAAGATTGTGAAATAATTTGCTCTTCTAAGTTTTTAATGACAAAGCTTCAAAGTTAATGTAGATAAGTTTATAAAGATGAAGAATCTGAATACTATGAAGCAAATAGAAACAATGTTAAGTTGATCCTTCTGGTTGAATGGAGGTCCGTAGGGATGATAAGAATTTATAGATACAAACATAGATGTAAAACAAGGGATTAACTTGTCCAAGTCACTCAGCTTACTAGTAGTATGTATGCTCAAAAACTGAACTAATTTTCTGGTTTCCAAATGCACAATAGTCCATGAACTTAATCCAAGTAAATGTGAATTAGTTTGTAAAATGGTTATCAAATGGCTTACTTTTAAACACCATAATTAAGTATCCTGGATCTAGCATCATAAATTCAAGAATAAGGAAAAAAATGAAACAACAACTTGGAAGAAAGCATTCCTTTGAAAAGCTGTTAAAAGAGACAATGATTGAGAGTTTTAGAAAAGAGGACTAACCCATGTTAGAGCATGAAAGAGACAGGTATTAAAAATGTGCCAGCTCCCATGGGCAGAAAAATAACTTGTAAGATCAAAGGCAAATACCAACAAAGACTGCCACTTTTTGATGAGATTGATTCCAATTGAAAACGAGCTCGGCCTCCAAATGCAGATGGCGATTCCGTGGCATGTCAAGGTTCAGCTCCGCAGAGTGTGCTCTACACAGCATGGCTTGTGGACTCAACATCCTTTCATCTATTTCCGCTCTGCTAGTGTATGTCTTAATTGACTGCTGAAAGAAAGGACTTTTTTCTGGTTGCTCTTAAACAATCTGCTAGTTAGTTTATGGCACAGGAGATAAAGTCTAGCCTTGCCCATCTTCAGACTGTACACATTCAGCTTCTAATCATGCTTCAAGGCTCAAATTAGAACACAGACAATCACACATGAGTAATCTGCTCTGAATCATAGTGGGATAATTCATGCTGATATAATACTTATATGTCTATCTTGAGACATGTATAGAATGCCGATGGCTGAGAAGGCTGCATTTCAAAAAGGATTTTAGCACATCTCCATCAATTCAACAAACTTTTTTTTTAAACTACCAATCATAAGTTAAACAATATCCATGGTAGTAAAGATTCAGAAAATATATATATATTATTGCCAACATTCCACTTGAGGGCAAGAACAAATAATTAGATGCTATTAACATATTTTAGCATAAAACCATATGAGTCTCAAGACTGGCACAAAGTCACTGTAACAAGAGTCAGTTCAATAGTAGATTCGTGACTCAATGCCTGTGCTAAGGCTAAAAGGGAGTGCTCCTGGGCAAGGTTTTTGGGAAGAGGTAGGAATTAAAACAAGCAGGGGACTGGAGCACAGTGATTCCTCACAGGGAGCTGAAATAGCAAAATCTTCAGTTTGACCCAGACTATAAGTATGAAAAACTTGCAGACACTTTGATTGGCTGGAGCATAGCCCATGAGATCATGCACAGTGAGTGATGGCTGAAAACATGTCAGGTCTATAAAAGTCATACAAGGGAATTTTTACTTTGTTTTCCTTCATGCCAAAGGGAGAAATTGAAAGATCTTATAAACAAGACAATAGCATATCACAAAAGTACAAATTCCACTTGCAAAGACAAGAACACCAATAAACAAAACTTACTATAGCAGATATGTCATGAGCTAGATTTAAATAATTTAGCCCAATGATAAGTCCCTTTCCTATTCTAACAACTTCCAAGAAAAACATTACTGATGTGCATCATTATTCAACATTTCCACACTGCAATGTGAGCCTATCAATTGTGTTCTTTAAATTCTTAGTTTACCTATGTGCAAGTCTTTCACACAATCTCCTTATCTTATCATATGATAATACTACAGGTGACATGCTTATCTCAAAGGAACACCAAAAGGTTACACAAACAGAGGCTATTTAGTTTCCTGAATTAGCCAACTAAGCTATTAGAGAATAATATATATTGAAATCTCAAGATGTTTTCTTTAAAATCTGGTATTATAATTACAAAAAAAAAGTATTTTAAATTTTTTTCTCCCAAGAAATCATATAAATACTTGAAGCCCATGTTCTGGTTTAATGGGAAAAAAATACTAGTGGACACAGCTGTCCTTTTCCAAGGCCACAGCATATCGCTCATAGAAACAGGCACATTGTGCAAAAGTGGACACAAGTCACATATATTTATTAGTATTTTTCATTGTTATACATATTCAAAATCACATGAGATAATGAAATGCCAAGATTTTCCTGAGCTCTTGGCAAACCCTGCTGACAATAGCAAACTGAAATGAAATATTTATTAATTTTCCATTGTGACATTCATGTTTGTTTTCTACTTTCAAAACAATTGTAAATTTGTTTTTAACAAACAAAAACTAAATTACTCATTACTAGTGTTCTTTTCCTCTAAATAAAATCTCTTCCCATTTTTATTTAAACTACCAAAAAAAATGTTATGTAGTACAACCTATTGGCCTGGAACTCACTATGCAGCTCAGGCTGGTCATAAACTCTCCTGGTCCGTCCTCAGTCTTCTGAATAATTACTGATAGGATTACAGAGGTGACTCACCTCCACCCTCTTAAGACACATCTTTTCCCTGCTCAGCTTTGTGTTCCAGGGATGGCGCAAGTTATAGGACTACAGTTAGGACTGTAGTTTGAACTACACTTAATAAAAAAGTTGAGGTACAGGTAATTGGATAAATAAGCTCATAGCATTTGGATGAGGAATTAGTCTTCAAAAAGTGAAAACAATGGAGATGCGATGACAATGATATGATGTTGATTCTAAGCATACAAATCAGAACCAGAGACCAGATTCAAGTTAACCAAATTTTTGGATATAATGACAATTGATAATCATTTTATTTGTGTGGCATAATTTTAGTCCAAATAGTTTCTTTTTTTCTTTTGTCTTGTTTTGTCTTTCGATGTAGGGTCTCACTCTAGCCCAAGCTGACCTGGAATTCACTATGTAGTCTCGGGCTCAGTGGCTTCTTACATCTTTAAAAGCTTCTAATGTTTCAATCTGGAGAGATGGCTCAGTATTTAAAGATATGTGTTTGCAGAGCCTGATGGCCTGGGTTCAATTCCCCAGTACCCAGGTAGGGCCAGGTGTACCTGAAACGGGGTGTTAAGGGTTCAGGTATAGAGTCCTTGAACCCCAAACCCTGGGTTTGCATTTGTATTTAACCAAAGAATTGGGAAAACCAAACTGAGAAGGGTAATTATCAAATTATTGTATTTTTTGAGGGAAGTACGGAGCCAAAGGAAGGAAAATCAATACATCCAGATGGTCTGACAGCCCAGGTGGAGAACCTGGAAGAAATGGAAAGAGAGAGGAAAGAAAAGAAAGTACAAAGAGCTCTTACCATCTTCAGGGCAGTAGAGGGTAAGGAACCCATGTGGGAATTGTCTCAACCCATAGGAGAGGGAGACTCACCAGGACCTGGAGGTTCAGACTCCTAAGAGAGCTTGCCCTCCCCTGGTAAACGTATTAATAACCTCACAGAGGTGGGCTCTACCTTCATGCTCAGGTGAGCCAGAAAGACAGCTGATTGTTCTAGGCTGGGGGCTGTCTCAGGAAAAGGCTAGCCATTAACCCAAGTTCTGGAGGCTACACTTGACCAACCACAATGTCAGGATTAAGTCCCAGGAAAGAAGACCTCCCTCCCAGGAGAGGCCCAGGTTGTTTGGGGAAAAACAGATCTAAGAAGAGGTAAGAAGTCAGATCATACTTTCATCTCTAGCAAAGTGGAGATTGCAGGGATACGTTTAGGGGCCCAGTCACCCTAACTGCCTCACAAAGCTACCCAACTCCCTCTCACATCAAGTGACACATGCATCCAAAATTTGTTTTCAGTGGCAGGAGGCCCTGACATGCTCATTCAATCTCATATTCTCTTTCTCTCTTCCCTTGCAAATGAATAAAGATTTTTTTAAAAAAAATAATATTCTAGGGCTGGAGAGATGGCTTAGCGGTTAAGGCGCCTGCCTGCTAAGCCTAAGAACCCGGTTCCAATCTCCAGGTCCCACATTTAGCCAGATGCCAAGTGATGCAAGGGCGCAATGCCGCACTTGCCCACAAGGGGGCGCATGCATCTGGATTTCGTTCACATCAGCTGAGAGACTGCTGGCGCACCCATCTCTGTCTCCCTCTCCCTCTCCCTGTCTCTCTCTCTCTCTCTCTCTCTGTGTGTCTCTCTCTCCATAAATAAATAAAATAATTTTAAAAAATAAGATTCTAAGGTTTTGACATAGTTCTAACCCATGGTAACAGCGCCCTCTTTTCAGTCCTTTCTGCCTGATAGAACATCCAGTACTAAGCAAGTATGTATCTCTGGAGTTTATAATACTGAATTTCTTTACTTACCAGTGTTAAACATTTTGTCTGACTCCTGCTATATGGTATTTTCCTGATGATTTCCATAAAGCATGTCCTAGTTCTTCCAAGAATTTCCATGGCTGCTTAAGAGCTTTCCTAATTCATTAGCAGCTTCCATTACACTCTACTAACAAGTCCCTTAGGACCCTGGAGCTCTGTCAATCCCAGTACCTCTCATTGTCTTTACCACATAGTTGTCTATGTCTTCCTCACTCTCAGTGTCCTGGGTGCACCACCGGTTACTTGCACCACCATTTTTCAGAGAAGAGTGCCTAGTTCAATCTCCTGTGGTATTTCCAAAATTAAGATTTAATTTATGAGAATAAAGGCAAATGCAGTTCAATTTCCTAGCATCTTTCTTATCTTCTCACATATGGCTTCTTATACTTGGATCTCTGTGAAATAATTAAATTATAATAGAAATATATTTAAATGAAACTACGGCTAAATACAGAGCATTTCATCTATCTAAAAGCTACCATCCTTATTTTCCTTACCTTGAAAACTATTCTACTCAACTTCCTAAACTCGTCATCAGTACTAGTCTGCTTCTAGGCTCCTCAGCTTTCTTGAAGTACTAGCAGAATGAGGTCATTTGAGGCCCTCAGAACATCTCACCATAATTTTTACAAAATATTCCTAAACTAGAATGGTAGAATTTAGTAAAAAAAAAATCCAGGGTTAACATTTAAGTTTGGATTTCAATGATCATCAAATCATTTTACTATAAATATATCCCAAATTACTGTTTAGTCTTAATATTAATGGCTCTCCTATGTTACCAAGCAATCCTACCTGAATAGGGTGACTCTCATGTTTTCTAGTTAGCTTTCAGCTTTCCTCAAACCTTGCTTGAGGATCGTCTAAATAACAATCAGTCATTTGATCCCCAGAGGCAAATAACTACTGCCAAAGAATGAGCTGTTTCATTTTTACTATTTACGTCCTCCCTCACTGATTATCCTGGACCCACCACAGATTACTTGCACCACCATTTTTTTAGAGAAGAGTGTAATTAGAAATGAGCTATCAGGATTGGATTTACAAACCCACAAACAGTGGCTCAACGGAGAACCATGAGTGTTGCAGTCAGGTTCGCATTGCTGACAGAAATCACCCGACCAAGAGCAACTTGTGGGGTAAAAAAGGTTTTATTTTGGCTTACAGACTCAAGGGGAAGCTCCATGATAGCAGGGGAAAACAATGGCATGAGCAGAGAGTGGACATCACCTCCTGGGCAACATTAGGTGGGCAACAGGAACAGGAGAGTGTCCACATGCTGGCAAAGGGACATTGGTTAGAATAGCCATAAGCCAGCCCCCAATAATACACTGCCTCCAAGAGGTGTTAGTTCCCAAATCTCCATCAGCTGGAAACCTAGCATTCAGAACACCCAAATTTATGGGGGACACCTGAATCAAACCACCATAATGAGCCCTCTCTTACTAAGTATAATATCCATCTCTGGAATTAATTAATTCAAATTTCAAGCATGGGCTGGAGATATGGCTTAGCAGTGAAGGTGCTTGCCTTAACTCAAGTTTGATTCTCCAGTACCCAAGTAAGCCAGATGTACATGGTGGCTCATGCATCTTGGAGTCCATTAGCAGTGGTTAGAGGCTCTGGTGTGCCCATTCATTCTCTCTCTCTCTCTAAAAGTCAAACATCAAATTGCACGCATTTCATACTTACTTTATGATAGGTGCTATAATGTCTAGGATCCCAAAGCAAGAATGATCCTGCACCTCAGATGTATTAAGTTTGGTAAAGACGGAGTCAATCGTATAGTGAACAACAGTCCCATCAATTTTAGCACCTGTACCTAAGACTTTCATTTGAGCCAAATTTACTGTTGTATGACTTTTCCTGGGAAATTGTGAATAACGACACAGAACTGAGCATATACCAAAGAAATGATTCATCCAAGTTTGTCTTTATGAGTCAGAACTGGGGTAACAAGAGCATGTGAGACTCACAACACCCACAGAAGCTACATACGTAGGTTCTCTGCACAATGTGCAGGCAGCTCCACAGAAGAGTACCTCTCCCTTGGCAATTATTTACTGCTTACAGGACCTTAAGGGAGGAAATAGTTATATTGATCTGAGGGTTTAGATTTCAGGAAGAGCTCATTAACCCCAACTTTTGGGCCCTTGTCTATTTTTAACAAAAACAGACTGAGAAGGAAAAATTCTGAATCATTAATATATAGGAAGATTATGAATCCAGAAAGGAGGCTAGAATGGGTATATACACCCACGTGGAGGCAGGACTTGGAAAGCACATGCGGAAAGCTGAGCATGAGAATGAAGGGAAAATATGAAGGGGGCTTTCAAGGAAAATTGGAAAAAGGGCCAGAGTTTTAAAAAGAAAAAAAATCTAAGATGTAGTAAGAGATTAACAAAGAAAGAAAAAAAAAAAAAAAAAAAACCTTCCCCACATCCCAGTAGCCCGGCAGGTAGAATGGGACAAGGCTTACCATACTGGCTGAGAACCTGAGGTTCAGATGAGAAGAAATGGTGAACAAGCCCTTGCCCACCTGGTAGCCCCTCTTTAAGTTATTGGGATGAGCTTTACCATCAGGCTCAGGTGGTTGAGGAAGAGCTGAATGGCTTGCACTCAAAGGGCTGGACCCCAAAGAGGCCAACATATTTGAGTAAAGGGTGCTATCACTGAGGGATGAGACTGAACTGGTTCAACCACTCCTGTTTCTCTCTCAATATAATATTTCTTTATAAACTGATCTCTAGGCAATTACAAAATACAGGGCATGGTATGGATTATGGTAGAGCCAAAATAAGGGTAAACGTGTTCCTAGAAAGAAAACTATATTGATCAAATAAGAAATTAGATGGAATAGTTTGATAGAATGTTAGAAACAGTGTAACTCTTCTTGTTGGAACATCTTTGAATTGTACATCCAACATCAGATGGTACAACCTGGTCCACAATCTCTCTTCTCATCAACCTTTCAGTCAGAACATTTAAAAATCTGCCTGAAGTGTTCTGAGTGCTCCTTTGGAACTACAGATGAGATCCAGAAGGTCTTTCCCCAGTGGCAGGGCTCTGTCTCTCCACCAGGCATCTGTCTTTGGATAGAAAGGCTTCCCTGACAACCTATGAAGAAATTGGCTATTACCCCATACATCCTTCACATTTCACATATCTCAATCCAGAAAAATGTAAATGTTGCAGTTACTTTCTCATTACTGGGACAAACACCAAACCAGAAACAACTTATGGGAGGAAAGGGTTTATTTCAGGCTTATAGATTCCAAGGGAAGCTTCATCACGGTGGAAGAAACCGGCTCACTTCACCGTACATCCATAACAGAGAGACAACAGCCAGCACCAGACTCTGAACACACACCAGGTCCGCCCCTGGTGACACACTTTCTCCAGCAGAGTTCCACCTCCCAAATGTATTAAGCTGAGGGGCAAATAGGAAACTTAGTCACAAACACCTGAGCTATGGGGACATTTTACATTTGAACCACCACAGTAAGTGGCATATTTGTTCAAGTGACATGAATAGCAAGGTGAGTGGTTCTGTTCATTAATTAGCATATTCAGTGACTAGCATACTGTAGGACCGCAGCATTTTTTATGTGTGCATGTGGATGTTAATTTCTAATTTTCTGTCAAGAATGCATTTGAAATTATAGTCATTTTTAGAGATTTTTTAATACATTTTTTCCAGTTAAAGGACATTTATCTTAAGTGAATTTTTATAGTCCAAGAATTCAGAACAGGATGTGTATATAGAAAAAAACATGAATAATATTTAAAAACTTACTCATAAAAGACAATTATATTTTTATTAAAATGCCCTTGAAATTTTTTCTAATCCAGCAAGAAACAAAAGAAATGTAGTGTCTATTTCTTCTTTAATATTTATTTATTTGAGAGGGGGTCATGGCAGAGGCAGATAGAATGGGCACTCCAGAGCCTCCTAGACACCGCAAATGAACTCCAGACACATGTGCCATCTTGTGCATCTGGCTTGATGTGGGTGCTGGGGAATCGAGCCTAGGTCCTTCGGCTTTGCTGGCAAGTACCTTAACCACTAAGCCATCTCTTCATCCCCTATAGTGTCTATTTCTGATGACTGCATAATTCAGAAATAGATAAATACCTTAATTGCAAGGAAAGTCATACCATATAAACTAATACACAGTAGAGTCAAAAGGCAGAAAGTTAATGGTTAACAACATGACCAGCATTGGTCTAAGCTCCATCTTGACCCTCAGAACAGTTCATTCATTCTATGGGTAACTGGTTAGGCAATATTCTAGGGAAGGTATTGCCGAGGAAAGAAAAAGTGAATGGCTACCGATGTAAACCTAAAAAAGAGGGCTGGGGAGATGACTCGTATTTAAGATTGCTTGCAACTGGATGGAGACTCTCCAGGGCCCATCTAGAAAGCCCAACATGGCTACATGTCTATGATCCCAATCTGAGAGGAACAGAGAGAATTGGCCTACTGACCAATCAAAGGATCAGCACGACATACCAACCAATAATAGCATCAGTTTGAGGCAGAAACCCCAGCTCAGTAGGACACATGACACCCTACTCTGGCCTCTTCACACATATGGATGGAACACATACATCTGCAGACATGTGTATAAACTACACATTTCACACCATACCACACACATAGTTCATAACACACACACACATGTGCACAATATGAGATATCTGTCAGCCAAACAAATATAACAAATTTTCAGGATAAACAACAGCTATCCTGTTACTAGAACTTTGAGAAGCTATCCAAAAGCATATCAAGGATCATGTAGACACTCAAGACTAGAGAAGCAGATCTGACAATCATTGTTCAGATCCCTCTGCAGTGGCATAGGACTTTTAAATGAAACTGAACAGAAAAATTCTTAGTTGAGATTTCTGCAACCAGGAACCAAGCATTATAGGGCACTGTAGAGAGTAAAGATTCATAACAGCGAGTCATTGAAATAGCCTTTCCATTGACATATGCTTGGCCAGCTCACTGTAGTCATTCTGTACACTAAAAATTCCAACAGAAATTATCTACATAAATTCAGAGTTCTCAAATGTACTATTATAGTTAGTTTTACTATATTTTGGCCCCAAAAGACACTTGGCATTATTTCTATTTTGTGCAAAACTTGAGAAAGTGAAGGTGACTGATGGCCCTTTTGATGACATGGACTGCCAAAACAACCAACAGAAAATGTGATCTTACTTTGTCTCATTCTAGTTATAACCAGCATGATTCCACTGGAAACTTTCCTGAAAATTCAGTGTTTCCCCTTTACAGTGACCTTTGACAATGAAGATAGATGCTAGAATCTACCTTGAAGGAATGTTAGCTACCCACTCTGCTCTAATTCCACATTCCTCATTAAGGTTTTGAAGACAACTTATAAATAGAGGTTTGATACTTTCAAAGCACTTAGATAACATGAAGATAATTTAATATTTTCTGTCAACATCATTATTACTATTATTACTCTTACAATTATTATTTTAGAATGAATAAGAGCAAGTATTTATTGGGCTGGAGAGATGGCTTAGCAGTTAGGCACTTGCTTGTGAAGCCTAAGGACCCCAGTTCAAGGCTCAATTCCCCTCTACCCATGTAAACCAGATGCAAAGGTGGCACATACATCTGGAGTTTGTTTGCGGTGGCTGGAGGTTCTAGTGTGCCATTCTCTCTCTACCTCTTTCTCTCTCTGCCTATCACTCTCAAATAAATAAAAATAAATGAAAATTTAAAATATATATTTGTTTTAAAACAGAACAAGCATTTATTTTTTTAAAGAACAAGAATTTTCTTATTTTTTCTACAAACTGGCTTGTTAACATTATATACAGAGCCTTAACTTTGTAGCATATCAAATATACAAAATAGAGAGCTCTTAAGATTTCTTTTAGGCTTTCAAAAAGAAATATTTCTTTATGTTTTACCAGAAATTTTTTTGTTACTGCTTTGAGACTGCTGAAAGCAAAATCAAAGAGTTCCACCAAGTGGCCACATGAATTCATGGCAGTTTATATTTCTCAACATAGAAAAGTTTTTAGAAACTGAGCTCAGGCATACATTTTCAACTGAACTCTAAAATGTTATGCCATAAAATATTAAAAATATGGACAAGTACAATATTAAAAATAATCACCTATCTATTTCCATATGATTCAATTTCAACCAAAAAACTATAAATACTAAAGTTGTCTCACTTGTTAAATATTTTGTAAAAATAGCTGGCTTTAAAAAATGTATGGGTAAAAAAAAAAAAAAAAAAAAGGCTAGAGGCTGAAGACATAGTTTAGTGGTTAAGGCACTTGCCTGTGAAGCCTAAGGACCCAGGTTCATCTCCAGGTCCCACGTAAGCCAGCTGCACAAGGTGGTGCATGCGTCTGGAGTTCGTTTGCAGTGGCTCGAGGCCCTGGTGTGCCCATTGTCTCTATCTGCCTCTTTCTATCTCAAATGGATGAATGAATGAATGAATGAATGAATGAATGAATGAATGAATAATAAATAAAATATTTTTGGGCTGGAGGGATGGCTTATCAATTAAGGTATTTCCCTGCAAATCCAAAGGATCCAGTTTTGATTCCCCAGGACCCACGTTAGCCAGATGCACAAAGGGGTGCACACATCTGGAGTTTGTTTGCAGTGGCTAGAGGCCCTGGTGTGCCCATTCTCTCTCTCTCTTTCTCTCTCTCTTCCTCTTTCTCTCTTGTTAAATAAATAAAATAAAATATTTTTTTAAAAAGCCCGGTATGGTGGCGCACCCCTCTCAGGAGGCAGAGGTAGGAAAATCACTGTGAGCCTTGAGTTCAAGGCCAGCTTGGCACTACAGAGTGAGTTTAAGGTCAATCTGGACTAGAGTGAGACTCTTCCTCCTTACTTCAAGGGAAAAAAAAAAGAATTTATGAGTATAACTTTACTTTGTACATGATAGTAATCTGATTAAATTAGGTGGAAGGTCTAAAGCAGGAAATTCACAAACCATTGACAAAGAAATGAACAAATATATTTCAAAACACCATCTTATACATGTTAAAGAAATTCATGTTGGGGATTAGGAAAAAGTAAAATGAAACAAACACCGGAGTTAAGTAAGTTACTTCATCTGTTGTTATTCTGTGATGCTGAGGGTTGAACCAGAGCCTCTCACATTCTTCAGCAGTAAAATCTTATCAAGTTCTGGTGGGCAAACAAAAGTAATGACAAGAACCTGTATTGTTTTAAGGGCCACAGCACCACAATTCCCTAGGAGTAATCCTACCTATAACACTAAGATTTTCCAACAATAACCTATGGCTTCTTGGAACTGCAATATATACTCAAGCAGGGTATTTCTGTTCAAATGATTTATATATATATATATATAATATATAATATATATATATATATATTAATATATTATATATATATAATGTTCTCTCTTATATGCTTGTGGTAGTTTGAATATATGGCCCCCAATATATTCAGTGTTTTATTTGTTTATAGTTTGCATCCTCAGCCACCTTGCTAGAGGCAATGTCACTGGGTGGTTCTTAAGGTGTGGTGGTGAATTTGAGATTTCATTGTAAAGATATGCAAAGCGTGCCCAGTGGGAGTTCCTGAAGTATGCTGTGGCTTTTGGCTATAGTTTTGCTCTGTGTGCTGTGTACCTGGTTGGCTTCTCTCTCTGCTTGGCCCTGTGAAGGCAGGCCAGCTTCTTCTGCCATTATTGGAACTTCCCTGGATCTGTAAGTTTCATTAAATAATATCCCTTCCTCCATAACTGTGCCTGGTCTGGAAGTTCATCTCAGCGAACCTGAAGCTGTCTGCTACAATGTTCATCCAAGATTTAGACTTTCAGATGTATATGTAAGTAGGAGTAAAAGTCAGTAGTGGCCAGAAAGCTAGCAAGGGGCAGGAGAGGAATGGAAAGGGGGTCTAAGGTCCAAATGGACCATATTTCCACTTCTAGGATGAAATCAATAGTCCATGGCCCTTTGGACTTGTGGACAACCTCCAGTGGACTGTCAAGTCTTCTGCCACTTTTGCTGTGTAACCTGGAGGAGTTATGGCTTCATGGAAAAGGAAGACAGTATTTCTGATATGGATATTACAGAAAGTAAGTGATGCTGTTGATACCAAACACTTGGAAACTAGTTGAATCATATAACAACATTTGGGAGTAAAACTCCTTTAGTTTTTCTATGATAACATTAGGAGGTATCTGTATGTTGGGAGAGAGAGAATTTAGAAAAATGTTAAAAATAAAAAACATGGTGGTACATTTAGTATGAATTGTTTGCATTCTTACATATTCTTGGAATTTCTTCCAAAGCAAAATAAAAGTATGCATGAAAGAAACACAAAAAAGCTAAAATAAGTTCATTTACTACCAACAGATTTGCACTTTAACAATTGTTTTTGTTATTTGAACAAGATAGAAAATAACCACAAAGGAAAACTAAACATACAAAGGATAGAAGAAGAAACATTCATTGTGCAAACAGAGAGATAACATGTAGATTTATTTAAGTGTACAGTTTGTGTGAGTAAAAAAAAAAATATGTAACCAAATGAGAAGGTAAGACAAATAAAATATGGGACAACAATAAATATGGTGGAACAGAGGCAAGTTTGGTTCTTAAAAATCTAAAGTCCACTGGTTATATAGAAAGGAAATAGATAATGATTAATGGAGACCTTAAGCAAAATATATACATTAAATTTTACATATATGCACCTCTTCTGGCATTTGATAAGAGCAGTGAAGGAGGACAGGAGAAAGCTAGGTTTTAAAGGTAGTTTCAATTAGGCATTGAGGCCCAAACAAAACCTGGAGATGCCACCTTGCCCTGGCATAAGAAGGGAACTCTTGGAGAAATGGAACTTGTGGGTCTGATCAAGACTGATCTACAGGGCCCCTGCTGCCCACAGTCTAGTGCCCTACCTGAGTGGGCTGGCCCAAATGGGCTAACCATTGGGTCCATCCTCCAAATCTAGCCTATCAGGTCTTCCCCTTGCATACCTGAATCTGATGCTATAAAGTCTGTGGCTTTCTAGGCCCTCCCTCTCTTGGTGCAACCCTCTGAGCTCGCTCTCCTTTCTGCTGTACACACGAGTCTGGCCCCTACCTAGCCTGGTTGGGTGGGATGGGAGAGCATAAGATTGTTTCTTAGTCTGGATGGTTTTTCTGCTTGCCTGTGCTTTATAGTTTGTGTAATTTTCCTCTGATTTCTGATCTACCACATTGGTGCTCTCATTAACTCCAGGCCTGCTACCTGTACAGTTTCCCTAAACTTGAGTAACCATTAGTGCAACTCTCTTCATTACTCATTTCTTCCCTGAATTTCTAGGTTGCTGCTTTGATATCTGCCCTCTTCAGGAAAGCACATGGCAGATGCCATGTATATTCTAACTCTCCCTCCATATACATCTAAATTCTATCCTCCCCATGCTTGGGACTCTACTCCAGTTTTTCCCAAAATCCTCAATCTTTCTAAGTAAGCCTTATAATCTATGCAGTGTTTCCACATGACAGCATGTTTCCTAAATCCAACAATTTGTGATTTCCCCCTAAATAAACTTAATAATTCATAATTTTCCTTCTTGAGTATATCTTTATTAATTCTTTATTGAAGGTGGACAGAACTCAAAGCTTGGAGTTCATAAATTCTGGAGGACTCCTCCTGAATTCCAAAATCCTGCATCAGTAGCACATCCTTGAATTTTTCTGTGCATTTGCACAAGAGAGAAATAAAGAAGGGACATGCTACCTTGACATCTTTTATTGAAAAAGTACAGGAAAAACTCAATTTAAAATAACTTCATGAAAAGGATGCAGAAAGTTGATGAAATGAAGAGTGAAACTCCTTTGGAATTCCATGTGAACTTAGCCAGAATGTCAGTCATTAAAAAAATAACTGTTACTAGGTATGTGGAAAAATTCAAACATTTATGCAGTTCTGGTGGGACTTTAGTACAGCCACTGTGTTAGTCTGTATATTCTTCAAAAAAAAAAAGACCATGACATTTACTGTATGACCCCAACACTACCACTCCTGTCTATGTTCCTGAAAGAATCCAAGTCAACATATCACAGAGATCAATGTTTGCTGCTCCACTAAACTGGCTAGGTTATGGAACCAACGTGGGTGTCCAATAATAGATGAATGGGTAAGGAATATGTGGCATATATTCACAATGAAATTTTTCCATCTATAAATAAGTTGCAGCAATTGCAAGAAAATGGATGCAACTGGAGATAACCATATTAATCAACCTAAGCCAACCTAATAAAGACAAATATTTATTTTCTCTAAAATGTAATGTCTAGATTTTATATCTATACATAAAATCATTTTTGTATATATGACATGAAAGAAGAAATGAAACTGTTTGGAGAAGAGAGGAGATTAATGCAATAGGTAAGAAAAAGGAGGGTAGGGAATATGTTGAGGATTTTTTTTCAATGTACAATATATACTTGTATGAAAATTTATTTATATAACAGTGTTATGAACAATGATATATATGAAAAAAATTAAAAATATACAGAACCAGGTGTGGAGTGCATGCCTTTAATCCCAGCACTCAGGAGGCAGAGGTAGTAGGATCACCATAAGGCAGAGGCTACCCTGAGACTGCGTAGTGAATTCCAGGTTATCCTGAGCTAGAATGAAACCCTACCTCAAAAAACAAACAAAACAACAACAACAAAAGTATGTAAAGGTGATGAAAGTAAATAATGAATGCAGCAATAGAAAATATGCCTAATATGTTAGTCAATTAAAATACAATAGTCATCCTAGTTAAATGAGTTATATTCTAAAGATTAAACTAAAAATTAAATCCATGAATATACCAATGATAAGAATCAAGCCAAAAACGATTTGAAAAAATTCTTTAAATTGGATGTCTGAAAAACTACTCAAAGAAAATACTGAGCTATCTTTATATCTTAAGCATACCTTGTAAAGTGTAAAGATCACAAAGTAATAATGAAACCTTTAGTCAATTTATAGAATCACCTACATTTTGATGTTTTAATTAATTGCTATCAAAATATATCAAGCAAAATGAGTGATTATATGAAAAGTTAACAATCCATCATTCTAAGAAATATGCACTACTCTTAGATGGAATTTAAAGCCTTTCTATATGAAGACACAAAGCTAATATTAACTACTTTTTTAATATGCATATATGTATGTGGAATTTTAACGTGTGCATGGAGGTCAGAGGACAAACTTGCTATTGCTTCCCTCAGGTGCTATTTATTTTTTCCATGGGACAAGGCCTCTCCTTGGCTCACCAAACAGGCTAGCTGGCTGGCCACAGAGCTCCAGGTATCTGTGTGTCTCTGCCCCACCAGGATAGGGATTCCAAGTAAGTGCCACCATATCTGGATTTTTTACATGGGTTTTGGGATTTAACCCTTATTTAACTCACATTTGCACAGAAAGCACTTCACAGGCTGAGCTACCTCCACAGCTCAAATTTCTGCCCATTTCAAGGAATTATCATGCAACTTTCTCAGACCAGAAAGCAATTAAGTTAAAGGTCAGGAGAAGAAAAAGACATCAAGGTGGAAGAAGTTCAGTGGAGTGGGAATGGGAGAAAAGGGACACAAGAAAGTCATGGACGGGAATTCCGACCAAGTTACAGTATGTTAATGTTTGAAAATTGCCAATCAAAAATAAAAACTTGTAGATTTGGAAACATAAAAAAGGCACAATAGAAAACAGTAAGGGCAGAAAAAAGGTGAACTTGGCTATTAAATTAAGTAAAGAACAGAATTATCTGAGTAAAAAGAAAGGAAATTTATAAAAATATGAAACTTAAGGAGATACTAAGCAGAAACAATCTTATGTATTTAATGCATGCATGACTAATTTATTCTTAATTTTACATCGTAATATTATAAATATATTATCATTCATATCTGTAATCCTTTTGTCTATTTTTCAAATTTCACACAACACTTTGAGACACCCACCTGCTTTTATTGAGCTTCTTACATTAAACTGTACTTTGAGACATATTTGGTTTATATAGTGAAATTCTTTATTCCTTTCAATTTGGCACAGGTATCCTTAGAAGCATGCTTCCAATATACATTCCCAGATTGTCATGTGCATTCGTGTATGAGAGTCCCTCAGATAAAAGAGCTTATAAGATTTCCTTAAATATTAGCAAATGGTTTAAATATCTTCCTTCACAACTAAAAATAAATAAATCAATCCCTGGATCACTTCTTTGTTTTTCTGTAAGAAAGGCAAGTTGACTAGATATCAGATACCTGGTGGACGTTAGCAAGTTTAACAAAGTTGGAAATGTCCAATTTTCATTAGGCAGTGTACTTGTGTTTTTAACTCAAATATCAGAAACTTCATGGACTTTAACACATTTAACAAGTTGGTAGTCTCCAATTCTCAGCAGGTTACGTATTGTGTTTTGTTTGCATTGCTATTCACCTTTATTTCGATTATGATTATTAAGAAAGGGACATTTGTGGCAGTGAGCAAAGACCCGCTGCTATGGAAAGTACCCTAAGCAAAAAGATGAAACAAATGACTGCGGTTAGCTAAGGACAGAGGGAAGATGATGATCAGAAAAAAAAAAAAAAAAAAAGGAGTGTGTTCCTTTCTTAATTTTGCAAACCCAATCACTAACACATCACATACTGGGCAACAGTTGCTTATGCAAAGCACAGGCTGTCTTTCTTTTGTTCTGAAACCTCATATAACTGATGACATTTTAAATGGGCCTTAATAATAACGGCCTCTTGTACCTAATTCAAAGCATGGCATGGGGCTCCCTCCTACCAGCTTTAACCTGCATTTCCTCCTTTCTCTAGTAAATCATTTTTGGTAATAGCAAAACCAAGCCTGTCTGGAAAGCATTGCATTCCAGCACAGATTCCATTATCTACATGCACACAGGTAAAATCTGGAACCTAATGGGTTCAGATGAATTACCAACAATGTCTTGGCATTTTATTATTACTTACTTTCCCAATAAGGCCTAGAGCATGAAGAGTTTGTATATTCCAGTTTATATTTCTGGAAAATTATGATAATGATAAGATTAATCTGAAAAATTCCCTAATTACATCCCATGAGTAGTTTTCATCTTTAAGTCAATTTATATACATAACTATTTCCCTCAGTTTGTCATATAAAGCATTTTTATCAAAAAGACATATGTTTCAAACTGATGTCTGATTTAGGAAAATGGCAAGTCATTTTATTGTAAATCAATGCCCCAGTATGGCACCAAGATAATAAAGTATTGACTGATACAGTCTTTAGGCCAAATCTTAGACTAGTATTATTCGTGAATATATTCAGTTATTTTAGTGCAAAAACGAAATATCAAGCTTCATGGAGCTCTGATATCACACTTTCAGAATTTTGTACTTCAGGATAAAATTGTACATCCATCTAAAAAGCAGTCTGTCCCAAACAGATGTATGTTATAAAAACAGTAGTCAAATCACATGAATTTTGTTGTTTGGATTCTCTCATAGGATAATATTTGAATCTATGCTTATTGTAGTAACCAGCCAAATTAGTAAAATTGGGGACGATTTTCTTTTCATGAGATGGTAATGTTGCTCATTTTTAGGTCCTCAGTGTTAGCTATTCTCACATTTAATCTGCACCACATGGTGTATTTACCAGCTTTGTGTTCTTGAAAAAACTCACCAACTGCAAGGAGTTATTTTCTTATTTTTGCTGCCAGTTCCATCCAGTGAAAAGGAAAAAATAAGATTATATGCATAAATATTCTAAGAAAAGAGAATGTATAAGGAGAGAATAGTTAAGCTTGAGAAGACAAAATATTTTGTGATTATAAATAGAGAAATCTTTATGACTTTAATTATGAATGGCTTGTTTTAGTTGGAAGTCATTTTCCAAATCTTTATTCTCAGGGTGTTAGGAATTTGAAAATGTCTTAGATCCAAACTGCTACTTAACTTGTCACCTGGTTTTGTTCCAGCACAGAAAGAACTCGAGGCCTTTCAGCAAATGGATTGTGTACACCATCTGGCCATTTTGTGCTGTGTAGTAAATTTTATACTAAAACTGTCTTTCTTCTCACACCAGAACATAAGGAAGTTTCTATCTGTCTTGTACTTATTTATAAATTTATACATTAATTTATAAATTATTTAGTCTTGAATTTATAAATCAGTCTTGAATAATAAGTTATTGATGGCTTAATTACAGTTTATATAATAAACTATAATTTAATTTAAAAAACAATTAGGAATTGCAGTTATTTCTAATGTATAAGTCCAACTTGAATTGTGGGTATCTGTACATTTGCATCTTCAAATATGTTTTCACAATTGCAAACTCAAATTTTGATAGGTATGTTTCAACTGTGATACACTAAAGTATGCACATTTATATCATTTTATGTGAAAACATATTTCTCTAAGCTTTAAATCTATACATTAAAATTTTAGCTTTATAATAAGGAATATTTTTATATATCTCATTTATGGTTTGGCCAACACATTATTTCTATGAAAAAGATAAGGAGCAAAATTGATTCATTTTATAAACTTTCTAGTAGTTTAACACTTTATTTTTAACCTAATAGAATACAAATTTTTTAGACTATAGAAAAAGCCAAAAAGTAAATTATAACAAGTCTGAAGAGTCCGTAGAATAATGCATGCACTTACAAATTGATATCAGCTAACCCATATATACATTTTTCTTGTGAATTAATACACGTGTGTGTGTGTGTGTGTGTGTGTGTGTGTGTGTATTTTCCAATGGAATAGGAGTTTAGAGTATTTATATGCCTCTGAAAGCAGTATTACCTAGATTAAAAAATTAAATTTTAATTTTAAAACATTCAGGCCTTTGTGTATTTATTTACTTGTTTTGCTTATAAAAAAGAAAATTCTCAAATTTAGTAAATCACATCCTAAGGCACAAATACCATGACCCATAAACTCAGAGCAAAAATCAAACATACCTGCCACCAGCAACATGCTCATATGCAGTAGGTTATCAATAAATGACTATTGAATACAATATTAATAATGACTACTTTTAAAGGAAACTGATCCTGCCAATTTTTTGTGCATTTTATTCCATCTAACTCTTGTGCACTAACCAAAGAAAAGTTCTACATTAAAAGTTGTCTATTTGTAGCTGGGCATGATGGTGCACACCTTTAATCCCAGCACTCGGGAGGCAGATGTAGGAGGATCGTCGTAAGTTGGGGGGCCACCCTGAGACTACACAGTGAATTCTAGGTCAGCCTGGGCTAGAGTGAGACCCTACCTTGAAAAACCAAAAAAAAAAAAAGTGTTTGCATGCAAAGCCAAAGGACCCAAGTTCAATTCCCCAAGACCTATGTTAGCCAGATGCACAAGGGGGAGCATGAGTCTGGAGTTCATTTGCAGTGGCTGGAGGCCCTGGCATGCCCATTCTCTCTCTCCCCCCTTTCTGTTCCCCCTCTTTCTCACTCCCTCTTTCTCTGTTAAATAAATAAACAAATAAACAAATAAATAAATAAATAAAAATTACTTTTTAAAAAAGTTGTCTAAGCTGGGCATGGTGGCACACACCTTTAATTTCAGCACGCAGGAGGGAGAGGTAGGAGGATCGTGGAGAGTTTGAGGCCACCCTGAAATGACATAGTTAATTCCATAGTAAATTTGCACTTGCCTGCAAAGCCTAAGGGCCCATGTTTTACTCTCTCTATCTCACAAAAGGCAAATGCACAAAGGTGAGGTGCAAGTGTTTGGAGTTCGATTTCAGTGTCTGAGGCCCTGGCACACCAATTCTATCTCTGTGTGTGTGTCTCTCTAAAAAATAAAAAATAAGGGCTAGAGAGATGGCTTAGCAGTTAAGGCGCCTGCCTCCTAAGCCTAAGAATGCAGGTTCCAATCTCCAGGTCCCATGTTTAGCCAGATGCAAAGTGATGCAAGGGCACAATGCCACACTTGTCCACAAGGGGGCACGCATCTGGATTTCGTTAGCAGCAGCTGAGAGGCTGCTGGCGCCCCATCTCTATCTGTTTTCCTCTCCCTCTCTCTCTGTCTCTCCCTGTGTCTCTCTACAAAATAAATAAATAAATAAAAAATAAATAAATAAAAAAAAAAAAATGTTTGTTTTGTAAGGATAGCTGCATGAAATATTATCTAATAATCTAATAGTTTCTATTTAACATAATTTTATCTTAATGATATACTGCAGCATTTTATTCTATGAATATAGCTTTTATTTATAATCGATAAAACATTCCACCTCCTAAAATTATGACAAATGATTCATTCTACAGAAAGGCTCTATTAAAGTGAACAAACATTGGCTTTCTTCCTAATTTGTGCCTCTCAAAAGACTGCTTCACTAACTCTAGGTAGAAATAAAATAAAATCTACTCATGAAAAGTTCAGATTTCTTATTTGGCAGAGTTTAGGTTGCTAGTAATTAACTACCTTAGACAATAAAGACTCTTGAGAAAACACTGCTTTTGTTGAACAACTGAGCTTTGAATCATCCTAAAACTACTTGCTCAGAAGAGAGCTGGTGATGCCCTTATACCAAGCATTGGACGACATTGCTAGAAGCAAGGCACCTGAAAACAGGATGTACTGAAAGCTTATCTGAGGAGCATCATACATGTCCACACATTTGCTAGTTTCAGGTTCTTTCTGAATTTCCTCTACCTTATTTCTTTCATTATCCTAAATTCTTTTCTCCCCTATACTTGAGCTTATGTTTCCCTCCTCAAGTACCTGTATCTTGTGTATCCATTTCCACTGTTTACCTAATAATGTATGTCTCTTCAGTCTTCTCTTTTCTAAATACCAAGATCTGACATATATTTGGGGCACTATTTTCTATGAAATTCATACATTTAAAGGTATATGAGTTGAAAACTTCAAGGTAGGCCATGTTTATTCTTTTCTTCAGTGTTGTATTTCATGGCACTTTTACACTGCAAGTTTTGAAAATGCTCATTCCAACACCCTCTCTTGCAGGACGGCTTCACTGACTTGGTGTTCTTTAATGAATGGATGTATACAATACCATGAACTGGAAATGGAAGGTTACTTCATCTTCCTTCAACATCTTGATAGTTTTAATTTATGACTAACTTTATCCTATTTTTAATTTTTTTGTTTTAATTTTTATGTGAACACACAGTCAAGGCAAGAACTGTGTCAATATAGTAAATAAACCATGAGGCTGTGTTGAGGAATAGTGGCAAAACATTAGCAATTTCTACCATATGGCTTTCAGACTAGTGGGGCAAGTTGTTGTGTTCAAAGACTCTAGGGAAATCAAGCTGTAAGAGGTCATAAATGCTAATTCAAAACCTATGGGACACTGATAAGAAGTTGGCAATAATACCAAGGAAAACCATATTGAGTATGTAACTTCCTCAGTCAGTGAGTGGAATACTGTTCATTCTAAGCCTGTGCTATGGCATAGGAACAAAGGAACAGGTAGAACTACTGCTAATACATTATCAGAGAAATCATTACTGGTTTTTCCATTCATGTCATGGTTTTTATAAAACTCCCTGTGGGTCCCCATCACAATTGCAAAACTGAACACCCTTCCACTGCCTTCCTATTTGAACTCATATGGCACAATTCTCCTCTGTACTGAGTCCCAGGCATTCACATTCTCGAGTTGATAACTGATTAACTTTAAAGACATTTGTGTAGATTTTTTTTTCAAATGCATAGGTATATATAGATGGCCAATTCAAACAACTCTACATTCAATACGATTTTTTAGCATTTATGAATTCAAGTGAATGATGACAATATATATAAAGGAAACAATCAGTAATCAGTGACTAGCAAAAACAACATACAAAAACTAAAGCTTTTCAGACAGTAAGTACATACACTGGTGTTCAGTAAATATTCACAAATAAACAAATAAATAAATAAATAAAAATTACTTTTAAAAAAAGTTGTCTAAGCTGGGCATGGTGGCACACACCTTTAATTCCAGCACGCAGGAGGGAGAGGTAGGAGGATCGTGGAGAGTTTGAGGCCACCCTGAAATGACATAGTTAATTCCATAGTAAATTTGCACTTGCCTGCAAAGCCTAAGGGCCCATGTTTTACTCTCTCTATCTCACAAAAGGCAAATGCACAAAGGTGAGGTGCAAGTGTTTGGAGTTCGATTTCAGTGTCTGAGGCCCTGGCACACCAATTCTATCTCTGTGTGTGTGTCTCTCTAAAATAAAAAATAAGGGCTAGAGAGATGGCTTAGCAGTTAAGGCGCCTGCCTCCTAAGCCTAAGAATGCAGGTTCCAATCTCCAGGTCCCATGTTCAGCCAGATGCAAAGTGATGCAAGGGCACAATGCCACACTTGTCCACAAGGGGTGCACGCATCTGGATTTCGTTAGCAGCAGCTGAGAGGCTGCTGGCGCGCCCATCTCTATCTGTTTTCCTCTCCCTCTCTCTCTGTCTCTCCCTGTGTCTCTCTACAAAATAAATAAATAAATAAAAAATAAATAAATAAATAAAAATAAAAATGTTTGTTTTGTAAGGATAGCTGCATGAAATATTATCTAATAATCTAATAGTTTCTATTTAACATAATTTTATCTTAATGATATACTGCAGCATTTTATTCTATGAATATAGCTTTTATTTATAATCGATAAAACATTCCACCTCCTAAAATTATGACAAATGATTCATTCTACAGAAAGGCTCTATTAAAGTGAACAAACATTGGCTTTCTTCCTAATTTGTGCCTCTCAAAAGACTGCTTCACTAACTCTAGGTAGAAATAAAATAAAATCTACTCATGAAAAGTTCAGATTTCTTATTTGGCAGAGTTTAGGTTGCTAGTAATTAACTACCTTAGACAATAAGGACTCTTGAGAAAACACTGCTTTTGTTGAACAACTGAGCTTTGAATCATCCTAAAACTACTTGCTCAGAAGAGAGCTGGTGATGCCCTTATACCAAGCATTGGACGACATTGCTAGAAGCAAGGCACCTGAAAACAGGATGTACTGAAAGCTTATCTGAGGAGCATCATACATGTCCACACATTTGCTAGTTTCAGGTTCTTTCTGAATTTCCTCTACCTTATTTCTTTCATTATCCTAAATTCTTTTCTCCCCTATACTTGAGCTTATGTTTCCCCTCCTCAAGTACCTGTATCTTGTGTATCCATTTCCACTGTTTACCTAATAATGTATGTCTCTTCAGTCTTCTCTTTTCTAAATACCAAGATCTGACATATATTTGGGGCACTATTTTCTATGAAATTCATACATTTAAAGGTATATGAGTTGAAAACTTCAAGGTAGGCCATGTTTATTCTTTTCTTCAGTGTTGTATTTCATGGCACTTTTACACTGCAAGTTTTGAAAATGCTCATTCCAACACCCTCTCTTGCAGGACGGCTTCACTGACTTGGTGTTCTTTAATGAATGGATGTATACAATGCCATGAACTGGAAATGGAAGGTTACTTCATCTTCCTTCAACATCTTGATAGTTTTAATTTATGACTAACTTTATCCTATTTTTAATTTTTTTGTTTTAATTTTTATGTGAACACACAGTCAAGGCAAGAACTGTGTCAATATAGTAAATAAACCATGAGGCTGTGTTGAGGAATAGTGGCAAAACATTAGCAATTTCTACCATATGGCTTTCAGACTAGTGGGGCAAGTTGTTGTGTTCAAAGACTCTAGGGAAATCAAGCTGTAAGAGGTCATAAATGCTAATTCAAAACCTATGGGACACTGATAAGAAGTTGGCAATAATACCAAGGAAAACCATATTGAGTGTGTAACTTCCTCAGTCAGTGAGTGGAATACTGTTCATTCTAAGCCTGTGCTATGGCATAGGAACAAAGGAACAGGTAGAACTACTGCTAATACATTATCAGAGAAGTCATTACTGGTTTTTCCATTCATGTCATGGTCTTTATAAAACTCCCTGTGGGTCCCCATCACAATTGCAAAACTGAACACCCTTCCACTGCCTTCCTATTTGAACTCATATGGCACAATTCTCCTCTGTACTGAGTCCCAGGCATTCACATTCTCGAGTTGATAACTGATTAACTTTAAAGACATTTGTGTAGATTTTTTTTTCAAATGCATAGGTATATATAGATGGCCAATTCAAACAACTCTACATTCAATACGATTTTTTAGCATTTATGAATTCAAGTGAATGATGACAATATATATAAAGGAAACAATCAGTAATCAGTGACTAGCAAAAACAACATGCAAAAACTAAAGCTTTTCAGACAGTAAGTACATACACTGGTGTTCAGTAAATATTCAAGTGATAAACTAATTGAAAAGGGACTACAAAGCCAGGTGTGGTGGCGCACGCTTTTAATACCAGCACTCGGGAGGCAAAGATAGGAGGATCACCATGAGTTCGAGGCCACCCTGAGACTATATAGTGAATTCCAGGTCAGCCTGGGCTAGAGTGAAACCGTACCTCAAAATGCCAAAAACCAAAAAAACAAAAAGGACTACAATGCAGAGTTAGTAGATAAATGATGAAAATATACTTCCCTCTTATACATCAACATGCAGGGACATTTCTAAAATACAAAAGCTCCAGCAATAAGCACTAGTTCCCATTTACATTTCCAAAAGCAAACAAATATAAAAGGAGTTTTATTTAAATATTAATCAAAAGCAAAAATTTGCAGGGCATGATGCAACACCCCTTTAATCCCAGCATTCTGAAGACTGAGGCAGGAGGATCACTCTGAGTTTGAGGCTAGCCTGAGACTATTGAGTGAATTCCAGGTCAGCCTGGACTATAGTGAGACCCTACCTGGAAGGAAAAAAATTAAAAATCTCAACACTAACACTAGGGAGATAATAGCTCAGTCATTAAAGCACTCATCCCACAAGCGTGAGGATCTGATTTCAATTCCAGATACCCTTGTAAAATGTGGATGAGGACTGGAGAGATGGTTTAGCAGTTAAGAAGCTTGCCTATGAAACCAAAGGACCCAGGTTTGATTCCCCAGTACCCATGTAAAGCCAGATACGCAAAGTGGCACATGCATCTGGAGTCCATTTTCAGTGGCTGGAGGCCCTGATGCACCCATTCTCTCAGTCCATCTCCTCTTGTCTTGTCTCCTCCCTCCCCCTCTCCTGCAAATAATAAATAAAAAAATATTTTTTAAATGTAGATGACAGCCAGGTGTGGTGACACAAGCCTACAAGCCTTTAATCCTAGAACTTGGGAGGCAGAGGTAGGAGAATCACCATGAGTTCAAGGCCACTCTGAGGAATTCCAGGTTAGCCTGAGCTAGAGTAAAACCCTACCTCAAAAACACAAGACAAAAACAAAATGTGGATGACACCCAAAGTTGTCCTCTGGCCTGCACATGGAGAATCTAGGGACTGGAGAGATCACTCAGTGGTTAAAGCTGCCTGGTTACAAAGCCTGCAAGCCTTGGTTCAATTCCCCAGCTACCCATGCAAAGCCAGATGGCATTTGTTTGCAGTACCAAGGAACAATGACATACATGTGTGTACACACAAAAAAAAATAAATAAACAGGGGAACTGCTTTATATGTAAAATATATCTCAAAGGTCTCCTATAAAGAAAAGTATTTGAATTTGCAAAGCTTGTTTCTTTTCAAATTCTGCACATAGCATTGTAGTGACTGTAATAGGGAACCGGCACTGCTCATACTAAGATGTGAACAATCTCTCGAGTATATAAATATACTCACTCAAAAAGTCACGCTTTCTTCTGAGCATACAACTCTTTGTGAAAAAGAAAAGCATGAATTAGGACAGGATGAATATAAATTAGCAACTATAATGGGAATTAGGAGATGGTTTAATGGGTAGAGTTTACCTATAAAATGTGTACAGGTGTAATGTCAGTGTTGGGGTGGCAGAGGCAGGAGGATGCTTGGACTACGCAGCTAAACAGTCTAGACAAACCAGTGAACTCCAGGTTTAGTGAAAGGCCCTGTCTCAAAAAGTAAGGTGGAGATACTAAGACACTGATAGCAACTTCTGGCCTCCACACACAGTCACACCCGCACTCACACACATAGGAACACGTACACACATTTCCATGAACCACAGACACAGACATGCATGCACTCACACTCATATCAACATGCATACAAACTCCTATACAACACACACACAGGAAAGAAAAAATTAACACTAAGGAGTGCAATTAGCAACAATTTTAAAAATGGGAAATTATCTTTCTGTAAATTTCCTGATTCACTTTAGTATTATAATTTCTCAAGCATTCTAAAATAAATTAAAACAAGGTCATTTGCACAAATTTTTGAAAGTATTTAAAAATTTTAAATAACATAAAATTGTTCATATTTATAAGATTGAGAATATTTTAATAAATGTTAATAATGTTTACTGATCAGATCAAAATAATCAGTATTACTTTTCTATCATTTCTCCAAACTTCACTCTTCCAGTTTTTCATAAGATATGTTTATTATTAACTATAGTTATTCTATTCTGTAGAATGTGAGAACTTATTGCTCCAATCAAACTGTATTTTTCTACATGTTTTCCAGCCTTTTCTTCCCTTTCTGCATTCCTTTCATAGTCTATACTAATTCTCTCATCTCCTTTGTTCTTTGAAGCAAACATTTTAGCTTTTATGTATGACAGGGAACATGCAGCATGTGTCATTCTGTTTCTGGCTTATTTCATTAAACCTAGTGTCCCCTCCTCCTAGTCCATCTATGTTTCCATAAATGTTAGAATTTCATCTTTATGACTGAAAAATATTCCATTGTGTGGAAAGGCAACATTTTTGTTATCCATTCAACCACTGATGGACATAGGTTTGTTGTACTTACTTGGTTGGCTTCATTAGAGATACATGGGAGAATTATTTTTTTATCTTACAAGGTTTAACCATTTTTATTTCAAAATATTTTACCTTAGCAGATAAATAATTATAAATTTGAATAAAAAAGAAAGGGAGAAAGACATGCAGACTACCGTTCCCATTGAAAGTAAGCATTTGGGCTGGAGAGATGGCTCAGAGATTCAAGCACTTGCCTGCAATGCCAGATGACCAGCGTTCAATTCCCCAATACCCACATAAAGCCAAATGCACAGTGGCACATGCATCTGTAGTCCATTTTCAGGGCTGGAGGCCCTCATGCACCCCTCTCTCTCTCTCTCTCTCCTCCCTCTCTCTCTCTCTTTTTCTCTGTTCTCTCTCACTCCATTTGCAAATAAATAAAAATAAAGCAAGCATTTCTACTAGGCATGGTGGCTCAGGCCATTTCAAAGCCTAAAGCAGGAAGATCAGCCTGAGTTCAAGGCTAACCTTGGCTACAGAAAGACCTTGGCCCAAGAAATCCAAATAAAACAATAAAATCAACATGCTGCTTCCATGTTATGGATGAAGAAGAAATTAAGGCTAGATTGATTCAAAATACGCCCTCGTTGACACAGCCGTAACTAGAAGTTCTACCTGAATCTCACTAGGCAGGTTTCTTCCTTTCAGAGCACTCAACTCTGCCACTTCCAGGTTGAATTACTTTCACAGGTAATTCTAAGAAAACTAGCTCAGAGTTGAAGCTAACCTGAAAATAAAACTTGGATATTAGAAAACCCTGAAAGGTCTAATGGAAGAAAGCATATTGCTCTTAAGATGGCAAATATTAAATATCCAAAGGTCACTCCAGTATGTGATATCCACAAGCACATAAAGATGTCTCATGTAAAGGCAAAAAAAAAAAAAAAAATTCACAAGAACACAATAAAGAAATCCCAGCAATCTCATCACACATGCACCTTTTCCTCCCTTATTTTAAAGCCTGAGGTTCTTTTGTTTCCTGAGAAAATATTTATTTAGAGCTCAGCCAGATATACTTTCTCTCTCTAAGATATATAAACACTGAAAGAAATAAGCATGATACCTCCTGTTGTGGTCTCCGCCTAAGGCCAGCCCAGGAGGGATGGCAGGGTCTCTGCCGAGTTGGGGTGAGCAGCACGATATCACAACACAGACTCTGGGAGCTGGGTGAAAGCGGGAAGCGAGCTGCCGCAAACTCGTCTATTGCGGAAGTGCACATGGATTTTAAGGGGCTTGGCTGGCCAATCATTGTATGGGGTGGTCCCCTTTTTGTGACCAATGACAGCCTGTCTCTGGGCAGGTCATCTCGTAGCAGGTTTCTCGTGAGCATGGGACTATAGCTGTTGTCACGCCAGGCCTGTGCAGAATGCCATGTTCACAGAAGACACTTCCTGGTTTCTTCTGCCACGTGGTCTGGCTAGGGCCAGGCCTGTATTGTACCATACAACTTTCCTTGTTATACAACTGAATATCAAGATTTCAAACTCCAAAATTTTCGTTTCTTTGGAGAAAATCAACTACATAAATTCAAAATTGTATTAAGGAAGTTTTGGGATGCAAATCTGATAGCACTTACTAGCCTGTAATGACTGATTTAAACATACTAAATGGAGAGAATTATTGCCTTGTTATAAGTCTACATATTCTAATAGTCAAACTTGGACTCCTTAATAGATGCATTGGATTTTGCCCTCAGCCCAATTTAAATTTTATGAACAAAACTGTCTTGGTGAATTCTTACAATTATTCATAAAAATAAATGATTACCTAAACATAACTATGAGAAGAGTTTCTTTACGTAAAATTACAAAAATGTAGTAGGACCATTCATTTCTACCACACAACATGGGAGTGGTATCACACAGTGTGAACTATAGAATCTGAAGTTTTCTGCCCCCATCAACACCAGGATTGTTTCTAAGACATCCAAACCATAGAAACATGTCAAAATATCAAAACAAATTCTTATGTTATTACAAGTATTTCCCATAGCATAACAAATACTTCAATGGAAATATTTCATATACTCAGCCAGAAAACACGTTTGCTATAGACTGAATTGTTCCATTTATTTAAAATTCATGTTTAATTGTATTCAGTATTTGATGTATTGACCATTATATAATATTCAAAATGTGGAACTGGAGATTTTGTAATGAAGTCATGAGGACAGAGCCATGGGGTCACTGTCCTTATGAAACATGCCAGCATGTCTTTTTCTTCAGCTGTTTCAGAACACAAGGAAAAGATGGCTACTTTTGAACTCAGAAGCAGGTCCTCTGCAGACACTGAATCTCTCAATGCCATAAACTTTAATTTCTGGTGGTTATAATTGCAAGAAATAAATGTCTCTTGCTTATAAAATACCCCATCTGCAATATTCTGCTATGGTATATTGAATGGAGTGATAGACCTTGTACTCATTTGTAACCAGTCATTCTTCCCATCCTTCCCCTAGCAGCTGTGTAACCCTAATCAGATTTGTGCTCTATGTTTTAGTCTATTGCAAAATAGATGAACTCATACACTATATAGTCCTCTCTGCTGTCTTTGAAATTTCTGCTCTGGAGAGGATTCTACATTGTGACATATGTCTTTCTTTAAGACTCTTTATTCACATTTTTCATTTGATTATCCAGTCACTAATGGTGAAACAGTTTGAAGCTATTGAAATGATCTATGGTAAACATGTACTAATAGACCTCTACATGAATATGGTTCCATTTCTTGTGGGTAAATATCTAGGAGAAAGATGGCTCAATCATATGATAAATGTATATCTAACTTGACAAGAACCACTCTTGTTTTTAAAAGCATGTCTGGGGCTTGAGCAATGGGTTAGTAGTTAAAGGCACTTGCCAGCAAAGCCAAAGGATCCAGGTTCGATCCCCCAGTACCCACATAAAGCCAGAGGCACAAGGTGGCACATGCATCTGGAGTTCATGCAGTGACTAGAGGCCCTGACATGCCTATTTTCTCTATCTGCCCCCCTCTCTCTCCAAATAAATAGATAAAATATTAAAAAGCATGTCTGCTGTCTAACACTTTAGTCAACACTATATGAGCATTCAAATTTCTTCACATCCTCACCAGTACTGTTTTCTATTGCTTTTTCATTTGAACCAGCCTAATTCCTATAATGAACATCTCATTGACGAGTTTAACTTTCACTCCCTAGGGACTTATGATGTTAAACAAATTTCCACTCATTACTCACCAGTCATTTTAAGAACTTTCCTTTTGAATCTATTTCTGCCAATTATAGAAATTTCTAGACAACTTGTACATATGTGGAGTATTGAATATTCCCTTGTAAAAGTATGTATCACAAAATACAAGAATACATATATATGATAGGTGTGACTTTACAATGTATTTGAACTCATTTATTTTATTTTATTTTTTTTTAGTTTTTCAAGGAAGGGTCTCACTCTAGCCTTAACTGACCTGGAATTCACTATATAGCCTCAGGCTGGCTTCAAACTCACAGCAATCATCCTACCTCTGCCTCTAGTGCTGGGATTAAAGGCATGTGTCACCACACCTGGCTATACTTTTATAAATCAACTTTCCATAAACTCTATGAATCTGTGAAGATGTAATAGCTATTCTTGCAAACATAGATTATATAAACTACAACACTGAGGGATTAAACAAGCCTGCCTGTATATGTTTGAATACAATGGAAAATGCAGAGATCTGGGCTAGAGAGATGGCTTAGCAGTTAAGGTACTTTCCTGTGAAACCTAAGGACCCATGTTCAATTCTCCAGGTCCCATGTAAGCCAGAGGCAAGGTGACACAAGTGCACAAAGTCACACATGTGCACTAGGTGGTGCATGCATCTGGAGTTCAATTACAGTGGCTGGAGGCCCTGGCACACCAATTCTATCTCTCACATACATGCACACATTCTCTCTCTCTCTCTCTCTCTCTCTCTCACACACACACACACATTAAAAAAAAAAAACAGATCTTTAGAATATTGCTGGCTATTTCCACTGGATATTTCCGTTATTTTCCCAGAGAATGCAGAATTCCATGATTAGGAAAAGGCACAGCATTGCATGCATCTCATAAACATTAGTCAGCAGAAAGTAAATTGGTGCAAAGTAAGCCCTGTAGTGCCTTGAGACAGTTGAAGACTAGTATAAGAAAAATGTGAGGCAGCTGTGAACTTGTGTCAATCTACACACTTGCTATTCAGTGCTTGAAGTGATTATAAAGAACTCAAGTAGATGTTTCTCTTGTGGTTAAATTATTTATGTTGAAAATAGCCATGTCTACTAGTCTTCTAGGATTGCTCTACAAAATACCACAAACAGAATGACTCAAAGATATGAATTATCTCATTGTTCTTCCATTTAGAAAGTGAAGAATTAGTTGCTTCTGGGAACTGTCATGGAAAATATGCTAAAGAGACACTACTCTCCCAGCATTTGGTAGCGTCGTGTGTTCTTGGCTATCATCCAACCTCTACTAAAAATGTTTCTGTATCAAGATTTCCTTTTTATTTATAAATAGCCCATGTTAAATTAGAGCCCACCATAAGCATCTCATCTGAACTTGATCATATGAAAGGTCCCCATTTAAAAGCAAGTTCAACAGGGTTAACTTTCACAATGAGCTGTAGATCCGAGACACCTACAAGGTTTCCCAAAAAAGACAGATTTCTGTCAGAGTTTTTGATGACCCACCAAAGGTTAATGGTAAGACCCTACTGTCGAAGACCATATACACGTGTGAGACCAAACATGGAGAGACCTGGCCAGAATCTGGAAGAGGGTCAGTCCCCAGACAGTTAGCTAGTCTAGTGCCAGAGGGTGCTACACGAGCAACTAGGGGAAAAAGGCTGACATCGTTTCAAACAACTTCCAGTCTAAGATACCCAGCAAGAAACAACCTGACGTAATGCTCAAACAAGTTCAGTAGTGGCACACAGCCATGGTGGGCAACCAACGGCTCTTGATTTGGCTAATTGATCCACTCAGTGGAATGGAACTCATTGCTGGAACTGGGAAATAAGTCAAAACCATGTACAAAAAATGA
This sequence comes from Orientallactaga sibirica, assembly GCA_036365145.1. NCBI lineage: Eukaryota > Metazoa > Chordata > Mammalia > Rodentia > Dipodidae > Orientallactaga > Orientallactaga sibirica. The sequence goes on along the minus strand of JAEOAD010000060.1, from coordinate 9,882,779 downwards.
GCACAGTCTCCAAAGAAGATACCATCAAATGTGGGCTAGAAGAGGGCCTACCCATATAAAATGCCCTCCAAGCTATCTATGGCCATCCCATATATCTAGTACTAACTTCTCTCTCCATTGGAGAATTTGCTTATTTTTTCCAGATGGACAACAAACCAGAAGGGAGGATCAGCCAATCACACCTCACCAGGGCTCCAGCTGAAACCACAGAGTAATATGGAGGAAGGACAAGAGTTCAGCACTCTTGGGGATCATGACACCAGAAAAAGGTTGAAGGAGATAAACACAGAGAACATCTAACTCCCACTAAGCCAGATATCCAGAGACACAGAGGCTCCCAAAACCTCATCACTGAAGTAGAGCTAAAATGACCCCAACGTTGCTCAGGGAAATTTGTGGAAGAGGGGGCGGAAAGAATGTTAGGGCCACAAGTTGGGGCATTATGCACAGAGACCTGGCCTATCCCCCATAGCTCTTGACTACCCCCACAATGTCTGAACCACATTCCCCATTGATGAGGGTCCCTATGGAAGAGGGAGGACATGGAGGAGGATAATGGAGTCACCACTATAAATGTAAAACTACAATAATATACATAAGAATAAATAAAATTTTAAAAAATAATAATAAAAGCAAGTTCACTATATGGGGGGAGATGGTTTAAGTGTTAAAGGCACTTGAGAGCAAAGCTTGCCAGCCTGGATTCACTTCCCAAGCTACCCATGTAAATCTGGACCCCTAAAATGACACAAGCATCTGGCATTTCATTTGGAGTGGCAAGAGGCCCTGGTACACACACACACACACACACACACACACACAACACACACAGAGAGAGAGAGAGAGAGAGAGAGAGCAAGCAAATAAATGAATGGAAGGAAGGGAGAGAGGGAGTGAAGAGGAAGAAGCAGAAAAAGAAAGAAAGGAAAAAAAGAAAGAAAAAAGGAAGGAAGGAAGGAAGGATTTTTTAAAAGAAGAATTAAAAAAAAAAAAAAAAACCAAGGTCACATACTCAATTACTGAGGTAAAGATTCCAAGATCTTCTGAGTTGGGAAGCATCTGGAGTTCATTTGCAGTCGCTGGAGGCCCTGGCACACCCATTCTCTGTCTATCTGCCTCTTTCTCTCTCTGTCTGTCACTCTCAAATAAATAAATAAATAAATAAATAAATAAATAAATAACAAAAAAAAAAAGATGACTGACTAGAATGGTTTTAAAAATAAGATAATTATAATCAATGAATAGCAAGGACATTAAATTCTGTAGGTGATGATCAAAGTGAAAGCATGCTATGTCCCCTAAGGGAAGAGATTATTGAAAGTTTTATTTGGTTCATGTGATGTGTTAGATATTTAAGGATAGTCACTGAATGAAGAAGAATAGAAAAAAAAAAAACAGATGGAATAAAAAAGGCTAAATAGGGGCTGGAGAGATTGTCTAGTGGTTAAGGCGCTTCCTGCAAAGCCAAAGGACCCTGGTCTGATTCTCCAGGACCCACATAAGCCAGATACACAAGGGGGCACATGAATCTGTCATTTGCAGTAGCTGGATGCCCTGGCACGCCCATTCTCTCTCTCTCTCTCTCTCTCTCTCTCTCTCTCTCTTTCTCTCTCTCAAATAAATAAATAAATAAATAAATAAATAAATAAATAAATAATATATTTTTTAAAGGCTAAATAAGCAAAACCTTACAAAAATCAGTCAATGGAAGGTTAAAAAAAAAAGAAAAATAGGAACTTTTTGGTAACTAGAAGTTAGCCTACATATTTCAAAATCATAATTTGTTTAAATAGATTAATAGCACTATTAAAAGAATGTAAAAAAAAGAACATAAAATTTTAAACATTGGGTATAGAGAAGATATATTATAACAAAAGGAACTATGTGTAGCAGTATTATTAGTAATATATACCTTTAACTATAACAAAGCAAAGTCATTACTGAGGATTAACAAAGTCAATTTTTACTAATAAAAGAATGAAAGTCACCAGCATACTATAATACCTCCTAATCTATGTATCTCTACTTTCAAAACTACATGAAGCAAAATTTCTTAGAATTACACAAACAAAAAAGTCCACAATAGGGCTGGAGAGATGACTTAGCAGTTAAGGCGCTTGCCTGCAAAGCCTAAGGGCCCAGGTTCAACTCTCCAGATCCCATGTTAGCCAGATGCACAAAGATGAGTTAAGTGCAGGGTCACACATGCCTACTAGGTGGTGCAAGCATATGGAGTGCGAATTCAGTGGCTGAGGCCCTGGCAAGCCAATTCTCTGTCCCCCACCCCCAATATATATGGAGAATATTTTGATTCAATAGTTTGGTAGGTAAAGCATATGTACCTAAAACTTATTACAACACAATTATGCAGCTTGATTTTATGAAAATATATATAATTCTACAAGAACATCAATGGAATACTTAAGGAAGTATTCCCATGCTGAACCACAAAGCAAGAATCTGCAACCGGGCGTGGTGACACACACCTTTAATCCCAGCACTCTGGAGGCAGAGTTAGGAGGATCACCGTGAGTTCAAGGCCACCCTGAGATTACATAGTGAATTCCAGGTCAGCCTAGACTAGAACAAGACCCTACCTCAGAAAACAAACAAAAAAAAAAAAATCTGCAAATATTTAAAAACTCATGTTGCTTGAAGCCCAAGCACCAAAGCATGACCACAATACAATATGTTTTAAAATACCCAAATCTAATTAGTATAGCCACATTAGACAAATCTACACTATAATGTACTTAAAATGAGTGAAAAACTTACTTTGGTTTAAAGTCTTACTACCCTGTACTTGCTGTGTGCCTTTTACAAATAATCAAGTTTTAATATACTTTATGATTTCAAAAAAATAATTCAGGAATATGGTATTCTGAGTGAGGATTATTTACCCTTCTCACTCTCAAACAAATTTTGTGATAAAATATGCAAGAAAAGCAACATACTTTTCATTTGAACAATATAAAATGACAGTCACTGAACAAGAAAAACTCTTAGATAAAATGCTTTGGGAGCTGGGAGCCTGGCTTAGCAGTTAAGCCACTTGCCTGCGAAGCCTAAGGACCCAGGTTCCAATCCTCAGAAGCTGCATAAGCCAGACGCACATGGTAGTGTATGTGTCTGGAGTTCGTGTGGAGTAGCCAGAGGTCCTGGTGTGCCCATTCTCTCTCTCCCTCTCCCTTAAGAAAATAAATTAAAATATATTTTAAAAGTCTTCCAAATGTATGTGCTTACACCTTTCATCCATGCTGCTTCAGTCTTAGTTAGAACCTGGTTTTTTATAGATGGTGATAAAAACACAAGAAGAAAAAGTGGACTGCCTAGCACTGGATGAGTCATGTCTATCACACTGACCAGAGCCCGTCAAACATTGCAGAGGAAATAAATGTGAGTGTTGTTCTCACTGCTAGCCAAAGAACCCTCTCTCTAGAAATTGCCATAGACACTGAGGTGTCTCAACCTCTAGAAAAAAACAGAAGAAGCGAGGCTGCTGAGAGCTCAACATGAAAGGGGCTTCTGGCATGCCCTCCAAGCTTGAGAATCATTGCTGAGGAGGGTGGAAGAAAATGTTAGAGCCACATGGTGGGAAGGCCTGCTCTGAGGCCTTGTCCTGACATGAACTGACTTGACTTGTGCATTCATGACCCTACTGAGGAGGGGCCTCAGTGGAATGGGTAGGGGAGAAGGGACAAAAGGGGATAATCTGATGGAAATATGAAACTGCTCATTTATTAATGTCCAATAAAAGTTATTTTTAAGAAAGAATAAATGGCTAGAAAGTAAAGGAACAGTGATTAGACTGTATTTTTTTATTTTTTTTTTTTTATTGACAACTTCTAATTCCTGGCCCAGTGTTCTTCAAAACAGTGGCAAGTATCTGTTGTGTTTGTTCAGCACCTCTTTTATGATAAATTTAATAACTGAATTTTTTAAAAAATTAAAAAGGTTCTAAGTAGAGAGAGATTGAGGAAGTCACCAACCATGAACTTGTGCACATGCACCTCACACACACATGCATACATGCATTTATGTACATACAAATTCACAGGTACCCACACCACGTATGCACACCAACCAAAGGAGCCTATGATCAATGATCAAAGGATCCTGCAGTACTATTGTGTCTAAAAAGAGAAGCCATGACAAAAACTAGAGGAACTTATCTACAGTGTCTGCCAATAAGACACCCATGCTTTCTCAACCTTTGATAGATGAGTTTATTAGTTTTCAGGCAATCTCAATGAAACGACTTCAATGAACAAAGGAGCTCAAAACAAGCTTTGTAGGACTTAAGAGCACACTTCAGCACATCTAGTCCATGATGATGGGGTTTTAGTTAATATCAAAAATTTAGTTGGAGGATATAGACTGTCTGTTAACAAGACTGGGCTCTCAGAACAAGAAGGCAGTGACTCCTAAAATGACTATTTCCTATCTGCATTTGCCTGAAACTGGCAGAATTCAATTTTAGAGTGAATAATGCCAGAGCTTAGTATCACCCCTAGCCCCACCAGTTCCAGAGTCTTCTAGGACCTTCGATTATACAGCCTCATTGTTATCTTTATCCTAAAGAAACATACACTATAGAAGTTTATCATAACTTTACTTAAAGCTAAAGAATATTTTATCTATTTTGGGATGCCTTTACACATTTACTTGTGCCAGTCTATAACATGTACTTTCCTTCAGAAAATGTGCTTTTCAGTACACTGCCAGTTAGTAAAACTAACCATCTGGTCATGTTAAAAGTGTCTCTTCCTTTTTCATTTCATTTATCTACAAATCCAGATTCTTCATGTTCTTCTAAAGCTTCTGACTCAAGGTCAGAGGAAGTAAAATATTGTCTTTCTTCAGAAAAAAGCTGAGTCGTGTAAACTCCACACTACTGTACACTTAGGTTTTCTTGTTAAATTAAAAATTGGAATCTAAAACATCTAGGGAAACCTCATGATTACTAACGACACAGTAATTGTTCTTGACTTGGTCATATGTGTGGTGCATTAGATATGCACAGCATGTATCCTCACCTCCCAGGCACTGGTAAGAGTACCTGATTGTAAGTGGGAAAATATTTCCATAACAGTGAAGCTTCAATTCAGCTAATTCTATAATTTCTAGATTAACTACTGAATGCCACTTATAAGGTTACAAGATCAGCTTTCTCTCTTAATCTTAAATTCTGAGAACTGCCACAGGTACATTAAAATGCTCTTAAACTGATTAGATTTTCTGACAAGGTTGAAAGGTGGCTAGCTGGCAACTTCCATGGCAATTATCTGAAGCGTTAGAAAACTTAATTCCTCCTAGAAATGAGACAATACCATGGAGTTACACAGAACACAATATATGACTTCAATTATAAATGTTCACTTAGCAGGAATCTGAAGCCTTTTCTTAAACTAAATGACTTCAATTTTAAGAACTAAAAAAATAACTCACATGAGATCTTTTGTCCAATTTATTGGAAACATTAAGCCTAGTAATAAAAGAGTACTTTATAGAAAATCTAACCTATATCTCACACAAACAGAAGGCACATAATATATAGATTATGTTGAATTGTACAGGAAGTCAAAAACTAATATTGGGATCATCTGGAAAGAAGGGCCCTGGAGAAGATGGGTTGAAGCCTAACCTTGAAGCATTTGGCTCTGGTCTATAACTCTGAGTGCCAGAAATTGGTTGTCACCCACATTGAGCTGTTGATCTGAGAGACCTACCAGGTCCTCCTAAACAAGACAGGCTTCTGTCAAAGCACTTGATTACCCACCTGAGGTAAAAGGTAAGACCCTTTTACTGAAGACACCATATGCTGTGGACACAGAACACCGAGAAACCTAGCTAGAGGCCCTCACACATACTTGCTAATAAAAAAATTAAATTAAAAAAGGAACGTTGTATTAGAGCTAGCCTAATCTATTAATTTCTAAAATTAAAATTCAAAGCTGGGGAGCTACCACCAATTCTCTCCCTCTCTCTCACTTTCTCTAAAAAAGTATTTTTTAAAGTTTTGACAAGGGGCTGGAGAGATGGCTTAGCGGTTAAGGTGTTTGCCTGCAAAACCAAAAGACCCAGGTTCGATTCCCCAGGACCCATGTAAGCCAGATGCACAAGGTGGCATATACATCTGGAGTTCATTTGCAGTGGCTGAAGGCCCTGGCATGCGCATTCGCTCTATCTGCCTTCCCTTCTCCCTCCCTCTGTCTCTCTCTCTCTCGCAAACAAATAAAATAAAGTTTAAAAAAAACTAAAATTAAAAAAAAAGTTTTGACTAGTAATTTAGCTACTTTGAATGCTATTACATAAAAATTTTTAATAATATTTTTTCTACTGTACAAAATATTTTATGTCAATTTTTTTTTTTTTTTTTTTTTTTTTTTGCAAGGTAGGGTCTCACTCTGGTCCAGGCTGACCTGGAATTAACTATGTAGTCTCAGGGTGGCCTTGAACTCTCAGCGATCCTCCTACCTCTGCCTCCTGAGTGCTGGGATTAAAGGTGTGTGCCACCATGCCCGGCTTTTTATGTCAATTTTTAACAATGATCACTGATCACTGCAAATTTTCCTATATAAATTAAGAATTTGAATATTAACTTAATATACTTGTATTAATGAGTGTCACATGATATGGATTTATAATCTTTTATATCAATATTGTTTGTCTCTACACTTCATAGGTTATACTTCTGAAGTTATTGAAAGAATTTACTAGCAAGAAATGAGAGCCAATAAAAATATCTATACTACATTGGAACACTTGTTTATATATTTGTTTATTTTTGAGATAAGGTCTTGTCTTAGCACATGTTGGCTTCAAACTTTCTGCCTCAGCCATCAAGCTTTGGGATTATAAGCATGGACAATCACATATACATCTGTAGCTTTTTTAAAAGCCAGCCAGATCATTTTTCCAACTGAAATAACACTTTGAATCTTCCAGGTTGATACTTATATGCTTTGTATAACTTATGCAAGTAATAAGGTACATAGATCTTTGTATGCATTTGGCTATATAGACACTCAAATTTCATGTCACTTCTCTTCTTCCACAACAATATCTAAGGATAGTTGGAGCATGCTCAAAAATAAATTGCCAAGACTTGAGGTCTCTCATCCATTTTAATTTTTGCACCAATTTTTATAACTCTCAAAGTATGTGTGACAATGCATACTGAACATAATGTTTTTCTAAAATCATACACATTTGGCATCAACTGAAAGTCAATTTTTACTTATTTGCAACCAGAGAGAGAGGAAAAAATGAATGGGTATACAACAGTCTAACCCCTGCAAATGAATTCCAGATGCATGCACCACTTTGTTCATTTGGCTTTACATGGGTACTGGGGAACTGAACTTAGGTTGTTAGGCTTTGCAGGTAAGCACCTTAACCACTGAGCCATTTTCAGCTGCCTATATGTAGTATATTCTTATTAGTGATTATATTACTTGCTCTTTACTCTGCAGAAACACATAAAAAAGTGAAAGGAATGGTTTAATTCAACTTAAAATTCTAGGGGGTTGGGAGCTGGAAGACTTGCTTAGTGGTTAAGGCATTTGTCTGCAAAGCCAAATGACCCAGGTTCAATTCCCCAGAACCAACGTTAGCCAGATGCACAAGGGGGCGCAAACATCTGGAGTTCATTTGCAGTAGCTGGAGGCCCTGGCGTGCCCATTCTCTCTGTCTCTCTCCCTCTTTCTCTGTCAAATAAATAAATAAATAAATAAATAAATAAATAAATATGAAAGTTGATCCTTTTAGAAAAAAATATTCTATGGGGTCTACATTCCATCATTTTGCAGTTGGCAGGGAAGCGGGCTTATACATTGCTGACAGGGTACAAAGGACCATCAGGAAGTGAGGCCAGGCTATAAATGCTCAAGTCCAACCCACAGGGACATACTTCATCCAGCTAGGCTCCATTTCCTAGAGGTCCAACAAGATAGGAATAGGAGACCAGGCAGTTATGGAGGAAGGGATTTATTGAACCTTATAGATCCAGGAGAGGTTCCATAATGGTAGAAGTTGGCCCCCGCTTAAAGGACCAGGCAAAGAGAGAGAAAGCCAAAAACCACACAGCACAGCACATTTCAGGAACCCCAGCTAGGCACACTTTGCATATGTTTAGATTGTAATTTCAAACCCACCACCACACCTTAAGATCTGCCCAGTGACATTGCCTCCAGCCAGGTGGCTGCAGATGCAAACTACAAACTAATTAAACACTGTATATATTGGGGGCCACCTATTCGAACAACCACAATAGGGATCCCCTTTCTTTGCTTGAGCTCTGGGATTATAGGCACCTGTCACAATTCCCAATTTTTCCATGGGTACTGGAGTCCTAATGCTATGTGGCAAGCACTTTGGCCCCCTACGATATCATTTCATTAACTCTTACGGCCTGATCTCAGTTAATTTGCTGCATATCAAATATCTCATGTTACATATATGCACCTATAGGGCTGGAGAGATGGGTTAGCATTTAAGGCACTTCCCTGCAAAGTCAAAGGACTCAGGTTCAACTCCCCAGTATCCACATAAGCCAGATGTACAAGGGGGTACATGTTTCTGGAGTTCCTTAGCAGTGGCTGGAAGCCCTGTTGCTCCCTTCTCTCTCTCTCTCTTTCTCTATCCCTGCCTGCCTATTTCTCTCACTCAATAATGAAGAAAATTAAAATGTTTTAAATATATATATGCAACTAGAATCCCTACTTTCGAAGCTTACATTTTTTAATTTTCACTACAATTCATCAAAATTTCCTGGTATTTTCCTTCATTTAAATTATGTGGAGTAAGGCTACAAAGATGACTCAGTAAAGGTGCTTGCTTATAAAATCTGCTCCACCAAGTTTGATCCCCCAGTACCCAAGTAAAGCCAGATGCATAAAATGGTGTATGCATCTGCAGTTCACTTTGCAGTGGCAAAAGGCTGTAACAAGCCCACTCATGGTCATTCTCATTCATATTCATATTCTCTCTCCCTCTCTCCTTGCAAGCATTTTAAAAAATATTTTTAAATTTTTATTTACTGACAGAGAGAGGTAGATAAAAAGAGCAAGAGATTGGCTGTGCCAGGGCCTTCAGCCACTGCAAATGAACGCCAGACTTATGTGCCACCTTGTGCATCTGGCTTGTGAGGGTCCTAGGGAATCGAACCTGGGTCCTTTGGCTTTGCAGGCAAGCACCTTAACCGCCAAGCCATCTCTCAAGCCCCTTTCAAGCATTTTTTAAAAAAATTTAATTTAGTGCTGGAGAGATGGCTTGGTGGTTAAGGTGCTTGCTTGCAAGCCTGACGGCCGGGGTTTGAATCCCCAGTACCCAGGAAAATCCAGATGCACAAAGTGGCACATGCATCTGGAATTCATTTGCAATGGCAAGAGACCTGGGCAAACCCATTCTCTCTCTTCCTCCCTCCCTTCCCCTCTTTACTGAAATGGTTACTGTTGACCCTATCAATTCTATGCACAAAATCATTTACAAATGCTTTAATAGTACCGGGAATGGTTACTGGATGCAACTCACCATAAACAAAGCAGGGATAGTGAGACTATCTGAACAATATCACTAGGAGAAAAGTAAGCAATTTACTAGTAATTAGATAACCTAACTTTACAGGCAAAAAAAAAAAAAAAAAAAAAAAAAAAAAAAAAAAAAAAAAAAGCTTAAAGAAAGACCAAGATTCAGCTAAGTCAGCTTCAATTACAACACTCTGGTGTGGAGGAACTCTTCACACATGTGGCTCAGAAACAGGTCTTTGCCTGTCATGTATAGATCTTCTTTTACTCCTGATGATTCTGTTGTTTATAATTCTATCTGAACGTACAAGGGTTTGTGTTACAATGAAGACTTACATACAGGGCTGGAGAGATAGCTTAGCAGTTAAGGGGCTTGCATGTGAAGCCTAAGGACCCAGGTTCAACTACCCAGAACCCACGTAAGCCAGATGCACAAAGTGATACTTGTGTCTGGAATTCATTTGCAGCAGCTGTAGGCCCTGGCATGCCCATTCTCTCTCTTAATAAAAATAAAATTAAAACATATTTAAAATCTGACATACATGTATTTCTAATGTGAATTATTAAATATTCCCATTCTTGGGTCTGGAGAGATGGCTTAGCAGTTAAGGGGCTTGCCTGTGAAGCCTAAGGACCCAGGTTCAATTCCCTAGTATCCACGTAAGCCAAATGTACAAGGTGGCATATGCACCTGGAGTTCATTTTCAGTGGCTAGAGACTCTGGAGTGCCCATTCTCTTTCTCTATCTGTCTGCCTCTCTCTCTCTCTCTCTCTCTCTCTCTCCAATAAGTAAATAAGTAAAAAAAATTTTTAAATATCCCTGTTCTTTAAGAACTCATAATTGATTTTAAAATTTTTATACACATGTAATATAGTCACAGAAAAATGAATATATATCACCTTATAAACTCTACAAACTGAATACACTCATGTAGCCCATAGGCAAGTCAAGGAAGGAAATATTACCTGTGATCTAGAAGCAACCTTTCTGCCACTCCCAGTCACAGATGACCCCTTAGCTTTATGGTTTTCTACAAAATTACACATAGTGCAATTTGGAGGTCAGGTTTCTTCATTTCTTATATTTTTAGATTCACTCATGTTAATGTGAATGGTGGCAGTTATTGTTTCATAGGATTACATTGCAGAAATATGCAATAGTTAGTATCTCTATTCTTCTGGGTAAATGGGGTGGTTCCAATGCGAATGATACAAACAAACCAGTACACCTTTTTAAAAAACAAATGTAGGGAGCTGGAGAGATGGCTTAGTGGTTAAGGTGTTTGCCTGCCAAGCCAAAGGATCCCGACTCAATTCTCCAGGACCCACGTAAGCCAGCTGCACAAGATGGCACATGCATCTGGAGTTCATTTGCAGTGGCTGGAGGCCCCAGCCCCACCCCATCTTGTTCTTTCTCTCTCTCTTTCAATCTCTCAAATAAATAAACAAACTTACAAGAGCATAAGTGTAGAAGATACTGCTATACCTATCCTCTATTAAAAAAAAAAAAAACAATAAGCTGGTAAAAGGCTATAAGGGAGGGAGGGAAGGGAAGGACTTAAGTGTATGGTATTGCACATATGTAAGTAGAAGAACAGATTATAGAGAGGGGAATGGCCTAAATGAGGCCATGGGAAGAGAATGCCTAAAAGAAGGGCAGGGGAAGGGTCAATCTAAATTCAAGATAGTGTGAATAAGGCTTATGTAAACGTACTTTTTTGAGTAATGGCACATCTAGAAGCTGTAGACTGTTTCTAGAAAATTTTCAGTGCCTGGGATGGGATACCTTCCAGTGAGTTGTTGGCCAAGGAGGTCCCAGTAGCCTCCAAAACATTAAAGGCTTTTGCCAAAGCCCTTGGTTTCCCTTGAGAAACAGATAGTAAGACCCTATTGCTGAAGACATCTCTTGCCTAAGAGGCAAGGTCACTGAGAAAGCAAGCTGGTGATGAGCAGAAAACCTTCTCCCTGTAGACCAGCCAACTGAAAGCTGGAAAAAGCTGCACTGCATGCAGCTGTATGGGAGACAGAAGTCATCAGCAGTGAAAACAGTGGACACTGAATATTCAAGTTTGGCCATACAGGCCCAATGACTGAATCGGTGCAATAGTGGCATGTCTGCTCTTGGGGTAACCAACTGCTCCATAACTGGACTGAAGACCCTCTCTACGGGAGAGAATACATACCTGGTACTGAAAAACCTAAGCAAAAGTCTATGGCAGGGGAGGTCATGAGCCTTGGGGGTATAAAGCCTGCTCTTGTCTGACTAAATGTATATTTTATTCCCACCAAGCTGCCCTGAAAGCACTACGCTTAATGTTCATATTCACATATTAATGCTACTCTCACTTCTGGTTAGAGAAGCTTCTCTTTTCAGATGGTGATGACCACTGGGATGACCCAAAAGGCAACATAGTGCTGAGAAGAAGGGATGGAGGAGTGCCCAGCACTGAAACATCTCTGTCACACCCTACATGGCTCAGGGCCCATTGTGGAAGAGGGGGTGGATAGAATGGAAGAGCCAAAGGAAGGGTATGACTCCTTACAACGCAACTGTCCAGACAGAAATTAGCCTCCATATCCATGACCTTGCAGTGCCTAGCAATACCTTCGCAAGACCCTCATAATAGAAGAAAAAGATGATAACATCAAATTAAAAGAGAGACTAATGGAGAGAGGGAGGGGATATGATGGAGATTGGAGTCCTAAAGTGGAATGGGGGGAGGGGAGGGAAATATCATGTTTTTGTTTGTATGTATGTATAGAAGTTGTCAATAAATAAATTTTATATATATATATATATATATATATATATATATATATATTAAAAAAACTGATGTACATCTTTCTAAGTTATTGGAAGATCACATATGAACATAATTGTAATTTTCAGATACAGAGCTATTTTTTGTTTTTATTTCTAGCTTCTGTAACATGTTTATGCAATTCCCATTTGCAGATGTTAAATCTATAATCACCTCTCCAATGACGACATGCAGACTCCAGTTACACCAGTTCTAGTTCACATGAAACATTTCCTATCTTGATTTGTCTGCTGATTATATGTATGTTTTTGTAGAATTCATAGAGTGATATTCTTGCCCGTGTATTTATCAGAAATATATTATACATGTAATTTAAAAATCCCCTTGCCCGGGCTGGAGAGATGGCTTAGCAGTTAAGGCGCCTGCCTCCTAAGCCTAAAAATGCAGGTTCCAATCTCCAGCGGTCTAATCTCCAGGTCCCACGTTTAGCCAGATGCAGTGATGCAAGGGTGCAATGCCGCACTTGACCACAAGGAGGTGCACGCATCTGGATTTTGTTCACAGCAGCTGAGAGGCTGCTGGCGCACCCATCTCTATCTGTCTTCCTCTCCTTCCTTTCTCTTTCTCTCTCTCTCTCCAAAAAAAAAAAAAAAAAAATCCCCTTGCCCTCCCAATGGTAATTTCTGCCTGAGATTCTTTCCTCAATAGTGACTATCAGATAATGAACCTTTCATGTGCCTCTGGTTTTGGGGGTGACAAAACAAGAATATGAAACGGTAAAATCCTCCCTAGCCAAGTAGATGAAGTCAATTCAAAAATATTTTCTCTGTTAATAGTTATCTCCTCCAATTATAGCAAGGTAGAAGTTTAATGCTTAGTTAACCTGTGTTTAATAAAATATAGACCCTAGTTGCATTCACATACTGACATGGGGAACAAATCAGAAAGGATAGGTGATTTTTCAATATGGATAATTAATGAGATGTTGCTACCACGCCATATTAGTTACAAAAATAAACATTGGGGCCAGGTGTGGTGGCTTACACCTTTAATCCCAGCACGTGGGAGGCAGAAGAGGATCGCCATGAGTTCGAGGCCACTCAGACTACATAGTGAATTCTAGGTCAGCCTGAGCTAGAGTGAGACCCTACCTCAGAAAAAAAAATTTTAAAAAAAGAAAAAGAAAAAGAAACATTGCTAAGTAGTAACAACTGAAATACTTGTTTCACAAAAGGAGATATAATAATAAAAATAATCATTTAATTATCCAAACAGACGTGAAATTTCTTTTTTTAACTATTTTTTTTTTTAGATAAAGAAAGAAAAAGAGGCAGAAAGACAGAATGGGCATGCCAGGGCCTCTAGCCATGTAAACAAACTCCAAATGATGAACCACCTTGTACATCTGACTTATGTGGGTACTGGGTGATTGAACCTGGATCCTTGGGCTTCACAGCCAAGTGCCTTAACCACTAAGCCATCTCTCCAGCCCTGAAATAATAAGTAGAAAGCGGGTAAAACTGATTTATAAATATCAAGTATTTTAATTGTTCACATCAAGTATTTGTTATATAATCTGATAGCTTGATCACTGAAGACACCAGAAAACTAAGTCGTGACAAGTATTCTGTAATTAAATCTGTATCTAATCAAGAGCTTATTTATCCACTTTCCCAGTTTTTATTCTTATTCTGAATTAAAACACCAATCAGTCTGAGAGTAATACTTAACCTGGATGCTTGCCAAATGTCTCATATCTGCTCAATTCCACCAGCATTATCTTGTTCATTTTTAAAATATGCATTATGAATCTTAAAAACAACAATGGTTTTATATATTATGGAAAAATTATCATAGGCTCACCTGATAGGCTTTACATTCTTTATATTTTAGGAATATGCTATAGTGATACAAAAAGTGTTTTTAAGGACAAGGGTGGTGGTGCACGCCTTTAATCCCAGCACTTGGGAGGCAGAGGTAGGAGGATCGCTGTGAGTTCAAGGACAGCCTGAGACTACATAGTGAATTCCAGGTCAGCCTGAGCTAGAGTGAGACCCTACCTTGAAAAAACAAAAACAAAAACACAAAAAAAGAGGTTTTAAAGATTATCAACTTACGGGGCTGGAGAGATGGGTTAGCGGTTAAGGCGCATGCCTGTGAAGCCTGAGGACCCCGGTTCTATTCTCTAGGTCCCACTTAAGCCAGATGCACATGATGGCACATGGGTCTGGAGTTCATTTACAGTGGCTAGAGGCCCTGGTGCACCCATTCTCTCTCTCTCTCTTTCTCTCTCCCCCCCCCTTTCTCTGTCTCAAATAAATAAAAATAAAATATTTTTAAAAATCTTTAAAAAAGATTATCAATTTATTAGACATCTTATCTCTATACATATATCTGTTTTACATGAGAAGAATAACTGCTTTCATGTTATAAAACAAGCATAATAAATGGAATGTAAAATTACTGAAATCAAGTGGATCTACATATTTTTGCCTTTTAAAATACTTTGTTGTAAACCAGGAGTGGTGGCGCATGCCTTTAATCCCAGCACTTGGGAGGCAGAGGTAGGAGGATCACCAAGAGGTCAAGGCCACCCTGAGACTACATAGTAAATTCCAGGTCACCCTGAACTAAAGTGAGACTCTACCTCAAAAAAACAAAAACAAGCCAGGCATGGTGGCACACACCTTTAATCCCAGCACTTGGGAGGCAGAGGTAGGAGAATTGCCATGAGTTCGAGGCCACCCTGAGAGTACATAGTTAATTCCAGGTCAGCCTGGACCAGAATGAAACCCTACCTCGAAAAACCAAAATAAAAAATATAAAATAAAAAAAAAACTTTAATGTAAAATATTAAAAAACACATTCATATTTTTAATAAATCGTGTGAACTTGAACTGAAAATATTACAAACACCTACCTAACAAACAATTCCTATAGGGCAAAACTTAAATGCTGTTTTGCCAAAATTGCTTATGAATTAACACATGGAATTGTTGGGATATTGTGATTTGTGAAGTTTTTTTGTTGCTACTAGGAGTATCTTGACTTTTTTTGTTGTTGTTGAGAGAGAGACAGAGAGAGGAAAAGGCAGAAAGAGAATGGGCTTCAACTGCTGTGAATGAACGCCAAACGTGTGCGCCCCCTTGTGTGCATGTGCGACATTACATGCTTGCATCACTTTTGCAACTGGCTAAACTGTGACCTGAAGATTCAAACAAGCATTCTTAGGCTTCGCAGGCAGGCGCCTTAATGGCCAAGCCATCTCTCCAGCCCTTGATTTTTTTTTTTTTTTTTTTTTTTTTTTTTCTGAGGTAGGGTCTTGGTCTAGTTCAGGCTGACCTGGAATTCACTATGTAGTTTCAGGGTCGCCTCAAACTCATGGCGATCCTCCTACCTCTGCATCCCAAGTGCTGGGATTAAAGGAGTGCGCCACCACACCTGGTTCATTTTTTTTTTTAATTATTTTTGGAGAGAGACAGAAAGAACAGAGGGAGGAGACAGAATGGGCATGCCAGCAGTCTCTCAGCTGCTGTGAAATCCAGATGCATGCGCCCCCCTTGTGGGCAAGTGTGGCATTGCGCCCTTGCTTCATTTTTGCATCTGGCTAAACGTGGGACCTGGAAATTGGAACCCAGTTCTTAGGCTTAGCAGGCAGGCGCCTTAACTGCTAAGCCATCTCTCCAGCCCTTGGCTCATTTTTTAATTAATGGATCTTAACCACCATCTTCACCATAGCTACTTAAATGAATACTCAAAAATTTTCAAGAACATGTACCACTCAAAACAGTGGGTATACAATATCTTTACTTCCATTTTAATAATAAAAATTATATCAGCTGGGCATGGTGGCACACACCTTTAATCTCAGCACTCAGGAGGCAGAGGTAGGAGGATCACTGTGACTACATAATGAGTTCCAGATCAGCCTGGACTAGAGTGAAACTCTACCTAGGAAAAAAAGCATATCAGAAAAACCAGATTTCTCTTTTGAACTGAATACCTTTAAACAAAAATAATATTGTTTTAAACCTATCTCTTGCTTTATTTCTTTTTAATTTCACACTCAGATTTTTTTATTAAATGCCTGAGCCTGTGATTTCCTGTTTCAGCATTCTTACGTACTCCTTTGACCTTTTGTTTTACATTCACCAAGTGTATAGTAATCTCATAAAAAACTGACTCCAATAGCATTTTCGTTTCAGCAGCTATGAGCTTTCCATGGTATTCAATATTCTTCCTCACTTTCATTTTATCCTTTCAAACACACAAATAGGGGGCTAGAGATATGGCTTAACAGTTAAGGCACTTGCCTGTGAAGCCTAAAAACCCAGGTTTGATTCTCCAGGTCCCATGTAAGCCAGATGTACAAGGTGGTTCGTTTGCATGGCTAGAGGCCCTGGAGTGCCCATCTCTCAGTCTCTTTCTCTTTCCCTCCCTCTGTCTCTAATAAATAAATAAAAATTAAGAAAAAAAAACAAATGGGGAACAAATTAATGGGGGTGGAAAGACCTAAGTGAGGTCAGGAAAAGAGATTGAATAAAGTAGGGTGGCGATGGTTAATCAAAATCTAAGAGGGTATGAGCCGGGCGTGGTGGCGCACACCTTTAATCCCAGCACTCAGGAGGCAGAGGTAGGAGGATCGCCGAGAGTTCGAGGCCACCCTGAGACTACATAGTTAGTTCCAGGTCAGCCTGGAATAGAGTGAGACCCTACCTTGAAAAACCAAAAAAAAAAAAAAAAAAAAATCTAAGAGGGTATGAATAAATCATATGGAAACCTACTTTTTGAGACAATGGTGCACTGAAAAGCCATAAATTTTTAGTAGAAAATTTTCAGGGCCAGGGAGGGGATACTTTCCAGTGAGTTGTTGACCAGGGAGGTTCCTGATGCCCCCAAAACATTACAGGCCATTGCTGAGGCTCTTGGTTTCCCACCAGGAATAGATGGTAAGACCCTATCACTGAAGACTCCAGATGCTTAGGCTACAAGGTGACTGATAAATCTTGCTGAAGCTAAGCTGAAAACCTCCTCCCTATAGACCAGCTGACAGAAAGCTAGAAAAAGCTACACTGCATGCAGCTCCATGGAAGAGACAGAAGTCATCAGTGGAGATAAACAACAGTGGACACTGCAAGCTTTAAGTTCGGCCAGCCAGGTCAAATGAGCTAATGGGTGCAATAGTAGTATGTCTGTTATGGGGGAAACCAACCACTCTCTAATTGGACTGGAGACCCGATCCATGGGAGGGAATACATCCCTGATACTGAAAACCTACAACAGGGGTAGCATGAGCCCTAGGGGTGTAATGTCTGCTGGTGTCTGGCTAAATGTATATACTATGCTCACCAAACTTCCCAGTAAGCACTTCTCTTAATGTCCATACCCGTATATTAATGCTACTCTCACTTTTGGTTAGAGAAACTTCTCTTTTCAGATGGTGGTGAACTTGGAATGACTCAGAAGGCACCATGGTGCTGAGAAGAACTGACAGAGGAGTGGTCAGCACTGAAACGTCTCTAACACACTTTCCAAGGCTCAGGGTCCATTGTGGAAGAGCGGGTGGAAAGAATATAAGAGCCAAAGGAAGGTTAGGATTCTTTACAACGTGCTCTTCCAGACACAAAAGGGCCTAGATATCCATGACCTCAAAGTGCCTGACACTTAAGACCATCATAATAGGAGGAAAAGATCATGACATCAAAATAAGAAAGATCTGGTGCAATAGTAGCATATTTGCTCTAGAGGAAACCAACTACTCTCTAATTGCACTAAACGCCTGCTCTATGGGAGGGAATACATGCCTGGTACTGAATAAACTAAGCAAAAGTCTATGGCAGGGGAGGTCATGGACCTTCGGGGTATAAAGCCTGCTCTGTCTGGCTAAATGTATTTATTATTTCCACCAAGCTGCCCTGAAAGCACTACCCTTAATGTTCATATTCACATATTAATGCTACTCTCACTTCTGGTTAGAGAAGCTTCTCTTTTCAGATGGCGATGACCACTGGGATGACCCAAAAGGCAATATAGTGCTGAGAAGAAGGGATGGAGGAGTGCCCAGCACTGAAACATCTCTATCACACCCTCCAAGGCTCAGGGTCCATTGCGGAAGAGGTGGCGGAAAGCATATAAGTGCAAAGGAAGAGTACGACTTCTTACAATGCGACTGTCCAGACAGAAATTGGCCTTGATATCCATGACCTCGCAGTGCCTAGCAATACCTTCACAAGACCCTCATAATAGGAGAAAAAGATGATCACATCAAATTAAAAGAGAGACTAATGGAGAGAGGGAGGGGATATGACTGAGAATGGAGTTTTAAAGGGGAATGGGGAAGGGGAGGGAAATATCATGGTTTTTTGTATGGAAGTATAGAAGTTGTCAATAAAAAATGAAAAATAAAATATTATGAAAAAAAGAGTAATGGAGAGAGGGAGGGGATATGATGCAGAGTGGAGTTCTGAAGGGGAATGTGGGAAGGGGAGGAAAATATCATGGTATTGTCTGTAACTATAGAAGTTGTCAATAAAACAAAGGATAAAAGGAAAAAAAAGAGACAGACTGAGAGGGGGAGCCAATATAATGGAGAGCGGATTTTCAAAGGGGAAAGTGCGGGGAGGGAAGGAATTAACATGGCATATTGTCTACAATTTTGGAAGTTGTCAATAAAAAAAAATTAAAATTTGGCATAAACCAGAAACAAATAGTGGGAAACTTCACATCTATATGTAGAATCTAAAAGTCAATAAAAATTACATAAAAACAAACTAGTATGGGAGCTACTAGGTTACTCATGAAGTGATGGGAAAAATAGTTGTGGGTTAAATGATGGAAATTGCAATTATATAGGTTAAGTCTAAATAGCTAACGTATAGTATGAAACCAAAGCTTAGACCATTAGATAGTATACTGAAATTTTGTTAAGGGTTGTTAAATGTTCTTATATAACACACACACACACACACACACACACACACAAGTCAAGGATAACTACATCCAGTAATAGATGTTAATTTGTTTCACTGTAATTATTATTTCATGGTATGTACAAAATCATCACATTACATACCTAAGATATATTTGAGAAAATAAATGAATGCATATATGGATTCCAAAATATTGATAGTAAAAGTTGAATTCATATGCTAAAATTTTCAAACTTTGAAAAATTTACCAATGACAAAAGAAAAGATTTCAATGTTACTAAAGAAACAAAGATATAAAGGAGAAATTAGATCATGCAATAAATATATATTTACCAGCAAAGCTTATGGAAACAGTACAGTAATAAAATCAGTAGAGTGGATGGTGAAGACATCACCACCTTTGTCCACAAAAGTTACTGTGACATGTGTAACAAAACAGACCACCAACCCTGGCTCTATGCCCCATGGTCCTAGTAAAGAGCTTCTCTGCTCATGTATGTCTCCATGACTCTGACACTAAAGTAAAGCAACTGTATAGTTGTCATATTTATAAATTTAATATAAAATTTGTATTTTAAGTCATCTGTACAGGGTTCAGGCTACATTTTAATGTTTTAAACTTTTAAAAATAATTTAACAATTTTTTTAGTATCTTCTGTAACCCAGAGGACCTTTGGGGCACAGAAGCTACTCCCTATTAATATGATTGCAATTTATACATTCGAAATATTGTTTGTTAATACCTTATTTCAACCACTTTTAAAAATGAGCAACTTGGGCTGGAAAGATGGCTTAGTAATTAAGTAATTTCCTGTGAAGCCTAAGGACCCAAGGTAGATTCTCCAGGTACCATGTAACAAGGTGGCTCATGCATCTGGAGTTCATTTGCAGTGGCTAGAGGCCCTAGCATGCCCATTCTCTCTTTCTCTTTCTCTCTCCCCCTCTCTGTCTCAAATATAAATAATTTTTTTAAATGAGCAACTTGCTACAATGATACCTTAAGATGTCTGCCATCCTGTTTATGTTAACTCCAATTAATTTATATAAAAAGTATTAAAATAAGCTCTTTTCCTATTGTATGGTTAGTAACATAATGAAAAATTCAAGATTGTGCCACATATTCTAATGTTATTTTATATGAGCATTGATTTGCCTAAAAACATGTTATTAGAATAATGATATGTACAACTTATATAATAAGGTACACATGCTCAAATGTATACACAAGTACACAATACATGCAAAACAAGTGCTATGCCTTTGCAACTTTTAAGGATTACTGTAAGTATTGAACTTACTATAGTTATTATATATACACATATATGATAAATTTATATTATCTAGCTACAAGGAACTAAAATTGTCTACAAAGATAGGTCTCTTAGGCACGAACACAAAATAAATTGCTATATGAGATTTTGACTTAATTGGTAGAAGCATAACTGAATTTAATTTTATAATTTTTATTTATTTATTTGCACAGAGAGAGAGAAAATGGGCAATGCCACAGCCTTAGCTACTGCAGTCAAACTCTACATGCATGCTCTACTTTGTGCATTTGGCTCCATGCAGGTACTGGGGAATGGAGCCCAGGTCATAAGGCTTTGCAGGCAAGTGCCTAAACCGCTGAGCCATCTCTCTAGCCTGAACTCACTTTTATGCAAAGTAAAACTAAAACTCTGCAAGTAACAGAGATTTTCTTAAGATTGGCATATAAACAACTCTAAAAGCAGTCATCGGATGAAAACCATCTCAAGCTGGCAGTGCACACTGGCATGTGCATGCTCCTGCTGACAGTCATTTCATTTAGAGATACTTTATAAAAAAAAAAAAAATAGCTTAAGCAGTTCCAAGTTTTAATAATTATATTGTTATATTCCTTCAAAGTTAGCACATTATGCTGGAGCAAAAATTACGCTCAACTCCCACCTACTCAACAGGCAAAAAATTAAGCATCGAAATGCACATGCACACACACCATTAAAATCAAAGACATGAACCATTGTGCCCTAATCAATGCTGTATGCAAGTATGTTGATGTAAATTCCCTCCCTTAGAGCGCTGAGGTCAAGTTAATTGGGCAACTTAACATATAGAATTCTAAAAATTCAAGGAAATACCAATTTCTAAATTAGCAGAGCATGGTGGTGCATGTTTTTAATCTCAGCATTCAGGAGGCTGAGGTAGGAGAACCACTGTGAATTCAAGGCCAATGAGAGGCTACATAGTGAATTCCATGTCAGCCTGGGCTACAGCGAGATCCTGCTTTAAGAAACACAGAGAACATCCAACTCCAACTAAGCCAGATATCCAGAGACACAGAGGCTCCCAAAACCTCATCACTGAAACAGAACTAAAATGACCCCAACGTGGCTCAGGGAAACTCACGGAAGAGGGGGCGGAAAGATTGCTAGAGTCACAAGTTGGGGCATTATGCACAGAGACTGGGGCCTACCCCCCAGAACTCTTGACTAACCTCACAATGCATGACCCACATTCCCCATTGATGAGGGTCCCTTTGAAAGTGGGAGGACAGGGAGGAGGAAAATGGAACCAATACTATGAATGTAAAATCAGAATAATATAAATTTTAAAAAAGGAAAAAAAATTCTAATTTAGAAAATATAGTTTTCCTCTTTCTCTACAACAGCAACTATAAAGTGCAGTTCTGGTTCTCAGAGAGCTAGCTTTACCATTTGTAAAAGAAAGGGAAAGGCTTTCAGCAGCCGAGTGCAGGAACTCACACTTGAAGGCCTGCTGGGGGACACGTGTGCTTTGTGGTTTACATGACTTATTTCCTGTAAACAAAACAGTGTCCTGAGATCCGTGTTAACATCTGTTTTCCCAGGTCCTGGCCTCACATCATTTACAACACACTGAATGTTAGATGCACAATTCAATTCCTGATATGGCCACAACAGTCTATAGTTATGCAACTACTTTGCAACTCTACATCAACCCAAACAAGAGCCTTATAGTTATAACATTCCAGGAAAAATGAGCTAATATTAAATAAAAAGAAATTACGTCTAAAAACATTTTGTAAGTTTCAATTTACCAGTTTATTTGCTACTGTGACTTTTATGGAAAACTACATATAACGTAATCAATGGTACACCTATACTCTTGTATAGAATACTTTTTGACTGTGCACATATGCATATGGACATTTACATGTGCATATGCAAGCACATGCATGTCACAGCACATGTATGTAGACCAGAGGACAACTTTGGGTGTCACCCTCAACTTCCACCTTGTTTGAGGCAGTGTCACTCATTGCTCACTGCCATGAATAGCAAGCTAGGTGGCCAGCAAGTTTCTGGAAGATTTTCCTATCTCTGCTTCCCTTTTGCTCTAGCTATGCCAGGACTACAGACAGCAGTCCCATAGTGCCTAGCTTATATGGTTCTGGGAATCTGAATCCAGGTACTCACACTTGCATGGGAAATATTTGATCCCAGACAGAAAACACAGTACTTTTTTAAAAATATATTTATACCAAGTGTTAATGAGAAGATATTTTCCCTTGTGAAATTATGCCATGATTCCTATAATTTTATCCTTGACCTCTCTTCTTAGTAGGGTTATTAACTTGCCCAGGCATCCCATAACTGGTATGCACAGTTTTTCAGATTGAAGTTCTTCCTAATAGCCAAAGTAACATGGACAGTTTGTGACCTTTTACAGAAATAATGATTCTAGAATTTGAGGAACAATAAAAATGGGAAGACATAACTACTAACTTGTCATTTTGATAGCAGATTTCAAGGTAAATCTATTCTATCACTTTAATGTAAAAGAAGGAACATTAAGATCTTAACAGTATTGTTTAACTGCATAGATAAAAATTCTACAGGGAGATAAAAATATGGCTCAGCAGTTAAAGGCACTTGACTGCAAAACCTGCTAGCCTAGGTCCAATCCCTAAGCCAGACACAAAAAGTGAGACAGAGCTGGGCGTGGAGGCACAGCCCTTTAATTCCAGCATTCTGGAGGCAAACGGAGGATCACCATGAGTTTGAGGCCCCCTGAGACTGCATAGTGAATTCCAGGTCAGCCTGGGCTAGAGTGAAGCCCCACCTCAAAAAAAAAAAAAAAAAAAAAAAAAAAAAAAAAAGTAGAACAAAAACCTGGTGTTCACTTGCAGTGCAAAGAGACCCTGGCATGCCTGTATACATACATACACTCACACATATTCACGAATAAAATTATTAAAAAATAATTATTCGGGCTGGAGAGATGGTTTAGCAGTTAAGGCACCTGCTGGCTAAGCCTAAGAACCGGGTTCCAATCTCCAGGTCCCATGTTTAGCCAGATGTAAAGTGACACAAGGGCACAATGCCACACTTGCCCACAAGGGGGCACACATCTGGATTTCATTCACAGCAGCTGAGAGACTGCTGGCACACCCATTCTCTATCTGTCTCCCTCTCCCTCTCTGTCTGTCTCTATGTCTCTCTCCAAAAATAAATAAAAATAAAAAGTAATTATTCAATATACATTGTTATTTTACATTCTTTTTCATAAAAACATAGGGATAGACACTGGAGCTCTCTCAAAAACCAAATCCCTTCTACTTATCAGTTTTTATTCTTCCATGTCTCAAACTATGGATCTTAGTTGTCCTCCTTTCCTTTAAGGAGACATTTTAATGTTTTCTAAAGTATTTGTCTCAACGAGTATAAGACAAACACAAACAATTTAGCAGATACCAACTCCTACAAACAACAACAACAACAAAATCACAGAGTGATTTTTGTAATGGCCACAAGACTCATACCTCAGATAAGCATGTTTGATTATGCCAGTTTTAGCCTAACCTGGGCTTAAGCGAGAAGTTTCTTCAAAATTAAAAAAAAAAAACATGTCTGAAGAGATGCCTCAATGGGTCAAGTACTTGCTGGAGTCTAGCTTAAGAATCTTAGTTTAGATCCCCAGTAACCAAGTGAAATGCCAAGGGTGTTCGCATATACCTATAACCCCAGCTCTCCTCTGAGAATGCCTAGGGCTTAATTTAATAAAATTGAAACTATATTGACTTTCTCCACCAACCTCCATATCATGACAAAATTGTAAGATATTTTCTTGTAGGATTGAGAGCTATTAAAATGTAAAAATAAGCCAGGCATGGTGGAGCACGCCTTTAATCCCAGCACTCAGGAGGCAGAGGTAGGAGGATCAATGTGAGTTTGAGGCCACCCTGAGAATACATAGTGAATTCCAAGTCAGCCTGAGCTACAGTGAGACCCTACCTCGAAAAAAACAACAAAAAAAAAAAAAGTAAAAATATTAAAGTACAGTCTTTAACATCTTGTACTTTGTAGTTGCCAAAAGATAAATCTATTGGGCTAGTGAGCTGTTTATTTTCTTCTCTCTTATACTTCATCTTACATCAGATGATATATAGAGAGATGATAAATATAGGGAGGTAGTGAGAAAGGCAGATTAAAGACAGAGAGATAGACATAGACATAGAGCAAGAAAGAGATGAATGTATAAATTTACTTTGCTTGAAAATGATAATGATAATTATTTTGTACTTGTTGAAGTTGAATAGCAAAATGTGAATAAAGAACAGAAAGATATTTGCAATTTTTCAAAAAAGTTTTAGAATATTTCACTGCATGTAAAATTAAAATGGAAATGATTTCTTTGTTTCATTCTACTAAGAGGAGCAATTCAAAAATCTTGAAGGATGCCCTTGAAGTAAGCAGTATCTCTTTATTTCTAGTATCAAAAATGTTTGGGATGTAACTTGTTTTGTAAGCAGCACAGTTGCCTTGGTGTAATTCCACTTCATTCCAAAGTTCCAAGGTTAACAGACTCATTTCTTTCTGTGGGAAGCAGCATTCCTTTCCAATGCATGACACTTCAGAACAAGGTAAAAGCAACCTGATCATATTAATGGTCTGCAAAATGGACTCAGGCCAAATGTAGTCAGTGGCTTATTTTCTATGCATGAAAAGTAAAAACAAATTTTAATATTTCAAAGAAAGGAGAAGCAGTGCAAGAGAGGGAAGCAAAAGAATGAGGAGGAGGAGAGACAGACTCTACATATGGCCAACAGTTCCTAGAACACGTAAGTTTTTCTACTGTTTGTGAGAAAGTTTTCTAATCCCTGACCAAGTTAAAGATATATTTTGGGTAAGATTCCAGAATAGAATTACTTTTTTCTAACATCTCAAAACTGGGGAGACCTATACTCATTTTTTTCAAAGATGATATAGTGGATATTTTAATAAGAAGCTTTAGACACACCCATTTAAAAAACACATGAAAAATCTACAATTAGGTTTTATATTCCATTTACATTTCCATCTTTTTCTTTTATTTCTTTTTAAAATATAGTCTTCTGAATGCCACATTTTTTCCTTATGTGTTACCATTTTCTAAAAGAAACAGTATCGAGTTGTGAAAAATCTCAAGAAGTTGAAGAGACATAGAAGCTAGAGTAGAACTAACTTGTCATTGTTTCTTGAATTTATCATTCTTTATCTTATCTTTCTTAGCTTTGCTAAGGAGCTGCCTACTATAGGATACTGTTTTGTTTTGGGTTGGGTTGGGTTGGGTTTTGTTTGGTTTGGTTTTGTTTTCGAGGTAGGGTCTCACTCCAGCCCAGGCTGACCTGGAATTCACTCTGTAGTCTCAGGGTGGCTTTGAACTCACAGAGATCCTCCTACCTCTGCCTCCCGAGTGCTGGGATTAAAGGTGTGCGCCATCATGCAGGGCTAGGATACAAATTTGTATGTTTGGGAGATAGCGCTGAACTCAGATACAATGTAATTTAAATTGTAGATAATTTGGTCGGATAGATTGTTGATGTATTGGACATTACATCCACTCTAACACAGAGACTGCACATGCACTCACTCATTCCCCACAAGCTCCTACCTCCAAGTCTCACTTCTCAAGCATGAGTCATTGGTTTGCAAAGGATTTACTTAACACACGAAAATGATGAAACGGGAAAACACACACTTATAAACTTCACATTGCAAATGAACTGAAGTTAAACTAATGTAACTGATCTATAATGAATTCAAACAGCTTTGGGAAGAATCATCTCGAGAATGCACAGAAATCTAAAGTAACTCGTCAAATGGTTTATCACACCAGTGCTGCCAGCCCAGGAAATTAGTAGTGAGGAAACATCATGGCTTTGTGACCTAAAAAGCTACTTGGAACAATTTTCTTTTAAAATTTTTTTTTAAAACTTCACACTTTAGGGCTGGAGAGATGGCTTAGCGGTTAAGGCGCCTGCCTGCCTCCTAAGCCTAAGAACGCTGGTTCCAATCTCCAGGTCCCACATTTAGCCCGATGCAGTGACGCACGGGCGCAATGCCGCACTTGACCACAAGGAGGCACACGCATCTGGATTTCGTTCAGCAGCTGAGAGGCTGCTGGCACGCCCATCTCTGTCTTCCTCTCCCTCTCTCTCGGTCTCTCTCTCAAAAAAAAAAAAAAAAACTTCACACTTTAAAATGTTTTTAAAAAAAGAATACTGATGGCTTAAGGCATGATATAAGCATAGGCACTAGACCAAATTCAGTTTATGAATTATAATTGTCCTACATCTTAACTATACCAATGACTTTACTGTAACATATATATGCCTGTAACTGTCAAATTCACATCTGCAGTCTCTTGCTTTACTCAGCTCCTACATAATATCTTCCTTGGATTCTAATAGGTATCACAATTTAATGTGCTAATACAGTAAAATCAAACACACACATGTACCTCTGTAATACTTCTGCTACTTGCAACCAATTGTATGTCATCTAATCTTCCCCATCTCAATGAAGGAAGATATAAATGTGACATCTCTCTAAAAACAGAAATACCTCCATGTAATTCTATCAATAGATACACTCAAAACGATTTCCAGTCTCAAAAAAATTTCTCCAACTTTTAACACCATCATATTCCCACATGCAAGATCTGTCAATTAAACAGGTATAATTGTTGTTTAAATCACAAACTTTTCACAAATACTATACCCTTCCTCAATAGTACACTTGCTATATTTTACACAGGGGAGACCTATGAGTAAATCTGATCATAACTCACCTAAATCTTATACTTTTCACTGTATTTAATTTATATCCAAGCTTTACTCATAAAATCCAAACTTTGAGATCCCTGAGTCTTCTCATGGCCTGTCTCACCTGTATCCTCCCTTCATGTACATTTGAAATTATACATTTTTACTTCCCAAGAAAGTATAAAACTGTCTTTTTTAAAGGTATATCTGTATTTTCTAATCTGTTTGCTCAGAATACTCTGAGCCTGCAGTGTCTGCTTTTATCTCCATTTCGATCTTAAGTGAAACACCACCTCCAAAAAGAAACCCTCCAAAGAAAGATCTGGTTCTTGTCACAATATCATATCTAATCTTCATAAAAGTTTATTTTGTAGATATTCACATGATAATTTATGCATGTATTGTTGTGTCTTCTCTTTCCTCCCCTACTGAATTACATTAGAGACTTATCCCTACAACATAAAAGGAACGATGTCTTCTTGCTATACAGCTAGTGCCTGGCACAGACTTTCCACACTCATTGACCATTGTGGGTAGGCTTCTCATTTTTACTAACTAAATTACTTAACTTTCTTCCTTAATTCTCTGTATTATTTTGGGGAGGGGGGATTTGGAGGTAGGGTCTCACTCTAACCCAGGATGACCTTCAACTCAGAGCAATCCTCCTGCTTTTCTCCAAGTGCTGGAATTAAAGATGTGTGCTGTGATGCCTGGCTATTTCTCTGCATTTTTTATCCCTCATATGCTTTGAACTTTCCCTTTCTATTTCATCATGAGAGGTTAATTTCACTAAAGAATCCATATTTGGACACATTTTTTAAAGCCCTAAATCTAAGAAGGGAAGTTAAAACACTTTACCAGGAATACAATTTGACTAGGAAACAGGTATTTCTAGTTATTTATAGATCTAAGATTTAGAGGCAAATTTTTCCACTTTTATGCATCCTTGATTATAGAGGACAAAGGCACCTACTTAGAGCTATTGACTCATTAACACTGTCTCCATATGAGTTCCAGAATCCTAGCCTAATATGGGTTTGATTGATGTGGTAAAAACTTGAAAACAGTTTTATCAACATCCTCTATTGGAACAAATTACTCTTCTAATTAGTATCTTCAATTAAATACCTAAATCTGATGAAGAATAGGTTATATACTATGCTAAATTTGCATTGGCTTATTATTCTAGAAAGCTTTCCAATTAATTAAAAGTGAGAGATTCAGTAATGGGAAAGAGATAAAAACCTGCATTCAACAGTTTAAATTAGCACCTAGTGTTATTTTAATATGCTAACTTTTAGTTGATTGTAGCAATAATAAAACAAAAACCCTGTGCTCTAAGTTCTGACCATTCAAATCATAAAGAATTACCAAAAGGCTCAGACTCTCTGCCAGTTTTCTATCTTCTTTCAAACAAAAGCAAAAGTTACTTCATGGCACATAAGACTCTGAACCCTCACCTCCTTCAACCCTTTCTTTGCCTCTCCATGTCTGCACTATACCATCATGCTTTCCTTTAGTCTCTTCCCTTACTTTCTCAGCTGTTTCTACAAAACATTGGGAATGATCCAGTCCATGTTTCATCTATCCACTATGCCCTCTTCAAAAAAAAATGTTCTTCCCCAAATCTCTGACTTGGACCCTCAGAACTGTATGCTAATTGTTATGTGGACTATGCAATGAAAATGACCCGTTCAAAATTCTCTGATGCCTATCTTAGGGTTATTTTCATGATCTAATTACTATACATATATAGATATGCTATAGCTCAGTGACTGTCATACTCATTCCCACATTACAATATTAGCTTCCTGATGACAGAGTTGTTGCCCAGTTTTCATCACTCAGTAATTCTTAGCTCAAGCTAAGTATGTGGAAAAATAGTGCAAGTATTGAGATTTTGTTAATAGGATAGAATATTATACAGGTAATGTAGCAGACAGCTTCAGGTTCACCAAGATGAACTTCCAGACCAGGCATAGTTAGGGAGGAAGGGATATTATTTATTGAAATTTACAAATCCAGGGGAAGTTCCATAATGGCAGAAGAAGCTGGCCTGCTCTCACAGGGCCAAGCAGAGAGAAAAAAGCCACAATCCAAAAGCCACACAGAACACCTCAGGAACTCTACCTAGGCACACTTTGCATATCTTTAATGAGACTATTATTTTTATTTATTTGAGAGTGACAGACAGAAAGAGGCAGAGAGAGAGAGAGAGAGAAAAGAGAGAGAAAATGGGAGCACTAGGACCTCCATCCACTGCAAATGAACTCCAGATGCATGTGCCAACTGGTGCATCTAGCTTACATGGGTACTGGGGAATCAAGCCTCAAACCAGGGTGCTTAGGCTTCACAAGCAAGTGCTTAAGTGCTAAGCCATCTCCCCAACCCCCACTTTGCATATCTTTAGATTGAAATCTCAAACCCACCACCACAGCTTAAGATCCATCCAGTAACACTGCCTCCAGCCAGGTGGCTGCAGATGCAAACTACAAACTAATAAAACACTGAATATATTGGGGGTCATCAGTTCAAACTACCCCAAGTAACAAGTAATTATGCAATTAACAATGGTGTTGTAGAATGAGAATTACTATAGTGTTGTCTATGAAAAACCTTATCAACTACAACTGCTATAGCAAATAAGAATGAAGAGCGCAAAAGCTGACACAAAGTAATTGAGAAACAAAATGGGGTACCAGAAGAAGTGGTGAGATACAAAAAGATCCCAGAAGTTTACACTGAGCAACATTTCAGAGGCTGATGGAGGATTACCATGAATGCCAACTTGAAATATAAAGTGAATCCTAAGCCACCCAGTGAACCCCTTTCTCCAAACAAACTACAGAAGGAAGGAAGGAGGGAGGGAGGGAAGGAAGGAGGGAGGGAGGGAAGGAAGGAGGGAGGGAAGGAAGGATGGTTGGAAGGGAAGGAGGGAAGGATGGTTGGAAGGATCAAAGGAAGGAATTTTTCCATATCCATATAGGAAATAAGTAAAAAGTCATGACAAGGAGAGCAAAAACAAGATACATGTCAATTACTATATCATATATTATTAACTGTAAAAAGCCAAGGATTATTCAGTTGACAAATAGATCATATTGGAACATGACAATATATAAATCTCATTACTTCATGTATTTTGATAGAAAGCTTTTTGACAGGACAGGGAACCACAGTTGCTGTGGGCTAGACCCATGTCCCGTAAACAACACCATGAGTACTATGACAGGCTCACTGATGGAAAGTTCCCAGCTTATTTATTGTACATCTTGAAACATCAGTTGACAACTTTGAAATGCATATGTAATTCATAAGCTACTTTAAAGGAATCCTAGCAAGTGACCAGAGAAGTGGTTTCCAAGGTTGTCTTTATGCTAAGATAGGTAAGGCATTACAGACAGGCTTAAAAGGCATAAATGAACAATAAGGTTTAAGATCAGACATCAATTTTACCACAGGCTGGGGTACCCACTCTAAACAAAACATCACATCAAGTCCCTTGAGCTCCAATGCCTAAGTTCTGGTCTTCATGTTTGTAAACAAAGAATTAAAGTTGCTCTCAAAACTAATTCCCCATCTCACCCCACTGGTTGAGTGAGGGGCCCAGGTTATAGAGGAAAGAGGTTGATATCTCTTTCCAGTTTTAGTATTCCTTTACCTTTTTTCTTTTTTCATTTCTTTGGTGAAAATGTTGTATTACCAATGTCATATGCAGGTGTGTTTTTTGAGTTTACATTACATTTTAGTATTAACATGTGAGAATACCAGATAGAACTCCTGTCTCTAATTGTACCTTATCCATTTGTTCTTTTATCACAATTTGTATCATTTACATCTATTACTTTTTCTATTTTTCTACTTATGATTTAAGTCCAAATTTTGTTTCTTTATTTTTTTCTACTTATTTTGCTACTCAAAGCAGTAAGATGAATACAAGACATAAATGATGGTGTCCAGTAAACTTACCTAATTTGTTGAACTCTGCCATTCTAAATACAATCAAAATTATCAAAGTAAGTTTAGATTTAAACAAATGCCCATACACTGTCTAAAAGATATAAACAGAATGCTAATGGTCAAAATTCACATGGGAAGATGTTCAAAATAATGTATTAAATAAACGTTTAAAAATATAAAACTTCATTAAATAAGCTTTACTTACAATAGTAAGTTAAATTTAACAAATTGGGAAGTAAACCCCATTATATCATATGGTAAGAAAAGTTCAAAAATTACTGTGTATGACAATTACCCAAACACTGGGTACTGAAATACAGTTCTGGTAACTAAATTATCAACTTCTCACATAAAAATTATACAGTATGTCTCCAATGATCAAAAAGACCATTGACAACATAAAAGCAAAATATTATACTATAATTTTATACAAAAGTGCTTAACATAAATTGTAAAAAGAAAACCCTTTCTGCAGAAAACAAAAATAAAAATCTTATTTAAAAAAACAAACAACAAAAGAGCATGCCAAAATAAATCTGAATTATTTGACATGATAGTCTATACTTCCCTTAACATCTCCCATGCTGATCACATAAAAAGACTTGGGTTCCTTCTAGAAATATGGTCATCAGATGTCTGGAAAGAATGTGAAATACAAGATGAATCTATACAGATCTGTTCAGGAATCTCAAGTTTGAAGGCAAGTTCTTTGAAAACATCGTTGTCTTTAAATAAATTCATTTGCATTTTTAAATTGCTACTTTTCATACTTATCACATAGAATGAATTTTTAGGTTAAAGAAATAGTGCATTGCATGAGATGTCTAAATTGTTAGGAATGAATATTGAGGTGAGTATCCATGTGAGTTTTCAATATTGGATGTGTTGATTTTTTTAATTTATTTATTTATTTATGAGAGAAAAAGGCAGAGAGAGGGAGAATATAGGTGTGTCAGAGCTTCCAGCCACTGCACTCCAGATGCATGTGCCACTATGTATTTGGCTTATGTGGGTATTGGGCAATCAAACATGGGTCCTTAAGCTTCTCAGGCAACTGTCTTAACCACTAAGCCATCTCTCCAGCCCAATATTGGATGTTTGATTCTGTAACTATAAGGAGTCTCAGTCCAAATCTAGAATGGCCTATTCAACAATTCTATCACACACTGGATTAGATTCAATTAAAGTTTCCTGTTTATCTATGATTATTTAACACTGTAAAATGCTTTACATTTGAAAAAGATGTCAGAAAGGTTAAGACACATGGAAAGCATGTTTCAACACAACTTAGCTGGATGGCACATTATGGTCATGTCTCTTGGGATGCAAAAATAATCATCAGTCAGTAACTCCTGCCAAATATCTGAGCTCACTTTTCTTAAAAGAATTTTTAAGTTCAAGAAAAATAAGTTAGCAGAAAAAAAATTAGCAAAATGAAATGACTTGATTTCAATCCATGGTCCATCCCTTTCCTATTCGACCCTGATGAGTTCAGGGGGGGTCATGGGCCAACATTTTTTATTGAGAACTCAATCTGGATTTCCTGTGTCAAGATTGTTCTAAGTGGTGGTTATGTACACTGAAATGATATTGAGGAAAGCCTCCATTAAATGGACTTTTGTCTTCTCTCCTTATATCTTACTATTTCTAACTGATTACTTGGGAAAAAAAGACAACCACATTTCCCAAAGATTTTCTAATAATTACACACACTATATTTATAAATATAAAGAATATCGCTAGAATTTGCCTTTACTGTTGTACCTCAGAAACTTAACTTTATGTGAAAATAATATTATTACCTTTTATGTGTACATTTGTCACAATATTTTTACTGTCTTGATACTTAAATGTAATCCTGGACTTTAGATTCCAAATAAACAAATGTTTAAGACAAATTTATAAATTTAGTTTAGAATAAAAACCTTATGGCTGATTTCTAATATTTTAATTTCTTACTATCAGTAACAGAAAATGAGATTTATTTTAAAAGATATTTAGTAATATAAAGTTTCATTTTAAGAGGTCTGTTTTTGTGTCTGCTTAATTACATATCCAAATTTTTAATTAATATTTAATTTGACATTGATCCAATGACAATATTTAGCTTGGATTATTTATAATTAAGCAAATAACCATAGTTTTTTACAATGAGTTATACAAACCTAAGTACATTTCTCACTTTTAAGATTTGCTTTAGAAGTCTGCATCACTCAATATAGCTGCATAGAGGAAGCAAAATTGCCAAAACATTAAACTTTCCATATGTTTCATAATAAGTATTTTTGTCTTTTAAATCATCTTTTAATTTATTCTTCTTTTTAAAAAGATACAAGATCAGTGATTTAAATTTGCCATTAGAAGCTTCATACAGCTAAGCTTGTCATTGATTTCAGAGTTTGTAATAAATGCTGTTCATTCTCAAAGGAAAGAATACCTGAGTGGCTAATGCAGAGGAAAGAACAGAGGGCTCAGACAAAAGATGAGGCACTCTCTTTTCATCAAATGTCTTAAATATCCAAAAATTCACTTCTCACCTACAGCAAGCCATAACCCAAATGAGGATTAGGAGAAGGACACCAAAATCCACCTGTAGCACTATATACCACACAGGACCACACTGCTGAAAAAGTAATCAGGCAGTATCTTACAGAATAGACACATTGAATGAACAATGCACAGACCTCTTTCAGCCAATGTAGATGTGATGGAACAACTGTCTGCATACTCTTATTATAGCCTTTGTGAAAGAATATCATGTGCTTTAAGTATAATTTTCTAATATTATTTTACTATAAAGAAAAGGGAAATGAAAGCTTAGTTGATAATCTAAATTCTTAATGAGATGAAATAAAATCTTAAAAATTGTATCTCAAGGTTTAAAATAATCAGTATATATCTATTTTTTCAGAAAGACTACACATGAAAAAAGTCTTAGTATTTCAATTCAAAAATCTGTTCAGGGCTGGATATGGCAGCGCACACCTTTAATCTCAGTACTCAAGAGATAGAGGTAGGAAAAGGACTGTGAGTTCCACACCAGCCTGAGCTACACTGAGACCCTACCTCCAAAAAAAAAAAAAAAAAAAAAATTTTGTTAAACAAAATTACATATGGCAGAGTTGAAGAGATGGCTTAGCAGTTAAGGTGCTTGCCTGCAAAGCTTAAGGACCCATGTTCGACTCTCCAGATCTCACTTAAGCCACACGCACAAAGGTGAGGCAAGTGCAAGGTCACACATGTCCACTAAGTGGAGCAAGCATCTGGAGTACAATTGCAGTAGCCACGGCCCTGGCATGTCAATTCTCTCCCTCTCTCTCTCTCTCTCTCTTTCACACACACACACACACACAAAATTATTTATGGCAATATTTTTTCCAAGGAATCTTTTCAAAAGAAGTAAACTTACATAAATATATACAATGTTTACTGAATATTTTGGGAATGAATAGACTTGAGAAGTTTAATAGTATCATAATTATGGGATAACATTGGAC
Source organism: Orientallactaga sibirica (assembly GCA_036365145.1). NCBI lineage: Eukaryota > Metazoa > Chordata > Mammalia > Rodentia > Dipodidae > Orientallactaga > Orientallactaga sibirica. Next base: position 9,848,057 of record JAEOAD010000060.1, on the reverse strand, counting down.
TTTCAATTTCATCAGGAAGAGTAAACCTACTCTATACTTTCCCCATTCACTTATTTCATTTTAAGCTCTGACAAATATAAAAACAATCTTGTTGCAGTCAGCTCCCATTACTGGGACCAACATCCAGCAAGACACAGCTTATGGAAAGAAGGGGTTTATTTCAGGCTTACAAATCCCAGGGGAATATCATCAGTGGTGGAAGAAGCTTGCTCATTTCCATAGATCCAAGAAGAGAGACACCACCTAACAGCCAGAATACACCAACACCAGTAAGCACAAACCACTCTGAAGATACTTAGTAGGGCTGGACTCTAATCCACCCCAAACACACACCTTAGGGCTGGACTTTAGGATCTGCTCCCAGTGACACCTCCCCTTGTAGCGAGGATCTGCTGCCTAGGAGCTTATCTAGGAAGTTAAATCAAAAATGACTGAGTCTATGGGGCCAAACATTCAAACTATTACAAATGTCAAAAACACATTCTTTCTAGGGAAAAAAATTCCAAGGGGGCCAAAAGTAATTCATTTTTTTCTTCTTTTTCTTTCTCTTTCAACAGGTTCTTGCTATATAGCCCTATTTATTCTTAAAGTCACTATGAGACAAGCTGGTCTCAAACTCACAGAAATCTTTTGGCCTCAGCTTCCCGAGTACTGAGATTACATGTATGAGCCATCATGTCAGGCTTTTTAGGATATCTTTTAATCATGTAAATATTTAATTTCAATCCATATTTGAATCTTCAAAGTATTCCAAAAAAATATTACAAAACATATCACAGCATGCAATCACCAACACTAGCTTGGCATAGTACCTAGAAAACTGTATCATAAGAAGCTATGACCATTTTCACGCTCCCAAGAACATTCCTGGATGCCACAACTTTAAAGCTCTGATCCATCATAATTTTTCCCCGAACCAATGTAGAATGGGGACATTCAAAGAGTTCCAGTGATTTCTAAAGAACATTACATCCTTCAACTACATATTTGAATTTTAAAATCATGGGATATAAAACTGACTAAAGATTCTAAAACGTCTCTTCAAAAAACCAGTCTTTAAGCACATTATGGCCGTGTACCATTCATGAAAACACACATACACATAGCATCTACTGAATCAGAAGAGAACCAGTTTCAGAATGATATGTTCATATTTGCTACAAAGACCAACATCTAATTCTAGCTCCACTTCACTGGTTGAGAAGCACTATGGGACTCTGTGGCAAAAGCTCAGAAGATGACAATCTGCCGAAAATATCAAAGACAAATAGAATTTTCATCATCAAGCAGACCTCATATCCAGCATTCATAGAATTAGAATATGTTGGGCCCTACCTTGACCTTGTCCATGCCCCTGCTGACTCCAGAAGACCACAACCACCATCAGCAGCCCCAGAGTCCATGTCCACATCCTTCCAGTGACACTTCCTTGTCTTCTGGCCATTGCATTTTAAACTCTGCATATTGAGTAGGGTGGATGTGAAAAGAATAATAAATTACATTCTTAAAGAAATGTATTACCCTGCAAATCTCATATCTAATACACATTTTGTGCATTTACAAGCTATCTTGCTTACAAGGACACACATTTAAAAATCATGTCTCCCTTTGGGATTCTCAAGCTGATGGTTAATAGGAAAACCCATTCATCTTTAACCTTATATTCTAAACATTCATCACAATGATATTTTTCAATACCATTTTTCAAAATACCCCATTAAGCCTATGAATATTTAAAAATATTTATTGAAATTCAATCAAGCAAAGAATTGTGCCCAGACAATTTCTTTCTTGTTATTTAGGCAAAGTGATGCACTAAAAACACCATGCTATCTCCATACATGTATACAAAAGTGAATATTCAAACACTTATATATTCTCATTTTAACTTAAATGGTATTTTAGTTATAATTATATATATTACATGTTGTTATAATAATAATTCTGTTAAAGTTATAACTTTATTACAGTGATTTATAAGCCACAAAAACAAATTATCTATGCTTAAAATTGAGAATAAAATGATGGGGCTGGAGAAATGGCTTAGCAGTTAAGGCTCTTGCCTGCAAAGCCAAAAGACCCAGGTTGGATTCCCCAGGACCCAAATAAGCCAAATGTACAAGGTAGTACATGCATCTGGAATTCATTTGCAGTGGCTGGAGAATAAAATTATGGAAATCATTAAAATATTATAATCCAATTCCAAATATATGATCCATAAAAATTCTTCTGAACTTCATGTATTTAGATATGTGCATCAATTTGCCTACATGCAGCAAAATATATTTAGATGCTTATTTTGATATTACTTTTCATACTAATAAAACATTCAAGTACCCACTAAAGAGACATTACAAATATGTACATTTGAAGATATGCAATAACTAAAATGAATAAACTATAGTAACATATAACATAATGAATACATGATGTAAGCATGTAAAATTGTTAAGATAACATACTACATATAAGTTAAAATGTAATGCATTATTATAATTTGGGAGAGTTACAAACACTTTAAACCTAAAGTTTGAAATGACAAGGTTGCATGTAAATAAGCAGTTATCATTAGGAATGTTAGAATTAGGGATTACTCCTATCATAGTTTAGATATGAAATATCTCCCCACCAAGAATTTGTAGGATCACAGGAATATTAACTTCATCAATGGATTAATCCATTGAATTACTCATACCTAAATGGGCTGTGAGAAGATAGAACTTTTGACAAAGTAGGTCCCTGGAGACTTCTTCCTTCTCCCTCTTCCATGGGCACCTTTCCCTTGCCATGCTTGTCTGCCATCATACTTCTGTCTTGTACCAGCACTGAAAGCCTTAGAGCCAGCCCATCAGGTACAAAGTAAATCATTCCCCCTTCAGTTGATTTGCAATTATTTTGTCAGAATAACAAAAAATGATTAATGCAACTGCTGAATCCCACTTTGTTCAAACATCAAAATATATAGCTAAGGGAAATGATTTCTATAATAACATCTTTATTCAAAATGCTACATAGAGTCAGGTGTGATAGCACAATGCCTTTAATCCCAGCATTTGGAAGGCAGAGGTAAGGGGATTGCTGTGAGTTCAAGGCCAGCCTGGAACTACAAAATGAGTTTTGGGTCAGCCTGGACTAGACTAAAACCCCACCTTGAAAAATATACAAGTGCTACATAGTCAAGTGTAGCTTGATTATGAATGTATGAAATGTGCAAGCTGGGAAGATGATACAGCAGTTAAAGGTGCACTTGCTTGCAAATGCTACTGACCACAATAATACCCATCCCACAAAGAGGCACATTCATTTAGAGTTCATTTGCAACAAGAGGCCCTGGTATGTACATTCATTTTCTTTCTCTTTTTCTATCTCTCTCATAATTAAAAACATTTGAAAGGGAATTCAGCCACCCAGTTTTCCTTTGCCCTTTTTCCTTTATCAGGAGATGGCTGTAATCACCTACTTCTCATTACTTCATTTCAGATCCACAGTATCATAGGGAAAATTTTAAGTATCATGTAACTCAACATCCTTTATCCTCACATTAAATGAAGAAGCAAATATTTCAAAATGATGAGTAACATCAAATGAAAATGGTAACACTAATGCTTAAATTTACCATATCACAGAGTATTTTACTATACTAAAATATCTACATTCTCGAATTTTCACAGAAATTCTATGAATTAAATACCTTCAAAAACACCATTTCACAATTGAGAAAACTGAAATTTATGGGAAAAAAACACAAGTCCCTACCCATGTGTTTAGAGTAGTACCTTTGTTAAAACTTAAGCAAAACCAAGGTGACATCAGACCCTGTGCAACTAGTCACTAAGCTTGGATTTCTAGATTGTTCTACTGTAGTAGAGAACTATTCTAAAAATGAATCGAAGAGGAAAACCTTTTTCACATACAAAAATCACACGTAATTTAGCCCCAATAAACACTTTCAAGTTGTAAATCATTAGAATCTAAGAAATTAGGTTAGTACATTCATTCCTAAATTTCTCATTTTCATAGTGAACTGTGGTGCTCAAAGTCAATATTGAGCACATCTCCACTCCCAAATACAGACCAGTGTTGTGGTGTTTTAGCTTTGAACACTTGGTCCTCAGAAGCTCTATTTGGAAAGGTTATGGCATCTTTAGGAGGTGGAGCCTTATACTGAGTGGGGTGGGCCATGAGGTTTTATAGCCCAGCTCCACTTCCCATTTATTTGCTGCTTCCTGATTCTATCAGCAATGTGACTAGCTGACTTCCCACTCCTGCCACCACCAACTCTATCATCTGGAACTGTAAGACAATATAAAGCCTCCCTTCTTTAAGTTGTTTCTTTTCAGGTACTTGGTCACAAAAATAAGTAGAACAACTAAGAGCTAGCATTATTAATTTAACATTGAATAAAAGGTGAATAATGTCACACAAGGTTTTGCCTGATTAAGTGGTTAGGGGGCTGGAAACAAGAGAGGAAGATGTTACTAAGGATCAACTCTAATGGTGTCTGAGTGTTGTGTGATGTTTTCTGGGGAGACAAATAAATGTGTGTTCACCCCAGATAGGATAATAGTAACAGACCAAAGAAGTGAATCTACTCATGTCTTACTTGGTGAACCATTCAGTTTATTGAAGTTACTTACAGGACCATTGGTGATAGAGTTACACATTAGCAGCATACCAATATATGTTTATCTACTTATATGTACAAGTATACTCTGTCACTACTCATTTTAGATACTTGGTGTTTTTTGTAATCACCATGTAGTTTTCTGTCATATCACAAAAATTTATTCTCTACATTTAAATCGACCATAAACTTGCAAATCTAATTTTATATACTATTCCATTAACTAATTCGTTTTCTAAGTTTATTTTATCATCTTTTTCCTTAACTTCTGCTCACTTGTATACAGTAGTCATTAAAAAGGCATAGTTGGCTGGAGAGGACACTTATGTTTACATCCATATATTAATGCTACTTTCACTTTCAGGCAGAGAAGCTTTATTTTTCAGATAGACGTGACCACTGGGGTGACTCAAAACTCACCACAGTGCTGAGAAGAAGTGACAGTAGAGTGTTCGGGGCTAATGAAACATCTCTCTCAACCTCCAAGACTCAGGGACCATTGCAGAAGAGGTGGTAATATAATAGCCAAAGGAAGAGGTAGAGTGCTTTGCAATACTGTTTTCCAGGCACAAAATGGCTGTGATATTCATGACCTCACAGGGCCTGACACTACCTACATATTACCTTCATAATAGGAGGAATAAATGATGACATCAAAATGACTAATTGGAAAGTAGAGATTCGGTAAAGAGTAGATTTGGGGAGGGGGTGGATGGAGGTGGTGGGCAGGATTTGTCATGGCTCATTGTCTATACTTGAAGTGTCCACAAGTTTTTTAAAAAGGTATAGTTTTAATAAAATAAAAAGGCATAATTTTTGCTATTCTATATGAAGGAAGTATATGAAAAAACTTAAACTGTCTTTAGGAAAGATTGGCAACAGATCATTTCCACTATATATTTTAGAAAAAAAAAAAAGTTAAAGAGCAGATGGTGTTCAACATGTTTTTATAATGAAAGGAAGGTAACCTTCCTCTCTAAATTCAATACATTTGTTTTCCTCAAAGAAATATGAAAATATAGAAACCATGCTAGATGAGCCAGAAAATAAAGTAGCATTTACCATGATGATATACCACTGACTGCTCCCATCCTTTTGAAGTGTTCTTTTTTAATGCAATTCTTTTAATTTTATTTGAAAAAGAGAGAGAGAGAAAGAGGCAGATAGAGAGAAAATGGGTGCCCTGTGGCCTCTAGCCACTGCAAATGAACTCCAGATGCTTATACCACCTTGTGCATCTAGTTTACGTAAGTCCTGAAGAAGTCAAGCCTGGGTCCTTTGGCTTTTTGGGCAAGCAAGAACCTTAACCACTAAGCCATCTCTCATTGAAGTGTTCTTTTTATGCATAAGAAAATAAAACTAAATGATGATTATCTACTCTAACTTGTGCTTGTTAATCTTTAACATTCTGATTAAAACCTAAGGCATGAATAGCTGGGCTCACAATTGTGTTTGCCTTCCCATAAAGGCACTTTGATATGCAGTGAGCACACAGATTAGGACTTTTGACTGGTAATGGATTTGTAATTGTATTTTACTCAGTCCTGTTCATCTTGGTCTTTCGAGCGTTTATGTTTATGTCACCAGGAAAAGAAAGTAGACCTTTGCAGTATACTGCGTGTTTCCATCAGCTTCATGTTGCTGGATGGAATGTCCAGATCACACTGGTTATGGAAATAAGGGATTTATTTGAAGCTTACAGATCCAGGGGAAGTTCTTTAGTGGAAGAAGAAGCTGGCCCCCTTTCACAGGTCCATGAAGAGGTCCATGCAAAGAGATACCACCACCAGCACCACAAAGCAGGCACATTCAGGAAACCCAAGCAGAGCTCAAGCACTCTGCATATCTTTGGCTGGAATTCAGATCTATCCCCAAACACACCTTAGGGATGAACCCTAGGGTCCACCCACAGTGACATCAAGCTACAAGTTTGACTAAAACTCCTGAATGTATTGGGGGCATCCATTCAAAAGACCACACTGTGCACTATGTCTGTTCTTATATAATAACAAAATTTAGTTAAGCAAGAATTTTGAAGCAAATGGCTCTAAGGGATGGTGTCATGGAGTTCTGATCTTCCACAAGTCATGTCCAGAATGTTGCTCTGTCTGGTGGAGCCCACAGTGATACCATCAAGTATAAGGCAGCTTTTATATCCATTACAAGGACAGTCATGAATTTAAAGACTATTGAACACCTGGCAAAAAAGCAAATGAAAGCTTCCAGGTATTAGAGACACTTGAATGACAAATCACCTTTGGGATATACATATACAATTGACTTCAAAAACTCTTTTGCCCGCCCCTCATGGTTCTCTACTCAGATTGTTTTATTCATCACCAGCCTGACTCCAAGCCTACATATGGTATGTATAAAGTCAGTTCTCAAGTGTATTTCTACAATAGAAAAGTAATGCTTTCAAACTTTCTACTTCATTGTTCTCTAGGTGGAATGGCTCCAAACATCCTCCAGTATCAGCTTTTAGAAAGAAGCTGTTCTCAGTACTATGCAAGTCTCCTTCTCAGCAGGAGGAATGTCTAAGAAAGTGCTTTTCCAGTGAGAGATGGGCTGTGCCAGTGAGCCTCCAGGTTGATGCTCCTATGGCTTTACTCCATTCTAATTCATCTTCTCTGAACACTTAAGACTAATGACCAAAGCATAAAATGAGATCAGGAAGTGACCACAGCTCACGAGTCTTCAATTCCTCTTCTCAGCATATTATATGAACACAATCTAAACCAGAAAATTACAGTGCTTGAGTTCCAGTTATTAGCATTGATTTCTTTCAATGGGAAATTTTCATTAGAAGACTTCACATAATGAACATTCAATAATAACTTAGATTAAGATATATAACAGAGTTTCTCTTCGACATTGTCCTTAGACTAGGAGCACTGAGTCATTTCTAATAGTTTTATGTTTTGAGTCAGAGCCCAAACTGTCTTCAAACTTGCTATTCAGATGAAAATGACCTTGAGTTTCTTATCCTCCTGTGTGGTAGATTGAACAGATGTCTCCCAATAGATTCAGGAGTTTATTAAAGCTTCTTAGATTTCCAGCCACCTGGCTGGAGATGTCACTGGGCAGATCCTGGGATTTAGCCCTAAAATGGAGGTGGATTTGGAATTCCAGTCTAAGTATGTGCAAAGTGCCCGAGTTCCGCCTGGAGTTCCTGAAGTGTGCTGTGTGGTGTAGCTTTGGGGTTTTTTGCCTTGTGGCCTGCTCTCTCTCTCTCTCTCTCTCTCTCCCTCCTCCCTCCCTCCCTCTCTCTGCTTGGACCTGTGAAAGCAGGCCAGCTTTTTCTGCCATTATGGAACTTCCCCTCTATCTTCAATAAAACTCCCTTCCTTCGTACTGTGCCTGGTCTGGATGTTCACCTCAGTGATAGGAAGCTTTCTACTACATCCTGCCTCCGCCTCTCAAGTACTAGAATTTCAAACATGCAGCACTACACTCTTTTAAAAACTTCTGTTGTTAATGATTTTGATACACATACACAATGAATTTTGATCATTAACTACTATGACCTTCTCTTGTGCTTGCCATCACACTTTCACTGACCCTTTTCTTAAACTCCTCTCACTTCTCATTTGATGTCTTTTTCCCATTCCTACACTATCCACAAAGGACCCATTATTTTACAGATCTTGTGCAGGAAACTACTGTGACTGTGAGGTGCTCATGGATTCAATGGCCACTTCATGCCAGAAGACAACATCCCATAGCAGTTCTTACAATCCTTTGGTCCTACATTCCTTCCATCCCTTTTGCAATGCTCCAGAGCCTGAGAAGACATGGAAATGTCTCATTTAGCTCTATCCATTTATTTCAGGACTGTGATGACTTTTGAGTCTTCCTAAGCAGCTACTGACAACTGCAATAAAAAAGTTTCTCTGACAAAGGTGAGATCTATGGGCATAAACATAAATATTTAGAGGGCAATTTGATGAGTCTAAAATATCCATTTAGCAAAATAGTGGTTGCATCCCTCCTAAGGCCATGAATTCCCTCCTATAGCACAGAACTCAAATCCAGTCAGAAAGCTGCTGGATACCACGATTGCATAGCGTGCCTGGTTGGTCAGTTGTGTAGCTTGTAGGGTTCATTACTGTCATAGTTAAATTAGAAATTTTCATCAATAGGGCCCAAGTCCAAACTAACTGCTCATGAATAGGAATGTCCAAAGTCTCCAAAGCCCATTATAATCCAATGGAGCATTGCAGTGTATAAAAACTGTATATGGGGCTGGAAAGACTGCTTAGCAGTTAAGCACTTGCCTGTGAAGCCTAAGGACCCTGGTTCAAGGCTTGATTCCCCAGTACCCACATAAGCCAAGTATACAAGGACGCACATACATCTGGAGCTCATTTACAGTGGCTGGAGGCCCTGGAACGCCCATTCCCGTTCTCATTCTCTCTTTCTCTCCATGCCTATTTCTGTATCTCTCTCAAATAAATAAAAATAAAAATGAATTAAAAATAAAAATAAACTATGTGTATATATGTCAAAATATTTTCAGAAAATTTTGTTGTCTCAATAAACTAAAATTTTGAGACTATAATATCTCCACCACCACCAGGATTCAGAACAAAGGGCCTAGGTAATGACAGCAATCTTGGAGGCTAACTCTTACTATATTTTTTTAACAAATTAATTATTACTTTACAATTCAGCTTTTAATTTTTTTTTTCAAGGTAGGGTCTCACTCTAATCCAGGCTGACCTGGAATTCACTCTCATCATGGCCTTGAACTCACGACGATCCTCCTACGTCTGTCTCCCAAGTGCTGGGATTAAAGGCGTGTGCCACCACACCCGGATCTAATTCAGTTTTTAAATTTTTGATGATTAAGAAAACAATCAAAGTTTCCCATACAAGGTACAGAGTATCAAAGTGCTGGGGAATCTGAAAAGTCACTTGTCAATTGGCACTATTAATAAGAGACACTTAGAAATGTGTTATTTCTTTTCTTTTCCTACATTTGATATATAAGTGTTCTGCTTCAGGGTGACCCAATGCAACTGATATCACTGAGCCCATGCTAAACCATAACCTGTAGGTGAAGGCCACTGGAATACACATTAAAATTCACTCCCGTGTATTCTTTTTCCTCTGATACATTTAATAATTAAAAATGTACTCATGGGGTTAGGGCAAGTACTGGTATCTCTAGTTCCCAAGTAAATGCTGGGAGGGAATGATAACCCATCTTAATTCTAGTCCTTGGGAGGTAGAGACAGTGCAGCCTGGGGGCAGCTGGCAAGATGCATTAGCTGAAATGTGAATCCTGGGTTGAAATGAGGACTTGTCTCAGTAATTAAGGTGGACAGAAATTGAGGAAGACACCTGATGTCAATCTCTGACTTCCTGCCACACATATGGGATTAAACACACACACAAACACACTTGCTCACACATGCATCCACACATAGTTGAACACATACACACATGCTCACTCTAAAGCATACTTAATTGAAAATTATACATAGAAAGATTCCATACAAATAGTCTTCCTCGACAAAAATCTCATTCTTTCTCAGATGTGGATCTGAATTGTTAATGTTTATATGTAAGTCAGTAAGGGGTGTAGGAGTGAATGTAGACTGCAACAGAAAAACAAGAGGTGATGAGAGTAGGGCAAGCAAAAGGAAAATTGCATCAAAGCAGAAAGGAGGCTTTGGTTGGGGGAGGATACAATGGGGGAGGGGAGAAGAGAAAAGAAAGGCAAATGGGGAAAAAACTTTCTTTGAAACTCAGCATAATGAACCTTAATTTTTTTCTATGCTCATTAAAAAAAAAAAAAGTCTTTTACATCTGTGGTAGCATTAATGTAAAACAGCCCCCTTTGTGTTTGTGATTAAGCCTCATATGGTGGTGCCATTTGGGCATTCTGTGGAGCCTTGCTGGGGGTGGGCCTTGAGATTTTTTTGCCCAGCCATGCTAGCTACCCTCAGCTTCCCTTCCTTCCTCCCTGCTAATGAAAAGATGTGATGCCTGGCTGTCTGCACCTGCCATGATGCAACTTAACATCAAAACTGTAGGCTGGAAATAAATTACTTCCTTTCAGAGGCAGGGTGATTCTTCCTTCCAAACACTATCAAGTTTCTGAAGTAATGTGAAACCATTTGTATCAATCCAAGCAATTTTGAAGTGAACTATACCCAGAAAAGTTTCTCCAGCCTATATCCATTTTCCTAAGATAGGATGGAAAGAATTTTGAGCTTTGGAAACCACATCATATGATCATATATTTACTCCACTAAATTGAGAACTCTTTAAGTGATTCAAGTATATGTCAGAAATTACAGTAATTGTGCTGGAGAGATGGCTTGGTGGTTAAGGTGTTTGCCTGGAAAGCCAAAGGACCCAGGTTCAATTTCCCCAGACCCACACAAGCCAGGTGCACAAGGTGGCACATGAGTCTGGAGTTCGTTTGCAGTGGCTGGAGGCCCTGGTGTGCCCATTCTGTCTGTCTGAAATAAACAAATAAGATATTACAGTAATAAGAAAGCTGAGGTGGGGAAGAAGAATGTTAGGTCATTGTCCTGCAATGATGTTCATTGTAGAGGGGAAATAGATACAGAAACTCCACCAGTGAGAGGATTCATTGCCAATTGCATTCATGTGCAAAGTTGAGGAAGGGATTAAATAAAAGCAATGGCATTGAGGGGAACATCATACAGATGACCTTACTCTGGATCCTCTTTGTGTGTGTGTGCATGCATGCACACACACGTGTAGACTCACATACATATAAAAATTATTTTGGATTATACTTAAAACACTTCTTTCACATTATAGTATTTAAGCTAATAACTAAGAATAATGAAGTATAACTTTTCATGCAGTAGGGAAAAATTCTTAGCAAGAGAAACCAGAATGTATAAGGGCCCTGATATGAGAAAGATTTTGGTATATAGAACAAATTGAAGCCTGAATTCAGGTCCAGTCGGGTAAAAAAGAAGAAAATTAATGAGGTATGTAACTATACAGATCATTATTTGTAATGATGATGAATGTGGGGTTAGTACAATCACACTGAAAAAGTAGTAATAATTATAAGCTAATAGATATTTTTAAAACATACTTTGATTTTTGTGTAGTGCTCTAGTATAAAGAATTAAAAATTAAAATGGATAATGATTATGGTAGAAAAGTAGAGTAGGTAAGAAAGAGGAAATTTGGGCCTAATTGCAGGTATGTCAAAGTAAATGAAAGGATAATGAATATATTTTTAACCATATTTTAGTATGTATGTTCAATTTATATTTTCAGCATGTATAAGAAAGATACTAAAGTGATTCAAAAACTGTCTGGCTTAGGGCAGGAGAGATGGCTTAGCGGTTAAGGCGCCTGCCTCCTAAGCCTAAGAACGCTGGTTCCAATCTCCAGTGGTTCCAATCTCCAGGTCCCACGTTTAGCCAGATGCAAAGTGATGCAAGGGCACAATGCCGCACTTGACCACAAGGGGGCGCACACATCTTGATTTTGTTCGCAGCAGCTGAGACCATGTCTATCTGTCTTCCTCTCCCTCTCTCTCTGTCTCTCTCCAATAATAATAATAACAATAATAATAATAATAGTAACTTTCTGGCTTAGTTATCTGAGTAGCTGGTGGTTCCACTTATTGATATCTGGAACACTAAGACATATTCTCTCTCAATTATCCACATTGTATTTTGATATGAATCTTAGATTCTAAGAAAGAGTCTGAATCAGACTCCAAAATAGGAAATTACTAGCTATTTAATATATACATATTAATTAAACCTTAGAAGAAGATCTATAGAATGCAAAGAATTAGAAATTGATGGAATGAATTGGAACCTCAGTATTCAAAAGTTGGCTAGAGGGATAGAAAAAAATTAAATTGTCTTCTTAATGGCAAAGAATGAAGCTCATTGTATTTATAAATAAGTAGTAAAATTGAAGTATAACACCTTGAGTAAACTGTGACAAGTGAAGACAAAACAGTATGGATTTTAAGGTAGCAGCAGAAACTAGTGCCTGGGGAACAATGTCCACAAGGATGAGGAACTGAAGGAATGTGGAAAGCTAAGCAAATGATCTAGAAGTTGAACAGTGTCTGCAATGTGGAACATGTGCATGAAGACCTTGGCAGTACACTGGCTGGTACATAAATGCCTCAGTAACCACCACAACATGGGCAACTAGAGTGGAGGAAAGAAAACAAGCAATGAAGATAAAGACATTAAAAGATGGGGAATGCTGGGACAGTTGAAACATCTGCCACAGATGAAGGTCTCTCTGGTTAGAGACCACCACGTTTAGTTCCCCAGAAGCCATATAAAAAGCTGGGCATGGCCACACATCTCTGAGACCTCAAAAATTACTGGGGTTCACCTACTATTAGCAGCTCCAGGTCGAGGGAGAGACCCCATATCAAGGAAAGAAATATGTGCAAGGACAACAGGAAAACATACCACACACCATATACCACAGCATACATATATCCTGCATACACACATGCAAAAAAAAAAAAACTTTTTAAAGATAGAATGGGGAATACAGGCATTTTTCATGGTCCCATCATGAGGACATTCAGGTCATCAAGACTGACAACAGGTCTTGGCTAAACATTTTCATCAAAGACCTAAATCCTTATGTACGTGGCAAATTATTTAAGAATTTATTGATGTAAACAATGAAAATGTGGCATGACAAACATGCTCAGAATTTTTGGTCATTTCCAAGTGGGGAAGGAATTAACACCTGGAAGCACTATAGGGAAACAAGAATAGTTATTTCATCTCTGGTTATACATATGCAGAGATTTAGGGGGAAAATATGTCTCAATTTAAGAAAATAAGAAGGAAGTTGTCCTTTTTATCAACCAAGTAGTATTTGGAGGTAATCAAATGAGTATTGTAGAATTAATTTGACAGTTTCCTGTAGTTTAGTAAATGATACCAGAAAAATCAAGTTTTAACAAATATATGAATACATTTCATTGGCATTACCCCTCTTTTCAAACTTCCTCATATCTTATATTTCCCCGTTTTTCTAGACTTCCTCTCATACTATAAAATTTATTTTGCCTTATACAATGGGCTGTGTATCTCTACTAAGTATGTGCAAGTGTACATAGTGTCTTATCATCTATAGGTCTGCTTTTTAAAGATACAGTGAAAGAAAACAATCCTTCCGTAGCCTTCAAGCATGAAGATTGAGGAATCAGAGCATATCTTTTTAAAAAAAGAAGTTACCTGAGCATAAGAAAGAGAAATAGCCAGGAGTGATGGTGCATGCCTTTAATCCCAGCACTTGGGAGGCAAAGGTAGGATAATCACTGTGAGTTCAAAGCCAATCTGGGACTTCAGAGTGAATTCCAGGTCAGCCTGGGCTAGAATGAGACCTTATCTTGAAAAGGAAAAAAAAAAAGATGATAACCTGTTATGATATAGATAAAGTAAAATGTTTAAAAACCCAGTGGGTAAAGGTAACCAATAAAAACAGAAGGATAGGGGCTAGAGAGTTGGCTTAGCAGTTAAGGCATTTGCCTGCAAAGCCAAAGGACCTCAGTTTGATTCCCCAGAACCAATGTAAGCCAGATGTACAAGGGGGCACATGCATCTCGAGTTCCTTTGCAGTGGCTGGAGGCCCTGGTGTGCCCATTCTCAATCTCTCTCTCTCTCCCGCTTTCTCTCAAATAAATAAATAAAAATAAAACTATAAAAAATAGTTTAAAAAATAAAAAAGAAGGATAAAGAATCCCAGTCTGCAGCAGATTCACCTGAGTCATCATTATGCCCTGGCAGAGCATCAAAAGGTAACCCAGATGGGCTGGAGAGTTGGCTTAACAGTTAAGGTACATGCCTAAGAAACCTAAGGACCCAAGTTCGATTCTCCAGGTCCCATGTAAGCCAGATGCACAAGGTGGCACATGTGTCTGGAGTTCGTCTGCAGTAGCTAGAGGCCCTAACGGGCCCATTCTCTCTCCCCCTCCCCCATCTCTAATAAATTAATTAAAAAATAAATTTTTAAAAAATCTTTTTTAAAAAAGTAACCCAGGGCTGGGAGACTTTATAAAAGAAGTAGAAATAACTTATTTGTGAGGCTCAACTCTTGCCTGGCCAAGACACAACATCTAGCTAAGAGATTACTGTCTGAAAATTTTGTGGAAATAAAGTATCTGTTAAAATGGAAGTTCCTTTTGGAGATAAACAGGCAGACTATCTACTCTACGCATAGGTGTGTGCAGACTCTACAAAAACATTTTTCCTCTTTGAATGACTCTTTTTCTCACCCAGAGGTAACCTACAAGCAAACAATTTTTAAAGGCTATGAACACACACATATATACATGCACAAACACAGCATATGTGCTAGCATTTATCAGTCAATGGGCTCTCTTCATTTTTATTTTTTTTTTTTTTTTTTTTTTTTTTTTTTTTGGTTTTTCGAGGTAGGGTTTCACTCTGGTCCAGGCTGACCTGGAATTAACTATGAAAATATTTTTAAAGGCGTGCATTTATCTTCATTTTAAAAGCAAGCATTTGAAGCAGAAAAAAAGACCATGGGGTGGGGGAGGGAGTAGACATACCAGGGTCTCCTGCCACTGCAAACAAACTGATACACAAAGTGGCACATGCCATCTGGCTTTACATTGGTACTGAGGAATCAAACCTGGGCCAGCACACTTTGCAATCAAGCGCCTTTAACCACTGAGACAACACTCAGGACCAGTGTCTGTTTCTTTAATACCATTATTCATTAAACTTTCTTCTACTTGTAATCATAGATAATCACAATCCATTTTGTATATCTGGCTTTATGTGGGTACTGGAGTCTCAAACCCAGGCCTTCAGGGTTTGCAAGCAATCGCCTTTAACTGCTTAGGCATCTCCCCAGCCCATTAAGCTATCTTCTAATGACAGATTCCAAATAAAACTAAATGTATTTCATTTGACTTCAAGTTACAGTAAGTGAGTAAATGAGGAATATGCTAAGTCTGAACAGAATTCCTCTTGCTTCCTATATTTCAAAGTGCTCCTAGATCAGAACACTGAATAACCTCTCAGCTTCATGGCACATGGCACTGGGGAATTCCACAAGAAATATTTACATGTGAACCTGGGAAAGAAAAACAATTTTAAAGGGTTTTGCTTTGCTCTGCATTCTATGTATAGCATACATTTTCTGCTGCCAGCAGAATTAGCTTGGGATTGCTCATGATTTTATGTGGAAGATATAGTTTTGCTTGTGATTATGATCCCAAGTAGAAGAAATAGTTTAATAAGTAATGGTATTAAAGAAACACATACTGGTGCTCGGAGATAGCTCAGTGGTTAAAGGCACTTGCTTGCAAAGTCTGCTGGCCTAGATTCCCCAACACCTATGTAAAGCCAGGTGCAAAAAGTGTCACATGGGGCTGGAGAGATGGCTTAGCGGTTAAGGCGCCTGCCTGCTAAGCCTAAGAACCCGGGTCCAATCTCCAGGTCCCATGTTTAGCCAGATGCAAAGTGACACAAGGGTGCAATGCCACACTTGCCCACAAGGGGCGCACACATCTGGATTTTGTTCACAGCAGCTGAGAGACTGCTGGGGTGCCCATCTCTGTCTCCCTCTCCCTTTCTGTCTGTCTCTCTCTGTGTCTTCCTCCCAAAAATAAATAAAAATAATAATTAAAAATTTTTTATAAAGTGTCACATGCATCTGGTATGCATTTACAGTGGCAAGAGACCCTGGTGTATCTGCATGCATGCATGCATGCACACACAAAAAAAAAAAAAAAAAAGAAAGAAACCTTGATACTGACTCAAGGTTAATAAGGTTAATAATCTTGTGGTGCTTATTTAATCTCTGAAAGATTAATTTAAAAGACATTTCTAAGCCATGCGTGGTGGTGCACACCTTTAATCCCAGCAGTTAGGAGGCAGAGGTAGGAGGATCACCATGAGTTTAAGGCCACCCTGAGACTACATAGTGAATTCCAGGTCAGCCTGAACAAGAGTGAAACCCTACCTTGAAAAAAACCCCAAAAAAGAAGAAGAAAAAAGACATCTTTAGCTGGGCATGGTGGCACACACCTTTAATCCCAGCACTTGGGAGGCAGAGGTAGGAGGATCGCTGTGAATTCAAGGCCACCCTGAAACTGCCTAGTGCCACCAAGGTCAGCCTGGGCTGAAACTGCCTAGTGAATCCCAGCACACTGGAGGCAGAGGTAGGAGGATCAAGGTCAGCCAGGGGTCAGCCTGAGCCAGAGTGAGACCCTACCTCGAAAAAAAAAAAAAAAAAAAATCTCCAATGTTCATACTATTTGCATATGCATCTTCCATAAAATACATTTCTTAATTACCTCACAGTTCTCATTCCAGTATGAAGGATTTTACAAGAAAAATCAATTCACAGGTTGTAGAGATGGTTTAGGGGTTAAGGTAGTTACGTACGAAGTCTAAGGGCCCAGGTTCAATTCCCTAGGATGCATGTAAGCCAGGTGCACAAGATGGCACATGTGTTTGGAGTTTGTTTGCATTGGCTAGAGGCCCTGGCACACCCATTCTCTCTATATCTGCCTCTTTTTCTCAAATAAATAAATAAATAAATAAATTTAAGATTTGTTTTTAAAAAAATCAATTCACAGTGGTTTCCAGAGCAGTAAACAATTCCATACACTATAGAAAAAAAATTAGCTGTTACTTTCTTTTTTCAACAGTAACAACTTCATACAGACTCAGTGACTTTAAAAAACACATGTATTTTCTAATGGAAAAGTCCTAAACAGATCTTACTGATTTGAAATAAAGTTAGCATCAGGTCTGTGTTTTCTCTGGAGTTTCCAAGAGAGAATTCCTTCCTCTAGCAGCCATTTTTTTTTTTTTTTTTTTTTTTTTTTTTGGAGAGAGAGAATGGGCCTGCCAGCAGCCTCTCAGCTGCTGTGAAAGAACTCCAGACACATTCGCCCCCTTGTGGGCAAGTGCAGCATTGCACCCTTGCATCACTTTGCATCTGGCTAAACGTTGGACCTGGAGATGTAACAGTGTTTTTAGGCTTAGCAAGCAGGCACCTTAACCACTAAACCATCTCTCCAGCACCCCTAGCAGCTTTAAAGGAGCATGTGTTTTTTTTGTTACTGGCCCTGCCTCATCTGAGAGGCCAAGCTCCAGTCATCTGACCTTCTGTAAACTCTGAACTTTCCCCTCCTTAGGCCTTTATTATCACCTGGATGACAACATCTCCATTTTAAGGCCAGATGATTCGGAAATTTAGTTTTCCTTGCATCGCTAAGACCCCTGAGCTGTTTAACAAAACAGTTACAGGTTCTGAGGGTTAGTATGGAGACAGAAGGTCTTTATTCTGCCTGCACACTAAGAAACCAGGAAAATCATGAAATGATACAGAATGCACTCCTGTAGATGGCAATGAAATCATACCTTTTAGAAGGATTTCTACCAAAGACTATTTCAATTGTCTTGGGTACTGCATTGCAGGTTACAATTTTGATAAATTCTAGGGAAATGTCCTATGTTTATTAATTCATCACATGTAAGTGCATGTCTTTTTAAATAAAATTAATATTCACTAGGCTGGGGAGGTGGCTCCTCAGTTTAAGGTGCTTCTTTCCAAAACCTAATGGCCCAGGTTCAATTCCCCAGTACCCATGTAAAGCTAGGCCCACAAAGTGACACGTATCTGGAGTTCATTTGAAGTGGCAAGAGGCCCTGGTGTGCCTTTTTTTCCCCTCTTTATCTTTCAAATAAATTTACAATATTTTAAATGAATATTCAAAGGCCGCCAGGTGTGGTGATGCACACCTTTAATCCCAGTACTTGGGAGGCAGAGATAGGAAGGTTGCTGTGAATTCCAGGTCAGCCTGGGCTAGAGTGAAACCCTACCTCAAAAAAAAAAAAAAATGAAGAAAGCAAGCAAGCAAACAAACAAGCCAGCCAGCCAGCCAGCTAGCTAACCAAAGGCTACCTGGACAATGGAAAAGAAATACAGTTTCTACGCCTTGAGTCCTAATCTTCATATATCACCCCCTGACAACGTAACATATGCACACTCCTTGCTAAAAATCTGGTTGGTATTTCTTTCATGTTTAGTAGCACCTTGTATCGTCATCAATGTGCCTCCAATCCGTGTGTGTGTGTGTGTGTGTGTGTGTGTGTACACAACACAGCCTCTTGCTTCTACAAATGGAAGGCAAAAGGTTTGTTCTACTTTTTGGATCCAGCTTTACATGTGTGGCCATGGTATCGAACCCGAGTCAGCTAGCTTTTCAAGCAAGCAATGGTTAATCACTGAACCACCACCACAGCCTTACAGGTCCAATTTTCTCTCAACCACTAATAAATTTTTTTCCCCAAACTGGGCTCCATTTGTCATGTAGCCTTAAGCTCTCATATTTGACTATGTTCTGCTTTACAATGTGCTTCTTATGTGCACAGTTCATTCCCTACAAGACTTACGACCTTATACACAGTGGTAACCTCACCTGCTCAGGCTCTCTCTAGTTTGGAATGTAGAATCTTCTCATTTCTAGTCTCACCTGAATTTTACAACTAAGCCAAGTTCCCATTTAAGAGAATAGTAGGGTGCCTGCCCCTAAAAACAAAATCGTATAATGCATAAAAACCCATTTGGGAACATAATTGACTTATGTACAGCAGCCAGATGCTTCTCATTCCTGGGCATGCCAAGGGAACCAAGTTCATCTCCTACATCGCCATAAGCATCTGTTCCGCTAAATCCCATGGCCAGATTCTCATTACAGTCAGGCACCAAAACACTTAAGGAAATAAAAACTCTTTCCTAATAAAAAGATACAGCAAAAAGACTAATTTTTTTTCTCCATCAGTTAAACTCAGAGTATGAACTACAAAGAAACTAGAATTGTTCTTGAAGTACAAATTCTGCTAAGGCATCTAGGCCTCTACCTTGTATAAAATGTTGGGAAAGGGACTGGAAAGATGGCTTAGTGGTTAAGGCGTTTGCCTGCAAAGCCAAAGGACCCAGGTTTGATTTTCCAGGACCCACGTAAACCAGATGCACAAGGGGCACATGAGTCTGAGTTCGTTTGCAGTGGCTGGAGGCCCTGGCATGCCCATTCTCTGTTTGTCTCTCTTCTATCTATCTCTTTCTGCTTGCAAATAAATAATTTTTTTAAAAAAGGAGTTTATAAAAATGTTGGGAAAGGGTTGAGCATTTATATTTGATGGACTACTTTCACACCAGAAAACATATTCAAACCTCTGTGTGCACTGCTTAAGATGCAAAAGTTAAAAAAATAAACAATATCACAAAGCATGCCATGCACTCACTCACATGCCTGTGCTATTTTCTCTCAACTAAGACTTATAAAAGTCTTCCTTCTCAATGTGGGTATTCAGTTCTTTAAAAATAATGCTTATCTTTTATTTAAAAAACTTTAATAGACTTGATAATTAAGTTTCTGAGAAAACCACTGTAGTCAGAGAAAAATCACTGGCTTTATGGGTACATGAAATTATTTATAGCATGAATGAATTTAACTTTTTAAATATTAATATCTCCATATCAGTGATTTTCTGTATTGCATTTTACATTTTGCTTAGCAAATGCAGTTCTAATACACTTATTAGTAATGTTTATGAATTTCTTAATGTTTCCTGCCAATGTACTTTTTTAAAAAATGGGATAATTTTTATTAATTTGTTAGAACAATACTTATGTTAAATATGTCAAATGAACAACAAAACAAATCATACAGAAAGTGTGCATTTATTTTGTATAAGAACTCATGGTTCCCTTCCTTCCTCTCTCATTTCCATTTAGGATTTTTTTCAGGTAGGGTTTTGCTCTAGCCCAGGCTGGCCTTGAACTCACAGCTGTCCTGCTATCTCAGCATCCCAAGTGAGTGCTTGGATTAAAAGTATGTGCTGGGCTGGAGAGATGGCTTAGCAGTTAAGGCGCCTGGCTCCTAAGCCTAAGAACGCTGGTTCCAATCTCCAGTGGTTCCAATCTCCATGTCCCACGTTTAGCCAGATGCAGTGACACAAGGGCACAATGCCGCACTTGCCCACAAGGGGGCGCACACATCTGGATTTCGTTCACAGCAGCCGAGAGAATGCTGGCGCGCCCATTCTCTGTCTCCCTCTACCCTCTCTGTCTCTCTGTGTCTCTCTCTAAAAATAAAAATATATAAAAATAAAATAAAATAAAAAAGTATGTGCTGACATGCCTGGCTTTTTCTTTGTTTTTCCTCAATACTGTTTTTTTTTTTAATAAATTTTATTTATTTATTTGCAAGCAGAGAGAGAGATCAAAAGGAGGCAGACAGAAAGAGAATGGACATGCCAGGATCTCTAACCACTGCAAACGAACTCCAGATGTATGTGCCCCTTATGCATCTGGCTTATGTGGGTACTGGAGAATAGAACCAGGATCCTTTGGCTTCACAGGCAGATGCCATAACCACTAAGCCATTTCTCCAGCGCCCCCACACACACTCTTTTTTTAAAAAATACAGGGCATGTGGAGCAAGAAATTTGCCACTGAGCTATACCACGCCCTCCTTTTATCTTGAGACAGCCTCACTAATTTGCACAGGTTGATCTGAATTTACTGGATATCCCACCCTGGCTTTGAATCCTCCTGCTCCAGACTTCCAAGTAGCCTGAATTACAGGCCTGCATCACCAGCCTTGGCTGCTCAGTGTCTTTTGAAATATAAAAGTTTTACAATGATGACATTGACGACTGAGGAGGCTCAAAACTTGTCAGAATGCTGAGAAGTGACAGTTGAGTGTGTGTTGCAGTCAGCTTCTCATTGCTGATACAAACACCCAACCAAAGCAACTTATAGGAGGAAAGGGATTTATGTCAGGCTTACAAATTCCAGGGGAACACCATCAATGGTGGAAGAATCTGGCTTGTTTCCAAAAATCATAGCAGAGAAACATCACTAATAGCCAGCACCACAGAACTGCCAGAGCTCCAACTGTTCTCTACACATTTAGTAGGGGTACACTCAAGATCTTCCTCCACCCCCTCCCCACACACACACCCCTTACAGCTGGACTCCAAAATCCATCCCCAGGGATCTACCTGCTAGGGCTCACAGGAAGTTCAATCAAAAATGCCTGAGTCTATGGGGGCATATGTTCTTTATATTGTAGGGATTATTGATACCTACTCTGGAATTCATTATAAAATAATGTAATATCAGTTTTTCTAAATGTAAAACACATAAAACCAGTTATCTAAGCATCACCTTATGAATGATTTGCTTTTCTAATCAGTGGATGAAGGATAAACTTGGTCATACATGACTCAACACTTATTGAAGTTATACAAGAAAATTAAATTCAAGTATGACATCCAAGTCTACTTCCCCACTATGACTTGTAGAATTATTCTTTGAGATGTAAGTGTGTTAGTATTGTGACCTTGATGAAGTGTCAACTCTATAGAAACTTCATTTTCCATCCATGGAATGGTGTTCTAACTTTATCACTTCACCCTACACATTAACTTTGAGAGTATGGACCAAATTTTATATAAGGTTATACTGTTGCAAAGCATTGTGCCTGGTAGTGAGTGCTTAAAACATCTTATTGATTAGCTCAATTACTAGATATATGGTTATCAATTATCAAAAACTTGTACTGGGCTGGAGAGATGGCTCAAGGGTTAAGGCTCTTGCCTGAGAAGCCTAAGGACCCAGGTTCAATTCCCCAATACCCTAAATCATATGTACAAGGTGGCACATGCATCTGGAGTTTTTTTTTTTTTTTTTGCAGTGGGTATAGACCTTTGTGTGCCCATTCTCTGTCTCCCTCTCTCAAATAATTTTTAAAATAAATTAGTGCTATTATGTTCTGAATTATTTTGACTATCTTTTTTTCTGTTAAGGATAATACACTTAGTTTGCAGGTGCTCATGTCCATGCATGATCAAATATTCTAAAACTATTATTAAGATACTAGTGGATTTTAGAGGTATAGCCACCCTATTGCATGAAACTAACCATATAAAACCATAAATATGAGGACAAAAGAGAGAATATGCAAAATCAAATGACTAGGTGAGAATTGTTCTTTATTTTCTATGCTTGCTACTGAAGAAAGTATATACACATAATGTATGCTTGCATTTCAATGTCTATCATGTGCACCCATTTTCATTATGTATGCATGTATACATGTATGAGTATGGTACACAACATATTTTATATTTAAGATGTGTATTTATCCATGACATATATGTTTTGCATAATAATTCAGAAATTCATTAAAACATGTTTAACATTATTAGCCCCTTCTTTATTTTTTTTAATTTATTTGCAGACAAAGAGAGGAGAGTGAGAATTAGTGCACCAGGGCCTCTAGCCACTGCAAACCAACTCCAAATTCATATGCCATTTTGTACATATGGCTTTACGTGGGTACCCGGGACTCAAACTCAGATCGTTAGGCTTTGTAGGCAAGCACCTTAACTGCTGAGCCATCTCTCCAGCCCTCTATTTCTGTTTTTAGTATTTCATTCATTCAAGACAGTGAGACAGAAAAGGGGAATGAGTGCACCAGGGCCTCTTTAAACTCCAGATGCATGCTCCATTCTGTGCATCTGGCATTATGTGAGTACCAAGGAATTTGCAGGCAAGTACCTTTATCACTAAGCTATCTCTACAGCCCCCTTCTCCATTTCTATGGCTCCTTATAAAATTATGGCAAAACCATTACCAAGAACCAGTATATCTATATTCCAAATATATATAAATTGTATATTCAAATTATATATGCTATGACAAAGTCTCCTTGAAATAAACTTTGAGCTGAGTGATTTGTGTGCCTAAGTGTATATACACACACTTGCAAAGAGAAAGTGAAGTTAAGACCTCCAAGTAAAATTACCTGTACATATTTTCCTGTTACTAAAAGCAGTGTAGTTTATTTTCGCTAATGAACTTGTTTGTTTTTCTTTTGTTGCCTTCCATCTGGTATAATTCATTGGCATAATACATTGATCATTTGATATGTCAGCACAGAAAATGAGTCATCAAAAAAAGCAAACTAGTGACTTCCATGAAATACTTTCAGATGGATCAGATAAGTTACTGTTGTCATTCAGTGAGTGCTACAACAAAGTGAAAAATGATGAAAAGACCAGTGAGGGAGAGTAATGCAGTCTGTGAGTCTGTGAGTCACCGTTACCATATACTTTTTAGTGCCAGATGTGTAACACACTGCCTCAATGTTGGTTTGCCACTGATGTGATGGGTACCAAGAATGGAAGGAAACTTAGTAGATCAAGGAATGTTGGACAGCTTTTGTGGCACATTCCTTTTCTACAGATGACAAAACTGCTTTGCTAATGTTACTTGATTTTATTCTCCTAATATTCAGCAAACATAATTTTAGTAATTTTTTGTTGTTTTTGTTTTTGTTTTTGTTTTTTTGTTTTTCGAGGTAGGGTCTCACTCTAGCTCAGGTTGACCTGGAATTCACTCTGTAGTCTCAGGGTGGCCTTGAACTCACAACCATTCTCCTACCTCTGCCTCCCAAGTGCTGGGATTAAAGGAGTGTACCACCACGCCCAGCTAATTTTTTTAATATTTTTATTTGCAAGGAGGGCCTGCAGCCACTGCAAAGGAACTCCAGATACATGCTCTACTTTGTGCAGCCGGCTTCACATGGGTACTGAAGAATCAAACCCAAGTCATTAGACTTTGAAGGCAAGTGGCTTAACTGCTGAGCCATTTCTCCAGCCCAAATTTTTGATTTTCTTAATAGCCTATGAAATTACCTGTGGATAGCAAAGAATATTCCATAAATCTGAATACATGAATTATTAAATAATAGGAACAGTGATGTCATGAAGTACCTGCAGAGCACCACTCATTCTCCTGTTCCTTGAGGAATGTCATCTAAATCAAATCCTGTCTCAGAGCCACTTTAGCACTCTCCTGGCTTTGCTTTCCAATCAGAATGCAAATTAAAATCCCCTCCAGGAGCCAGTGTGGTGTGGTGGCTCATGCCTCTAATCCCAGCACTTGGGAGGCAGAGGTAGGAGAATGGTTGTGAGTTCAAGGCCACCCTGGGACTACAGAGTAAATTCCAGGTCAGCCTGGGCTACCTCAAAAAACAAAGAGCAAAAAACAAAAACAAGAACAAAAAAAAACCAAAAGACAAAAAACAAAATCCCCTTCATGTAAGAGTCCCACAGCCACCACTTAAAATTGTATTCTCACATTCCAAATCCATAATACCAGAAATATAAGCGCAATTTCAAAATGTTTTAGAGTACTATAAATCAAAATTAATTATGCTGAAAAAAATCACTGTGGACATATGCATACGTGTGTGTACATGCAGGTGGACATACATGTATGTACATTTGTGTGTGGAGGCCAAAGACAATCTTAGGAATCATCCCTCAGGCAATTTTCACCTATTCTTGGTGTGTATTTGTGTATATATGCACACACGGGCATGCACATGTACACACACAATGTGGATGTATATGTGCATATTCATGTGTGAGGGCAGGTCACATGTGGCCTAGAATGTGTGTGGAGGTCAGAGGACAACTTTCGCATATTGGTCCTCACCTACCTTGTACTGAGGCAGGATTCTTTATTGGTCACATCTGTTGGCCATGCTGGCTGGCCCATCAGCTTCTGGCAGATTTTCTGTCTTCACCTTCCTTATGGTAGGGGTGCTGGGATCACAGGTGTACACTACAGTGTCTGGCTTTTTATATGAGTGCTGGGGGCCAAATCAGATTTCCATCCTTACATCAAGAACTTCATTCACTGCACAATTTATCCAGATCTTGCTACATTTAAGACAATGTCTCTCATTGGCCTGAACTTGCCTTGTTAAGATAGACTGGCTGACCAGCAAGCCCCAAGGAGCAACCTGTTTTCAACTCCCCAGTACTGGGATCACAAGAATGCCTTACCATACCCACCAATTTTTAAATTTTTTTCATTAATTAATTTATTTATTTAAGAGAAAGAGAGAGAGAATGAATGAATGAATGAATGAATGAATGAGTGTGCCAGGATCTCTAGTCATTGCAAACAAACTCCAACCACATGCTCTACCTGGTGCATCTGGCTTTATATGGGTACTGGGGAATCAAACCTGGATCCTTTGGCTTTGAAGGCAAGCACCTTAACCACTAAACCATCTCTCCTGCCCCCCCACCAATCCTAACCTTCAAGTTTTTATTTAACTTTATATAAGTTATAACAGGTTATACTCTTAGCCCTTCACCGCAGCTCCCATTACCCTGGAGGTCCTCCTCAGTGGGATTACGGTATTCACTGTGGGGTCACGAAAGCCTCAGTCTGTCCCTGTGTGGTAGTGGAGGACTGTGCCTCAGGGTATTGCTACCCAGTCTGAATACCAATTTTTACATTAGTTCTGGAGCTTGAACTAAAAACGCATGCTTTTGCAAAGCAAGCACTTTACCAACTGACCAAACTCACCAAGCCCATTCCAATCTATTTGACCATATGCTCTAATTATTGATATCATCACCACTGACATCAAGTGTCACTGACATCACTGATTTGTTGTTCCACGATAATTTACCTCAGTAACATTTCTAATTGTCTGCTATTCTGATTCTATAAAATTCTTGTGATTTTTTCAGTGATTCAGTTTTATTGGGGGGGGGGGTTGAAGTAGGGTTTTGCTCCAGCTCAGGCTGACCTGAAATTCACTAAGAAGCCTCAGGGTGGCCTCAAATTCATGGCAATCCTCCTACCTCTGCCTTGCAAGTGCTAGGATTAAAGGCGTGTGCCACCACCCCTGGCAAGTGCTTCAGTTTTTGATTGAAAGATATTTGACTCTTGCTCTTAGAGAAGCCACATTCTCCTTGCATATGCTTTATAATGACAACACTCAGTAAATCTTGTGATCTACTAGAGAAAAAAAAAATAACCAGCATCTCTTGCTATCCTCAAATCTAGTGCTTGTGGATGTGTAATAAATTTCTTCAGAGAGACACCTGGTGGTATGAGCAATGAGAGGAGATGACCAGCAGGCTTATACTCACTCAAAGACATGTCCACATACAATCTCTTCCTCAGCCAAAGTAACTCCATATGTCTTCAGTGATGTGGGTGGCTGAGTGACAGTTGGTCTGCTAAAGGAGGCCATGTGTACAGCAGCCTACCAAAATCCTTCTTGCTTCTGGTTTCTGACAACTCAGTGGAAGTGCTAGTGCTGAGGAATTCATGACTTCCTCTACAGGACAGTAGCTTGGGAGCTGAAATTATTCACATGTGTTCCTCTTTCACAGGAAGTTATCTAAACATTCACAGTCGGCCTTAGTCCAGTTTTGGCTCCTTCACTCAGTATCTTTGCATTTATATGCTAACAGGTTTTTATCATCAAAAGTGGCCATCCATAATTATTCTTTAATTTCATGCTGCACCAAACTCCCTTTATTTATAGCTTGATATTCCAAAAACTGCACTGTTTCTATGGCATTAAAATATGCAAAGCACTTAACAACTTGGAGTATTGAATTAAAATTTTTGGAAAGTAGAGATAGCAATAAGGTAAAACTACATGCCACACTATTATCATAAGGTGTAAAAATAAACAGATTTTTTTTTTGCATTACCACTGCTTTGTATCTCAAAAAACAAAAGATTTCCTATGGAATTTCTACAACTGCAAACACTATCCAGATAACTGTAATGATTTTAAAATTTACTGTCTTAAGGTCAGTGGTACTACTGTAATCAGATAAGATAATTTACTTTGCTCTTAATGGCTTCTTTTTGACAAATGAGGAAGCTTTTAGGAAGGACAATGCTCCCTGCAAAACAACCAGTAAAACATGTCACATCCATTTACAGCATAATTTTAAGAAAAATGAAGGACAAACTTGTGAGGCTGCAAGAATTCATTTGCATTAATTTAATTTAGCCAGGGCATTTCAAGTTCTCCTTGGAAACAATAGTATAGTAGGAAAAAAATGAGTCCATCTTCCACAGTGGTCCTCTTTGGGGTTACAGAAAGATTTTAAATGCTGACATGAGTATCACTAAATTTAAGTGCTCACATGAAACTCATGAGATAAAACATTCAGAGTTCAAGTGTGAAATACACCAATTACTAGGGAGTAACCTTAGACATCCTCTTGAAATTTGTATTGTACAGAGTTTAAAAGAAAAAAAGTATCAACTTTCATATGGCTTCTATACAGATTAAAGCATATAAATTATATGCTAATATTTATAAATTAGGACTAGAAAATATGTGTCTTGTGTTAATTTACATCTAAGTCATCTAGGTTTTGGACTTTAATAAGTGTAATTTCTTTGGCTCTTGGATAGTAAGACTTGGACTTATATTTTACTAAAAATTTATGTAATAAACTTAAGAGCAATTGATAAGCATCAATTATTGACAGCAATACTGAGCATTCTGAAAATTGCTCAATAAATATCTAATGCAAGAAATACTCCTAGATGTATTACTATTACATTGTAAGCAATCAAGTAATTTCAAAGCCTCAAAGTGAAAAGAATAATAGTGTTTACAGTAGATTGACTAAGTTTTCCCAAAATGTTCTTATCCTAGTTCCCAGACCTTAGGAATATGTTACCTTACATAGTCAAAGGGGCTTTAATATGTGATTTAGTTTAGGACCTTGAGATAAAGTAAATCTTCGATTTTCTAACATAGTCCTAACAGTCCTTGAAAGAGGAGCAGAGAAGGATGCAGAGTTAGAGAAACAGGCAATGTAGAGACAAGCAGAAGTTGGGAAGCGAGTCTTGACAGTGGAGGAAAGGATCAAGAATGAACGTAGGCATCTGCCACCAGAAGGAGAAAAAGGCCACTTTTTCTCCTTGGTATTCCTGGTGGTTTTGAATGTAAATGTCCCCATAGCCTCAGATATTTTTGATTAAGATTAAGCTGCCAACCTAAATCTCCAGCAGACAAAGGCCTGCTGGAGGAGATGTGTCATTGAAAGTATATCTTGAGTCCAGCTTTAAAGTGTGCTCAGAGCTAGTTTTTGCTCTGGCTATTATTATTTCTCTCTGCTGTGGATGCATGATGAAGTGAGCCAGCTCACTCCACCATTATCAAACTTCCCCTGTAATTTGCAGGCCTGAAATAAACCCTTTCTTTTCATAATATGCTTCTGATCAGGTGTTTGTCCCAACAATAAGAAGGTACACCAATGCTATAAGTACACCATTGCTATAGTAGAAACCAGCCCTAGAGACAATTTAACTTTATTGGATGACTGTTATTTTGAAATTATGATCTTTGAAACTACAAAACAATAAATTTGTTGTTTCAAGTTATTAAGTTTTTGGTAATTTGTTACATCAGCAGTACAAAACTAATATACTATGAGTTACCAAAGTCATGTGAATTATGACAAACAAGAAATCCTTGAGGGAAAAAAGTGTTAAACTCAATAACAAGATTTATTTTGGGATGTATATTGTATCTCTTGTTTACCCCTTGAGCTTTGTTTTTACAATTACCATTATTATCTAATCAACATGAATACACAACTATGCATAATTTAGAAGTAAGTTTTTCTGTTTTGTCCTCTCTGGAATCCCAGAGCAGCTGCCTTCAAGCCACTATATATTTGATGGAGGCAACATCTTACTTCTTTGCTTATCAGAAATGTTACATCTGAAATTAAATCTTATTAGGCCAGATTCAAATATTATCAAGAACTCCACTAAGTGTTATTCTGCAATTTTATCTTCAGTAAGCAAAATTAAATACTCTTAAAAGCATTTTCTTTTTATAAAAATGTTCATTATTTCTCCATGATAAAAATAAGTTATTGCCCAGCTTTCCATTATATTTAAGTGGATGAAGGCCAGACATGAATTATGCTGCCAGAAATAGAAACATATGTAAATAGGAAAAAAATCTCATGCAATCGCTAACAGAATAACAGTAGAGACTCTTGAGGGTAGAAAGAAAAGTGCTTTATGATACTTGTTTCCCTTTTATTGAAATATGTCTTGCAACAAACCATTATTTGCTTCATATACCTAAATATAATAAATACTACACAAATACTTACCCTACTTTTCTTTATTTTCATGATAATAAAACATCAAAAGAAAAGCAAGAGATTGGAGGGAATGTTTTATGCATGACCAGTGTTGAAATTGATGATGGAAATGATAGTTATAATATCTCCCAAATAATACTGGAAGGAACAAGAAATAAGCTTATTAGACCCATACTTCATATGCTAAGGCTCTTAGGATGCCTAATTTTACCTAACAACTTTAATGCACTGACAAACACTCTTAACAGCAGGCATTTCGTTCCCAGTTTGTAGATATAAAAATCAGCCCCTAGAGAGATGGCTTAGCAGTTAAGGTGCTTGCCTGTGAAGCCTATGAATTCATGTTCAAATATTCAGGTCCCACGTAAGCCTGATGCACAGTGATGCAACCACGCAATGTCACACATGCACAGAAAGGGGTGCACACATCTGGAGTTCATTTGCAATGGCTAAAGGCCCTGGCCCACCTATTATCCCTTTCCCCTCCTTTGCCCCTTCCCTACCTCTTTCCCTCCTCTCCCCTCCCTGTCTCTCCCCCTCAAATAAAAAAAATCGGGCCAATAAAGGATTGATGATCAGTTTCACAAGCTAATAAAAGTCTCAACTGGTGAATAAAATATCATTAAAATAATGATTAAGTCCTAATTATACCAGGCCTGACTATAAGAAGCAATATTTGAACAAAGCACCTGAGTTAGATGTGGTTCATCTCCCCATTTCATAGAAACAGCAAGTGAGCTC
This sequence comes from Orientallactaga sibirica, assembly GCA_036365145.1. Lineage (NCBI taxonomy): Eukaryota > Metazoa > Chordata > Mammalia > Rodentia > Dipodidae > Orientallactaga > Orientallactaga sibirica. Next base: position 9,817,679 of record JAEOAD010000060.1, on the reverse strand, counting down.
AAGAGCAGCCACATCATTCCAGGCTCATACGGCTGCAAGAAGAACATTTCAAGCTCAGGTTTGAGAAATATTGTGTCACCCAAGAAGCATACACATTACCTCTGAGTAGCTGACATACTTTGTGTTAAACTTCTAAGTATCTGATACTTGATAAGTATCCAGATTCTTAGTATGAAAAATACCACCTTCTTCCCATCTCTTTTTATGTCACTGCTCTTTCTCCCCACAATTCTCCAAATCTACCTGTTAATCTATTTTACTCAGATGTGTTTGCAAATAATATTCCAACATAAAGATGTTCAACAGGCCCTAGTCTTCCCTGAAAGATAAAATGATATATATCTTCTTGCCTTCCTTTCTGTTTTCCTCCTAGCTCAGCTAATCTCTACCTAAAAGAATTACAAAGGAAGAGAAATAAATCATTGTTTTAAGCTCTAAAGCTGATCCTTTCTCTCAGAAAGGTTGAAAAGATGGTTAGCATCCCATGTGCCCCTACTTGAGATATTTTATGAGATCTGAGAGAAGACAATACATTAAGATTTCAGAAAAGTATTTTAAGGCATCATTTTAATGCTAGGACCTGAAAGAAATGGGTCAAATAACCAAGAGCCATCAAACTAATTGTCCTGACTCGAAAAAACTTAAGGGGCTAGTATAGATGGAATCCTGCAATCCAATGAAAAATGTTATGCTCTAGGGCTAGAGAGATGGCTTAGTGGTTAAAGCACTTGCCCTCAAAGCATAAGGACCCAGGTTCAATTCCCCAATACCCACATAAGGTCAGATGCATATTTCATTTGCAGTGGCAGAGGCACTGGCACATCCATACTCACTTACTCTCCCCCCACCACCTTGCAAATAAAATACTGAAGAATTGTCATACTCTGTACTAGTCCCCAAATGTGACTATGAATTGTGTGATTGCAATATGTAAAAATATTTTCAGGGCTGGAGAGATGGCTTAGCGGTTAAGGTGCCTGCCTGCTAAGCCTAAGAACGTCAGTTACAATCTCCAGGTCCCACTTTTAGCCAGATGCAAAGTGACGCAATGCCGTACTTTCCCACAAGGGGGCACACACATCTGGAGTTCGTTCACAGCAGCTGAGAGGCTGCTGGCTCACCCATTCTCTGTCTTCCTCTCCCTCTCTCTGTATTTTTTTGTGTCTCTCTCCAAAAATATTTTTTCAAAGTGATTTAGATTCTAAGAAGTTTCATGTTTATGACTCATCATTTGAGTGAACTTCTTTTCATACCCCTAATATCTTTGTGGAGCTCAAACTACATAAATACACTCAACTTCCCTCAAAATTTGTCAGCTTTCAGAGAGTTGGCTTAGTGGTTAAGGCACTTGCCTGCAAAGCCAAAGTGTTGGGCCCTAAGAGGCCCCAGTGTGAGGCCTAGTGGAAATTTCTGAGCCTAACTAGAGTTTAGCGACCTGTCCTTGGCCTACTTCCGCTTAACAGTGACTCAGCAAGGCCTAAGCCAAAACTGCCTCAGCCCAGCTACTGCTGACGTGGTGAAATAATATTGGCCCTTACACCTTTCTCTCATCCTTTTTCCTACCCTCTTTCTCAAAATATATATATACCCTCTCATTACAATAAAAGACAAGTTCCTGCTTCGACATGACTCCTGGCTCGGTGTGTTTTTTCTCTCCGGTGTTTGGGGAAAAGGTTTGAGCTGCCAAACACCCGTCTTCCCGCTCAGCCTCAAGAGGAGCCGCCAGCCTGGCTCTCTCTTCCGCTCTACCTGCCGGCAGAGAGGAACCGGCACCAAAGGACCTCAGTTTGATTTCCCAGAACCCACATAAGCCAGATGCACAAGGGGGGGCGCATGCATCTGGAGTTCATTGGCAGTGGCTGGAGGCCCTGGCACATCCATTCATTCTCTTTCTCTCAAATAAATAAATAGAAATAAAACTACTTAAAATTTTTGTCAGCTTTCTTTGACTTGTTATGAATTCTTAAGAAGTCCACTTACAGAGAATCAGTACCAATTAGTAAAAAGAAAAAAATAAAAAGAGTGGAATCAATGAAATAGGGAGCTTCCCCGCCTCCTCCCACACACACACCTTAACATTTAAAATAAACCCATCCACATCAGACACCAGGATATTCACAAATTAAAACCTTACAAAGTGATCACAAATTAAAAACCAAAAATACTCAGTTGCTAATCCTCCTCTCATTTTATGCTCCATGTTAAATATGCATGACCTGCAAGGGTTCTCAAGGGATTTCAAGTAGTCTAGGAGTTTGCTCTTAACATAAGCTGTGCATTTCAAGTTCTCACAAGTAGTTTTAAACACATCTAAGTGGACTATGTCCTTGATTATAAGACACTAACTATTCCCATGAATATTCTCTGTAAATATTGACACTGCCTTTAAGTCTGCATCTATTAAGAGGGATACCTGCTAATTTTTAGGAGCTTAGGAGTTATTTGAAGAACATGAGGGTATAAGAACTATCTTGGCATATTTTCACTAAGAAATCTTTTATAACAAAGTAAAAACCAAAATAACAAATATTTAAAATATTTTCCTGGGCTGGAGGAATGGCTTAGCAGTTAAAGCATCTGCCTGCAAAGCCAAAAGGACCCAGGTTCAGTTCCCCAGGACCCACATTAACCAGATGCACAGGAGGAGCATGCATCTGGAGTTCATTTGCAGTGGCTGGAGGCCCTGGTGTGCTCATTCTCTCTCCCCCCTTCTTTCTCTGTCAAATAAATAAAAATAAAATATTTTTTAAATATTTTCCTATAGGTTTTCCTATATTTATCACTCTTATAGTAGTCTAAACTAAATGTAGCTGTGAATTCTTTGGGAAAAGATTTAGAACTAACCCTGAAGTTAAATAGCATGCTTAACCATTGCTGAAACTTAAAAATACTGAATTCCTCTTAGCCCCACAAACTTGATCTAATATTTCAGTTTTCCCAAAACTTTAGCAAGACATTAGAGAAAGAAGATGTTTGAAGAAAAAAAAAAAAAAGTTCTAGTTTAAAGTATGTGAGATGCTCAAGACTTGAAATCCAAATGGAGGTCAAAGGAAGAGGAAAGCAAAGTATCACATTTTTATTGTGGAAATTGTATGTAGGTGTTATCTATTTGTAAAGCCTTTAAGCTCTCATTCACATAAGATGATATGGACTCTGACAGACAGTTTAGTAAATATTTGAAAAATGTATATATTTCACCTTCTCAATTGGATTATAATATTTAAATAATAAATTAGAAACTTGTATGCATCACTAATATTAATATGTGGAGATCTACTTGTATGTTCACAAATCCTATGGACCAGTATTCATCAAGGTCTATCTAGTAAACATTGAATTCAAAAACAAAGGATAGCACATCTCGAGAAGTCCTATGACCATGGCAATTAGGAGTTAGTGCTTCTACTAAACAGCAACTTTTAAACAAAATTAACTTGCAACACACCTGAAGAATTTTGCCTCCAATAAACAAAGGTGATCTCCCTACCACCACATCCGTACACACAAATACAGATAAGCTGGAAGCAGCAGGTGTAAAATAAAATTTTCTGAAGGAAAATCTGTGGAAATTGTTCATAATTGAATTCTCAGTATTTCTCCATCAATCCTTTCCCCAAAGTTGCCTTCCATTTAATATGAACTCATCTCTTTCCCACACCCACAGAATTTTTCAAACTGTGAAATACATTCCCTATCTGCCATTCACTTAAAAGTTGTGTTGTTAAATACCCAAAAAAAAAAAAAAAAAAAAAAGTATCAGTTTTGGAATTTAAAAAAAAAGAGAGAGAAGTGGAGTGAATCAATCAATATGGCTTTTAGGCTTAATTGTCATCACAATTTGAAGCCAGTGTGTAAAGCCGGAGTTCCCTCTCTAAGCTTCCAGAGGGAACAAATTCACAGCACCTGGGCTACTCCCAGGGCTGAAGGAGTAGGAGTGGCATCCAGCAAGTCTCTGCCTTACACACCTTTCCTTCCAGTCCTATGACATGGCTTGGGAAAGTGGACATGAAGCAAGGAAAAACAGGGACACAAAGGGTACCCAAGGAGAAAAAAAAGAAAACATTTGCCTTCAAAGCTTAGATAAAAACATATATTCAACGTCTGCCTTTGAGGGCATTTCCTAAAACCCACTCGCTTAGGCTGAATCCTATCCAGTTCCCTCCCAGCCTGGAGATCACAAACGCCCACCGCTCATCCTTTCACCTTCAGTTTATGCAGCCACCTCCAAGACCAAATCTGTCCCTGACTGGGAAATACCGCACCTCTGAGCAACCTCGCCAATCCCACGGTTCGAGACCCCTCAGTGCACCTCTCAGTTTAACTCACCTGGAGTCGGGTCTTGCTGGCAGCCTCCGCCTACAGGGACTGCCAAACAGCTCGGGGGAGCTTGGGCAGCAGCGTCCGCCTGCAGGAGGAGGGCAGTGCAGCTGAACACCACCCCCAGGACCTGCTGCTCCCAGATTTTTTCCACTCCCTGCCACGAGTCCCCCTTCCTCCGGTCTCCTCTTCCTCCTCCGCCCGCGCGCCCGCAGGCCACTGCGCTCCCGGCTCCTCCGCCTCTCTCCTCCAGGTTTCCAGAGCGGTCCGTGGTGTTAAGGAGGAGACTCCAGGCTCCTCCCTTGCTGACAAGGGATGCTCCCCACTCTGAAGTAGGGAGCTGAGCGGCTGCGAAGCTTGCTGCAGCCGCTGGAGAAATTGGGCTCGGCTGTCCCCTTTTAGCATTCAACCCTCCTTCCATCACTTACATGATTGGAAAACTGCTTAAAATAATCAGTCACCTCAAACGTGTTCCTAATTATCTCCAACGACTTTCAAGTGCCCCAAAAAAAAAAAAAAAAAAAAAAAAAAAAAAAAGGGGAGGGGTCTGAGTCTTATCAGTCAGTGTGGACTTTTTTGTAAAGAAATAATAACTTTGTGAGATTCTAGGGCTGTTAAATCCTAAAAAGTTCTAGTATTAGTGTGCATTTCAGCATGACTGTTATTTGCACACACTTTGGGTGTTCTTGGAAACCTGATTCCTGTGGGGAAGCGGCTGAGGGTCACTGAGCACCAGTTTTCATTCGAAGGTGTTTTCCAAGTTAACTTTTACCACAGCTCTGTGATGAAGGATTAGCCTCACTGTTTTATAATTTAAGAATCAGTGCTGATCCACTTGCGAGAGACCAAAGATATTCTAAGTTTGAAACCTGAAGACTGCACAATCCATCTACTGTGTAATGTCTTGTAGCATCTTAGCTAACTCTGTCTTGTTGAGAACTACCAACAACTATGCACCGAATACACAGTGAGCAGCTCTGAGAACATGGGGAAACTTATGAATAGCAAAATACGCCAAATAACAATATTTTGAGGGCATGCTGACCATGTTATCACTTATAAAAGAACCACCATAATCAGAACTAGGAAAAGCAAAAAATATTTAGTGTTCAGCGTCAGTGTCCAGCCACAGCTAGTTGAATTTCCTTTTCTATAAATGTACCCATGATACCCATAGGGAACTTGGTCTTCTTGCCATACACCAAGGCTTTGTAAACCAACACATTCATTCCTTATTAAGAATGGCTGATAGCTATTGAGTTAAAATCAGTGGTAATTTATTTCAACTATTCTCACATGATTACTCACATAGTTACTCACTAAAGCCTCCAAGAATGCAAGAAAACACATCAAAGTAAAACTTGATTAAACCTGTAGAAATAATAGCTAATAAAGGTAGCATTTTCACTGACTTCCTTTACTAATATGTCATGACATACATCTTCTGTAAGCAAAAGAATTTCCTCCATGCTTCAAAATACTGTGGCTCCTCATAGTTTTCTTGGTAAAGATGGAAAAATTAAGGGGAAAATGTGGACAGATCTAATGTGATGAAATATATCCACATTATTCATTCTATATCCCACTCCAGAAAATATTCAAGGTAGACTTTACAGGTATTTTACAAAAAAATTCACAGTTATAAAAGCAGTTCATTAATTCTCAGAATCTGAGCAATTTTAAAGCACTTCTATTAATATCAAACATCAGTTGCCTAATAATAGTACACTTTGATTATAAAAACATTACAAAAGGCAATATCTGAGTCATTCTTCAATATTCGATATACATGTACTTATCAATCCTTCTCATTTGTCTACTTAATAGAATTATTTTCCTCTTTGAATATTAATATTCTGTTGTTTACAATGCCTTTCCTCAGTTGCTTTATAGTTCTGTCCAATTGAAAATATCCTACCAAACAACAACTTAAGTATAATTGAACTTTTACATGTTGAATAAGTTGGACGTAATGCTTATGCAATTTTTCTACATGCTTGCAATAACCTAATTTTTTCCTTCCAACTTCTATATGAACATATTGTATCTCTTCAACTAGAGAAGAAGCTTCTACCAGGAAGTATTTTTTGTCATTTCTTTTATCCATTATTATCCTAAAGTCAAGAACCAGATTACAATGTGAATATTTGGTTAAACTTCATTTATTTACTCCATTTATCAAAAAAAAAAAAAAACTATTCCTAAGCAAATTATCTTCTAGTCCTTGTACAAGACACAGTTTTAGCCCAATAACCTTTAATTCTTGGAGATTACAGAGTAGTTATTGCTATTAAGTAATCTATTTATTATTACTTATTTAACTGTATATTTTTTCTGAATAAATGAAAAATCTGTTTTAGCATAGGCATAAAAGCAAAGATGCCTTCCTGAAAACATTAAAAGCAACTCTCAAGAGGGCCTGACTGTTGAAATAGTACATCTCATTATGGAAATACTGAAAAAAATTAATGACTGTGTAAATGACCTTTGTGCTTTTCTGACCTTTTAGCTTCCTCAAAGGCAAGACCATAAGCCTTTCAGCACCATGCACAGTATTAATCCTGCGCAGAGGACAGCATCGTCGCACACTTTGTTTCTGTGTGTCTATGAAGGAACTTTATTTTTATGTTACTCTAATGGACTGAATGCCTATCCAGGAAAGTGTTCTTGCCAGGCTCCATCTTCATGCCCACGCACATTTTCTCCAAAGCCTTAAGTTCATCATGATACAGTTTCTTGTCTACTTTGATTGATAATGGTCATATAGGAGCACATACATACACATTGGATGGCACTGGAGCTTGCAAATGTATGTTTTTACAATCAGGAAGGATGATGGGAAGAAGATTGAAGGGGCTATCATAGTATCTGATATCCAGTGGTTTTTGAAATGTTAGGCTGGAGATAGTCCCTGTGATAGCTGATTATATTCATCATCAAAGTCATCTCCTAAACTGGCTTTACTTTCCAATATTGTGATATTACTTGTACATGGGTATTCACAATTGTGGTTTGGGAAGAAAATATAAAATACTAAGGGGATGGGCTGGAGAGATGACTTAGTGGTTAAGGCACTTCCCTGTGAATCCTAAGGACCCATGTTCAACTCCCCAGATCCCACATAAGCCAGCTGCACAAGGTGACACTTGCACAAGGTTACACATGCACACAAGGTGGCACATGCATACAAGTTGGCACATACATCTGGAGTTCAATTGTAGTGGCTGGAAGCCTTGACATGCCAGTTCTCTCCCTTTTTCTTTCTCTCTCTCTCTCATTACAAAAAAAAACTAAGGGGTGACAAAAAAGAACACACAAAAATCAAGAAGATTCTTTTAAAAAAATTGAGAGAGAGAGAGAGAAAAGACAGAGAGGAAGAGGCAGGGAGAGAATGGGCATACCAGGGCTTCTCAGCTGCTGTAAATGAACTCCAGACATGTGCCCCACCCTTTGTGCTCATGTGCAACATTGTGCACTTGCATCACTTTTGCTCTCACTAAATCTGGGACCTGGAGATTCCAACGGGCGTTCTTGGGCTTTGCAGGCAGGTGCCTTAACCACTAAGCCATCTCTCCAGCCCAAGAAGATTCTAAATGACTTAGCCCCAATACCTGTATGCTATCCACAGGATAAAACATTCTGTGAAGCATTTCTATTTAACCTGCTCATTAAAGTCCCTCACACTTTTTAAACAAAATGAGCATGCATTTACCTCTCAGAAAATAAAATACATTGCACCAATTCGTGGTACATTTGGGACAGTGAGGAGCATGGCTCAATGCTATGCCTCTGAGTTGTCTTCAGGAAAAACCACAACCTTCCATCTGCTTCACCTGCATGCTAAAACATTCACCTATGAAGAAATGTCTATGAATTGGTATTGCTTCCAAAAGCTAATGTACTTAGCAGAGGACTGGACACATCTTTAGGCTGCTACATCATTTACTAGAATATCCATTATACAGATAAGATGGAATCATCTTGAAAAACAAAGATTACTTAAGGAAGCGAAATTGAGGAGAATTTTAGTGCGAACAGCAAAGCAGGAGATGACATGAAAAGAACAGATTTGGGGGTGGGGGGTCACCTGACATTTAATGGAAGGAGCACAAGCCTAGATAATACTAATATTTTAACAAATAGGGATTAATGCTTGTTGTGCTTTGAATTGGCTCTTGTGTTTACACACTTGGTCCCCAACTGATGGGATTGTTTGGAAAGCTTGTGGAACTTGGAGGAGGTGGAGCCTTGCTGGAGGAAGTGGGTCACTGGAGGTGGGCATTGAGGTTTCATGGCCCAGCCCCACTTCTTGTTTGTCCTCTCTTCCTAACTATGGATGCAAGGTGACCAGCTGGTGTCCCCACCATGATGGCTTACACCCCTGCAGCTGTAAGCTGTAAAGAACCCTCCCTGAAGTTGCTTCCCATCAGGTATTTGGCCAGAACAATAAGTACAGTAAAACATATTGTCTCTGGATGGCAGTTTCCTCATCTGTACACTAAGGAACTTAACGCTAACTGCTTCATAGTTTCTAGTGAGCATTAAACTGGTTTGTATACAGAAGAGGTTCCACTAGATACTCTTTAGTATTTGTTTGCTGTTATCTATATGAGGAAAGCGAAAACATCCAAAAGCAGTAGTAAGCAAGGGAAATATGCAAGATTAGCTTCAGGTTCATAGTAATTCTTGGGGTAAGACTGATAGGGAAAGACAGTTTAATGTTATATATAGATAGTATTCTGGAATAATTTCTTCCCTACCCTAAATTCTTCTCTCACTTTGACAGGATGATTTTTTGTACTTCTCATTTTTTTCTCTTGAATTATGATTATTTTTGTAAATCTTTCCACCTCCTAAAAAGAAAGCTGTGGTATGATAATTTTTTGAAAGGCATGGACAGATTTTACTTATTATCCTATATCTACATTTTAATTTGAGGTAAAGTATAAGCAGCACATAAAAATGCCTATTTCTGCTACCATGTCTAGGATAAAGTTTTGAGGAAACATGTGAAAATCATCTTCTATCTCCCATGACAAGTAATCTCCTTTGGAAGAGAAAAATACATTTGTGGAGTGAATTAGTACAGAAAAATGAGCTTTAGTTTTGCTTTGAGGATTTTAATAATAACTATTTCACTTCTAGGTTAAGGACAAATTATAAGACAGAGGTATTCATATTTAATCTATAATTCTATAATCAATAAAATCTATAATATTTGAAATATTGACATAACCTATGTCTGATGAAAACATGGTACTCAACATGTCTACTATACCAAGTTTGGTCACGATGTGCCAGTAGCATTGCTATCTCCTGAAGATTTTGAGCTAAAATTTGATTTTTGTCATGACCTCAAATAGAAATATTTGGACTGGAGAGATGGCTCAGCAGCTGAGGCACCTGCCTGCAAAGCCTAAGGACCTTGGGGAAAAGTACATGAAAGTACAATTTCCTGGTACCCACTTAAAGCCAGATGTACAAGGTGGTACATGCATCTGGACTTTATTTGCAGAGGCTAGAGGCCCTGGTGCACCCATTCTCTCTTTCTGTCTGTCTCTCCCTCTAATTTATTGTCAGTGAAAGACAATTCCATAATTATAATAGTGTTATATAAAAATATAATTAACATTTAATATTCATACATGTTTTCCCCAATACTAATCTAAATGTTTTATCACTACTTGTTATAATTATATGGAGTTGCAGTGAATGTCACCTGCTAAACGGAGACTCATAAACCTAGTAAGTTTAACAAGGTCCCTGAGTTAGTGAATGACAGACATCCTGTAAACTATGGATGCCTCACAGCAAAGCCCACATAGTTAAGACATCTGCTCCCACTTGCTGGGTGCAGGTTCCTTTTTATTTCATTTATGTTACTTGGACATGACTAATAATTGTCAGAGCACAGTGTACTACTGGTTAACAAGCCCAATACCATAGATCATTGATGAGAAATTCTGATGAGATAAGTAGCTTCAAAAATTCAAATTAGGGCTGGAGAGATGGCTTAGGGGGTTAAGGTGCCTGCCTCCTAAGCCTAAGAACACTGGTTCCAATCTCCAGCGGTTCCAATCTCCAGGTCCCACGTTTAGCCAGATGCAAAGTGGCGCAAGGGCGCAATGCCGCACTTGACCACAAGGGGCGCAACACATCTGGATTTTGTTCTCAGCAGCTGAGACACTGCTGGCGCGCCCATCTCTGTCTTCCTCTCCCTCTCTGTCTCTCTCTGTCTCTCTCTCTCCAAAAAGTAATTAAAATTTTTTTTAAATTCAAATTTTAAAAAAGTTACCTTTGAGCCAGGTGTGGTGGTGCACACCTTTAATCCCAGCACTGGGGAGGCAGAGGTAGGAGGATCACCATGAGTTTGAGGCCACCCTAAGGCTTCATAGTGAATTCCAGGTCAGCCTGAGCTAGAGTGAGACCCTACTTCAAAAAAACAAAACAAAAATAAAGTTACCTTTATTATAAATCATTTAATTTAAAAGCAAGCTAGCTCTTTACTTGGAAGGTGTAGCTTGCATTTCTCAACTGGAATAAGAGTTTTAAAATGACAAAAAAAAAAAAAAATAAACAGCCTAAAAGCTATGGCCAAGAATTGCTGCATAAGAAAAAAAGAGTGTAAGTATGTCACATGAATGGTACCTGTAAGAATCATGAAAGTACATTTGTGTTTAGTTTCATTTTGCAAAATGATCACAAAGATGTGTCTGAATAATCGACCATGCACTATGGCACAATGAATCAACTCATTACACTCAGAGATATGTGGAGACTTATGACCCTGAAAAGCCTACTAGATATTTTTAATCAGTGTTTGGAATGTACCTCCACATATGTGTGTGTAACGTTCCTTTAGGAAAGCTTTCATGTTTAACCTAATGATGAGTAGTACTTCCTTGAAGGCAGAAAGAGACAAAAATTGATATTTTAAATGGCAGATTGGCTTTTGAATGTATAGACTTGGTCCTTTTCTTGAAAGGTTTTCTGTACTATTTCTGTGCTATTTCCCCAGTGCAAATTATGTGCTGTTGCTCCCTTATTTCTGGCTCCTAGCACACATCAGCTTACTCAATGTCTGTGAAAACCATCTAAATTAGACAAAGGAGATGGAGAAAAAATGCAAACTATTATTCAGAGCAACAAAATTTCATAGATATAGGGAGACTGAGGTAGGAGGATCACTGTGAGTTGGAGGCCATCCTGAGACTACATAGTGAATTCTAGGTTAGCCTGGACTAGAGTGAGACCCTACCTCAAAAAACCAAAAATAAGAAAAAATTCATAGATATGAAGGCCTTGCCTTTAACCTCCCATAGCCTATAACCAGAGATTTGTCAAAGCTTTCTTATAACAGATAAAGAATATGTGATTTAGACATAGCATTATAAGTTGCTTGAGATCACTTAATTAGTCAGGATACAGCAGATTAACTAATCACTTGATAAATTAATTAATTTTGCTCTCAGATATGTATTGTAACTCTCTTAAATTTCATTAGTATAATTCTAGTCTATAGTGAGGTCACAGTTTCCAGCTCAGGAGTCTAATTTGCTATGCGAATGCCTTCATAGCTCTGCATTATTAATACCCCTCAGGAATCTCATAGGAATTAATTAGAAGAATTTGGGAAAATATTTGGAGATGCATTTGGAAAAATTGTATAAAGTATCAAAGATAAGGGACATCAAAAACTAAGCGGACAATACTAGAGAAAGCAATATAATATGAATAGTAAATTACTCTAATCTACGTAGCTATACTTTACAAATTTGCATGCATGTTGTTTGCAAACAAGTGGATTTCAGTATGTAACATGTTAATGCCTCAGGATAACAGATGGACATAATAGGTGAAAATCATTATAGCAGCAGACAGTGGAATGCCATTGTCCTGCAAAGATCAAAAAAGGATTCTTGTCCTTAAGAAGCAGAACTTGACCACGAAAAGTGGATTCCAGTTCAACCTGGGCTAGAATGAGACCCTACCTCAAAAAAAAAAAAAAAAAAAAAAAGCTTGAAATAAAACTTTATTTCTGACTACAACTTCAAGTGAGTAAATGAGAGCATCTAATACAATTAAAATGACTTACGCAGACACAGCCTTCACTAACAAGAAATATCCCTTTGGTTAGGAGGTGATTCTCACAGAGTGATTTTGGTGTCTGAGACTCGGATTGCTGATCTCTGACTAGAGACAGACCGGCTGCAGCAGCCACTCTGGAGAACTCTGAAAAGCTGTTGGGCAAAGTTGCATCTCCTTGCTTCTCTGTCTTATGTGATGTGACAGAATTGATCTTCTCAGCCATAAATTTCATCTCACATAAAACTCCAGGCACAGCTTCTCTTAGCTCTGCAGATAATTGAGCAACCCCCTGGCTCTAGAAAGTCTTTTTATAAATGACCCTATCAGGCATCTTATTCCTCAACCTGAACTCTTAAGCATATTTGTTTATCATCTCTGCTGTCACAATATTTCTACCTAGATCCAATTTGTATCTCTCGTACACAGTGTTGAAGAACATCTGCAATGCATTCATTAGACTTTCTATCATGATCACAGTTAATGCCTACATTTGATACTCCAGTAGATCTCCAATGGATCTGCATTTTCACAGTTTTTCCTCTACAATGTATTCTTTAGAAGCATAGTGAATAAACATTTAAAAAAATCAAAAGGAATCATTTCAGACATGGGTCAACTTTCAGATGCATCCCCATGTTTCGGAAGAAAACCCATAGTTAAGTTGGGTGTAGTGGTACACACCCTTAATCCTAACACTCGAGAGGCTGAGATAGGTGAGTTCAAGAACAGCCTGGGGAACTAGAGTAAATTCCAGGTCTGCCTGGGCTAGAGTGAGACCCTACCTCAGAGGGAAAAAAAAAAAAACACAAAGAAAAAAACGTGCAGGGCGTGGTGGCGCAGGCCTTTAATCCCAGCACTCAGGTCAGCCTAGGCTAGAGGGAGACCCTATCTCAGGAAAAAAAAAAAAAAAAAAAAAAACTACAGTTTATATCCAAGCCCCAATCTGAACCATGTTTACAACTCCTAGACTATTATGTCATTTCCTCAAAGTAGATTTTCTTATTCCAGCCTTATCTTACTCTATATCTATGTGCAAAAAATACTTAAATGCATGCAGATTACTGAAAATATTGAATCTTAAGAAAAATGTCAGCAAAGAGAAAAAAATCATCTGTACTCAAACTGGGAAAATGAAACTTAAAGCCCTTAGACATTAAATAAGGATAAACTAACTAAAAAGTAAAGTTACAAAACTCAAAATGTTGCTATTAGCTTTTAAGCCAAATCATAATAGATCTGAATATCTACTTTAATGGAGACAAGCTGGTAAACGGATATAAACAAATTTTATTAAGCAAATGTCACCTTTCATTTGCTTCTGGGATATTTTATGTGACCTTTTGATAGTTAACTCATCACCAATGTTGTCTTATTCATGTGAAAATTAAGATGTTTTATTTAATACTGTATAAAATGTGGGTTGGTGTAGAGGCTGTTGAAGTGTTGAACAATAGAAAACCTCCATTAAGGAATTGAGAATGATATCAAATAGGAATTTATTTTGTGCTTGTTTCCTAGTCTTGATATGTGGCATGGGCTTTAAACACATGATCCTCTTGTCTCCACTTCCCAAGTTCCAGTTTTATAGGCATGAATCACCATACCAGTATCCAAGAAGCTCTCAATGTTCTTTTCAATGTTGGAAAACAAAAGCATTAATTATAATAAATGGACTTACGCAAATTTAAAAGTATTGTGTAATATAACATCTACTCAATTCTTTGTTGATTGGTACAATTAGCATAAATTCTATTCAAATCTTTCACAAACCTGTTCACAATGCATACAATTGTTACCCTATAACTTGACTCACCAACTACATCAATCCCTTAAAAACAAATAGCTTGCCGGGTATGCTGGCACATACCTTTAATCCCAGCACTTGGGGAGGCAGAGGTAGGAGGATCGCCAGGAGTTTGAGGCCACCCTGAGATTACATAGTGAATTCCAAGTCAGCCTGGGCTAGGAGCAAGACTCTACCTAAAAAAAAAAAAAAAAGAAAGAAAGAAAGAAAGAAAGAAAGAAAGAAAGAAAGAAAGAAATGCCTGATGCACATGGTGGCCCCCATTCTCTCTCTCTCTCTCTCTCTCTCTCTCTCTCTCCCCCCCAGATCAATAAATGAAAATAAAAATAAAAAATAATAAGTAAACGATTTACATAAATCCCTTGATCCTTATTTTCACCACCACAAGTACACAAAGATTGTGTACACAAGATAACACAAAGGTCTGTATACAGTTCAGAGCTTTGGTTTATAACAAGAATTTGATAAATAGTGCTCAATTTCATATGCTCACCATTGTCATATTTTTCAAACCATATGATGTCGAACCTAGAGAGAGAGAAAAAAAAACAAATAAAAATCATGCATGATTTCAGCTTACCAAGAGGTATAGAAAAATTTTAAATAAAATGGCATTCCTTCATTCTATGATAGTGTACTAATAATACTTTTTTACATATATGTGAAGTAAATATTATCAGTTATTTTGGGAGAAACTGGAACATTCTGATTGCATATAACTTCTCAAGGAAATCTAATCCTAAGGGCTGTTCTGATTGCTGTTTGCAGAGGTCTGGTTTGTGGCATGCTACTTCTTTGGGGAAAGGTTTTCTTTCTCTGTAGGATACTAGATATGATGTCCTGTGAACAAGAGTGGCTGCTCCCTGTTTTCAAAACCTTGCAGAGTCATTCATTGCAGACAAGGATCAGAAAGAAGAAGGATGCAGAAAAGATATGCAGCAATGTTCTCTCTTATACAAAGAGAGACTGAGAAAACAACCTTGCATGACAAATCTCTATAAAACCTGGGCTCTGTGAGATTCGTGTGATTTTGTGGGGTTGAAGCTTTCTCAGAGTATCATAGTGGTGTGGTAGAGCAAGGTTTCTCTTCATGGAAATTCATCCTTCTTTAAATCATGTTCATATACATCTGATTCCAAAAAGAAGACGAGGAGAAAAGAGGAAGGACTCTAACCAGACAGTTAACAGGTTTTCAAATGACCCTGATCCTGCTGAATGGAGCAAACTATATTTTAATTCAGAGGAGTATTTTTTTTGACAGACATTCACTACTTCACTCTAAGCTTTCCTCCCAACTTAGTTCAAGTGATAACATCTGGTCCTCAGTTATAATACAGCAACATGATAACAGAAAGCATTCTTTGCTATATATCCAAGGCCAGTCACATAGCAGAAGCCTAATAAACACTTGAAAGATATCCAAAAATGAATATTCACAAAGGCATATCATGAATAACCACAATTTATAGGCATCTGAAACTTGAAACAATTAATTGCTATTATTAATGTGTTTAATAAACTTTGTTAATTTGCCTCAATAATATGACAAGTCATATTTGTAGCTCTTAGTAAAGCAGTCTTCAGAAAACATCAGTTATCTACATACTCCTATGAAAGAATGTTATCTTCCAAGACCTTTTCTCTATCAGGACAACTTAAAACATGTTGCCCTTATCTTTATAGGGAAACTTTCCCTTATGAAATCTTACAATGCCTAGTTAATCCATTATGATATAAAATCAAAATGAAATTGGGTCAGGATCAATCTGAGACAAATAAGCAGGTTCCATCATCAGTTTCAAGCTTAAACATATCATCCCCTCTGACTTCCTGAAGCTACTTTCCCCTTAAAAGCATCATTAGCCTAATAATATAGCGATAATGGTAAGTTGTAGTGAACTGATCTTATTAGCTTAGAGTCTTATTTTCATTTATGTGATTGTAATATCATAGATAATAATACCAATAGCAATTCTTCAATAAAAACATGCAAACAAGTTTTGAAAAATAGCATGATTTTAATAAAGAAGCATAATGAGCAGCTGCAACCTAAAAGTCTGAACCCCAAAATGCTCCCAAGCTTGAGTCACCTGAGCACTGCCATGAACCACTAATGAGAGACTCGGACTACAAACTAGTGTAAGGATTGCACTTATGTGTATGTGATACATTAATGACTTGTGAGTTTGGACTTAGGTCTCATCACTAAGATATCTCACTACATATATGAAAATATACCAAAATCTGAAATTCAAAGCATGCCTTGTTCCAAATATTTTGCATTAAAGATGTTCAATTTGCAATAATATTCACAGGAGATATTCTTTTATATAACACTTTAATTTCCAAAACCCTAATAATGTTTTCTTTTGTTTTATATGTTGGAGTTTTTCAGTGTATGTATGCTCAGCATGTGGTGTGTGTACATGTATGTGTGTGCGTGCACACACACACACACACACACAGAGGAAATTGGGGTGTTCTCACTCTATCACTCATCCACTTGTTTTGGTTATTTTGTTTTTTGAAGAGTCTTCCACTGAACCTGCAGCTTGCCATTATGTGAGCTCCAGCAATTCTCCAGTCTCTGTTCTCCACAGATACGTATGGTTACACCCATCTGTTCCATGGGTGCTGAGGATCAAACTCGGGCCCTCATGCTTGAGGAAAGAGATCTTGCTCACTGAGCTGTCTCTCCAGTCTCACCTTCTAGAATTTTTCATTTGTGATGTAGATATTTCAAGTTCATGTTATGGAAATGGCTCAACAATACAGATTCAGTTCTGTATCTCTAGTATACACTTTCTAGAATTTATTTTTCAAGACATTTCAAGACTTAGTCTAAATTCATCAGCATAGTAAGTTTCCACTTGGATTTTATGAGAGAAATAAATGTGTACCACTCATACAACATATAAAATAGAAAATAAGCAAGAATGATGATGAAATATTATTACATTAGTCTATGAAAGTATCAATCCATCTTTTATAACATTGCTCAAGGAGCTCTGCTAAAATAAACTGGTTAATTCCTTTGTTTATTCAGTCATTCATCCAATAAGCATGTTGTATCCAGTAGGAAACAGGAAGATGCTGGGTTAATTGACATATTAACTAAGCATCTGCTCCTCTCTCCATATCTTATGCAGATATTTTTTCACTGTTAATTTGGATCATGTTTGATGATGGATATTGAGCCTCTGAAGCATTAAAATAACCACTTAGGAGGATGACTCCTTTCTTTTCTTTAGCTTTCATAAACATGACTGGAACAAAAATCAATATTTTAAATGACCTCCAGACACAAGCAAACCTAGTTTTCAATTTCAATCCTTCCATTTAAAAATATAGTGCTATCAGGAAAGTTTCTTAACTTCTCCGAACTCTAGATTTTTCATATATAAGCAGATTAAAAATACCTTTCTCTTAAGTTGTGGCAAAGATGAAATTACCTGTATATAAAAATCTAAATATACAAATTTAGAATATGGGATGGCCTTAGTTAATTGTATGCTGTGTGCATGTGTGTGTGTGTGTGTGTGTGTGTGTGTGTGTGTGTGGCCATTGAAGAAACATCTTGGAACATAAACTACAATACACGTTTTTTATTCTCTTGCTTTTGTGGGTCCCTGAGGGTCAGGATTGTAGAGAGGCTGAGAGAAGTGAACTAATCTCCACTTGCAAAGTCTGGAGACTCAGCTTGTAAGATCCAAATACCCAGAAGCATCCGGGAATATCTACAGTCAGAGCTTTAAAATGTGGGTTAGAGTGCTTGCTTCAGCAGCATATATACTAAACTCTGGGTTAGTCACTCAAACACTGGAACTATTAACTATTCATCTCCATGTGTCTTCTCCATGTGGTTAGGGTTTCCCAGAGTAGAACAATGACTCCCACTAGGATATATCCAACAGCAAGCATTGCAAGGGGCCCAGGTACAAACTGTATCACCTGTTGTGGCTTAGCTTTAAGAAGCACTTAGAATCATGTAGGTATGGGCCATCACCCGTCTGATATCCATGGATAGGGAATGGAGCCAACACTGATCAATAGGTAAGGTTTGAAATATTTTTTTGGAGCCCATCTTATAAAACCACCACATTTCCCATTCACCACCACTGATTAAATGTTCTGCTCTTTGGTGATACTTCTGGAACCACTGCTTGAATGTATTTTGTAGTGTTGTAATTTAATTTGTTTTCTCTGTACTTTGGGGCAGTGAAAATAATACTTGATTCACATTATATAAATGAACATGGGTCCTTTTGTAGAATCCATTATTTGTACTTTTTATAATTATAAGAAATAATTTAAGCTGGAGAAATGGCTCAGAGGGTAAGATGCTTGCCTGCAAAGCTTAATGACCTGGGTTCAATTCCCCAGTACCCATGTAAAGCCAGATGCACAAAGTGCCACATGCATCTTTCAACTAGAGGCCCTGGCATGCCCATTCGTTCTCTCTCTCTCTCTCTCCAAATAAATAAATTAAATTAAATAATAAAATAATTTGGGCTGGAGAAATGGCTTAGCAGTTAAGGCATTTGCCTGTGAAGCCTAAGGAACACATGTTCAAATCTCCAGGTCCCACATAGCCAGATGCACAGCAACACAAGTGTGCAATGACACACATGGGCCACAAGGGGTCGCATGCATCTATGCATCTGGAAGTTCATTCACAGTGGATGAAAGGCCCTGGCTTGCCCATTCTCTCTCTCTCTCTCTCTCTCTCTCTCTCTCTCTCTCTCCCAAAAGTAAAGTAATAAAGAAAGAATTTTCCCAGTATGAAGTCACATGCCTTCAATCCCAGCACTCAGGAGACCCAGCTAGGAGGAGTTTAAGGAAGACTCCCTGAGAGTACATAGGGAATTCCAGGTCATCTTAGACTACAGTGAGATCCTACCTCAAAAAAAAATGGCTAGAGAAATGGCTTAGGAATTAAGGTACTTGCCTGCAAAGCCTGAGGACCCAGGTTCAATTCCCTAGTACCCACATAAGCCAGATGTACAAAATGGCACATGCATCTGGAGTTCATTTGAAGCGGCTGGAGGCCCTGCCCATTCTCTCTCTCTCTCTATCAATGTATTGAATAAAAAATTAAAATTTTTTAAAAGAAAAGAAATAATTTAAGGGGCTGAAAAAATAGTTCAGCAAAGCCTGACAGCCCAGATTCAATTACCCACTACCCACACAGAGCCAGATACACAAAGTGGTACATGCATCTGGAGTGCTTTGCAGTGGCAGGAGACCCTGGAGCACCCATAGTTTCTCAACATCTCTCTCTCCTTACAAATAAATAAATAAAAATGTTTTCTTAAAAAATATATTATTTAAGCACTCTGAATTTCACCACTGATTTCTTTTTGGGATTTTATCACATTCATTAAAGACAATCATTCATTGTTAATAAAAAAAAATTGCCCCAGGGGGCTGGAGAGATGGCTTAGCAGTTAAGGCGTTTGCCTGCAAAGCCAAAGGAGCCAGTTTCGACTCCCCAGGACTCACATAAGCCAGATGCACAAGGGGGTGCATGCATCTGGAGTTTATTTGCAGTGGCTGGAGGCCCTGGCATGCCCATTCTCTCTCTCTCTCTCTCTCTCTCTCTCTCTCAAATAAATAAATAAATAAAAATTTTTAAAAAGAAATTCATTAAAAAAACTGCCCCAATCTACATAAAAATTTCCTGATTTCTTTTTTTGATTTGTTTTCTTTTTCCAAAGTAGGATCGCACCCTCTCCCAGACTGACCTGGCACTCACTCTGTAATCTCAAGCTGGCCTCAAACTCACAGTGACCCCCTACCTCTGCCTCCCAAGTACTGGGATTAAAAGCAAGAGCTGCCAGGAGGCAGAGGTAGGAGGATCACCGTGAGTTCGAGGCCACCCTGTGATTTCCAGGTCAGCCTGAGCTACTGCAAGACCCTACCTCAAAAAACAAAAAAAAAAAAAAAAAAAAGCAAGAGCCACTGCCCCAGCTTCACCACTAATTTATTTTATTTTATTTTATTTATGAAAGAGAGAGAGAGAGAGAGAGATGGGTGTGCCAGGGCCTCTAGCCACTGCAAATGAACTCCAGAGGCATGCGCCCCCATGTGCATCTGGGTTGTATGGGTTATGGGGAGGCAAACTAGGTCCTTAGGCTTCACAGGCATCTTTCCAGACCTACCACTGGTTTCTTTGATGTCTACCATGTTTGATTGTCAAACATTATGACAAAACAGGGAACACATTTTCCTATTTTAGCCAAATAAAATTATGTGTTCCATGTAACTCACATCATTTTTTATTTCTGCAAAAAATATGAAGCATTCATACTCTAAAGTGTTTGCTTAAAGTGTTTAAGTAACATCCTTACTGTGTGTATTTAAGAATAATTTGAAAAAACATAAACCAACCACATCATCTCATGATGTTTTGTTTTTATTATGATGAACTGTATCACTCCTGAAATTGATGTGATACTTGTACCATTTCTCCATTGACAGGAAAGGCTGGGACAAGAAACATATGGTGGCTAAGACCCCAACTGGTAGAAAGAATGTAGGATTCCTCTAACTATGTAAAGTTCTAGGACATGATAGAAAGTAGTAGCTTAAAAATCTTTGGGGGGAGGGGCTGGAGAGATGGCTTAGCGGTTAAGGCATTTGCCTGCAAAACCAAAGGATCCCAATTTGACTCTGCAGGACCCACGTAAGCCAGATGCACAAGGAGGCGCATGCATCTGGAGTTCATTTGCAGTGGTTGGAGGCCCTGGCATGCCCATTTTCTTTCTCTCTCTCTCTCTCTCTCTCTCCTCCCTCTTTCTTTCTCAAATAAATTAATTAATTAAATATATATTTAATTTTTTTTTCTATTTTAGAGAGAAAGAGAGAGAGAATGGGCACACCAGGGCCTCAGCCACTGCAATCAAACTCCAGACACTTGTGTCACCTAGTGGGCATGTGTAACCTTGAGCTTGCCTCACCTTTGTGTGTCTGGCTTACATGGGATCTGGAGAATCGCACCTGAGTCCTTAGGCTTCACAGACAAGCACCTTAACCACTAAGCAATGTCTCCAGCCCTTAAAAATCTTTTGGTTAGCATAATTCTTCTCCTGTTCATTACCTTCATCTTTATGGTTTTGTCATGTAGGTTTGTTTCTGTTTGATCTGAAATAACAGCAAACAGCTGACTTCAGTTTCAGGTCTTAAATTAAGTCATGTAAGAAGCATAAGACTTATGAAATTTTCTAACCTGACATGACCAATCACAGCTTTCCTTTGATCATTAGCATCTAGGAGTGGTGGTACGTCTTCTATGGATTAATTAGGATGTCATATTAATATGCTGAAACATCTAGCGGCCAATCACTTTGATGTGGGGCTTTGCTACTGAAGATGAGTGCAGAAAGCAGGGAAGAATGGAGAAGCATGCTTACAAGGTAATGCTTTACTGAAGATACTAATGCCACAAAATATGTTCCCCTAAATTATTCATTTATTCTGACTCAACCTGCACTTTGAAAATGGCATTGGATCTGTTGATCCTTCCCTGTGCTTTCCCACAGAGGACACAGGAATTGTGTGGTTCTGACTATGTCTTCTTGCCAACAATTCTGAGTTTGAATATTTGAAAAGTCAGTTATAGCTAATCTGTCAGTTAAGAATATATGTGTATATATGAGCTTCTTTCTAAAGACTAATGTCCAACAAAGAAGATTTGTTTTAATATGTGTTACATTTCTTCCTGAAATTTTACTATAGCTACTTATGTCATAGTACTATGTGGTCATGAAGTTAAGTATCAAAAATATTTAGTAAGTGAAATTTTGGCTAGGGCCTAGGTGTGTGTGTGTGTGTGTGTGTGTGTGTGTGTGTGTGTGTGTTGTGAAGGTGATGCAAAAGGGACCAAGGTAGACTCCCTGCCCTTTAATTCAATGAGGTGAGAGGCAGTGGGGGGCTATCAAGAGCTATCTAGATGAAACTAAATCTGAAATTGCAGAGAATATATAGTTTTGTATATATGATGTAAACTATGATTTCAGGGGTAAAGAATGACAATATTGGATCCCAAAATTAAAGGATTATTCTGGGGGCGGGGCTGGAGAGATGGCTTAGTGAGGTCTGACAGCCCTGGTTCAATTCCCTAGTGCCCTCATGACACCATTCAAACAGGGTGGCAGGTGCATCTGGAGTTTGTTTGCCAATAGCAGAAGGCCTTGGTGGGCCCATTCTCTCCCTCTCTCTCTCTCTCTTCTCTCTCTTTCTGTCTGTCTCTCAAGTAAATACATAAAATATTTTAAAAGACTTTATTCTAGAAACACTAGATGGTGTGCATTACTAGGAACTTGAAATGCAGAAGAGATTTATTAGGCAATTCCCATTTTTGATCTTCAATAGAATGGAATAAAATATAATGAGGTATGTGAAAGTAGTGATAGAAGTTTGAAATAAAACATGGTACAGCCATTGACAATGCTTGTAGGCTGGTTATTGAAGGTAACTTGGCAATAAAAGATATCGAGAGAACTAAAGTTGGCCAGAAATGAAGTGGAGTGCAGTTGAATGGCAAGACATGGAACTTGAAACTCTAGAGGCTTGAAATACTTAGTTTTGCATTTAACAATTCTAAGATATTGAGAAACACAATTTGAAGGCATTGTCCATAGTATCATGGAACAAAGAAGCAGTTTTTCATTGAAATTAAAATTTTAATTTTTTAGATAAGCTTGCACTCTGTAGCCCAGACAGGCCATGAACTCCTGTTACTCCTCCTGCCTTAGTCTCCCAAGTGCTAGTTTACAAATATGTTCCACCACGTTCAGCTAAAAAAAGTTTTTCCAACAATATATGAAGAATATGTAGCTTAGGAATAATACTGACAGATGTCAAAAACACACAAAATACACATTCAGGGCTGGAGAGATTGCTTAGTGGTTAAGATGCTTGCCTGTGAAGCCTAAGGACCCAGGTTCAATTCCCCTGTACCCAAGTAAGCCAGCTGTACATGGTGGTGCATGCGTCTGGAGTTCATTTGCAGTGGCTAAAGGCCCTGGCACACCCATTCTGTCTATATATGTATCTACCTCTTTCTCTTTCTCCCTCTCATAAATAAATAAAATACAAAAAAAGTTTGAAAAATGTACATTCATATGTGGTGATCCTTAGGAGGGAAAGAGGATACAAAGAGAAGAAAGTTCTACACATAAGTCCAACAGCAAGACTAGAATGGGAGCCATTGCTGTTTTGTTCCTGTGTCAAGAATAGCCTTGGGATGAAGAGATGGCTTAGTGGGTAAGATGCTTGCCTGCAAAACCTAATGACCAGAGTTAGATTCCCCAGGACCCACATAAAGCCAGATGCACAAAGTGGTGCATACATCTTGAGTTCATTTGCAGCGGCTGTAGGCCCTGGAACATCCATTCTCTCTTTGTCTTTCTCTGCTTGTAAATTAATTAATTAATAGAATGGCCTTTGTCTTCAGAGTCATGAGAAACACTGACGAATTTTTAAACAGTCTTCTCTTTCAGAGGATGTGCAGCTTAAAAAGAGGCCACTTAGGGGCTGGAGAGATGGCTTAGCAGTTAAGGTGCCTGCCTGCTAAGCCTAAGAACCCGGTTCCAATCTCCAGATCCCACGTTTAGCCAGATGCAAAGTGACGCAAGGGCGCGATGCTGCACTTGGCCACAAGGGGGAGCACGTATCTGGATTTCATTCACAGCAGCTGAGAGACTGCTGGCGCACCCATTCTCTATCTGTCTCTCTCTCCCTCTGTCTGTCTCTGTGTCTCTCTCCAAAAATAAAAAAAATTTTAAAAAGAGACCACTTAGGATGCAGTGAGATCAAGAGTATATGAGGAGAGCTTAATTATAATTTTAAAAGAAGCAGATCAAGATAAGTCAGTCTTTACAGATGCAATATAAAATTCACCCTTGTGACATTGCCACAGCCATATCTTGGACAGAAATATTTGGACAGCCAGGCATGGTGGCACAAGTCTTTAATCCCAGCACTTGGGAGGCTGAGGTAGGAGGATCGCTGTGATCTTGAGGCCAACCTGACACCACATGGTGAATTCCAGGTCAGCCTGGGCTAAAACAAGACCCTACTTCGAAAAAACAAAATAAAAAAGGAAGTATTTGCACATACTTGGAGTCATAATGAAAAATGTTTACTGTCCAATGGCACTAACAATTACAACTTGAATTTATTGAGCAAAACTCTGCTAAAAGACTTCTCTATTAACACCCCATCTATTTATTATAATAAAAAGTGAGGTGAATTTGATTCGCACAGGTGTACATCTAAGGCAATTGTGATCCAGAGAATTTTTGAAACATGACTAATGTCATACATCTTGAAAGCCTTACTCTAAATCTCTCCGAATTCCAGCAATTGTGCTAACATCAGCACTATTTTTTAAATCAATGGCATCATTCCCTGCTTCATTTTGCCCATTGACAGAGCAGACATCAATTTATAAAGTTTAAAACTTAGTTTATACCTTACAGATTGCTTTTTCTATTGCCTGCTACCTGGGGACCTTTAGGGTAGGCTCTTGATTTATTGGTAGTTTATAATCTGTTCCACTCAGAGATATTTTCCTAAACTCAAATCCCATTGCAAGCAATGAATCCTAATAGACTTAAGATAAAAAGCTAACTTACTTTCAAATGTCTGCGTGTTGCCGTTTTTCTCATCGTTATGCTCTAAATGACAGAATCTGTCTACTTCTGGAACCACAGAAGTCTATGCTCTGATAACGAAGTCTATATTGTATCTTGATTGTTAACCTCAAAAGTTTATGCCTCATGAGATGTATTTAAAAGAATGGAAGGCAAAGGTAAATTGATCTGTAATTATTGTGCTCATTAGCATTTATTATTGATGAACCCCAACTAGCCTCAAAATGCTCTCAAATGGCGAATGACTCATTTCAAAAGTATAGACAAGCAATAAATGATCCCATCCTAACATGACTATGCTAAAGAATCTTATGACCTCAGTACAAAGATAAAGATCACAATGTTATGTCAGAGGTCTCTTTTTATACATCTTAATTACAAATAAACTAGCACATACAAATCAAAATGTGCTACAACCGTACTTATGAAATTATTTTGAGAACTATATTCATAATTTTAAAAGCAGATCATTTTATCAAAAGTAACTCAAAAACTAGAAATTATTTCTCTCAAAATTTAACAGTTATTTTTCATTATTTATACAATTTGAAGGTTAGGCAAAACATAAGTGTAATTCTTCTCTTAGCTTCCTTGTTCCAGAATTCCTGTTGGCTGGTACAATGCAAGAGAGATTTGTTCCAACTGATAGTCCTCAATGCTTCCACATGGTTCTCTACAAATCCTTATATGTGTATTACAGTGTGAAGAGTTCCAAGAAAATGCATGTGTTCGTGTGTATGTTTGTATGCACATAAACAATTATACATATCTAATCATATCTATGTTGAGGAAAGGTTATTGCTAGTAAGAGAAATATTATATAAAATAAGGTATTTATTATAAAATAGACATCTAGAAATGTTTTTAAGAATTATTTATTTATTTATTTGTAAGCAAAGAGATACAGAGAGAGAGAGAATGTGCATACCAGGGCCTCAAGCCATTGCAAACAAACTCTAAATGGAGCACCACTTTGTGCATCTAGCTTTAGGTGGGTATTGGGGAATCGTACCCAGGTTGTTAGGCTTTTCAGGCACCTTAACTGCTGAGCCATCTCTCCAGTCCTAGAAAGTTTTTTTAAAATATATATTTATTTATTTGGGAGAGAGAAGAGAGAATGGGTATGCCAGGGCCTCCTGCCCTGCAAATGAACTCCAGGCACATGTGCCACTTTGTGCATCTGGCTTTATGTGGGTACTAGGGAATAGAAATCAGGCCATCAGGCTTTGCAAGAAAGTTCCCCTAACCACTGACCAATCTCTCCAGCCCCAAAAGTTCTTTAACTATGTGGAAGTTTTCAGAATTACTTCACATAGTCATAAGGCAAACTAACCCTATAAAGTGCATTATATGTACAATAGATAGGTAACTATAGTTATAATTATGTTTCATGAAACTTATGTAATATGAAACTACATGAGTCATTTATTTCTCAAGTAAGGAATAAAATGTGTAATGAAAGTCCCTAAGAAGTATTTTTTCAACCTATGTACACAGTCATTGAAATCCAGGAGACATTCATGGTCATTTCTTTAATAGATAAATATTTAAATAATGGGTGTTAATGTGTGCATTTTAAATCTAGAACATCAGATACATTTTATCATCTTAAAATTTGCCAATAGAATCAAGCTTGGGTTTGAGAAAAACATGTAACATAACACATTCTGTATTGCTTCTATATGGCAGGCACGGGTTACAAGCTTTTTGCATGTTAACAGAATGAGGAAGATACAAAGTCTGTTGCAGCATCAGCTGAATGGTTTTAACAACCCAGCAGCTGATACAGAAATAACTGGATGCAGATGGAACTGCAGAGTTTACTCGGAGGAGTAAATGTTCACCAGCTACTGGAGTAGCGAACACAGCTGTGATAGCACACTGTGACAGAGGCATGAAATGCACTTGTTTTTGGAAATACATTAAATGTTAGGACATGTTTAAGTGCCATTGAGATTTTCTCTGGCAGTATAATTTTTTTCAGGATTCTAACATGATACACACACTGGCTTTCATCGGCTCTATTCTTGCTTGATAACCATAATGTCAGCAAAAGGAGTGTGGCTGAATCAATCTCTTGTTATCAAATCTATTTAACAAGACACCTCTGGCTACCTACCATACATTAGAAATTCAAGAGAAAAAATAACAACCTGGTGACTCCACCATGAAATAAGCAGGTAAGGAATGTATGTGTGCTTTTCTATGTAATCATAAGCAATGAGAAAATGTTTTGAAGTAAATAGCCCTGAATAAAGTCACTAATGATGGGGCGCTCCTTTCATATTTATAAAGAAATATCACAGTTATTTTTAAATGCTATAACTTGTCAAAAATAAGTTATAGGGCTGGAGAGATGGCTTAGCGGTTAAGGTGCCTGCCTCCTAAGCCTAAGAATGGCAGTTCCAATCTCCAGGTCCCACGTTTAACCAGATGCAAGGTGACACAAGGGCGCAATGCCGCACGTGCCCACAAGGGGGCGCACACATCTGGAGTTCGTTCACAGCAGCTGAGAGACTGCTGGCGCGCCCATCTCTATCTGTCTCCCTCTCCCTCTCTCTCTGTCTGTTTCTCTCTGTGTCTCTCTCCAAAAATAAAATAATAAAATAATAAAATAAAAAAAATAAGTTATAAAGAGAAAAGACATTCATGGAAAGAAATTACTATTGCCTTTTCATACATAAACTGTATCTCATACATTTTCCATGTTTAATATTAAAAATATTGGCTTTGCACTGGGATGACCCAAAAGGCAACATAGTGCTGAGAAGAAGGGATGGAGGAGTGTCTAGCACTGAAACACCTCTGTCACACCCTCCAATGGCTCAGGGACCATTGCGGAAGAGGGGGCGGATAGAATGGAAGAGCCAAAGGAAGGATATGACCTCTTACAATGCAGCTGCCCAGACAGAAATTGGCCTCGATATCCATGATCTTGCTGTGCCTAGCAATACCTTTGCAAGACCCTCAAAATAGAAGAGAAAGATGATGTCATCAAATTAGGAAAGAGACTAATGGAGAGAGGGAGGGGATATGATGGAGACGGGAGTTCTAAAGTGGAATGGGGAAGGGGAGGAAATATCAGGTGGGGGTTTTTTTTTGGTATGTAAGATTAAAAGTCAATAAAAAAATAATTTAAAAAAAAATTGGCTTTGTCAACATTTAAAGTGCAGGTAACTCCAATCATCTCAAAAGCCAAGTCTAAGGAAAATTTATGATGGTATTGCGTATAAGGCTCAGCAAGTAAATGATTCCCATTATTCTGCTTAAATCTAAATAGTTTTTATTTTTTTAATATTTTACTTATTTATTTATTTATTTGAGAGAGACAGAGAGATAATGGGTGTGCCAGGACCTCCAGCCACTGCAAACAAACTCCAGGCACATGCACCACCTTGTACATCTGGCTAACGTGGGTACTGAGGAATCGAACCTGGGTTCTTAGGCTTTACAGGCAAGTACTTTAACCACTAAGCCATCTCTCCAGTCCTAGTCATTTTTACTCATAATGCTATAATACAATAATTTTTATTTGTTTCTTTATTAGTTATGTACATACTCAGTATGTAAACAGCACATGTTGGTACCATCCTTACCCTCATCCCTGTCCTCCCCACTCAGAAGGGACCCCCTCACTGGGGATGCCAGTTATCCCCATGGGGACTTGTGGGTCATACGCTGTGGGAGTAGCCATCAGTTATGGGGAAGAGGCAACGTCTCTGTGCCTAACTAAAAGTAATTCAAAAATGCAGCTAATTAAATATCTTGGTTGTGTTTTATGAGGGTTGGGGGGTGTTTGTTTGTTTTGTTTTGTTTTATTTTGATGTTATTTTTGTTGCTGTAGTTTTTGTTTGATTTTTCAAGGTAGGGTCTCGCTCAAACCCAGGTTGACCTGGAATTCTCACTGTAGTCTCAGGGTGGCCTTGAACTCACCACGGCAATCCTCCTATCACAGCCTCCCAAATTCTGGGATTAAAGGCCTGTGCTACCACACCCAGCCAAATGTTTTAATTGTGAATTGAATTAATGTTAATTTAAAATATCTCAAAGATAAAAATATCATCTAGAACTCAACTATAATAGTTAATAGCATGTTCCCAGCATAGCTGTTAGAAGAGAATTATAAATAGGTCACTAGTTTGCCTGTACTTTGCTGGGCCCTTGGCATCACAGACCATTGTTATCTGCTGAATAAGAGTTGGCTATGCCATGAATATCAGACAATCAATTCTTCTTAAGAGCAACCATTATAGATTCCATGTCTAAAATTGTACCATAAATATTTCCTAATGAGGTTTTCTAAAATGGACAAACCATAGACTTTCAAATGTCATTGACTGGTTCATTGAGAAACTTTCCAATATATATAGTGACTAAGAAGATGTACATTATAGTAAGTTGCCAAGGTGAGGCTATTGCATATTAAATAACACGATCTCTCTATTCTCCTACTTCTCATCTACAAAATGGGAATGATCTCTGATGCCTAATTCTCTCAAATATGACATTAGATAGAATTTAAATGAAGGAATCTTTAAAATTTCAGTGGTGAGCCATATATTAATAAAAGTAATATTAGCTGAGTATGGTGGCACACACCTTTAATCCCAGCACTCAGGAGGCAGAGGTAGGAGGATCACCATGAGTTCAAAGCCACCCTGAGACTACAAAGTGAATTCCAGGTCAGCCTGCACTAGAGTGAGATCCTACCTGAAAAAAATAAAAAAGAAAAAGAAAAAATAATGGGTTGGAGAGATGGCTTAGCAGTTAAGGCACCTGCCTGCTAAGCCTAAGAACACCTGTTCTATTCTCCAGGTCCCGCGTTTAGCCAGATGCAAAGTGAGGCAGGGGCGCAATGCTGCACTTGCCCACAAGAGGGGCGCATGCATCTGGAGTTCATTCACAGTGGCTGAGAGGCTGCTGGTGGACCCATTCTCTGTCTTTCTCTCTCCCTCTCTCTCGTGTTTCTCTCCAAAAAATTAAAAATTAAAAAATAAAAGTAATATTAATGAGAACTCAACTTAGAGCATGGTAGTTTAGTCACACTACTAGAAAGGATTCTCAGGTTAAACACAACCAGACTTGGAAGAAATGTTGAATGCAAGTGCCTAGTTAATTAAGGCAAATTCTTCCCAGTCAAAGGCATTGAATTAAGAACCTCAGTTCAAACCAACAAAATCACCAGAATTAGTAAACATCTCTCAATAATAATCATTTCATCATGGTCAGAATGACTGTATTTTTTTTAGAATGACTATTACTAAGAAAATAAATTGCAACAAAATCTGGAGAAGTTGTGAGAAAAGAAGTACCCTTATTTACTGCTGGTTCTTCAAAAACACTATATAATGAAACTACTGTATGACTCAGATAAATCACTCCTGTGATATACATGCAGAATTTTCAGTCAGCACACCACAGAGATACTTATACATCCATGTTTTTGCTATGCTATTCACAATAGCCAAGAAAATTTATCAGCTAAGACATCCATCAATTAATGAACAGATAAAAGAAAATGGGTTATATAAACACACTGGAATTTTACTCATCTATAAAGAACAAATTCAAATCATGATCTCTGCAGGAAAATGAATGCACCTAGAGATCATTATGTTAATAAAAATAAGCCAAACTCAGAAGAATAAATACCACATTTTTCATATACAGACTGACTTAAATTCATCTATATGTGTACATGCAGGTGTTTTTGTCTGTGTGTAAGTTGAAGTAGAAAGGAGACCATGAGATAAAAGAGCTCTTCAGGGAACGAGGAGGGATTAATTTAAAAAAGAAGAAAGAGAAATTTAGCACATATGACAAGAAAATTGAAGAGAACTATTTGGGGGTAAGAAAGGAACCACAAGAGGATGACAGGAGCCATAAGGGACAACAGGGGTACCAGGGAGGCAGATCCTTGAAGCTTACTTTTCAGCTAATCTAGCCTAGTCTAAGAGCTCCAGGCCAATGAGAGTCCTCATCTCAAGAGAGGCAGATACCTTAGTGTCACACCTGAGATTATTGCCTGATATCCACACATATACATACATATACATAGACATAGACATACACCTGCACACATACACATGTTCACCTACACATATGAACACACATATACATATACAAAAAATGCCACCTGAAAAAATTTTGTAGCTTCTGAACACTAGTAAGTACATATAAAGAGCATCATTACAAACCTATTTAGTAGATATTCAATAATTATTAGTAACCACTAATCTGCTTTAGATTAAAAATATTAAATGGCCGGGCATGGTGGTGCATGCCTTTAATCCCAGCTCTTGGGAGGCAGAGGTAGGAGGATTGCCATGAGTTTGAGGCCACCCTGAGACTACATAGTGAATTCTAGGTCAGCATGAGCCAGAGTGAGACTCTACTTCGGAAAAAAAATATGTATATAGATTTAAATGGTTGTCATAGGTTATATTATACACTAACATTAATTTTAAAAAGGCTTTAGGGCTGGAGAGATGGCTAAGCAGTTAAAGCTGCCTGCCAAACCTAAGAACGCCCGTTCTATTCTCAGGTCCCATGTTTAGCCAGACGTAGTAATGCAAAGGCACAAAGCAGCACCTGCCCACAAGGGTGTGCACATGTCTGGAATTATTCACAGTGGCTGAAAGGCCACGGGCACACCCATTCTCTCCCTCCCTCTCTCTCTCTCTCAAAAAAGCCTTTAATAATTTTAGCATTTTTATTTATTTCTACAATAAGAAAAGATGTCTTTTTAGAAAGTAAATTGGGTATGTTGGATGAATGAATATTAATGAGAGTGACTACATAAGTTATATAGTAACAATAAATAAATTTAAATAAGAACTATGCCCTTCAAATAAGGTCTTTTATGTACCACAGTGATTTGTTTTCTCATGACAGAACTTTATAATAAAAATGTCTCACTCCTTGAGATGTTAATAGCCTTTCATTCTTGGAACTATACACATAGATGAATAATAAGCACAAAGATATTTGGTTAGTGAAATATTGCAAAAAAAAGGATTTGATTGTATATTCCATCTCAGGGGAACCAGAGAGATTATCCTTTTCAGGTTTATCAACATTTCAAGGAAACAATCAGGAGACAAAGACAAAACAGAGACAGGTGTAAGATGAACATTACAACTCTATTGCCCTTTCCTTACTACACAAGATGCACTGGAATACACTGTATGGGGTTTACGGAACAAATATGCAGTCATATCTTGTGTGAAGGAGTCACTCTTTATGAATTATAATCATCCTGTATTGAAATAACCTTCTTTGCCAAGATTTCTGTCATCTTTTTTTTTTGTTTGTTTGTTTTGGTTTTTTGAGATAGAGTTTCACTCTAGCCCAGGCTGATCTGAAATTTACTATGAAGTCTCAGGGTGGCCTAGAACTCACAGCGATTCTCCTACCTCTACCTCCCAAATGCTGGGATTAAAAGGCATGCGCCACCATGCCCAGTTTTGTCATCATTTCTTTACAAGGAAACCTAATGAGTCATTTTATTTCTCAAGGATCAAAGACCATGGAAGGAGAAAATGCTTTTACTTCCTAGTTGTGTAGTCAGATAAAAACAAAACTTAGCACATAGTAAACCCATTGAATGAAGATGCAGTATGATCTGCCTATGGAGAAAGCAGCTCATGGGAGCTGAAAAAAACTGCAACCATCTGAAGACCTCAGGCAGAATGAAAACCTAGGGTAGAGATAATTATATAGCTGAGAAAAGGTTAGATAACCTGGAACCAAGGTTATACCAGAAATGGAAACCGAAGCATTGACCCACATGTAGTTAGACCGTAAATCAAAAAAAAAAAAAAAAAAAAAAAAAACTGTGTAAGGACATGGCCATTGGAAAACCAAAGGGTCTGATGGAGTGAAAGCTAGAATGATGGGGGCGAGAAAGCATTCCAATCATCTTGGCAGCAATGATGCCTTAGCTCTTTGCCTAAATTTTGTTTCTTGTCCCATATCTGCATTTACAGTGTGCTTGGTAATATGTTAACTTGATTCACAGCACTTTGTGATGTGACATTTATAAATGATCCAGTTTCTCTAGTGTGTGTGTGTGTGTGTGTGTGTGTGTGTGAGAGAGAGAGAGAGAGAGAGAGAGAATTTAAGGGTTTACATTCACCCAGAAAGTTCATTGCTATCTACAATAGGAGTGTACTCTGTACTGCATAAACTTACTACTGAACTCCAATTGTTAAGACTGAATTCATAGCCTCTCCCTCAGAGATGGGATTTTTCCACTTGAAGAAAAGTCAGAAAGGTCGGGCGTGGTGGCACACACCTTTAATCCCAGCACTCGGGAGGCAGAGGTAGGAGGATTTCCATGAGTTCAAGGCCACCCTAAGACTACATAGTGAATTCCAGGTCAACCTGAGTTAGAGTGAGACCTTACCTCAAAAAACCAAAAATAATCAATTAATTTTTTGTTGTTGTTGTTTTTTGTTTTTCAAGGTAGGGTCTCACTGTAGCTCAGGCTGACCTGGAATTCACTATGTTGTCTCAGGGTGGCCTTGAACTCTCAGTGATCCTCCTACCTCTGCTTTCCACGTGCTGGGATTAAAGGCATGCGCCACCACACCCACCTTAATTAATTAATTTTTTAAAAAAAGAAAAAGTAAAAGAAAACTCAGAAAGGATAAGTAAAAGTCATGGTAGATTTTGATATAGCAAATTAAAATTATAGCCATATAATCTTAAATTAGTGGACCCAGGTAAGATGAATTCACTGAGGATCAACTAAATCCTAGTTTCTTAAATTAATACTTTTCTGACACAGGACCTTATTTTTTCTTTTATCTCTTATTTTAAGAAAACAATTTTTTATTTTTTCTGGCTTATTAGATGCAATCTCTAAGACATCTGCAATTCTCCATGAGTTCTAATTCTGTGGGGATCCAAGACATGACACTAATTGAATAGGTTCCTCAGAGACCTGCAAGCTGTCAAATACATAAAGATTTCTTTTTGTAGTGCAGTATTTCAGTCCAGTGCATACAACATCAAAACCTTAAGATCAGAGAGCATGCAAAATACATTTTAATGGATACTGAAAAAGAGAAAAATACATTTAACCTCTCAAAATATTCTGGGTGAAGAACGAATTATTCTAAACGTTTTCTACATTCATCCCAAAGCAGTAGGGAACTGGGGGTAGCTAGCACTTAAAATGGCCTATCAGTTAGTTTTATCTTCTTGTTGAACATTTCTCTTTCTTGCCAGTATTATTACACCATGAAAGCCCAAAATATATAAAGCCATCTACCCATGATGACAAAAAGAACTGGCAGTGTGAGCCCTGGGGACTACCTGGGAGAAAGTCATAAGCACTAAGCACATTTGCATGCATCTGACTGTCTAGAGAAGCAGACCAATTACAGAGTTCCCCAAAGGCAGCTTAGTCAGAAAATATTACTTCAAATAGCTTTCCAGTCTATTTGATTGATTATGTATGATCCCATTTGAATTTCAGAGCAGGTGAAAAAGGGAAGGAAGAGCAGGTATACAGAGGACAAGGCATGCAATTATTATGCTACATATATGTGTTGTTATTTATCATAAAATAGTATTCATATTATGATATCATATAATAATAACTTTGTGTTGTGTGTTATATAATTTTGATAATTATAATATATAAATATTACAAATGGGGATTACTTTTTGAGCAAATATAAAGTACAGTTATTTGTTTTTCCAGACATCACTTGTGATATGATGTACTGAAATGCATGTACTAAAACTTTGTGCCAATTCTAGGGGAAAGACTGAATAAATTCCATCATCATCATCTCTACACTGAAAGGAATTTTTGCCCAAAATGACTTAACTTTAAAATAAATACCCTCACAATGGAAATATTGATTCTACTGGTTGTTTATGCGCTTTGGACTTTGAAGGAAATGCATTTGACTACCCAGTTAGCTTTATGTCATTTCCAGTGTTTGTATTTTCCCAGTTCAAAAGTAGATCTTGAGACCCTAGCTTTTGTTTCAGAACTTCACTTGCCAAAGAAATCTTCACCACCCTTCTCTTGACCTCACAGGACCCAACCTCAATACTATTCTGGCTTTTCCATAAGTCAACATATCCTACACTTTATTTAACAAAGAAGTTAATGAAGTTACAACCATTATGTCACAATAGTAATAGTTCCTGTAAATAATTTGTATGTAAATAATGACTGCTTTGCATGTAAATGGTCATTTTGTTATCGTAACAACCCAATATAGGAGTTAGGTGCCAGTGTCAAGTTAAAACCCAGAAAAATTAAATAATTTTCCTAGGCTTTAAATTACAGGACATTTTTGTGACCATGCAAGCCAGCTCACAGCTAGTACATGTGTGAGTGTGACTGTATATGTGTGTGTGTATTTGCATGTGGAAGCCAAAGGTCAATATTAGGGTCTTCCTCAAGTACTACCAACCATACTTTTTGAGAAAAGGCCTCTCAATGAACTTATAGCTGACTCATTTGGGCTACACTAGCTAACCAACAAGTTCCTGGGGTCCCCAAGTGTGTCTCCCCAGTGCTGGGATTATAGGTGCATGCCGCCATGCTTGGACTGTTACCTGGATGCTGGGAATCAGAACTCAGGTCCTAGCCAGGAGTGGTGGCGCAGGCCTTTAAGTCCAGCACTCGGGAATCCAAGGTAGGAGGATTGCTATGAGTTTAAGGCCAGCCTAAGACTACATAATGAATTCCAAAGCAAGAACCTACCTTGATAAAAACAAACAAACAAACCCTCAGGTCCTGGCGCTTGTGCAGCAAGCACTTTAGCAAGGAACCAGTTTCCCCAGCCAGCGTTTACACACTTTATCCCTTACCAGACTGCCTGGGATACCAGCCAGATTGTAGAGAGGTAGGACCTTTTACTATCAGCAGACAACCTAAAGAAGATTTCAGTAACTAGTCTCTCTAAAGGAATGTTTTGCTTCTGTCTAGGCACTGTGGGTTGAATGGAGGGGAGGGATGTTGCCCTCACATTGGTGTCATCTGCCTTTTGGAGGATGTGTGATTTGAATCCTCTCTTCTTACTCCTTTTTCTTCTAGGATAAAAATTTTTCTAATCACTTGGTCATAAGTCTGACTTAAATTAGATTGCTTATTGCATGTTTTTGTCAATCTCATGAGTATGTACTATAGATACATTCTGGCTTATTTACCTCCAGATTCAAAATGAGATTTCTGAATATATAAAATCAAATTTAGTATAAACATGTGTCGAGCTTTACCTTCAGGCTTGTAAAATGTATTTTAAAATTTCAAACTTGAAACATGTCACAGTACTGTAGAAATTTCAGTTCATGTCTTTTGCTATCTCTTCATAAAATAAATGTTTTTATGTTTTTCTCAACATCTTGAATAGTATTTATAATGTTAATTATTCAGAATTTGTTCAGTGATAAGTATTAGATGGATAAATACATTAGGGAATAAGTGTGTGGATAGAAAACTATTATTCAAAGTTCAGAATGAATTAGTTCACTATGAACTAAGTTTCTGGTTTTAAAATATTACTGCATACAAATTATTTTGTATTCTTTTTTAATATATATTTTATTTTTTATTTATTTGAGTGAGACAGAAAGAGACAAAGAGAGAGAGAGAGGAAGAGAATGGGTGCGCCAGGGCCTCCAGCCACTGCAAATGAACTCCATACACATGCGCCCCCTAGTGCATCTGGCTTACATAGGTCCTGGAGAATCGAACTAGGATCCTTTGGCTTTGCAGCCACTAAGAAATGTCTGCAGTCCCATATAAATGTCCTTAAAATTAACATATTTACACTCAATACAGGATATTTGGGTTGTTTTCAAGTCTATCACTTCAAAGACTAACCTAATTCAAAGTAGCAGTAATGTGCTTCTACAGATGACTACGCTGAAATTCCTGGACAATATAGGAAACTTTGAGATACTCAATGTGTAATTCAAAGAAAAAACAGGTAAATGGATCCTTTTATATTTGAAGAGTGCCCAAAAATAGATTTGAAATTCTATGTTTTTCCAGAGAACTACAAATTTCAGAAAACCCATTTCATTAGAATGCCACTTCATAACGGTGTGCCCGCTTTGGTTGCCAGGCTCTAAGCAGACAACCTGCCATACATTTACAGAGGTGATCTCAGGCTCCTGCTGAGCCACCTCCTAGAGCCTCCTAATTCCATATTCAAATAGTTGTGAGATTTTATATTGGAATAATTATATAACATCCTCATGAATTCATTCTGTAGCCTCTGGCTAACTGTGGTCTTTAAATGCACTGAGCTAATGACACAGAGAATATCTGGAGTGGCATATTATTACAGAATTGGGTTAAAAAGATCCACTAAGAAGAGCTTAAGGGTTCCAGACATAAAGAAATAAGAGGAAATGCTGTTTACCCTCATTTGAACAAGTGCACGGTCTATGCAAGTCTTGAAACATTATACTATGCTTCATTAATATTCACAATTAATAAATGGTAAGAAAATAAAAACTTGTGCTAGCGCTTCCTAAGGTTGTAAAAAATCATTTGCAGAAGTAGTGTCCACACAATGACATGAAGCTGGAGAGGTGAGACCTGAATGTTAGGATATGCTTCTCTTCTCGATTCAGGATGCAAAACTTTCTGTAGGGCTGGAGAGATGGCTCAGCAGATAAAGGCATTTTCTTGCAAAGCCTGATGGCCCAGATTTAATTCCCCAGTATCCACATAAAGCCAGATGTACAAAGTGATGCATGGATCTGTAGTTCATTTGCAGTGGCAAGAGGCCCTGGTGTACTCATTCCCCTTCTCATTCTCTCTCTCTCTTCTTACAAATAAGTAAATATATATTTTTTAGTATTTTATTTACTTATTTACATGGGATTGCTGAGAGAGAGAGAATGGGTGGGCCAGGGCCTCTATCCACTGCAAATTAACTCAAGACACATGCACCACCTTGTGCATCTGGTTTTATGTGGGTACTGGGGAATCAAACCCTGTCCTTAGGCTATGCAGACAAGCACCTTAACTGCTGATCCATCTCTCCAGCCCAGAATATTATTTATTTGTTTATTTATTTATTTACTTAGGAGAAAGTAAGAGGCAGAGAGAGAATGAGCACACCAGGGCCTCTGGGCACTGTGAACAACTCCAGATGCATGTATTACCTTGTGCATCTGGCTTTATTTGGGTACTGTGGAATTGAACTTGGGTCCCTTGGCTTTGCTGGCAAATACCTTAACTGCTAAGTCATCTCTCTAGCCCCAAAAAATGATTTTTAAAATAGTACTAATTATCATTTTAAAACATTTTTCCTTTAGACAAGAATCACTTCAAATGTCCTGCTGTGCAACATGGTCATATACTTGAATATTGCAAGCAGAATAAATTTTAAGTGTTCTCTCCACAAATACAATGTGAGGTAATATGTTGTTATGTAGATTATCGTCAGCTATTCCACAACGTATAGATACTTGGACACTAGTTTGGTACATTAAAATTATTTTAAAGCCAGGCCTGGTCCCAAAGACCTGTCATTTCAGCTACTGAGGAGGCTAAATCAGGAGGATCACAAATTCAAGGCTTCCTGGACTACAGAATGGGTTCACGGCCAGCCTGAGCAACTTAGGCCCTGTCTCAAAAGAAAAAGTAAGAGGAGTTCAAGAGATGGCTTATCAGGTAAGGCACTTGCCTTCAAAGCTAAAGGACCCAGCATCAATTCCCCAGTTCCCACATAAGCCAGATGCACAAGGTGGCGCATGCTTCTAGAGTTCGTTTGCAGCGGCTGAAGGCCGTGACACACCTGTTCTCTCTATCTGCCTCTTTCTCTCTCAAATATAAGTAAAAATAAAATATAAAAAATTTAAATAAAAAAGTAAGAAAATGAAAGCTGGCAATAAGTGTCAGTGGCAGCCTAGCATGTACATGACCCTAAATTCAGTCCTCGGTATTTCACAGTTTCAAAAAATTTTCAATCCCTTCTCAGATTTCCTCATCTGGAATCTGTTTGGAGATGACACATAGGCTTACTTATTGAGGATAGACTTTAAAGTATGAAAATGTGGCCAGGTGTGGTGGTGCATGCCTTTAATCTCAGCAGGCCAAGGTAGGAGGATCGCTGTGAGTTTGAGGTCAGCCTGAGACTCCATAGTGAATTCCAGGTCAGCCTGCTTATACAGGATCTGAGGAGTCAAACATGGGTCTTTAGGCTTCACAGGCAAGCACCTTAAATGGTAAGCCATCTCTCCATCTCTCGAGCAATATCTTGCCATTACTTAATTGAATATTTTAAAATATTAACACTAAGCTATCTTTACAGGGAGGTATATACACATGTGATTGAGAAGATAACATGCTACCTGCTACCTGAGATAAGAGATTACTAAAATCTCAAATCAGATTATAAAATCATTTTTCACATATCATATCTGATATTTGTAGCTTCTTTTACCACTGATAGATTTTAGCAGTATATTTCAAAGACTACACAAGGGTTTGTAAATCACAAGGGTAATCAGAAATATTTCAAGCACTTTTTATTTGAAACTGCCAGGCCAGTTGCTTCAAATACAGAATGATAGCCATAAAATCCTTCCCTGGAGGGGCTGTATAGATGGCTTAGCAGTTAAGGCACTTGCCTACAAAGCCAACGGACCATGGTTCGATTCCCTAGGACCCACATAAATCAGATACACAAGGTGGTACTTGAGTCTCCCTCTCTCTCTCAAATAAATAAATAAATAAATAAATAAATAAATAAAAAATTTTTTAAAATCCTTCCCTGGATATTCAGCCTCTTTAACATCAGTGTAGTACTGAACAAAGACACAACTAAGCCTTAGATATGAATCGTGAGGAGAGAGAAGAAGAAAGATTAGAAGAGACAGTAGTGTAAAGCACACACATGAAAAGTGATTGGAACTAGAAGTTTAAGAGAGAGAAAAAGAGAGGAGTTGAAAACAATAAATGAGGGATCTACAATACAAATATCTAAACAGACAAACCTGAAGTGGTAAGGGTGGATCTGCCTTTCTTGCTCAGTGTCCAGTGGTGGGTTCCGGTGCTCCAAAGCACTAAAGCACACACAAGCCAGGCCTGAGCACCTGCCTAAAGGTGTTCACAAAACAAATTGGAAAATCATTCTCTCCCTAGATAC
Organism: Orientallactaga sibirica; assembly: GCA_036365145.1. Taxonomy (NCBI): domain Eukaryota; kingdom Metazoa; phylum Chordata; class Mammalia; order Rodentia; family Dipodidae; genus Orientallactaga; species Orientallactaga sibirica. The sequence goes on along the minus strand of JAEOAD010000060.1, from coordinate 9,777,675 downwards.
TGCTAAATGTGTCTAAGAGTGGACACTGAATATATTCAGAAGTGAGACCGGAAGTTTATAATGTGATGGCAATAAATAGAAAGTCAGGCTGGAGAGATGGCTTAGCGCTTAAGGTGCTTGCCTGCAAAGCCAAAGGACCCAGGTACAATTCCCCGGGACTCATGTAAGCCAGATGAACAAGGCGGCACACCTGTCTGGAGTTTGCAATGGCTACAGACCCTGGTGCACCCATATTCTCTCTCTCTCTTTCTCTCTCTCTCTACCTGCTTCTCTCTCTCTCTCATAAATAAATAAAAGAAATTTAAAAAATAAAATCTTAATTATTTATTTAAAAATAAATAAATACAAAGTCAAGCTCCTCAAAAAACAAAGCAAAATGGATCAGTGTTCAGTTGAAAAAAAATAAGCACATGGGACCAGGTGGTAGGAATGAGGGAAATACAATCGTAAGCAAACACAAAGCTAAGGATTTCACAGGTTATGCAATTATGCAATCCAAGCACATGATATGGATCATTTTATTTCTACCTGCCTATTTTTTAATGTTTTTATTTATTTATTTGTAAGCAGATAAAAAGAGACAGACAGACAAAGAGTGAGTGAGAATGGGCCCACCAGGCCCTATAGCCACTGCAAATGAACTCCAAACACATGCATCACTTTGGGCATCTGGCTTTACATGGGTACTAGGGAATTGAAGCTGGGATGTTAGGCTTTTCAGCCTTAACTACTGAGAAATCTCTCCAGCCCCAATTTTCTTTTATCTATTGTGCTAAAGCGTTTGAACCCTCCTCACTAGGACATGCTGTGGAAGTTAAAGGGACTAACTCAGGAAATACATTTAAGGAAAAACTGTTCATAATTGATATTTGCATGAGCACTATTTATTTCAAATCAAGGTCTTAACATATAACTCCTCACACTGAGTAAAATAATTCTTGTTCGTAGTACAAAACTGAGCAGGACTGGCTCATATAATTGTATACATGGTTAGAATTGCAAAGGACTGGCTCATTTAACTGTATACATGAGTAGAATTGCAAGTTAGAGAGTTCAACTCCTAAAATTTCAATGACAAAAATAGCATTCATTTAGTCAATAAAAATAAGTTTAAATATGACTCAAGATAGGGAATAGTTTGTGACAAGGGAATTGTCTGTGATAAAAAGATGGGGAGAGGGCAGAAGGAACCATATATTAGAAAGCGGAAAGGAGGTTATGTTCAGGGGAAACGCACAAGGGAAAGAGTGAGCTGGAGTAAAAAGAAGGGAATACAAACCAAAAAAAAAAAAAAAAATGTTTGAAGGATTTGGGAGATGATTCTGTGGCTAAAGGCACTTGTTTGAAAAGCCTGGTGACTTGGATATAATTTCCTGGCACCCACATAAAGCTGGATTCAAAGTGGTGCATACGTCTGTGATCCCAACACACCTACAACAATGCAGGCAGAGCCGTGAGAATTTAAAACTCAGCTGGTCTCACATGCCTTTGCAGTTTGGCAGTTCATTTGCAATAGCAAGAGATCCTGTCTAAAAAAAAAAAAAAAATAGCAGTGAACTAATTGGAGGGAGGGAAGGGGGTGAGAAAGGAGTGGGGGGTTTGGGAAAAGATAAAGGGGGTGAAATGACTATCCTCTAAATACATTGTGTACATGTATAAAAATTTTCAGTGGCCTAGAAAGATGGCTCAGCAGTTAAGGTGCTTAGCAGCAAAGCCAAAGAACCCAGGTTTGATTCTCCCATATCCACATAAAGCCAGATGCACAAGGTGGCACATGTGTTGGGAGTTTGTTTGTAGTGGCTAGAGGTCCTGGCACACCCATTCTCTCTCTCTCTCTCTCTCTCCTCTCTATCTGCCTCTCTCTCTTTCTCAAAGAAATACATAAAATACAATACAATAAAAAGGATCTAACCAAAAAGAAGGGACTCAGTGGAGGAGACATACAAGAGGGAGGAAAGGGAGGGGTGGGAGCGGACCACGGTCATGGTACATTGTATATATGTATGGATGTTGGCAATAAAAAAAAATTTAAAGCTCTCTGCCACAGTGAGAAGTTTCGAAAAAAGAAAACAGAAGGTGGGACACAGATGCCACTGTTTTCTCTGACCTCCACATAAGCACTGTGCCTCACCACCCCCCCACACACACACAAATAAATAAAATCATTTTTTAAATTGTTTGAAAACATGATAGTGAAATTTAATTCTTTGTATGCTAATGAAAATAATAAAAATGAATTGATTTGGCACCCTCTTTGGAGCCAATATTATTGTCAGGAACCCAATTTCTAAGCTGGAAATCAAGGAATAGATGATTGAGTAAATAAACCAACAAAACAGGGTAATTTGTGTAGTGAGGCATTCTATGGAGAAAGTAAAGCAGAGATACAGATAAAGTGGGTGGGATTATGGCTGAGGAGAAATTTTCAAAGAAGGGTCCAGAAATGTCTCCCCTTCGACAGAGAGATAAATGCTGTGAATAAGCCAAGCATTCAAATGTCTACAAACAACGTTCTTCAAGAAGAGAGCATGTCCAGTACGTGTATCAAATCAGATGGTATACAGAAAATGATTAACTTGGGGTTTTAATAAAGGGCTCTTTTACAAAATAATAGCATTCTTTTTAATATTTGTATTTATTTATTTGCAAGGAGAAAGAGGGAGAATGAGAACGGGTGTGCCAAGGCCTCTTACCACTGCAGATAAACTCCAGGTGCATGGGCTACTTTGTGCATCTATCTTCATATGGATACTGGTGAATCGAACTGCAGCCTTCAGGTTTTGCAAGTGCCTTTAGCCACTGAGCCATCTCTCCAGCCCTAGCATTCTTACAGAATTAACAAGCCTTGCTGCAGGATCATGGGAAACTGGAAGCCCAGGGAAACACTGAACAAACCTAAATCTAAAGGGACATGAAGACAGTGTTATTGATGCCGAAGAGTGCTAAGTGCTGAGAAGAGCTACGTTAGGCTCCTCACAGAAACAGGGGACCACGGAATGAGGCTAAGAGGAGGCTTTCGAGCATAAATACTCTGGCTACTGACCAGTCCAACTCAGTCCAACAAGCCTGAGGTACACTGAGAGCCCAGTATCAAAAGAAAATCAGTCAAATAGGGCAGAACAGTGGAGAAGCAGGGGAGGTGATAAGAAATAATTTTGAATTATTTTGATATAATATAACTCTAGAAAATGTTATATCCCTTGTATAATAATGCCTTTAAATGATTACAAAGTATTTTAATAAGTATCTAGTCAGTCTCAGGTAATAGGAGCAATGAGGAATTCAAAGAAAAATAACATACTTTACTCCTGAAAGGTACTCATGACCTACCATAAGAGACAGAGCAAACACAGTACTAGTTACAATAAAGTGCCTATGTTTCAGTAGTGGAAAGGATGGTCATGTTGGAGGCATTCCTCAGATGTATTTGAAGGTGAACTGATGTCATCAGATTTTCAGGTGTTTTCTATATAGCTAAAGAAGATTTACATGGACGGGGGGGGGGTAGAAGTAGAAAGGATAATTGATAAGAAAATATGTTTAGCTGAGAATCAAGTGTGTAAAAATCACAGAGGCGTGAACAAGTTGAACAGACTTATGTAGTCCCCAGAGTGAGTGTACATGAAAGTACTCACCTGTTCTGAGAGGAAAAAAGGGAGAAAGGGAAGACGGGCGTTCATCAGAAGGGCCTGGGTTATGCTGCCTACTTAAATCTCTTGGATATTTTAGAAAATAATGGATTAACTTTACCTCAGACCAAGTAAATCAGTATTTTTGAGAGTGGTATTATTGAGAGCTTATGTTTTTATAAAAGTTTCCCAGATGGTCTGTATGCCAGCCACGGAATGATACCTGATGTATCAGAATCACAGGAGCCTAACTTCAGAATGAGGTGAATAATTGAGAGTCAGCACAATGTCAAAGAGATGGGTTATATGAGCAAAAAAATGGAAAATTGGGGGAAATGGTAAAAATATAGCATTTACAGTCCAGGTGAGTGGTGAGAAGTATCAACAACAGGCAACATGAAGAAAGAGGACAGGTAGATGACAGTAAAGTGAAGTTGGATCACTGAAAATAGAAGCCACTGGAAATGGGGCGATAAATGGACAGGAAATGATAATGAGTGTCTGATTTTGTTGGGTAAATGTGTGTTATCTTGATAAATGCCATATGGAAAAGATAAAGAGTAATCTGAAGAACACATGAGGATGAGGAAATTCAAAATGAGTTGTATGGGCTGGAGAGATGGCTCAGTGGTTAAGGAGCTTGCCTGCAAACCTTAACCACCCAAGTTTGACTCCCCAGTACCCACATAAAGCACAAAAGGGGAACATATATCTGGAGTTCATTTGCAGTGGCTAAAGCCCTGGTGTGCCCATTCTCTCTGTCTCTGTCTGTCTGTCTGTCTGTCTATCTGTCTATCTGTCTGTCTCTCTCTTTCTCCCCTTCTCTCTCCTTTCAAATAAATAAATAAAAGTACTTTTAAAACATGAGCTATTTATTTTATGAGTACAATAGGATTCTATTTCTCCAACAAGACCCAAAAGGGATGGATCTCAGACTAAAAAGATATATTGAAAACATAGGTATAGATAATGAATCGTAACCATAGGTGTTCCCAAATCAAGAATTTTAAACAAAATCACTTAAAAGCAAAGACTGGGAGTTGCTCCACAGAGGTACCAAAGTGTATGATAGTATAAAAGCCTAAAAGGAAGAGTGATAGTGTGTCCGTAGAACACATGTATCCCACAAGCTTAAAATAAAACAGAATTGAAACATTGAGTATCAAGTTCACATATTTACTGAAAAAAAAAAACAACAAATCAGAAACTTGAGTTTGTAAATAAATATAGACAGAAATCAAAACTTGTGCCCAAATGTCATCACAGCTGGCAAGGTGGTATCTTGGGTGAGACAATGTCTGAACCAATTGGGACCATTCCCTGAATTACTGGACCTTTAACTAAAAACACATAATATCAACGCCAAGCCACCCAACGGCAATGGCTGTGGTGCTTTTTTTATTTTTCAAGGTAACTCCCCCAATATATCCCACAATACATAAAATGTGGTGAGTTGAAGTTCAATGGAAGAAGAGAGAAAACACCAGTAAAGACAGTCAACAGTGGACACTGCAAGCTCTAAATTTGGCCAGCCAGGCCAAATGAACCAACAGGTGCAATAGTAGCATGTCTCTTATAGGGGGAAACCAACCGCTCCCTAATTGGACTAGAGGCCCACTACATGGGAGGGAATACATCCCTGATACTGAAAACCTACGACAGGGGTAATCGTGAGCCCTAGGGGTGTAATGTCTGTGGGTGTCTGGCTAAATGTATATACTATGCTCACCAAACTGCTCAGTAAGCACTTCTCTTACTATCCCTACCTATATATTAATGCTACTCTCACTTTTGGTTAGAGAAGCTTCTCTTTTCAGATAGTGGTGACCTTGGGATGACTCAGAAGGCACCATGGTGCTGAGAAGAAGGGATAGAGGAGCACTCAACACTGAAACATCTCTAACACACCTTCCAAGGCTCAGGCCCCATTGTGGAAGAGGGGGCAGAAAGAATGTAAGAGCAAAAGGAAGGGTAGGACTCCTTACAACATGCTCCACCAGGCACAAAATGGCCTGGATATCCATGACCTCATAGTCCCTGACACTACCTACACAAGACCATCATAATAGGAGGAAAAATCATGAGATCAAAATGAAAAGAGAGACTGATAGAGAAAGGGAAGGGATATGATGGAGAGTGGAGTTTCAAAAGGGAAAGTCAGGGAAGGGAGGGAAGCAGCATGGGATATTGTCTACAATTAAGGAAGTTGTCAATAAAAATAAAATGTGGTGAGTGATTAACACATCTCTGTATCTTTGTCATTGGACTGCAGAATGAAATGGACAAATATATTAAAAGTGTTGACTCAATGAGAAGTTAATGTTGTTCTTTTTATTGTACATATTGTCACTTATGGATGTATATTAATATGTGTGCTGAAATGGTCAATCTATTGAAGCAAATGACCATTGATCCTCCCTCATAGTTGTGACTTTAATTTTGGTAAAAAAAAGATTTTGTGAAAACCACTCCTTTACAAAAATGCCAGGCACAAAGTCATTAGCTATAGTACTCCTGATATACATTAGCTCTCTAGACTTGTTCATCTTACATTGTCAATGTACATTATTTTACTTGTATGTTTCTATTTCATCCCCCCTACATGTTCCCTGATACCACAATCTACTTCTATATGTTCAACTATTTTAGTCCTGGGAAGTTTTGAGAGGATAAAATAATACATATCTAAAATGACAATAATGAACAGTTTATATGCCTACTGAAAAATTATTGCCTTTCTTAGTTTCCTTTATTTTATATGTTGTAGAGAGCCATAAAAAATAGAAATCATTGAGAGAGGTGTAACCATGTCAACCTCCAGTTGAGCCCCAGAGACCAGAGTGGGGCACAGCCCATCCTTGATTCCTCCTCTTGGACTGTTTGTATGGACCTGACCTTGTGCAGAAGTACGTGTAGAAAAACAGTCTGCAGCTGCCTCATTCCTGCATCATCTGACCTTGTCTCCCTGTCCCCATGCTTTTTCTATATTTGATTTTAAAAAGTTGCTGTCGGGCTGGAGAGATGGCTTAGCGGTTAAGGCGCCTGCCTCCTAAACCTAAGAACACTGGTTTCAATGTCCAGCGGTTCCAATCTCCAGGTCCCACGTTTAGCCAGATGCAGTGACGCAAGGGCGCAACACCACACTTGCCCACAAGGGGGTGCACGCATCTGGATTTCGTTCACAGCAGCTGAGAGACTGCTAGCACGCCCATTTCTGTCTCCCTCTCCCTCTCTGTCTATCTCTCTCTGTCTCTCTCTCCAAAAATAAATAAAAAATAATTTTAAAAAATTTTTTTAAAGTTGCTGTCAAAGTTTTTCTGAGTGTGTATAAAATAAAGCAACGCTGGTTAGGCTGTGCTGCAGTGTCTCCATCAGAGCCTGCAGACCACCTGATCCCAGCTTTCACTCTATTCTTTCTTTCTAATCCTCTAGTCACCCCAACAGGTCAAAGTCATGCTGGTCACAGAAATATGTGCAATTACTCTTTTCTAGGAAAAATGATGAATTTGGGGCTGGAAAGATGGATTCGTGGTTAAAGCATTTGCCTGAAAAGCCAAAGGCCTCAGTTCAGTTCCCCAGGACCCACGTAAGCCAGATGCACAAGGTGGCACATGCATCTGAAGTTTGTTTGCAGTGGCTGGAGGCCCTGGCATGCCCATTCTCTTTCTCTCTCTCTCTCAGTTTCTCAATCAGTAAATAAATAAATAAATAACTTTTTTAAATGATGAATTTTACATGCATAGAGACTTCATTGGTCTGTATACATTTACATATCTAAAATATAAGTCACACTGTAAAAAGTAATCATTAATTTGGTGCATCTCCTTTAAAATTAAAAAATATATCTTATACTGTTGTGAAATATATTAGATAGAAAATGTTTCATGTGCTTTTAATTTATTTTTTTTAAAAAGCACATCAAATTCAATGTATAGACTATAACAAATCAGAGACCAGGACTTTGTGACAGGTGCACCCTCATTCATTCATATATTCTCTTTCTTCTCTGATGATAGATATTTTACCATTCAAAATAAGAGCTAAAATAGAGCAATAATTACAAACAAAATGAAATGGAAGAAGATAATTGAGCAACTTATTCTCAGTAACCAGATCTTTTAGCTAACAGAAAAAAAAATGCATTCAAAATGCTCTCCAATTTTTCAAAGCTGTGCTCAGACATACACATATCTCCTATGTATGTCATAGAAAAAATTACCTTTGGTGTAGCACAGTAGTTAAATTTCTAAGATTTATTGCCTAACCTCAGGAAGGTTTTGAGTAACTTTGCATAAAATGTATACATTTAATGGAAAGCATGCTAGGCTTCTTATAAGAATTGGTTCCAAGTCACTGTGTATAATTAATGGCTTGTCTACATATTTTTTCAATAAAACTATTCCTGCTGAATTTTAAGTAGGCATTTTCAATAGCAGAGTGAATGTATCTTTGTGAAGATACCATTTATCTACCATAACGTCCAAAGCATAATGAGGAGGCAGATACGCTACACATTTAGAACTTGGTCAGAATACAAAGCTCTAAGATACTGTCTTGTCAGCAAAAGTAGACAAATTCATCACAGTAAGTCGAGACTTCAATTCACAAAATGATCAGCAGTAAAATTAATTTTACAAATTTCTTGATACAGACTATATAACCCATAGAATTTATTTTCCAGTCACCAACTGATACATGCAAAACTGAAGTAATAAGTTGTCTCTTTTTATTGGATACACTACTGGCAAAAAATTTTTGAAGCAGCAGTCACAAATTATCTTTTTGCTCTTTATGCTATTGCTTAGAAAACCTAAGGTGGGATAAGTTTCAGATAATACAGTTCATTTAACTTTTGTATTTGTACTTTTGAAAAATCAGAAAATGATGAAAAGAAAATTTTGAATTTTCAAAATATAAGCAAGTCTTTACCCCCTCTCCCCTCCCTCGTGGCTGGAGTTCTCTGTACTCCCTCCTCTTTCCTTCCCTTAATCTAATAAAGCCTGTCTAAGATATTTTGTGTGTGTGTGTGTGTGTGTGTGTGTGTGTGTGTGTGTGCAAAAAGTAAAATTAGTTTTTTGTGCATGTCTAATAAAAACAACAAAGGATGAAAAGAAGTTCTGAAGGAGTTTGGGAAGTTCTATCCTAAAATGTGCCACTAGGGCACATGAATGAATTCTAACTAAGACTTTTGAAAAACAGCAAATTTTGGCAGAAGCTTTCTATGAAGCCCCCTGATTCATCTAAAGACAGATCTCCAGTTTAATTGTCCTCAAAATTTTACCCTGGAGCTGCACCAAGTAGGGAAAATTAATTCATGGGAACAGAGACTAGAAGCTAACATATGGTCATGAGCTGGCATCTGTTCTTCTTAAGGCCTATTCATCTTCCCCCAAAATCACCTACTGTCCCCTAACTTGCCTAAGTCCTCTGTCCTTTCTCCTATAAAGGCAGTGTATGAGCTCCTCAATCTCAATGAGTTTCTTGCTCATTCTCATATTTTTCCTGTGATGCTGTCATTCATTCATATATATATATATACAAATAATTGTGAATTTTCTTCTACTGTCAGTTTTTTACATATAGATGCATTCACAAAACCCGCAGCAGGTAGAAGAAAGTGTTCCTTCCTCCAGTTTCAAAAGATGATGGTAATAAGTGCAAGTACAAACATCACAGATAATCCTGGAAACAGAGATCCCTTCTGCCTGGTGTGTTTGAGAAAAGGCACACTGGAGATGAAGGCACATCTCCAAGGGTGCAGCATTAAGTTTCTGAGAAGCAATGATCAATGCTACAGTGAAACTTATGGCCCCCAAATTATAATATCCAAAGTGTTTAAATTAAATGATGAATTTTATCTATGAATCATCAGGTCTGAACCTTCACAAATAAAGTTGCACATAGGAACAGTATATGTGTACATATGGCTTATATAGCTGGTATGTGGTTGACATATGATTTATAATATGTATGTATGTATAGTTTGGATCTGAAGGGTCACAGAGTTCAAAATATTTTTCAAATATAAGCTGGGCATGGTGGCACATGCCTTTAATCCCAGCACTCTAGAGACCGAGGTAGGAGGTCCACCCAGACAGAGTTCAAGGCCACCCTGAGACTACATGGTGAATTCCAGGTCATCCTGGACTAGAGTGAAACCCTACCTTGAAAAAAAAAAAAGTTATTAGGACTTCCAGTTAATTTGGCAGCATGCCAAAACAGCCTAGGGGAGAAAAAGAAAAGAAACAGCAAAATATACTCTTCTACTAAAAAGTGAGGTGTATAATAAGTTATCAACCACAACAGAGAAGTAGGAGAGATCCAGAGAATCTAGAGTCCACAGAAGTAGGCAGAAGCGGCTCCAGCAGCCGTGGCACCAGTTCCATGCAGCCACAAACAGCTATGGTCACCCTGAGCCACAGGACTTTAAAGCCAGGTCAGGAGATTCTCCACTCACACTGGCCTCCTGGCAAACTCAAGAAACGTGGAAGGAAGAGTGGCAGAGACCAGCAGAGTGGCTTGTTAGGAAGAGGATTGCAAGGACCAGTGGGAGAACTTCAGCCACTATCCACAGCTCCCCTCCCCCACCACCAACACAAGTGCCAGCAAGCACCAGAGACCTGGGGAAGGGAGCTCACCTACACTGCACCCAGCACAGGTGATCAGAGCAGTGACGCCACCAACCCAGCCAGCGTACCTGAGCCCAGAGCACAGCAAAGAGGGACCCAAGCAGCTGAGACCAATGCTTGTCATTTGTTGCTTCCTGATTTGTGCCTTTGTTTCCTCTTCTCTCATTCATTGGGGAAGAGTCTCCCTTGGTCACAAACTGACCTTGGAACCCTCTACAGACCCGAAATTTCAGCTTCCCCCTTGACAGGATTAAGGGCGTGGGGCAACACACATCCTTAGGTACTGTGACTTTGTTAGAGGATCTGTTTGTCATAATACCTACTCTTGCATAAATACACTGTGCTGTTTTTCATTGAATGGGTACATTGTTTAGTTAAATTTTTAGAATTTGCCTGTGCTTTGTTCCACTCATCCTACTTGAATACTCTCATAGCAGGCAAACCCAACACCTAGGGTCACTTCTGTGGTTACTCTGAGAGTTTTAAGAGCTACACCTAGCACCTTAAGCTCCTACCCTGAAGATATATAACATCAGACTAATTGATACATCTAATAATACAGCAGATAATTAGAAAACCCAAGCACTAAATTAATCCAAGATGCAAAAATCTCTACATTAAAATACAAAAAACATAAAAAAATCAAGACAATATAAATCCACCAAAAAGTATTAATGCATCAAAATGACCTCCAGTGAGTGATCTAGAGGAAATGCCTGAGAAAGATTTCAAAATAATGGCTATGAATATGTTCAAAGAAATCAAAGAAGAAATCAAAGGAATCAAAGAAGACACAGGAAACCAATTTAATGAAATAAGGAGGTCAATACAAGACATAAATAAGGAAATAGAAATAGTAAAGAAAAGACCATCAGATATACTAGCAATGAAGAAATAAAAAAATAAAGTCAGTGAAAATTAAAAAAAAAAAAAGAATATCTAAACAAGAAAAGGTCTTTCCAGTCCAACAAAAGAATGGATGAAGGAAGAATGAATATCTAAACAAGACACTGTGAAAAGATCAAACAGGTGGACAGATGGCAGATCTATCTGGACAGTCCAACAAAAGAAAGACAAAACATCTGACTAATAGAGGTATGAATGGGAATTTCAAGATATTTGGGACACTGTGAAAAGATCAAACAAATGGGCTGGACAGATGGCTTACAGTTTAGTTGTTTATATTGCCTGTGGAAGACATTACAATCATAAACAGGACCCTGGTTCAAGATTCTCAAGGTCCCATGTCTAAGCCAGATGCCCACATCCGGTGGTGAGCTCATGCATCTGGCAGTTCAATTCTGCAGTAATAAAAGTGTGACACAAGAAGGATCCCTCTTTCCTGCTGGCATGCCCCGGGGCGCGGACCTTCTCACACTCTTCTCTCTTAATATCAATGGCCTCAATGCTAGGCCTAGGAAGAAACAAAAGGGAAAAATAGGATCCAGTCAAAAAGACAAAAAAAAAGGAAAAAAATTTGCAGATTGGCGTTTCATGCCCGCCCCTCGGAAAAGAGGCAGGATGTTTCAATTTGTTGCCTCCTCATTTAAATAAAGACTCCGAAACTCAACATCTTTCTTTTCTCTTTCCTCTCATTTTTGGGTTTCAAGACTGTATAGACACATTTATCTTAAAAAGGTGAAACCTAAAAAGGTTAGAAAAAAGATGCAGTTGTACTTTCAAGCAAATGGGCCTGGAACAAAACTTTTGTTTTAGCCAGGTTTAACATCTGACAGGTTCATTTTGACTTAAAAACTGTAGACAAATAACATTAGTTAGGAAAGATAAGGCGTCATTTTTGGTCACTTTTGTCAACTTGCTTTAAAAATATCTTAGGTTGCTTTATATTGATTAAAATTAAAAACAGCTGGAGAAAAAATCCTGTTTTTCACTTCCAAACAAAAGATGCTTATTTGTACTCATTGTAAGAAAAAAAAAAAACCTCCCATGTGATCAAATACAAATCATAACTAAGTGTGCATTACAATCATAAACATATATGCACCTAACATGCCTGGAGCTTCCTCAATTTCATCAAACAAATGCTATTAGAACTAAGAATTAAATCACAGGATAAAAAAAAAAAAAAAAAAAAAAACCAGACAGTTGATCCAGTGGGGCTGGCAGGCACATTTTGTTGTCAACACTCCTGGAGATGAGTAAAGTTCTCTCACCAACTGACAGGTGGGTGTGGTGGCATCCCCTCAGGAGGCAAAAAAATCAAACAGAGATGCTTCTGGATTAAATCCCTGAGGCCTCATCTTTGGCAAATGAACAAATGGAAAATATTTACATGTCTCAACATTTATTATGCAGGGCATTTCATCCCAAATGCTCTAAAAGCAGAATACATCTATTTTTGGGCTTTTCAAGTAGCACATGGCCAACATTCTGGAGAGAGCTAAAATAGAACATCTTATTTAAACAAAAAGGACATAAAAGAAAACCCCTTTTTTTTTAATTTTTTTGATAAGTCTGACAACAGGCTCAAAATGTGGCCCAGGCACTAGTGATGTGGAAAGATGTCATACAAAAAAAGGACCGGATCTTGTTATATTTCCACAGGACCAGCAATTCCCTCCCCCCATTTCCCAGGAGAAAGTTTGGAGAACTCCAGTTTTGTCAGCCTCCATCAGTTCCTCATCACCTGTGTTTCCCTTTCTTCACATTAGTGGGCCTCTTCAGGAGGACCAACAGGTGGTCCCCATGGGGAGTCCCGCTCCTTTGTTGAAAAAGGAACTCTTTGTTTTACTTTGCAGTGGAATCAGACTGATGACTCTTGTATAAGACCGTCATTAGAGTTTTGCCTGGTTGAAGGGAACTCTGGGTCATTTTAGAATTTGGAACAGGTGGTCCTAATGACTCTTGTATAAAAGACTTTGTTTTACAGCAGAGTTTGCCTGGTTTGAAGGGAACTCTGGCCATGGTCAGAGTGCCAGAGCACTTGATCGCCTGGGCTGAATTTGATGTCATCATCTTTTTCTTCTAATTATGAGGGTCTTGTGGATGTGTCTCCAGGTTTTTACTTGTTAGGCACTGTGACTGGAGCCTCCTGACTCGGATATCAAGGCCAATTTCTGTCTGGAATTCAGTTGCATTGTGGATCTCCTCTGCTTTTAATTTTTTTTTTAGGAATGGGTTGAAATGGGACTGTTTGCTGCCTGCTGTATCCTTCCTTTGACTTGCAAAATTACATTCTTTCCAGCCCCTCTTATACAATGGACCCTGACCTAGCCTGGCCCTGGGGGCTGTGACAGATGATTGTTTCAGTGCTGGACACAAAGTCCTCCATCCCTCTTAGCTTCTGGAGGGCAGCACTATGGGTTGCCTTTCCCATCTCTGAGAAAAATGTCATTCCCAGCCTGGTCATCACCATCTGAAAGAGATGCCTCCTCTAAACAGAACTGAGGGAGTAGCATTAACAAGATGTGAATTAACAGTGCCTTGGCGTAGTGGTCGCAACCAATCAGTAAACGCCTTGTAGTAGTACACTCTATAAAAGCAGCTGCAGATTTGGGCCCCCCGCCCTCCGCCATCAGCTCATCTGTTAACCAAGTGCTCTCCAATAAAAGTGTGACACAAGAAGGATCTTCGTTTGTGGCCGTTTCTTTCCTGCTGGTTGGGGAAGGGACGCTACAGCACCTAACATGGGGGCTCCCAATTTCATCAAACAAATGCTATTAGAACTAAGGTTACGGATAACAAGAAAGACAGTTGTAGTGGGTGACTTCAACACTCCACTCTCACCAACTGACAGGTCATCCCAGCAAAAAAATAAACAGAGATGCTTCTGGATTAAATGAGGTCACAGAACAAATGGACCTAACATTTATATGCAGGGCATTTCATCCAAATGCTGCAGAATACACATTCTTTTCAGTAGCACATGGAACATTCTCTAAAATAGAACATATATTAGGACACAAAGAATAATTTTTTTATTGATCTATTTATACAAAAAATGTATATTTCCCCCTAAGGTCTCCATCACACTCCCTCCATGCCAATTTGAGACTTTTGATTTGGTTTTTTGAGGTCAGTACCAGGCATGTATTCCCTCCCTTTCCAGCCCCTAGACCCTGAGCCTTGGAGGGTGTGACAGCCTGGACACTCAGCACTCCAATTAGGGAGCAGTTGGTTTCCCAGGCAGTTTGGTTCCACTCCCCCATATCTTTATACCCCTAGCAGACCTGCCACTTTTGATTGGCAGTAGTTCCCTCTACTCTCACTTTTGGTTTCCCCAGAGCAGATATGCCACTATGGCACTCTCTTACTCAGATTAGGTAGATGACTGACCTTGGGATGACTCAGAAGGCACTGCTGAGAATAAGGGACAGAGGAATGCTCAGCACTGAAACATCTCTAACACACCTTGCAAGGCTCAGGGTCCATTGCAGAAGTGGCAGAAAGAATGTAAGAGCCAAAGGAAGGATGGGACTCCTTGCAACGTGCTCCACCAGACATAAAATGGCCTGTATATCCATGACCTCCCAGTGTCTGACACTACCTCACAAGACCATCATAATAGGAGAGAAAGGTGATGACATCAAAATAAAAATAGAGACTGATTGAGAGGGGGAGGGGATATGATCCAGAGTGGAGTTTCAAAAGGGAAAGTGGGGGAGGGATGGAATTACCATGGGATATTATCTACAATTATGGAAGTTGTCAATAAAATTTTTTTAATAATTTCAATTATATATGCACCTAGTAAATAAAGAGTAATAATCAATTTTAGTTTTGTGACAGAGCTGAGATGAGATACTAGCTTGTGAAAACAAGTCAAAAAGAAAATGTGAACTGACCATCAAACCTTTAGTAATTTGATATTACTACTGGTGGAAATATTTACACTGTAGAAATGGACCAGTGACCAGGCATGGTGCACACACCTTTAATCCCAGCACTAGGGAGGCAGGGGTAGAAGGACTGCTGTGAGTTCCAGGCCAGCCTGTGACTACAGAGTGAGTTCCAGGTTAACCTGGGCTAGAGTGAGAACTTGACTTGAGGAAGAAAAAAAAAAGAAATGTACAGGTCTACAAACCCCAACTTTTTCTCTCTGTACACATTCCCTCCCCTAGTCAATTTGTCATCATTTCAATGATTTATCTTTATTTTCAAAAGAGAAAAAAAATGTCTGATATTGATGAAGAAAAATAATACACTTTTTATTTTGTGATTGTCTATATTTATTCAAACTTTATAGTGGTATAACAATATGTACAATACATGTATGTACAATACTTAAACACTAGTAAGTACTTGTGCATTACCTTTACTGAGTATTACAAAGAATAAGATCACTAACTAACGTGTGTTGATCACTCAGAAATTTAAGTTTTTTTTCAGAAACTTATACATAAAATTATAACTTATAAGTAGTTAGCTTGAAAAAGAAAGTATTTGAAATTATAAATAAACTATTCCACTCACCAATCTTCTGAGACATTTTGGTTTCTGGTATTTTGAAATAAAAACAAAACAAGAATGTGAATATGAAGCAAGTGAAAATCAAAAGGGTACAGACTTTTGCAAGTATCATGAGCTAAAAATAAAATGAAAAGGTTTGAAATCTTAAAAACAAATCTGGAAGGGAACTATGCCTAGGCAGATATAACTGCAGTAAATTATAAAAATCTAGTGAAAAGTATGTGACAAACAATAAAGTGAAAATCTTTGAAAAGGCAAAAAAATGGATAGCTATCAAGAAAAAAAAGGAAGAAAATGAAACCAATAACGAGGGAGAACTATGGAAAAGCATCTGCTTAGAAATGGAGTTGTGAATTGCTGGAGGTGGGTAGGGAATTCTGGTCAACCACAGCTACTAATGTAATTAAAGTCACAAGGAAGTTCTGTAGCTGAAGACAGAGACTGAGACATGATGTAATAAAATGAATGTCATGTCTATTATATGCACCTATTTTTCAAGAGCTGATAATACAAAGTGATATTTAGTGCCTAAAGTTCACAGTCTCCATTTATTGGCCATTTATTTTTATTAAATATTAAATATTTATAGTAACTTCACAAAAGACAGAGTAGTCATTCTGAGGCTTATGTTATAATGGGTGAATATAAATCTTGATATATTTCAGGGCAAAACCAAAGTCAAAGTCAGAACATTAAAAAAAACTTGATTTTATAAAAAAATCAATAAATAAAAAAATTTAAATAACAACTTGAGAAGAGGTTCTTTTTTAATTGGATGACATGTATAATGGTGGCTCTGAGATATTTATTCTGAGACTAATTCAGAAGCTGAATTTTAACCAGAATTGTCATGGAATGACATAAAACTAAAACATTAGTCAATGTCCACAGTGGCATTTTTGTCACAGAAAAGAGACATTTGCACAAAATTATTAATATGTGCATCTGTCTGACTTGATATTTACATGGACAGTGTTAGCATTCTCAGGAGATTTTAGATAGTTTGAATAAATTCCCAAGGGCAAAGAATTTTTTAACAAACTACTATTTGAAAGTTTTACATGTTATATAAAATATTGCTGAACATGTTGACAGATGTGAACAGCAAAGATTTTCATATGCAATCATCATTTGTTCTTGCATAATAGCATTTTTTTTGTTTTTTTTTTTGTTGTTGTTTTGTTTGGTTTGGTTTGGTTTGGTTTGGTTTGGTTTGGTTTGGTTTTTTGAGGTAGGGTCTCACTCTAGCTCAGGCTGACCTGGAATTCACTATGTAGTCTCAGGGTGGCCTCAAACTCACCACTATCCTCCTCTGCCTCCCAAGTGCTGGGATTAAAGGTGTGCACCACTATGCCTGGCAACATTTTTAAATATATTTGTTTAAGAGTGAGAGAAAGAAGGAGAGAGGGGGAGAGTGCCAGGACCTCTAGCTACTACAAATGAATACCAGACATATGTGCCACCTTGTGCATCTGGCTTTACATAAATACAGGGGAATCAAACTCAGGTCTCAAGCTTTGTAGGAAAGCACCTTAACTGCTAAGCCATCTCTGTGGCCCAGCATTGACATTTTATTAAAAAGCTAATGTCAGTTTCTCAGCAGAATTCTACCAAACCTTCATGGAAGAACTGAAACCAATTCTTCTCAAACTGTGCCACACAATTGGAGAACAGGGAGAGATCCCCAACTCCTTTATGAAACTAGTATCACCCTAATTCCAAAGCCAGGCAGAGATGCCACAAGAAAGGAAAATTATAGGCCCATTTCTCTGATGAACATAGACACAAAGATCCTGAACAAAATTCTTGCAAACCGAATTCAACAGTACATCAAAAGCATTATCCATCTTGATCAAATAGGCTTCATCCCTGGAACGCAGGGATGGTTAAACATACAGAAATCTATCAATGTAATACACCACATAAACAAGCTAAAACACAAAAACCACATGATCATTTCAATAGATGCAGAGAAGGCCTTTGACAAAATACAACATCACTTCATGATCAAAACACTGGAGAGAATAGGCATAGACGGCCCATATCTCAACATAATAAAGGCTATATATAAAGCACCTAAAGCCCAAGTAATTCTAAATGGGGAGAGACTGAAGGAATTCCCATTGAGGTCAGGAACAAGACAGGGGTGTCCACTCTCACCTCTACTCTTCAACATAGTGCTAGAAGTATTAGCTCAAGCAATAAGACAGGAGAAAGAAATCAAAGGGACACAAATTGGAAAGGAAGAAGTCAAGTTAGCCCTATTTGCAGATGACATGATTCTATACATAAGTGACCCAAGAACTTCCATCTCAAAACTCTTAAAGGTGATTAGCGCCTTCAGCAAAGTAGCAGGATATAAAATCAATGCACAGAAATCAATAGCCTTTCTGTATGCAAAGACAAAGAGACAGAAAAAGAAATAACTAACATCATCCCATTTTCAATTGCAACAAAGAAAATAAAATACCCTGGAATAACATTGACTAAGGAAGTGAAAGATCTATACAATGAAAACATAAAAACTCTCAAAAAATAAATTGAGGAGGTCCTATGAAAATGGAAAGGCCTCCCATGCTCCTGGATTGGTAGAATTAACATTGTGAAAATGGCAATCTTACCAAAGGCACTCTATAGATTCAATGCAATGCCAATAAAAATCCCAACTTCCTTTTTCAATGAGATAGAAAAAAACTATCTCAAAATTTATATGGAAAGGCAGAAGGCCTCGGATATGCAAGCTGATCCTGAGCAAAAGAAATACCTCTGGAGGCATCACCATACCTGATCTAAAGCTATACTAAAAAGCCATTGTAATAAAAACAACATGGTACTGGCATAAAAACAGGAATATAGACCAATGGAACAGAATTGAAGACCCAGATTTTGGGTCAAATAACTACAGCTACTTCATATTTGACAAAGGCCCTTCCAACGCAGAATGGAGAAAAGACAGCATCTTCAACAAACAGTGCTGGACAAACTGGACAATCATATGTAGGAAAATGAAACTCGACCTACACATCTCTCCATGCACAAAAATTAAGTCCACATGGATCAAAGATCTTAATACAAAGCCGGGCGTGGTGGCGCATGCCTTTAATCCCAGCACTCGGGAGGCAGAGGTAGGAGGATCGCCAAGAGTTCGAGGCCACCCTGAGACTACATAGTGACTTCCAGGTCAGCCTGGACCAGAGTGAGACCCTACCTCGCAAAAAAAAAAAAAAAAAAAAAAAAACCTTAATATAAAAACAGAAACACTGCATGTACTGGAAGAAAAAATAGGAGGAACTTTCCGTGACATAGGAGTGGGAAAAGATTTCCTGAACAAAACCACAGCAGCTCAGGAAATTAAACAATCACTCAACCATTGGGATCTCATGAAGCTGAACAGCTTTTTCACTGACAAACATACTATAACCAAAGCCAGCAGATGACCCACAGAATGGGAGAATATTTTCACCAGCTATACAACTGACAGAGGCCTGATTTCTAGAATCTACAAAGAACTCCAAAACCTAAACAATAAACCACCAAACAACCCACTCACAAAGTGGGGCAGAGAACTGCACAAGCAGTTCTCAGAGGAAAAAATACAAATAGCAAACGCACATTTAAGAAAATGTTCATCAGGGAAATGCAAATTAAAACAACAATGAGATTCCACCTTACCCCAGTAAGGATGGCTAACATTAAAAAAAAAAAAAACAAGGAAAACAAATGCTGGCGAGGTTGTGGAGAAATAGGAACAAGTTTTCACTGCTGATGGGAATGTAAAATGGTTCAACCATTATGGACAGCTATATGGAGACTCCTGAAAAGGATGACCATAGACCTACCAATGGATCCAGTTATTCCCTTATTGGGCATTTACCCTAAAGGCTCCAAACCTCAGACCAGAGACATTTGCTCAACCATGTTTGTAGCTGCTCAATTCATAATAGCACAAAGCTGGAATAAACCCAGGTGTCCATCACTAGATGAATGGATAACAAAGATGTGGTATATCTACACTATGGAATTCTATGTAGCAGTAAGGAAAGATGAAATAAGGAAATTTGAAAAAAAAATGGTCAAACATGGAACAAATCATCCTCAGTGAGCTCACCCAAGAACAAAAAGACAATCGTCGCATGGTCTCGTTTATCTGTCGCTCCTAACCTGAATCTATGCGACATGCAACCAAACCTAACAAACACTCTGAGGACCAGACAAGAGGGAGGGTGGGATGGAGGGAAGGTAAGGGTGGGAGGGAACGAGAGGGTGGGGGGAAGGACAAGGGGTGGGGATATAATTGGGACCCAAAAGGAAAAGATGCTATAAAACCCTTTACTCTGAATAACAGGCTAAAACATTGATTCTTCAGCAGGCCCACAGAGGGAATACCCAAACCACAGGAATCTGGAGAGAGCATCATGAAGGCTAACCCTAATCTTGTCCTGCTTCTCTCTCTCTCTCTCCCTCTCACTTTTTCTTCCTACCTCTCCTCTCTATACTCACTTCCTCTATAATATTATCTATCTTTTTCTTCCCTCACCTTTCTAGGTGCAGACTTAAAACTCCCAGTGCCAGCACGGGATTAAACTCCACAATGAGTTCTTGATCCGAGACACCTACAAGGTCTCCCCCCGACCACAAAAAAAAGACAGACTTCTGTCAGAGTTCTTGGTGACCCACCAAAGGTTAATGGTAAGACCCTACTGTTGAAGATAGCATACGTGTGTGAGACCAAACACAGAGAGACCTGGCCAGAATCTGGAAGAAGGTCAGTCTCCAGACAGTTAGCTAGTCTAGTACCAGAGGGTGCTACACGAGCAACTGGGGGAAAATGTCCGACATTGGTCCAAACAACTTGCAGTCTAAGATACCCAGCAGGAAACAACTTGACATAATGCTCATACAAGTGCAGTAGTGGCAAACAGCCATGGTGGGTAACCAACTGCTCTTGATTTGGCTAACAGATCCACTCAGTGGAATGGAACTCATTGCTGGAACTGGGAAATAAGTCAAAACCAGGTACAAAACATGAGCTCAGTCTCCAAGAGCAAGATACCACCAAATGTGGGCTAGAAGAGAGCCAACGCATATAAAATTCCCTCCAAAACATATATGGTCATCCCTTCTATCTAGTACTAACTTCTCTCTCCATTGGAGAATTTGCTTATCTTTTTTCAGGTGGACAACGAACCTGAAGGGAGGATCAGCTAACCTCACCTCACCAGGGCCCCAGCTGAAACCATAGAACAACGCAGGGGAAGGGCAAGAATACAGCGTTCATGGCGATCACGACACCAGAAAAAGGCTGAAGGAGATAAACACAGAGAACATCCAACTCCAACTAAGCCAGATATCCAGAGACACAGAGGCTCCCAAAACCTCATCACTGAAGCAGAACTAAAATGACCCCAATGTGGCTCAGGGAAACTCATGGAAGAGGGGGAGGAAAGAATGTTAGAGTCACAAGTTGGGGCATTATGCACAGAGTCTGGGGCCTACCCCCCAGAACTCTTGACTAACCTCACAATGCACAACCCACATTCCCCACTGATGAGGGTCCCTTTGAAAGTGGGAGGACAGGGAGGAGGACAATGGAACCAAAACTATGAATGTAAAATCAAAATAATATAAATATAAATAAAAAATACATTTTTTTTTTTAAAAAAGCTAATGTCATCGGAGTTTATCTTTTATACAAACTTCCCTTTCTGAGCCCTTTCCTTCCCTGGGCTGGTTATAAAATCTACACTATTTTGAGTATCTACAGAAGCTCTGGGTTCTGTCCAATTTTTCTATTCATATGTATTGGAAATAAATAAAAGATGGGCTGGAGAGCTGACTTAGCAGTTAAGGCGCTTACCTACAAAGCCTAACAACCCGAGTTTGGTTCCCTAGTATCCACATAAAGTCAGATGCACAAAGTGGTGTATGCTTCTCCAGTTTGTTTGCAGCAGCTGGAGGCCCTGGCATGCCCATTATCTCCATCTGTCTTTCTTCTATCTCTCTTTGCTTGCCAATAAATAAATAAAAATATTTTAAAATACATTAAAAAATAAAAAATGAAAATTAAAGTTGAATCTGATTGATAAAATTGTGGACCCCATACCTGGAAAGGGGAAACAAGTCAAAACCATATCCATAAATGAGCCCACTCTCCAATATCAACATTGCACCAATAGTGGGATACAAGATGGCCTAAACCTATTAAATTCCCTCTAAAATAATAATGGTTATCCATGTATCTTGCACTGACCTCACTCTCTGTTGGAGAATCTGCTTCTCTTTTTCAGATGGACGTAGAGCCTGAGGAGAGAATCAGCCCATCACACCTCACCAGGGCACTAGCTGAAGCCATGGAGTTATAGGGGAAATGAGCAAGAGTGCTGCTTTCTCAGTGAACCTGGTATCAGCACAGGGGTGAAGGAGATAGACACAGAGAGCATTCAACTCCTACCAAATCAGAAATCCAGAGACACAGAGACTCCCAAGACCTCCTCACTGAAATAGACCTAAAATGAACCCAACATGGTTCAGGGAAATTCCCAGAAGAAGGGCGGAAAGATTGTTAGAGCCATGAGTTGGGTCATTGTGCATGGAGACATTGCCTCTCCTGCATAACTGATGGCTACCCCCACAATGCAAGACCCACAATCTCCAGGAGGGAGGACAGGGAGAAGGCTAATGATGGTACCATCATGGCTGTAAATACACTATATACATAACTAATAAAAAAGTTTTTAAAAATTGTATTTCTCCAAGATGGTGTGCATCCTTAGATTTTTTTTTTTTTTCTTTCTGTAGTTAGTAAAAGGAGTTATTTATTCATGGGACCTTAAATTCCCAAATCCTACTCAGCTCACTGGAAGAAATGAGCTGAAATTAGTCCAGATGAAGTGTTAAATGCATGGGGACACAATTCATGTGTTTACTGCTAAACTATATCTAAATAAGAAAATCAAGCTGGGCGTGGTGTGAAAATAAAAGAGAAACAAGAAAATTGGGGGCACACAAGAAGTGTTGCTTGCAGAACAGATGCTGGCAGACAGACAATAGAGACTATCAAGTGGGTATTGATCAGTGTGAATGGGATGAGGTAATAACTTGAATTTGACAATAAGAATTTCCAATAAAGGTTGACAGGACACTGAGGGGGCAACTAAAATAAGCAAACAGGGAGATGAAATTGTGATCATGGAGGAGTTGCTCTTATAAGTGTTGACAAGGACTTGATCAGGTGTCCGAACACATGGTCTGTGAACTTGGAGCATCAGCCACATTTGGGAACATTTTAGAGTTGCACGATCTCAGATTCTACCCCAGAGCTACCAAACTAGAAACTTGAAGAGCAGAATCCAGCAGTGTGTTACTTTAGCATGGCAGTGAAAATCTCCATTCTAGAATGCATTCTGTACACATAGATGATCAAATTGAGGTGGCATGATGTGTAATATAATGAGAAATACATATTTGTTCTTCCTACGTAGTTTACAGCACAAGCTCCTAAAACCCATGCAATTCCTTGACTATAGGGATGAAGGAATTATACTTTCAACAACAATACTTAAGTTTCAAATAATAACATGATTAAGAAGTTACAACTGTCAGCCTCCTCCTCCTCCTTCTACCAAACCAAGTTCGGAGGAGGGGAGAAAGGTTGTAGATTTAGTCACTAATCCCAATGATGTTGTTTTCAATTATGCATTTGCAATAAAATGTGCATTAAAACCACTAAATAGTGGGGCTTGGAGAGTTTCAACATTGGTGCACACTGAAGGACTGAGAAGGTTCTGTTCTTGGAGAGGACGTGGAAACTTAGCGGACATTTCCCCAGTCCTTTCCCTATCCCACTTCTAACTGACTGTCCCGGAGTTCGGGCCTTTACAATAAACCAGCAAATACAAACTGCTTCCTTGAGCTCTGTGTTTCATCCAGTAAATTACATAACCTAGGAAGTAGCCACAGGAAGTCCTGTTTTATAGCGTGTAGGTCGGAAACACTGGAGATTAGGGAAAAGGAGGCAATTTTGTGGAACTGCACTTTATTTTTTTTATATTTTATTTATTTATTTGCAAGCAAAGAGATACAGAGAGAGAGAGTATGGGTATACCAGGGCTGACAGCCACTGTAAGTGATCTCCAGATGCATGTACCACTTTGTGCAGCTGGCTAAAAGGGGTACTGGGAATTGAACCCAGGTCATTAGGCTTTGCAAGTAAGCACCTTAACAGCTTAACTATCTCTCCAGCCAGGAACTCTAATTTTAACCTTGGTATGTGATGTAATCATATCAAAGTTCAATTAAAGGGCATGAATTTGTACCTGATACACTAGAACATACATTGGGGTGAAAAAAAGGGGGCCAATGATTTTGGTGTCCAAATATCTGTGAAATAGAACCATGCCAACCAAACATATTTCCTTTGGATCAATGGAGTTCATGGAACTGAGAAATTTAAATGGAAGAGTCATCCATGTGTGGTAAAAACATCAGCCAGAATTAAAATAGAACAAAGAGGAAAATGTTATATTAAGCCAGACTTAAACCTGTCAGTCCATTGATTGATGAGAGGTCAGTAAAGGCTGCTTTCAAACAGAGTTTAAAAATTACAATACCACCATTTTGGCTTTAAATGTAAACTGGAAAATTGCTAGGGCAGCCCATCCAAGATCCTTCTAGAAAGGGAAATTGAAATATAATAGCAACCTGTTTTGATAGAAACATCTTCCTTTAGATTCTCAAGAATGATCAACTATATGATGCACAAAGTTAAAAGAGCTTTCATAAAATTTTAGTTGCCATATTTTGTAACATTGAACAAAGTCAGTTGTTAAACAGAGAAACAAGTCTTGTGCTTAATATAATGTTCTCACTGTCTAGACAAGAAATTGCTTGGTAAGGCTCAGAAAGCCAAATGTCACATGTTCTCTCTCATATGTGGATCCTAGCTACAAATGTATAGATTTATGTGTGAACTGGAACCAAAAATATCTACTAGAAACCAGTAAGCTGGTAAAAGGCTATAAGGGAGGCAGGAGAGGGAAGCATTTAAGTGTATGGTATTGCACATATGTAAGTAGAAGAACAGATTACAGGGAGGGGAATGGCCTAAGCAAGGCCATGGGAAGAGAATGAGTAAAAGAAGGGCAGAAGGAGGGTCAATCAAAATTCAAGATAGTGTGAATAAAACTTATTTAAACCTACATTTTTGAATAATGTCACATCCAGAAGATGTAGACTGTTACTAGAAAATTTTCAGTTCCTGGGATGGGATACCTTCCAGTGAGTTGTTGACCAAGGAAGACCGGGTAGCCTCCAAAACATTAAAGCCTATTGCCAAAGCCCTTGGTTGCCCTTGAGAAACAGATGATAAGACCCTATTGCTGAAGACATCTCTTGCCTGAGAGGCAAGGTCACTGAGAAAGCAAGCTGGTGATGAGCAGAAAACCTTCTCCCTGTAGACCAGCCAACTGAAAGCTGGAAAAAGCTGCACTGCATGCAGCTGTATGGGACACAGAAGTCATCAGCAGTGAAAACAATGGACACTGAAAGTTCAAGTTTGGCCATACAAGCCCAATGACTGAATGGGTGCAATAGTGGCATGTCTGCTCTTGGGGTAACCAACTGCTCCATAATTGGACTGAATGCCTTCTCTACAGGAGGGAATACATGCCTGGTACTGAAAAACCTAAGCAAAAGTCTATGGCAGGGGAGGTCATGAGCCTTAGGTGTATAAAGCCTGCGCTTCTCTGGTTAAATGTATATATTATTCCCACCAAGCTACCCTGAAAGCACTACACTTAATGTTCATATTCACATATTAATGCTACTCTCACTTCTGGTTAGAGAAGCTTCTCTTTTCAGATGGCGATGACCACTGGGATGACCCAAAAGGCAACATAGTGCTGAGAAGAAGGAATGGAGGAGTGCCCAGCTCTGAAACACCTCTGTCACACCTTCCAAGGCTCAGGGACCATTGCAGAAGAGGGGGCGGATAGAATGGAAGAGCCAAAGGAAGGGTATGACTCCTTACAATGCAACTGCCCAGATAGAAATTGGCCTCAATAACCATGACCTTGCAGTGCCTAGCAATACCTTTGCAAGACCCTCATAATAGAAGAAAAAGATGATGACATCAAATTAAAAGAGAGACTAATGGAGAGAGGGAGGGGATATGATGGAGATTGGAGTTCTAAAGGGGAATGGGGGAGGGGAGGGGAGGGAAATATCATATGTTTTTTGTATGTAAGTATAGAAGTTGTCAATAAAAAAATCTTCATAAAAAATACATGAAGAAACAAAAAAAAAGAAATTTCTTGGTTAAAAAAAAAAAACAACTTAATCTTCCTTTGATAACTTTGTTTTCCATACCAGACTTAGTGATTTAAATGCAGCTACATATCTGACCTGGACTCAGGAGAAAGATTTTGCTCAAATATTCATGGAAGCTCTTATGTTACTTCTTACAAGTCTGGTTTGGAACTTCTCCTACACATTTTCCCTTTAAAGTTTAAGGAAAATGCATTTCTGATTGCAAATTCTATTCCCAGGTTGCAATAGAACTCAGCTTTTCTTTATTCTATTTAGCACGGAGACACAAAAGCATCATTAAAATGCTGAAAATAAGTGGAGAGATCAGTCCTAAATAAGAACTCTCTATCACACCCTCCAAGGCAAGGGAAGAAGAGGGGACAAAAAGAATGTAAGAGCCACAGGGTTGGGAAGGAGTACTTTGGAACCCTGTTCTCTGGACATGACCTGACCAGTGCTTTCATGACCTCACCAGCAGATGTCCTTACCTCCATAAAACTGCACAATATGGAGCCCATCTAAATTTTGACTCACAGAACAGAGGACAAAATACTGAGAAATCAGACACAAGAAGGACGACTTGGAAAATGGAGCATAGGAAACTCAGTGAAATAGAACTAAGGGGGAGACAAAAGAGGGTAATAGGAGGAAAATAAGATCAAATTACACTATGTTCATGTGCTAAAATTCTCAATTAAACTAGCAAAAAAAAATTTTTAATTAAAAAGCACTTGAGTCTTGAATCAAATCAATCTAAGACCCACTGTAGTTTGTTGCTGTTTTTCTCTTCATACAAGCCATGATATCTACTACAAGCTAAAGATATTCCAAAGCCTCTTATCCTACACTTTAAAAGTAGAAACAGGGCTGGAGAGATGGCCCAGCAGTTAAGGCACTTGCCTGCAAAGCCTAAGGACCCATGTTCAATTCTCCAGTACCTACATAAAGCCAGATGCACAAGGTATCCCATGTGTCTGGAGTTCCTTCACAGTGGCTAGAGGCCCTGCCACACCCATTCTGTCTCTCTCAAATAAATAAAAAAATAGAAACAGCTGGAGAACTGGATCAGCCATTAAAGGTGCTTGCTTGCAAAACCTGATGGGCCAGGTTCAATTCTCCAGTGCACACATAAAGCTAGATGCACAAAATGTAACATGCATCTGGAGTTTGTTCTGGCATGCCTATTCTCTCTTTCTCTCTCCCCCCTCAAAAATAAATTTACAAAACTAAAATAATAAAAACAAGAACATTAATTGGAAGAATCAGAACAAAAATTAAGAGGCCGGTAACAACAGATATTTTGGAATATAATCAGATCTAACAAATGTTAGCACTCTTTTTCTATATTAAAGAATCTATATTACAGAATAGACACCAGCTGGAAATTCTAAGGTATTGGCGTAGATAGGTGAAAGACAGCTAAGCATGATGGCTCATGTCTGTAATCCCAGCACTCAGGAGACTGAGGCAGGATGATTACTGTAAGTTCAAGAACACCCTAAGCTACATAGTGACCCCAAGGCTGGCATGGGATACAGTGTGAGACTTTGTCACCAAAAAAAAAAAAAAAGGAAAGGAAAGGAAAGGAAAGATAAATGGAAGATTGCCCTTCCATTTCTGACAGCATACATTAGTTACACAGAGCAAAATCAAACATTTACTGCCCAAGACACCAATACAGTGTCTATGGTGACAGAGAGGCAGAATTCAGGCAGGGCTGAAGACAGTATACAGAGCACATACAAGAATAAGAAGGAGAATATGAAAGAGAAGAATGGTATTCTGATCAAGTGTTCTCTTCTGGCATTAACATT
This sequence comes from Orientallactaga sibirica, assembly GCA_036365145.1. NCBI lineage: Eukaryota > Metazoa > Chordata > Mammalia > Rodentia > Dipodidae > Orientallactaga > Orientallactaga sibirica. The sequence continues at coordinate 9,749,868 of JAEOAD010000060.1, read as the reverse complement.
TGAAGAACGTATGAACATGTAAAATAGACCTTAAATCGCCATGTTACTGTCAAGTTTACATAGGGGTGTTTTATTTCTTCAATGTGAGGAAACCGATAAAATTGCTTAAATAATTCATTCAGCACATTCTTTCCAAACTAGATAATTTATATCTGACTTTTTACATGTGCTATGTTTTAGTGTTAATAGTCATCAAGTATCTCATTTGGAAATGTATGGAAAGGAGCTGAATAAGAAGGGAAATGCAATTTAGACACATCATCATGTAGGTCAGCATGATTTAACAAATTTTTATGAATTTCTGTCCCTACTTTGAAAGCACAAATGTCCTGAGTATGACCGAAGGTGTCATGATCTCAATGAGGAACAGTCTGTCATTGTGATGTATGCCTCCACACAGAACGCAGGAGCACTGAGGTACAATTGAAAGGAAAGCACCTGAAAGTACAAAGTAAGTGATAGCTAATTAGCACTTCATATTGTGGATGAGACCTGAAAAAGTAAGCCTTTCATGTAGGGACAAATTGGAGTGAAATGTGTATGTGGAGTGTAAATTGATAGTGTTCATAATTTACTCTAATGATTTAAACAGAAAAAATGTAATTTACACTTCAAAATCCTATTAAACTTAGCTATGTCATATGCAATTATTTGGAAGTGTTAAAATGACCACATTAATGATCAAATAGGCCTTTGATTCATTATAATTAGATGTTTCTATGAACCAAAATTGAAAGATAAAAACAGAGTTAGGGATTTTCAATAATGGAAAAAATAGCAGACCTGATTAGGAAAATATTTGTACAAAAGTCTTTGTGCTTAAGTATATTTTTTCTCTGCATAAGTATATTTTCACCTACAGTGCACCCTATTACTGTTCACCACATAAATGTTTCTACCTATCAAGAATTATCATTACAGCTGTGGATAATTGCCTAGGGATAAATTAAACATGTGAATTTGAAATGAAAGCATTTTCAAGAGATATAAAAATAAATATGATGGGCTGGAGGGACGGTTTAGCAGTTAAGGCATTTGCCTGCAAAGCCAAAGGACCCAGGTTCGATTCCCCAGGACCCATGTTAGCCAGAGGCAGAAGGGGGCACATGCGTCTGGAGTTCGTTTGCAGTGGCTGCAAGCCCTGGTGCACCCATTCTCTTCTCTCTCTCTCTCTCCCCCACTCTCTCTCTCAAATAAATAAAGAAATAAAAATAAAATATTAAATAAATAAATATTATTAGATATTTTTGACCTAGCTTTGACTATATTTTTGCAGCATTTGACCAAAAGAAAATGCATAGTTTGGATATCTAATTACCAAATAAGATATGCAACAGTGTGATTATTTAATTTGCATGTCAAATGTGTTAACACAGACACAAAATTTCTGTTTAAAATTAAAGAAAAAAATCAACAAGTGGCAATGAATCATGGGTACTAGTATAGGGTACCATGATAGCCTAAACCTCTAAACCTCTAAAATTTCTGATCAGCAAATACTCCATTAAAATCATCCCTATTACCGTCTTTTTTTTTTCCTAACAGTCTGATGGTAGAGACAGTGAGCTGTGTGATATTCCACACATATTTAGAACAATATTTACCAACTATTATGTCAGGACAACATGGAGAAGCAATCTAGGGTTTGAAGCATTTGGTCTTCTAGGGCAGCATCCTTTGAGACAGGCAGGTTTAAGGCAACCTGGTAAATTACTATTTTAGCGTTCAAGTTCACTCTTTAATCTCGAATGAAATAGCATATGGCTGAGATAGAACAGACTTTATTGAACTCTTGGATTATCCTAGATTTGGCATTCTATGGACAAACCCCATGGAGATTTGTGACTGTGGATGAATATGTCGCCAAACATCCACTGTTGTCAGTTAATATTTGGCATTACTTCAGGCAGGTAAAGGGTTTATATAATTGTTGTATATTGGTTCTTTCTGGAAAATTAAAAATTATGTCGTGTGTTCTTTCGTTGTATAAACCCACCTTATGAAGCACCATTAAATAAATTCATTAAGGCTGAGTGACTATTCTTAATGCTGATAAACTAGTATACAGAACAGAAAAGGTATACAGGACAGAAAATGTGTTCATCATGGATCCTTTAAAGGAATACACACATGCTTTTCTCAGCATGTGAATCTGGTGGTTGTTGTTTTGTGTTTTTTTTTTTTCCATACAACTGGTTGTTTGCTTGTATGTTTCTTTATTTTTGTTTTTGGTTTTGTGGCAGGGTGTCATCCTAGCCCAGGCTGTCCTGGAACTTACTTGATAGCCCAGGCTGCCCTCAACTTAGGGTGATCCTCATACCTCAGTCTCCTAAATGCTAGGATTAAAGCTATCACATCTGGATACAACTCTTAAATCATCTTTATCAGTTCTCTCCTATTTTTATAGATGTTAAATCTAGGAAAGATTTTAGTGCACATACAGGTAATTTTACAAATAAAAATAAATGTAGGCATATTGATGTAAGTTAGTATCTAGTAATTAGTAAGTATAACTTTTTTAAAAACTTTTTTATTTTGTTTTGTTTTTTTTTTTTTTTTTTTTGAGAGAGACACAGAGAGAGAGAGAGAGAGGGGAGGGGGGAGAGAGGAAGACAGAGATGGGTGCGCCAGCAGTGTCTCAGCTGCTGCAAACGAAATCCAGATGTGTGCACCCCTTGTGTTCAAGTGTGGCATTGCGTCCTTGTGACACTTTTTGCATCTGGCTAAACGTGGGACCTGGAGATTGGAACCGCTGGAGATTGGAACCAGGCTTAGGAGGCAGGTGCCTTAACCCCTAAGCCATCTCTCCAGCCCTAACTTTTGTTTTTTATGTGAGTTCTGGGGAATCAAACCTGGGTCCTTGAGCTTCACAGGCAAGCACCTTAACTGCTAAGCCATCTCCCCAGCCCAGGTTTTAGTTTTATAAACTAAGATGAAAGGATTACTTTATCATTTTTGGTTTTTTTCGTTTTTATGTTGTTTTGCTTTGCTTATTGTTTAGTAGTGAATATTAAATAAATAAATATTATTAGATATTTTTGACCTAGCTTTGACTATATTTTTGCAGCATTTGACCAAAAGAAAATGCATAGTTTGGATATCTAATTACCAAATAAGATATGCAACAGTGTGATTATTTAATTTGCATGTCAAATGTGTTAACACAGACACAAAATTTCTGTTTAAAATTAAAGAAAAAAATCAACAAGTGGCAATGAATCATGGGTACTAGTATAGGGTACCATGATAGCCTAAACCTCTAAACCTCTAAAATTTCTGATCAGCAAATACTCCATTAAAATCATCCCTATTACCGTCTTTTTTTCCTAACAGTCTGGTGGTAGAGACAGTGAGCTGTGTGATATTCCACACATATTTAGAACAATATTTACCAACTATTATGTCAGGACAACATGGAGAAGCAATCTAGGGTTTGAAGCATTTGGTCTTCTAGGGCAGCATCCTTTGAGACAGGCAGGTTTAAGGCAACCTGGTAAATTACTATTTTAGCGTTCAAGTTCACTCTTTAATCTCGAATGAAATAGCATATGGCTGAGATAGAACAGACTTTATTGAACTCTTGGATTATCCTAGATTTGGCATTCTATGGACAAACCCCATGGAGATTTGTGACTGTGGATGAATATGTCGCCAAACATCCACTGTTGTCAGCTTAATATTTGGCATTACTTCAGGCAGGTAAAGGGTTTATATAATTGTTGTATATTGGTTCTTTCTGGAAAATTAAAAATTATGTCATGTGTTCTTTCGTTGTATAAACCCACCTTATGAAGCACCATTAAATAAATTCATTAAGGCTGAGTGACTATTCTTAATGCTGATAAACTAGTATACAGAACAGAAAAGGTATACAGGACAGAAAATGTGTTCATCATGGATCCTTTAAAGGAATACACACATGCTTTTCTCAGCATGTGAATCTGGTGGTTGTTGTTTTGTGTTTTTTTTCCCACACAACTGGTTGCTTGCTTGTATGTTTCTTTATTTTTGTTTTTGGTTTTGTGGCAGGGTGTCATCCTAGCCCAGGCTGTCCTGGAACTTACTTGATAGCCCAGGCTGCCCTCAACTTAGGGTGATCCTCATACCTCAGTCTCCTAAATGCTAGGATTAAAGCTATCACATCTGGATACAACTCTTAAATCATCTTTATCAGTTCTCTCCTATTTTTATAGATGTTAAATCTAGGAAAGATTTTAGTGCACATACAGGTAATTTTACAAATAAAAAATAAATGTAGGCATATTGATGTAAGTTAGTATCTAGTAATTAGTAAGTATAACTTTTTTAAAAACTTTTATTTATTTTGTTTTTTTTTTTTTTTTTTTTTGGAGAGAGACACAGAGAGAGACAGAGAGAGGGAGGGGAGGGGGGAGAGGAAGACAGAGATGGGTGCGCCAGCAGTGTCTCAGCTGCTGCAAACGAAATCCAGATGTGTGCACCCCCTTGTGGTCAAGTGTGGCATTGCGTCCTTGTGACACTTTGCATCTGGCTAAACGTGGGACCTGGAGATTGGAACCGCTGGAGATTGGAACCAGGCTTAGGAGGCAGGTGCCTTAACCCCTAAGCCATCTCTCCAGCCCTAACTTTTGTTTTTTATGTGAGTTCTGGGGAATCAAACCTGGGTCCTTGAGCTTCACAGGCAAGCACCTTAACTGCTAAGCCATCTCCCCAGCCCAGGTTTTAGTTTTATAAACTAAGATGAAAGGATTACTTTATCATTTTTTGGTTTTTTTCGTTTTTATGTTGTTTTGCTTTGCTTATTGTTTAGTAGTGCTGGGAAGTGGACACAGGGCCTTGTGCATACTGAGCAAGTACTCTACCAATGATGTAGATACTCCAGCTCTAGAGCGTTGAACATGGCTAGGCCATGTTAAATCACACAAAATCTGGTATGTTCTGTAAGGACAACTCATGGAGATAATGTCAATATACCATATGTGATTCATATTTACACTGAATTTAAGTAATGTATGAATTACTTGTTAGAGTAGGATAAGAAGTTCCTACAAGATTTATTTTTAAAAAAATACCATCAATGTAAAAATTAAACAAGTGCAGCCCTAGATATAGAAAATAATCAAAGGAGGAGGGCTCTAAAGGATGCTCAGTTTGATTCCCCAGGACCCACGATAGCCAGATGCCCAAGGGGGTGCACACATCTGGAGTTTGTTTACAGTGCCTAGAGGCCCTGGCACGCCCATTCTCTCTCTCTCTCTCTATCTCTCTCCCCCTCTCCCTCTTTCTCTGTCAAATAAATAAATAAATAAAAATAAAATATTAAGAAAGATCTTTGAATCAAGACAACTTCAGCCATGACTCACTCTGTCTTATGTTCAAACTGTATCTTGCTGCAGCTTAAATATTTGGAAAGAAGGAATCAAAGACAAGGAGGGTATCAGGGAGAGGGAGAACCATCCATGGATAAATAAGCCACAGCAGGGGTGAGTACTGAACCAAATGTAGGCAAAGCAGAACATGAACAAGGGTATCAGTGGCAGAGACCTGCTATCACTGGAGCATAGGCCACATGCATGTGGTCTTTTTACAGTTCATGCAGACGGTAGTGTGTTTTTTAACAGACAGTAAGAGTGCCCCCCCCTTTTTTTTGAGTTGCTGCATAGTTTAGGACTATGCCTTGATTTTAATATCAGTTTGTTGAATAAATGAATTATTAACTATGACTAAAATCTGCCCTGGTCAAGTATAGTACTGAAGCAGGACTTCAGCTAGGGAGGGACCTATTAGAAGTCTTATTGTATAAAAAGCCTCTCATTAATTATTGATATGTGTTGCTGACAATTTCCCTCGCACAAGATGGACAAAGCAGGAAGGGTACCTGGCCTTTTGGCTCTTCATCCTTGTCTTCTTCAGCCCTCTGCTCTGGACCACAGGGGTTGCTTTTGCTGCTTTCAATTTATTTTGCACTTCTACTTGGATCCTTGTCCATCCTGAAGTACAACCAACTTACTCTCTGCCAGTCACTCATTCCTACAAGGATGTACAGAAAGGAGGTTCTAAGTTTCAAGTGGAAAAGACCTATGGCTTGATGACAGTGACTGCTTCCCATGCCCATAATGATTATTTCTAACTAGTCTGGACATTCTTTGTCATTGAATTCATGTTCCAGAGTGGCCCTGAGATACAGATCTGATTGCAGAATAAGTTAAAACATTACTCAGCCTCTTTTCATCTCAGAATATCTAATGGTATCAGTAGGCACGTATCAAAACAACACATAATAATTGTTAGTAATTTTCCAGTGTTTTTTTTTCCTTTTTCTACTTAAACCTCAAAACAACCTTTCAGCAGACCTGCCTTAATCCCAGCTACCCAGTTATGCAAGTAGGCTGAATCCTTGCTGCAATTGCAGAAGCTCTGGTATGCTTGCTGCTGGTGGCTAAAACAAGGCCCTAACATCTTTTTTTAAAAATTATATGTAGGAGATGCTCAATAGTTCAGTAAAGAACTGTAAGGTCAAGATGGGCTCCCAAGATGGAGTCACCAGAGACATAAGGAAGTGACTTATCCACTTTCAAAATAACCACCCAGCCATTTTCCTCTCCTTGCCTGCAATGCCCCCAGGTCATGGTTTGCCGATTTTGTAAATCACCTGATTGCTATCTTACATCTCCCCTAAAGGAACCCTTTTTTTTTTTTTTTTTTTTTTTTTTTGGTTTTTCCAGGTAGGGTCTCACTCTGGTCTGACCTGGAATTAACTATGTAGTCTCAGGGTGGCCTTGAACTCATGGCGATCCTCCTACCTCTGCCTCCCAAGTGCTGGCATTAAAGGCATATGCCACTACACCTGGCTCCCTAAAGGAACCTTTCTTGTTCAAGCTCTTCTTTTCCTCATCTTCCCCTAACTGACCCTATAAAGCCCACTACCTGAGGAACTCAGGTTGACTGTGTTCCTCTCTTGTGAGTCAGTCCTGGTAGCTTGTGCTTTTCCTGAATAAAAGATTTCATCTTTGCCTCAGAGTGGTTTATGTGGTCATGGTTCACTCCCAAACCTTACATCTGGTGCCATGACTCGGATAGGAGGCTTCAGGTTGCCCTGTTGGGCAGCCAGACCTCCTTTCCCTTGAACAGACCACTGAGCTGCCATTTTCCCTCTGAAGCTTCAGACCATCTCTGCCTGGTACCGGCTTTTCACACCCACCACAATTCGGCCTCACTCTTCTTCCCTCTCATCTCTTCCCTCCCTTCTCAGGTTGGCCTGCTCTTGGGGTTAATCCCTCCTCATGGAAGCCGTGCCAGCATGCCAGGCTACACCCCTCACCTGCCGCTGGGCCCCAACCCCAGGTCTCAAGAAAGACACACTCTCGACACCTCTCTGGTCTGCCGTACCCTAAGGGGTGCTTTTTGGTTAGGTTGCACCATCTCAAGACACTCTCCCCCTTCCTCCTCTCCCTCCTGAGGTCTCATCTTTCACTGCCAGCTGCTTTCACCATCAGGATCACAGTCACCTGCCTTGCCCACTAACAGGCTAAAAAGGCCACTGTTGTGACCAGTAAGGCCTCTGCCCACGTGGGAGGTGATGCCCCGTTCACCGTAACTGGCCAGGGGGTCATATTGGTGTTCTGTGTAAACCCAGCCTAAACCCTGGTTTGTTTCTTACACCCTTGTCTTGCTCTTTCTCTGTCTCCTCTTACTAGCCCTTTTAGTACACTCTCATGCTTCCATGGGGAATAAAACCTCAAAAGCAGTTTCTACTACCCCCCTAACCTGTCTCCTCTACAACTCTTGGATTACATCAGACCTCGTCTTCTGATCTTTCTTTGCAACTCTGCCTGGCCACAATATAAGCTGGACAATGGGTCCAAATGGCCTAAACATGGTACTTTTGATTTCCAGATTCTCACTCATTTAGAAAACTTATGCCAATGTTCAGGCAAGTGGTCCAAGATACTCTATAGTCAAGCATTTTTGTACTCTTCGTGAATGGCCTTCTCTCTGTTCTACCTGCTCATCTCACCAGGTCCTTCTAGCCAAAGTCTCAGGAATACACTCTAATTCAACCCCTCCCCCATACTCATCCTCACCCTGCGCTTTCAACCCAGATGCCATAGATGACCTGGCCCCAACAGCTCCTCCAGCTCCTTCAGTCGCCTCAGCCTCTCCTGACCCCCTGCCTGATGCCCACACCCCTCATCCCTCCCTTCCTCTGCCTCCTGGTCTGCCTCCGTGCCCCCCCCATCTCCCATCTCCTCTCCTCCTCTATCCCCTCCAGCCCAGCGTACCCATTCTCACAGGGATGGAATGTGTCTTTTACATGAGGTCGCAGGTGCTGAAGGAATCATTCACTTTCATGTTCCTTTTTCCATGTCTGATTTATCCGAGATTGAGAAACATCTAGGTTCTTTTCCCACTGATCCAACACGTTATATCAAAGAATTTTGCTACCTCACCCAGTCCTATGACCTAACCTGGCATGATCTCTTTGTAGTTCTTTCCTCCACTCTCACTCCTGATGAACTAGAATATGTCTGGGTGGCCACTCAGGCCCATGCTGATGAGGGTCACTTAACTGATAACACTTTCCCAGTGGGGGTGCTTGCTGTCTCCAGAAAGTATCCTGAATGGGAATACCATGCTCTCACTAACTATCCCATAAAGGTAGCCCATGATAGGATGATTCTTTACCTCCTGGCCGACCTCCAAAAGGTGCCCCATAAGCTTGTCAATTTTGACAAGCTCCAGATGCTTACCCAGAGGCCTAATGAAAATCCAGCTGAGTTTATGGGACACCTAACTGAGGCACTCACCCAATACACTTGCCTTGACCCTGCTTCCCAAGAGGGCATGATAGTTCTCAATACCCATTTCCTGTCCCAATCTGCCCCAGACATCAGAAAAAAAACTTAACACTTAGTAAACAAAACCTCAAACCCCTCAGGGAGATCTGCTTGGCCTGGCATTTAAAGTTTTTAATAACAGAGAGGACCAGGACTGGACTGAGAGAGTGGCCAGAGACAGAGAGCAGTTTCAGTTCCTGGCTGCGGCCCTGAGGCCTCCTCCAAAGAAGACGATGGGGCCGCAAAATTCACCACCAACACCCTACTTCAAGTGTGGCCACATCGGCCACTGGACAAAAACCTGCCACAGCCTACACCTGCGGCCAGGGCCCTGTCCTCACTGTGGACTTGCTGGACCCCTGGAAGGTCAATTGTCCTTCTTTGCCTCGACAAGGTAGGCCAGTCCCTTTCCCTCATCCCCCATGAGAGCCAATTGCGGATCTTCTGGGCCTGGTGGCAGAAGATTGAAAGTGCCCTGGGACCTTGGCCCCCACCAACACTCTCCATATCACAATGGAGGAGCCCAGGGTCACAATCCAACTGGCAGGAAGGCCTGCCTCATTTGTAATCAATACTGGGGCCAGTTGGTCAGTCCTGGCATCCTACTCTGGTAAGACTTTTCCCTTGCATATCTCTGTGTTGGATATTGATGGTCTATCCCACTCCCCACACATCACCCCCCCCACCCTGTGTAGCCTGGGACACTCCCCTCTCCCATTCATTTCTCGTAATACCCTCTTGTCCTGTTCCTCTCCTGGGTCAAGATCTTATGCATAAACTGTCTCTCTCTGACTTACCTCCCACACCCTATCCTCCTCATGCCAGCCCCCTGACTTGCAAAGGATCCAGATTTCCCCCTCCCTGTCTCCAAAGTTAATCCCAGGGTGTGGGACGCTTCTTTGCCTGCACTAGCCTCTCATCACATGCCTGTCCTCATCAGATTCAAAGACCCCACGTCCTTTCCCTCCTGTCCCCAATACCCAATCTCACTTAAACATCACCAAGGTCTCAAACCTATTATTTCTCGCTTGCTCCAAGCTGGCCTCCTTCACCCAACTCATCCCCTTGCAATACTCCGATCTTGCCTGTTATCACACCTGACGGGACCTACAGCTTCGTTCAAGACTTGTGCCTAGTCAATGCTGCCGTTATGCCCATTCATTCATCCATTAGTCCCCAACCCCTATACTCTCCTCTCTCACATCCCTTTCTCCACTACTCAGTTTTCAGTTCTTGACGTCAAAGATGCCTTTTTCTCCATCCCTCTCCACCCCAATTCCTACAATCTCTTCATTTTCACCTGGGAGGACCCTGATACACATACTGACTCTCAACTCACCTGGACTGTCCTTCCCCAGGGTTTTAGGGATAGCCCCCACCTATTTGGTCAAGCTCTGTCCACCGACCATTTGTCCCTGGATCTGTCACACAGCACACTTTTACAATATGTAGGTGAACTTTTGCTCTGCTAACCCTCTTTCTCTATCTAAATTACATACCAACAAACTTCTTAACTTTCTTAGATCAAAGGGATATCGAGTTTCCCCCTAAAAAAGCCCAACTTAGTTTAACCCAAATTAGGAACCTGGGTTTTCTCCTTACTCCCACCTCATGACAACTCACCCTAGACTGTAAACAGCATCTTCACTTTCTCTCCCCACCTATCTATACGGAAGAAATCCTCTCTTTTCTTGGCTTTACTGGGTTCCTTAGAATGTGGATTCCAAACTTTGCCCTCCTGGCAAAGCCCCTTTACAACAAGGCTAAGGGAAGCCCTCACCAACCCCTAGACCCTAAATCAGGGACAGATGCTGCCTTCTCCCACCTGTGCAATGTCCTTTTAGAAGCTCCAGCCCTTGCCCTTCCAGACCTTCAGCAGCCTTTTCTTATTTATTGCACAGAATCAAGGGGTATGGAATTGGGAGTTCTAGATCAAATGTAGGGCCCATCCTTTGCCCTATGTAGCCTATCTCTCTAAACAACTAGAAACCTCTGTCCGAGGCTGGCAACCATGCCTATGCACTCTTGCTGCAGCTGCCCTCCTGGCCCAAGAGGCACAGAAATTCACTTTTGGGCAACAACTCACTGTCCTGTCTCCCCACAGGCTTAAAGATCTACTCTCCAACTCTTGCCTGTCTGCTCTGACCCCATCTAAAATTTAACTCTTTCACATCACTTTCCTTGAAAATCCTGACATGACACTGGACTCTTGTCCCCTACTTAACCCTCCTACCTTTACCCAAACAACTCCTGCTTAGAGACCCTAGAGGAACTCACCTATCATAATCCCAGAATCTCCTGATCTCCTCTTCCTGACTCCGATCACACTTGGTATATAGATGGCAGCTCTTCTACTAACTTGCAGGGTTCTTGGATAGCAGGGTATGCTCTTGTCTCAGATGACCAGATAATAGAGACTGGCCCATTGCCTAAGGTGAGTACATCCCAAAAGAGTGAGCTGGTAGCTCTCACTAGAGTCCTATCCTTGGCACAAGGCAAGACAGTTTCAATCAACTTTTATTTACCTGTCCCTCCTCTACCTCTTACCAGCCTTAGCCACCAAGGAACCATCTCATCATTACCTACCATGAAGGGAGACCCATTGACCACATTAGCCAACCTCTCCCATAAGAGCTCATCGCCCCCTACGTTCAGCATGAAGATACTACAGAAGAGACCACTGTCCCTTGTCATTGACAAAAAGGCTGGAATGTAAGATCAAGAAGGGATCCCAAGATGGAGTCACCAGAGACATAAGGAAGTGGATTATCCACATTCCTCAAGAAACTGCCCAGCCATTATCCCCTCCTTGCCTGCAATGACCCCAGGTAATGGTTTCCAGATTTTGTAAATCACCTGATCAATGTTCTGATGTCACACCCTGGCTATCTTCAATCTCCCCAGAAGGACCCTTTCTTGTTCAAGCTCTTCTTTTCCTCATCTTCCCCTAACTGACCCTATAAAGCGCACTACCTGAGGAACTCAGCTTGGCTGTGCTCCTCTCTTGTGAGTCAGTCCTGGAAGCTTGTGCTTTTCCCAAATAAAAGCTTTCATCTTTGCCTCAGAGTGGTTTGTATGGTCGTAGTCACTCCTGAACCTTACAAGAATATTTGTCTTTCCTTCTTTTGTGTGTGTGTGTGTAGTCTTATGGTGTGGTGTGTATGGTGTATACATATGTGTGGAGATGTGCGTGCCCTGTGCACATTTATGCAGAGCCCAGAGGAGGGTGTCAGATGTCCTCTATCATTCTTCACATTGTTTCTGTGAGATGGAGACTCTCACTGAAACCAGTTGTGCTGTTTTCAGACAGACTAGCCAACCAGCAAGCCCAGCAATTCTCCTGTCTCTGCTACTCACAGGACAGGGATTATGGGAATGTGTGGCCATGTTCAGCTATTTGTAGTTGCTAGGGAATCTAACTCAGGTGATCTCAGACCCTCTCAGGCCTCATGATTGGACAAGAGTCTATACCAGCTGTGCCTTCTCCCTAGCCCTAAGGTAATTTTCCATTAGGTTTAATATTCATGATATCATCAAGGTCACACATGGAATAAAACTAGACTTATATTTAAAGAGGAAAAATATTTATGGACCAATGAAAGTAATAAGTAGAACATTGTTCTACTTTTTCTTTTTTGTTGTTTATTTTTATTTATTTATTAGAGAGCAGCAGATAGACAGACAGAGAGATAAAGAGGCAGAGAGAGACAGAGTGGGCGTACCAGGGCCTCCAGCCACTGCAAACGAACTACAGATGCATGTGCCACCTTGCGCATCTGGCTTACATGGGTACTGGGAAATCAAGCCTCGAACCAGGGTCCTTAGGGTTCACAGGCAAGTGCTTAAGTTCTAAACCATCTCTCCAGCCCCTGTTCTACTTTTCTTTAAATCTTATTTGTAACTGCAATGCTTTTAATGAAATGTGCTCTTTAAAATAATAAGAGGGTAGAAAATATACCATAATAGTTACATCATCAAAGTTGTAGGAAGACTATGTCCCATGAGGAATCATCCACTTGATGGCCACATAACCAAATTGAGTTGTAATCCAAATACAAAACAACAAAACACCATTAAAATTTGTATCATATGCCTTGCAAGCCCAAATATATAAAGTGAAGATAAATGTTCAAATTACTCCTACTTTTCTTCTCTGTGGAATTGTAACAGATGGATTATAAAGATGATTCCATGATAAACATCTAAATGTGGTTACTACCTTCTGTGCTTTCTTGGTTCTTTTTTTTATTGTTTTTCCTTTATAAACAGACAAAACTTTTTGTAGCAATGCAAAATTTGCAGCTGCATTGACTATATAACAGTTTTTTGTTGTGTGTTTCTCTTTAAAAAGGTTGAGAAAACAAAGAAAGGAAAATCTGGAATCAGAAAGACAAGAGGAAAATAGCTTAAAATGGAAAAAATGAGAACAAAATTTCTGAGGAGATAGGGGAGCAAGTTAATTAGATACTGGTTCTCTTATAGTATTTTTTTTTCTATTTGCTAATATTTTAGAAGGTAGTTATTGATAGTATGAGGAATAAACAGCAGAAAAAGGAAATGCCTATTTGACTGAGATCAATAATTCCTGGAAGCGTTTCTGAATGTTCACTTTGTCCAACAATAATCAGCATCATATTGTGCATCTGTGCAATGTGAAAGACATTAATATACACAGTGTTTATGGACGACCAAATCATGATTTGAAGAATAGGGTTAAACACTGAATCATTTTCCTGTTGAGATTTCATAAGCACTACTTTGAGAACTAAAATTCAGAAGGTTAAGGGTATCTTTTCAAAAATAAAAATCATCAGAAATGCTGCAGAAAATTTCCTTTTGCCTCAAGATCAATATAAAGAAACAATGGAATCTTGAATATATCTATGCTGTGCACAATGCCTTTTAAACATGCAAGCTGACCTGTAAACACATCCTGCATAGAAATGTTTTGCAAGCAAAAGAAATGTTATATGATTAAAGCAAATATGTTTCTGTTCAAAATCACATAAATCTAAAATGCCAAGTCACAGTGTAGGAAAAACTAGAATATGAACTTGTTTTCATGTTTACTTAGGCATAGTCTAGCTTAATAAATGCATTTGAATATTTGAATTTTTACTCAACATCAAAAATATAATATAGTGCAAAAAAGTTAATTATGTTTGCAATGTTTATTGTACTTATATGTCAAAGATGTCATATTTTTAAATTTAAGATTACTAAAGATGATAGGATTATTTTATTCTATTATTCTATTATTATTTTATTCTAATGTGACAATTATTTGTGTGCTATTTCATTAAAAAGAGATTTCAGAAATATTTTAATATTAGTATCAAAAATCAAGTATTGGGGCTAGGGATATGGTTCAGTGGATAAACAGTTGGTAAGGGAACCATGAGAACTGGGGAAGTGGAGATAGGGGATCCCTGGGTTTAGCTGAATAACTAAATTAGTGGGATGAAGATCTCTGGGCTCAAGTGAGAGATCATGGCTCAATAAAATAGAGAAGAGCTGGTGGGAATGTAAAATGGTTCAACCATTATGGAAAGCTATATGGAGACTCCTGAAAAGGATGATCATAGACCTACCAATGGACCCAGTTATTCCCTTATTGGGCATTTACCCTAAAGGATCCAAGCCTCAGATCAGAGACATTTGCTCAACCATGTTTATAGCTGCTCAATTCATAATAGCAAAGAGCTGGAATCAACCCAGATGTCCATCATTAGATGAATGGATAACAAAGATGTGGTATATCTATACTATGGAATTCTATGTAGCAGTAAGGAAAGATGAAATAAGGAAATTTGAAAAAAAAGTGGTCAAACATGGAACAGATCATCCTCAGTGAGCTCACCCACAATTACAAAAAGATAATCGTCGCATGGTCTCATTTATCTTTCGCTCCTAACCTGAATCCACCCGAGATTCTGCCAAGCCTAATAAGCACTCTGAGGACCATACAATAGGGAGGGTGGGATGGAAGGAGGGTGATGGTGGGAGGGAGCGAGAGGGTGGGAGGGACGATAAGGCTGGGGGATACAAATAGGGACCCAAAAGGAAATGATAGCATAAAACTCTATATTCTGAACAAAAAGCTAAAACATTGATCCTTCAGCAGGCCCACAGAAGGAACACCTGAACCATGGGAAACTGGAGAAAACATCTGAAGACCAACCTTAATTTTCTCCTGCTTTACTCTCTCTTCTCTCTCCCTCTCTCTCTCTTTCTATCCATCACCTCTCTATACTCACTTTCTCTCTTATATTATTTATCTTTTCTCCCCTCACCTGCCTAGGTGCTGACTTACAACTCCCAGTACCAGCACAGGGTTAACTTTCACAATGAGCTGTAGATCCGAAACACCTACAAGGTTTCCCAAAAAAAGACAGATTTCTGTCAGAGTTCTTGATGACCCACCAAAGATTAATGGTAATACCCTACTGTCGAAGACCGCATACACGTGTGAGACCAAACATGGAGAGACCTGGCCAGAATCTGGAAGAGGGTCAGTCCCCAGACAGTTAGCTAGTCTAGTGCCAGAGGATGCTACACGAGCAACTGAGGAAAATGGCCAACATCGGTCCAAACAACCTCCAGTCTAAGATACCCAGCAAGAAACAACCTGACGTAATGCTCAAACAAGTGCAGTAGTGGCACACAGCCATGGTGGGCAACCAATGGCTCTTGATTTGGCTAATTGATCCACTCAGTGGAATGGAACTCATTGCTGGAACTGGGAAATAAGTCAAAACCATGTACAAAAAATGAGCACAGTCTCCAAAGAAGATACCTTCAAATGTGGGCTAGAAGAGGGCCTACCCATACAAAATTCCCTCCAAGCTATCTATGCCATCCCATATATCTAGTACTAACTTCTCTCTCCATTGGAGAATTTGCTTATTTTTTCCAGATGGACAATGAACCTGAAGGGAGGATCATCAGCCAATCACACCTCACCAGGGCTCCAGCTGAAACCACAGAGTAATGTGGAGAAAGGGCAAGAGTTCAGCGCTTTGGGGGATCATGACACCAGAAAAAGGTTGAAGGAGATAAACACAGAGAACATCTAACTCCCACTAAGCCAGATATCCAGAGACACAGAGGCTCCCAAAACCTCATCACTGAAGTAGAGCTAAAATGACCCCAATGTAGCTCAGGGAAATTTGTGGAAGAGGGGGCAGAAAGAATGTTAGAGCCACAAGTTGGGGCATTATGCACAGAGACTTGGCCTATCTCCCATAGCTCTCAACTACCCCCACAATGTGTGAACCACATTCCCCATTGATGAGGGTCCCTATGGAAGAGGGAGGACAGGGAGGAGGGTAATGGTGTCACCACTATGAATGTAAAACTAGAACAATATACATAAAAACATAAATAAATAAATAAATAAATAAATAAATAAATAAATAAATAAATAAATAAAAATAGAGAAGAGTGATTGAAGAATACCTCTTATGTCAACCTCTGGTCTCCACATGCATACGAACACATGCACTTGCATGCACATGTGCCCACATGAATACACGCACGTGCACAACACACATATGCACATGTGAAAAATCAAGTATTATAAACTTCTCTAAAACAAAAGCAACCAGACATGGTAGTGCATGCCTTGAATCCTAGCACTCAGGATGCAGAGGAGGATCACTGAGTTGGAGGTGAGCCTGGAACTACAGACTTGAGTTCCAGGTCAGCCTAGGCTAGAGTGAAACCCTATCTTGGAGACAAAAAAAAAAGCAATAAATCTCTGTGTGGCTTTTACATTTTATGAACAAAAAAAATTTAAAATAAACTGATATAGTTAAATTAGAATCTTACATGACAGATGGAACACCATAAAGATTGTCCAAATATATAATGCTGGTGAGTTTATGCAGCCTGATTCTTTGCTATCCCATTTGGGAAATGTGAATTAACTCAGTTATTCTAGAGCACTATGACCTGTGTTTACTAACAAGCTAGTACTTCATAATAAGCTTTTATTCTGTAAATGTGCCAGGTTTGTCACCAAGAAAGTTTTAGAATTATAAAAAAAAATTACCTTATAAGTCATATGAAACCCTGAAGTGTCCTAACAAAGATATATAGACTGTGTTGCTCTCCATAAAACTGTAAAAATGAATATGTACTTATGCAAAAATTTTAGCACTTAGAAAGATGGTGCTAAAATGTTAACAGTGCTTATATAGCTGGTTGATTAAAATAAAATAGCCAACAAAGGTCTAAGCAACCAGAGGTCTAAGTTTCTCAGAAGCAAACACCCTGACAGGATGTACACACCAGGGCAATAGTGGCACACAGCCTTGCTGGGTAACCAATAGCTTTCTCAATGGCTAAGATCTAAATCTGCTCAGTGTAAGGGAACCCACATGTGTAACTGGGAGCAGATCAGAATCTATGGAGACAAAGATTATACTCTCCAATGATAAGCTCTCACTAGTCTTTGGCTAAAAGAGGGGTTACATACATCAAATTCTCCCTAAATTAACAATGTTTATCCCATTTAAATTATGCTCACTTCACTCTCCATTGGAGAATCTGTTCTTCTTTTTCAGAAGGTAGTGAGACCCAAGGAGATAAACTACCCCTCACACTTTGGCCAAGCCACAGATAAAACCACAGTGGAATTAGAGAGATGAGCAAGAGTACTGCTTCAAAGGTGAGCCTAACAATCAGTGCCAGGGTGTAGGAGACAGACCCTGAGGATACTCAATGCCTATCAAAGTAGAGCTCCAGAGTCTCCTAAGAGTTCATCACTGAAGTACACTTAAAAGTTACCCAACATAGTTCAGGGAGTTTTTTGGAAGAGGGAACAGAAAGAATATAAGAGCCACAGGGTGAAACATCATGCTCAGAGGCATTCCTGGCCCCAAAAAAAAAAAAAAAAAAAAAAATCTGACTACTGATCCTACAACATGTAACCCACAACCCCATGGGGAATACTGGCAACCCCAGTGAGGAGGGTCTCCAGCAGAATGGGGACAGAGACCAGGGAATACAGGGAACTAACACATGGTGTACCCATTCAAAATATGTTATTAATAGAAAAAAAAGCTTCCTAGCCAGGCGTGGTGGTGCACAACTTTAATCTCAGTATTTGGGAGGCAGAGATATGAGGAGCTCTGTGTGTTCAAGGCCACCTTGAGGCTACATAGTGAATTCCAGGTCAGCCTGAGCTAGAGTGAGGCCCTACCTCAAAAAACCAAAAAACAAATTAATAATAATAATAAGTGGTATTGATGTACACACAATGTGCAAAACATTTGCCAGGTGCTTTGTTGAAGAGTATTAAACAACAAAGAATGCAAAGAAAAGTTGTCTTTCCTCTATTGTCTTCAGTGTGGACGTCTGTATTTCCTATAGGGCACATTCATGTGATCTCATAACTACCTGAGCACATTACAGACTTGAGAATCATTTTTCCTTTTGCTAACCAACATAAATTTCCAGACCAAAAGTTAGCCATTTTTTCCTAGGAATTGGCTGAAGGAGAGTCTGGGGTAGACTCAAGGAAATTTGTAGTCCCAGAATTTAATACAAGTCTGAAAATATCTATTTTGGTGAGATACAAGGCCTACTTTTCTCTGCCACTCAGGTAAAAACATTAAAGAGGTAAGCATGGCTCAACTTTGTGAACATCTATCTGCTGCCAGCTATTTATCCTGAGTGTTCTCAAAACACCCATTTAATGGACTTTGCTGACATTGTGCTCAGGATCAATACAAGGCTCATTGATAGAGCATTTTTAGAATTCATCATTTGCTACCTCATTAAACATGGGCTCTTTGCCCAACTTCAGAGTTCTGACATTTCCAAATCTTTCCATGACTCTCAAAATTCCAAACATTCTTCCAATGGCATTCCTAGAAGACTTGAGTAGAATGCATTTACAGCACACGTGAGCTATTTTATAGCATGTATACCATAATCTACCCCACAACTAAACATTTGAGTCACACTAGGTTGCTAGTCAATGTCAGAGATCTGTTCTATATAACTTAATCTTGATTTTTTTTCTACTAACTTCTATCTGAATTTAGCTGATTTCTTTTGCTTAATACACAAATTTCATAATATATTGAAGGCTATAAAATGTCTAGATTTCTGATTACCTTAACTTAGAAATTGGACCTGGACTTACCTTTTCCTGGTTTGGTAAAGTTCATGGTTTCTCATATCATAAGAAAGTTATGCCTTGGACTAGAGAGATGGCTTAGCTGTTAAAGTGTTTGCTGCAAAGCCAAAGGACCCAGGTTTGATTTCCCAGGACCCAGATAAGCCAGATGCACAAGGTGGCACATGTGTCTGGAGTTCATTTGCAGTAGTTGGAGCTCTATGACATTCCCAGTCTTTCTCTCCCTCTGTCTGCCTCTCTCTCTCTCTCTCTCTCTCTCTCTCTCTCAAATAAATAAATAAATAAATAAATAAATAAATAAAAATATTTTTTAAAAAAAGATATGTTTTATTTAAGCATTCAGTGAGATTTTTACATATTTGATACTACTTTATCTGAATAGCTCTAGTTTCTAAATTATAACATAGGTATGTGAACATTATAGAATTAAAAACACTAGTCATTCCTCACAGATGTTGTTGTTTGAATAGCCAAAGGAAACCGAGTATCCTTGTGTGCTTTCTCTCACAGCCTTGCTTAAATACCACTAGGTAGACTGTCATAGAATAGACTGGAGAGATGGCTCAGTGATTGGGGGCAGTTGCTTGCAAAATCTGACAGCCAGAGTTCAATTTCCTTGTACCCTCACATGTGTCTGGAGTTTGTTCACAATGACAGGGGGCCCTGACATGCCCATTCTCTCCCCCTTCCCCCGTGTGTGTGTGTGTGTGTGTGTGTGTGTGTGTGTGTACGTGTTTTTCTCTCTCTCTTCTCTTTCTGTTTTTCTCTCTTTCTCTTAAATAAATAAATAAATAAAAATGTTTCTTTAGAAAAGAATCCTAATGTGCGTATGCTGTCTTAAGAACGAGGCTTATGAAAATTCATTTGCTGTTCTTACTGTTTTGAAATTGAAGCTTACTCTATAGTTGGGCTGACCTCAGACTCAGGATCCTCCTCCTCAGCCTCCCTATTACTGGGATTATAGGCATGTGTTACCACACCTGGATTAAATTAAGCATATCCTTGAAAACCCTCTCCTTCTTGGATCATGTATGATCAATATGTACCCAGAGGCTTTTCCATAGTATGGAGGGGAAAGAGTCCACATGAATGGGGAGTCTCTTCATGATACAGATTAGACTATGGTACTGTGGTAGTTTCATTGTCGCCCGAAGCCTCCTGTGTTTGTGATTAGGACTTACACTCAGCCCCAGCTAGTGGAAACTTGCTGGAAGAAGTGTGTCACCAGGGATGGACCTTGAGATTAATTTTCCCAGCCTCAAGCTCAAGTATTTAAACTACTTCCACTCAAAAATGTGATGTTTTGGGCTGGAGAGATGGCTTAGGGGTTAAGGCGCCTGCCTCCTAACCCTAAGAACACTGGTTCCAATCTCCAGCGGTTCCAATCTCCAGGTCCCACGTTTAGCCAGATGCAAAGTGACGTAAGGGTGCAATGCCGCACTTGACCACAAGGGAGCGCACGCATCTGGATTTCGTTCGCAGCAGCTGACAGACTGCTGGCGCGCCCATCTCTATCTGTCTTCCTCTCCCTCTCTCTCTGTCTCTCTCTGTGTGTCTCTCCAAGAAAAAAAAAATCTGATTTTCAATAGTGAAAAATAAAAAAAAAGTGATGTTTTGTAATGTTTTCCCCATCGTGATGAATCTTCCCCACAAAGTATAAACTGAGTAAACCCTTTCCTCCAATCAGCTTCTTGTGGTTGGGTGTTTTGTCTCAGCAATGATAAGATAACTACAACAAGTACCTTCTAAAGATGTTTCACAAAACAACATTCTTTTGGATTCAGACTATTTGGCTCACTATGCCATGAATATCCCATTGGCTTATGCTATTTATTATTTTATATATTAGGTATATATTTTATATAAAATTTTATAGTTTATTATTTATTTATGCGTGTGCACATGCATGCACATGTGTGTGACAGGGTCTCTTCCTACTGCAAATGTGTCCCATTCAGGCTTTAACTGGGGACCTGAGAAACTGAACCCAGGCCAGCAGGATTTGCAAGAAAGTGCCTTTAACTGCTGAGTCATCTCCCCAGACTCATTTTATGCCATTTTTAAGGGATAATTAAGAACTCAAAATTACAGCTGTACAGATTTGGGTAAAAAATTAATCCCACATTAAATTTAAGAGGTGTTTTCCAGTGTATAGTTACAATGTTAGATGACTAACTGCCTCTGGGAGCAAAATCACAATAGGAACAAGTACAAACCCTACTGAGGTCTGATTGCTTTGCTCGGAATTCCATCTCCTATGAAGCTTGAAAAATGCTACAGACTTATAGAGACGTTGCTATGTAGATTGCATTTGAAGAAGCTTCCCAAATAAAATTTTCTGAATTTTCAAATGCCATGTTTATAAAACAGTATAAAGGCTGGAGAGATAGCTTAGTGATTAAAGTACTTGCCTACAAAAGTCAAAGGACCCAGGTTCAGTTCCCCAGGACTCATGTAAGCCAGATGCACAAGGTAGCACATGCATCTGGAGTTCATTTGCACCAGCTGGAGGCCCTGGCACACCCATTCTCCCTGTCTCTCTCTCTCTTTCTCTCTCTCATAAGTAAATTAATTTAATTTAAATTGTTTTAAGTATAAAATGGAAATAAAGCCAGGCATGGTGGTGCACACCTTTAATCCCAGCACTCATGAGGCTGAGGAAGGAGTATCATTATAGGTCCAAGGTCAGCCTGACACTACATCGTGAGTTCCAGGTCAGCCTGGGCTAGAGTGAGACTCTACCTCAAAAAAATGGCAATAAAAAATACTTAGTGTAAAAAAATGACCAAAGTACTGAGAAGAAGAGACATGGAGTGTTCAGCACTGAGACATCTCTATAACATTCTCCAAGACTCAGGGACCATTGTGGAAGAGGTGGCAGAAAGAATGTAAAAGGAAGGGGAGGACTGCTTAAAATGCTGCCATCCAGACACAAAACAAACTTGATATTCATGACCTCACAGTGGCTGACATTACCTACACAAGACCTGCATAGCAGGAGGGAAAAAAGAACTTGGAGGGGGGAAGAGGAGTATTGGGAAGGGATTATGATCATGGTATATTGTCTATATTTATGGGCATTGTCAATAAAAAGTTAAAAACAAAAGTAAAGATGAAAAATAAAAAAGAGGTGGGTATGGGGGTGCACACCTTTAATCCCAGCACTCAAGAAGCCGAGATAGTAGGATTTCTGTGAGTTTGAGGCCAGCCTGAGACATCTAACATCTATATAGTGAATTATAGATCAGCCTGGGCTAGAACAAGAACCTACCTTGAAAAACCAAAGAAAGAAAGAAGAAAAGAAGATGGGAGAGAGGAAGACAGAAGAAAGAAACAAAGAAAGAAAGAATACTGAATGTGAAAGGCACTAAAACAAAAAAATTGTAATTATTAAAGTACATGAGTAACAAGCTTTATCTAAAGCATAAGTAAATGAGAATCACCAACCAGGAGTAAAGATGGGGCTGGAAAGATGGTTCAGTGGTTAAAGGCAAAGTTTGCAATGCATAACAGCCCAGAGTTTAATTCTCCAGTACCCATGTAAATCCAGATACACAAAGTGTCTCATGCACCTGGAGTTCTTGTACAGTGACAAGAGGCCCTGGCACACCTATATTCATTCTCTCTCTCTCTCTCTCTCTCAAATAAATAAATAATTTTTAAATAATATATGTTAAATCATTATACCAATAATAACAGACCCTCTTTCTCCCACATCACAGAATTAGTGTTTACTGAGGAAAAGATGATGTAAGATTCCTACAAAAAAATCCTTCAACCAAGTTTGAGAACTATATACTTGATAAAGTATTATAAAGCATTGACAAGTTATTAGTAAAGTAATTCATTCCAGCTTTAAGGCTTTTTGTGTATTATATCATGTAATCGATACAATGAATTTCTGAAATATATGTCAACTTTGACAATATACAAAAAAGAAAAAAGTTCTATAGAGAGTAAGGGACAATACCAACAAGATAATCATTGCCTTAATTGAGACTTGGTGACACATTCTCATAATAGTAACAGTAATAACATAGGGAAACCATAAAATGATGATTGAGAGACTGGACTCTTCTTTAAATGGCCTGAATCTGGCTCATATAATTTGAAATTGTGTGATCTTGGAAAAGATCCCTTATCTCTGTGTCTTGGTTTTATATCTGAGTCAGTTTGTGCCTGTCTTCTGGGTTGGTGGGCCTTAGCAGTCTGCTGGTTTCTACTGCTAACAGAATAGTACCTTTCTCTTGAAAAAGAAAAGTACCCACTGTGAACCATTTTCTTTACCTAGAGTAGTTCATAGCCAGATGGAAATCAATGCCAATGTAGATAAGTGCTCACAAAGCAACAGGAGGAAATACAAAACCATATAAACAACTCCATTTTACTGGAAAGGTATTTGAAGGCTGCGTTAAATTGAAAAGGGGAAGGAAAGTCTCTAAGGACACTAGTGAATCTGACTGGAAACTGATGAGGTTTGTCTGGAATATTTTCTGGGAGAAGAAAAGTTTTGACAGAGGAAAGATGATTGAAGACTGTAGAGGGAGACATCTTTTCTGTAGTCAGCAGAGAAATAAGAGGCAAATGTAGTAAAGGGAAAATGGTATTAAGTAATTACATCTTTAAGTGGTTCCTTGAGGGTTGTAAATGCAAGGTGTGTTAAATGTAAATTACCACTATGATTATAACATCATTATTGCCTGGCTAATATAATTTTACATCCATATGAATTTTCCACTGACATCAATTTTTGCATATTGAAGAACAGCATTAACCCTAGTCAGTAGTATCCTAAGTATCTGTACTTTGCTGAGCATATACTTAAAGCTATTGGATGACATTGCCTATATATTTAAGTTCAATACTTTCCAATTTTTGTAGTAAAATACACAAACATAATTTTTCTATCTTAACTCCTTTGAGTGTAATTCAATATTAAGTATATTCACAATGTTGTACAACTACCATTATCATCCACCTCTGTAGTCGTTTTTCTTAATAAAACTTAATAACTCTATTAAACAAAGGCTCCATGAGCATCTGCTATACTTCCCGTCCCATGAGTTTGACTAAGTAGCTCATGTAAACAGAACTACATGGTATCAAATGCAATGTTGAATTTTAAGTATCTAGATAGTTTGTGAACAATGAAGTAGTTACAATCAGCACATGTGCTTTTAGGAGTACTCAGACCACATTATGATATCATTGTTTATTTATACTTGAGTTTAAAACATTTCACATTTAGTTTCCAGTCTTAGTGCAAACATCTCTTCTTGGGAGATTATGTCATCTAGCCCTATTTCTTTGTGAGTCTACACATATGTCATCAGCCTCTTTCTTAGTATTCTATGTAATCACAAATTCTGTTTTTTAGCTCATCATCCTTCAAAGCTGGTTCCTGATGGTCTTAGAGGCTCAGGCATTGGCTATGATTCTAATCACCCACTCCATTACCCAAGCTATGATTACAGTGATTTCTTCACATTGCAGCATTTAGGATCAATTTGAAGCTCGTTGGCTATATATCCCAATATTTCAAGCATCCTATGTTAATTTTTCTTCCCTCACTTTTCACCTATAAATGAATAACCTCCTCAATTATCAAATTTGCATGAATATCATGATTTATCGATCCATACAAGTGTTTATGTACTCTGAAACATTTCTACAACATTCACATATAATCAGGCCCTGTGTCAAATTTAATGACATAAAAATAGAGAAGTTGCACTCGGGAGGCAGAAGTAGGAGGATTGCTATGAGTTCAAGGCCACCCTGAGACTACATAATGAGTTCCAGTTCAGCCTGGGCTAGAGTGAGACCCTACCTCGAAAAACCAAAAAAATTAAAAAATACCAAATAGAGAAGTCATGCCTTCTGCCTTATAAGCAGCAAATTTCCCAACCAATGAAGATATTAAAGAATTATTTGAAGAGTAGTACATATAAGGAAGCTGGTGAGTGTATATTTAGTTCTAACTGAGAATATCATGGAAGACTGCTTTTTCAAAGGTGAGACTGAACCATGCCCAGAATAAAAATTCATTAATAAATAGAAACAAATTAATGATGACATGCATAGTTTGACAGTATGGCTATGAAGAATCTTTGGGTCAGAGGACCTTAAATACAAGAGAAGGCATGAAAACATATAGGAACATTCATATGCTCAATGGTAGAGTACTTGCTTAGCATGCATGAGACCCTGGGTTCAATTCCACACATAATAACTATAATAATAGGGTAAGCGATAATGCATACAGATGTAAATAGGAACATCAAAATGCAAAATAAGGTTGGAGAGATGTTTCAGTAGTTAACGACACTTAACTTGTAAAGATTGGCAGCCTGGGTTCAATTCCACAGTACCCATGTAAAGCAAGATGTACTAAATGGACATGTGTCTGAAGTCATTTACAGTGGCAGGAGGCCTTGGCATGCTCATACTTAACTCTCACTCTCTGTCTGCCCTTCAATCTCTCTCTCTCCCCCAAATAAATAAAAAATAAACAAATAAAAATTGCAAAATAGTAAGAGAAATATTATACAAGTT
Source organism: Orientallactaga sibirica (assembly GCA_036365145.1). Taxonomy (NCBI): domain Eukaryota; kingdom Metazoa; phylum Chordata; class Mammalia; order Rodentia; family Dipodidae; genus Orientallactaga; species Orientallactaga sibirica. Next base: position 9,724,350 of record JAEOAD010000060.1, on the reverse strand, counting down.
CAGAATTTTCTATCAGTGCATTTTCTTTCTTATCTTTAAAACTGTTCTCTTGATTTCCCACCAGGACTAGATGGTAAGACCTATTGCTAAAGACTTCACATGCTTGGGTTGGAAGGTCACTGGGAAATCTTGCTCAAGCTGATCTGAAAACCTCCTCTGTGTAGACCAGCTGACAGAAAGCTGGAAAAAGCTACACTGCATGCAGCTCCATGGAAGAGCAAGAAGTCATCAGTGGAGATAAACAACAGTGGACACTGCCAGCCTTAAGTTTGGCCAGCCAGGCCAAATGAGCCAATGGGTGCAATAGTGACATGTCTGTTATGGGAGAAACCAACCACTCTCTCATTGGATTGGAGGCCCACTCCATGGGAGGGAATACATGCCTGAAACTGAAAAGCTATGGCAGGGGAAGTCATGAGCCCTAGGGATATAATACTTACCAGTGCCTGGCTAAATGCATATATTATGCTCACCAAACTGCACAGTAAGCAACTTTCTTAACATTCATACCCATATATTAACTCTCCTCTCACTTTTGATTAAAGAAGCTTCTCTTTCCAGATGGTAGTGACCTCTGGGATGACTCAAAGGGCACCATAATTCTGAGAAGTGACAGAGGAGTGCTCTGCACTGAAACATCTCTATCACACCTTCTAAAGTTCAGGGGGGTCATTGCAGAAGAGGTGGCAAAAAGAAGAGCCAAGGGAAAGGTAAGACTCTTTACAATGCAATCTTCCAAAAACAAAATGGCCTGGATGTCCATGTCCTCACAGTGCCTGGTACTACCTACACAAGACCATCAAAATAGGAGGAAAAGATGATAACATCAAAATAAAAGAGAGACTGACTGAGAGGGGCAGGGGATATGATGGAGAGTGGAGTTGTGACAGGGAAAGTAGGGGAGGAAATTATGGTTGATTTTCTATAATTATGGAAGTTGTCAATAATAAAAAAGTGAAAAAGAAAGTGAAAAATGATTTTTTTCTACAACTTGCAGCTAAAAATACTGAATAAAATGAATATAATTGTTCCAAAAAATTGTGTTATGTTGATTTATTTCACAATAGATTAGTAGAATTAAAAGATGTTTTCATAATCCTCATGATTCTTATATATCCTTATAAGGTCAATATCAGGCTGGAGAGATGGCTTCATGGCTGAGGCGCTTGCCTGCAAAGGACCCATGTTCAAACTCTCTCCAGATCCCATGTAAGCTAGATGCACAAAGGTGACCCAAGCACAAGGTCACATATGCACACTAGGTGGCATAAGCATCAGGAGTTCCATAGCAATGGCTAGGCCCTGACACACCAATTCCCTTTCTCACTCTCACTCTTGCTCTCTCTAAAACAATAAAAAATAAACATCAGGGCTGGAGATATGGCTTAGCAGTTAAGGTGTTTGCCTGCAAAGCCAAAGGATCCCATTTTGATTCTCCAGGACCCACATAAGCCAGATGAACAAGGGGGTGCATGCATCTGGAGTTCGTTTGCAGTGGCTGCATGTCCTTGCATGCCCATTCTCTCTCTCTTTCTCTCTCTCTCTCTCTTTCTCCCTCTTTCCCACTCTCAAATAAATAAATATTTTAAAAAATAAAATAAACATCAAACAAAAGAAGATAAAGTATCAAAACACACCATAAATCTGGGCATGGTGGTGCACACCTTTAACCCAGCACTAGGGAGGCAGAGATAGGAGGATCACTGTGAGTTCAAAGCTACCCTGAGACTACATAGTGAATTCCAGGTTAGCCTGAACTAAAGGAAGGAAGGAAGGAAGGAAGGAAGGAAGGAAGGAAGGAAGGAAGGAAGGAAGGAAGGAAGGAAGGAAGGAAGGAAGGAAGGAAGGAAGGAAGGAAGGAAGGAAGGAGGGAGGAAGGAGAAAGAAGAAAGAAAGAAAGAAAGAAAGAAAGAAAGAAAGAAAGAAAGAAAGAAAGAAAGAAAACTACACCTTAAGACAACTTCATTAACCACAAAGGAAGACTCTAAAGTAGGGGGATACAAGAAACGTAGAAAAATGTTACAAATTACTATAGTATGACCATACCTATCAATAATTACTTTAAATATCAATGAGTTAACTTTTGATATTAAAAAATAGGCTAAATGGGTTTAAAAGTGGATGCAACTATATGTTTTACAAGAAACTCTCTTCATTCTAAGGACATGCACAGACAGAAAGTAAAGGAATGGTATGATATTAAGTGTAACTAAAACTCAAAAGAAAGAAGTACCTATATTTATATCACGTAAAGTAAGCTTTAAATCACAAGCAATAAAATGAGAAAAAGGAGGTCATTATACAATGATAAAGATTATTTCCAAGGCTGGGGATATGGCTCAGCAGTTAAATGCACTTGTGTGCAAAGCCTGCTGGCCCAGGTCCAATTCTTCAGCCACCCACGTAAAGCCAGATGGGCATTCATTTGCACTGGCAAGAGACCCTGGCATGCACACACACTACATGTGCAAAAAGATTTTCTTTTTTAATTTCAACAGACTGAAGAGATGGCTTAAAAGTTAAGGTGCTTGCCTGCGAAGCCTAAAGACCCATGTTCAACTCTCCAGGTCCCACATAAGCCAGAGGCATGAGGTGATGCAAGTGCGCAAGGTTGCACATGAGCACAATGTAGCACACATGTCTGGAGTTTGATTACAGTGGCTGGAGGCCCTGGCACACCAATTCTCTCTCTCTCTCTCTCTCTCTCTCTCTCTCTCTCTCTCTCTCCCTCTCACTCTCTCACAAAAACAAAAGGCCAGTCTGTTGGGTTTGCCTCAAGAAAAAATTCAGCAAGAGAAAATAAGTGTATAAGCATCCAATATCAAAGTACACAAATAAAGCAAATATTCACATCATATGTCTAAAGACCGCAAAACAGTATCTCCTAGACTCCAATACAATATTAGCAAGCAATCAATAAGAAATAGTAGGACAATGGGACCCAGTAGATAGCTACAGTGTATTTCATCCAATAACTGAAAGGCATATGGAACATTCTATAGAACAAATCATAATGCAAGGCACAAAACAAAAGTTAACACATTTAAAAAATTTTAAATTCTATCAAATATCTTTTCTGACTACAATGCAATAAACTAGAATTTTTAAATTTTTAAATCATTTTTATTTATTTACTTATTACAGAGAGGTGGGGGGAGAGGGAGGAAGGGAGGGAAAGAATGGTCATGCCAGGGCCCCTAGCCACTGGAAAGAACTCCAGAAGCATGCACCACCATGTGCATCTGGCTTATGTGGATACTGGGGAATTGAACCTGGGTCCTTAGGCTTCGCAGGCAAGCACCTTAACCACTAAGCCATCTCTCTAGCCCTAGAAATTTTTTAAAACAACAAAAGCCTTAAAGCTTACATTTTAACAATGAATAGCCAAAGAAGAAATAAAGAAGACATAAAAGTTCTTGAAATGGGGAGTTACGGTTAAGATGGTGGTATAGGAACCAGGCCAAACAGCCTAGGGAAGAAAAAGAAAAAAAAAAAAAACAGCAAAATACACTCTTCTACTAAAAAGTGAGGTGAAGGGTAAATTATCTGGAGAGATCCAGTGTCTTGAGCCCACAGAAACAGGCAGAAGCAGCTCCAGCAGCAGCGGTGAGTTCCACGCAGCTGCCGCCAGGCTTGGCCTGAGCTGCAAAAAAAAAAAAAAAAAAAAAAAAAAAACATAGCCAGGCATGGTGGCACACACCTTAGGAGGATCACCGTGTATTCGAGGCCACCCTGAGATTACATAGTGAATTCTAGGTCAGCCTGGGCTATAGAGTGAGACCCTACCTTGTAAAACTGAAAAATGAAAAAACCAAAAAAAAAAAAAAAAAGGTGGTGAGGGGATTTTCCACTGACACTGGTCTCCTTGTAAACTCAAGAAACATGGGAGGAGGACGGCAGAGACCAATGGAGCATGAGGACCAGCGGGAGGACTTCAGCCCCTATCCACAGCCACCCCTCCCCCACTGCCAGCACAAGCGCCAGCAAGCACCAGCAAGCACCAGAGACCTGGAACATCACACAGCACCTGGAACATCAGAGCAGTGACCCACAGACTCAGCCAGCCTACCTGTGCCCACAGCACAGCAAAGAGGGACTCAAATGGCCATGCAGCATAGTTGAGACCAAAGCCATCCCAAAAGGGATTACACCAGGTCAGTACCCACCAAATAAACCTGATATATAGGCTTGCATCAGAAGGGCTAATTGTACCATCCATGTCAGGGTAAATTATATGTTAAATCTGATGAATGGTAGGATTTGACATTCTTAAATAAGCTATATTTCATGGTCCCACCCCCAAGCAGGGATACAGCCCAGCAGTCCAGTGTCCCTGACCTAGCCTTTCTGAGCCCCTTGAGAGCTGGGTCCCACTCCGTGGTCCCGCCCCTGAGCAGGGATACAGGCCAGCAGGCCAGTGTCCCCACCCTAGCACTTTTGAGCCCCCAGTGTGACACCTATCCCACTCCAAGGTCCCATCCCTGAGCAAGAATAGAGGCCAGCAGACCAGTGTCCCCACCCTAGCCTTCCTGAGTCCCTTGCATGTGCACGATCACTGGTACCTGCCACTGACTCCTCACACCCACGAACAGGGACACAGGCCAGCAGGCCACTGTCCCCACCCTAGCCTTTCTCAGGCCCGCACATGCGATCATTAGTACCTGCTGCCCACTCCTCCTACTCACTAACAGGGTCCCAGGCCAGCAGACCACTGTCCCTTCCCTAGCCTTTCTGAGCCACACACACACACTCGCCATTGACCCCTCCCATCCCTGAACAGGGACCCAGGCCCCCACCCCAGCCTCTCTGAAATCCTCAGGCAATCGTGCTTACACTCACTGCCACCCCTCCAACCCAGGCATGCAGGCTAGCATCCCACACCCTAGGCTTTCTGTAACCATTGTGATGTGTGATGGGCAGACCCCAGCGAAAAAGGAATAGCATGAAAAATCAGATGCAAGTAAATCCAGCTAGATTGTGCAGTGCCACAATGGATATCTCTAATGAAAACACAGAAGAGATCAGAACCCCAAAATGAAGAGACAGGCTATGTAACCCTGGCAAAGCAAATAGTAGAACTTGCAGAAACTCAACAAAGAGCCAATAATTGTATGAATGGTGTCCTTGCTAGATTAGACCTAATTGAAAAGAACAAAGAAGGGTTTCAAAGACACTTAAATGATCTGAATGAGAGTGGAAAAAAGAGGATCTCAATAAGCAACTGGCTAAGCTCAATGTAGACAAAAAAAAAAATGCAGGGATGAGCTCCAAGAAGCATCAAGAAAATCAGAAAATGACATGAAAAGAGAATCAACAGAGGGATGGAAACTATACATAAAAAAATCAGTAGAAAATATGAACCAAATTGTACAAGCCCAAAACTCTTATAGAAGCTCTCAAGAATAGAGTCAGCCAAGTGGAGGATAGAAACTCAGAACTGGAAGACAAAACAGAAGAAACAGTTTGTGAGTCCAAAAGTTTCAATAAGTTCAAAAATGTCTGTGAACAAAACATGAGGGAAATGTGGGATACCTTAAGTGCCCAAACATTTGAATCATGGATCTACCAGAAAGGGAAGAAATTCAGACCAGAAGCATGGAAAACCTATTCAACAAAATTATCGAAGAAAACTTTCCCACTTCTCAAAACAAAGTCCCATCAAGACACAAGAAGCTAGCAAAACTCCAAACAGACTGGACCAAAGGAGAAATTCACCAAGACATATTATCATTAAGACTCTAATGAAGCACAAAGAGAAAGTCCTAAAAGCAACTAGGGAGAAACAACACATTACATATAAGGAAACCCCATCAGAATTACTTCAGAGTTCTCAATGGAAACCCTAAAAGTCAGAAGAGCCTGGAATGGAACACTGCAAACTCTACGAACTTATGGCTTCCAACCCAAACTACTCTATCCAGCAAAAGTATGCCTCATAATAGATGGTGAAAGAAAAGTTTTCCATGATAAAGGTCAGCTATACAACTATATGAACACAAAGCCAAACCTACAGAATGTACTTCAGGAATTCTACACACAGAAGAAGCAAATAACTAACTTCAAGTGCCCATGAGAAGTAGATCACAATAACCAAAACAGGAGGAATCACAAAAACTACAAAGACCAAACCACATAAACCAGCACAATATGGCAGGTATTAAATCAAACTGCACAGTTATTACCCTAAATATTAATGGCCTTAATTCACCCATCAAGAGACATAAGCTAACAGGGTGAATCAGAAAATTAGACCCCTCAATCTGTTGTCTTCAACAAACCCACCTCATCACTAAAGTCAGACACCTCTTCAGGGTGAAAGGATGGAAAATGATATTCCAAGCAAACAGAAACAAGAAACAAGCAGGTATAGCTATACTTGTATAAAATATAAAATAGACTTCAAACCCTCAAAGAAGGCCACTTCTTGCTCATCAAGGGAACAATCCAACAAGGCGTTATCACAATCATCAAAATTATGCACCAAACACAGGTGCACCACAATTCATAAAACAAAATCTACTTGACAACAAAACAGAAATAACCACCAACAGCATCATAGTTGGAGACTTTAATACTCCACTATTGGCAATAGACAGATCATCCAAACAGAAAATTAACAAGGAAGTGACAGAGCTCAACAACACCATAGATCAATTAGACCTAATGGACGTCTATAGAACATTCTACCCCAAAACCACAGATTACACATTCTTCTCAGCAGCCCATGGAACCTTCTCTAAAATAGATCACATACTGGGTCATAAAGCCTGCCTTCATATATTTAGGAGGATCGACATAATTTCCTGCATGATATCAGATCACAATGCTGTATTACTAGAAATTAACAACAAAAGTTGTGCCAGGATCCCAACCAGCTCCTAGAAACTGAATAACACATGCTTATACAATAAATGGGTAGTGGAAGAAATAAAAAATAAAATTGCAAAATTTACAGAAATGAATGACAATGAGAATACATTGTACCAAAACTTATGGGACACAATGAAGGTGGTCCTCAGGGGAAAATTCATTGTGCTAAATGCCTTCATAACAAAGACAGAGAGATCCCAAATCAACAACCTAACCATCCACCTAAAGGCATTGGAAAAACAAGAGGTATCCAACCCAAAAATCTCCAGAGAGAAAGAAATAATTAAGATCAGAGCAGAAATTAATGAATTGGAAACTAAGAAGACAAACAAAGAGCTGGTTCTTTGAAAAAATAAACAAAATTGATGAACCCCTGGCCAATGTGATCAAGCAGAAAAAAGAGACAAATCAAATTTAAAAAATTAGAAATGAAAAATGAGATATCACAACAGATATAAGTGAAATTGGGAGAATCATCAGGACTTACTTCAAAAACCTCTACTCCACAAAACTGGATAGTATGGAGTAAATGGATGAATTCCTGGACACATACCACCTACCAAAGTTAAACTCAGAGCAGATTAATCTCATGAACAAATCCATCACAGCCATCAAGATTGAAAGGGTAATCAAAAACCTTCCTAAAAAGAAGAGTCTAGGACCAGATGGCTTCTCAGATGAATTCTATCAAAACTTCATGGGAGAACTGAAACCAATTTTTCTCAAATTGTGCCACACAATTGGAGAATAGGAAAAGTTCCCCAACTCCTTCTATGAAGCTAGTATCACCCTAATACCAAAACCAGAAGAGATGCCACAAGAAAAGAAAACTATTTCCATGAAGAACTTAGGTGCAAAGATCCTGAACAAAATCCTCGCAAACTGAATCCAACAGCACCTGGATCAAGTAGGCTTCATCCAAGGAACTCAGGCATGGTTCAACATAAGGAAATCTGTCAATGTAATAAACCACATAAATAAGCTTAAACAAAAAACCACATGATCATTTCCATAGAAGCAGAAAAGGCCTTTGACAAAATACATCATTTCATAATCAAAACATTGGAGACACTAGGCATGAATGGTCTATATCTCAAAATAATAAAGGTTACATATAAATATCCTAAAGCCCAAATAATAATGGGAAGAGACTGAAGGAATTCCCTTTGAGATCAGGAGCAAGACAGGGGTGTCCATTCTCACCTCTGTTCTTCAACATAGTACTAGAAGTACTAGCTTAAGCAATAAGACAGGAGAAAGAAATAAAAGGGATACAAATTGGAAAAGGAAGAAGTTAGCCCTATTTGCAGACGACATGATTCTACACATAAGTGACCCAGGAACCTCCATCTCAAAACTTTTTAAAGTGATTAATTCCTTCAGTAAAGTAGCAGGATACAAAGTCAATGCACAGAAATCAGTACCCTTTCTATATGCAAAAGACAAAGATACAGAGAAAGAAATAAACATCATCCTCGCATTTGCAATAGCATCAAAAAAACTAAAATACCTTGGAATAACATTAACCAAGGAGGTGAAAGACCTATACAATGAAAACATAAAAACGCTCAAGAAAGAAATTGAGGAGGACTTGAGAAAATGGAAAGACCTCCCATGCTCCTGGATAGGGAGAATTAACATTGTGAAAATTGCAGTCTAACCAAAAGCAATATACAGATTTAATGCAATACCAATAAAAATCCCAACATCTTTCTTCACAGAGATAGAAAAAAATGACCTCAAAATTCATATGGAAAAGCAGAAGGCCTCAGATATCCAAGCATATCCTCAGCAAAAGAAATACCTCTGGAGGCATCACCATACATGATCTTAAGCTATAGTACAAAGCCATAGTAATAAAAACAACATGGTACTGGCATAAAAACAGGATGATAGACCAATGGAACAGAATTGAGGATCTGGACTTTGGGTCAAGTAACTACAGCTACCTGATATTTAACAAAGGCCCCAACAATGTAGACTAGAAAAAGACAGCATCTTTAACAAATGGTGCTGGACAAACTGGATAACCACATGCAGGAAAATGAAACTCGATCCACATATTTTGCCATCCACAAAAATCAAGTCCAAATGGATCAAATACCTCAATATAAGACCATAAACACTGCTACTTCTGGAAGAAAAAGTAGGAGGACCTTTACAGGATATAGGAGTGGGAAAAAAACTGCCTGAACAAAACCCCAGTAGCTTAGGAAATTAAATAATCACTCAACCATTGGGATCTCATGAAGCTGGAAAGCTTTTTCATAAACAAACATACAACAAGCAGAATCAATAGATTACCCACAGAATGGGAGAAAATTTTTGCTGGATACAGAGGCCTAATTTCTAAAATCTACAAAGAACTGAAAAACCTAAACAATAAAAAGTCAAACAACCCACTTACAAAATGGGGCAGAGAACTGCACAGGGAGTTCTCAGAGGAAGAAATACAAATGGAAAACACACACTTTAAGAAAATGTTCAACATCCCTAATCATCAGGGAAATGCAAATTAAAACATCTATGAGATTCCACCTTACCCCAGTAAGGACAGAAAAAAATTAAAAAATCTAATGACAACAAATGCTAGCAAGGATGTGGAGAAATAGGAACCTTCTTTCACTGTTGGTGGGAAAGTAAGCTATGGAAGCCAAATGGAGACTCCTAAAAGGATGACTATAGAGGTACCAAGAGACCCAGTTATCCCCTTACCCTAAAAGCTCCAAGCCTCAGTTCAGAGATATTTGCTCAACCATGTTTATAGCTGCTCAATTCATAATAGCTAAGAGCTGGAATCAACCCATATGTCCATCATCAGATGAATGGATAACTAAGATGTGGCATATCTACACAATGGAGTAAGGAAAAATGACACAAAGAAATTTGAAGAAAAATGGTCAAACTTGGAACAGATCATTCTTAGTGAATTCACCCAATCACAGAAAGATAAGTGTCACATGGTCTCACTCATCTGTGGCTCCTAACTTGTATTTTCCTGAGATGCTGACACACCTAATAAGCAACTCAAGGACAGGACAATAGGGATGATGGGGTGGGAGAGGAAGGAAAGGGGGGGACAAAAACTAGACCCAAATGGAAATGGTACCATAAATCCTATATCTTGAAAGACATATTAAAAGGTCAAACCTACATCAGGTGCTTGGAGAGAACACCTGAATCACAAGGGCCTGGAGAGAGTATGATGAAGACTAACCTCAATCTTCTCCTGTTTCTCTCTCTATCACTCCCTCTTCCCTCTCTTCTCTCTTACTCTTTCATATTACTATACTTTTTCTTCCTTCTTTTCCCTTGGCGCTGACCTATAACTCCCAATACCAACATGTGGTTAACATCCACAATGAGCTGTTGATAAGTGATACCTACAAGGTTTCCCAAACGAAGACAGATTTCTGTCAGAGTACTTGATGACACACCAAAGGTTGTTGGTAAGACCCTACTGCCAAAGACACCATATGCTGTTCAGATGGAACATGGAGAGACCTGGCTGGAATCTGAAAGAGAGTCAGTCCCCAGACAGTTAGCTTGTCTAGTGCCAGAAGGCGCTACATAAGTGACTGGGGGAAAATGACCAACATCTGACTAAGCAGCTCACTGTCTAAGCTACTCAGCAGCAAACAACCTGACATGATGCTCACACAAGTGCAGTAGTGGCACACAGCCATTGTGGGTTACCAACTGCTCTAGATTTGGCTAATGGAGATGGATGGATCCACTTAGTGGAACAGAATCCATACCTGGGAACAGGAAACAAGTCAGGACCATATCCAAAAACAAGCCCACTCTCCCAATATCAAGCTCCCACCAATAGTGGGGTACAAGAAGGCCTACACCTATTAAATTCTCTCTAAAATAATAATGGTTAACCATGTATCTTGCACTGACCTCACTGTCTGCTGGAGAATCTGCTTCTCTCTTTCAGAGGGATGCAGAACCTGAGGGGAGAATCAGCCCATCACACCTCACCAGGGCACCAGCTGAAGCCATAAAGTTATAGAGGAAATGAGCAAGAGTGCTGCTTAATCTGTGAACCTGGTACCAGCACAAGGGTGAAGGAGATAGGCACAAAGAACTCTGAACCCCTACCAAATCAGATATCCAGAGACACAGAGACTCACAAAAACTCACCACTGAAATGGACCTAAAATGAACCCAACATGGCTCAGGGAAATTCACGGAAGAGGGGGTGGAAAGATTGTTAGAGCCGTGAGTTGGGTCATTATACACAGAGACACTGCCTCTCCCACATAACTGATGGATACCCCCATAAGGCAAGACCCACATTACCCATGGGGAGAGGACAGGGAGAAGGCTAATGATGGTACCATCATGGCTGTATATATACTATATAAATAACTAATAAAAAATATATTTTTAAAAAATCCTTGAAATGAATGCAGATGGAGAATGGAGACAAAGCCTGCCAGCATTCTGGGAATACAACTAAATTTACACTGAAATGTTAGTTTTTAGAATTTAATACCTTGATCAAAAAAGTATATAGGGGCTGAAGAGGATGCTCAGTCATTAAAGGTGCTTGCTTGAAAAGCCTGTCAACCCAGTTCAAATCTCCAGTACCTATGTAAAGTCAGATGTGCAAAGTAAAGCATGTATCTGGAGTTAGTTTGTAGTGGCAAGAGGCTCTGGGGTGCTCATTTTCTCTCTTTCTCTCTCTCTCTCTCTCTCTCTCTCTCTCTCTCTCTCTCCCTCAAATAAATAGAGTAAAATTTAGAAGAGAAAAAAAAAGAAAGAGTTTTCAAGTAAGCAACCTATCTCGGAATTTCTAGGAACTAGAAAAATAAGAGTAAACCAAAGAGAGGGGCTAGAAGGATGGCCAAGCAGTCAGAGTGCTTGCTGCAAAAGTGTGAGGGCCTAAGAGGGCCTGAGACTGCCTGCTCAAGTACACATCACCCAAATAAACAGCTGCTTATGGCTACCTGTAACCCCAATCTTGGGGTTGTGGGTTGGGGGAGGCAGACACCACCGAATCGCTGGGCTCACTGGTCAGCCTGTCTAACTCAAAACAGCAGCTCTGGGTTCAGTGAGAGATTGTCTCATGGATAAGCAATAGAGGAGAGAACATAAGACATTTTCCTTTGTTAAATTTTGATTGTTGGTATTTTATTCAAGATATGGACATCTAATTTATAATTGAGACTGTCCTACAGTTAAAAGGTTAACCATGCTTTGTAAGATGAATAAGCTCTAATTTCATTTTTTCCCTATTCTGTAAGTATAAAATATTGTGCAATCCTTTGAATTATACAAAAATCCTACTTAGGGTTGGAGAGATGGTTTAGTGGTTAAGGCATTTGCCAGCAAAGCCAAAGGAGCCAGGTTTGACTCCTCAGTACCCATGTAAAGCCAAATACACAAGGTGGTTCATGTGTCTGTAGTTTATTTGCAGTAGCTGGAGGTCCTGGCATGCCCATGCCCATGCCCATTCCATCTCTCTCTTCTCTCTCTCTCTCTCTCTCTCTCTCCCTCTCTCTCTCTCTCTCTCTCTCTCTCCTTCTCCCTCCCTTCCTCCCTCCCTCTCTCAAATAAGTAAATACATAAAATATTTTTTTAATTTTTTTAAATTCTACCTAAATAAAATAGAAAAGATGATCTGTCTCTAGTCTGTTAGAATGTTTGGTCAACCTTCTTAAACAATCCTTTACCTCTGACTGTCTCCTTTCATGTCTTTTGTTTTTTGTGTTATCAATAAAATATATTCAATTTTGATCATCTCTTCTACCTAGGGTATTTTCCCTTTTTTTGTTTGTGTGTTTGTTCGTTTTTTGGAATGGGGTCTCACTATAGCCCAGGCTGACATGGAATTCACTATGTAGTCTCGGGGTTGCCTTGAACACATGGTGATCCTCCTACCTCTGCCTCCCGAGTGCTGAGATTAAAAACATGTGTCACCAGCCTGGCTTTATTTTCCATTTTTAATCTCCAGTTCCTATCTGCTCATCCAAACTATCTGTCCTCTCCCATATCACAAACCATTTCACGAATATGTCTGCATGGACCACCACTTAATTAAAGTATGCACACAATAGCTCACAAAACCAGGGTTAGGGATATGGCTCAGTAGCTACAGTACTTGCTACTTAATCATGAGAGCCTAAAAATGCCTGAAACCACCTGAAATCAATTCCTCAGTACTCATAGAAACAGCTGGCATGGCCACAAGTCCATTACCTTAGTCCTGTAGAGAGCAGAGACTTTGAGAATCAGTAGGGCTCATGAAAATGGAAGCTCCAGGGTGAGGGAGGGACTCCATTTCAAGTAAACAAGTAAATGAGCAATAGAGGAAGGAAGTTGACATTCTCTTCTGGCCTCCATGTGTATACAGTGTATATTGTATGCACACATCTTCACAAACACCATGCACACTACAGCACACCACACATATTACACACACCAAAAAATGAAGAAAAATAAAAAGAAACCAAGCACAAAATAAGAATAAGTAGAAGATGAAAATAACAAAGCCCATAGTATAATTAAAATACACAGAATAAAAACTATTAAAAGTTAATTAGATGGATATGTTTCCTCAAAAATTTTGCTCAGAACAAGCAAAATTAGCAAACAGTCAAGACTAGAATTCAAATAATTAAAATCTGGCATTAAAAATAACACTTTACAGCTAACATAAAGAAATGCAAAAGAGAGTTGGAGAGATAGCTTAACAGTCAAGGTACTTGCCTGCAAAGCCTAAGGACCCTGATTTGATTTCCCAGTACCCATATAAAGCCAGAAACACAAGGTGGTGCATGCCTCTGGAGTTCATTTTCGGTGGCTAAGGGCACTGGTGTGCCTGTTCTCTCTCTCTCTCTCAATCCCTCTCAAATAAGTAAATAAAATATTCTTTGAGCTGGGCATGGTGGTACATGCCTTTAATCCTAACACTTGGGAGGCAGAGGTAAGAGGACTTCCAGGTCAGCCCACGCTAGAGCAAGACCCTACCTCGGGGAAAAATATATTTTTTTCTTTAAATATTTGTCTTTTTCACCCTTCTATCAAAGCACTTGATTACCTGCCTGAGGCAAAAAGGTAAGACCCTATTGCTGAAGGCATCATATGCTGCCAACACAGAGCATGTAGAGACCTGGCTGGAATCTGAAAAAAAGCCAGTTCCCAGACAGCTTGTCTAGTGCTGGAAAGCGCCACGTGACCTACTGGGCGAAAGTGGCCAACAATGGTGTGAACAAATAGAGGTCTAAGCTACTCAGAAGCAAACACCCTGACAGGATGTACACACTAGTGCAATATTGGCACACATCCTTATTGAGTAACTAATAGCTTTCTCATTGGCTAAGAAATCCACTCAGTGTAAAGGAACCCATATTTGGAATTGGGAACCAGATCAGAATCCTATGGAGACAAAGATTGTGCTCTCCAATGTCAAGCTCTCACTAGTATTTGGCTAAAAGAGGTTACATACATCAAATTCTCCCTAAACTAATAATGCTTATCTCATTTAAACTATGCTGACTTCACTCTCTGTTGGAGAATCTGTTCTTTTTCAGAAGGTAATGAGACCCAAGGAGACAAACCAGCCCTCGCACTTCAGCCAAGCTACAGCTGAAACCACAGAGGAGTTGGAGAGACAAGCAAGAATGCTGCTTCAGTGCTGTTCCTGATAATCAGCACGTCAGGGTGTAGGAGACAGACCCTGAGGACACTCAACACATACCAAAGCAGAGATCCAGAGGCTCCTAAGAGCTCATCACTGAAATAGACTTAAAACTCACCCACCAAGCCTCGGGGAATTTTGCAGAAGAGGGTGGTGGAAAGATTGTAAGAGCCACAGGTTGAGACATCAGGCCCAGAGGCTTTCCCTCCCCTCCCCTCCCCTCCCCTACAAAACAAACCGCTGCTCCCACAGCACATAAATCACAACCCCATAAGGAATACCTGCAACTCCACTGAGGAGGGTCCCCAGCAGAATGGAGGCAGGAACGAGGGAAATGAGGTTACCAACACATGATGTATCCATGCAGAATATGTTGTTAATAATAATAAAAGATTAATTTTTTAAATCTTTGTCTTTTTTTATTTATCTGAGATAGAGAGGGGGGGGAGAATGTACATGCCAGGACCTAGAGCCACTGCAAATGAACTCCAGATGCATGTGCAGCCATACAGCATAGCTGAGACCAAAACTGTCCCAAAAGGTAACTTGGATTACACCAGGTTAGTACCTGCCAAATAAGCCTGATGTACAGGTTTGCATTGGAAGGGCTAATTGGATCTTCCATGTCAGGGTAAATTATATGTTAAACCTGATGTCAGATCTGACATTTGTAAATAAGCTATATTTTGGGCTGCTCATTTGTTGCTTCCTGATTTATAGTGCCTTTGTTTCCTCTTCTGTCAATCATTGGGAAAGGGTCTCACTTGGTCACAAGCTGACCTTGGAACCCTGTACAGACCAGAAATCTTAGCCTCCCAGTTGATAGGATTAAAGGTGTGGGGAACACACATCCTTAGTGACTGTGACAGTTTTAAGGATCTATTTGTCATAACACCTACTTTTGCACAAATACTCTGTGCTGTATTTCATTGAATGGGTACATTGTTTAGTTAAATTTTTAGAATTTGACTGTATTCTGTTCCATTCAGCCTACTTGAATACTCTCATAGCAGGCAAACCCAACACCTAGGGTCACTTTTGTGATTAATCTGAGAGTCTTAAGAGCCATACCTAGCATCTTAAGCTCCTACCCTGAAGATATATAATATCAGATTGATTGATACATCTAATATTACTGCAGATAATTAGAAAACCCAAGCATTAAATTAATCCAAGATGCAAAAATCTCTACATTATAATACAAGAAACACAAAAAATCAAGACAATATAAATCCATCAAAAAGTATTAACGTATCAGAAATGACCTTCAGTGAGACTGAATTAGAGGAAATGCCTGAGAAAGATTTCAAAAGAATGATTATAAATATGTTAAAAGAACTCATAGAAGAAATAAAAGGGTTCAAAGACCTCAAAGAGGAAATCAAAGGATTCAAAGAACACACAGGAAACCAATTTAATGAAATAAGGAGGTCAATACTAGACATAAATACAGAAATAGAAAGAATAAAGAAAACCCAATCAGAAATACTAGCAATAAAGAACACAGTCATTGAAATTAAAAACTCTGTATAAAATCTCTCTAGTAGAATGGATGAAGGAGAGAACAGAATATCTAAATTAGAAGACCAGGTGGCAGATCTAATACAGTCCAACAAAGAGAAAGACAAAATAATAGGAAGGCATGAATGGGAATTTCAAAATATTCGGGACACTATGAAAAGATCAAACATAAAAATTCAAGGGATAGTAGAAGGAGAAGAATCTCACTCCAAAGGCATAGTAGGTTTTTTCAACAAAATCATAGAAGAAAACTTCCCCCAAATTGGGAAAGAGATGCCAATGCAGATACAGGAAGCCTTTAGAATACCAAACAGACAAAACCTGGAAAGAACCTCTCCCCGCCATATTATAATTAAACTACCAAACATACAAACCAAAGAAAATATATTGAAAGCAGCTAGAGAGAAAAAGCAAGTCACCTACAAAGGCAAGAATCACAGCAGATTATTCAACACAAACTTTTAAAGCCAGAAGGGCTTGGAGTGATGTATTCCAAGTTCTGAAAGATAAAAACTGTCAACCAAGATTACTTTATCCTGCAAAGCTATCTATCCAAATGGATGGAGAAATAAGGACATTCCACAACAAAGACAGGCTAAAGGAATTTATGACAACTAAACAGCTCATCAGAAAATACTTGCAGGAATCATTCATGATGAAGAGAAAGCAAAACACACACAGCAGGAAATAGGAAAAAATAAACCATACTCAAATAACAGTTAAAACAAGTGAGTAAAGTGAAAACAGGAAGAACTACAAAACAAGAAGAATGGTGAGAGCAAATACATATCTTTCAATAATAACTCTTAATATCAATGGCCTCAATGCCCCAAACAAAAGACACAGACTTGCAGACTGGATTAAAAAGCAGGATCCTACCATCTGTTGCCTCCAGGAAACTCATCTCTCAATAAAAGATAGAAACCTTCTTAGGGTGAAAGGTTGGAACAAGGTATTTCAAGCAAATGGGCCTAGGAAATAAGAAGGGGTTGCTATCCTAATTTCTGACAGGATAGACTTTAAACCAACATTGGTGAGGAAAGATAAAGAAGGTCACCTTATACTGACTAAAGGAACACTCCAACAGGAGGACATTACAATCCTAAACATATATGCTCCTAACATGGCGCCCCCCCAATTTCATCAAACAAACACTATTAGACTTAAGGTCAGAGATAACTCCTAACAATAGTAATGGGTGACTTCAATACCCCATTATCATCAATTGACAGCTCTACCCAGCAAAAAATAAACAGAGACATCTGCATTAAATGATATCATGGAACAAATGGACCTAACAGATATATACAGAACATTCCATCCAAATGCTGCAGAATATACATTTTTCTCAGCAGCACATGGGACATTCTCTAAAATAGACCATATACTAGGACACAAATCAAATCTTAACAATTACAGGAAAATTGAAATAATCCCTTGTACGCTATCTGACCACAATGGGATCAAACTGCAAATCAGCAACAAGAAAAACTACAGAGCATACAGAAATTCATGGAGACTAAACAGTACATTATTGAACGATGTATGGGTCATTGAAGAAATTAAAAAGGAAATCAAGAAATTCATAGAATCAAATGATGATGAGAATACAACATACCAAAACCTTTGGGACACAATGAACACAGTCCTACGAGGGAAACTTATAGCTCTAAGTGCCTATATTAAGAAATTAGAGAGTTCACAACTAAACAATTTAATGCTTCACCTTAAGGCCTTGGAAAAAGAAGAACAAGGCAAACCAAAAATCAGTAGACATGAAGAAATAATAAAGGTCAGGGCAGAAATTAATGAAATGGAAACCAAAAACAATCAAAACAAATCAATGAAACAAAGAGTTGGTTCTTGGAAAGGATAAACAAGATTGATAAACCCTTAGCAAATCTGACCAAAAGAAAGAGAAAAGAGACAAAATTTGATAAAATTAGAGATGAAAAAGGCAACATCACAACAGACACCAAAGAAATTCAGAAAATCATACGGACATACTTTAAGAATATATATGTCTCTAAGTTTGAAAACCTGAAAGAAATCAATGATTTCCTTGATTCATATGACCTACCAAATTTAAATCAAGATGAGATAAACCATTTAAATAGACTTATAACAACTACAGAGATCCAAGCAGTTATAAAAAGTCTCCCAACTAAAAAAAACCCCAGGCCCAGATGGATTCACTGCTGAATTTTACCAGACATTCCTGGAAGAACTAACACCAATGCTTCTCAAACTTTTTCATAAAATAGAAAAGGAAGGAATTCTACCGAAATCCTTCTATGAAGCCAGCATCACCCTGATACCCAAACTGGACAAAGACAGATCAAAAAAAGAAAATTATAAACCAATCTCCCTCATGAACATAGATGCAAAAATTCTCAACAAAATATTAGCAAACAGAATACAAGAATATATCAGAAAGATTATTCACCCCGACCAATTAGGCTTTATCCCAGAGATGCAGGGATGGTTCAACATACACAAATCCATAAATGTAATTCACCATATAAATGGTCTGAAGGACAAAAATCACATGGTCATCTCAATAGATGCGGAAAAGGCATTTGACAAAATCCAACACCCCTTCATGGTGAAAGTATTACAGAAACTGGGAATAGAAGGAACTTATCTCAACATAATAAAAGCTATTTATGACAAACCTACAGGCAACATAGTACTAAATGGGGAAAAACTTGAAGCTTTTCCTCTAAATTCAGGAACAAGACAAGGGTGTCCACTTTCCCCACTTCTATTTAATATAGTACTGGAAGTCTTAGCCATAGCAATAAGGCAAGTGACATTCATAAAAGGGATACAAATTGGAAGGGAAGAGATCAAATTATCATTATTTGCAGATGATATGATTCTATACATAACAGACCCTAAAGACTCCATCAGCAAAGTGTTACAGCTGATAAACACTTTTAGCAATGTAGCAGGATACAAAATAAACACACAGAAATCAGTAGCTTTTCTATATACTAACAACAAACATGCAGAGGATGAAATCAGGGAATCTCTCCCATTCACAATTGCCTCAAAAAAAAAAAAAAAACCTTGGAATAAACTTAACCAAGGAAGTGAAGGATCTCTACAAAGAGCACTTTAAAAAACTCAAGAGACAAATTGCAGAAGACACAAGAAAATGGAAAGACATCCCATGCTCCTGGATTGGAAGAATCAATATTGTGAAAATGTCAATCTTACCAAAAGTAATCTACATATTCAATGTGATCCCCATTAAAATCCCAATAGCATTCTTCACAGAAGTAGAAAAAACAATCTAAAATTCATCTGGAAACACAAAAAAAAAACCTTGAATAGCCAAAAACAATTTTGTGCAATAAAAATAAGGCTGGTGGACTTACCATATCTGATTTTAAGTTATATTACAAAGCCATAGTAACAAAAACAGCATGGTACTGGCACAAGGACAGACAGGTAGATCAATGGAACAAAATAGAAGACCCAAATATTAATCCAGGCAGCTACAGCCACCTGATGTTTGACAAAAATACCAAAAATATTCATTGGAGAAAAGATAGCCTCTTTAACAAGTCGTGCTGGGAAAACTGGATAGCTGTATGTAAAAGGATAAAAATATATCCTTGTCTCTCTCCATGCACAAAAGTCAAGTCTAAATGGATCAGGGACCTTAATATCAGACCTGAAACTCTGAAACTGCTAGAGGAAAAGGTAGGGGAAACCCTTCAACATATTGCCATAGGCAAGGACTTTTTGAATATAACCCCAATTGCTCAGGGAATAAAACCACTAATCAACCATTGGGACCTCATGAAATTACAAAGCTTTTGTACAGCAAAGGACACTGTGAATAGAGCAAAGAGACAACCTACAGAATGGGAGAAAATCTTTGCCAGCTATACATCTGACAGAGAATTAATATCCAGAATATACAAAGAACTTAAAAAAACAGAATAATAAGCATTCAAACAACCAAGTTTAAAAATGGGCTATGGAACTAAATAGAGAATTCTCAGAAGATGAAATACAGATGGCATATAAACATCTAAAAAAGTGTTCCACATCCTTAGCCATCAGGGAAATGCAAATTAAAACCACTTTGAGATTCCATTTCACTCCTGTCAGAATGGCTACTATCAAGAAAACAAATGACAATAAGTGGTGGCGTGGATGCGGAAAAAGAGGAACACTTCTACACTGTTGGTGGGAATGTAATCTGGTCCAGCCATTGTGGAAATCAGTGTGGAGGTTCTTGAGACAGCTAAAAATAGATTTACCATATGCTCCAGCTATGGCACTCCTAGGCATATATCCAAAGGACTCTTCTCATTACCTTAAAGATACTTGCACAACCATGTTTATTGCGGCTCTATTCACAATAGCTAGGAAATGGAACCAGCCTAGATGTCCCTCCACAGATGAATGGATAATAAAGATGTGGTATATTTACACAATGGAGTTCTATTCAGCGGTAAAGAAAAATGAAATTATGAAATTTTCAGGGAAATGGATAGATCTGGAAAGGATTATACTAAGTGAGGTAACCCAGGCTCAGAAAGCCAAACATCACATGGTCTCTCTCATATGTGCATCCTAGATACAAATATATAGACCTGTGTGTGAACTGGAACCAAAAATTGGTACTAGAAACCAGTAAACTGGCAAAAGGCCATAAGGGAGGGAGAGGAGGGAAGGACTTAAGTGTATGATATTGCACATATGTAAGTAGAAGAACAGATTACAGGGAGGGGAATGGCCTAAGCAAGGCCATGGGAAGAGAATGCATAAAAGAAGGGCGGGGAGAGGGTAATACAAAATTCAAGATATTGTGAATAAGACGTATGGAAACCTACTTTTTTGAATAATGGCACATCTAGAAGCTGTAGACTGTTTCTAGAAAATTTTCAGTGCCTAGGATGGGATACCTTCCAGTGAGTTGTTGACCACGGAAGTCCCAGTAGCCTCCAAAACATTAAAGCCTATTGCCTATTGCCAAAGCCTTGCTGAAGACATCTCTTGCCTGAGAGGCAAGGTCACTGAGAAAGCAAGCTGGTGCTGAGCAGAAAATCTCCCTGTAGACCAGCCAACAGAAAACTGGAAAAAGCTGCACTGCATGCAGCTGTATGGGACACAGAAGTCATCAGCAGTGAAAAAGTGGACACTGATTATTTAAGTTTGGCCATACAGGCCAAATGACTGAACGGGTGCAATAGTGGCATGTCTGCTCTTGGGGTAACCAACTGCTCCATAATTGGACTCAAGGCCCTCTCTATGGGAGGGAATACATACCTGGTACTGAAAAACCTAAGCAAAAGTCTATGGCAGGGGAGGTCATGAGCCTTAGGGGTATAAAGCCTGCTCTTGTCTGGATAAATGTATATATTATTCCCATCCAGCTACCCTGAAAGCACTACACTTAATATTCATATTCACATATTAATGCTACTCTCACTTCTGGTTAGAGAAGCTTCTCTTTTCAGATGGTGATGACCACTGGGATGACCCAAAAGGCAACATAGTGCTGAGAAGAAGGGATGGAGGAGTGCCCAGCACTGAAACATCTCTGTCACACCCTCCAAGGATCAGGGCCCATTGCGGAAGAGGGGACAGAAAGAATGTAAGAGCCAAAGGAAGGGTACGACTCCTTACAATGCAACTGTCCAGACAGAAATTGGCCTTGAAATCCATGACCTTGCAGTGCCTTCATAAAACCCTCGTAATAGAAGAAAAAGATGATGACATCAAATTAAAAGAGAGATTAATGGAGTGAGGGAAGGGATATGATGGAGATTGGAGTTCTAAAGGGGCATGGGGGCAGGGGAGGGAAATATCATGCATTTTTTGTATGTAAGTATAGAAGTTGTCAATTTTTTTAAAAAGCCAGAACAAAAAATTACTGGGAAAAAAAAGCAAATCTGGAGCAGGATGCATGCCTTTAATCCCAGCACTCAGAAGGCAGAGGTAGGAGGATCGCTGTGAGTTCAAGGACACCCTGAGACTACATAGTGAATTCCAGATTAGCCTGAGCTAGAGCAAGACCATACCTCAAAAAAAAAAAAAAAAACTATCAAAAAAATAAAACCAAGGCTGGAGAGATGGCTTAGCCGTTAAGGCGCCTGCCTCCTAAGCCTAAGAAAGCTGGTTCCAATCTCGAGGTCCCACGTTTAGCCAGATGCAAAAGTGACACAAGGGCGCAATGCTGCACCTAACCACAAGGGGGCGCACGCATCTGGATTTCTATCTCAGCAGCTGAGAGACTGCTGGCATGCCCATCTCTGTCTTCCTCTCCCTCCCTCTCTGTCTCTCTCCAAAAATAAAATAAAATAAAATAATAAAAAAAAATAAAATAATAAAAAATAAAAGCAAATCTGGGAATTAAATTGTCTTACAACTCCAGGGCTCTAGTCAAAATCTTTTCTTACTCATGTTATTTCTGTTTGTGTCTTTCAGTATATGCTTAGGAGCCAGAAAAAAGACCAGAGACTATGAAAATGAGCAATTTTTCTTTTTCCTTCCTCCCATAGAGTCCTAGAGGCCCAGGCTGGCCTCGAACTCCACAGCAATCCTCCTACCTCAACCTAGGAGCCTCAAAGTCCTGGAATGAAAGGCACGATGAGTCGCCAAGCCCAGCTCACAAATGAGCAATTTTTGAGACTGGTGATGAGGCTGATGTCTGCGAGATCCAATCAGCTATTCACAAGACACTGGCTTCCCTCCGCTCTCCTCTTTGCTTGAGGTAAGTGAACAGGTACTCCCTTCTTCTCTGTGTGGCCTTCTCCCATCCTTCTTGGGTGTCTTTAACAAGGACAGGCCTAGGGGCAGGGCTGTTGGAAGACTTTTCCCTCTGGTCTGGAGGAGAGGGGTCTATGAGCTAATCTCTGAGGCTGACAGCTCCTCACAGCTTTGGGGGTGAGCACTGGAACTAAAGGTGTTCTGGAAGTCTCCTTTGGTGATGGCTTGGAGGACTATGGCTGAGGATACTCCCCAACGTCTCTGAACTGGACGACCCGGACTCTGAAAGGTTAGATGTGGAACTTGCAGGCAGATTTTCGACTTGAATGTCTTGCCTGTTTTCGGTGATGATGCTCCCGATGTGCGGGGAAGCGGCTTTCTGTTCTATCAAACTAGGGACATACCCAGGAGGTGCCGGTGCCCGGGTCTGCAGGCCGCCTGGGCACCTGTACAGTGTGGCTGAAAGGAGAGGACGCTGTGGAGATTCGCAGTGGTGTTTGGGGCCCTCTAGTGGCCAGTGTTGGAATAGTAGCTGGGCTTTCTGGAACCATTAGCAGCGTCTGTTCTTGGTGACTGAAGATCAGTTAATAACCACATGTTGCTGGCTGCCTTCTGGTTAGGGACCAGCTCCAATTTCAGCTCATGCCTTTCTTATTGCTGCGCAGTAAGCAACTCCTTAGAAAAGTTTATTTCGGCTTACAGTTCAAGGTTACAGTCCATCGTGGAAGGACAAGGCATGGTACCTGGAGCATGTGCTGATCACACTGTGTGCCATGTCACAAAGCCCGGAGATCTTTTCCTTTCTTTAACAGCGGCTGCTGATGCCAGTAGAACAAGCCTTGGACAAGAAGAAATGGATAAAATGGTAGAAACTTAAATCATCCATTACTTATTGGTGCCCCTGTAAACATTCCAAGGTCTGATGAAAAGTTAAGATGTGCTGTTGAGGGACTGGGGAAATAGTTTAAATAGCTGAACGTTTGCATAGCGGCACAAGCCCAGGGTTAGAGCACCTTAAACGCCAAAAAAAAAAGGGGGGGTGATGTTTAAAAGCCAAAAGTAGGGCTGGAGAGATGGCTCAGTGGTTAAGGCACTTGCCCGCAAAGCCTAATGACCAGAGTTCAATTCCCCAGAACCCACGTAAAGCCAGATGAACAAACTGGCCCATGCATCTGGAGTCCATTTGCAGTAGTTGGGGGCTCCGGCGCACCCATTCTCTCTGTCTTCTATCTCTCTCTGCTTGCAAATAGATAAGTAAAAATAAAATAAAATAAAAGCCAAAAGTGTTAGAGAAATACTTTGAGAGCTCATGGGGAGAAGAGATTACTTGGAAGTGGGTAGTATTTAGCTATATATTTTAATGCCTCTGTGGAGAGTGGCTGTTTGTTTTTTGGTTTTGAGTTGGTCTCAAGTAATCTTGAACTGATCCTCCTGCCTCTGCTGTATGTCTCCAGTTCTGGGATGAGAGGCATATACCATTATGCTTGGATTTTACTAAGCAGGGCAGAGGGATGAGACAAGGTCTCTGTACCACACAGTGTCCTGTCTCAGTTTCCCAAATGCTAGGATTACAAGTGTGACCTACCATGACCATCTAAACTTCACAATTTTTTTTTAGGTGCTAAGGACTGAACCCAGGGCCTTGTGCTTGCTAGCTCCCCAACCCCTAAACTTCACAACTTTTAATTGCGTTTTTTGTTTGGTTGACTGGAAGTGTAAACAAATGACATTCCGATAACTATTGATTGGTGTGCTCTCACATTCAGGGCTATTTAATGCCAAGAATGAGACAGACTATATGGAGTGCACAGACTGAGTGTTCTGAAGCCTGTGCTCGTGGCTACTACTACATTTATCCTTTACAGCATACTATGAAACAAATGAACTGTTAACTGTAAAAAACTTTTCATCATATCACCTGGTGCTGTCTTTGGAGGCATCTATGTTAGAAGTGTGTGCATCATTATTAGTATGAGCCAAAAGCAATAGTGATGCTTTATAGTATCATTTCTATCTCTTGTGTATATGAAACTAAATTCCTTGACTTGTAAAGTACCCCAAATAGAGCCAGTTAATTCTTTGGTAAAGTTGGACTGTTACTGGATATTTTTTAAATTTTATTTTAAATAATTTTTATTTATTTGAGGCAGAAAGAGAGTGAGGCTCACCAGGGCCTCCTGCCACAGCAAATGAAGTCCAGACTTATTCTTCACTGTCACTTTGTGTGTCTGATTTCTCATGGGTACAGGGAAATCAAACCTGGGCTGTCAGGCTTTGCAAGCAAGTGCCTTTAACTGCTGACCCATCTCTCTAGCCCCTGAAATAGTCTTAAATTATTATAGTAATGTAAAGGGTAATTTTTCCAGTTTTATTTATTTATTTATTTGAAAGAGTCAGAGAGAGACAGACAGACAGACAGACAGAGAGAATAGGCACGCCAGGGCCACTGCAAATGAACTCCAGATGCATGCACCACCTTGTGCATCTGGCTTATGTGGGTCCTGGGGAATCAAACCTGGGTCCTTTGGCAAAATGGGCAAACTCCTTAACATAGTGAATTCCAGGTCAGCCTGGGCTAGAGTGAGACCCTATCTCGAAAAACCAAAAAATATAAAAATAAAAATAAGACAACTTCAGATATTGGTCCCCACCCCCGCACTGTTTGAGGAAGGTGTTTACCATGGTACTTGGCCTATAATATTCTGATTCTTTTGTCTCCACTTGCCATTGTGCTTCAGGCATGCTAGAATTACAGACATGCACTGCCATGTGAGGTACTGTGTCATGGCTACTGGGGATCCAAACTCTTGTATGCAACACTTGTACAGAAAGCCATCTCCCAAAACCCCAAGTGGCTTCTTTTTAAGTGTGTTTGCTTGAGACTCAATTTATTTGAATGTTATTTAAGAATTGTGATTTTTTTTATGCTACGCTGGTTCATACAAAGTATACCTTTCAAGTATTCATAAATCAGTCCATGACTGGGAATGTAAAATAAGGTGGTGTATGGTAAAAGAAAGAGTAGTTTCTGATTTGGCCCTTAGGAGTTGGACAAGTCAGATAGCCAGATGAGTAGATTTAGGGATCATGTGCAAGTTCATAAGATAATACCTAACACCTGGAGATCAATGATTACACTTGTTATGGAGGTAGCCAGAGTTAAAATTTGTATTTTTGGCTGGAGAAATGGCTTAGTGTTTAAGGCACTTGCCTGCAAAGACTAAGGACCCAGGTTCAATACCCCAGGACCCACATAAGCCAGATGCACAAGGGGACACATGTGTCTGGACTTCGTTTATAATAGCTAAAGGTCCTGGCATGCCCATTCTCTGCCTTTCTCTCCCCCTGCCTATTTCTCTCTCTCAAATAAATAAAGAAAAATAAAATATTTTTTAAAAACTTGTAATTTTTAGCTGGGCATGGTGCACGCCTCTAATCCCAGTACTTGGGAGGCAGAGGTAGGAGGATTGCCATGAGTTCAAGGCCAGTGTGAGACTACATAGTGAATTCCAGGTCAGCCTGGTCTAGAGCAAGACCCTACCTCAAAAAAAAGGTTGGGGGCTGGAGAGATGGCTTAGTGGTTAAGGTGTTTGCCTGCAAAGCCAAAGGACCCTGGTTCAATTCTCCAGGACCCATGTAAGCCAGATGCACAAGGAGGCACATGCATCTGGAATTCGTTTGCAGTGACTGGTTACCTTGGCATGCCCATTCTCTTTCTCTTCCTCTCTCTCTCCTTCCCTCCCTCCCTCCCTCTTTCTCTCTCAAATAAATAAATAAATAAAATACATTTTTAAAAAAACTTGTATTTTTAGATTAATATTTGAATGTTGCAAGATAAAATCTGGGCTCATATGAATAACCAAAAAAAGTATATTCTTTAATCCAAAATGGGAAATTCATATAAGGAAGATACAAAATGTAAATAATTAGTTATAATTACATAATGAGGGGCTGGAGAGATGGCTCAACTGTTAAAGGGCTTAGCTGCAATGTCTAATGACCTAGGTTTGATTCCCTAGGACCCACATAAAGCCAAATGCACAAAAGTGGCTCATATATCTGGAGTTCATTTGCAGCAGCTGAAGGCCCTGGTACATCCATTTCTCTCTCTCTCTCTCTCTCTCTCTCTCTCTCTCTCTTTTTTTTGTCCTTTTTGTTTTGTTTTGTTTTGTTTTGATTTTCAAAGTAGGGTCTCACTCTAGCCCAGGCTGATCTGGAATTCACTCTATTCTCAGGGTGGCCTTGAATTCATGGTGATCCTCCTACCTCTGCCTCCCAAGTGCTGGGATTAAAGGTGTGCACCACCATACCCAGCTTCTCTCTCTGTCTTGATTATTGCAAATAAATAAATAAAATAAAATAATTACATAATGATAAGTGAATTAGCAAAGTAGAAAGAGTACCATAGATAATAGCATAACTTTAGTAAGTAGAAGTTAGGAAAAAACTACCTAGTCTTTGAGACAGTTTCACCAAAACCAAAAAAATATTAGTTACTATTAGTTTTGATAATGAGAATATAACTTGGATTGAAAATCTATGTACCTAAATACATTGGATGATTAAAGGACATGATTTGAGAGTTTTGGCTTTCTTAATTTCATGAAAGGGTATTGTGGTGGTTTGAATTAGGTGTCCCCATAAACAATGTGTTTTGAATGCTTGGTTCCCAGCTGATGGGAGTTTGGGAGGTGGAGCCTTGCTGGATGTATGTTGTTGGGAGCAGAATTGGGGGGCTGTGATAGCCAGCTCCCCTTGATGGAAGCTGACTCATTCTCCTGCTTTGGTTTTCCACCTGCTGTGGCAGAGGTGATGTCCGGCCTGTGCTCATTCCATTTTTTCCATGCCATTAAAGGAGGATAGGAGGAGGCAATTTCAGTTAGAAATTGAGGTCCAGAGAGAACCAGGACATGCCATCCATGCCCCCTGGCCCTGGCACAAGAACAGAACTCTTGGCAGAAATGTAACTCATGTCTGATCAAAACTGATCTTCATGCCCCCTACTGCCCACAGTCTAGCACGCTACCTAGATAAATGGCCCAGGTGGGCCGGCTTTGGGGTGTGCCCTCCAAATCTACAAACCAATCGGGTCTTCCCCTTGCACATAAAGGTTCTCATCTTCTCGTCCTGTTTTCTTCTCTGTGGACTCTCCTGGACTTACCCTTGTGCTGCTCAGATACTCATGGGTTTGGCTTTCCCTCACCTGGCTGGGAGTGGGGAGACTATAACACTGTTTGTTGGTCTGGGGAACTCTTCGGCTTGCCTCTGCTCTGTAATTTGGGATAACTTCTCACTTTCAATTACATGTATGATTTTCCTGTGGTCTCTGAATCTACCTTACAATCTAGATCCACCAAGTGGATGCTGTCACTAACTCCAGGCCTGCAACCTGTGTAATTTCTTTAAACTCAAGGTAACCATGAGTGTAACTCTCTTTATTACTCATTTTGTCTCTGAATTTCTTGGTCTCTGCTTTGGTATTCTCCCTCTTATTCTTCCTTGACCCTCACCATTTGCTCTCTTAACTTTCCTCCTTTGGAAAGCACACAGCAGATGCCATGCGTGTTCCTTCTAAATCTCCTTACACAGGCTCCTAAATTCTATCTTCCATGTGCTGTGGCTCTACTCCAGTCTTTCCCTAAGCACCTCCATTTTACTTAAATAATGAACTAAGCAATGTTTTCCACATGTGAGCTTGTTTCCTACTTCCCACATGTTTGACTCTGCTCTAGTCTTCTTCCTAGATCCCAATCTCCTTTAAATAAAACCCACAGTTTGTGATTTCTCCCTAACTAAACTTAATAATTCATAATTTATCTTTCTTGAGTTCTTTGTTAAAAATAAAACATGACCCAAATTTGGGGTTCATAAATTTGGGAGACCTATCTTGGACCCCAAAATCTTGCATCAATATCATAGGGCTTCTTCTCGAAACTGTAAGCCAAAATAAATCCTTTCCACCCATGAGCTGCTCTTGGGCAGAAGTTTTGTGCCAGACACAACACAGGTGGACACACAGGTGCAAGATCATGTGTTCTCTAGACACACAGAGCTGGACTCCACCTTAGGTCTTTAGGTCCGCCCCTGGTGACAGACTTACTCCAGCAGGGCTCTCCCTCCCAAATGCTACAAGCCAAGGACTAAGTAGAAAACTTAATCACAAACACCTGAGGCTATGGAGACTTTTTTTTTACATTCAAAACACCACACGGGGTCACATTCTTTCCCCAGGGCCAGCTCTGTGCAACCAGCCAGGCATCTGCACAGGGTGACATGCTCACACCAATGCCAGCCACACATACCTGGGTGTGAACCTGGGTGCAGGGTCACGTGGTCACCCAGTGACTGGCACCCATCACCAATGAGTACACCTGTGCATAGGGAAACCGATTCCTGCCATAGCAGCCACATGCACATGGGTCGTTAGCTGGAGAGGGGTAATGTGCTTACATGTGCACTCAGGGGTCACCTTGACTTGCAGTCACATGCACACGTGGGTGTGTGCATCAGGGCAAGCATTTGGGCGTGGAGTCACATGCTCACACTTTGGCCCGGCTGTGTACCAAGGCAGGCACATGGGCCCAGTGGCCAGTCTAGCCCACAAGATTATCTGGGAGAGTGAGTTGTCATGTGTAAATGCAGTGGCCGATAGCATAGCGTGCACCTAGCCAAGCATCTGGGATCCTTTTCAGATGGTCATACTGTGGCTGGCTGTTTGAACCCAGGTGGGCACCTGGGCATAGTCATGCGTTCACACAGTGGCTGGCTGCCTGTCCCTGTTTGGGGACCTTGTTGCAGAGTTACATGCTCACACCGTAGCCAGGTGTGTACACACAGAAGCGCAGGGGGTGCAGAATCACATGCATGTGCAATGGAAGGCAGCTTGAACTTTGCCAGGACCTGGAGGCATGTTCACGGGGTTAGCGTTATTTTTATGGATTAGGAGTCAGGGGTTAGAGTCAAATTAGGCTTAGTATTAGGGTTAGGGCTACGGTTAGTGCTGGGGTTAGGGGAAATGGTTCAGGTTTGGGCTGGTGCTAGAGCTAGGTTAGTGTTAAACACAAGGTCAGAGTTAGGGCTAGGGTCAGGTCTAGGAAGACAGATAGGGATTGAGCGAGCATTTATATTAGGGTAAGGTTAGGATATGTCTAGGGCCAGGGTTAGAGGTCAGGTTTAGGTTTAGAACTAGGTCTTAGGCTAGAGTTTAGAGTAGGGTTAGGGCTAGGGCTAAAGTTAGGTTTAGGGCAAGAGTTAGTGCTATGGGTAGTGGTAGGGGTTAGGACACGGCACTTGCTAAGGTTAGGGTTAGGGATAAGGTTACTGTTAGGGATTAGGGTTACTATTAGGGGCTAGGTTAAGGGATTTTACTGGTAAGGGATTAGGAGAGAGGGGTTAGGGTTAGTCCTTGATAGGTCTTGGTTTTTTTCTAGGGCTAAAGCAAGTATTATGGTTAAGGGTAGGGTTATTTTAGGACTAGCATTTGGACTAGGAAAGGGTTAACTTTAGGCATAGGCCTAAGACTAGGGCACAGTTAGGGATAGGGCTTGTGGTAGGAATAGGGCTAAAGTTAGGATTGGGGATTAGAGGTCAGTGTTAGGGTTAAAGTTAGGACTGGGACTAGGAGATGGATTAGGGGTTCAGGTTATAGTTAGGTATAGGGTTAGTGTTAGGGCTAGGTCTACAGTTAAGTTTAGTGGCAAGGGTTAGAGTGAGGGCTTGAGATAGGGACAGAGTTAGCTGTAAATCTAGGTCTAGGTTTGGTTTTAGGGTTAGAGATTTTGTCAGTGTGATGGTTCAGTTTTGTGTCAACTTAATCTGTTTAGGAATCCACAGACATCCCTCATAACTGGGTCTCTGAGGTTGCTTCCAGGAAGGAATGACTAAAGGAGGAATCCTTCCCCCAGGGTGAACCCTTCCCCCAGAGTGGGAGGCCCCCTCATGGAGGGGGGCTTTATCTAAGGAAGCTCTGGGAAGGAAAGTATCCCCTCCTCCCACCTGGCTGTCAGTGCTGCTTGCTGCTTTCCAGTGTGGACTGAAGACCAGCATAGCCTGAAGAGCAGCGGCTCTCTAGAAAGCCTCCAGACCTTCAGTGCTGGATTGGGACTGCTGAGGCATCCAGCCTTGTGGACTGAGCAGCTACCAGGTGCCTTGACTCTCGGGCCTGCAAAACAATCCATCCTATCAGTTCTGTTCTTCTAGAGAACCCTGACTAACACAGTCAGTGTTAAGGTTAGGGCTAGGGCTATGAGTATGAGTAGGATTATGACAAAGCCTAGTCATAGGGATATAGTTAGCATTACTGGGGTTAGGGGTTAGGAGTTAGGGTTAGTGTTGTCTAGGATTAGGACTAAGGTTAGAGTTAGGTGTTAGGCTTTAGGGATCAGAGGTTAGTGTTAGGTTTAAGGTTAGACTCGGATTAGAGGTTAGGGATATAGTTAGGTGTAGGGTTAGGGCTATATCTAGGTCTAGGGTTAGGCTTAGGGGCAAGGTTTGGTTAGCCCCAGCTCTTGCCCTAATCCTAACTTTAGCCCTACTCCTAGCCCTACCCCTACTCCTAGCCCAAATCCTAGTCCAAAACCTAACCCTGACTTCTAACCCTAACCTTAAATCTTGCTAGCTCTAGACATACCCTAACCTTACGCTAGCCCTAATCCTAACCCTACACCTCTCTCCAGAACTGTTCCTAGCCTCAACCCTAACCCTATGCTTAACACTAACCCTAGCCCTAGTGAAGCAGTTTAGGATGATTGAGCCCCAAAAGTAAAAGGCACTATAATAGGAGTTTGGGGGCTCCTTGGCAATACACCAATATGCCAATGCACCAACAAATTTAGGGTACTCCAAATTTGTCTTATGAATTTAAAGAATTAAATCCATAGACCAGAGGGTAAGACTAAAAGAGACTTGATTACAGTAAGAGAAGGACAGGAAAAAAAAAAAACAGTGTTCCTGCCCTGTGTCTGGCAGGAGCAGGTATAAGGAATAGGGGTCCACTACTCCCTTCTTCTCAGCCCTGCCAAGCTGAGATGAGGGGGTGCTTACCAGAGCAGGGATCTGGAGGTTCAGGAGAGATGAACAGCCAAAAGAGACCTTTTTGCCCACTTGGTAAGGATCTATTTATAATCATATTGTGGTGGGTTTTACCCTCAGGCATAGGTGAGTTTGAGAGCTGATTGGTCTGAGCTCAGAGTTTGGCTCAGGAGTAGGGGGTGAGAGAGCTGATTGGAATTCTGGTTCTGCCGAGCAGGTAGGCAGATGTTCCCTCTTCGGGCCCTCTCTCCTGACTGTCTACCTAACAATCCCCCTAACTGGCTGATTCCCCTTCAGCACAAGCCCAAAGAGGAACTCTTACCCCTAATCCTAATATTAAACCTAACCCTGACCCCCAACTCCTAATCCATAACCCTAAAGCTAATCCTAATCCATTTATATTAAATTATAGAATAATCTGAGGTAGAATGGAGAACAAATTAGGATGGGGCACAAGGAATCTTTCATGAATAGAAATGTTTTATGTCTCAACAAGGGCTATGATTTCATGGGTATGCTTTTATAGAAATCACATAACTATACATTAAAGATCTATTCATTTCACTCTTCTTTATAAAGCTACACCTCAATACCAAAGTTTAGGAACAGGACAGGGAAGATGGCTCAGTGGTTAAAGGTGCTTACTTGCAAAGCCTGCAGGCCCAGGTTCAATTCCCCAGTACTCACATAAGGCCAGTTGCACAAAGTGGCACATGTATCTGTAGTTTGCTTGCAGCTGTGAGAAGCCTGGCATGCCTAAATTCTCATTCTCT
This sequence comes from Orientallactaga sibirica, assembly GCA_036365145.1. Classification (NCBI taxonomy): domain Eukaryota; kingdom Metazoa; phylum Chordata; class Mammalia; order Rodentia; family Dipodidae; genus Orientallactaga; species Orientallactaga sibirica. The sequence continues at coordinate 9,691,773 of JAEOAD010000060.1, read as the reverse complement.
CTCTCTCAAACACTTTAAAAATCCATTTTGCAAGGGGCTAAGTAGATGGATCAGCAGTTAAAGGTACTTGCTTGCAAAGCCTGCCATCCCTGTTCAATTCCCCAATACCCATATAAAGCCAGTTGCTCGAAGTGTGAAGAGGCTCTAGCCTGCCCAAACTCAGTGTCTCTCTGTCTATCTGTGTATCTCTCTCTGCTTACAACTTCTTACAAATAAGTAACTATAAAATTAATTAATTAAAAGATTTGCTGGGCATGGTGGGGCATAACATTAATTCCCACACTTGGGAGACTGAGATAGAAAGACATGGGTTCTAAGTCTGCCTGAGCTAGAGAGGCCCTGCTTCAACCCTTCTCCCCCGTCCCCCCCCAAAAAAAAAATCCTACAAAAGTTCAGGAATAGCTCTTCCTATGATCATGTCATTTTTCCTGCAGATCTGCTCATTGCTCCTCTACAATCTTTCAAGCTGTTCCACTTAGATGCCTGCACATTTAGAATGCTGTTAGTGAACTGAACGTTTGTTCCATGTACATAATGATGTCTATTATTTTTCTAGTTTATTTAGCTAATCTTCCATTTGTAGTGCTTCAGTCTGTAGACCCGTCTTGCTGTTTTTGAGTCGGGTTTACAACAAATCCCACCAAGGGCACGTGCAAACACAATTAGCCGCGCATGACTGAAAGGAAGTCCCCTCTCCTGCCAGTTAGACCATCCCTCTGGCCTTCCACCTCTGCCTGACTACCCAGACCCAGCCAGCATCTGCTCCAGTGTGAGAAGCCATATCAGAGCAGTCGGAGGAGGGGGAATGGGGATTTCCCAAGTGCTCGCGCACCACACACCGAGCTCGGCAAGGTGGGTGAGAAAGGCTTAGAAGCCAGACACTGGTTCTAGAAGAGACGTGCCGGCCTCGTGACGCGGAAGTAGACTGGGCAGCAGGTGGCTGAGTCTCCCCTATGTGCTCTATTCTGAGGTTCCGCTTTTACAACTAAATAGTGCATTCCTTCCCGCCCCAGCTTGAAAGGTCCCAATCCCGAGTGGGATGCCGGTGGAATGGGTGGAGGAGGGCTGGACAGCGGTCATCGCGGGGCTGGTTCCCAGGCAAACACCACGTTCTCGCGACCACGGTCACTCACTGAAGGGGAGCGCAAGCCACGTCTAGATCCGGGCTTTTGTTTGTCAGCTAAGGCAACCACCGGGAGGGAACAGTCGCTAGCCTCCTCCTGATTGGTCAGCCAGCAGCCTCCTTCTGATTGGTCAACTCCTGCTAGCTCTCTTGTCAATCAGAAGAATGCCTAGGGTTCTGGGCGGGGGAAGCCATGTTGGAAGGCGTGGAGCGGAAGCCGCTCAGCCCTCCTGCCCAGTTAGTTCTCAAGGGAAAATGTCCTGCTTAGCCCGCCAACCTTCTAAGAGCAACAAAACTCTGTGAGCTGGCTGTCAATTTAAATAAGTCGTAACAATCACACACCTGCCATATAAATAGTAATAATTATGCAGCTGCCAATGCGACTGGCATTTGAACAACTCGCGTGAAGATTACATTTTTATTTCCACTTGCTCCTGTGGTCACTTGTATAGTTGCAGTTAGTTAGATATATCATGTACACTTCTAGAATGATCTATTGAATTGCAGGTTTGTCTTGTTACCTTGGGAGAGAGGACTCGGTTTTTTTGTTTTTTTTTTTTTCCCTGACAATGCGAGAGAATTCTACGTGCCTTTTGGTCCCTCGCAGCTCCTGTAGCGTCCCTGGTAACTGCGTCCCTAGTAACCGGCGGCCCCCAAGCCGGGAGCGGCCGGGCGGCAGGAGGCTGCGGCTGCTCCCGCCCCGGGCCGGCGCGGGCGCCGGAGCTCGGAGGCGGGCCATGGCTTTGCTGCCCTCCGCCGCCAGGCGCGCGGCCGCCGGCTTCCAGTTCCCCGTACACCGCAGCCCCGGGCCGCCGGCGGCCGGGCGCGAACGCCGAGACCTGCTGGAGACGCTGGCGGCGGCCGAGGACAGCGAGGGGCTGCGGGGCGCGCGGGCGTTGGTAGGTGGGAACCTGCGCTGAGCGGCGGAAACGGGGTTCTCCCGCTCTCCGCCTGGAGAACCTTTGTGCTAAAAAGACCCTTGTCAGACTTCCTGGAGAGCATCTTCGAGACTGTTCTGGAGAGTGCAGCGAGAACAGAACTTTTCTCTCTGTTTTCTGCTTCTGGTGGAAACAGTTTCTCCTCCCTCCCTCCATCCATCCACCCCTTCGTTTCCTTCCTTCCTTCCTTCCTTCCTTCCTTCCTTCCTTCCTTCCTTCCTTCCTTCCTTCCTTCCTTCCTTCCTTCCTTCCTTCCTTCCAACTTGAGGAAAACTGATGTTCCTCATGGAGGGAAACTCCATCGGCTGCGCTGTCAATCTCACACTTGTGATTGGGAGGCTGGGGTAGAAGGGTCGTAGTAAATTTGAAGGTGGTCTGGGCTACACGGGAGTTCGGGTCTGCCTGGCTCAGACACCCTGCCTTAACCCTCCCACCCACACACACCCAAAAGTGTCTTGAATAGCTACCATCTGCTATTCACTTTAAAAGATGAGAATCTTGACTTTAAGCTAGCAACTACAATATAAACCTTTCTATCTTGTCTCTTTATTTTATTATTAATTTTTATTGGAAACTTTACTGTATTGCAAATTGGTCATATCCCCATTGGATTATTCTCTTATACCCCTTCTTCCCCACCCCCATTCCACTGAGGGCCCTCCTAGTGGGTTGTCTGTAGTCATTGTGGGAACATGGTTGCCCCAGTCTGTTTTCTGTGAAGAGGACAGTGCCTCACAGTATTCCTTCCCACCCGGCGGTTTTTACATTCTTTCTGCCTCCTCTTCCTAAGTGTTCCATGAGCCTTGATAGGCTTGTTAGAAATTTACTTTAGTGTTGAGCTCTGGGCACCCTTTGATTTTCTGCTTTTGTGAGTTTTTGAGTCCTCTCAGTGTCTGCCACCATGTCTTTGGAGAAGGTTCTCTGGCTAGCTTTGAGAGCAGCACCCATATTTGATGCACCTCTTTCTCTGTAATCCTGGGCCCTGACAGGTGTGAGCGATGACTCATTTCATGCTGCTGCTCACTTGGCTTTCTCTTCTTATCATTCTCATGGGTTTGGGGTCCCCCAGTACTTGTTGCCATCTTAAAAAGCAGCTTCTCTAAGAGTGAGAACAGCATGGAACAAATACTATCAGAAAACTTTTTAAAATATTTCGAGTGAGTAAAGTAGACCTTGAACAGGAATCAGACACAGAATCCTAGGACCTGTTTAATATATGAGAATTCAACACACAATTTGTATTAGGTAACAGGGCAAAAGATTTGAATAAAGTTAAGGGTTTTGGTTGGAATCCATTCCCTACTACTTGCTAGGTAACTTAGTATATAACTGCCTTGAATGTTTCCTTATCTAGAAAAGGACTATAAGTGTCTCCACTTTTTTGTTTTGTTTTGTTTTTTCAAGGTAGGGTCTCACACTAGCACCTAGAATTCACTCTGTATTCACAGAGTGACCTCGAACTCTCAGCAATCCTCCTACCTGTGCCTCCTGAGTGCTGGGATTAAAGGCGTGTGCCACCACACCCAGCTTGTCTCCACTTTTTCATCTAACTTAGTTGTTATTGAGAACTAAAGGTGAGAATGGGCATCATATTGAAAGAGCAATTTATGTAAGTTTATAGTAATTCTGGCATTCAGCAATAACAATGGCATTTAAGCAACTCTTGGAAATGAAATTCTCCTTTGGCTTGCTCTGGTGGAGGAGTAAGTCAATTGTATAGTTGGTAGTTATACTTCTAGAATGCCTTATTAAGTTGAAGTACTATAAACCATTGCTGTCTTAGAAGAGATTTGATTATACTATGAGCTAATTTCAACAACACAGGATCCTTCCAAAAAAAAAAAAAAAGAGAGAGAGAAGAGAAAAATTAAAACTAGCTAAGTGTTAAGAGTTTAACAGGGGGCTGGAGAAATGGCTTAGTGGTTAAGACACTTGCCCACAAAGCCAAAGTACCCAGGTTCAATTCTCCAGGACGCATGTAAGCCAGATGCACAAGGTGGCACATGCATCTGGAGTTTGTCTGCAGTGGCTGGTGTGCCCATTCTCTTTCTCTCTCCCTCTTTCTCTCTCTAATAAATAAAAATAAAATAAAATATTTTTTTTTAAAAAAAGAGTTTAACAGTGTTCTGAGGTACCACACATGAAAAATCCAAAAGTAAACCTGGGTAAGCTCCCAAAATAGGTTTCCCAGCCAGAGAGCACCAAGGCTGGGAAAAGATGTGCCTACCAGGGAAGAAAGTTCTAAAACAAGGTGCTGCCTATTTTATTGGTTGAATTGGAGTCCTTCCTGATTCATAAAGGTTGATTAGCTTCAACTTTGTCATCTATAAAATATAGTAAAATCAGACACTATGCCCACCACATAAGGTTTAGAGAACCATCTATCACAATAGGCCTCTTTCAATCATTTGGTTTTGCCAAAAGCAGACCTCCCCCTACCTCCTCAATATGTGACTCCCCTAGACCCACCCCCCCTAAGCATACACACACAGTTTGCAATATTCTGAGCCCATGTTGGATAGGGATGAATATTCTTTGAATATAACTTCAGTTGGAGATGTCAGTTTATCATATGGATAAAGCAATATTTTATGTTTTGTATTTAAATTTTCACTGAATTTACTATTTTTTTCCATGGGTGCTAGGGATGGAACTCAAGTCCTCACACTTGTGCAGCAAGCACTCTTCTGCACTGAGCCATGTTACCAGCCCTATCACTGAATTTCTTAATAGAGTAACATTCTCCTTTTTAAAAATCATAATCTTAGCCGGGCGTGGTAGTGCATGCCTTTAATCCCAGACTTGGGAAGCAGAGGTAGGAGGATCACCGTGAGTTCGAGCCTACCCGAAACTACATAATAAATTCCAGGTCAGACTGGGCTAGAGTGAAACCCTACCTCAATAAACCAAACAAATAAAAATAAAAAATCATAATCTTATTTATTTTGTGTGGGGGGGGGCTCACCAGGGTCTCTTGCCACTGCAAACCAACACCAGATGCTTGTGCCACTTTTTGTGTCTGGTTTTATATGGATGCTGAGGAATTGAACCCAGGCTAGCAGTCTTTGTAAGCGAGATCCTTTAACCACAGATTCATCACCCCAGTCCACATTCTCTTTTTCAACAGTCTTTTATAAGTTGCAGTCACTGACTATTCAGTAGTGAACAAAACAGACATAGCTTCATATCCTTAAAGAGTATGGTGGGGAACATTAGAACATAATGTGGAGTCTGGGCTGGAGATTTGTATCTGAAAGTTTCCAGCATTTCTAAAACAATTGGAATGAATGTATTCACTTAGGGAGAGAGTGTGAAGAAAGCTAAAAGGGGCCTAGTATTGAGTTCTTAAGAAAATCAACATTTAACAGCCAGAATGAGAAAAAAGTATGCAAAAGAGATTAAGGAACTGGGGAGATGGTTCAGCAATTAAAGAGGCTTGCTTGCAAAGCCTACTGACCCAGGGTCAATACCCCAATACCCATGTAACCAGATGCACAAAGTAGTGCATGCATCTACTGTCAGCTTGCAGTGGCTAGAGGCCCTGGCACTCCCTTTCATATTCATTCATGTTCATTCTCTTTCTCAATCTCTCTCTCTCACCAAGAGATAAATAATAATTTGCAAGCAAATAAGTAATTTTTGAGGATTATCCACAATGATAAGAGGAATGAAGGAAACTATCAGATTTCACCCCTAAAAATAAAGCATGGAGAATAGGACCTCCAAAGGGAAGTTCTGTAGGGGGGTAGATGGGGGAATGTCCCTCTGGTGGTTTCTATTTTCCTAAAGAAATAAAAGTCTGGGTTGTTGGAGCAGTTGGTCATTAGGGGTGAGAGCAGTTGGAGGATCAAGAGAAAGGCAAACAGAATTACTGGAGCACTGGGAGCCAGCTTCCTGATGTCAGGCAGGCCACATCCACTAGAATTATTTAGTGTTTAATTTATTATTGATAGTCACAAAATAGTCACTGTCCTTTTTTTTGGTAAGTTACATTTCAATTATGGGAATAATACATGAATACATTCCTCTTTATAGTATCAAATGCTAAAATAATTGGGAGGCTGAGTTGTAAGGGCTGTGAGTTACAGACCAGCCTGAACTACATCACAAGACTTTATCTCAGAAAGTAAATACACAATAAATAGATATCAAACATTAACTGGGACAGTGGCCCATACTCTTATAACTTGGCTGAGGTGGGAAGAGCCTAGGAGTTCAGGGCTAGCCCAAATAACATTGTAATAACCCCAGATTATTTATTTACATATATATACATATACACACACACACATATTTATTGGAGATAGGGTCTTATGTAGCAAAGGCTGGCTTTGAACTCAGTATATGATTGAGGATGGATAGCCATGAATTCCTGATCTTCCTGTCCCCACCTTCCAGTTCTGGAATTACAGATACATGACACCATGCCTGGCACATCATCTCTTAAAAAAAAAAAAAAAGGAAGGAAATGAGCAGGTGCAATGATAGTAATTATTAACTATGGGTCTTAGGCCTCGTTAACATAACTCCTCACAAAAGAAAATCCAAGCACTCCCGTAAACTCAATTACTCAGGAGTCTAAGGCCGGGATATTGACAGCTTGAGTCTGGCCAGCCTGGATTACATAGTGAGACCTTATCTCAAGAAAGAAAAAAATATCTGGTACCCACCCCTTTTCTAATGTATTATTCTTTTTTTTTTTTTTTTTTTTATCTCTCCTGTGTATACAATAGTTCAATATATGGTAGTATATTATAAAGATATAGACAATTTTACAACTGTTTGAATATTTATTTGGGGGTGGGGTTACCAGGTTAATAAATGAAGATTTGTCTTGTTCCTTACAGATCCTTCCCAATTAAAAGAAAAACAAAGTTTCCTTTTTTTTTTTTTTTTTTTTTTTTTTTTGAGATAAGTCTTACTAGCCAGTAGTAACTCACTTTGTAGCCCAGGTTGGCCTCAAACTCAGGTCCTCCTGTCTCTGCCTCCTGAGTGCTGGGATTGTCATATGTGCTACTATGCTCCACATTGAGAAGAAAAGTAATTTAATGAAAATTACACAATTGGAGATAAACTTTGTAAGCTTTATGGACATAGTTCCTTACTGGTGCTGATACCAGTGAGGCAACAGGTGCTAGAAGGATTCACTACCTAAGTGGGTCAAGCCAATCTCAGGAAAATCATCCTCTTAACTGGTGGCAGCATCCACCGTGTTCCAGGAAAAGCTGAACTGTTCGGGAGGGGGCATTAAAAACTGTTATTCAGTACAATAAATGGTCTTGGAGGGGAGATGAAATTATAATTGGAAATCATTTCTTAGCCATGCATCTGTTTTAGGTAAAATACTGAGGTCAGTTTATCTGAAAGTTCTAGCTAGTATTAATAGAACTAAGCTGTGAATGGATGGGATTTTGTATACAATTCAGTGTACAAGTCCAGTTAATGAGAGCTGCTATATCTCTTCACAAGCTCCTCTTTGCCTTTTCAAGTAGTTCTTCCAGGGCAAAATAATTTTGACAGTTTTTGTAAAAATGAATGGGATAAGGTCTTTTAAAAGCTATTCTGGGGCTGGAGAGAGAGCTTGGCAGTGAAGGCACTTGTCTGCGAAGCCTAAGGACTCATGTTTGACTCTCCAGATCCCACATAAGCCAGATGCACAAAGTGACATAAGCATGCAAGGTCACACATGTGCACAAGGGGGTGCACACACTTGGAGTTCAATTTCAGTGGCTAGAGGCCCTGGCGCACCAATTTTCTCTTTCTCACTCTCGCTCTCTCACATAAAAAAAAAAAAAGAAAAGAGTAGGGCGTGGCGGCACGCGCCTTTAATCCCAGCACTCGGGAGGCAGAGGTAGGAGGATCACTGTAAGTTTGAGGCCAGCCTGAGACCACATAGTGAATGCCAGGTCAGCCTGGGTTAGAGTAAGACACTACCTCGAAAAACAAAGAGAGAGAGAAAGAAAGGAAGGGAGGGAGGGAGGGAGGGAAGGAGGGAGGGAAAGAAGGATGGGAGAAGAAAAGATATTTTGCATACCTTTAATCCAAGTACTCAGGAGACAGAGGTCAGAGGCTCACTGTGAGTTCAAGGTCAGCCTGGGACTGACTACAGAGTGACTTCCAGGTCAGCTTGGGCTACAGTGAGATCCTACCATGGGGAAAAAAATATAAAGATATTCTGGGGAAAAAAGAAAGATATCCTTAAAGAATAGATGAGAGCATGTGAATACCTAAAAGCAGTTCTTTGAAATACTTGCCCCATTTTAATTATAGAATATATGAATATGGCTGGGCATGGTGGCACTTGCCTTTATTCCCAGCACTCAGGAGGTCAAGGTAGGAGGATCACCATTAGTTTGAGGCCAGCCTGAGACTACATAATGATTTCCAGGTCAGCCTGGGCCAGTGTGAGACCCTACCTCAGGAAAAAAAAAAAAATGAGTATATGAATATAAAGATATAGACAGTTTCACAACTTGGTTTTTTAAATTTTTGTTTATGTTTGGAACATAAATCTTTTTCTTAGTACTCAATAGAATTAATACAGCTCCTTAGAGTAGTCAGTGTTTTTTTTTTTTTGCATGATTCAGTGATTTGTAAGGAAATAATTATTCTTTTCCTTTAGTGAAAACTTACATTTTTACCTGTATATTTTTTTTGTTCAGTAAATATTTATTGGACCTACCATTGGGTATATGCTTTTCTAGACACTGGGGACACAAGAGTGAACAAAGCAACATCCTTGCCTTAGGAAGGCTGACTTTGCAGCAGGCATAGATTACACAGCTAGCTAGGGCATGGTAGAATGTCTGTGGGTGGTTGAGTACTTCTGCAAAAACTAAAGCAGAAAAGGAGGGCTGAGAGTCAGTGGGGTGGGAGATTTCAAATAGAGTAGTCAATAAAGACTTTTTCTGTTTGGGTTTGGTTTGGTTTTTCAAGGTAGGTTCTCAATCTAGCTCAGGCTGACCTAGAATTCACTATGTAGTCTCAGGGTGACCTCGAACTCCTTCCTCTGCCTCCCTCTGGGATTAAAGCCATGCTCCACCACACCTGGCTATGAAGACTGTTTTGAGTGGGTGACATTTGAGGAGACTTAAAGGGATGAGCAAGTAGTCTGTGTATATTTCGTGATCACCAGCCTTCTCAGGAGAAGGAACAATTTGGTGCAAAAGCCCTTAATTGTGGCAATTCGGCTGATTCTTTAAGCTGCAGACTAGATTCAGCAAGGAATTGGTGAGGAACACATACAGAATTAGCACAAGGAATCAGAGAATTGTTTTTTTGTTTCTTGGAGTTACCCCAAATGGGACAACACTGGCCTCTTGTGCACTTTTTAAAACTATCATCTATCTCTCTACAAATCTGTCTGTATTTATATTATGTGTGTGTGTTCTCCCCACTGTGCTGGCAGTTGAAACCACAGCCTTTCATGTGATAGGAAAGCACTCTTACCACTGAGCCATATCCTTAGCCCAAACTGTTATTTATAATCATCTCTTCTGGGCTGGAGAGATGGTTTAGCAATTAAGGCACTTGCCTGCAAAGCCAAAGAACCTAGGTTTAATTCCCCAGGACCCACATAAGCCAGATGGACAAGGCAACAGAGTTCATTTGCAGGAACTCCTGGTGTACCCATTCTCTCTCTATTTGCCTCTCTCTCTCTCTCTCTCTCTCTCTCAAATTAAATAAATAAATTAAAATAATCAACTCTTCTGAATTTTCCTGTCAGAAAAGGTTAAATAGACTTGTTTTCTGGAATCAGATGAGGTAGAGTATATAATTTTCTATAGCAACTACACTTTTTCTAAAATTTGAGTCTGTTTAGGTGGCATGCTAAATTGAAAACCATGGTTGACAGTCTTTTATGCATAGCATTGCAAATAATTTCAACTGTTTCTCAACTGAGATCACACTAAAATTTTTCCATTTATAGAGAAAGTAAGGTTTTTGTCTCTTTCGTTGTTTTAATTAAAAGAACTGAAAGATATTTAAGAGGAATGAAAGAAAGTCTAGTCAGAGCCTCCAGACATAGCTTGTATGTTCTGTTCTCATTCCCAAACCTGCTGCCCATGAGAGTTACTGCTTTTGTTGTCCTCAGGAATGGCACTTCTACTTCCTTCCATGTCCCCTTACTTCCTCTGAAATCTCATCCATCTGGCATCTTGACAAACCACTGAGAACTTTGCCCTTGGCCCCAAATCTCTGCCCTCTGCCCACTGGTGTACCCTTGGAGTCCAGCTCAAGAGACAGCTCTGAGCTCTGCTTGCTTGTTTGAAGCAGGAAGAACTGTGTTCCTCTTCTCATCTGAATCTTATAGCATAGGGGTACTTCTTATAGAACCTCTGTAACCAGTGCTTTGGTTCTGTCCTAGGGTGTAAATGTAGTAACGTAAATACGTTTTGTCATTTATCTGGGAACCTAACCATCCATTTTTAAATGGATAGAATAACATTTTATGGAAGTTTGGTCTTACACTCTCATTCATAAAATATCATAGGAGAGGCCTGGCCTGGTGGCACACACCTTTAATCCCAGCACTCAAGAGACTGAGGTAGGAGGATTGTCCTGAGTTCAAGGCCAGCCTGGGAGTTGCAGAGTGAATTCCAGGTCAGCCTCGGCCACAGTGAGATCATGCCTCAAAAAAGACCAAAAATAAACAGACTATATATGGAGAAAATATATATAACCTATATATAGCCTACAATTAACTTCTAAAAAAGAGGACCTGACCAGGTGTGGTGGCACTTGCCTTTAATCAGCACTCAGGAAGCAGAGGTAGGAGGATCATTGTGAGTTCAAGGCCAGCCTGAGACTATATAGTGAATTCCAGGTCAGCTTGGACTAAGCCAGACCCTACCTCAAAAAAAAAAAATGTTAAAAAGGGGACCTTTAATAATCAGCATTTGGATCAGGGTCAGTTTAATGGGACAGTTTAATTCTAAATGCTTTATAATAGCTGTTTTTCCTCCCAGCAGGCTGATTATGACTTCATTGCTGGGGCAGAAGAACATGTAACCGAAGACAGTGTGAATTTTTCTGATATTTACCACGCTAATGAAGAGTATTTCAGAAAACTAGAAGAGCTGAAGGCTGCCCAAGTAGAAAGTATGGCAAAATTAGAGAAAATGTACCAGGATAAATTAAATTTAAAGGAAGTTCAGCCAGTGATCATTAGAAAAGATTCTGTCTCTTCTAGGTAAGTTTGGATTCGATGTTATTTATGGACTATGAAATAAAATGAATACTTATACATAAAACTTGGAATACATGGGATGGAGAGATGGCCCAGCAATGAAGGCATTTGCCTGCAGAGCCTGGCAACCCAGGTTCAATTCTCCAGTACCCACAAAAAGCCGGATGCACAGGATGTCATTTAGAGTGTGTTTGCAGAGGCTAGACACCCTGGCACACCCATTCTTCCTCTCTCTGTCTCTTCTCTGTTTGAAAATAAATTAATTAATTAAATATGTATTTTTTAAAACTTGAAATACAGTTATTTCAGACTTATTTTCTTTTTCCTTCATTTTTGTTTTGCTTGTTTTTTTGTTTATTGTTTTTGGTTTTGAAGCAAGGTCTCACTGTAACTAAGGCTGACTTGAAATTTACTCTGCAGCCCACGCTGGCCTCATACTGATGGCAGTTCTTCTTCCTTGGCCTCCAAGTACTAGGATTACAGACATTAGCTACCACACTCAGCTCAGACTATTTTCTTTTAAATATCCATTCAAATGATATATACTTGTAGCATTTTATTCAAAATGTTTAATAGCTTATCGTTTTACTAAGTTACTTCTTGCTTAAAGGTCATTTGGTGGCCATTTTCTTTTTGTGTTATCCTTAAAGAACTGTAAACATGTATCAACATATTTAGGCTGGACCATTTATTTATTTATTATTTTTGTTGTCATCCTTCCTTCATTCCTCTCCCTCTTCCTCTCTCTCTCTCTGTCTCTCTAGTTTTCAGAAGATAGGATCATATATTCTATATAGCCCGGGCTAGCCTCAAACTCTAAGCAATCTTCCTGTTCCAGCTCCCCAATTGCTGGTATTATAGGGATGAATGGCCACACCAAGGTCTTTGGTATTTTTTTTTTTCATTGTTATTTTGAGATAGGATTTCTTGCAGCCCAGGCAGGCATCAAACTTGCAATGTAGCCAAGAGTGACCTTGAACTCCTGGTCACCCCATCTCCACCTCCCAAGTGCCTACATTAAAGACTGTGCCACCATGTCTGGCTAGGAAGGGCCGTTTTACACAATGAATTCTAAAGTTTAATTTTAAAATTGGGTTAACATGGGATCATTAAAGATACTACAGCTAAGAAACATGAATCTGTTTTGTGTTTTCATAGCAGTCTGTAAGGTCCAGACCATTTCTGCTATGGGTTTGCTTGCTTTGAAAGTGGTGCATTTTACTCATGTAGTTCAGAGCTGACTGTGTATCTCCTGTGTGCCAGACCTTTTGTGAGCATCATGAAGTCAAATCCAGAATTCTCTTAAGGAGGTCAGACAGTAGCTCAGAACCAAAAAGCTGCTTTACAACATGTTATAACATCTCACTGTATTTCTAAGGCTGGCCCTGAACTCATGTATTGTCTCTTCAATACTGACATTTAAAAGCATGCCCCACAATGCTCAGCTGAGTTGAAACCTGAAAGAGGCATATGAGGTACAGTGGGTATATGAAGCAAGGAATAGGTTCTGGGTAGCAGCAACTATGTGTGCATAGGCAAGGTGGCCCAAGAAATCCTGGTGTGTGAGAAGAATTCCACTGACTAGATAATGGTAACTCCCAGGAAGGAGTGGGAGGAAGGAAAGCAGAGGCCAGTCCCGAAGAATGTTGTAATCTAGACTGCAGCAAAGAGGAATCACTGAAAAGTTTCAACCACAGGAGTGACCCAATCAGATCTGTGCTTTAGGACGGTGACTTTGGAAACCACAGGGAATTTAAGACACAGGAGCCTCTGATATCTCAGGTTCTTTCCCTGAAGAGTGAAGTGAACTAGATAATGTTATAAACATTTCTCAACTTTGTTTGAAACAAAAATGATACTTTTCACAAGTTTTATCCAGCTCCTCTCTTAGAAAATATAGAACTGCCTTAATTTTTATATTTGGCCTTGTAAAATTAAAAGTGTACTCTAATTTATCTTCTTACCCAGTTCTATGTCAGAAAAGAACTCCTGTCACCCTATGTTATTAGTGACATCGCCTGCGGAGTCTGATTTGGGTCAGTCTTCCTCTTTATATACATCTTCCTCTGAAGAGGAGCTGCCCACGCTAGAAAGAGAGTGTCCCAGGAAAAACAGAATGATGACTTTCGCTAAGGAACTCATCAACAACATGTGGACCAACTTTCGTGTGAAAGATTATATTCAGTGTGAAGATGCAGACTTTCAAGCACTTGAAAAACCAAAGAAGAAACCAAAAGGATGGACACCCACGATTACAGTGCCTGTGCCCTTTCAGATGACCATTAGAGAGCAGAGGAAAAGAGGAGAGGCCATGAAAGCTAGATCAGATTCTGAAACAGCCCAGAAACTGCTCAGGGAGCAAGAAGAAGACCCAGAGTGTAAGAAGAAATTCCGAGCCAACCCTATTCCTGCTTGTGTCCTCCTTCCCCTGTATCAAGATCTCATCAGGCAAAATGAAGAACGGAGGAGGACGATAAAGGAGAAGAGCAAAGAAGCTCTTTTGGCCTCACAAAAGCCATTTAAGTTTATTGCCAGGGAGGAACAGAAGCAAGCAATCCGAGAAAAGAAGCTTAGAGACTTTTTGAAGTCTAAAAAAACAAAGAAATTTAAAGCCAGGCCCCTACCTCGGTCTATTTATGGTTCACCTACCAGTGACAGGTTAAAAGAAGAAGAGCTTTTGCAAAAGATTAGGATGCAGTTGGAAGCCCAAGAACTCTTAGAGAATACAGTCCATGTTCCTTCTCAGCCAGCTTATAGACATTTCAGGAACCCCAAACCCAAATATCTTGAACAGACTAGAAAGTTAAGATGTAGAAAGAAGGGTAGATGCCAGAAGTCATATGACGAGGAACTTCCTGAGATATACAAAAGGCACTTCTCAGAACTCAACTGTCCAACACGCTCAACTGTCTGTAAACAGTTTGGTCTTCATGAATCCTCGAGTGAATCTGATAAAAGACAGAAAATTCTGGCAGACATTAGAGCTGATGAAGAAAATTTGAGAAAAACACGTTGGCCCTTTTTGTCTCCAAGGCGTAAGTTAGCAGGAAGAAGTGCAAGCACAAAGCCCAGGCCTTGTTGTGGCAGCCCTCCAAGGCCCACCGTGTCTTCCAGAGGACGCGAACAAGCCATAAGGTAAATAACTACATTAAGTACTGACTCATGGTTGCAAATCAGTGTAAGCATCTCTGTTGTTTGGATGTTGGTAAATTTGAAAATGTTAAGATATTATTATATCTGTAAGATATTTTACCATATAATTTAGAATATTTTGCTAAAGGTATTCTTCTGGGTGAAGAGATGGCTCAGCGGTCAGATGGTATGCTTGCCAGAGTTCAGTACCCCAGCACCCACGTAAAGCCGGACACATAAAGTGGCACATGCATCTGGCATTCATTTGCAGCAGATTAACAAATAAATAGTCTTTTAAAAAATAAAGATGGTATTCTAATAAATGAATGTGCTTTTTATCTTATGCTTCTTTGGGGATAGAAAAAGGTACAGTCAGCTCTAACTGATTTCCAATCTCACATGTCAGATTTTTGTCACAGGTTGTCATTTTTCCAGCCTGTAAATTGTCCTGCATTAAATCTTTGCTGAACAAGTTTCACTTTGGCTTAGAGTGAATTAAGCCTGAGTTTGTTGCCCTCAGGAGATCACTTGAGGAAAAGAAAATGTTGGAAGAAGAGAGAAATCGGATTCTAACTAAACAGAAGCAACGAATGAATGAATTGCAGAAACTCCTGACAACTCGGGTTAAGGCTTATGACTTCCATCAAAGTTTAGCTCAAATGTCCAAAGCAAGAGTAAAATATCTCAGGTATCATCAAAGAGACCTGAAACACCAGGACATTGGTTTCCAAACTTGCTTTTTCTTCCCCTTCCTTTCCTTCTTTCTGTCTTGCCTTTCTTTCTTTTTTCCTTTTTTAATCAGTGGATATCAAGAAATGAACAGACTGAGCTGGGCATGATGGCGCACGCCTTTAATCCCAGCACTTAGGAGGCAGAGGTAGGAGGATCGCTGTGAGTTCAAGGCCACCCTGAGATTACATAGTGAATTTCAGTTCAATCTAGACTAGAGTGAGACCCTACCTCAAAAAACCAAAAAAAGAAAAAAGAAATTAACAGACTGAGAATGATTTTTATGGCTTTAGTTTATATTTGGCTACTTACACTCAACATATACACATCTATATATAAAACTCAGGATGAGAAGCAATGCATATGCTCACCTTCATAGTAAAAATCATGAAACCATGTTTAACAGAAACATTTGCTATTATGGCCTAGTGAATAGCTTGATTTAATGTCAGCATAAAATCTTTATATATGTGTGTGTGTGTATAACATATATAAATATAAAAATAAATATTTATATATTATAATATAAATATATAATATATAATATGTAAATATTATATATATATTATATATATATATATTTATATATATAAACATATACTATGTAAATATATATAATTACAATACATTATATAATAAATAAATTTTTTTGGTGGTGCTGGGGATTAAATACAGAGCTTTATATAATGCTAAGTATGTACTCTACAACTGAGGTACACCCCCAGCCCATAACATCTTTTATGATTTTTTTTTATTTATTTGAGAGCAACAGACAGGCAGAGAGAGAGAGAGAGAGAGAATGTGTTCACCAGGGCCTCCAGCCATTGCAAATGAATTCCATATGCATGCACAACCTTCTGCATCTGGCTTATGTGGGTCCTGGAGAATAGAGCCTCAAACCAGGGTCCTTAGGCTTCACAAGCAAGCACTTAACTGCTAAGCCATCTCTCCAGCGCCCATAATATCTTTTTATTTATTTATTTATTTATTTATTTTTGGTTTTTCGAGGTAGGGTCTCACTCTAGCCCAGGCTGACCTGGAATTCACTATAGAGTCTCAGGGTGGCCCCGAACTCATGGTGCTCCTCCTACCTCTGCCTCCCAAGTGCTGGGATTAAAGGCGTGCGCCACCACACCCGGCCCAAAATATCTTTTAAATAAACATATAATTTAAGTAGTTGTGTTCTGAGTTTATATAAAATCAAATGGTACAAATTAACACATTTGATTAATTAGTGTTATTTATTGCACTTTGTTACAGTTTCAGAATAAAAAATATCCATAGAACACCCTTTCATAGAAATACTAAAATTCTGTAGAACATAGTTTGAAAACCAATGTTCCAGGTGCTGCACATAAAAATGATCATGTTTAGCTGGGCGTGGTGGCGCATGCCTTTAATCCCAGCACTTGGGAGGCAGAGGTAGGAGGATCGCCTTGAGTTGGAGGCCGCCCTGAAACTACATAGTTAATTTCAGGTCAGCCTGGGCCAGAGTGAGACCCTACCTGGAAAACACACACACAAAAAAAAATAAAGATCATGTTTAAATAGGAAAATATCTCCCCCAAAACAGGGTAAGTAATATGATTTATTAATTTCAAATCTGATTTATAAAAGCCAAAAATACATATTTGTTTTTAATTACAATGAATATTCCTTTGTACTATAGTATTGATCTAAAGATGGAGGGAGCTTAAATTTGATGAACAAGAGTAAAAATTTCCTTAGAAATATGGTAGTTGCCTGTAGTATGTTAGACTTTTTATAATACCAACTTGTGTATAATTAAGCATAATTATAATTTTTTAATTTATTTTTTATTAGTTATAACATAATGTGAATACATTCATGTTGGTGCCATCGTTAGCCTCCTCCCTGTCCTCCCCCCTCTGAAGGGACCCTCCTCACTGGGGAATGTGGGTCGTGCATTGTGAGTGTAGCCATCAGTTATGGGGAAGTGCCAGTCCTCGCTACTCCTCATGGTAGTTGGCCACCAATGTCCAGGTGCAGGAGGAGCTGGAGGGAGCAGGGTCTTAGAGCAGGTGAGTGCAATGGGCAATGAACCACCTAGGAGACTGTCTGGAGGACAGCACTCATTTATTCAAAAAGGGAGTGGGTTTATAAACACTTGAGAAAGGTTGAGAAGGCACACACAGATCATAATAAGTTCATGGGTCACTATCTAATTGGCTGGTGTTGGAAGGCAAAAGTTGTGAGGGAGACAGTAGATGGCTGCAGCTGCAGGGAGACTGTTTACTACCATATAAGGGTCTCTTGGACAGCTGGCCACAAGGTCACAGAACTGTGGGGAAAGCAGAATCTTAGGCTATGGACTACCGTCCAGGTGCTCTGGGGAGGGGGAAGTGGCCCATTCGTCCCTTTCCATAGGAGCCTCAGGGCTGGGATGAGGCACGCTAGGATCTCACCAGAAGGAAGGGCGCCAGAGTGGGTTCCCAATGATAAGGCTTGCTGCAACCCCTACAGCCCAAGGTCCCCAGCCATGTCCAACAGCACAGGCCAGCTTCCTAATAGTTCTAGCCCATGTTTAACAGTGCCCAACAGGGAAGAGGCAATGTCTCTGTGCATAGTGACCCAACTTGTGGCTCTAACAATCTTTCCGCCCCCTCTTCCATGAATTTCCCTGAGCCATGTTGGGATCATTTTAGGTCTACTTCAATGATGAGGTCTTGGGAACCTCTGTGTGTCAGGATATCTGGTTTGGAAGGAGTTGAGTGTTCTCTGTGTCTATCTCCTTCACACTTGTGTTAGTACCAGGTTCACCAAAAAAGCAGCACTCTTGCTCATTTCCTCGATTACTGTATGGTTTCAGCTGGGGCCCTGGTTGCGATAGGCTGATTCTCTCCTCAGATTTGGCATCCATCTGAAAAAGACAAGCAAATTCTCCAACAGAGAGTGACATCAGCATCAGATAAATGAGATAACCATTATTATTTTAGAATAATTATAATTTTAAAGTATAATTGTTTTCTATATTTCATGGAATCTTATTATCTTGTCTGCTTAAATATATCTTACATAAAGAAAACAGCATAGTTTAATTCATTCTAGGATCTAGTTCAAAGAATAAGTGTACAAGTACACTTAAGGTAAATTCAGGTATATTCTCATGTTCTCCATTTCTCCTTGACCTTGTCACATTTAATTAACTTTACCAATGACCTTTAAGCAATCTCATGTAGGGGAAAAAATAGGAGCAAGGTCTTATTTTCAAAAGAAAACCTTTTGGGGGGGTCACAATATTGTAACCATTTTCAGGGACCTTAATGACCTCAGCTATCCTTAAGGCTCATAACATGGCATCACTATTGCCAGCTTTTTCTAAACTTCTGAAGAAACATATTTAGATAAGCAGATTAATTGGCTGGCTCAACAGAAATTCTGTGAAGAGGAGATACATAATTTGGATCAAATTTTCTTGGTTTTGTTCCACTTATAACTATGAAGACAAGCCAGTTTGAAGCCTCTTTGTACATGATGCATTAACATTTTGGAAATCAGAATACCCAGACTGTTCCCTGGGCAATAAACTGTATGTTTTTAGAACCTAGGGTTTTTATTCTGTAGTCCACAGGAATTTTATCAGTCTACAAAAAGAACTGAGCTCACCTGTGTTCCTAATTGCTGATTTATCTCTAAGCTAAAAGCTATATATGCAATTTCTTTTTCCTTAGATGACCTTTTAAATTTCTATTCCTTTTATTTTATTTTAGAAAGAATGAAAAAGCATGTATGAAAGGATACCAACAACAGCTAGAAGAAAAAGAAGAAAAATTAAAAAAGAGGCCATTTCTATTTGAAAGAGTTGCTCAGGTTGTGTTTATTGGAATTTAGAGCTGTTTTGAGCCCCTCCCTCTAAATATATCTTTAGTCCCAAATTTGCATTCCCTTTTTCTTGATCATTGAGACACAGTGTTTGTGACAGCTTCATCAAGTCAAGCAAGGACGTTTTTTGCTCAAGATCATGGAATGTTGTTGATGAGATACACAGCACAAGAAAGCACATGCTGTGAATCCAGTTCTCGATATTAGGTTCACAACCTGTTTTTAATGGCTGGTCTTTTAATACCAATTTGGTTGTATATTGAAGTGAGGCTTCATAATATCATTTGGAAGATTCTTTGAAAAATTAAAAAATGAAACCAAATGGCTAATTGAATCAGATTTATTTCTGCCAGTATTTAAGAAGTGAATCCCATAATTTGATCTTATATACAGTTACTAAAAGGACTTCCTTTTTGTTGTTTTTTGGTTTTGGTTTTTTTTTAATTTTTATTTTATTATTGACAACTTCTATCCTTACAGACAATAAACCATGATAATTCCCTCCCCCCCCACTTTCCCCTTCACAACTCCACTCTCCATCATATCCCCTCCCTCTCTCCATTAGTCTCTTTTATTTTAATGTCATTGTCTTTTTCTTCTATTATGAGGGTCTTGTGAAAGTATTGCTAAACACTGCAAAGTCATGGATATCAAGGCCAATTTCTGTCTGGACAGTTGCATTGTAAGGAGTCATACCCTTCTTTTGGCTCTTACATTTTTTTCTACCACCTCTTCTACAGTGGACCCCAAGCCTTGGAGGGTGTGATAGAGATGTTTCAGTGCTGGACATTCCTCCCTCCCTTCTTCTCAGCACTATGTTGCCTTTTGGGTCATCTGAGTGGTCACTTCCTTCTGAAAAGAGAAGCTTCTCTAACCAAAAATGAGAGTAGCATTAATATGTGAATATGAATGTGAAGTGTAGTGCTTTCAGGGCAGTTTGGTGAGTATAATATATGCATTTATCCAGCAGGCTTTATACCCCTAAGGCTTATGACCTCCCCTGCCATAAGCTTTTGATTAGGTTTTCAGTACCAGGCATGTATTGCCATGTTGCTGTTTTTTCTTTCTTTTTTTTTTTTTTCTTAAGTAGGGTCTTACTGTAGTCCAGGCCAACCTGGAACTCATGCTAGCCCTGAACTCATGGTAATTCTCCTACCTCAGCATGAGCCACCACATCCAGCTTATGGACTTCCTTTTTAGAGGAAGAACAAGCTGGTTTTATAGACAATGGATCCTGATTTTTCTGAATTTATACTCAGTTTTATAATCTTTCTCTAAGGAAGAGTTATCAATTTCATGTCATCTCCTTTGTCCCTGCAAGAGAAGGGTCTGTGTGGGTGACATTGCTTATCAATAGACAAACAGAGGGAGAGAGAAGTTATAGGTGCTGTGTTACGAATTTAAAAACTGCTAACAGTTGGATAGCAGACAGTTGGAGCACTTGTCTCTGATGAGCGTTGTTGAGGACTATACTTGTCCATGACTCACTGAGCATAATCAGTGATTCACCCAGGACCATATGAATATATTATGTGTGAATCTACACAGCACAGTCACTCAAAGTGACATAATCCTTTTACTTACACATCTGGAAATAATTTTAGGTAATACATTCCATTTTAAGGAGTGGGCTTCTTAAACATCTCAATTTCAACTTTAAGGTAAAATGTCATTTTAACCTGTTCTATACTGTATAATTTAGATGACTGAGAGCTACTTCTTCCAACTGAGTTGATCACTGAAAGACTTATTATCAAATTTTTTCCCTAAGTTATCTCCCCTTCTTGTGAAATGCATGGTGAAATCTCTATTATTTCTTGTCTGAATTATTATAATTGACTGAACTGAGTGTGGTGGTACATATCTGTCACCCCAGCTACTAAGGAGGCTAAAGCAAATGATAACATTTTTCTTTCTGCCTTTCTATACCCCTATTAAAGTGAGTGGCAATTAATACACTTTGACAACAATATAATCAGTCATTCTTACTGATTCAATTCAAGCCCATTTTCAGTGAATATAGCAAGGGGATCATGCTAGCTCCCCAAATCAGTGCTGTAATGGGGGTACCCATATTAGAAAAGAAAAAACTGAAGTTTAGAGTTTATAGTTAAAAAATTAAAGGATTAGCGCCTAAATTGTTCTCCCTACAAATACTTAACCCTAAGCTGCCTTACTTCTCCCAAAAGATAACTTCAGAAGTCATGGTACAATGTACAGACTCTTCTGTGATTCCTGTTTACCTTTTATTTATTTTTTTGAGACAGGGCCTTGTTTAATCCAGACTGGCCTTGAACTCATGTAGCCTAGGATGACCTTGAACTTCTCATTTTTCCAAATGCGTACATTACAGATGTACACTACCACACTTGGTTTTATGCATTGTTGGTGCAATGCTAGGCAAGTGCTCTATCAAGTGAGTCATATCCCGGTAATCTCTTTTGCCCCTCTCCCACTGTACTCTTCCTATCCCCTTCTTTCTCCTGTGTTCACCCTTTAATTTCAAGTCCTATCAGACTACTAGAATACTACCTTCAACCTTTAAATCTTTATTCACACTGTTTCTCAAGCACCTTTAAACTGTCTTTCTAGCTTTATCTGCCATTTGTTCAAGTCTTAACTTAGAATTCCTGTCTTACATTGTTTCCTGGGTTGGATTGGGTTGGGTGCCCTTTCCTGTGTTCTTTTACTAGCCTGTGCACACATCTGTCTTTGTCCCTGCCATAATGGGTAGAAAATATCTGCACAATTGTGTCTGTTCCCAGCTGGCTAATTCATTTTAAGGGTGATGGCTATATCTTTGTGTTCCCAGCACCTAGAATCTACAATGTTTGGCACACTGAAGATGTTAATAAGCATTTGTGAGCCAAAACTGAGCAATTACAATCAAATTAACTCAACTAGACCTTATACTTTCTTTCTTGGCTTAGTCTTCGCTGAGAGTTCTACTCTGCTGTGTTAGTGATGAGTTTTAGCATTAATACGTTTGTCATGCTAGATCCCCTATCCCTCATTGTACCAACCAACAACATGACAACTGAGCTACTGAAGTCAGGCTTTGAGCCACCTTCAAACTTCAGGATGACCACTACCACTTAGAGAAAGCAGCATAATAGAGTGGGTAAAGCCCAGGAAAAGGATCTTGGTCCTACCACTTACCAGTGTTGTGACCTTAAATAAGTAAACTATTTAGTCTCCATGATTTTCTGGTTGCTTTCTTTTTTTAATTTTAATGTTATATTTTAAAACTTTTTATTGACAATTTTTTACATATTCATCATGTATTTTGATCATGAACCTCTCTCACTATCTTCTTTGCCCCATCCCCTTTAACTGAACCCCTTCTTTTTTTCCAGCTAGTCCTTCTATTTTTATGCCATTTTTTCCTTTCTCCATCATCTATAATGATGTTGATGGGCCCAATATTATGCAGGTAACAACAGCCCACAGCCTCAGTGTGGTCATAATTGCAAGGATTACTTCATGTCCAGATGATAGTGTACAAAGCACTTGTCCCCATGTTTTGGCTCTTACATTCTTTACACCACCTCTTCTATGATGTTCCCTGAACCTTGGAAGGTGTGATAGAGGTGTCTCATTTAGTGCTAAGTACTTAACAGTCAGTCTTAGCATTTTGATGAGATTTGAGTCTTCCCAGTAGTCCCCACATCTGCAAAATGAAGCTGCTCTGACCAAAAGTGAGAAGAGCACTAATATAAGGACATAAACATAAATATTTGCAGGGCCATGTGATTGGTACAGCTTATCCATTTAGTCAAACAGTAAGTAGTAGCTTCCCCACTAGGACCCATAACCTCCCCAGCCACAGGCTTTTTTTAATGCTAGGCATGAATTCCCTCCCATGGAGCAGGCCTCAAATCTAATTCAGTTATGCACCTCCCAGAGTCTATTGCTGGTTAAGTGTGTTGATGACTTTTCTTCCCTAGCAAACTGCATAGCACTTTTCAACACTATGACAGCTAGCCAGCAGGAAAGAGGCTTCCAGCTCAGTTCCAGTTTGATTTCTCAGCATCCTACAACAGAAGCATATGATGTCTTCACCATACAGTCTTATCACCTAATGCTGGTAGACAGCCAAGAGCATTGGCAATATTCTGTTTTGTTTTGGGAACCCAGGGGCCTTTCTGACCAACAGCTCACTAAGAGGTATCCTGCCCCTGTACTGGTATCCTGCTTTGTTTTTATTTGTTGTTTCGGTTTTTTTCCAGGTAAGGTTTCCCAAACTGGTCTACCTCTGCCTGTCTCGTTTTCTTTTCGTTTGTTTGTTTTTTTTGTATTTTGGTTTTTTTGTGTCTGTTTGTTTGTTTTGGTTTTGGTTTTTTGAGGTAAGGTCTCACTCAGGCCCAGGCTGACCTGACCTAGAACTATGTATTCTCAGGGTGGCCTCGAACTCACTGTGATCCTCTAACCTCTGCCTCCTGAGTGCTGGGATTAAAGGCATCCTCCTGTTTTCTTAATAGGTGGGCTAGACTGGGTGCTATCCCTCACCTTTGCAGAATGCTATCTAGCATTGGTCTATTGGAATCGAGCCATCCCTAGTCACCTTGCTTTAGGTGCATTTCCTTCAGAGGACCATCCTTGGCCCTAGATATATAAGATCCATTTACATGAGCTAAAGGAGGACCAAAGCTAAGGCAATAGTGTGAGGGCAGTCACCTTGTAGTTCCACAAAGCCTGTGAAGCAGTAGACTTAGGAAATGTGATAGCTTCAACTTGTAACTGTGCTTCCTTTTCTTTCTTTTAAAAGGTAAGGTTTTTGTTTGTTTCAGTTCAGTTTATTGTTGTTGTTATTGTTGTACTAGGACCTTAGCCCAGAGCCTACATATGTTAGGATAACTGCTTTATCAGTGAGATCCCCAGCCCTCCATTTACTACAGCTATGAATGGCTTATCACAACTCTAGCAGATCTCCAAGCCAGGAAGTGACATTCCAGAGATTTGAACACAATTCTAAATCCATGTTCTTTTTGCTATATCCTTTGCTTCTCCCACAGAATAAAGATAACAACACTGATCATTTTATTGTTTTAATGGACTGAAGTTATGGCCTATAAAGAGTAAAAATAATAGGTACAAAAAAGAGCCATTAAACAGCTAATTTTCCAGATATCTTTATGTAGTCATGAAAGTATATAAAATCTGAGTAACAGTGTAAAGAAAATTACAGATCACCCTCATGTGCTACCACCCAGGTTAACAAATAAGAGTCCACAGCACTCGTGATCACTCTTGTGCTCCTCTAGATCACACTTCTACCTGGCCGCAAGGTAACCACCATTCTAACTTTGAAATCAACATTTCCTGCCTTTAGTTATACTTGTTTCAGAACATTAGCTAACTGATCATACTAGATGTGTTTTTGTGTGCTTTCTTCCCATTGTTCAGTATTATATTTGTAAGATCTACCCATGTTGTGGTACATACTATAGTTCATTCAATTTCATTGCTTTTTGTCCAATTATGTGAAGTATATTGGCACACCCAACTATTGTCAGGTACTAGGTTGTTTACAATTTTAGGTTATTACAGTCAGTACTATCTTGAAAATGCTTGTACATGTCCTCTGAGGCACATATGTGTGAATTTCTCTGGGTATGGGTCTAAAAGTATAATTGTCAATCATAGAATATGCATATTTCAACCAACTGAGAGTGATAAACTTAATTTTCACTGGCACTTTGAACTCATACATTTTTAAAATATATTTTATTTATTTATTTGAGAGAGAGAGAGAATGAGCACCCCAGTGCCTCCAGCCACTGCAAGTGAACTCCAGATGCATGTGCCCCCTTGTGCATCTGGCTTACGTGGGTCCTGGAGAGTCAAACTGGGATGCTTTGGCTTTGCAGGCAAACACCTTAACCACTAAGCCATCTCTCCAGCCCTGAACTCATACATTTTAATGGAAATATATACTCTTTGTTCTCATCTAAAAAGGTGTGTCTTTCCTATAGAAAAATGCAAGGATGGCAGCAGAAAAGCATTATTCTAACACCCTAAAAGCACTAGGAATATCTGATGAGTTTGTTTCAAAGAAAGGCCAAAGTGGAAAAATATTTGAGTACTTCATCAAGCAAGAGATGAACAGTTTCACTGCAAATAAAGAAAGGTAACATTTATATATATCTGAAGAGTTTATCTTTGAAAAACTCTTGCCTGCAGGAAAACATACCCTTTTGCTGTCTATTATATTTTTAAATACCTTTTACCTAAGTGAATATATATGAACTGCCATAGAATATACTAATGTTTTGCCATATTAAATACAATCAAAATATTATTACATGGTAATGAAATATTCTGTTCTTAAAGCAAAGTAACTTAAATTTCTACCTAATGAATCAAATTTTGAAATGAACTAGTTGTCAGAAGAATATTTAATTTCCCAATTGGCACCTTCATATCATAGTTTTCTTAATTAAAAAAATGGGATTTCATACAATTGAGGAAGACTGGCTACTGGATGGCATACATAGACAAGGGTTTATATACCTTTTAAAGCAACTCTTTTTCCTTTGAAAGATTGATAAATTTCTTCCTCTAGCTTTAATGAAGAAGAAAAATCAGAAGAGAGAGAGAATGAAGAAGAAAATTATTTTATTGATAACAGCAGCCAGGATTCTTTCAAGGAAAAAGATGAAGAGGTTGAAGAAAGTGGAGAAGTCTGTTGACGAGTAACACTAAATCAGCAAGGCTTCCTGGGACTTTTCTGTTTGCAGCATTAGGATGTCAGCAGTCATATTGTACCAAGAACATCTGTGGGAATACCTCATACATGCAGGACTGTTGAACCAAGACATCAGAGTCTAAACAAATTGAATGCAGCTGCTTGCTGAGTTGGTTAGAGTGAGGCTTTGCCTGTTGCATTTTTTTAAATAGCTATTTATGTCTGTTTGCAACTATGATTTTTTATTTTTAAAAGTATTTGAAAGTTTGAGAATCACAGCTATTACAAACTGACTAGTCATAAAAATATACATTATATTTGATGGTATAAAGAATTTGGCATTGAGGATGTGAGGGCAATCTGGCTGCAACATCTGTCACCCGACTGATGTCCAGGGTTGATTCGGCTGATCTGGCTGGCTAGGCGGGTGTCCCCTTCCTCCCTTACTGCTCCATGTGTGTCTCACCTGAAGCTGTGCGCTCAGTCAAAGAGGACGACCTTCCCGAATAGAGGAGGACCAGTCTTCAGTCAAGGGTATACGAGTAGCTGTACTCCCCTGCTAGAACCTCCAAACAAGCTCTCAAGAATTTGACATTGAGAGCAGAAAGAAGTATTGGCCTTTAGTGATTTATTTTTACATTTGCTAGGTATTTTGTTTCTAAGCTGGTTTTTTGTTTTGTTTTTGTTTTGTTTTTGTTTTGTTTTGTTTTGTTTTTGGTTTTGCAAGGTAGGGTCTCACTCTGGTCCAGGCTGACCTGGAATTAACTATGTAGTCTCAGGGTGGCCTTGAACTCTCGGCGATCCTCCTACCTCTGCCTCCCGAGTGCTGGGATTAAAGGTGTGTGCCACCACGCCCAGCCTCTAAGCTGTTTTTAATGAGCAATATACTGTAGAAAGAAAAGGTACTTGGGAATTTACATTCATTTCTGCAATGAGATCTTATAGTTAAATTATGTACACCATCAGGACTTTTTATCTCTGTTTTTATCTCTGGCTTTAGTCCCTTTTTTATGTTTGTTTTTTGTGCTGGAGATTAAACCCAGGGCTCACCTGCTAACCATGTGCTTGACCACTGAGCTATACCCCTAACTGCCTCAAATTCTTTTTGATAGGTAAAGTATAAATTTTTTGCTGATGCCTAATACTGAATATTATTTTATGGCATCTGTGAGTTAATTAACAAGTAAATATCAGATTTCATATACACTGAAGTTATAATAACTTTCCAAAGGAAAATCTGAAATGTAATTCAAGCTTAACTTTTTGTTTTCTGTTTCTGGAGGCAGAGTCTCACTCTAGCCTATGCTGAATCAGAACTCAGTCTGTGTAGCTCAGGTTGGCCTCAAACTTATGGTGAACCTCCTACCAGTGCTGGCATTAAAAGTGTGTGTCTCCTCACCTAACAAATTTAATTCTTTAATGCTAATTCATTTGCACTCAGTTTTGTAAACAGTATTGCAAACTCCCTCTATTCATGATTTAATTTGATTTTGAGTCGTTTGTCCTCTTTAATCAAGTTTTTATTTTAAAAATTGAAACTAAACCTTAAAAATGTTATAGGGTAAAACATTAACTTTTCTAAAAAGTTATTAGCACTCTTAAAAAAGAATTAACTAATAAAATATATATGACAGCAGTATTTCCAAAGTGGTAATTTATGCTTTAGTGAGGTGATTTTGTTAATTAGGGGCAAGTGTTGGCTTGTAATTCCTTTCCTACCATTTATAGTAAATATCTTGTCTCTATTATTTGGTTGTAAAGTATTTTAAAGATGGCATCATTTAAAAACTTCATCTTTGTATTCCCTTAATCTTTAAGACAGAATTGTACATATGATACATACTTAATAAAGATTTGAATGAATGGATGAATATGGTTTTTAATTATATTTACAATTACTTCAGACTGAGTATAAATGGATTTAGATATGTTTCTCTTACAACTTACTGACAACTTGTGGAACACAATCCACAAATTGTAATATTTAAAATGCTACTTCTAAGGAAGGATTCTCTCCACTGTCCTTTTTTCAGCTTCATGGAGTATAGTCTTTGGTCTTTTACAAATAGGGATAATACCTATTTTTTGTGCCAGTAAGGGAGTTATGTAAAATTAGGACTCGAAAGCTGTTTATTAAAAATGCTATTCATGTTGGGTGTGTTGGTATATGCCTTCAGTCCCAGCACTTCAGAGGCAGAGGTAGTAGGATTGCCGTGAGTTCAAGGCCACCCTGGAACTACAGAGTGAGTTTCAGGTCAGCCTGGCCTACAGTGAGACCCTACCTTGAAAAAAAAAATGCTATTCAAATGATAGTATCAGAGGACATACTATTCATGAGGAAACTTTTTTCTTGCAGTTTGGAGGATTGAACCCAGGGCATTTCACATGCCAACGATGCACTTAACCCCTGAGCTGTATATATCTCAGCCACGTCTTTATTGATTTTTTTACTTTTGTTGTTTTGGGTTTTTTTGTTTTTTGAGGTATAGACTTGCTGTAGCCCAGGCTAGAGTCTCAGGGTCTAATTCACTGCCTCTAATTCACTGCGATCCTCCTACCTCTGCCTTTTGGGTGCTGGGATTAAAGGTGTGTGCCACCACGCCCAGCCTATGTTGATTTTTTGTTTGTTTGGGAAAGGGCTTTGCTGTGTAGCCCAAATTGCCCTCCTATTTGCAATCCCCCTGCCTCAGCCTCCTGAGTGCTGGGATCACAAGCATGTGATGCACCATACCTGGCTTGATAATATAGTTGGAATACAACTATTAGGTTACAGGTATCATCCTGAAAGGAAAGGTAATTCTTGCAAGAAAAGAATGTGGAACCATGGTTTTGTTGGAAACCGCTTACTCTTTTCTTCCCTAATATGTCTTTATGTTGTTGGAGGTGGCACTATGCCCAAGGTAACAAAAAAAAAAAAAAAAAGAACTTCTGTTTCCCCGTTCCTTTCAGCTAGGTGACAGAGTATACCATTTTTGCCAACAAGCAATCAGTTTTCAGGAAAACCCTCTGAAGGAAAAAGACTCAACTTGGCCCTTTGGCCTTTTGCCTGCTTTCTTTTCCACTTTCTTTCTTCCTGAAACTGTTAATGAGAGTCAGGATAGCAATACTGTAGTTCTGAGCAAAAAGCCAACGAAAACATGAGAAATGTGGGACGTCATACATTTGAGCTACAGAATCAATACTAGAAACTGCTATCAGATTTTGGGTCTTGTTTAATCCTCAGTCATTGGGTGTTTATTCAGTGCAGCAAAATAAAATTCCCAATTTGAGATATCCATCCAACTCATCATTTAATATTCTGTTTAAAGGGCCATGTTTAAATTTCTATAAACTGTGTGTCTGTGGTACTGAATGAGTCTGACCATTTACTTCTGTTTGAAGAATGTTCACTTTTTTCCAAAAAGAAAAATATTTACATTAATCTATAAGGAAAAACTGTAAAACTGGAAATTAACATTTTAATGAAAAACTATGAAGCTTTTCATTGTTAATCTGTTCATCTTAAATTATTAATAATGAACATAATGTATTTTAAAATATTTTAAGTTATTTATTTGTAAAGAGAGAGAAGAAATATTTGCATTCCAAGGCCTCTTGCTGCTGTAAACTCCAGTTGCATGCACCACTTTGTGCATCTGGGTTTATGTGGGTACTGAGGAATCAAACCAGGGGCCAGTAGGCTTTGTAAACAAGCACCTTTAACTGTGAGCTATCTCGCAAGCCTGAGCATGGTGTATTTTGTTACAAAAAGTATCTTGTGCCGTAGTAATGGTCAAAGGGACTGAATGAGCTACATATGCAATTGCCACCCCTAAGTTACATCTCCAAAAGCAAGGCAAAGGGGTGTGTGGCTGAAGAACTGAAACAGTTCACAAGAAACAAGAGATGGAGCCCAAAATGGGGCAGGAGGAAGCTAACAGTACATTTTAATTTTTATTTTATTATTGACAACTTCTATCCTTACAGACAATAAACCATGATAATTCCCTCTCCTCCCCCACTTCCCCTTCACAACTCCACTCTCCATCATATCCCCTCCCTCTTTCCATTAGTCTCTCTTTTATTTTAATGTCGTCGCCTTTTTCTCCTATTATGAGATTCTTGTGAAAGTATTGCTAGGCACTGTGAGGTCATGGATATCGAGGCCAATTTCTGTCTAGACAGTTGCATTGTAAGGAGTCATACCCTTCCTTTGGCTCTTACATTCCGCCACCTCTTCTGCAGTGGACCCTGAGCCTTGGAAGGTGTGATAGAGATGTCTCAGTGCTGGACACTCCTCCTTCACTTCTCAGCACTATGTTGCATTTTGGGTCATCCCAGTGGTCATCGTCAACTGAAAAGAGAAGCTTCTCTAAACAAAAGTGAGAGTAACATTAATATATGAATATAAACATTAAGTGTAGTGTTTTCAGAGCAGTTTGGTGAGCATACTATATGCATTTTACCAGACAAGAGCAGGCTTTATACCCCTAAGGCTTATGACTTCCCCTGCCACAGGCTTTTGATTAGGCATTCTGTATTAAGCATGTATTCCCTCCCATAGAGCAGGCCTCCAGTCCAATTAGAGAGCAGCTGGTTTCCCCTAGAGCAGACATGCCACTATTGCAACCATTCAGTCATTTGGCCTAGCTGGCCAAACTTGAAGCTTCTAGTGTCCATTATTTTCACTGCTGATAACTTTTCCAGCTTTCAGTTGGCTGGTCTACAGGGAGGAGGTTTTCTGCTTAACACCAGCTTGATTTCTCAGTGACCTTGCCGCCCAGGCATGTGTAGTCTTCAGTAATAGGGTCTTACCATCTGTTTGTCATGGGAAAACAAGGGCCTTGGCAATAGCCTGTAATGTTTTGGAGGCAACAGGGACCTCCCTGGCCAACAATTCACTGGAAGGTATCCCATCCCTGGCAATGAAAATTTTCTAGTAACAATCTGTAGCTTCTGGATGAGCCATTGTTCAAAAAAGTAGATTTACATAAGTCCTATTCAGAATATCTTGAATTTTGATTGACCCTCCCCCTCACCCACCTTTCTTTTACTCAGTCTATTCCCCTGGTCTTGCTTAAGCCTTTCCACTCCCTGTAATCTGTTCTTCTACTTACATATATACAATACCATCCTCTTATGTCCATCCCTCTTCTCCCTCCCTTATAGCCTTTTTCTAGCTTACTGGCCTTTGCTACTGGTATTTGGTTCCAGCTCACACACAAGTCTACACATTTGTAGCTAGGATCCACATAGGAGAGAGAAATGTGACATTTGGCTTTCTGAGCCTGAGTTACCTCACTTAGTATAATCCTTTCCAGATCCATCCATTTCCCTGCAAATTTTATGATTTCATTTTTCTTTACCAATGAATAGAACTCCATTGTGTAAATGTACCACATCTTTATTATCCATTCATCTGTGGAGGAACATCTAGGCTGGTTCCATTTCCTAGCTACTGTGAATAGAGCAGCAATAAAGATGGCTGTGCAAGTGTCTCTAAGGTAGTGAGAAGAGTCCTCTGGATATATGCCTAGGAGTGATATAGCTGTAGCATAAGGTAAATCTATTTTTACCTATATCAAGAATCTCCATGCTGATTTCCACAATGGCTATACCAGATTACATTCCCACCAACAGTGTAGAAAGGTTCCCCTTTTTCCACATCCTTGCCAACATTTATCATCATTTGTTTTCTTGATGGTAGCCATTCTGACAGGAGTGAGATGAAATCTCAAAGCAGTTTTTTTTTTTTTTGAGAGAATGATAGAGAGAGGGACAGATAGAGAATGGGTGTGCCAGCAGCCTCTCAGCCACTGTGAACAAACTCCAAATATTTGCGCCCCCTTGAGGGCAAGTGTGGCATTGCTCCCTTGCATCACTTTGTGTCTGGCTAATGTGGGACCTGGAGAATTGAACGGGTGTTCTTAGGCTTAGCAGGCAGGCACCTTATCCCCTAAGCCATCTCTCCAGCCCCTCAAAGTAGTTTTAATTAGCATTTTCATGATGGCTAAGGATGTAGAACACTTTTTTAGATGTTTAGAGGCCATCTGTATTTCTTCTTTTGAGAACTTTCTATTTCGTTCCATGCCCATGTTTTAATTGGGTTGTGTGATTTCTTATTGTTTTGTTTTTTGAGTTCTTTGTATATTCTGGATATTAATCATCTGTCAGATGTATAGCTGGCAAAGATTTTCTCCCATTCTGTAGGTTGTCTCCTTGCTCTATTCAATTCAATAGAATTGCTCTATTCTATTCTAGTCCTTTGTTGTACAAAAGCTTTGTAATTTCAGGACATCCCAGTGGTTGATTAGTGGTTTTATTTCCTGACCAACTGGAGTTATATTCAGAAAGTCATTGCCTATGTCAGTATGTTGAAGGATTTCCCCTACTTTCTCCTCTAGAAGTTTCAGAGTTTCAGGTCTGACATTACAGTCTTTGATCCATTTGGACTGGATTGTTGTGCACAGAGAAAGACAAAAATCTATTTTTATCCTTCTACATATAGATATCCAGTTTCCCAGCACCACTTGTTGAAGAGGCTGTCTTTTATCCAATGAATATTTTTGGCAGTTTTGTCAAAAATAAGATGGCTGGAGCTGCCTGGATTAGCATCTGGGTCCTCTTTTCTGTCCATTGATCTACGTGTCTGTCTTTGTGCCAGTACCATGCTGTTTTTGTTACTATGGCTTTGTAATATAGCTTAAAATCGGGTATGCTGAACCAGCCTTATTTTTATTGCTCAAAATTGTTTTGGCTATTCAAGTTTTTTTGTGATTCTGATTGTTTTTTCTTTTTCCATGAAGAATGCCACTGGAATTTTAATGGGGATTACATTAAATGTGTAGATTGCTTTTGATAAGATTGAAATTTTCACAATATTGATTCTTCCAGTCCAAGAACAAGGGATGTCTTTCCATTTCCTAGTGTCTTCTGCAATTTCTTGCTTGAGTGCTTTAAAGTTTTCATTGTAGATATCCTTCACTTCATTGGTTAGGTTTATTCCAAGGTACTTTTTTTTTTTTTTTTTTTTGATGCAATTGTGAATGGGGGTGATTCTCTGATTTCATCCTCTGCATGTTTGTTGTTAGTACATAAGAAAGCTACTTATTTCTTTGTACTTATTTTGTATCCTGCTATGTTGCTAAAAGTGTTTATCAACTCTAACAGTTTGCTGGTAGAGTCTTTAGGGTCCTTTATGTATAGAATCATATCATCTGCAAATAATGATAACTTTGTCTCTTCCTTTCCAATTTGTATCCCTTTTATGAGTGTCTCTTGCCTTATTACTATAGCTAAGATTTCCAGTACTATATTAAATAAAAGTGGGGGCAGTAACACCCTTGTCTTGTTCCTGAATTTTGTGGAAAAGCTTCAAGTCTTTCCCCAGTTATTATTATGTAGGTTTGTCATAAATAGCTTGTATTATGTTGAGATATGTTCCTTCTATTCCTAGTTTCTGTAGGACTTTTACCATGAAGGGATGTTGGATTTTGTCAAATGCCTTTTCTGCATCTATTGAGATGATCATGTGATTTTTGTCCTTCAGTTCATTTATATAGTGTATTACATTTATCCATTTGCATGTGTTGAACCATCCCTCCATCTCTGGCATAAAGCCTAATTGGTCAGGGTGAATAATCTTTTTGATATATTCTTGTATTCTGTTTGCCAATATTTTGTTGAGAATTTTTGCATCTATGTTCATTAGGGAGATTGGTCTGTAATATTTTTTGTTCTGTCTTTGTCTGGTTTTGGGTATAAGGGTGATGCTGGCCTCATAGAAGGAGTACAGTAGAATTCCTTCCTTTTCTATTTTATAGACCAGTTTGAGAAGCAGTGGTGTTAGTTCTTCCATGAAAGTCTGGTAAAATTCATCACTGAATCCATCTGAGCCTGGACTCTTTTTTTAGTTGGGAGAGTTTTTATAACTGCTTGGATCTCCATACTTGTTATAGGTCTATTTAAGTGGTTTATCTCATCTTGATTTAATTTTGGTAGGTCATATGAATCAAGGAAATATTCCATTTCTTTCAGATTTTCAAACTTAGAGGCATATAATATATATTCTTAAAGTATGTCCTTGTGATTTTCTGAATTTCTTTTGTATCTGTTATAATGGTGCCTTTTCATCTCTAATTTTATTAATTTTTGTCTCTTCTCTCTTTATTCTGGTCAGATTTGCTAAGGATTTATCAATCTTGTTTGTCCTTTCAAAGAACCAACTCTTTGTTTCATTCTTTGGATTTTTTTTTCTATTTCATTAATTTCTGCCCTAATTTTTATTATTTCTTCCCATCTAGTGATTTTTGGTTTGCCTTGTTCTTCTTTTCCCATGGCCTTAAGGTGAAGCATTAAATTGTTTGCTTGTGAACTGTCTAATTTCTTAATGTAGGCACTTAGAGCTATAAATTTTTCTCTTAGGACGGCCTTCATTGTGTCCCAAAGGTCTTGGTATGTTGTATTCTCATCATCATTTGATTCTATGAATTTATTGTTTCCTTTTTGATTTCTTCAATGACCCATTCATCATTCAATAGTGTACTGTTTAGTCTCCATGAATTTCATATGCTCTGTAGTTTTTCTTTTGCTGATTTATAGTTTAACCCTATTGTAGTCAGAATACAAGGGATTATTTCAGTTTTCCTGTATTTATTAAGATTTGCTTTGTGTCCTAATATATGGTCCATTTTGGAGAATGTTCCATGTGCTGCTGAGAAAAATATGTATTCTGCAGCATTTGGATGGAATTTTCTATAGATATCTGTTAGGTCCATTTGTTCCATGACATCATTTAATCGAGATGTTTCTCTGTTTATTTTTGGCTAGGATAACTTGTCAATTGGTAAGAGTGGGGTATTGAAGTCACCCACTACAATTGTGTTTGGTGTTATCTGTGACCTTAAGTCTAATAGTGTTTGTTTGATGAAATTGGGAGCCCCCATGTTAGGTGCATATAGGTTTAGGATTGAACTGTCCTCCTATTGGAGTGTTCCTTTAGTCAATATAAAGTGACCTTCTTTATCTTTCCTCACTAATGTTAGTTTGAAGTCTCTCCTGTCAAATATTAGGATAGCAACCCCTGCTTGTTTCCTAGGCCCATTTGCTTGAAATACCATTTTCCATCCTTTCACCCTAAGACAGTGTCTATCTTTTATTGAGAGATGAGTGTCCTGGAGGCAACAAACAGCAGGATCCTGCCTTTTAATCCAGTCTGCAAGCCCACAAGTGTCCTTTGGTTGGAGCATTGAGGCCATTGATTTTAAGAGTTATTATTGAAAGGTATGTGTTTATTCTTGCCATTCTTGTTTTGTAGTGCTTCCTGATTTCCCTTTACTCTATTGTTTTAACTGTTGAGTATGGCTTATCTTTTCCTTTTTCTTCATGTGTGTGCTTTGCTTTCTCTTCAGTGTGAAGGATTCCTTCAAGTATTTCCTGTAGAGCTGGTTTAGTTGTCATAAATTCCTTTAGTTTGCTTTTGTTGTGGAATGTCCTTATTTCTCCTTCAACGTGGATGGATAGTTTTGGATGATAAAGTAAGTTTGACAGTTGTTATCTTTCAGAACTTGGAATACATCATTCCAAGCCCTTCTGGCTTTTAAAGTTTGTGTTGAGTAATCTGCTGTGATCCTGATCTGCTTGCCTTTATAGGTAACTTGCTTTTTCTCTCTAAACTGCTTTCAATATATTTTCTTTGGCTTGTGTGTTTAGTAGTTTAATTATAACATGGTGAGGAGAGATTCTTCCAGGTTTTGTCTGCTTGGTGTTCTAAAAGCTTTCTGTATCTGCACTAGCATTTCTTTCCCGATTTGGGGAAAACTTTCTTCTATGATTTTATTGAAAATGCCTACTATACTTTTGGATTGAAATTCTTCTCCTTCTACTATACCCTGAATTCTTATGTTTGATCTTTTTATAGTGTCCCAAATATCTTGAAATTCCCATTCATACCTTCCTATTAGCTTATTAGATATTAGCTCTTTGTTGGACTGTATTAGATCTGTCACATGGTCTTCTAATTTAGATATCCATTGTACTCGTGAGACTTTCCATAGAGTTTTTTATTTGACTAACTGTGTTTTTCAGTGCTAGAATTTCTGCCTGGTTTTTCTTCAACATTTCTATTTTCTTATTCATGTTTTGTAATAACCTCCTTATTTCATTAAGCTGGTTTCCTATGTTCTCTTGGAATTCCTTCAGGAGTTTGTTTTCTTCTTTAATTCCTTTGATTTCTTCTTTGATTCCTTTGATTTCTTTGATTTCTTTGAGTGTACATAAAATCCTTTTTTTTTTTTTTGAAATTTTTGTCAAGCATTTCATCTAAAACAGTCTCATTGGGGTCATTCCTGATAGATTTTTAATTTTTGGTGGGGTTGTATTGTCTTGATTCATTGTGTTTTTTGTATTATAATGTAGCAATTTTTACATTCTGAATTGATTTGATGCTTGGGTTTTCTAATTATCTTAGTGCTCTTATACTTGGAAATCCAACTTTATGTACCTTCAGAGTAGGAGTTTAAGGTGCCAAGAGTAGCTCTCATACTCCAATCCAACTGCAGAAGTAATCCTAGGTGTTGAGTTTGCCTGCTATTCAAGTATTCTAGTGGGCTGTGTGGAGCAATTTACTGGCAAAATTCTAAAATTCAACTGAGCAATATACACATTCAATAAAAACCAGCTCAGAGTATGCAAATATGGGGATTGAAACACACAGATAACCTTATAAAGCTAAAATCTCTAACAGTGTATGTTGCTTTACACCCTTAATCCTGTCTGCTGGGAGGTTGAGATTTCTGTTCTGAAATTGGTTCCAGGTCAGCCTGGGTCTTAATCAGACCCTGCCCCCAATAATGACAGAAGAAAAAGACAAAGGCCCTATAAATCTGAAAGCATCAAAGGCAACAATAGTCAACCCCTAAATACAGCTTAATTGAAAATGGTAAAGCCAGCCACAAATATGTATCTCATAACCTGCCTTGACATGGAAAGAGAGATAAAGCACTTCCAGTGAAGGCCTTTGTATCTGCTTTTTTGTCAGTCTGCCTCGTTATCTTTTGTGGTGGCTTCCAGTCTCCCGATGCTGAGTGCCCAGCTCAATTCCTCTGTGTTGTGCTGTGGAGCTAGTGCTGTGGAGCTGATGCTCTGATCAGCTGTGCTGGATGCCCTGCCACTGGGGCTGAATGTGTTCTCCAGAGGTTTGCAGTTCTGACGGTTGGGAGATGGGAGAGTGCAGGAAGCCTGGAGTTGTACTGGAACTGCTCAGCTGGTCCCACCTGTATCCCTCTCAGCAGCTCCTTAGCTGATCTCTGCTGTCTCCCATTCAGGTTTGATGAGGTTGGAAAATCCCCTTGTTTGGTCTCTGCTCCTGCAGCTGAGTGCTAGGCTGGGCAAGTGCGTGGATCCCCAGCCCACAAGCACCTCCACAGGATTCTGGCCAGTTTCCTCCTTTCTGGTAGATCTTGGTCTCTCTTGTTTCTCCACTGTGTCCGATAAAAACCTTTACACCCTC
Organism: Orientallactaga sibirica; assembly: GCA_036365145.1. Lineage (NCBI taxonomy): Eukaryota > Metazoa > Chordata > Mammalia > Rodentia > Dipodidae > Orientallactaga > Orientallactaga sibirica. Next base: position 9,654,642 of record JAEOAD010000060.1, on the reverse strand, counting down.
ACTTTTCAGAACAAAAGTGTATTTGCTATGGTTTTGCTTAAATCCCTCAGGCTGGTTTTGTGTGTTGATGCTGCTTTTTTTCTACTCACATCTTCCCAAATATTATTAAATTCCACATTCATCTACTTTCTTTCTTCTCTGGCTTTCATTGTCCATATAGCTTTTCTATTTGTTTTTTTCCTTTATTGATGTTTTGGCAGAGTTTTGTATGGTCAGAACAGTCTTCTATCATGATATTTTCTCTTCTTTTGGATATTTACCTGATTTTGTGCCAGTGAGCTAATACTCTGTCTGCTTTCCATGTGGGCCTTGGGTGCCATCCCTGCTCTTTGTCTCTATAGGTGATGCAGTTCTTCCTCATATGCAATTCTTCCCCAAGTGCATGTCTAGTGCAATATTCTCAACTGGGTATCACTGTCTCAGACTACCTTCAGTGATTCATCTTTGAAGTACAAATGCAGTTCAGATGCAGCATGCCCCAAGCATTGGGATCACAGATGCATACTTTGCATATGGCTTTAGATGGGTACTTTACATGAGCTTGGGTTGATAGGCTTTGTAATCAAGTGCCTTTAACCAGAGTCATTTTCCAGCCCTTATTCCTATAGTGTTCTTCATAATTTTGAACTTCTAGTCTTTGAATTTTCCCTCTAGCCACTGCTTCCAGGAATCTTCCTGTCACCTAGACCATACTTCAACAGGTAGGTGGCTGCCCTGGCCCTCAAGAACCACTTGCACACTGCTTCCCCAGAGCCTAGGATACAAGAAAGAAAGACTTACTGTGTGTTTTTCAGTGAATGAGTAATAAGCATATCTCACTATCATAAGTGCACTCTGTCTCTAGCAAAGATCTCAAGAATATAGCTCTAAAAATAGTATTCTAGTAGTTTAATCTTCATATGAACATAAGACCATTCTCTACCATGTTTATAACTTAAGTGGTTTTGTTGTTGTTGTTTTGTTTTGTTTTGTTTTGTTTTGTTTTGTTCTGTTCTGTTTTGTTTTGTTTTGCAAGGTAGGGTCTCACTCTGGCCCAGGCTAACCTGGAATTAACTATGTAGTCTCAGGGTAGTCTTGAACTCACAGCAGTCCTCCTACCTCTGCCTCCTGAGTGCTGGGATTAAAACCGTGCACCACCACACCCAGCTTAATTCTTTTATTTCAAGCAGGGAGAGAACCACACAAAGTGGTCAGAATAGCTAGACACATGCCTTTAATCCCAGCACTTGGGAGGCAAAGGTAGGAGGATTGCTATGAGTTCAAGGCCAGCCTGGGACTACAGAATGAGTTCTAGGTCAACCTGGGCTAGAGTGAGACCATACCTTGAAAAACAACAACTAAAAAGAGTCAGAATGTCCTATAGTCAGTCAACAGAACTGAATCTAAGTAATGAGAATATATAAGCAAACAAAAATACACAAATTTTCTAGTCTCATGAATGTACATTTTAGTGGGCAGGGAGATAAGCCATATAAAAATATTATGCCATCTGGTGAATTTGAAAAGCAAGGTAAGTAGATAAGAGTGACTGGGTAAGAATTTACCCATTTGGAATGAGGAAAGGTGTTCCTGATAGGGGACATGTATGCCAAGATACAAAGGAAGTTAGAACTTTAGATGCATGGATAACAAGGCAAAGACATCTCAGATGGAAGAACAGCAAGTACAGTGACCTTGAGGTGGGAGTCAAGGTTAAATGTTGAAGAAATACAAGGAAAACAGTTATACCAAAGCAGTGAGAGCTGGGGAAAGTCCTAAAATGTGAAATTAGACAAACCACAAGAACTGGATTCCCTGCAGCCTTCCAGGCCACAGTAAGGCATCACATTTTATTGAGTAAGGCAGAGCTCGGGGAAGGTGAGACCTGAAGAGGAACCTGCATTGTAAATAGTCACTCTGGCTGTTACCTAGGAGACCAGTTAAGAAGGGAGTAGCCATCCAAGTGAGAAATGATGATGATTTGGGCACTGTAGTAGAGGAGAAAGTGAAAGATATTTGGATTCTGGATATATTCAAAGATAACACTGAAAGGCTATGAATGTGGAGTGTGAGAAAAATCAATGCATCCAAGGGTGTCATTTCTAGAATGAACAACTGCAAGAAGCAGTTGTTACGTGTTGAACTGGTGAAGATTTGGTAGGAAATAGGTTTTGGAGACTCAATAGAAAACTCTGTTGTTACTCTTTGCCTACTTCTGGGCTGACTTGCAGCCAGGGTGGATGATTTCCTTACCCACTAATAGCTCCCACCCCAAGCTTCATTCTCTACTCTCCTGGATGGAGTTTTCTGCAGTGTTTGGGGGACTCATTCAGCATGGCTACAGAAGTACTGGGTATCTGTCTCCCAGAGAGCCCACTATAAGTGAGGGATGGCATAGCGAGCTACAAGTAAGTAACCCAGTTGTTCTTTGTGGGATAATTCTGAGAGACCTTCAACAAGATTCCTCAAAAAATGTCCAGCGAAGTTCTTGGGCTAAATGGAGATGTTAAGCCTATCAAAAAACTTTCTAAACTTATATGTTAATCCCCTTTGATCAGTACCAGGGAGACACAAGGCCCATCAAAATGATAAGAGGAGGAGCCTGGAGAGATGGCTTAATGGTTAAGGCACATGCCTGTGAAGCCTAAGGACCCAAGTTCTATTCTCCAGGTCCCACGTAAGCCAGATGCACATGGTGGCACATACATCTGGAGTTCGTTTGTAGTGGCTACAGGCCCTGGTGTGTCCATTCTCAGTCTCTCTCTCTCTCTCCCCCATCTCTATTAAATAAAAATAAAATCTTTTTAAAATGATTCATCCCTCTCTTACATGCCAGAGCCCAGGAATCATTTCAAATTGAGGATACTCAAAACTTATCAAAGTAAGATTGGAGAGATGGCTTAGTAGTTAAGGTGCTTGCCTGCAAAGCTTAAGAACCCAGGTTTGAGTCCCCAGAACCACACAAGCCAGATGCCCATAGTGGTCCATGCATCTGGAGTTTGTTTGCAGTGGATAGAAGCCCTGGTGTGACCATTCTCTCCCTCCCTCTCTTCCTCTCTCTCTCTCTCATTAAAAAAATGAAACCATCAGGGCTGGAGAGATGGCTTAGTGTTTAAGCCATTTGCCTGCAAAGCCAAAGGATCCTGGTTCAATTCTCCAGGATCCACATAAGCCAGATGCACAAGGGGGCACATGCATCTGGAGTTCGTTTGCAGTGGCTGGAAGCCCTGGTGCACCTATTCCCATTGTCTCTCTCTCTCTCTCTCTCTCTCTCTCTCTCTCTATCTATATATTAATTAATAAATAAATAATATTTTTTTTTAGAAAAACATCAAAGAGGCCACTTAGAGATCAACACTAATGGATATATCAAATATGTCTTCCAAGGCTCAAGGAACTTTGCAGATGAGGTGGCAGAAAAAATATAAGAGCCATAGTGTACGTAGCTGTGCTTTGGTGCACTGCCCCACCCCCAACATAAACTGACTGGCGTGTTTATGATCCCACAGTTCTTATGATATCCCTACTGAGGATGTCCTTCAGTGAATGGCTCAGGAGGGAGGGGATAAGAGGATAACCTGAAGGAAATATGGCAAACTTACAGTGTGTTCATATATTAAAATGCCCAATAAAAAAATTACAAAATAGAGCCAGGCGTGATGGTGCACACCTTTAATCCCAGCACTGGTGAGGCAGAGGTAGGAGGATCACTCTGAGTTCAAGGGTGCCCTGAGACTACATAGTGAATTCCAGATCAGCCTGAGCTAGAGTAAGACCTTACCTCAAAAAAGCAACAACAACAAAAAAATTACAAAAAATAGGGCCTGGAGAGATGGCTCATCAGTTCAGGTACTTGCCTGCAAAGCCTAAGGACCTGAGTTCAACTCCCCAGTACCGATATAAAACCAGATACACAAAGTGGGGCATATATTTGGAGTCCATTTGCAGCAGCTGGAGGAGGTCCTGGTGTACCCATTCTCTCTGTCTTTTTTCTATCTCTCTCTGCTTACAAATAAATAAATATATATATGTCTTAGAAATGACAAAATAAAAACAAATAGTTTTCACAGCTGGGGAGAGTTCAGTAGATAAAGTGCTTGCCTTGTAAGCATGAAGATCTGAGTTTGATCCCCTGAGCCAATGGAAAAAAAAGTGCCAGGTGTGGTAGCATGTGCTTAGAACTTCAGCCCTGGAACAAGTGGATTCCTGATGCTCACTGGCCAGTAAGTCTAGCCTATAGATGCATGCCTGGCTAATGAGAGACTACCTTTAAAGGGTAGACAGCTTGTTCCTTAGAAAAGACATGTGAGGTTGTCCTCTGTCCTCCACATGTGCATGCACCCCTGCACACACATGTGCCTACATGCATATGCACACGAAACAGTTTCCATAACTTGCAAACATAACAATAGTATGATAATTTATAAGAAATGCCCTAAGTTCTTTAACTTAACTTTTATTTCTTCTGACATGATACCATCTTCCATTTTCAAAATATAAAAGCACTTTTACAGGATTATGTTAGCTACATAGGACAATATCATCCCTGTTTTTTAGTTGAGAACACTGGGATGAAGTACAGTGATGAAATTTTTTTCAAGATTAGTGTTTAATTAGAATTTTCACTTATATGGCTAATGCCTATCCCTGACCACATCATTGGGAAGGAGAGGAGAATATCCAAGGTGATGGGACCCAAGCCATCTTCTCTGACGTAGATAGGCTACACAGAGCAGGACAACTAATACTGTAGAGCTACTGGGAACAAGGAAGGTGGGGGAGTGAATACTGAATAGACACTGTGTTTCCTACTGTCACTAACTCCCAAAAGAATCCCACTCCTGCCTAGCTCTCCTGAAATCAGACGCAGTGTTCTGACTTCTGGGGAACATGTTGGAACAAAGAGTTTGTTGTGGTTTGAATGTGAAGTGTACCTCATAAGCTTGTGTGTTTGGACACTTGGTCCCCAGTGGATCCTACGGTTCAGCCCTAAATGTGTGAGGGTGGATTTGGAATTCCAGTCTAATGATATGCAGAGTGCTTGACTTGGCCTGGAGTTCCTGAAGTGTGTTTGCTTGCTTTCTGGTGATGCTGGTGTGGCTTGTGGTTTTTCTGTCTCTGTTTGGACCTGTGAGAGTGGGCCAACTTCTTCTCCCATTATAGAACTTTCCCTGGATCTGTAAGCTTCAATAAATATCCCTTCCTCCATAACTGTGCCTGGTTTGAAAGTTCATCCCAGCAACCTGAAGCTGACTATAACAATAATCTACTGAGAAAGTCAAACCTACCAAAAGAGAATTGAATGATTTTTGTCAATGTCATTTCATGTATAATACACTTGGGAGAATATTTTTTATTTGTTACATTAAAAATAAAATTATTTGAATAAATTATAAATTTCTTCTTTACTGGAATGTCTAATGTTAAAGAAAAGACTGTGATTCTGAGTTAGTCTATATAATTAATGGCATACATATTTTCTTACAAATTAAAGATAAAATATGCTATTTTATTTGTCCTGGCAACATTTGTTATGTTTTGTTTTTAGAGCCATGGCCTTGCTATGTGGCCCAAACTGGCCTTGAACTCTATCTTCTTGCTTTAACCTGAAGAGTGCTGGGATTAGAGGTGAGCACCTGCATGCCTGGCTCCAATATTTATTCTATACCAGGGACTCTGGGCTCTGGAGATACAAAAGCAAACAGGATCCATGTCCTGTAGTATAAAGGGGTGAAGGATCTCACACATACAGTGAATAGCAGCCAATGCCACTGGTGGAGTCTGTGAAGATGGAGCAGAGCCTCACAGCCATGGGGAGGCCAGGGACCTGTTCTGAAAAAGGCAAGAGGCCTTATAAGAAAGTGAAAATCAGCCAGTGGCTCCAACAAAAGTACTGTAGGGCTTGTGTTCATGGTGACCCAAAAAGAGGCCTTTTAATGTGATAAGCACCAAGAGTTATTGGGAATAGTTAAAAGAATCTGGTCCAGCCCCTGAGTGATCTCATAAACTTATGAAAGACTTTGGACTACAAAGATAATTGAAGGTGGTTAAGGTGCTTGCCTACAAAGCCCAACAACCCAGGGTTCAATTCCCCAGTACCCACATAAAGCCAGGTACACAGGTGGCGCATGTGTCTGGAGTTCATTTGCAGTGGCTAGAGGCCCTTGTGCACCCAATCTTTCTCTGCCTCTTTCCCGCTCTCTATCTGTCTCTTCCCCCCACTCACTCCCTTTCTCTAATTAATTAATGAAAGGCTGAAGAGATGGCTTAGCAGTTAAGGCACTTGCCTGGGAAGCCTAAGGACCCATATTCAACTCTCCAGGTCCCACGTAAGCCAGATGCACAAAGGTGACACAAGCACAAGATTTCACATGCACACTAGATGGCACAAGCATCTGGAATTCGATTGCAATGGTTGAGGCTCTGGCTTTCAATTCTCTCTCGCGCACGCTCTCCTCTCTCTAAAAAAATAAATACATATTTTTTAAAAGATCATTGTGTGAGCCGGGCGTGGTGGCGCATGCCTTTAATCCCAGCACTCGGGAGGCAGAGGTAGGAGGATCGCCGAGAGTTCAAGGCCACCCTGAGACTACATAGTTAATTCCAGGACAGCCTGGAACAGAGTGAGACCCTACCTCGCAAAACCAAAAAAAAAGAATCATTGTGGAGCTGCCATGGTGGCATGTGCCTTTAATCCCAGCACTCAGGAGGTAGAGGTAGTAAGATCACTGTGAGTTCAAGGCCACCCTGAGATATATAGTGAATTCCAGGTCAGCCTGAGCTACAATGAGATCCTACCTTGGGGAAAAAATTTTTTAAAAAGATCACTGTGGGCTGGCAAGATGGTTTAATGGCTAAGGCACTTGCTGCAAAGCCTAACAACCCATGTTCAAATCTCCAGATCCCATATAAACCAGATGCACAAGGTGATGCATGAGTCTGGAGTTGCTGGAGGCCCCAGCACACCCATTCTCTCTCTCTCTCTCAAAATAATTAATTAAAATAAGTAATTTTTTAAGATTTTATTTTTATTTATGTATTTATTTATTAGAGACAGAGAGAGGGAAAGAGAGAGAGGGAGAGTGAGAAAGGGCACACCAGGGCCTCTAGCCACTGCAAATGAACTCCATTTGTGTGCTCCTCCTTAAAATAAGTAATTTTTTAAAAGATCATTGAAGGATTTCTAAGAAGGGCAATAGCATTTTTCAACCTACATTTTATTATGATTATGGTAGTTGTGGCAAGAGAATAGATGGGAGACAGAGAGAGACCCATCAGGATGGGGAGAGAGCAAGAGTGAGCTTGCTTACCTGAACAGAGCTCAGGAGGGAAGAAAAGGCAGATACAGAAAATAATTCCCCCCCAATAATATTCTCCAAACAAACAATACAATTTAAGACTTCCTTGGAGCAAGACAAATTGTCATGCTCTGTGGCAGACAGATTTTCAAACCACTTGTTTATAAGCCTATTTTATACCAATAAGAATCATCTTCAGAAGGGATGGAGGAGTGCCCAGCACTGAAACACCTCTGTCACACCCTCCAAGGCTCAGGGACCATTGCGGAAGAGGGGGCGGATAGAATGGAAGAGCCAAAGGAAGGGTATGACCTCTTACAATGCAACTGCCCAGACAGAAATTGGCCTCGATATCCATGACCTTGCAGTGCCTAGCAAAACTCCACAAGACCCTCAAAATAGAAGAAAAAGATGATGTCATCAAATTAAAAGAGAGACTAATGGAGAGAGGGAGGGGATATGGTGGAGACTGGAGTTCTAAAGTGGAATGGGGGGAGGGGAGGGAAATATCAGGTGGGTTTTTTTGTATGTAAGTATAAAAGTCAATATATTAAAAAAAAGAATCTTCTTCAAATAGCTTTCTCTAATTTTTGTTCCTAAGGTCATATGACATTGTTCTAAAGAAGGGAACCTAACTTGTCCATCCAGTGTGTCAAAGACCCCTCCCTGGCCACGTGGAGTCCCTGGAGGTGGAATCACAGACTGGGACTCCAGCTTACTGGGCTCCTGCCTCTGCCATGTTCATCTTGCAGCAGCAAAGATGGATAGACTGCAGGACCCATTTCAGGGATGGCAAGGTTGGAAACCTACTTCTCCCTAGTTACACCACAAAGCATTCCTCTACCTTTGCCTTGAGCACTGAAGGAGTCACCTTCAAGGGGTGGTATCAGTTTTAAAATAACTTTTATTGGAAACTTAAATATATGAACATACTGCAACTTGGCCCTATTTCCATCCAGTTATCCTCTTTGGTCCCTCTCCCCCACCCCCATTCCACTGAGGGTCCTCCAAGGTGGGGTATCCTTAATCCCTGCAGGGTCATGAATGCTCCAGCTGGTTCCTGTGGGGAGGACAATGCCTTACAGTAAACCTTCCCACCCTGTGGCTCTTACATTCTTTCCACGCCACTTCTAAAATGTTTCCTGAGGGCTGGAGAAATGGCTTAATGGTTAAGGCACTTGCCTGCAAAGCCAAAGCACCTAGGTTCAATTCTCCAGGACCCATGTAAGCCATATGCACAAGGTGGCGCATAAAGCTAGAGTTCATTTGCAGTGGCTGGAGGCTCTGGTGTGCCCATTCTCTCTCTATCTGTCTCTCTTTCTCTCTGCTTCTTTCTCTCTGTCAAATAAATAATTTTTTTTAAAAAGAAGAAAATGTTTCCTGAACCTTGGAATATGTGTTAAATGTCTCCTTTAGTGTTGAGCTCTCAGAAGCCTCTTGTTTTCTGCTCTGATAAGTCTTGAGTCCCCTCAGTGTCTACCTCCATCTCCATAGAGATAGTTCTCTGGCTACTGAGAGCAGCACTCATATTTAATCAACCACTTTCTCTATAATAGTTCCTTGGTCTTGGAAGATGTGATAGAGTTGATGTGTCCACTGCTAAGCATTAGCTTTCTCTTCCTGTCATTTTGATGGGCCTGGTGTCTCTCTGGTATTCAGTGTCATGTGTAAGTTCTCTACCCATGAGTGAGGGTATCATTGATCAAAAGGGATAAACATATATTTTTAGAAGACTTTTTGATGGGTATTGATGACAACAAATACTGGAGAGCGTGTGGGAAAAGAGGAATTCACAACTGTAAATTTGTGCAACCACATTGGAAATCAGTATGTAGCTTTCTCAAAAATCTACAAGTAGATCTACCATTTGAGGGCTGGCAAAATGGCTCAGCAGTTAAAGGTGATAGCTTGCAAAGCCTGCCAGCCTGGGTGCAATTCCTTAGTAGTCACATACTAGCCAAATGCACAAAATGGCACATGCATTTGGAGTTGATTTGCTGTGGAAAGAGGTTCTTGAATACCCATACTCTCTTAATTTCTCTCTGTGTGTATCTCTGTCTGTTCACAAATTAACTAGTTAATTAATTTAAATATATATATATTTTTAAAGCCTACCATTTGACCAGACATTCCACTCCCAGGCATATACTCTAAAGACTGTCTCTACACTTTGCTATAGAGATACTTGTTCAGCCATGTTTGTTGCTGCTCTTTTCACACTAGCTAGGAAACAATATGCCTTCCATGGCTGCAGAGAAGGCAGAATGGTTTGATTAGCCACTGTTTAACTGCACTTCTTTCCTTCTCCAGCAGATGGCAGAAATACCCTATCTCAAACAAAGTGTCCTCTAAGCTACACACATGTACTATGGCGCTCAATATGTACATGCAAACACACACACACCAAAAAAGAAGTAAAATAATAGCTATCTACTTGCATATTTAATTTATCAACTTGATTTTGACTTACACACGGAATTACACTGTTTTGTTACCTGCTTTTTCCACTTAACCATCTACTTTGGACTTATTTCCATCCACTCTTTTTTGTTGTTGATGGTGGTAGTGGTATTTTTTTTTAACCTTTTTATTGACAACCTCTAGATCATGATCATAATCCCTTCCCACATCCCATATTCCCACTTTTGTTTTCCAACTAATCCTTCTATTTTGATGCCATTGGTTTTTGGTTTTGGTTTGTTTGCCCTTATATCATGCAGGTGTTGTGTGAAGTCATGTGAAGCCACTGTGAAGTCATGAATGCAATGGCCACTTTGTGTGTGGAAGACAGCATTCCAAAGCACTCCTCCCAACCTTTGGCTCTTACATTATTTTTGACACTTATCCCAAAATGGCTGCTGAACAACACAGCTGGCAAGCCAGGGCAAGTATCTCTGTAGTAAATGTAGTCTTTATAGTGTATGCCCAGGAGTTGTGTAGCTGGGACATACAGTGGAACTATTTTTATCTGTCCCAGGAACCACCACACTGATTTCTATAATGACTACATCAGTTTACACTCCCACCAACAATGGAGAAGGGGTTTTCTTTCCCCATATCCTCACCAACATTTGTTGTCATTTGATTTCATGATAATAGCCATTCTGACAGGAGTGAGACGGAATCTCAAAGTCATTTTAATTTGCATTTCTCTGATGGTTAAGGATATACACTATATATATATATATATATATATATATATATATATATATATATATATGTATAGTATTTTTTTTCTGAGGTAGGGTCTCGCTGTAGTTCAGGATGACCTGGCATTCACTATGTAGTCTCAGGGTGGCCTTGAACTCATGGCAATCCTCCTACCTCTGCCTCCCAAGTGCTGGGATTAAAGGCGTGCGCCACCATGCCCAGCTTAGACTATTTTTTAAAAATGTATTGGCAGAGCTGGAGATGGTTTAGTGGTTAAGGCACCTGCCTGCCAAGCCTAAGAACACCCGTTCAATTCTCCAGGTCCCACGTTTAGCCAGATGCAAGGGTGCAATGCTGTGCTTGCCCACAAGGGGGCACACGCATCTGGAGTTTGTTCACAGCAGCTGAAATGGCCCTGGAGCACCTATTCTCTCTCTCACTGCCTCTTCCTCTCTCTGTTTCTCTCTGTCTCTCTCTCAAAAAAATTTATTGGCTACTTATATTTCTTCTTTTTTTGTTTGTTGGTTTTGTTGGTTTTTTGAGGTAGGGTTTCACTCTAGCCCAGGCTGACCAGGAATTCACCATATAGTCTCAGGGTGGCCTCGAATTCAAGGCGATCCTCCTACCTCTGCCTCCCAAGTGCTGGTATTAAAGGCATGCGCTACCACATCCAGCTTATATTTCTTCTTTTAAGAACTCTCAAGTTCTATAGACCAGTTTTTTATTTGGTTATATGATTTCTTATTTCATTCTTTTGTGTTCTTTGTATATCCTGGATATTAATCCTATGGCAAATGTATAGCTGAAAAAGGTTTTCTCTCATTCTGTAGGCTGCTTCTTTACAAAAGCTTTTTAATTTCATAAGGTCTCATTAGTTCATTAGTCATCTTATTTCCTGAACCACTGGGATTCTATTCAGAAAGTCCTATATGTTGAAATGTTTCCTATACTTTTCCTCTAGCAGTTTCAGAACTTCAAGTTTGATGTTAAGGTCTTTGCTCCATTTGGAGTTGATTCTTATGCATAGCAATTGATGAGGATCTAGTTTTATCCTTCTACATATAGGTGTCCAGTTTTCTCAGAACCATCTGTAAAAGAGGATATATATTTTTCAGTTTTTTTGAGGTAAGAGTCTCACTCTAGCCAGATTAACCTGGAATTCACTATGTGTCTTAGGCTGGCCTCAAACTCATGGCAATCCTCCTACCTCTGCCTCCCAAGTGCTGGGATTAAAGGCATGCACCACCATGACCAGTAAGAGGCTATATTTTTTTCCAGTAGTTATTTTTGGTGCTTTTGTCAAAAAGAAGATGGCTGTAGTTGCCTGGGTTCATATCTAAGTCCTCTATTCTGTTCCATTCATCTACATGTCTGTTTTTGTTCTAGTACCATGCTGATTTTGTTACTAGGGCTCTGTAATATAACTTAAATTCTGGTATGGTGATACCACCAGTCTTATTTTGTTACCTAGGATTTTTTTGGCTATCTGAGGTTTTTTGCACATCCAAATGAATTTTAGCATTATTTTTTCTGTTTCACTGAAGAATGTCATTGGAATTTTGATGGGTATTTCCTTAAATTTGTAGATTGCTTTTGGTAAAATGGCCATTTTCACAATATTTATTCTTTGAATCCATGAACATAGGATGTCTTTCCATTTCCTAGTGTCTTCTTCAATTTCTCTTGAATGTTTTAAATTATTTATTTAAGAGAGAGAGAGAAACAAAGAGAGAAAGAAATAGAATAGGTATACTAGGGCCTCTAGCCACCGCAAACTCCAGGTGCATGCCCCACCTTGTGTATTTGGCTTACGTGGGTAATAGGAAATTGAACCTGGGTCCTTAGGCTTCACAGGCAAGTGCCTTAACCACTGTCATCTCTCCAGCTCTCTTGAATGTTTTCAAGTTTTTACTGTAGCAATCCTTTGCTTACTTAGTTAGGTTTATTCCAATGTTGTTTTCTTGTTGGGTTTTGTTTTGTTTAGTTTTAGGCAGTTGTGAATAGGTTGCTTTCCTGGTTTCATCCTCAGCACGTTTGTTGTTGGTATATAGAAAGGCTACTGATTTCTGTGTGTTGATTTTGTATCCTGCTACTTTGCCAAAAGCTTTGTCAGCTCTAACAGTTTTCTAGCAGTCTTTAGGTTTGTTTGTGTATAGGATCATATGCAAATGGTGATAATGTGGCTTATTCCTTTCCTACTTCTACCCCTTCACTTGTGTCACTTGTCTTATTGCTATAGCTACAATTTTCAGTACTATATTGAATAAGAATAGAGAAAGTAGACACCCTTTTCCTGTTCCTGATTTTAGTGTAAATGCTTTGATGTTTTTCCCCATTTAGTATGTTGACTATTGGTTTGTTGTACATAGCCTTTATTATGTTAACATGTGTTTCTTCTAGTTCCAGTTTTTTAGGACTTTTATTATGAAGGGATGTTGGATTTTGCCAAATGCCTGTTCTACATCTATTGAGATGAGCATATGGTTTTTTGTCCTTGAGTCCATTTCTATGAGGCATTACATTTATTGATTGCATATGTTGAACCATCCCTGAATCACTGGTATAAAACCTACCTGGTCAGGGTAAATGATCTTTTTGATGTGTTCCTATATTCTTTTTGCCAGTATTTTGTTTAGAATTTTTGCATCTATGTTCATGAGGAAGATTAATGGTCTGTAATTTTTTGTGTGCGTGCCTTTGTCTGGTTTTGGTATTGGGGTGACACTGGCTTCAAAGGAGTTGGGAGCTGGAGAGATGGCTTAGCAGTTAAGGCACATGCCTGCAAAGCCTAAGGACCCAGGTTCAATTCTCCAGTTCCCACATAAGCCGGCCAGATGCATATGGTGGTACATGTGTCTGGAGTTCATTTGCAGTGACTAGAGGTCTGGGCCCACCCATTCTCTCTCTCTCTCTCTCTCTCTCTCTCTAAATAAATAAATAAATAAATAAATAAATAAACATAAAATCTTTTTTTAAAGGAGTTTAGTTTGGTAGCATTCCTTCCTTTTGTATTTTATGGAATAGTTTAAGAAGCATTGGTGTTAGTTATTCTTTAAAGATCTGGTAAAATTCACCAATGAATCCATTTGAGCCTGAACTAATTTTAGAGGGTTTCTTAAATTTTTCTTTTCCTTTTTGTTTTTTCAAGGTAGGCTCTCACTCTAGCCTAAACTGACCTGGAATTCACTCTGTAGTCTCAGGGTGGCCTTGAACTCATGGTGATCCTCCTACCTCTGCCTCCCAAGTGCTGGGATTAAAGGCATGTGCCACCACGCCCAGCTTTTAAAAAATTTTTATTCATTTATTTGAGGAAGAGAGAGAAAGGCAGAAAGTGAGTATGGCCATGCCATGGTCTCCTGTCACTGCAAAGGAAATCCAGATACATGGGCCACTTTGGGCATGTGGCTTTATGTTGGTACTTGGGAATAGAATCCAGGCCATCAAGTTTTACAAGCAAGCATCTTTAACTGCTAAGCCATCTGTCCAACCCTGAGATTTTTTTTTTTTTTTATGAGAGTGAGCAATAGCAAGAGAGAGAGAGGATTGGTGTTCTAGGGCCTTCAGCCACTTTCGTTAAACTTCAGACTTGTGCACCACCTTGTGCACATGTGCGACCTTGTGTGTCTGGCTTACATGGGATCTGGCGAGTCCTTAGCCTTTGCAGGCAAGCACCTTAACCACTGAGCCATCTCTCTAACCTGAGATTGTTTTATAACTGCTTTCATCTCATTGCTTGTCATAGGTCTGTTTAAATGGTTTATCTCATCTTGCTTTAATTTGGGAAGGTCATATACATCTAGAAATTCATCTGTTTCTTTTGATTTTATGTCTATGATTTTCTGAACTTCACTGGTATCTGTTGTCATGATACCCTTTTCATCTCTAATTTTATTAATTTGAGTCTTTTGTCTTTTGGTCAGTTTTGCTAAGGGTATATTAATCTTATTTCTCCAACTCTTTGTTTCATTGATTCTTTTTGTTTTTTGGTTTCTCTTGCATTAATTTCTTCCCTGATCTTCATTATTTCTTTCTGTCTACTGATTTGTAGTTTGGCTTGTTTTCCTTTTTCCTAGGCCTTAAGGTACAGCATTGAGTTATTTATATGAAACCTCTCTAATTTCCTAATGTAGGCATTTAAAGCTACAAATGTCCCTGTTAGGACTACCTTCATTGTATACCATAGGTTTTGATATATTGTGTTTTCATTACCATTTGATTATAGAAATTTTTAAATTTTCTTCTTAATTTCTTCAATGAACCACTCATCATTAATAGTGTATTGTTTAATTTCCACGAGTTTGTATATATTCTATAGTCTTCCTTGCTAGTTTCATCGCATTGTGACCAAATAGAGAACAAGGAATTATTTCAATTTTCATGTATTTGTTAAGATTTGCTTTGTGTCCTAATATAAGATCTATTTTAGAGAAAGTTTTGTATGCTGCTGAAAAGAATGTGTATTCTGAAGCATTTGCATAGAATGATGTATAGATGTCTGTTAGGTCCATTTGTTCTATGATATCATTTAATCCACATGATCTGTCAGTTGGTAAGAGTGGGGTAATGAATTCACCCACTACTATTGTACTTGGATTAATCTTTGATTTTACATCGAGTAGGGTTTGTTTAATGACACCAGATGCCCCATATTCAGTGCATATGTTTAGAATTGTTTGCCCTGTTCTTGGATTCTTCCTTTAATTAGTATAAAGTGACTTTTTATCTCTTCTGATTAATGTTGGTTTGAAGTTATCTAATATCTAATATTACAACATTGGCATCTGCTTGCTTTCTAGGCCTATTTACTTGTAGTAACATTTCCATCCTTCAGTTCAAAGGATTCCTTCAAGTATTTCCATAGAGCTATCTTAGTTATGTACTCCTTTTGCCTGGTTTTATCATGGAAAGTTCTGGTTTCTCCTTCAATTATGACAGATAGCTTAATTGAATATAGCAGTCTGAGTTGACAGTTGTTCATAACTTGGAATATATCATTCTAAGCTCTTCTGTTCTTTAAAGTTTCTTATGAAAGCTGTAGTTATTCTGATGTTTGTCTTTGTATGTGACTAGGTGCTTCTCTCTTACTGTTTTTGCTGTACTCTTTGATCTGTGTAGTTAGTAACTTAATTATAATATGATAAGGAGAGGTTCTTTTCTGGTCTTGTCTGTTTGGTGTCCTAAATGCCTCCTGAATTGGTATTGGCATCTCTTTATCACATCTTAAGAAATATTCTTCTAGGGCTGGAGAGGTAGCTTAGTGGTTAAGTGCTTGTCTGTGAAGCCTAAGGACCCCGGCTCAAGGCTCATTTCCCCAGGACCCATGTAAGCCAGATGCACATGGTGGCACATGCATCTGGAGTTTGTTTGCAGTGGCTGGAGGCCCTAGTGAGCCTTTCTCTCTTTCTTTCTTTCTTTCTTTCTTTCTTTCTCTTTCTCCTTCCCTCTTTCTGTCTGTCACTCTCAAATAAATAAAAAAATTTAAAAAAAAGAAATATTCTTCTATGATTTTGTTGAAAATATTATGCCTTTAGATTGACTTCATCTCCTTCTTCTATGCTCAGAATTCTTAGGTTTCATCTTTTCATAGTGCCCCAAATGTCTCAAAATTCCTACTCATAAGTTCTTATTCATTTAGTTTTCTCCTTTTTGGAATTTTCCAAATCCTCAATCTTGTCTTCAAGGTCAGATTTTCTGTCCTCTCCTTGGTCTATTCTATTAGTGAGACCTTTACAGTGTTTTTTTTTTTTATTTGAATTACTGTGTTTTTCATTTCCTATATTTCAAATTGGTTTTCTTCAGTATTCATATTTCCTTACTCATCTTGTATCAACCTCCTTATTTCATTAAGTTGTTTTCCTGTGATCTTGTGGGATTCCTTCAGGTGTTTGTTTTCTTCCTTGATTATCTTGATTTCTTCTTTCATTTATTTGAAAATACATATAATCTTTTTTTTTTTTTTTGAGGTAGGGTCTTACTCTAGTCCAGGTGGACCTGAAATTCACTATGTTGTCTCAGGCTGGCCTCAAATTCTCAGTAACCTTTCTACCACTGCCTACTGAGTGCTGGGATTAAAGAGGTGTGCCACCACCCCTGGCTAATCATTCTTTTTTGTTGTTGTTTGTTTGTTTGTTTTCCGAGGTAGGGTCTCACTCTGGCCCAGGCTGACCTGTAATTAACTATGTAGTCTTAGGGTGGCCTTGAACTCCCGGTGATCCTCCTACCTCTCTGCCTCCCTAGTGCTGGGATTAAAGGTGTGCACCACCACGCCCAGCCTTAATCATTCTTTTGATTTCTCTGTCTGGCATTTCATCTCATCCTATCTCACTGGGGGGTCATTACTGTTTGATTTATAATTTTTTGGAGGAGCTATGTTGCCTTTTCTGTGTTTCCTATATTACTACATTGGGATTTTCCATCTTGGGTTATTTCATTGCCTGGGTTTTCT
Source organism: Orientallactaga sibirica (assembly GCA_036365145.1). Taxonomy (NCBI): domain Eukaryota; kingdom Metazoa; phylum Chordata; class Mammalia; order Rodentia; family Dipodidae; genus Orientallactaga; species Orientallactaga sibirica. Next base: position 9,637,770 of record JAEOAD010000060.1, on the reverse strand, counting down.
ATTTATCAGCTTTATTCTTTTTTTAAAAGAAATTTGTCTTTTTATTTATTATCAATTGTTTAGTCTTCAATCCCAGAACTTCCATTCAGCTGCCTGCAAAACAAACAAACAAACAAACAAAAAAAACCACTCAGTTGTATGTCTAAATCTTAACTTAAATGGTACTTGGAAAACACAACAGAAGGTCAGAAGTTGTATGCTCAGGGTAAGGATCTCAGGGTGCCAGATGTGGCCTCTATATTGTCACAGATTAACAGCATGATTGACCCAAGCTGGTGGATATGCCTGGATTGCTATGAAAATGTCTTAGTAGTGAATTAACAATGGTTCTTTGGCTTTTACAATTGCTGGTGAGTACAGGAGCAAGGCTGGTATAAAGTATACAAGGGTTTTATTTACTTAGAAGCTGGAGGGGTATAGGATGTGTTAGAATGAGGACTAGCGTTAACTTGGAAAGGATGGAGGTGGCACAAGCATCTGGGAAAAGAAAGTTGGGAGGCTGTTAGGTTCCACACATTTTAGAAGTTGTTGAAGCTATGAAAGATCGTAGTTATGGAGAATGAAGAGGACAGAATATGGAGGAGAGAATGTGAAAAAGAAATTGGAAAGAGGGAAAGTACATGAGTAGTACATGGGTGTCCTATTTGTGGGGCACCACCCTGAATTCAGGAAACTGACCTCTGTAACTTTCCTATCCAGAAGTGGGCAAACTGCTTCTAGGAACAAAGCCTGAGGAGTGGGAGAGCTAACTCCTAGTATACCCAGCCAAGGGGTGGGCTAGCTATCTCTAGCTGCAGCCTGAGGAAAAACAAAACTGAAGAGAAGTTTGTTTAAGCCATTGGAAAACCTGCTACATCTGTTGACATCACTGCTCTGATGTCACTGTGGCTTCCTCTGTACACAGGCACTCATTGGCACTTTTATTTATTATTTTTTATTTTAAAAAGAGCAAGACACAGAGAGGGAAAGAGAGAGAGAGAGAAAGGAGAGATAAGAGAATTGGCACACCAGGGCCTCAGCTATTACGATTGAACTCCAGATGCTTCCGCCACCTAGTGGGCATGTGCCACCTTGCACTTGCCTCACCTTTGTGCTTCTGGCTAATGTGAGATCTGGAGAGTTGAAAATGGGTCCTTAGGCTTCACAGGCAAGCGCCTTAACTGCTAAGCCATCTCTCCAGCCCTCATTGGCACTTTTATTGAACAGCAAAAAACCATTAATATGTGAACACATAGGACATTGTATGAGCAAAGGATAAGGAACTTTCAACTTTGGATAATTGTTAAACATTTGATAAAGGAAGGGATTTGGGGGTATGACCTTCTGGACTCTGCTGATCCAGAACACACACACACACTCTGATCACAAGAGCAATCACATGGGAAGAGTAGTACAGAGGTCTCAGTAATAAACTGCGTGAACAAGCCTAAAATCCAACTGAGTAATATATAAACACAAACAGCCATCATGGAATATAATAGTATAATTGGAGTGTTTTTTTTAAAAAAGAAATTAAATCACAAGCAACAAAAGTTAACTCTAACGCACAAATTATTTCTCAAAGGCAAAGTATATTAAACATATACCATATCTGAATTTCAATAATTGCTCCTGTCTTATCAGGCTGGTTTTTTAATTCTCTTCCTCCCTGGGATTCTTTTTTAGCAATCTGCCCTAATATGGAAGGTGCAATTAGCCCTTCTAGTTCAAACCTATATATCCATTTTCGGTGTATTGCTCCATTGTAAACTAACCCAGTTACCTTTTAGGTTCTGTCTTACCTGCATTGGGTTGTGTTCTGTCTTGCTCATCTCAGCTGGTTACATGGGTCAGCCCTTCAGATTACTTTATCTGGATGTTGTGTGAGAGGGATGGCTGGGATCCCTATGTACAATCCCCATTGGTGTTCCTGATTTTGGCTTATGGGTGAGGGAAGGTTATGGAATGCTGTCTGGAGTCATTCTGGAGTCATCTTCATGTTCTTTTGATTTTACAGAGCTGGTGTGAGTGAATCCCTTCACAGTAGTTTCCAGTGTGCTTGCTGGGTGAGGAGAAGTACTTCCCAGCAGCTACCCGCTCCAGCCCTTTTTTTTTTTTTTTTTTTTTTTTTTTTTTTTTTTTTGAGGCAAGCCCAACAGAGTGGCCTGTTTTTATGAAAGAGAGAGAACTGGTGCACTAGGGCCTCCAGCCACTGTAATGGAACTTCAGATTTTTATGTATGTATGTATGTATGTATGTATGTATGTATGTATGTATGTATGTATTTAGCAAGGGGAGGGGATGCCAATGACTGTGAAGAGATCAGAGGACAATCTTGAGGTGTCTTTGCTCTACCCTTATTTGAGGCAGGGTCTCTTGCAACTGCAAATGAACTGCTAGACTGCAAATAAATGTCAGACTAGCTGACCTGTGAACTTCGGGTTCTCCTTGCTCTGCCTTCCTTGCTGTAGCCACGTTGGGATCACAGATGCATGGGTCACTTTAAATCTGACTGTACATAGGTGCTAGGGAATTGAACCTAGTCCAGCAGATTTTGTAAGCAAGTACTTTTAACTTCAGAGTTATCTTCTCAGTTATGAGTGTTTAGATTTTTGGGTTCTTTTTGTTATTGTTATTGTTATTGTTGTTTCTTTTTAATATTTTATTTATTTATTTAAGAAAGAGAGAATTGGTATGCCAGGGACTGTAGCCACTGCAAATGAACTCCAGACGCTGTACCATCTTGTGCATCTGGCTTATATGGATACTGGGTGTGGTGGTTTGATTCAGGTGTCCCCCATAAACTTAGGTGTTCTGAATGCTAGGTTCCCAGCTGATGGAGATTTGGGAACTAACGCCTCCTGGAGGCAGTGTATTGTTGGGGGCAGGCTAATGGGTGTTATAGCCAGTGTCCCCTTGCCAGTGTTTGGCACATTCTCCTCTTCTTGTCCACCTGATGTTGGCCAGGAAGTGATATCCATCCTCTACTCATGTCATCATTTCCCCCTGCCATCATGGAGCTTCCCCTTGAGTCTGTAAGCCAAAATAAACCTTTTTTCCCCAAAAGCTGCTCTTGGTTGGGTGATTTATGCCAGCAATGCGAACCTGACTGCAACATTAAAGTTGGTATCAGAAGTGAAATTGCTGATAGACACCTGACTCTGTGGCTTTGGCCTTTTGGAACTGATTTTCAAGAGGAATGTGGAAGGATTTGAAACCTTGGCCTAAGCAACACCTTGCTGTAAGTACAGCTTGATGGACTATTCTGGTCAGAGCTGAAAGACCTAAATGCAGTAAGAACTGTGGACTATGAGGTTTGGCTTATGAAGCTGAGAAAGAGCTTTGCTTGGACTGGGATAGAAGTATTTTGTATGAGAGGCTTGCTGTTATGCCCCTGTCCTGAGAACTTGTGCAGAGTTGCTTTGCATAGAAATGGTCTGATGTGAGCAGAGGGATATGGCACAAAAATGAAATCTTTGTGCTGAAACTTCTGCTCGTTCAGCTGCAATTATATGAGAGATTACAACCTTTGAGATTGGACCTGCTGACCTGCATTATGGCAACAGGAACAATATAGACTCTTTTGAAGGGGCCTGAATGCTCAAGGAGTGTCCTGTTTGTCATAATAAATAAATTAATTAAAATAAAATATTTTAAAAGGGGCTGAAGGATCTGGATGTGGTGGTGCACGTGTTTAATCCCAGTACTTGGGAGGCAGAGGTAGGAAGATCATTGTGAGTTCAAGGCTACCCTGAGACTACATAGTGAATTTCAGGTCAGCTTGGGCTAGAGTGAAACCCTACATTGAAAAACCAAAAAAAAAAAAAAAAAAGGAGGGGGAAGCTTGAGGGAAGGCTTAGCAGTTAAGGCACTTGCCTGCAAAGCCAAAGGACCCAGGTTCAATTCCCCAGGACCCACGTTAGTCAGATGCACAAGGGGGCACACAAGTCTGGAGTTCATTTGCAGTGGCTGGAGGCTCTGGCATGCCCATCCTCCCTCTCTCTCTTTCTCTCTCTCCCCATCAAATAAATAAAAATAAATAAATTATTTAAAAGAAGTGTCCTGTTCTTCAAAGTCTGCCTTATTCCACCCTGCATTAACAAATTGGCTCCCTACCTGGTATTGTGGAGTATAAGAAATGCAGGAAAGAGAGGGTCATTGAATTTGCAACACGATCTTGTGTTTTGGAAATAGCTATGGGCTGTGTGAAGCAGGTTTGCTGGATGCCTGCATGGAGACCTGATGGAGCCATGAAGATGAAGCATGGGTTGCAGAGGAGACCCAGTGGAGATGCCGGGATCGTGAAATGACTGCTAAGAAGAGCTGCCAGCCCCAGATGAAGGTTTCCAGGACTGTGAGTAGCCTAGCTGGAGGGGTGGAATTAGAACTCCAGAGACTTGTTGCTGGATAGAATTATTGAACTTGGAGATTTGTCACTGACTAGAGTTGTTGGACTTGGAGCTACAGAGCTTGATGTTTGCCCTGTTTAAATCTTGTTTTGGTTGAATATTTCTTTGCTATGCCCATTGCCATCTTTTACAGTGGGAGTGTCTATTCTGTGCCATTATGGGTTTTGGGGGGATTTTTTGGTATTATGGCTCAGTTAAAAGACCCTGGATTATGGGGATGTTTGAACATCATTAGGATTGATTTTTTTTTTAAATGGGGGCTTTTAAAGTTGGATGAATGCATTGCATTTTATATCATGTATGGTTTATGGGGGCCAGGGGTGGAATGTGGTGATTTGATTCAGGTGTCCTGGAGGCAGTGTATTGTTGAGGGCAGGCTTATGGGTATTATAGCCAGTTTCCCCTTACCAGTGTTTGGCACACTCTCCTGTTACTATTGTCCTCCTGATGTTGGCCAAGAAGTGATGTCCACCCCCTGCTCATGTCATCGTTTTCTCCTGCCATCATGGGGCTTCCCCTCAAGTCTGTAAGCCAAAATAAACCCTTTTTTCCCAAAAGCTACTCTTGGCTAGGTGATTTCTGCCAGCAATGCATACCTGATTTCAACACCGGGGAATTAAACCTGGGTCCTTTGGATTTGCTGGAAAATGCCCTCCCCATCCCCATCACCTTAATTTTTGTTTCCCTTCATTTTGGCTGTACACAAACTTACCAACAAAAATAGTGAGTGCCAAAAACTGAACTGGAAATTTTGGCTATATCACCATACCATAGTTTAACCTATTAATTCTTTAGCTGATATATGAAAGCCTGGGCTGGATGAAAGGTGAGTTGGATGTGACTGTATATACATACATGGGCAGATTAGCTGCCCACATGCTGGCACACACATTTAATCCTAGCCCTTGGGCTGCTGAGATAGGAGTTCAAGGTTAACCTGGGTTGAACAGTGAGAACTTGTCTCCAAAACCAAAGGAGGGGGACATGTAGTCAAAATTTGAAGGATCACCCATAAATCATTGCAAGCAGTGACTCTATTTGTCTCAACTTTTCCTTAGTAGTTTTATCTGACTTTAGTATGTCTGTTTTACTCAGTGAAACAATGAAAGGCAAGTACCTCAGGTAAACAACACATAACCATCCATTGTACCAGTAATCTTCAGAAGACAGATGCCCCTTCTAGGGCTCTCTGGACAGAAGCTGAAGTGAGGTTTCTCTGTCTGGAGGCGTCTGCTTCCCCATGCTCCCAGAGTATGAGTCTCTCTCTCCAGACCTTTTTTTCTAGACCTTTCTGCTTTTGTTCTGGCTTTTCTAAGACTAAGAAGAAACGATTCCAAGGTTGATCTCAAGGTAAACATCATGTAGGTATAATTAAAAATTATTTTGAGCAAATCAGATATTGTCCCTCTTGATAATTACATAGAGCTGCTTTAAAACATTCAGAGATCCTGGCTCTTAAACACAAGAATAGAACACATCTGACTATCTAAAGGGAGGAGATCTTTGGCCTCAATCAGATGCTTATTGTTAAGGAAGTAATGAACCTGAGTAGAACACCCAGGGAATTTTAGAATGTTTTTATGCATTGATTCAACAAAAGTACAAATTTTTATAAAGCAGTGTGCTTGCTGCTCCAGGGAAAAATGTATAAATTATGGTAAATACTCTGAGTTTGTAATCTCACTGGGGAAGGTAGGTAAGAAATGGGATTACTTTTGGGGGGTTCAAATGCAAACCCCAAACTTGAGCTAATGTATGCTTTACTTGAAGAACTAAAGTAAAGCAAGAAAAAGATAATTTTGTGACTTACTACATTTTTTCAGGAAGGGTAAGGGAGAGTCCATGGACCAAAGCAAAGGGAATGGCAGGGGAGATTAGTCCTAGAAGCAAAGGGTGAGGAGTGGATACATCCACAAGGTCTAAGGGCTCATATGATCCTTTCCCACCCTGGCAGCACCTGAGTGATGCCACCTCTGCCATAGCTGCTGCAGACAGCAGGGTCAGGATGACTGTGAGATGTTAAGCAGCCACTTATCTCTAGTTGGTGAACAGAAATTAAGATCCATATTTCTGGGCTGTAGAGATGGTTTAGTGGTTACAGCACTTGCCTACAAAGCCAAAGGACCCAGATTCAATTCCCCAGGGCCTACATAACCCAGATATACAAGGTGGTGCTTGTGTCTAGAGTTCATTTGCAGTGGCTAGAGGCCCTGGGCCCTGGTGCACCCTTTCTCTCTCTCAAGTAAATAAAAAATTTAAACAAAGATCCACATTTCTCCTATTGGTCTTTCTGTCTCAGGCAGACCCACCAAAAAAAGTTACATGATAATGTGTTATTAAAATGTTATCCATGCAATTGCTACAGACATTCTTCCCTTGGGCTGGAGGGATGGCTTAGCGGTTAAGGCACTTGCCTGCAAAGCCAAAGGACCCAGGTTCAATTCCCCAGGACCCACATAGGCCAGATGCACAAGGTGGCTCATGTGTTTGGAGTTCATTTGCAGGGGCTGGAAGTCCTGGCATGCCCATTGTCTCTCTCTTTCTCTCTCTCCTTTTTACTCTCTGTCAAATAAATAAAAATAAAATACATGGAAGAAAAAAAGAAATTCTACCCTCTTGTATCCTTGGTGTGACCCCTTTCTGGCCTTACCATCTTGTGTAGATGTGATATCCAAAAACTACCATGATGTCAGCAACTCGATGTCCTCTGTCCATTGGATCCTTTCCTTCCTGCACTGTCAACTCCATCTTGAGTGAGCTCCACTGTCTCTTTCTCAGCTTCCTCCCCCAAGATGTTAAGAATAGTTGTGGGGCCTGGAGAGATGGTTGAGCACTTAAGGCATTTTCCTGCAAAGCCAAAGGATCCCTGTTAGATTCCCCAGTACCCACGTAAGCCAGATACACAAAGTGGCACATGCATCTGGAGTTTGTTTGCAGCAGCTAGGGGCCCTGGCATGCCCATTCTCTCCCCCCCCCTTCCCTATCTCTCTCTCTCTCTCTCTCAAATAAAAAAAAATTAAAAAAGAATTGTTGTGGATGGTGATGGATTTACCCATCTTAGCTTGACCTGACTTTGCATAATATCTCACAATAACTCTTCCAATTGTTCCTACCTTCCTGGAGTGACTGATCACCTCAGAGACTTTATTACCTGGTCTCAAACTTACCACCTGCTTTGCTGCCTGATCTCCTCTGTTTTTTTGGCTGACCTGGAATCACTATGTAGTCTTGGGCTGGCCTTGATCTCATAGCAATACTCCTTACCTCCCAAGTGCTGGGCTTAAAGGCATGCCCTACTATGCCCAGCTATGTTCTTTTTCTTTTGAATGGATATATGTGTGTATGTTGCATATGTGTATACATGCATGTGGAAAACAGTAGACAACTTGGATACTATGGCACTCTGACCACCTTTTTTGACGATCACCAAAATAGGCTAGACTGGTTAGTTAATGAACTCCAGGCATCTTCCTGTCTATTCCTCCCCAGCACTGATATTAAAATCATGTCCCACCACATATGGGATTTTACATGGATACTGCAGTTCAGGTCCCATGCTTGCAAGACAAGCACTTTACTGACCTAGTAATCTACCCCATCTCCAACTCCATAGTTTTCTTAAGATAAAAACGGAGGTCACTGATTGGATGATTGTTGAGCTACTTTCTTTTCTAGTAAAACATTTTTTAAATATTTTATTTATTTATTTGAGAGAAAGAGGCAGATAGAGAGGAATGGGCACGTCAGGGCCTCCAGCCACTATAAACTAACTCCAGATGCATGTGCCACCTTGTGCATCTGGCTTTACATGGGTTCTGGGGGAATCAAACTTGGGTCCTTTGGCTTTGCAGACAAGTGTCTTAACCTCTAAGCTGCAGCCCTAATATAAACATTCAATTCCAAATTATCTCCTCTAAATGTTTGCTTAGTTGCATAGCACAATTATGAAATATACTTATTTTCTCTTTTTTAACTTAAAAATATATGTTTTAATTTCCTTTGAGACTTCCTCTCTGACCCATGGATTTCTTAGAAGTATATTGTTTAATTTCCAGGTGTATGGAGACTTTTCTTATTTTTCTGTTAGTGATTTCTAATGTAATTCTAATATGATTAAGAACATAATTTGCATTATTTAAGTTTTATTTTATAACAATTTTATTGAAATATAATTATTTACATATAAAACCTACTTTTTCATAATATACAATCCACTGAGAAACTGTCTTATACATCTTGGCATTCTATATTGCACTTCCATATTGGAATCACCTGAAGAACTTCAGAAGTACTGGTCCTTGGTCCTCACCCCCAAAGGTTCTGCATTAATTTATTTGGGTTTTCACTTAGGCATGGGATTTTATTTCCTTTTAACAATATCATTTAAGCTGGGTGTGGTGGCATACGCCTTTAAGCCCAGAGTTTGGGAGGTAGAGGTAGGGGTTTGTGAGTTTGAGGCCAGCCTGGGACTACACTGTAAGTACCAGATCAGCCTGAGCTAAAATGAGACCTTGCCGCGAAAAAAAACTATTATTTATTTATTTATTATATTATATATGTATTATATTTATTGTGCATATTCATGCCAGCAGACGTTAGAGGACAACTCCCATTTGAGCAGGGTCTCTCACATTAGGCATGCTGGGATTATAGAAGCTCTTCACAGTTTCTAGCTTTTACATGGGGTCTGGATCTGAACCTGCTACTACTCAACAGTTATGCAGTAAGCACTTTATCCACCCAGCCATCTTCCCAGCCCTCTTTTCCATTTTTAATTTAATTTTATTTTTATTGACAATTTTTATACATGTATATATTTTAAACATAGTCCCTTCCCATTACCTTTTCTTTCCACTGAACTTAATTGTTTCAAATTTGTTGTTTTATGACCCAGTGTACCTTAGGAATCTTCACTATGCAATTCAAGAAATCATTCTACTATTGCTGGGCAGAATGTTAGATCTGGTCAATGGTGTTGGTGAATTCTTCAGTATCTGCAGCTCCTATACCAGTGTAGATTTCTGTCTGCTGTGTTTATTACCAAAAGAGAAGTATGAAAGTTTCCAGCTATAATTGTGGCTTTTTCTCTCTTCTTTCACTTCCTAAAGGTTTTGCTTCAGGTATTCCAAAACTATACTTAAATGTATAAACAATCAGAATTCTTATGTTCCCTTAGTCACTGACGGCTTTATTCTTATAAATTGACTTAATCCTCACCCCTGGTGCCTAGAATAAACCCAGGGTCTTGTGCATGCTAGATAAGTGTCTTACCAACATCCTCAGGACTTCTTGATTCCTGGTTATACTCTATGCTCTGAAGTTCATTTTGTCTGAGATTTACATGGGCATTTAGGGTTTTTTTTTCTTTCTTTTTGAAAGTAAAACAGAACAAAAATGTATTCCAAGCTTAAGAGAAGAAAAGAAGACAAAGCTCCTGTAAGACAAGAAGGGTCCTGAATGGGTATTCCCCAATTTTTTTTTTTTGTTTTGTTTTGTTTTTCGAAGTAGAGTCTCACTCTAGCCCAGGCTGACCTGGAATTCACTATGTAGTCTCAGGCTGGCCTCGAACTCACAGCCATCCTCCTATCTCTGCCTACAGACTGCTGGAATTAAAGACATGCGCCACCATGCCTGGCTCCCATTTTCTTTTCTTTTCTTTCTTTTTTTTTTTTTTTTCTTTCTTTCTTTCTTTCTTTCTTTCTTTTTTTTTTTTTTTTTTTTTTTTTTGACTTTTTTGAGGTAGGGTCTCACTCTAGCCCAGGCTGACCTGGAATTCACTATGTAGTCTCAGGGTGGCCTTGAACTCACAGCAATCCTCCTACCTCTGCCTCTCCAGTGCTGGGATTAAAGGTGTGCGCCACCATGCCCAGCTCCATTTTCTTTTTTTTTTTTTTTTTTTTTAATTAAAAAAATTATTTATTTTATTTATTTGAGAGAGAGAGAGAGAGAGAGAAAGCAGATATAGAGAATGGGCATGCCAGGGCCTTCAGCCACTGCAAACAAACTCTAGATGCATGTGCCACATTGTGCATCTGGCTCATGTGAGTTCTGGAGAATTGACCCTCCATCTTTTGGCCTTGCAGGCAAGTGCCTTAACCGATAAGCCAGCCCCCAAGTTTTCTTTTGATTGTTACACTTTGCATGTCGTATCTTTTCTCATTTAATCTCTATGTTATACTAGAAATGAGTCTCTTATTGTACATACTGTCAGTGGAGGCTTGTGAGGGTCCTCTTCTTATTTTTGAGACAGTCTGAAGTATTTCAGGCTGTCTTGGGCTCACTATATTGTCAAGGATGACTGATCCTCTTACCTCCACATGAAGGAAAGACTCAGAATCATCTAAGAGAAACTGAGGAACTGCAGGAGGTCACAGAAGGCACCGAAACCCAAGATGCCTGGTCTTCTCGGGCTTTTATTAACTGGGTTTACATAATAACCCGAAGGAATAACTCACTTTGCTTGTAAAGCACTGTTGGAGACAGCTTTATATTGCTGGGATGAGCACCCAACTAAACACAGTTTTATTGGAGGGATTTATTTCAGTCTTAAAGATCCAGGACAAGTTCTATCAGTGGTGGAAATAACTGGCTCCCATTCATAAATCCAAGCGAAGAGAGAAAGCACAACCAGGCAGCAAACACCAAAAATCAGCAAGCAGCACAAACCATAGCAAGCAGGACCTCTGGAACCCAGGCTGCTCGCCATACCTTTGGCCTGGAATTCAAACCTGCCCTCAGAGACACCTCAGGGCTAGATTCCAGATCCACCTACAGGCAGCTGGAGACCCAAGTGACAAGTTTAATAAAACACCCAAGCCAATGGAAAACACACATTCAAACTACCATAAGCACACAGGGAGCAAGGGACTTATGGTTCAAGAAAAGTTCAAGCCATCTTGTCATTTTTTTTCCTTAGAACTATCTATACTCCAAAGAAATGTTCTTGACATTAAATTATCATGTGACTGACCTCAACAGCATGTAATGCACCAACTTCAATGCTTCAATAAAAAAGAGTGATTACAGAAATAGAGGCTGAGGATGTAGCTCAGTTGATAAGAGTGCTTACCTAGCATGCTTCTCAGCACTGCATAAACCAGGAGTGGTAGGACATGACTGTACTCCAAGCATTTGGATGTAAAAAACTCACATAAAGGGAACCACCAGCTATGGGACCCCAAACTCACAGTCGTCTGGGGTAGCCTCAGGACATGCACATGAGTCATGAGAATCAGTCCTCAGCTGGACTCCCAGGAGGTGTTGTCCTCATTATAGTTTAGGCACCGAGAAATGGAGGTGCACGCCTTCAATCCCAACACTTGGGAGACTGAAGTAGGAGGATCACTGTGAGTTCAAGGGCAGTCTGGCACTACAGAGTGAATTCCAGGTCAGCCTTGGCTACAGTGAGACCCTACCCTGAAAAATAAAATAAAAAAGAAAAGAAAAGAAAAAATAATCACGAAAAGGCAGGAATGGTGGTCCATGCTTCTAGTTCTAGCACTCAGAAGGCTGAATCAGGACAATCACAAGTTAAGGACGGCCTGGCTATATAATGAGACCATTTCAAAATAAATAAACAAATAAATAAATGCTGATTTTTAAAAAGATTTCATTTTATTTATTTATTTGAGACAGAGCAAGGGAGAAAGAGGGAGAATGGTCACACCAAGGCCTCCAGCCACCACAAATGAACTCCAGACACACACACCACCATGTGCATCTGGCTTACGTGGGACCTGGAAAATTGAACCAGGGTCCTTAGACTTCTCAGCCATACGCCTTAACCATTAAACCATCTCTCCAGTCCAATAAATACTAATTTTAAGTTGATAAAGCCCTGTGTCTTCCTTGATTGGCATACTGGGTGGTAGGCAAACAATAACACTGTCAAGTGACTAAGGGCAAATAGAATCTAAGCATCATGGACAGCTGGATAAGGGGAAGAGTCATAACCTAGGAGAATGGGATGGGAAGGCATGAAATTTTGTCATGCTACTCAGAATGGTGCATAATTTAAAACTTATGAATTAGTCATTTCTGGAATTTTCAAATTAACATTTTTAGACAGAGACTGAGCATGGATAATTGCAACTTGAAAATGTAGACATGGGTAGTGAAGTTGTGGGTAAAAGGAGACGACTGCATTTAGCTAAGAATATGCTTTATTCTTCCAGAAAGGGGAAGGATGATTCTGAAGGCAAGTGATCCATCTTTAGGGCTGTCACTTCCTCCTGAAACCCAGAAACAAGGTGGCTTTCTCTTGGTTTTCAGAGGGTGGGGCCTTAGAGTTGTGGAGGGATAATCTAAGGGCCTATATAAACCATCTGTTCGTTTGTTTATTTGCAAGTAGGTAGAGAGAGGGAGAGGAGGGAGGAGAGAGAATGGTGTCCCAGGGCCTCTAGCCACTGCAAACAAACTCAAGACCCATGTGCCACTTCATGCATCTGGCTTTATGTTCTTACTGCCTTCACCACTGACCCATCTCTCTAGCCATAAACAATCTGTTTATGTGGGCAATTTACTATGGAAAAGATATTGTGAAATGGAGGAGGGGTGCAGGCACCTAACTATTATGCCAGCAGTACTCCAAAGCATCTTCTTTAGGTGTGAGGCTGAGGCATCATCTGAAGATGTTTCACTCAGGCTGATCTGGAACTCACTCTGTAGCCAAAGTTGACCTTGAACTCACAGCAATTCCTGGGCTTTAAGGTGCATGCCACCATGAGATTGACCTTTTCAGCAGGGTTTTGAGATTGATAGGCCAAAGGCTCCCCACAGCCAGTATACAAAGGCTTGGTGTCACGCACCTGTAATGCCAGCACCCAAGAGGCTGAGGCAGGAAGATGTCACATTCCAAACTTTCCTGGTTGTCATAGTGAGATTACTGCAGGGTTTTGAGATTGATAGGCCTCTTGGCCCAGTTGGTGTCATGTTCCAAAGAAGTAATTAGGGAATTAATTAAGAAATTAAGCCCTAAAGTGTCAGGAAAAGCAGGCTTAGGATTTCTGCCAACATCCAAAGAAGAGAAAGAGGGAGAAAAGATAAATTTACACTTTTTGAGTTAGAACTCAGAAAAATGGGCAGGCTCAAGCAGTGAGACTTGATCAACTGCATGGAGGAAGGCATTTCTGGAGGTTTAAGAGCAAGGTGAGTGATTGCCAAGCTCCCAGGACCAAACACCTTGTTCTTCTGATCAGAAGGAAGTCTCTTCCCTTTCTAATGTTACCAGGGAAACAGGTGGAGCCCACATGTTCCCTGCTAAAGAGATGACCCTAAAATCATTTATGATATGAATGGTCGCCAGGTGTGGTGGCGCATGCCTTTAATCCCAGCACTCGGGAGGCAGAAGTATGAGGATCACTGTGAGTTCGAGGCCACCCTGAGTCTACAGAGTGAATTCCAGATCAGCCTGGGCTACAGTGAGACCCTACCTTGGAAAAAAAAGAAAAAAAAAAGAAAGAAAAAGAGAGAAGAAGAAGAAAAAAGAGATGAGTGGTCACTCAATCTAGCTTCTTTAGGCTAAAGCACTACACAGAAGGGTTCTGGGACTGATTTTCTGTACTCTCTATTCTTATAGGGAAGGTCAGCATCTATGTTCTTTTAGGCCTGTGACCCTCACTACCTGCAAAAAAAAAAAAAAAAAAGTCACCTTGCTCCTAATCTCTATCAAGATCCTGCCTCAAAATAAACAAAATAAACCTCATATCAATATTTCTACTCAACTATACTATCAATACCTGATAACCAAAATCATTCATTTTTAACAAAAATCATTTAAAAATTATCAACCTCCACCCCAGTGAATTCAAGTCTTTTCCCAGGAAGGTGATTGCCACAAGAAATGGGAATAGTGGGTCAGTTACTTCTCCAAGGCCTTAACAGTCTGCGGTCACTCTCATCAACCAGGTCTTACATGAGATGTTGGGGCAATCAGTTATTCCCTGGACTTGGCTATAGGCATGCAGCTGTCCGCAGAGCCTCACCTCTCCCTTCTCCAATCCGAGCCCTCCTGCAATCCGAGCCGTCCCCCCATCCAAACCCTCCTCCAATCCGAGTTCTTTCCCAATTCAAGCCCGCCTCCAATCCTAGTTTTCCTCCAATCCAAACTGCCCTCCAACCTAAACCCGCCTCCAAACCGAGCTCTCCTCCAATCCAAACCCTTCTCCAATCAAAGCCCTCCTCCAATCCGAGTTCTCTTTCAAACCGAGCTCTCCTCCAATCCAAACCCTCCTCCAATCCGAGCTCTCCTCTAATCCGAGCCCGCTGGGGGTCAGGTGTTTCCTTTGAGCCCTGGAGCTATTTTAAGAAGGCGGGAAGGGCGAAAAGGGCAAGCGGGCCCACGTGAAGACCCTTACCCTGCTCAGTCTAGGGACTCGCAAGCAGGAGCGTGGAGAAGGGATTGCTTCTGCGCACGCGCGCCCGCCGCCGGTGCAGCGTTCGCCCCGCCCCCACCACCATCTCCTGCGCAGGCGTGTTCATTGCAGAGTGGCTTTAGGAGCGCCGCCGCCAGCTCGCCAAGTTGTCACCTGCATGACACACTCCTGGCCTTGCCTGTCGGGCCCATCAGAGCTCACCTGATTAGTTATGACGAGCACACTGAAGGACGAGAGGGTTTAGGGACCTCTAGCAGGTGCCAAGGAAGCTTTGCGGGCTGCCATCTTGGCCTTAAGATTTGTTTTACCCTTTAAGTTTCAAGGAGAGGCTTCCTGTAAGCTAGCCTTTTTCAAAGCCAAGTTTATTCTTAAACCTTAGACAGAAAAGACAACATGACTCACTTTCATATTTCTCACATTAGTATCTGCTGATTGCCACAAGAACACTGTGGTGTGTGCATGGTTGTTTTGAAGCAGGGTCTCACTCTAGCCCAGGCTAACCTGGAACTCACTATCGCTCAGGCTGGTCTCACTCACAGTGATCCTCCTACCTTAGCCTTCTCAGTGCTGGTGTTAAACATGTGAGTCAGCAGGCCCAGCTAAGAATACTGGGTTGTTTTTTATATTCCCTTTCTTGTCATAACCAGCAGTATTTCAACAGTACATAAATGTTTACAAAATAAGCAATTTGAAATATAGAAAAATGTGATGGTGCATACATCTTATATACAATAGACTCACAAATATAATGGTTAGATCAAAAGGAATGCACATTTGTGGTGTGGGAAGGGCCTTCACAGGACAGAAGACAGCTGCATGTCTGTGTACACATAATGACCTTAGAGAGCCAGGAATGTGCCCAGGAGCTTGGAATAGTGTGGTAAGGGGACCCTGAGGAACTGAAGAAAAGAAAAACTAGAAACATCTGCAGCAGGCTAGTCTGTATCCTTGAGCCTGCCTCCTCCCCCTCCCTTGTAAGCAATTGTGAATTTTTTTTTAATTTTAATTTTTTTTATTTATTTGAGAGGGAGGCAGATAGAAAGAGGGAAGGAGGGACAATGGGTGCACCAAGGCCTCTAGCCACTGAAAACCAACTCCATATGCATTCACCACCTTGTGCATATGGCTTACATAGGTACCAGGGAAACAAACCTGGGTCCTTAGGCTTTGCTGGCAAGCACCTTAACCACTAAGTCATCTCTCCAGCCCCTCCCCCCTTTTTTAGTAAGCTCTGCTTAAGAAATTCAAAGTAATCAATCAGATTATGGGTATTAACCTGTATGAGAGACAAAGAGACTAAACTATAAGGAGGGCTAGAGAGATGGGTTAGCGGTTAAGGTGCTTGCCTGCAAAGCTTAAGGACCCAGGTTTGACACCCCCCCATATCCATGTAAGCCAGATGCACATAGTGGTGCATGCATCTAGAGTTTGTTTGTAGTGACTAGAGGCCCTGGCATGCCCAGTATCTCTTTCTCTCTTCTCTCTATCCACTTTTCTTTCTCTCTCGCTCTCAAATAAATAAAATAAAAATATATAAAGTATATATAAGGCAATGGCAAGCTGCATTTAGGACTCAGCCTTTGGGTATGAAACCACTGAGTAATGTTAACACAAATGTACTCTTTCTGGGCATACAGCATCTTGAAGTCCTGCTTCTTTTCATTAGTTTGTTTGTTTATTTATTTATTTATTTATTTATTTATTTATTTATTTTAGAGAGAGGCACAGAGAAAGAGAGAATGGGTGCACTAGGGCCTCCAGCCACCTAATGCATCTGGCTTATGTGGGTCCAGGGGAATTGAACTGAAGTCCTTTGGCTTTGCAGGCAAGCACCTTAACCACTAAACCATTTCTCCAGCCCCAGAGGTCCTGCTTCTTTATCCCCCCGTCAACAGTAAGATTCTGAATCATTTTTACAGATTTTCCCTAGGGGTGTATTTATTAAAGTGTATTTTTTCAAAAATAGCATAAAAATGCTGAGACTGCTGTACCTGTATTCCATGGGTAATCTTGAATAGTACCAATTTTTGTGGTTATAATTTTTGTGAATTTTGTTGGCTTGTGATCTATACATATATTTGATATTTTTTGGGGGGGGCGGGTTGAGGTAGCATCTTGCTCTAGCCCAGGCTGACATGGAATTCACTATGTAGCCTCGGGCTGGCCTTGAACTCACAGCAATCCACCTACTTCTGCCTCTCGAGTGTTGGGATTAAAGGCGTGTGCCACCATTCCTGGCCTATACTTATATTTGAAATAGCCCCTTTTTTTGGCTTTTTGAGGTCACTTTTTTTTTTTTTTTTTGAGGTAGGGTCTTGCTCTAGCCCAGGCTGGCCTTGAACTCCTACCTCTGCCTCCCAAGTGCTGGGACTATTTGTTAATTTATTTAACAAATTAATAATTATTAGTTAATTTCTTTTAGACAGAGTCTCATGAGCCCAGGATGGCTTTCAACTGGATATGTAGCTGAGGGTGACCTTGAAGTTCTGATCCTCCTGCCTTCACTTCCTAAGTGCTAAGACTTCAGGAGTGTGCCTTAATGTTTGTTTATAAGTGCTGGGGATGAAATCAAGGATTTCATGTATGTCAGACAAACACTCTACCAATTGAGCTACATCATTAGCCCTCTTATGTTAATTTATTTAATACATAGAGCAACTCCATTATCACCCACTTGACTCATTTTCCCCTGTCACCACTGCTTAGAACAGAGGTGGTAGAAAACTGATTCAAACTCTAACCCAATTATCTCTACCAGAAATTTGCAATTGATCTTAAATGGTCTCTTAACATAGAAAGTTATGACACAAGGACAAAGCAGATATATATCTGCAGGTAGTGTACAGAGAGCTCGAGGGAAGCTGCAGATTACCCCTCAAACAGACTTCTCTTTCAATTTATGCCCACCTGCTCTATGGTTTGAAGCAAAATACTCTGTCTAAAAATATATGGTCCTCTATTTACCCAAGTTTTCTTTAAAAGTTTCCCAGTCAACTAGGCATGGTGGTGCATGCCTTTAATCCCAGCACTCAGGAGAAAGAGGTAGAAGAATCACCATGAGTTCAAGGCCAGTGTGGGACTCCAGTGTGAGTTCCAGGTCAACCTGGGCTAGAGTGAGACCCTGCTTTAAAAAAAGTTTCCAAATAGCATATTCTTCACATATCCTATATATTTCTTACCTGACTAACTCAAATATATTTTGGGGTTTTTTCTCTCTTTATTATAAAAATATGTACTTATCACTATCTTTCTTGTTTGTGTTTGTTTGTTTGTTTGATTGTTTTTGAGTTAGAAATTCACTCTAGCCCAGGCTCACCTGGAAGTCACTATGTAGTCCCAGGGTAGACTCGAACTCATCATCATCCTCCTACCTCTGCCTCCCAAATGCTGGGATTAAAGGCATGCACTACTATGCCTGGCCTATCCCTTTTATATTTTAATTTATAAAAATTCTACTGTCATCAATTGAAACAGCTAAATGTCAGTGACTTGTAAATGTGATATCAGTCTTTGAAATGTATTCAAAAATAATGTTTTCTGCTGGATATATTTTTATTTTCTGTTTTAATTAAATTTCATTTTTAAAGGTTATACTCTCCTTCACCCCCATTCCACTAAGGACCATCCTCAGTGGGGTTATTAGTATTCATTGTGGGGCCAAGAAGCCCTCAGTCAGTCTCTGTGGGAGGGTACCCTCAGGCTAATCCTCCTCACTCTGTGGCTCTTTCACTCTTCCTGCCCCCTTTTCCACAATGTTCTCTGAGCTGTGATGGGCTTGTTAGAAATCTAATTTAGTGTTGTGTTCTCTGCAGTCTCTGGACTTCTGCTTTGATGAGTATTAAGTGGCCACAGTGTCTGTCACTATATCCCTGGAGCTGCATGTAGCCACTTCCTTTGAAATGTCTTCTGGGTGCCAGCAGATGTGGTAGAGGCCATTGGTCTCATGGTAGGCAATAGGCTATCTTTTTGTGACATTTTAATGGATCCTGGATCTCCCCAGGATTTTCTGCCATCTATAAAATGAAACAGGGGGCTAGAGAGATGGCTTAGCAGTTAAGGTGCCTGCCTGTAAACCCAAAGGACCCAGGTTCAATTCCCCTGGACCCATGTAAGCCAGATACACAAGGTGAAGCATGCATCTGGAGTTCATCTGCAGTGGCTAGAGGTCCGGGTGCACCCATTCTCTCTCTCAAAAAAAAAATAACAAAATTAAATTTAAAAAAAAAAACAGGTTTTCCAATCAATAGTGTGAACACCTTGGATTACAGGGGATAAGCATAGTTATTTGAGAGATTTTTTGAGGTGTATACCCACTCTTCTTAGCCAAAGAGCAGTGGAAGTTCCCTCTAGAGTCTATGAGATTCCTATACATGGTCTTCTGGCTTGGTTTTCAGTACCAGATATGAGTTCTTTCCCACTGAGCAGCTCTCATGTCCAATCCGAGAACAGTTGGTTACCTGCATAGGGTGTACCACTATTACACAGGTGTGTACTTTATACCTGGCTGAGTGATTCCATAGCTTTCAGGATCTCCTGCTTATTAACGCTGTTGCTGACAATTATCCCCCAGCAGCTCCCATAGCAATGAGGGCTAGCCAGGAGGAAGCTCACAGTTCTAGCATGATCTCTTAATGTCCTGTGACCACAGATCGTGGTGTTTAAATATATGTTTTAGTTCTATAACTTTAGTTTTTCTGGTGATGATTCATATGAGGATGACAGTGATTCAGTGACTCATCTTGTTTCAGTGAGCCACAGGATCTCAAAGTATAGCATTTCCCATAACGTGATTTACAAAGAAAATCTCACATATGAGTAAGAGCTTTCAGTTTCCAACACACTTAGCTGATATTAGGCATAGTGGTATATACCTGCAATCCTAGCTCTCAAGAGACAGCATCAGGAAGATCAAGAGTTCAAGGCCAGCCTGCACTGCATATGGAGGTTCTGACTCCATAAAAATAAACCAGCAAGCAAAAAGAAAGAAAGAAAGAAAGAAAGAAAGAAAGAAAGAAAGAAAGAAAGAAAGAAAGAAAGAAAGAAAGAAAGAGAAAGAAAGAGAGAGAGAAAAAGAAAGAAAGAAAGAAGAAAGAGAAAGAAAGAAAGAAAGAAAAGAAAGAAAGAAAGAAAGAAAGAAAGAAAGAAAGAAAGAAAGAAAGAAAGAAAGAAAGAGAAAGAAAGAAAAGAAAGAAAGAAAAATGCTATTTTGGGGGAGAGGGGAGGGACTAAGCCAGGGTCTCATTCCAGCCCAAGCTGATCTGGAACTCACTTTGTAACTCCAGGCTGGCCTTGAACTCACAACAACACTCCTATCTCAGCCTCACGAGTGCTGGGATTAAAGGTATGTGCCACCCTGCCTGACTTATTTTTTATTTTTTAAATGTATGTGTGGATGTGTAATGAAACAAGACTTTTTTGAGGTTCAAACACAACCCAAACCTGAGTTTGTGTCATCTTTACTTAAAGAATTAAAATAAAGCAAGACTGAGAAGGATTATTTTTGTGAAGAGTAAGAAGAGTAAGGGAGAGTCTGCAGACCAAATAAAGGGTTATGGCAGGAGAGGTTAGTCTGAGAACCAAAGGGTGAGGAGTGGCTACATCCACATGGTCTAAGGCTCATGTATATCCTTTCCCTTTCACCTCTAGTAAGGCCAAAACCTTACTAGTAGCAAAAACCTCAGATGCTAAGAGATGAACAACCCAGGAGCCAGAAAAGAGGAAAAAGCTCGTGAGCAACCAGGCTTTTTATCATGGGTCAGGGCTGAATCAAAAAGAAGTCAGCCCACCTGGGTGCAGCATCCAGCAAGAGCTGGGCTTGAACACACACACATGAGTCCAGCTCGGCAGCAACCACTGCACAATGCAAGGTCAGGGTGAATGTGAGGTGTTAAACAGCTGCCATTTGTTTTATCTCTACTCTCCTATGGGACTTCCTGTTTCAATATGACAAGTGTATGGGCGCACATTGCCATGGTGTGTGTGAAACACCTCAAGGGGTTTGCCTTCTCCTTCCAACTTCTTTATTTTGAGACAGCCTCTAGTTGTGTTTCCTCTATATGTGCCTGTCTAGCTGGTCTGCCAGCTTCTGCGTTCTCCTGACTCCCCTCCCATTGCTATAGGCATATTGGAATCACAGATACATGTGCTATTTAGCGTTTGGCTTTATGTGGGTGCTGTGGACTCGAACTGGGGCTGGCATAAGAATCTGAGTTTGATCTCTAAGAACCATTATAATTACTGGATAAATTGATGAGGCATTCCTGTAATCCCAGAGCTGGGGAGGAAGAGACATGTGGATCCCTGCAGCTCTCTGGCCAACTAGTCTAGCCTAGTTGGTGAACACTAAACCTATCTCAAAAAGAGGTGGATGGGCTGGAGAGATGGCTTAGCTGTTAAGGCGCTTGCCTGCCTCTTTCCTCCCCCTCTTATATAAATAAATAAATAAATATAGTTTTTAAAAAGAGTGGGTAACATAACTAAGGAATGATACCTGAGGTTGTTCTCTGACCTCCACATGCAAATAAACACATATGCACATGTTCTGCCATGTATTTGATCATGCATACACACTCATGCACACCACATACACAAAAGTGTCAAAATTTAAAAAAAATCAATTATATAAATTAAGTGCCTACTCTGGTCAGACTCCTTACAAGGTACCAAGAACAGAGTCTAGTGGGTAAAAACCACTTAAAAGTAGAACATGACAGGGTCTGGGGAGATTGATATGGATTAAAGGCACTTGCTTACAAGGCCTACTAGCCTGGGTTCAATTCTCAGCACTCACATAAATCCAGACACGAAGAGGTGCATGCATGTGTCTGGAGTTTGTATACAGTGGCAAGTGGCCATAGTGAACCCCAAACACACACACGTGGAAATTTATTTTTTATTTTTTTATTTTTATTTATTTATTTGAGACAGAGAAAGGGATTGAGACAGAGAGAGAGAGAGTGAGAATGGGCATGCCAGGGCCTCTAGCCACTGCCAATGAACTCCAGGTGGATGCACCAGCATGTGCATCTGGCTTATGTGGGACCTGGAGAATTGAACCGAGGTCCTTAGGCTTCGCAGGTATGTGCCCTAACTGCTAAGCCACCTCTCCAGCCCTGGAAATTTATTTTTTAATTTCAAGAATGCTGGAGTCAGGAGCCCACAGCCACTGCCATGCCCTACCAGATCAGCATTGAAGCAAGTGAAGATGTTGAAGATATCTTTGCCAGAGCCAGAAATGGAAAACTTCTGAAAATATCTATTGAAAATTAAAGTTTTTTATTGACAACTTAAATAATTATAGACAATCAACCACTTACCCCCACTTTCCCCTTTGCAACTCCACTCGCCATCATACCCCTTCTCCCTCTCAATCTGTCTCTCTTTTATTTTGATGTCATCATCTTTTCCTCCTATTATGATGGTCTTGTGTAGGTAGTGTCAGGCACTGTGAGGTCATGGATATCCAGGCCATTGTGTGTCTGGAAGAGTGCATTTGTAAGGAGTCCTACTCTTCCTTTGGCTCTTACATTCTTTCTGCCTCCTGTTCCACAATGGATCCTGAGCCTTGGAAGGTGAGAGAGAAATGTTTCAGTGCTGAACACTCCTCTGTCACTTCTTCTCAGTGCTATGATGTCTTCTGAGTCATATTAAGGTCACCACCATCTGAAAAGAGAATCTTGTGTAACCAAAAGTGAGAGTAGCATTAAAATATGAGTTTGAACATTAAGAGAAGCGCTTACTGGGCAGTTTGGTCAGCACAGTATATACATTTAGCAAGACACCAGCACACATTATACCCCTAGGGCTCATGACTTGCCCTGTCATAGGTTTTCAGTATCAGGCATGTATTCCCTCCCATGGAGTGGGCCACCAGTCCAATTAAAGAACAGTTGGTTTCCCCCATAACAGACATGCCACTATTGCACCCATTGGCTCATTTGGCCTTGCTGGTCAACTTTAAGACTTGCAGTAGTCGCTGTTATTTATCTCTACTGGTGATTTTTCTTGAAAATGAGCAGCTTATAATTGGATCATGTAGTCAGCCTTCAGATTCCTAGAAACAGGATTATGGTTTCTTTGTTTTACTCCTTTTGGAGGACAAGATGCTATATTATAGATTATTCTGGTTAGATTCTCAAATGCCCAGGATATAAACACTGTATGGTCTCCAGATCATTCTCATATTCAACAGTGTTGGGGTCCCTCCTAGGGCCAGCCCAGGAGGGACAGTAGGGTCTCTGCTGAGTAGGGTGTGAGAGGCGCGGAGTCACAACACAGACTTCAGGAGTTGGGTGGAAGCAGCAGAGGGTGAGCTGCTGCAAATTCGTTTATTCAAGGAAGTGTAAGGGGTTTTAAGGGGTTTGGCTGGCCAATCATTGTATGGGGTGGTCCCGTTTTTGTGACCAATGACAGCCTGTCTCAGGATAGATGATCTCGTAGCAGGTTTCTCATGAGCATGGGACTGTAGCTGTTGTCACGCCAGGCCTGCGCAGGATGCCATGTTCACAGAAGCCACTTCCTGGTTTCTTCTGACATGCGGTCTGGCTAGGGCAAGATGTGCATTGTGCCATACACAGCAGAAAATATTATATGCAGCAACAAGAGCCACACTTGAAAAAAGAATTTGGAGGAAGCCACATTAAAGATGAAGTGTTTGTAACAGTAAAGGAAGATGTGTCATTCGCAGGATATAAGAAGTATCTGCTGTCACAGTCTTCCTTGATCCATTGACTGCAGTGGAGGAAGATTTACAGCAGATTACAATTAATAAGGTACAGACTGACATGGGTGTGGACACTAAGCAACACACTACAAGGAGTAGCACTTCCTATTTCTCAAGAAGCTTTCCAGGCCTTAGGAAAACTGAGTAACAAACAGCTCAACTATGTGCAGGTGGAAATAGATACAAAAAAGAAAATATAATTTTGGCCAACACAACAAATACAGAACTGAAAGATTTGACAAAGAGGCTTCCCAAGGACTCAGCATGCTATCATTTCTTCCTATATAAATATTCCCATGGGAGACTATTTAGCATCCATAATCTATTGATTTAATGCCTGGATACACATGCAGTATAACAGAATGGATGCTGTATTCTAACTTCAATCCTGCTAGAAATTGTGGAAAGACAATTACAGGTGGTTGTAATCACAAAGATAAAGATAAAAAATGTGGATAAATTGATTGCAGACTTCCTTTGAGAGAAAGTAAATCCCAAGCAAATGCGCATAAGCAGAGTTTTGGAAAACCAAAAGATCCTGCAGGAAAAAGAGGAATTTAAAGACTAACTAGCAGTCCATCTGAAACAGAAGCTACTACTGATTAAAATTGTTTTATAAAAAGTTACAATAAGGCTGGAGAAATGGCTTAGCAGTTAAGACATTTAAACTGCAAAGCCAAAGGACCCTGGTTCAATCCCCAGGACCCACAGAAGCCAGATGCACAAGGAGCACATGCATCTGGAGTTTGTTTGCAGTGGCTGGAGGCCCTGGCATGCCCATTCTCTCTCTGTCTGCCTGTCTATTTCTCTCTGCTTGCAAATAAATGAATAATTTTAAAAAAAATATTACAATAGGGGTTGGTTATATGGCTCAGTGGTTAAAGATGCCTTTTTTTTGCAAAGCCAGATGCACAAAGTGGCACATGCATTTGGAGTTCATTTGCAGTGGCAAAGAGGCCCTGGTGTACCCATTCTCTCTCCTTCACCCCCTTTCATACTCTACTTACAAATAAATAATAAATTAAAAATATGTTTTTGCCATTGCCAAGACCCTTGGTTTCCCACCAGGAATAGATGGTAAGACCCTATTGCTGAAGACTCCACTTGATTGGGCTGCAAGGTCACTGAGAAATCTTGCTGGAGCTGAGCTGAACACCTCCCCTGTATAGACCACCAGACATAGAGCTGGAAAAAGCTATGCTGCATGCAGCTCCATGGGAGAGAGAGAAGTCAGCAGTGGAAATAAACAACAGTGGACATTGCAAGCCTTAAGTTGGGTCAGCCAGGCCAAATGAGCCAACAGGTACAAAACTGGCAAGTCTGTTATGGGGGAACCAAACCACTCTCTAATTGGACTGGAAGTCTGCTCCTTGGGAGGTAATACATGCCTGGTACTGAAAGCCTATGACAGGGGAAGTCATGAGCCCTAGGGGTGTAACACCTGCTAATGTCTGGATAAATGCATATATTATGCTCACCAAACTGCCCAGCAAGCACTTAATGTTCATACCTGTATATTAATGCTACTCTTACTTTTGATTAGAGAAGCTTCACTTTTGAGATGGCAGTGACCTCTGGGATGACTCAAAAGTGCATAGTGCTGAGAAGTGACAGAGGAGTGTTCAGCACTGAAACATCTCTATCTCACCTCCCAAGGCTCAGGGTCCATTGTAGAAGAGATGGTGGGAAGAATGTAAGAGCCAAAGGAAGGATAGGACTCCTTACAATGCACTATTCCAGACACAAAATAGACTGGACACCCATGACCGTGCAGTGCCTGACACTACCTATACAAGACTATTGTAATAGGAGAAAAAGATGATGACATCAAAATAAAAGAGACACTGATTGAGAGGGGGAAGGGATATGATCGAGAATGGAGTTGTGAAGGGGAAAGTGAGGGGGAGAGAATTATAATATTTTATTGTCTATAATTATGGAAGTTGTCAATAATGAAAAAAATTAAAATTTTTTTAAAGTTACAATAGGCCACATCACCACCAGACTGTGGAGCTGATGGCACACCAAGCCCCAGATAGTGAGTAGACCAGGCCTCCCAGGGACCAGGTCAGACCCAGTCAAAGAATACACACTCACAAGGAACAGACTGCTCAAATTCAAGTGTACTCAGCCTAAACCTGTGGATAGACTACCATCCCAACCCACCTCATCAAGGCTGACCAGGCTACCTAAAACATGCTCCAGAAGAACTGCTATTGCTGCATTCTTATTAATGAAGAAAGAAAGAAAGAAAGAAAGAAAGAAAGAAAGAAAGAAAGAAAGAAAGGAAAAGAAAAGAAAAGAAAAGAAAAGAAAAGAGCCTTGAAGCTGAGCATGGTGGCACACACCTTTAACCCCAGCACTCGGAAGGCAGAGGTAGGAGGATTGCTGTGAATTCAAGGCCACCCTGAGATGAATTCCAGGTCAGCCTGAGCTAGAGTCAGACCCTACCTCGAAAAACAAAATAAATCAAATTAAAAACTGTCTTGAGTTGGGCAAACCCCAGTGCACAATAAAAAATGCAAGAAATCAAGGCAAATTATCCAAGAATGTCTAGTCTGATAGTGGAAACCTCCAATGAAAACTCAGATAAAACTCCAGACATGGAATTGCAAAATAAAACTATGATAAATAAACTTAATGAGGCCATGAACAGACAGCTAGCTGTAATGAATGGGAATCAACAAAAAGAACTTATTAGCTAAATGAAATGGAAGAGACTCAACTAAAAGAACTTAATTGACAACTGAATAAAATAGGAGAGAACTCAAATAGAAATAAAGAGGATGAGAAGTGGTAGAATGGATGTTGAATAAAGAGGATGAGAAGGGTGGTAGTTTGAATGGATGTCCCCCAGCTAGAGATTTTTGAAAATGTCAAGTTTTATTCAGATGACTTATAGTGCTATAAGTATAGCTTGATGTCATTCTGGTGGTTGTGAATGCAGTAAGAACTATGGACTGTGAGGTTTGGCTTATGAGGGTGAGAAAAAGCCCTGAGCTAGACATGTTTGTGGAGTGCATCTGAATTCCTGAGAACTTGTGCAGGGTTGCATTTTGGACTAGTGAGCAGAGGGATATGGCACAGAAAAAAATGAAATCTTTGGGCTGAGTCCATTCAGCTGAAATTGATTAAAATTGAGACTATCTGGGGGGACAAAAGAAAGAGTGCAGAATCTTTTAAAGGGGCCTTGGATGTCCTGTTCTTCAATGCATCCCCTGATTAACAAATTTTTACCCTAGTTGGTATTATGAAATGTTCACTCAACATAGTCTTATGTTTTGGGGTCATGGGCAGTGGATTACCTGCATGATTGATGAAGCTATGGTGGACTCCCTCAGTGGAAACCATGAGATGGCTTCTGCATGCTTTTCAGGACTGTGAGTAGCCAGCTGGATGGCAATTGGAACTCAGAGACTTGTCATTAAAGCATTATGGACTTGGCTCATCACTGGTTATTGTTGGACTTGGAGCTGGATGTTTGCTTTGTTTAAATTGGGTTGAATTATAACCAGCTTCCTCTTGCCAGTGTTTGGCACACTTTCCTGTTGATTTGTTTGCTTTGTTTATCTTGTGTTTGCTGTTTAAATCTTGTTGAATATTTCTTTGCTATACCCAATGCAACGTTTATTTTGTGTCATTACGGATTTTTGGTTTTTTTGGTGCTGATCTTGAACTATTGGGATTGATTAAAAACTATGGGGACTTTAAAGTTGGATGAATGCCATCATGGATGATCATCAGTTTAGGATAAACTTAGGCTAGGTCTCCAGCTGATGGCAATTTGAAATTAAAGCCTCCTGGACCATCTGATGTTGCCCAGGAGGTGATGTCCACCCTCTGCTCATGCCATCATTTTCCCATGCCATCATAGAGCTTCCCCTCAAGTCCATAAGACAAAATAAACTTCTTTTCCCACAAGCTATTCTTGGTTGGGTGTTTTCTGCCAGCAATGCAAACCTAACTGCAACACCTGTAAAGCCAAAGCACCCAGGTTCGATTCCCCAGTACCCACATAAAGCCAGATGCTCAAGGTGGTGCATGTGTCTGGAGTTCATTTGCAGTGCCTAGAAGCCCTGTCATGCCCATTATCAACCTCTCTCTCTTTCTCAAATAAAGAAATAATGCTTTTTAAAGCCAGGCATGGTGGCACATGCCTTTAATCCCAGCACTGGGGAGGCAGAGGTAGGAGGATCACCATGAGTTCGAGACTACCCTGAGACTACATAGTAAATTCCAGGTCAGCCTGGGCTAAAGTGAGACCCTACCTTGAAAAACAAAATAATAATAATAATAATAATAATAATAATAATAATGTTTTTAAAAAGAAGGCCATTTTATAAACATTAAGTGAATAATTCAACAAGAGCATGTTATAATCATAAATTTGTATGCACCCAACATAGGTGCACCAAATTTTATAAAGCAAAATTTACTAGATATTAAATAAGAAATAAATCCCACCAAAATAATTGTTGGAGACTTTAATTCCACTCTATAATAAATAGATCAACTAAACAGGAAAAATAAACTGGGTGTGGTGGCGCATGCCTTTAATCCCAGCACTTGGGAGGCAGAGGTAGGAGGATTACCCTGAGTTCAAGGCCACCCTGAGACTACATAGTGAATTCCAAGTCAGCCTGAGCCAGAGTGAGACCTACCTCGAAAAAAACAAAAAAACAAAACAAACAAACAAAACCAGGAAAAATATATAGAAACAATGGAGCTAAATAATGTCATACATCAAATGGACTTAACAGATATATACAGAACATTCCACCTGAACTCAATTCTTCTAGCACCTCATGGAACCATCTCTAAAATAGGTCATAAAGCAAGCCTCCACAAATTCAGGAAACCCGACATTGCTCCCTGTATTATATGTGAACCTAATGCAATAAAGATAGAAATCATTAACAAGAGAAACATCAGAAAATACACCAACTCCTGGAGGTTGAACAACTCACTATTAAACAATGAAAAAGTCACTGAAGACATAAAAAAATTCCTAGAACTGAATAACAATGAAAACACAACATACCAAAATTTATGAGACACAATGAAGGCCGTCTTAAGCAAGAAGATTATAGCTCTAAGTGCCTGTGTTACAAAAATAGAGAGATCTCAAATAAATAACAATTTATCTGAAGGCTTTGGAAAAACAAGGACAATTCCAGTCCAAAAGTACCAGATAGAAAGAAATAATCAAGAACAGATAAGAAATTGATGAATTATAAATGAAGAAAATTTGATGAAATAAAGAGCTTTTTCTTCAAAAAAAAAACAAGATTGATAAACCTCTGACCAAACCAACAGAAAGTGAAGACTCTAATCAACAAAATTAGAGGTGAAAAAGGATATGCTAATGTAATTGAATCATCAGGATGTATTTCAAAAATCTATATTCCACAAAATAGGAAAATGTGGATGAAATAGATGAATTTTTTTGACTCATATCACTTTCCAAAACTAAATCCAGAAGAGATAAATTACCTGAATAGAGCTATAATGTCTAACAAGATTTAAAAAGTAATTAAAAGCCTCTCAACAACAATAACAAAAAGAAAAGTCCAGAAGGGCTGGAGAGATGGCTTAGCAGTTTAGGCACCTGCCTGCAAAGCCTAAGAACACCTGTTCAAATCTCCAGGTCCCACATTTAGCCAGACGCAAAAGTGATGCAAGCACACAATGTCACACTTGCACACAAGGAAGCACACGCATCTGGAGTTAATTCACAGTGGCTGAGAGGCCCTGGTGTGCCCATTCTCTGCCTCTTCCTCTCTCTCCTCTAAAAAAAAATAAAATAAAAACCAGTCCAGAGGCTGGAGATATGGCTTAGCAGTTAAGAGACCCAGGTTCGATTCTCCAGGTCCCAAGTAAGCCAGATGCACATGGTAGTGCATGTGTCTGGAGTTCATTTGCAGTGGCTACA
This sequence comes from Orientallactaga sibirica, assembly GCA_036365145.1. Lineage (NCBI taxonomy): Eukaryota > Metazoa > Chordata > Mammalia > Rodentia > Dipodidae > Orientallactaga > Orientallactaga sibirica. The sequence continues at coordinate 9,608,355 of JAEOAD010000060.1, read as the reverse complement.
GGCCCTGGTACACTCATTCTCACCCACTCTCTCTTTGTCTCTAATAAATAATAAATCTTTAAAAAGTCCAGGCCAAGAGGGATTCATTGCCAAATTCTACCAAACTTTTTAAATATTTTATTTTATTTATTTGCAAGGAGAGAGAGAAAAATGGGTACCATCAGGCTGTCTAACCACTGCAAATAAACTCCAGATGCATGCACCACTTTGTGCATCCAGTTTTATGTGGGCCCTGGGGAAATGAATGTGGCTCCTTAGGCTTTGCAAGCAAGCACCTTAGCTGCTGAGCCATCTCTCTATCCCTCTATCAAACTTTTAGTGAAGAGCTAAAACTATTTCTTCTCAAGTTATTTCACACAATTGAAAAGGAGGGAATGCTCCTGGACTCCTTCTATGAAGCCAGCATTACACTAATACCAAAACCAGACATAGACACACAAAATGAAAATGAACTTAGAAGAAGAATACATCAAAAGTTCCATCCACCTTGATCGAGTAGTTTCTTTTTTTATTTTAGGTTTTTTGTGGGTAGGGTTTCGCTCTAACCCAGGCTGATCTGAAATTCACAATTCACTATGTAGTCTTAGGGTGGCCTCAAATTCACAGCAACCCTCCTACCTCTGCCTCCCAAGTGCTGGGATTAAGGGCATATGCCACCATGCCTGTCTTTTGATCAAGTACTTTCATCCTAGGGATGCAGGAATGGTTCAATACACAGAAATCAATAAATGTAATATATTACATAAATAGACTTAAGGACAGAAATCACATGATCATTTCAATAGATTCAAAAAAGGCCTTTGACAAAATACAACATCCTTTCATGATTGAAACACTGAGACTAGGAATGGAGAAACCATGTCTCAACATAATAAGAACTATCTAAAATGACCTAAAAGAAATATCCTATTACTTGAAGAAATAACCTAAAACTTGAAGCATTCCCATTAAGGTCTGGAACAAGACAAGGGTGTCCACTCTTCCCATTGCTATTTAACATAGTACTTGTGAAGTCTTAACTTGAGTAACAAAACAAGAGAAAGAAATAAAATGATTCAAATTAAAAAGAAAGAAGTCAAACTGGCCTTGATTTGCAGATGACATGATGATATACTTATATGACCCAAAATATTCCACCAAAAAACTTCTAGAGCTGATAAATTCTTGCAGTAAAGTGATAGGATGTAAAATCACAAAAATCAGTAGCTTTCATATATACTAATAACAAACATATGGAGAAAGAAATCAGAGGCCAACGTCTCATTTAAAATAGACACAAAAAATTAAATATCTTGAAGTATCCCTAACCAAAGAAGTGAACTACCTCTACAATTAAAACCTTAAAGCATTGATGAAAATTAAGGAAGACATAAGAAGTTGAAAAGGCCTTCCATGCTCATGCATCAGAATAATTAATATCATGGAAATAGACATTCTACCAAAAACAATATACATATTCAATGCAGTTCCAACCAAAATTCCAGCAACATTCTTCATTGAGTTAGAAAAAAAAGTCTAAAAATTCATATGGCAGCATAAAATCTTGAGTAGCCAAAGGTATCCTCAGCAAAAGGAATACTACTAGAGATATCAATGATGCTTAATTTCAAAATACACAGCAAAGTTGTAATAATAAATCAGGATGGTTGGGTGTGGTAGCACACACCTTTAATTCCTCTACTTAGGAGGCAGAGGTAGGAGGATCACCATGAGTTTGAGGCCACCCTGAGACTACATAGTGAATTCTAGGTCAGTCTGGGATAGAGTGAGATGCTATCTTGAAAAAGAAAGAAGAAAGAAAGAAAAAACCAGCATGGTACTGGCACACACACACACACACACACACACACACACACACACACACACACACCAAACAGACACATAGACCAATGGAATAGAATAGAAGCTCCAAGAATGAAGTCTGTGGGGACTAATTCTATCCCTCCATCTGGCTGCCCACAACCTTGGGAAAACTCCATCCCGAGCCAGCAGCTCTCTTTGGCAGCTATCTCATAGTCCTATAGCCCCCAAAATCCTGGGATCTGTACTGCAACCCATGGTTCCATGCCATGACTCCATCAGTCCTTAACTCAAGGACACAATAACCCTGCCTCATGTTGCCCAGTAGACATTTCAAAAAAAAAATGCATTGCAATTCCTATGATCCTCTCTTTCCTGCATTTGTTATACTCACAAAATCAGGTGGGCTACCAAATGTATTAATCTAGGGAAGAATAAAGCCAACTTTGAAGAAAAGGAAAACTCCTTCAGCATCTACCCCAAAACAAAACAGCTGGCCCCATCTCAATGGTGGTAATCTCTCAAACAATTATAGCTGAATCTGGCTGCACTCTACCTGAAACATTCATTTCTTTCTGTGTCATATGTTTCCACTCACACCAGTCTATTTATTCTAAACTCAACCCTGCTCAAGTTCTCATGACACAGGCAGAATACAGACAGCCTCTCATACAAACTGCCTCTAGTCCAGTCTTCACAGTTATTCCCTTCATAAGCCAGGCCTCCAGAGTCCATAGTTATTTCTGAATATAGGTCTTTAAACTCTCACCAGAATAATCCATTAAACTCTGCTTACAGCTCTCTAAGGCATGTCTTAATTCAGTGTTTCAAATCCTTCCACATTCCTCCCACAAGTCTGGTTCAAAAGTCCAAAAGCCAGAGTTGGGTTTTAAATTAGCAACCCCATTCCTCTAGTACCAACTTTCTGCTGTTACTTTCATAAACCTGGGATAAAACATACAACCAAAAGTGGCTTGGCTTACAGTCTCAAGAGGATGCTTCATGATGGCAGGGGAAAGTATGGTATGAGCAGAGGCTGGACATCACCTCTGCCACAGTTGATGGAAAACAGCATCAAGAGAGTGAACCAAATTTTGGCAAAGGAAAGCTGGCTATACTATCCCAAAGCCAACCCCCAATAACACACTTTCTCCAGCCATGCTCCACTTCCCAAATTGCCACTAGCTGGGGATCAAGCATTCAAAACACTTAAGTTTATGGGGGACCAACTGATTCCATCCAACACATACAGCCCAAAATATCTTATTATACCAGACAAGTGGACCAAAACAATAGTAGTAAGTAACATTTACATGCAAAAAATTTATTTATGTTCAATATGTGATCAGTCTGCAAGGCTCTGTGTAAAAGAATAAACTGCCCAAAGCCCTGCAGTTCATAGTTGGAATCTGAACCCAAGCAACCTGTCCTAGAAGCCTAGCTACTTCACTACCACCCTAAAGATACAACCAGAAAGAAACTAGGACAAGAAACCCAAAGAATGTGGTATAAAGTTGCTTAAGCAGCAAACATAAAGAGAAGATATAAGTATACAAGAAACCTGGCTGTGCCTCCAAGGCCAGGAGGCAAACCAGTCTCAGTAAGGACTAGGAATTGATGACCCCATCAGGAAGTGGACTGGATGGGCCCAATCAGTTCTTGCAATAATTCATTCAGTTATACTTATTGAATTGATTATTGTGCCACACATTAGGTCTTGACTTTTCAGTTACCTATTTATGTATTTATTTATTTTTTGTTTTCTTTTTGTTTTTGTTTTTTGAGGTAGGGTCTCACTCTGGCCCAGGCTGACCTGGAATTCACTATGTAGTCTTAGGATGGCCTCAAACTCACAGCGATCCTCCTACCTTTGCCTCCCAAGTGCTTGGATTAAAGGTGTGCGCCACCACACCTGGCATTCTCTGTCTATTTATTTTTAAATCTTTTTTTTTAATCAGAGACAAAAAGAAAATTGGCATGCCAGTGCCTCCAGCCACTGCATGGAACTCCAGACATGTGTGCCATCTTGTGTACATGTACAACTTTGTGTGTTTGCATCTTCTTGTGTGTCTGGCTTATGTGGGACCGGGAGAATAGAACATGAGTTTTTAGGCTTCACATGCAAGCACCTTAACCACTAGGCAATCTCTCCAGCCCTCTACTTTTTATTGGGAGCTTTAATATGTAAACATACTATAATTTGTTGTGTTCCCATCCATTTATCCTATTTTGACCTCTCTTCCCATTCCCCATTTCCTGAGGACTCTTCTCTTCCAAGGTAGCCCTTCCTCTTCCTCTGTTTGGTTGTATCTTTCCTTTTGTTATCCTTTTGTCCTCTAAGTCAAAATGCTCATGGCTCACCCAAAAGCCATAGATTGTTATAAGAAAATTTCAGTGCCAAATGTGGGATGCTTTCCAGCAAGCTGTTGGCCAGGGAGGTCCCTGATGCCCCAAAACATTACAGGTTATTGCCAAGGCTCTACGTTGCCCACCATAACTAGATGGTAAGAACCTATTGTTGAAGCTACCACATGTCTGGGCTGCAGAACACTGAGAAATCAAGCTGGAGCTGAACTGGAAGGTTCCTCCCTGTTTACTAGCTGTCAGGATGCTAGAAAAACCTATGCAGTATGTTGGAGAAGAAAAGTCATCAAGGGTCTTATTCAGCAATGGACCCTGCAAGCTTTATGGCTAGATAGCCAGGAGGCAGTCCCAGAGTTCCAGGGCTAGCATGGCCAGGTGGTAGGGATTAGAAGGGGGTGGATGAGTACAAAGTCTGGAATGCTAACATTCTAGCATTTTTGTCCACGTTTTAAAAAAGAACAGAGAAATGATTTTTGGAAAGAAGTGAGGAAAAGCCTCATGGGGTGAAGGACATTGTGGTCATATCTTTAACTGCCTTGAACTGAAATTGGTCATTGCGCTGAGAAAGAAGCTTCCCTATTTTTGAGTGTCTGAATCAACAGCCCATATCTATATTATTGCATCAGGAAGTCCATGTAGCATGCTGGAGTGGCCTGGGTGAATCAAGATAGCAGAGGACTAGACAGGGGCCTATGAATATAAGAATTGAAATTGTTATTGAGGAAGTAACAATAGGTATTTCTAAATCTACTTGGTATTAGATTTACTGAAATAAACTGTATACGTTATATAGGCAAATAAAAGATTTATGACATTAAAAGCAGAAATTTTTCAATAAATGTGAGGGATCCCTGGCAAATGAGAGAATGAGTTGTACCTCAAAGGAAATAAGCAAGGTCTTGTGTATAGGTATAGTTTAGTAGGAATATGTCTAGAAGAATTATAACCCAAAACAATGGGTGTCTCAGCTGGTCACAGAGATGTCAAGTCATAAGAGAAAAAAATAACAAGCTGGCTATTTTTTTTTTTTTAATCCCAGCTGGGATTAAAGGCGTGTGCCACCACGCCCGGCTTATTTTAAAAGGCTAATATAACCCAAAATAATTTTGGCTCTAGACCCATAACATTTAACTCTCCACAATTGGTGGAATCCATCGTTGAAGTTCTATTAACAGAGATGTGGCTTCTGGGAGCCTCAGCTTTTGGTTCTCTTTTTACCAAATACCACATCACATTTCTGCACATCACAGACTGCTGTGTCATGTGGCGAAAAGGCTTACTCCTAGTGTCGGTTGTAGAGGAGGCTGGATAGGCAGGGAGTCAGCTTTTCAGGAGAGAGACAATTAGCAGAGCCATTAGGAAAGAAACTCCTGGATCACATTAATCTATTAGCATTCGTGATCTGGTCTGTATATAGCCACATATAAATTTTTCTGTATGTGGCATTTACAGGTGACACATTCTAAGAGTATTATATCAAAGGTTCAAAATAGTAACTAACATATTTTTAAATCTTTTTTTTAATCAGAGACAAAAGAAAATTGGCATGCCAGTGCCTCCAGCCACTGCATGGAACTCCAGACATGTGTGCCATCTTGTGTACATGTACAACTTTGTGTGTTTGCATCTTCTTGTGTGTCTGGCTTATGTGGGACCGGGAGAATAGAACATGAGTTTTTAGGCTTCACATGTAAGCACCTTAACCACTAGGCAATCTCTCCAGCCCTCTACTTTTTATTGGGAGCTTTAATATGTAAACATACTATAATTTGTTGTGTTCCCATCCATTTATCCTATTTTGACCTCTCTTCCCATTCCCCATTTCCTGAGGACTCTTCTCTTCCAAGGTAGCCCTTCCTCTTCCTCTGTTTGGTTGTATCTTTCCTTTTGTTATCCTTTGTCCTCTAAGTCAAAATGCTCATGGGCTCACCCAAAAGCCATAGATTGTTATAAGAAAATTTCAGTGCCAAATGTGGGATGCTTTCCAGCAAGCTGTTGGCCAGGGAGGTCCCTGATGCCCCAAAACATTACAGGTTATTGCCAAGGCTCTACGTTGCCCACCATAACTAGATGGTAAGAACCTATTGTTGAAGATACCACATGTCTGGGCTGCAAAACACTGAGAAATCAAGCTGGAGCTGAACTGGAAGGTTCCTGCCTGTTTACTAGCTGTCAGGATGCTAGAAAAACCTATGCAGTATGTTGGAGAAGAAAAGTCATCAAGGGTCTTATTCAGCAATGGACCCTGCAAGCTTTATGGCTAGATAGCCAGGAGGCAGTCCCAGAGTCCCAGGGCTAGCATGGCCAGGTGGTAGGGATTAGAAGGGGGGTGGATGAATACAGAGCTCTGGAATGCTAACATTCTAGCATTTTTGTCCACATTTTAAAAAAGAACAGAGAAATGATTTTTGGAAAGAAGTGACGAAAAGCCTCATGGGGTGAAGGACATTGTGGTCATATCTTTAACTGCCTTGAACTGAAATTGGTCATTGCGCTGAGAAAGAAGCTTCCCTATTTTTGAGTGTCTGAATCAACAGCCCATATCTATATTATTGCATCAGGAAGTCCATGTAGCATGCTGGAGTGGCCTGGGTGAATCAAGATAGCAGAGGACTAGACAGGGGCCTATGAATATAAGAATTGAAATTGTTATTGAGGAAGTAACAATAGGTATTTCTAAATCCACTTGGTATTAGATTTACTGAAATAAATTGTATATGTTATATAGGCAAATAAAAGATTCATGACATTAAAAGCAGAAATTTTTCAATAAATGTGAGGGATCCCTGGCAAATGAGAGAATGAGTTGTACCTCAAAGGAAATAAGCAAGGTCTTGTGTATAGGTATAGTTTAGTAGGAATATGTCTAGAAGAATTATAACCCAAAACAATGGGTGTCTCAGCTGGTCACAGAGATGTCAAGTCATAAGAGAAAAAAATAACAAGCTGGCTATTTTTTTTTTTTTTTATCCCCAGGCTGACCTGGAATTACTATGCAATCTCAGGGTGGCCTTGAACTCATGGCGATCCCCTACCTCTGCCTCCCGAGTGCTGGGATTAAAGGCGTGCTAATGGCTTATAAAAGGCTAAAATAACCCAAAATTTTTGGCTCTAGACCCATAACATTTAACTCTCCACAATTGGTGGAATCCATCGTTGAAGTTCTAGTAACAGAGATGTGGCTTCTGGGAGCCTCAGCTTTTGGTTCTCTTTTTACCAAATACCACATCACATTTGTGCACATCACAGACTGCTGTGTCATGTGGCGAAAAGGCTTACTCCTAATGTCTGTTATAGAGGAGGCTGGATAGGCAGGGAGTCAGCTTTTCAGGAGAGAGACAATTAGCAGAGCCATTAGGAAAGAAACTCCTGGATCACATTAATCTATTAGCATTTGTGATCTGGTCTGTATATAGCCACATATAAATTTTTCTGTATGTGACATTTACAGGTGACACATTCTAAGAGTATTATATCAAAGGTTCAAAATAGTAACTAACATAGGTCGTAGGTGAGGAAATAGTCTTGTCTGTAGAAGTAAGGAAGAGCGCATTCTTTTTAAATTTTCTTTTGTTTTTGTTGGCTTGTTTGCTTGTTTGTTTTTCAAGGTAGGGTCTCCCTATAGCCCAGGTTGACCTGGAATTCACTATGTAGTCTCAGGCCAGCCTTGAGTTCACACCCTGCCACCACACCCTGCCAGAAGAGTGCATTCTTAATTTAGATGAGAAGAATTAATTAAAAATATTGTACATATGAAGGCTTGGCTTAGGTCAGATTGAAAGGATAAGGAGCTTATTTTCATTGGCAGCTTAAATGAAATTGAGATTAATCCCATTTTTATATATCAAGAAACATTTGAAATATCTTGGACAATTTAAAATTATTTAAACATGAAAAGAATTTAAGAAATTAACCAATTTTGAACTTTGTCATTGTCAGAAGTTCCTTATAATAGTCTTTAATATAGATGGCTCATAGTTTTTACTTATTTTGCATAGAGATCAAATAAGGTCTTAGATTTAGAAGAATTATTGTAAATGTGTCTGGCTGAAAAAGCTAAAAACTTTCATTAATCTTTATCAATTATCTGTTGTTCATTTCATAGGCACGACGAAATTTTGTGATAATTGGGCCCAATTTATATCTATTAGATCATATTCTCTATCAAACAAGTTTTACCCAATGGTAAACATATGAGAGAACAATATTTAATAAATCTATTGTTGTAAACAAAGAAGCATGCATTTTGTAATCATTACTAAGTACAGAAACATATTTAAGAAAACTTAAATTTTTACCTTAGAAATTAATAACCTTTATAATATAATCATATCAACTTTCTTAGTTTAACTCTCAAATACATTGTAAATCAAAATTTTAATAACATTTGATCTAAAATCCTTATTTAACTTTTTAATTTGTATATATCTTTTATATTCCTATTCAGGACCAGTCCTCTAGTTAGGAGGGAGGGCTCATCTCTTTCAAATGGTAGCAGAGAATTAGTCACATGAAAAGGAACCGCAAATTGGATATGAAACATCTTTGCATCTCTATAGGTTCAGAGCAATGGGCCCTAGACTCTGTCTGGGAGGAGACACTGGACTCAACGTTGAGATTTCCCCAAACACACATGTCCTAGGCCATCTGATTCATCAGTAAATGAAGCTCGTGTTGAATATAGGAAAAGGCCCTGGCAAAAGGCAGGAGGAAGAAGAAGACAGGTGGAGCCCAAGAAGGCAGTCTTAGTGGGACCTCCAGTCCTGGGTTTACCAGCACCACATGTTCGATTCAGGTTTGCAATGAAGGACCAAGACTGTTCCTTGAATTGAAGACTTAAGACTTTATTGTAATGGTGGAAGAGAAGAAGGGGACAGGGAGAGAGACAGAGGGAGGGGATGTGTGTATCGGATGAGATGGGCCTAAGAGAGAGAGGAGAAAAGGGAGAATCACACCTGGAGCAGGAAAGACTTGGGAGAGGGTTTATTGAGAAAGGTCAGAGACTGCTCTATGAGGGAGGGCCCTGGGGGAGGTGGCCTTCCCTCCTCTTAGCCCAGAGTCCCAGGGTTAGCCTCACCAGGTGGTAAGGGGAGAGAGGGAGGTGGGTAGAGAGTTCAAGCTCCTTCTTCTCAGAGCCATTTCTCTCCTCTCCCCATAAAAACTCCCTGGCTCTTTTTGGCTTTCATGCTACAGGTGCATAAATCCTCCTTTTGGCCCTTCCCCTCCTCCCCTATTCAGCTTTTCCCTGCTCCCCCTCTACCTTTCCTCACTACTGTGCCCAGCTTTCTGAAGTTCCCATTCATCTCCCACCCCACCACCACCTCCCCCCCATCCCCCACCCACCGCTGCACCCTTGGCCCAGCGCTTGGCAGCTAGCTGCCACCTTCTGACCCATCCTCCAGATGCCCACTGCTCCCAGATCCACACCAGGCTTTCCGGACACCCGCTGGCTCTGGAGCCCTCCTCCTCGCCTCCGCCTCCCCCCTCCTTTCCAGGTGACTCGCCCCTTCCGTCTCTGTCCCTAGCCCTGTCTTCGCTCCCTCCCTTCCTAAAAAACGCAAACCCAGGAACCTGCAATAAACACCCTATCCCGAGGAAAGGCGTGGTCTCAGATAACTGTGACATAAACGGTGTTTATGGGCCTGACCACGTTCTTGAGTTGTCTCTTGGATGTCTATCCCCCACCTCAGCCACTGCCCCGGCCACCGCCCACCTTCCCACCTTCCTTGCCTTCTTTTCCCGGAGCTGACTTAGATCCGCTGCCAGCCCAGTGCCTCCTTCCTGGTCCAGAAAGCTCGGTGCTCTCCAGGCTCCTCCTAAGCAGAAGAAGTGGAGACGGCTGACGCCCACTCTGCTGGTGTGTGTGAGCCAGGGTCACATTCTTAGAAATGGAGACCTGGCTGGGGAGCTGACGACCCCCGGCCCCCGCCTCTCCCCATCGGATCAACCTGTCAGGTGATTCCCTCAGGTATCAGGTAGCTAGCTGCAAGGTTAGGAGTCATCCTCTATCTCTCGGACATTCCCCACACCTTGCAATAGCCATCTCTCTCCCTCTCAACTGTGGACCTCCTGTCCAGTTCCCAGCATTCCAATCCAAACCAGACTACCCCTTTCAAAGCTTACACCAGTTCTCCGAGCCAGCCACCAGGTGATGCTGTGACGAGAAGGCGCCACACCGGACTGGCAGGAGAGTGCCACTGCCTCCCAGCAGGAATGACAATTCACCAAGGCTTGCCCTCTGGTGGAAATGGGTCAAGTAAGTCTTCCACACAGCCCCAAGTCTGAGCTGGAAACTTGTTCTAAAACCTCCCTGTAACCAAAACTTCTGGAAAATTTTTCTCGGTCCCATAAGCTTAAAACAAACAGATACATCCCTGGAAAGACCCCCCCCCCCCAGGTAAGGTAACCCAAAAGCCAAAAGGGCAGCCACTGCCCCGCCCTCTTGTAGGAAAAAAAAGGCCCAAAAATTGTCGTTTTAAAAATCAGATTTGGAATATTCAGCGCTGATACATCTCTGTCACACCCTTCAGGCTCAGAGGGGTGAAACGAATATAAGAGCCTAAGGAAGGGGAGGAAGGAGTGCTTACAATACTGACTTCCAGACACAGAAAGGCCTTGGCATTCATGGCCTCTCAGTGGCTGATGCTACCTACGCAAGACCTGCATTAATAGGAGGGAAAAATGTTGACATCAAAATAGAAGAGAGACTAGATGGAAAGAAGACTAGATGGGATTCACTGGAGAGGGATTCTGGAGGGGATTCTGGAGGGGGAAAAGGAAGGGTGTTATGATCATGATATATTGTTTATATGTGTGGAAGGTGTCAATAAAAAGTGAAAAATATCAGACTGCTGATGCCTGCTTTTAAGGCTTCCAAAACTTTAAAGACTCATATATTTCTCTACATTGACCTATAAATGAGTACTTACATAAAAATGCCAAATTAGGTCAAATTCTTTTCTTTTCAATTTACAGTGTAACTAGAATTCTAAAGAAAAATATACATCCTGTCTGTATTACATGTTCATTCTATATGTCTAAGAGCTGGCCAGCCACTGTCACATGTTGATGTTCTGTCTTTGTAATCTATGTGTCATATTCAAAAACTACTTAACTAAGTCTATGACCATTAGGTTGTCTATTTTTAAAATCTGCACATAGATGTACATTAAGATGCTATTGAACAAAAAAAACAAGTCTGCATTCCTTAAATTATATTAGCTTCAAGTAAAAAGTCAATATTTTCAAATTCAGTTCCTAAATACTTATTTGGGTTTGTTAATTCTTGCTAATGGTTATCACAATGACCTAAAATATTTAACAATTAATTTGAGCTTTTATCTTCTTTTATTAATTATGAACTTTACTATATGAACAAATCTATGTTGGTGCCATTCCCCTTGTGCTAACCTCTTATAATCCCTCTTCCCTGCCCCTGTTCCACTGAGGATGTGTTGGTATTCACCATGGGGTTATAAATACATCAGTCAGGCATTAGGGGGAGGGAGTGGGGGGGGACAATGCCTCAGGATAATACTTCCCACTGTGGCTTTTACAATCTTTCTGCCCCCACTTCTTCAATGTTCCCTGAGCTTTGGCTGGTGTGTTATAAGTCTACTTTAGTGTTGCTCTCTCTGTAACCTCTGGATTTCTGCTTTTGATGAGCTTTGAGTGTCCTCAGTGTCTATTGCCATCTCTCTGGAGAAGGTTGTCAGTATAGCAGTGAGAGCAGCACTCATGTTTAAATTGCTACATCCTCTGTGATGTCTCCTGGGCCCTGGAAGATGTGCTAAAGGTGGCTTATCTAATGCCAGGCAGTTAATTTTTGTTGTTGTTGTTTTCTCGAGGTAGGGCCTTGCTCTATCACAGGCTGACCTGGAATTCACTATGTAGTGTCAGGGTGGCCTTAAACTCACAGTGTTCCTCCTGCCTCTGCCTCCTGAGTGTGCCACAATTTTTAATTGTTTTTTAATTTTTATTTATTTCCAAGGGGACATAGAGAAGAAAGAGAATGGGTGTGGAGTCAAACTCCAGAAGCATGCATCACTTTGTGCATTTGGCTCTTGTATTGGTCCTGGGGAATCAAACCCAGGCTATTGGCTTTACAAGCAAATGCTTTTAACTGCTGAGCCATCTCTCCAGCCCTATCCATCTTTTGTTGATGTATTGATGTACATTAGTTCTCCCTAGTTTTCACTGCCATCTGTAAAAAGACAAACATACACATTCCCCAACCAAGAGAGAGCATGGATTAAAGGGAATAAGCAGAGCTAGACATGGTGGCACACACCTTTAATCCCAGCACTTGGGAGGCAGAGGTAGAAAGATTGCAGTGGGTTTGAGGCCAGTCTGAGACTACAGAGTGAGTGTTAGGTCAGCCTGAAGCACAGTAAGGCCCTATCTCAAAAAAGAAAAATGGCAGGGGCGATAAGCATAGGTAATTAAGAGACTTTTTGCTCTGTAGAGCCACTCTTTTTGGCCAAAGACTAATGGAAGCTTCTGTCTGGAGTCTCTGACCATTGTATCCCTGGGATTATGACTTGGTTCTTGGTACCAGGTATGAGTTCTCTCCCAATGAGCGGGCCTCTTATCCAATCAGAGAGCCACTGATTACCCACATAGACTGTGTGCCACTCTTGCACAGTGTGATCTCTCAATGTCCCGTGTCCCCAGCCTTTGGTGTCTTCAGTAAAAGGGCCTTACCATTTAGCTCTGGAGGGTAACCAAATGTTTTGGCAATAGTCTGCATTGTTTTGGGGACCTCATAGGTTTTGCCAACCACTGATCCCTGGAAATTACCCAGAACACATGGTTTTAGGATTAGGCTTTCTCCACCCTCTCCAGGGCCCTTCTGCCCAGGCAATCCCCCTCCCTCTTATTAAGAGTTATGTGTTTTAGTTTGCTATCCAGAAGGAAGGTACCTACAGTATTGATTCATGTCATCATTAGTTTTGTGTAAATCTACCCCCTCCCTTCCTTCTCCCCTCATGTTCACAGAATGGAAGAATTAATATCGTGAAAATGGCCATCCTATCAAAAAGCAATATACAGGTTCAATGTAAGTCCAATCAGAATTCCAGAACCATTGTTCCCAGAAATAGAAAAAAAATAGTCTCAAAATTCATATGGAAGCACAAAAGGCCTTGAATAGCCGAAAACATCCTCAGGAAAGAGAATACTGCTAGTGGTATCACCATACCTTGTTTCAAAGTATAATACACAATCATAGGAATAAAAATGGTGTAGGGAGGGCTAGAGAAATGGCTTAGCAGTTAAGGCATTTGCCCACAAAGCCAAAGGATCCCGGTTCGACTCTCCAGGCACCATGTCAGCCAGATGTACAAGGGGGCACATGCATCTGGAGTTCATTTGCAGTGGCTGGAGGCCCTGGTGCACCCATTCTCCATCTCTCTCTCTCTCTCTCTTTCTCTCTCTCCTCTTTTCTCCCAAATAAATAAAAAAATATTTTTTTTAGAAAATGGTGTGGGGAGCCAGGCGTGATGGTGCACACTTTTAATCTCAGTGCTTGGGAGGTAGAGATAGGAAGGTGGCCATGAGTTCAAGGTCAGCCTGGGACTACAGAGCAAGTTCCAGATCACTATGGGCTAGAGTGAGACCCTACCTCAAAAACACCAGAAAATAAAAAATAACATAAAATATACTGAATGTTAGCTTCCTCCTAATCTATTTTGGGTCCCTTCTGTACCTTAGGAAAAATAAAAACATGAAAAGGCATGGGGGCTGCTTGCAAAGCCTGACAGCCTTGGTTCCATTTCTCAGTACTCTTGTAAAGGCAAATACATAAAGTGGCAAAGTAGTGTATGCATCTGGAATTCATTTGCACTGGTAAGGGCCATGGCATGCCTATTCTGTTTTCTTTATCTCTCTTTCTCTCTCTCCCTCCCTTAAAAATAAATAAATAAATAAATAAATAAATAAATAAATAAATAGAAATTAAAACCACAGGAATGGGATACCTTCCAGTGAGTTGTTTGCCAGGGAGGTCCCTAATGCCCCCAAAACATTGCAGGCCATTGTCAAAACTCTTGGTTTCCCACCAGAAAGGGATGATAAGACTCTATTGCTGAAGAATTCACATGCCTGGGCTGCAAGGTCACTGAGAAATAAAACTGGGCCTGAGCTGAAAACTTCCTCCCTATAGACCAGCTGACAGAAAGGTGGAAAAAGCTATGTTGCATGCAGCTCCATGGGAGAGAGAGAAGTCATCAGTGGAAATAAACAACAGTGGGCACTACAAGCCTTAAGTTTGGCCAGCCAGGCCAAATGAGCCAATGGGTGCATTTGTGGCATGTCTGTTATGGGGCAAACCAACCACTCTTTAATCGGATTAGAGGCCCACTCCATGGGAGGAAATACATGACTGATACTGAAAACCTATGACAGGGGAAGTCATGAGCCCTTGGGGTATAACGGCTGTTGGTGTTACTGCTGGCTAAATGCATATATTATGCTCACCAAACTGCCCAGTAAGTACTTCTCTTAATGTCCATACCTGTATATTAATGTTACTCTCACTTCTGGTTAGAGAAGCTTCTCTTTTCAGATGGTGGTGACCTTGAGATGACTCAGAAAAAGTGATTGAGGAGTGCTCAGCATTGAAACATCTCTGTCACATCTTCCAAGGCTCAACGTACATTGTGGAAGAGGTGGCAAGAAGAAAATAAGAGCCCAAAGAAGGGTAGGACTCCTTACAATATACTCTTTCAGACCCAAAATGGCCTGAATATCCATGACTTTGCAGTGCCTGACACCATCTACACAAGATCATCATAGGAGGAAAAGATGATGACATCAAAAAAAGAGACAGATTGAGAGGGAGAGGGGGGGGGATATGATGGAGAGTGGACTGTGAAGGGGAAAGTGAGGAGGGGAAGGAATTACCATGGTTTATTGTCTATAATTATGAGTTGTCAATAAATAAAAAACTAGCCAGGCATGGTGGCACATGCCTTTAATCCTAGCACTTGAGAGGCAGAGGTAGGAGGATCACTGTGAGTTCAAGGCCACCCTGAGACTACAAAGTTAATTCCAGGTCAGCCTGGACCACAGTGGTGAGACCCTACCTCGAAAAAAAAAAAAAAAAAAAACTAAAACCAGAGCTGGGCATAGTGGCACACACCTTTAATTCCAGAACTCAGAGGCAGGGGTAGGAGGATCTCTGGGAGTTCAAGGCCACCCTGAGACTACATAGTGAATTCCAGGTCAGCCTGGGCTAGAGTGAGCCCCTACCTTGAGAAAAAAAAAAAAAAAACTAAAATCAGCATGAGACTGGCACCAAATCAGACCGACAGACACATAGATCAATGGAATGGAATAGAATATCCAGTTTTAAGTTCTAGTAACTTGTCATAGTCAGCTTCATTTGCTGGGATGAACTTCCAAACCAGGCACAAGTTATGGGAGGAAGGGATTTATTAAAGCTTACAGATTCAAGGAAAGTTCCATAATGGTGGAAGAAGCTGGCCCCCTTTCACAGGTCTATGCAGAGAGAAATAGCACCACCAGCACCATAAGCAAGCACACTCCAGGAGCCCAGGTGGAGCTCAAGCACTCTGCATACCCCCAAACACACCTTAGAGGTAGACCCTACAATCCACCCACATTGACACTTCTTCCAGCCAGGCAGCTAGAAATCCAAGATGCTTTAATAAAACTGAATCTATTAGGGGACAGCCATTCAAACTACCACGTAACTACAGCTACTTGATCTTTGAAAATAAGTCAACAATGCACACTGGAGAAAAAAACAGCATCTTCAACAAATGGTGCCAGAGAAACTAGAAAACTACATGTGGAAGAAAGAATCTAGATCCTCATATCTCACCCTGCACAAAAACAACTGGATGAAATACCTCAATGAAAAGAAGTGAAATTGTAAAACAACTAGAGGAAAGAGTAGAAAGAACATTACAAAATACAAAAAAGGTACAAGGAAAGAATTTCTGAGTATGACCTCAGTGGATCAGGGAATAAGACAAATGCTCAACCTTTGAGATCTTGTGAAACTATACCATTCCTGGGCATATACCATAAAGAGTCTACTCTTCACTTTAGAAACAGGAAAGTGAGGGAGGGAAAGAGGAATGCACACAAAACCAATGACAGTGTGAATCAGTACCATAGAAATCTACCTCTTTGTTAGATAATTAAAAGATATTATTCTCTTAGAGAGAGAGGTGTGTTATTTGGGCAGAAGCTCCCTGCAGCAGGGATGGAGAAAGCTTTGCCCTAAAACACAGGTTGTTGCTGATAAATTCCAGTGTCAGAATTGGGTCATTCTCCCTACCCCCAGTGAGCTGTTTGTCAGGGAAGTTCAAAAAACAATGAAGGCCATTGCCAAAGCATTCTGTTATCCACCAAAACTAAGCAGTAAGAACATATTGTTGAAGATATCACAGGATGTCATCACTGGACACTGAGAGATCACATTGTAACTGAGATGGAAGTCAGCTCCCCAGTGGCACTTAGTTGTGAGTGTTATGGGACCCTCTATGGCTATTCCTATAAAGCAACTGGCTGCTGAACATGTGTGTCTGGATGAGAAAGCTGCTGAAATAGGAGCTCATAGGCTCTCAGGAGGTTGCCTTCATTCAGGAACATTTAAAGAACTCTTTTCAGACTAGAAGGAGAAAGAGTTTCCACTTAACACTCAGGAACAGAAAACAGGTTTTAAATTTTAATCAAGTAATATAGAAGTCTTGCACCAATTCCTCCAAGCCTTTCAATGAGTGATCAGAGCAATTCCATTGCACTCTTTTTTTTTTTCGAGGTAGGGTCTCACTCTGGCCCAGGCTGACCTGGAATTAACTACGTAGTCTCAGGGTGGCCTTGAACTCACAGCGATCTTCCTACCTCTGCCTCCCGAGTGCTGGGATTAAAGGCGTGCACCACCACGCCCGGCCCATTGCACTCTTGAGGCATGTAGTAACGTGAGAGCAGAACAAGCAGAGCCCCTGGGTGTTAAAGTGTATCCCAGTTATGCTGTTGGATTCCTTTTGCATGAAGATGATAGTGTGAAAGGAATCACCACTACTGTGGTAGAAGAAATTTAACAAAGAAACCAGATCCACATGATGCTCTAACCCACAAGCTGCTTTTTTGTTTTGTTTTGTTTTGTTTTTTGTTTTTCAAGGTAGGATCTTTCTTTAACCCAAGATGGCTTCGGATTCAATATGTAGTCTCAGGGTGGCCTCAAACTCACAGCAGTCCTCCTACTTCTGCCTCCTGAGTGCTGGGTTTAGACATGTACCGCCACACCTGGTCTTAGAACACAATTTCTATTGTACAAGCTTTAGCTGGGAGACAGCATGACACTGAGTCTCCTCCCTATCTATGCAGCTGAACCCAGACTGTATCTGGTTAGTGCAACTATAAGAATAGACACCCCTGAGCAAATAGCTTTCTTATCACTGACTGATTGCTAAGGAGCTTTCTGTTTGTGCTCCAAAATCACGTAACCTCAGAAATGTGTAACCCACCAATAGTGTAAAGAATCAAGATGATGTCAGATTGTCTGCCATGCTGTCTATAAAACCTCTGAGCTATCAGAGCTCAGCTCTCAGACTTTGGAAGTTTTCCCCCTGAGTCCATGGACACATGAATAAGTTTTCTGATTCTCCACTCCATCTCTGGTGCCATCTCTGTGTGACTCAGCTTCCTGTAACACTGCTGACATAGGAGTATAAAAGAATTGCACACCAAAGACAACATTTGAGTAGGGAATAGCACCAGATGCTAAAGTCACAAATTTTACAGGGTTGCCATGGACAAATTTGACTTGAGAGCCAATTGTGATTGTCAAACCTATTGGATTAAACTGAAGGAATTTTGTGTTGCTGATGAAAAGAAATGGAAACCCAAGAAATAAGGTCACATTGTCGTTTAGCCTGTGGACAGCAGTTTTTGGAAGGCTGTTTCCTGTGTCATCTAGATGAAAGTAGCTCTCTGTTTGGTGGCTGGTCTAGACTATCAAAAACAAGGCCTAAGTCCATCTGGATTTCCAGAGGAGGAAGCAACATGCCAATGTTCTCAGCATTGGAAGGAGGAAACAACCAAGCACTCAATGAAGATGGCTTTCCATCTCTATGAAAATTCACTTCTCCTAAAGCTTACTAATTGGTTACAGCCTTGGTTTCATGACTATTCCTAAAATCAAAGAGTCTCACACAGCAATTAACAGTGGAAGTTTGGCAAGAGAATCAATTTTTTTTTGTTTTGTTTTGTTTTGTTTTGTTTTGTGAGGTAGGGTCTCACTCTAGCTCAGGCTGACCTGGAATTCACTATGTAGTCTCAGGATGGCCTCGAACTCTTGGCAATCCTCCTATCTCTGCCTCCCAAGTGCTGGGATTAAAGGCATGGGACACCATGCCCGGCTGAGAATCAATTTTTAATCAACTTACTAGTGAAAATCGCCAATTAAAAAGGACATAGTTGGAAGACACGATGTTTGAAGAAGCCCTCACAAGACACCAAACCTGCTGGGGACTTGTCTTTGGTTTTCCCAGTGTCCAGAACTGAGAAATAAACCCATGGTATTTAAATCCACCCACTCCAGTATTTTATCGTAGCAGCCTCAACTAAGATGCCAGATCTAAACAAAGAACATGTGTGAGGCCACAACCTTAGGCTTTGCTACAGGATCCGAAGCACCATAGAGTGATAGAATGACCTGCCTGGGACATAGTGGCAAATGTCATCTTGGAGGCAAAACTCTTAAAGATAAGGTGCTCCCCTGGAATATAGCATATGAAGTAAGAAGAAAATATGTTCCTGGCAACCAAGAAGTGGAAGCAGAAATAACTTTCTATCACTCCCAACCAACTCCCAGAAGATTTTGTTTCCCATCCTTGCAATTCTGGAACCTGCCAGGAAGAAGGACTGAATAATGGAGCATGCTCTTCCCATGGACTCATTAAACTATGAGCTATGGCTGCCACCTGGGTCCTTTGTATTCTTTGTGTCCAGGCACAAGCAGGCAAGAAGAAAGAGAATCACCATCTTGGTAAAAGTCTTGGATCCTGAACAAGTGAAGACAGGGAACTCATTCCGTGATGGGGCCACAGAGGACTGTGTGGGACTCAAGGGACTCACTTGTGTGCCTAGTGACACACAATTGTTGAGTTGTAACTAGAAATGAACAGTCAGGTTCACATTGCTGGCAGAAATCACCAGACCAAGAGCAGCTTTTGGGGAAAAGGGGTTTATTTTGGCTTACAGACTCGAGGGGACAAGCTCCAGTTGCAACACCTTTGGGATCTGCCACAGTATGTGAGAGGAGGCTGTGCTTTTTCTTGAAAGCCCTAGAGCAGTCAGTAAGCATGGCAAGAGTGTTCCAGGACCTTCCCTTATCTTTGGGAATTTTACATTTTGTACCCCAAACCCTGTTCCAATAGGAACAGACATGCTCTTTTTTTTTTTTTTTTTTTTTTTTTTTTTTTTTCAGACATGCTCTTAAATGTGCCAGCTCTCCATGGCCAGAGCTGATTGACCCAAGCATGAATACCCAATCAAGGCCACCATTCTCTGAAATCTTTTTCCTTTTAACAAAGAAATCTCTCCAGTGGATGAAGTTGTAAGAGACAGATTCAGGCGCTGTAGTTTATGGTAGTGTTAGGAAGCCAATCTTCAGTAAACAAGAATGAACACCCTTAAATGGAGAGAGAAAGAAGAAAAAAAGAAAAAGAGTGAGAGAGAGAGAGAAAGGAGATACAGACAATGCTGCAGCATTCTGAGATCCAGCTGTCCCAGCTCTCCTAGGGGGTTTCTTTTTGTTGTTGCTATTGTTGTTGTTTTTGTCTGTTTATTTTTTTTTTTTGAAGTAGCGTCTCACACTAGCTCAGACTGACCTCAACCTCAGTCTGTACTTCTAGGTTGGCCTCTAACTCAGAGCAATCCTCCTACCTCTCGGTCTCCAGATGGCCCACCATGCCCACTCTGGAAATGTAAGTTCCACCATTTCTGCCTTTTTCCTTTTTTTTTTTTTTTTTTTTTTTTAGGTACGGTTTCACTCTAGTCCAGGCTGGCCTGGAATTCACTATGTAGTCTCAGGGTAGCCTTGAACTCACAGTGATCCTCCTACCTCTGCCTCCCGAATGCTGGGATTAAAGGCGTGCACACCAAGCCCATCTTCCCGACTTTTCCTTACATGGGTTTGGGGATTAAACTCAGGACCTCATGCTTGAAATGCAAGCACTTTACTGACTGAGCTATTTCTCCAGCACTCATTTAGGGTGTACCATTACTCCAACTTTTTCTTACATTGGGTAAAATAATCTGGTATGTTCCTCAACACATACAATTTTAAATCGACTGACAATCACATGACCAAAAAAGTTTTGGCACATATTTAGAAGTGTCTGATACCTATTTTATATCAAGTTAACATAAGTTGAGGTGAGGGCTTATGAGGATATTATGATTATGAAAATGGCTTAATCACTATATACACACACATCCAATTCTCCCACCAATCACAAGTCCCTCTTCTCTCTATGATTTTCCCCAATTTACATTTAATGAGATAGAGACTATTTTTTTATTTTTTAGTTTTTCCAGGTAGCGTCTCACTCTAGCTAAGGCTGACATGGAATTCACTAGGTAGTCCCAGGCTAGCCTTGAATTCACAGCAATCCTTCTACCTCCTAAGTGCTGGAACTAAAGGCATGGGCTATCATACCTTGCAAGACTACTTTATTTTAGAATCAAGAATAACTAAGGTATTTTCCTTGTAACAAGATCTCCAGAGAGCAGAGAGTTGAAGAATGTGCCGTTTGTAGTGATAGTCTCTCACTCACTGGTGACAGCTCTGATGTGGCATGAGCCAGACAGGCATCTAAGAATTCCTCAGAGAGGGCCATTTTTAGGAATAATGACAGCAGCATGAAACACAAGCAAAAGTGATAATTTCCTACATTCATAAGTTCTGTGCAGCTCATTAATTTACGGGCTCTTTTACTGCTGCTGTCTTCAGCTTTTCCTTCCCTGTTTATCAGCTCTGATGCTTTGGCTTTGGCACTCCCATTCCCATCCAGCCTTCCTATTTTTTGTGACTTAGAACAAATTATTAATCAACCACAATGAACACTCCAAGGACATCAGTGACCTCATTATGCCTCAATCGCCGTCACTTTCTCCTCCACCTCTCTGCAGAGTGTTACACTGTTGCTTCTCCCTTTCAGTCTCCTGGATGTCTTCCCACATTCTGCAGAACATACCTCTTCTTGCATTTTCAAAAGTGAATCCTTTGCTGTGACTTGCTAGGCCCAAGCCTTCTGCAAGGCACCATCTAATTCTAGTGATTACCTCTAGTGTTGCTGATTTTCTTCTCTGTTGGCTTCTGGTTTGGCAACCGTCAAGAATGAGGCATTCAGCTGGGCGTGGTGGCTCACACATTTAATCCCAGCACTCGGGATGCAGAGGTAGGAGGATCACCTTGAATTTGAGGTCACCCTGAGACTACACAGTGAATTCCAGGTCAGCCTGAGCTAGAGTGAAACCCTACCTTGGAAACCCCAAAAAAAAAAAAAAAAAAGAATGAGGCACCCAGGATGATCCTCCCACCTCAGCATCCCAGGTGTGAGCCAAAGAACCCCAATATTTTGATTGTTTCATTTTTTTAAATATTTTTATTTATTTGCAAGCAAATGTTTCAGGGCAGACACAGAGAGAGAGGATGGGCATGCCAGACCTACATGCACTACTTCCCGCCTCTTGCTTTATGTGGGTACTGGTCAGTCCAATCCTAGCAAGCAGGCATTGCAAGTAAAGAGCCTTTAACCACTGAGCCATCTCCCTGGCCCCTAAACTGGCTATTTTAAGAGGCTAATATAGCTCAAGATAATTTTGGCTTTGGGCCTGTAACATTCAACTCTTCACAGTTGTTGACATCCTTGCTATTCTAACAGTACATGTTTGGCTTCTTCTAGGAGCCTTAATTTTGGGTTCCCTTTTGGCCAAGCATCACATTTTATGAATTTGGCAAACACTGTCATTGTCCCACATTACTAGGAGGTTTAGTCCTGGGGTCTGTTATAGATGAGGCTGAACAGCAGAAAGGAAGCTGTTCGGAAGAAAGAGATAACTAGGGCTGGAGGGATGGCTTAGCGGTTAAGGCACATGCCTGTGAAGCCTAAAGACCCTGGTTCGATTCTCCAGGTCCCACGTTAGCCAGATGCACATGGTGGCACATGCGCCTGGAGTTCATTTGCAGTGGCTAGAGGCCCTGGTGCACCCATTCTCACTCTCTCTCTCCCCTCTGTCTGTCACTAGTAAATAAAAAGAAAATCTTAAAAAAAGAAAGAGAAAGAAAGAAAGAAAGAAAGAAGGAAGGAAGGAAGGAAGGAAAGAAAGAAAGAAAAAGAAAGAGAGAACAAAGCTATTAGAAAAAAATTCCTGCATCACCTTAATCTGTTACATTATGATCTGGGTTTATCTACATACAAATTTTCTCTGTATCTGAGATGACATTTACATATGACATGTACCAGGAGTATTACATTTAAGGTTGAAAACAGTAACTAGTGTAGGTGGTAGGTGAGAACAAGGAGTATTGCTAAGGGAAACAAGCATTTATAATTTGGATGAGAAGGGTTAATTGAAATGTTTTAATTTTTTAATTTGAGAGGAAGGGAGAGAGAGAATGGACACACCAGGGCCTTCAACCAGCCCCTACAAACGAATTCCAGATGCATGTGCCACCTTGTGCATCTGGCTTACATGGGTCCTGGGGAGTCAAACCTGGGTCCTTTGGCTTTGCAAGCAAGCACTTTAACCACTAAGCCATCTGTCCAGCCCTGAAATATTTTAAATATAGTAGGAAGTAAAATAAACAATGTTGTTTTTATTGGAAGCTTACTTAGAATTGAGGTTCTATCAAGTAACAGTTGAAATACACTGGATAATTAAAATTATTTAAACATGAAAGAGTTTAAGAAATTAACCAATTTTTAAGTATTCAGTTATCAAGTTTAAAAAAATTTTAATAGAAAAGGCTTGGGCTGGAGAGATGGCTTAGCGGTTAAGGCACCTGCCTGCAAAGTCTAAGAATGCCCATTCCATTCTTCAGGTCCCATGTTTAGCCAGACGCAGTGACACAAGGGCTCAATGCCACACTTGCCCACAAGGGGGTGCACACATCTGGAATTCATTCACAGTGGCTGAGAGGCTGCTGGTGCACCCATTCTTTCTCTCTGACTCTTCCTCTCTCTCTGTTTCTCTTTGTCTCTCTCTCAAAAAAAAATTTTTTTAAAAGAAGGCCTAAAAATTTTACTTACTTGGTACAAAGGAGGTCTCAGACCCTGAAAAAAAGCTGAAAGCTCTGGTTAATCCTAACAGTTTTCCATTTTGTTGTGTTTGTTGGTTATTTTGCTACCAGTCTAGAGGATCATGGATCATATAAACATACCTAAACTTTTCATCCATTTATTATCCAATAAACATAGGCCCTGTCCAATGGGAAAATACACAAACTGAGCACCTGAACACAATCTAATTATTACTTTTAAACATTACTAAGAGCAGAACAGCTATTCAAGAAAACACCACTATTGTAAAAAGGGAATCAATCACCAGTTTTAATTTACAGCACTGGAATCTTGACCCTAGAAACCTAGCAACTTCCAATAATCTTTCAGTTCAGCTCTCATAAACTTTCTACAACATACTTTAACACTGTAGTTTATTTCCTTCTCTATTTCCATTTGGAATGATCCTTTACCTTGCAAAATTCTTTCTCATCCAAAAACACATCCTTTTCTTTTAACCTTCCTTATCAGAAAGACAATTTATAATAGTAACTCATATCATTTTTAATTTCATTGTCCCTTTCTTTTTAAAAAATTTATTTATTATTATTTGCAAGCAGGGAGGACAGAGAATGAGAATGAATTGGCACACCAGGTACTTTTGCCACTGCAAGCAAACTCCAGATGCATGTGCCACTTTGTGCATCTGGCTTTACGTGGGTACTGGGGATTCAAACCTAGGGCATCAGGCTTTCAAGCAAGCACCTCAACCACTAAGCTATCTCTCCAGGCCCTTTCATGGTCCCTTTCTGTATTAATTTTCTTAGCATTATTGTTGTTGACAGTCTAAAATTTATAAAACATTTTTAAGTGAAAACCAGGAATTTGTATCTGAAACACAGAAAGCATGCATATTGTATGTCAATACTTATAAGTACAGGCAAGTATATCACAGTCTTGTATGTTATTAATAAACTCAGATTGATTAATTTGTGTGGTAGTTTGAACATATGTCCCCATAGACTTGGGTGTTTTATTAAAGCTAGTAACTTGGCTCTCCAGCTGTCTGGCTAGAGGAGGTGTTAATGGGGGCAGATCCTACCTTCCAACCCAAAGGTGTGTTTGGGAGAAAATTTGAATTCCTGCCCAAAGGTTTGAGTTTTGCCTGGGTCCTTCTCGATGCTGGTTCACACTTGCTGCTTTTGGTTTTTGCTAGATGTTTCTATCTGTTTGGATTTATAATGGGAGCCAGCTTCCCCCACCACAGATGGAACTTCCCTTGGAATAATAAATAAATTCCTTCCTCCCATAAACTGTGTCTGCTTTGGATGTTCATCCCAGCAATGCTGAGCTGTCTACAATAATCTTTTGAAGATTTGAGTTATTATAAGAAGTATTTAGCAGCTGCAGAAATTGCTCAGTAGTTAAAGGCACTTGTTTTCAAAGCCTGACAGCCCAGGTTTGTTTCCCTAATACTCACAAAAAGCCAGATGCACAAAGTGGCACATGTGTCTGTGTCAGACACAGGCAGGGCCCAAAGCAGGCCTAAACTATCAGACACAGGCCCCAGGCTATGGAGAGGTCACAGCAGCTTGGACCCCGGAGCGAATTGGATTCAGGAACTAACAGGAGTAAGGGCCCTCCCTCCTCTCGGGGTTGACAAGGAGCCTGGGCCCCTGGACAAACTGGCAGGAGGAGGGCCACTCCCTCCTCCCAGCCCAGGGCACCTGGTCATCCTGATAAGACTTAGGCTTCATATCCCTGTGACCTTTGGCCAGTTACCTAGGAAACTCCTTATGCAGTATCAGACAACAGCCTTTACATAGCCCCATCCCCCTGTGACTCATACCCTATACCTCTTTCCACCACTATGTAGATCACCTGACCCTCTCCCTATGTGCTGGAATGAATGTCCCTATATGCCAACCAGGCATCAGCAAACAACCTTGGAACCCACCAATCCATTTGGGACCCTCTTCCCGCTCTCTCTATCTCTCTCTCTCTCTCTCCTCCTTATAAACACCCAGTTCCTCCTTACAATGTGCTCCTACAGACACAAAATGGCCTGGATATCCATGACCTCATAGTGCCTGACACTACCTACACAAGACCATCATAATAGGAGGAAAAGATCATGACATCAAAATGAAAAGGAGAGACTGAGAGGGGGAGGGGATATGATGGAGAGTGAAGTTTCAAAGGGGAAAGTGGGGGGAGGGAGGGAAGTACCATGGGATATTGTCTACAATTAAGGAAGTTGCCAATAAGAAATAAAAATTTTTTTAAAACCAGTTCCCTCGGGAGGTAGAGGTAGGCTACCTTAAGACTACCTCACCTTGTGGGGGAAGGAAAGGCAAGACATTTAGGGTTAAGTGGGGTTTTTAACAGTTTGCAGATTCTAGTAGACCTCTAATGGGAGGGCATGGAGGAGCAAAGTAGGGAATACACTGATTCCCAAGCTCTCGGGTAGCCCACCAGTCCCCCAGTCCCCTCAAACCACCATCAAAGCCATAGTCCCAGCTGCAGGTTCCTCCTGCACTAACCGCAAGCTTAGTGGACCCAGGCCAGCAGGCCAGCATTTTGCCCCTCCCCACCCTGACCTAGGCTTTCCCACCGCCACAGAGCTCTACACATGAACCCCATCCCACTTGCTGCCACCACCATGACCCTCCCCCCACTCCTTCCCTCCTGTGTGCTGACCCAGGCCAACAGGCTAGTGTTCACCTGGCCTCACCCCAACCTAGGCTTTCCCATCCCCATGGAGCTCCATAGGCAAACACCATCCTACTTGCCACCCCCAAACAGGCTAGCATTCGCCTCACCCCACCCTGACATAGGCTTTCCTGCCCCCACAGAGCTCCTCACACAAAAGCCATCCCACTTGCCACCGCCCCCCATGCATGGACCCAGGACAACAGGCTGGTATTCACCCCACCCTGACCTAGGCTTTCCTGCCCCCATGGAGCTTCACACACAAAAGCCATCCCACTCACTGCTGCCACCCCCACTCCTATCCATGGACCCAGAGCAAGGGTAAACCACAGCTTCCTCTTAAATTTAATAAGATCCTTCACTGTTATGGGCAGACTACAGTGCAAAAAGAATAACATGAAAAATCAAATGCAAGTAAATCCAACAAGATTGCCCGGTCCTACAATGGACATCCCTAATCTAAACATAGAAGAGACAACAGGATCAGAACCCCAAAATGAAGACACAAGCAATGCAACCCTGACCAAGAGAATAGCATAACTTGCAGAAACTCAACAAAGGGCCGATAATTGTATGAATGCTACTCTTGCTAGAGTAGACCTAATAGAAAAGAACCAGGAGGGCCCCAAAGACAGTTAAATGACCTGAAGAAGAGCAAAAAAAGAGAGGACCTCAATAACCAGCTGCTAATCTCAATGAAGACATAAATAAATGCATTAAGAAAATCAGAAAGTGATGTGAAAAGGGAACTCGACAGAGAGATGGAAACTATACATTAAAAAGCTGTAGAAAATACAAACCAAATTGAACAAGCCCAAAACTCTATAGATGGTCTCAAGACTAGAGAGAATGTGGAGGATAGAAACTCAGAACTGGAAGACAAAACAGCAGAAACAGTTCATGGATCCAAAAGTTTCAATAAAGTTCAAACATTTTTGTGAACATGAAGGAAATGTCCCAACATTCAGATCATGGAGATACCAGAAGGGGAAGAAATTCAGACCAAAGGCATGGAGAAATTACTCAACAAAATTATTGAAGAAAACTTTCCCACTCTCTCAAAAGAAAGTGCCATTAAGTTACAAGAAACTAACAGAACTCCAAACAGACTGGACCAAAGGAGAATTTCTCCAAGACATATTATCATTAAAACTCTAAACATTGATAACAAAGAGAAACTCTTAAAAGCAGCTAGGGAGAAACAACACATCATATATATATCCCCATTAGAATTATTTTAGACTTCTCAATGGAAACCCTGAAAGCCAGGAGGGCCTGGAATGGAACACTGCACAGTCTAAGAACTTATGGATTCCAACCCAAACTACCTTCATAATAGACGGTGAAAGAAAAATTTTCCATGATAAAACTCAGCTTTACAACTACTTGAACACAAAGCCAAACCTACAGAGAGTACTTCAGGGAATTCTCTACATAGAAGAATCAAACAACCAACCTCAAGTGCCTACAAGAAGCAGATCACAATAACCAAATTCAGAGAAGTCACAAAAAAGTACAAAGTCCAAGAAAACACCAAACCACATAAGCCACCACAACATGGCAGGAATTGAATCAAACCTCACAGTTATTACCCTGAACATTAATGGCCTTAATTCTCCCATCAAAAGACATAAGCTAACAGGGTGGATCAGAAAATTAGACCCCTCAATCTGCTATCTTCAAGAAACCCACCTCACCACCAAAGACAGACACCTCCTCTGGGTGAAAGGGTGGAAAACGATATTCCAAGCAAATGGAAGTAAGAAACAAGCAGATGTTGCTATACTAATATCAGATAAAATAGACTTCAAACCAAAAGTAATCAAAAAGACAAAGAAGGCCACTTCTTACTCATCAAGGGAACAATCCTACAATCTTTATGCACCAAACACAGGTGCACCACAATTCATAAAACAAAACCTACTTGACAACAAAACAGAAATAACCACCAACACCATCACAGTTGGGGACTTCAATACTCCACTATCAGCAATAGATCATCCAAACAGAAAATTAACAGGGAAGTAAGAGAGCTCAACAAAACCATAGATCAATTAGATCTAATGGACATCTACAGAACATTCTACCCTAAATCTACAGATTACACATTCTAATCAGCAGCCCATGGAACCTTCTCTAAAATAGATCATATACTGGGTCATAAAGCCTGCCTCTATATATTTAGGAAGAGCAACATAATCTCCTGCATGAAATCAGATCACAATAATGTATCACTAGAAATTAACAACAAAAGATGCGTCAGGAATCCCTCCAACTCCTGAAAACTGAACAACACACATTTAAACAATAAATGGGTAGTGGATGAAATAAAAAATGAAATTGCAACATTTCTAGAAATGAATGACAATGAGAATACAATGTACCAAAACTTATGGGACACAATGAAGGTGGTCATCAGGGGAAAATTCATAGCACTAAATGTCTTCATAACAATGACAGAGAGATCCCAAATCAATAACCTAACCTTCCACCTAGACACACTGGAAAAACAAGAAGAATCTAACCCAAAAAGCTCCAGACAGAAAGAAATAATTAAGATCAGAGCACAAGTTAATGAATTGGAAACTAAGAAAACAATTAAGAAAATGATGAAACAAAGAGCTGGTTCTTTGAAAAAATAAGCAAGATTGATAAACCCCTGACCAATTTGATCAAATGAAAAAAAAAAAGAGATGCTTCAAATTAACAAAATTAGAAATGAAAAAGGAGAAATCACAACAAATATAATTGAAATTGGGAGAATCATCAGGGCTTATTTCAAAAACCTCTACTCCACAAAACTGGATAATTTGGAGGAAATGGATGAATTCCTGGACACACCACCTACCAAACCTAAACTCAGAGCAGATTAGTCTCCAGGTCCAAACCTATCACACCCACCACAGATTGAAAATGTTATATATATATATATATATATATATATATATATATATATATATTTTTTTTTTTTTTTTTTTTTTTTAAAACCTCCCCAAAAAGAAGAGTCCAGGACCAGATGGCTTCTCAGATGAATTTTGTCAAACCTTCATGGAAAAACTGAAACCAATCTTTCTCAAATTGTGCCACACAACTGGAGAACAGGGAAAGCTCCCCAACTCCTTCTATGAAGCCAATATCACCCTAATACCAAAACTAGGCAGAGATGCCACAAGGAAAGAAAACTACAGGCCTATTTCCCTGATGAACATAGATGCAAAGATCCTGAACAAAATCTTTGCAAACCAAGTTCAACAACACATCAAAAGCATTATCCATCTTGATCAAGTAGGCTTCATCCCTAAAATGCAGGGGTGGTTTAACATAGGAAATCTGTCAACATAATACACTACATAAATAAGCTTAAACACAAAAACCACATGATCATTTTGATAGATACAGAAAAGGCCTTTGACAAAATACATCACTTCATGATCAAAACATTGGAGAGAATAGGCATGGACAGTTTTTATCTCAACATAATAAAGACCATATATAAAGCTCCTAAAGCCTACATAATACTTAACGGGGAGAGACTGAAGGAATTCCCACTGAGATCAGGAACAAGACAGGGGTGTCCACTCTCACCTCTGCTCTTCAACATAGTACTGGAAGTCCTAGCTCAAGCAATAAGACAGGAGAAAGAAATAAAAGGGATACAAATTGGAAAGGAAGAAGTTAAGTTAGCCCTATTCGCAGATGACATGATTCTATACATAAGAGACCCAAGGACCTCCATCTCAAAACTATTAAGGGTAATTAACTCCTTCAGCAAAGTAGCAGGATACAAAATCAATGCACAAAAATCAGTAGCCTTTCTATATGCAAAAGACAAAGAGACAGAGAAAGAAACAAGTGGCATTGTCCCATTTTCAATAGCAACAAAAACATAAATTACATTGGAATAACATTAACCAAGGATGTGAAAGACCTTTACAATAAAAACACTCAAGAAAGAAATTGAGGAAGGGAGCTGGAGAAATGGCTTAGCGGTTAAGGCGAATGCTTGCGAAGCCTATGGACCTTGTTTGGTTCTCCAGTTCCCATGTAAGCCAGATACACATGGTGCCACATGTGTCTGGAGTTCATTTGCAGTGGCTAGGGGCCCTGGCATGCCCATTCTCACTCTCTCACAGTCTCTGATAAATAAATAAATAAATAAATAAATAAATAAATAAATAAATAAATAAATAAATAAAAAAAAATTGTGGAGGAATTGAGAAAATGGAAAGACCTCCCATGCTCCTGGATAGGCAGAATTAACATTGTGAAAATGGCAATCTTACCAAAAGCAATATAGAGATTCAATGCAATACTAATAAAAAAAAATCCCAACATTTTTCTTCACAGACATAGAAAAAATGATCTCCAAATGCATATGGAATGGCAGAAGGCCTTGGATATCCAAGCATATTCTCAGCAACAGAAACACCTCCTGAGGTATCACCATACCTGATCTAAAGCTATACTACAAAGCCATAGTAATAAAAACAACATGGTACTGGCATAAAAACAGGATGATAGACCAATGGAACAGAATCGAGGACCGGGACTTTGGGTTAAGTAACTACAGCTACTTGATATTTGACAAAGGCCCTAACAATGTAGACTGGGAACAAAAACAGCATCTTCAGCAAATGGTGCTAGGCAAACTGGACAGCCATATGTAGGAAAATGAAACTCAATCCACATATCTCCCTGTGCACAAAAATCAAATCCAGGGCGAACAAGCGAGCAAGCGGGTGGGCAGGCCATTGTGGGCGCCGCTCCCGGCAACTGGGTGCCTGTGGGAGCCCTGGAGTGCCGAGGCCACGGTGAAAGCAGGACATGAGGCCAGCAGGAATGAGGTCGGAGGCAGCAGGAGCAGGGCAGCAAGCGTGAGGCGGGTTAGTGATGCAACTACACTCAGGCCAAAGGCTGACTTCTGTTTTGTTATGAGTGCAGGAATGAGGAAATACTTCCTTCAAGCCAATGATCAGCAAGACTTAGTGGAATGGGTAAATGTCTTAAACAAAGCTATAAAAATTACAGTACCCGGCTGCAGAGATGGCTTAGCGGTTAAGGTGCCTGCCTCCAATCTGGTTCCAATCTCCAGCAGTTCCAATCTCCAGGTCCCACGTTTAGCCAGATGCCAAGTGACGCAATGCCGCACTTGACCACAAGGGGGCGCACGCATCTGGATTTAGTTCGCAGCAGTTGAGAGGCTGCTGGCGCACCCATCTCTATCTGTCTTCTCCCTCTCTCTGTCTCTCTCTGTCTCTCTCCAAAAAAAAAAAAAAAAAAAAAATTAAAGTACCAAAGCAGTCAGACTCACAGCCTAATTCTGACAATCTAAATCGCCACTGTGGCGACTGTGGGAAGAAGCAAGTGTCTTACAGAACTGACATTGTGGGTGGTGTGCCCATCATTACTCCAACTCAGAAAGAAGAAGTAAGTGAATGCAGTGAAGCAATTGACAGAAACAATCTGAAACGATCTCAAAGCCATCTTCCTTACTTTGCTCCTAAGCCACCTCCAGACAGTGGGTTATCAAAGCGGGGTACTGTGTAAAGCAAGGAGCAGTGATGAAAAACTGGAAGAGAAGATACTTTCAGTTGGACCAAAATGCAATTGGCTACTTCAAATCTGAACTGGAAAAGGAACCTCTTTGTGTAGTACCACTTAAAGAGGTTCATAAAGTCCAGGAATGTAAGCAAAGTGACATAATGATGAGGGACAACTTGTTTGAAATTGTAACAACGTCTAGAACTTTCTATGTGCAGGCGGATAGTCCTGAAGAGATGCACAGGTGGATTAAAGCAGTCTCCGGAGCCATTGTAGCACAGCGGGGACCTGGCAGATCTGCGTCTTCTATGCTGCAGGCCAGAAGGCTGTCGAGCCCTTATATACAGAGGTATACATCCAGAGCTGGTGAATGCAGCACGTATGTGGGCTCTCATGCAAACGTGCCTTCTTAGTAGAGGGCCCGGACTTACCCTACTTACAGCTGATCATAGAAAGAGCACCCAGGCTGTTCTTCAGAGTCCAAATTCCCTGTCTGTCCTGTGGGGCCTCGGCAGCCACCTCACACTCCACAGCCACTGCAGCTACTCTCTGGTCTCAAGCTTTACCATGGAGAAGCAAGAATTTTATGAATCTCTTGCCAAGGTCAAGCCAGGGAACTTCAAGGTCCAGACTGTCTCTCCAGGAGAACCAGCTTCCAAAGTGACTGAACAAGCTCTGTCAAACATCAGAGTAAATATGGCCCTCAGGAAAAAGATCACGACCCCTGGACTTGGATGACACAAGCGTTCCAGTCAGCGATGTGTAAGATGGAAGCATGTGGGGCGTGCCTGCCCTGTCCATCCCCTAGTGTCCTTTCATGAGGCTTCTATCCAAAAATGACAAAAGGTGAAATGGTTTTAGTGCATATACTGTAATGCCTCTTAGGTGTACTCTTTATAAGCTGGCAAACCAAGGATCTAAGGAGTTGCCAACTAAATATAATTTCTTTAAGAAAAAAAAAAAATCAAATCCAAATGGATCAAAGACCTCAATATAAGATCAGGAATTCTGCTACTACTGGAAGAAAAAAAAATGGGAGGAACTTTCCATGATATAGGTGTAGGAAAAGACTTTCTGAACAAAACCCCAGTAGCTCAGGAAATTAAACAATCACTCAACCATTGGGATCTCATGAGGCTGAAAAGTTTTTTTCACAGGCAAACATACAATAAGCAGAGCCAATAGATTACCCACAGAATGGGAGAAAACTTTTGCCAGCTATACAACTGACAGAGGCCTAATTTCTAGAATTTATAAAGAACTCAAAAACCAAGCCAGGCATGGTGGTGCACGCCTTTAATCCCAACACTTGGGAGGCAGAGGTAGGAGAATCACCACAAGTTCAAGGCCACCCTGAGACTACATAGTGAAATCCAGGGAAACTTGAGCTAGGATAAAACCCTACCTCGAAAAAAAAAAAAAAAAAAAAAACAAAAAAAAAACACAACTCAAAAATCTAAATAATAAAAGTCAAACAACACACAAAATGGGGCAGAGAACTCACAGGGAGTTCTCAGAGGAAGAAATACAAATGGCAAACACACACTTAAGAAAATGTTCAACATTCCTAATTATCAGGGAAATGCAAATTAAAACAACTATGATAGTCCACCTTACCCCAGAAAGGATGGCAAACATTGTTTAAAAATCTAATGAAAGCCGGGCGTGGTGATGCATGCCTTTAATCCCAACACTTGGAAGGCAGAAGTAGGAGGATTGCCATGAGTTTGAGGCCACCCTGAGACTACACAGTGAATTCTAGGTCAGCCTGGGCTGGAGTAAGACCCTACCTCAAAAAACAAAAAAAAAAAAAAATCTAATGAAAACAAATGCTGGTGAGGTTGTGGAGAAATAGGAACCCTCATTCACTGTTGGTGGGAATGTAAAATGGTACAACCACTATGGAAAGCAATATGGAGACTCCTAAAAAGGATGATTATAGAGTTACCAACAGACCCAGTTATTCCCTTACTGGGCATTTACCCTAAAAGCTCCATGCCTCAGTTCAGAGAGATTTGCTCAACCATGTTTATAGCTGCTCAATTCATAATAGCTAAGAACTGGTATCAATCCAGATGTCCATCATTAGATGAATGGATAACCAAGATGTGTTATATGTACATGATAGAATTCTACACAGCAGTAAGGAAAAATGACACAATAAAATTTGAAGAAAAATTGTTGAACCTGGAACAGATCATTCTCTGTGAACTCACCCAATCACAGGAAGATAATCATCACCTGGTCTCACTCATCTGTGGCTCCTAACCTGAATCTGCCTGAGATGCTGACATACCTAATAAGCATCTCAAGGACAGGACAATAGGGAGGGTGAGGTGGGAAGGGAAGGGAAGGGGGGACACAAAACTGGACCCAAATGGAAATGGCACCATAACATCCTATATCCTGAAAGACAGACTAAAAGGTTGAACCTTCATCAAGTCCTTAGAGGGAGCACCTGATTCACAGGGCCCTGGAGAGGGTATGATGAAGACTCACCTTAAGCTTCTCCTGCTTCTCTCCCCCGCCCCCCGCCTTTTCTCTCTCTTCTCTCATTCTCTTTTATATTACCTATTTTTTCTTTCTTTTCCCTTGGTGCTGTCCTATAATTCCCAGTACCAGCATGTAGTTAACAATGAACTGTTGATTAGAGAGACCTACAAGGTTTCCCAAATGAAGACAGATCTCTGTCAGAGCACTTGATGACCCACCAAAGGTTAATGGTAAGACCCTACTGCCGAAGATGCCATATGCCATTGGTACAGAACATGGAGTGACCTGGCTGGAATCTAGAAGAAAGTCAGTCCCCAGTTAGCTTGTCTAGTGCCAGAAGTTGCTACATGAGTGACTGGGGGAAAGTGAGCAAGAATGGTCCAAGCAACATGTGATCTAAGCTTCTCAGCAGCAATCAACCTGACGTGATGCTCACACAAGGGTAATAGTGGCACACAGCCATGGTGGGTAACCAACTGCTCTTGATTTGGCTAACAGGTCCACTCAATGGAATGGAACCCATAGCTGGAACTGGGAAACAAATCAGAACCATATCCAAAAAACAAGCCCTCTCTCCAATATTAAGCTCCCACCAGTCATGGGCTACAAGAGGGCCTACACCTATGAAATTCTCTCTAAAATAATAATGGCTATCCCATTTATCTGGTGCTGACCTCTCTCTCTGTTGGAGAGTTTGCTTCTCTTTTTCAGATGGATGCAGAACTTGAGAAGAGGATCAGTCCATTGCACCTCACCAGGGCCCCAGCTGAAACCATAGAGTAATGTGGGGAAATGAGCAAGAGTGTTGCTTTCTTGGTGAAACTTGTACCAACACAAGGGTGAAGGAGGTAGACAAAGAGAACATTCAACTCCTACAAAACCAGATATCCAGAGACACAGAGGCTCCCTAGACCTCATCACTGAAGTAGACTAAAAACAATCCCAACATGGCTCAGGACAATTCATGGAAGAGGGGGCGGAAAGATTGTTAGAGCCACAAGTTGGGTCATTATGCACAGAGACATTGCCTCTTCCCCATAACTGATGGCTAGCCCCACAACGCACAACCCACATTCCCCAACAAGGAGAGTCCTTTCAGAGGGTGGAGGACAGGGAGGAGGCTTATGATTGTACCAACATGACTGTATACACACTACCTACATAACTAATTTTTTAAAAGCCAATTAAAAAAATTAGAGCACTTAATGGCCATAGATTTAGTGATGTAATTTTTAGACTTAAATATAGACTACATGAACATGAACATGAACAATGATGGCCAGCCTTAGACATATGACAAGGAACATGTAATGTGATTAAAGGGAAGAGTCATCCTTTTTCTTTAAAATTCTTAGCTACACTATAAACTGAAATGGATATGAGCTAATTTCATAATTTTAATTTATATGAGTACTCACTTATAAACCAGTTACTGTATCAACAATATTTTTCAAGGTAGGACTGTTCTTGAGCATACATATTTAAGACAAGGTAAGTACTGGCAGTTTGGATTTTAAAATGAGGTTCATAGCAAAGGAAGCAAAGCAGAAGAAGAAAAGCAAAAGGGTTTGGTTTTTCACCTGGTATCTTAGTAGGACTTGCAAATGATGTCCCAGAATCTACTCCCCAGTACCCACATAAAACCAGACACATGAAGTGTCACATGTGTCTGGAGTTCATTTTCAGTGAGTGGCAAGAGACCCTGGTGTACCCACAATTTTTCTCTCTCTCTCTCTCACACACACACATACACACACATATACATTCTCTCTCTCTCTCTCTCTCTCTCTCTCTCAAATAAATAAGTGAAAAATCAGAGACATCTCAAATAATTACCCAGACCCCAATGATGTATCTCCAAGTTCTCAAAAAGTAAAAAGAAGCTGGGTGTGGTGGTGCACACTTTTAATCCCAGCACTCTGGAGACTGAGGTAGGAGGATCCCTGTATGTTTGAGGCCATCCTGAGACTAAATAGTGAATTCCAGGTCAGCCTGGGATAGAACAAGACCTTACCACCAAAAACAAACAAACAAACAAAAATGAATCCAAACTCAAATTCAGAAAATGGCAAGAAATAATAAATATCAGGGCAGAAATTAATAAAATATAGACTAAAATGGCAATAAATTGAAGTAATCAGAGATGTGATGCTTTGAAAAAAGTAATGAAATTGATCAACCTCTAGCCAAACTAACCAAAAAAAAGTGAAAACCCAAATTAATAAAAGTATAGATTAAAAAGGAGTTGTTACCATAGACTTAAATGAAAACCAGAAGATCAACAAGGAATACTTTGAAACTTATATTACAACAACTTGGAAAACTAGAAGAAAGAAATAAATTACTAAACACATGTGACCTACTGAAATTAATGCCAAAAGATGCAAGCAACCTAAACAGACTCATAGCAAGCAATGATATTGGAGCAGTAATTAAAAGTCTCCTGTGGTAGTTTGAATCAAATGCCCCATAAACTCATGTATTTTGAATGATTGGTCCCCATATATAGGCAATTAGGGAGGTAGAGCCTTTCTGGAGGAGATGTTGTTGGGGAGTGGACTTTGGGGTGTTACAGCCTAGCTTCCCTCTTACCAGAGCCCAGCTCACTCTTTTGCAATTTTCCACCTGCTGTGGCAAGATTGTGATGTCCAGCCTCTGCTCTAGAACCATCCTTGCCCCTGCCATCATGAAGCATCCCCTCAAGACTGTAAGCCAAAATAAACCTTTTCTCCCATCAACTGCTTTTGGTCAGGTGTTTTGTCCTAGTAACATGAAGGTAAATAACTACAACAGAAAATTGGTACTGGAGGAGTGGGGTTGTTACTATTAGAAACATGACCTTGGGCTTTTTGACTTTTGGAACTTATTTGTGGGAGAAATGTGGAAGGATTTGAAACCTTGACTAAGATGCCTTGCAGTGCTCTAAGTAGAGCTTGATGGATTTTTGTGAGAGTTGAAAGACCTAAATGTTGAAAGAAAAGTTGAAAGAAAGAATTTTGGTCTGTGATGCTTGGCATATGATGTTCAACATCTTTAGCCATTTGGAAAATGCAAATTAAGATGACTGAGATGCTATTTCACTCCAGTCAGAATATCATCAAAAAGTCAAATGAGCTGGGCATGGTGGCACATTCCTTTAATCCCAGCACTTGGGAGGCAGAGGTAGGAGGATTGCCATGAGTTAGAGGCCACCCTGAGAATACATAGTGAATTTCAGGTCAGCCTGGGCAAAAGCAAACACTACCTTGAAAAAAAAAAGTCAAATGAGGGCTGGAGAGATGGCTTAGAGGTTAAGGTACTTGCCTCAAAGCCTAAAAACTCATGATCAAATCTCCAGGTCCCAACAGAGCCAGATGCACAGTGATGCAAGAACACAATGTCACACATGCATCACAAGGGGGCACATGATGCAAGAGTTCATTTGCAGCAGATGAAGGCCCTAGTGTCACACATGCAGTATCTCTCTCAAAATAAATAAATAAATAAATATTTAAAAGTCAAATGAGGGCTGAGATATGTGCTATGAAGCCTAAGGACCCCGTTCATTTCAGCAGTTGAACAAGGGGGTGCATGCCTACCTTGTTTGCATTTCTCTCATTCTCTCTATCTCTCTCTCAAAATAAATAAATAAATAAATGTTTAAAAAGTCAAATGAGGGCTGGAGAGATAGCTTAGTGATTAAGGAAGTTGCCTGCAAAGCCTAAGGACCCATTTTTGACTCCCCAGATCCCACGTAAGCCAGACTCACAAGGTGACACATGCACAAGGTCACACACGCACACAGGCAGTGCACACATCTAAGCTTCTATTACAATGGCTGGAGGCCCTGTGTATAAGTCAGGGTTCTCTAGAGGAACAGAATGGACAGAATAAGTTGTATTAAAAGGAAATTTATTGGATTAGCTTACACAGTCCAGCAATAGCAGGTTGCAGGTCCAAGAGTCAAGAAACCCAGTAGCTGCTCAGTCCACGCTGGAGGCCTCAGCAGTCCCAATCCAGCACTGAAGGCCTAGAGGCTTCCTGGAGAGACACTGCTCTTCAGTCCACCCTGGTCTTCAGTCCACACTGGAGAGCAGCAACACCAAGCAGCAAGTACCAAGCGGAAAACACCAAGCAGCAAGTACCCAGTGGCAAGCAGCTAGCAGCACCAGCAGCCAGGTGGGAGAGAGAGCCTTTCTTCCCAGAGCTTCTTTTTTTTTTTTTTTTTTTAAACTTTTATTTATTTATTTATTTACAAGCAGAGAGAGAGAGAGAGAGAGAATGGGCGTGCCAGGGCCTCTAGCCACTACAAACGAACTCCAGATGCATGTGCCCTCACGCATCTGGCTTATGTGGGTCCTGGAGAATCGAACCGGGATCCTTTGGCTTTGCAGGCAAACGCCTTAACCACTAAGCCATTTCTCCAGCCCCCCAGAGCTTCTTTTTATCAACCAGCCCCCTCCTCCAAGAGGGGCCGCCCACTCTGGGGGAGGGGCTTACCCCTGGGGGAAGGATTCTTCCTTTAGTTAATCCTTCCTAGAGGCAGCCTCAGAGACACACTTATGAGGAATGTCTGTGGATTACTAAACAAATCAAGTTGACACAAACTTAACCATCACACTGGGAATCAGATCTTCCCCCAAGCACATCTTAGGGACGGACCCTAGGATCCACTCACAGTGACATCTCTTCCAGCCAGATGGCTGTTATCTGAATTACAAGCATTAATAAAACACATGAGTCTATGGGGGGCATACCTTCAAGCTACTACACTTAATGAGACCATGAACATGTGGCCAGTTGAATGGGAAGAAACTGGCCAAAGAATAATCAAATAGGAAATACAAGAATGGCTGAAGAAAAATGGCAAAAAGAATTCAAATTACAAATCAGAGGATGGCTCAAAGAACTGGAAAAAATGTGACAAAAAAGAACTCAAAGGATGGATGAAGGAAATAGAAAATAATCAATAAAACCAACTCAACTGATGGCTGAAGGAAACCAAAGAGAATCAGGAAAAAATATTCCATAGATGGCTTAATGAAATTGAAGACAATCAAAAAGAGATCAACAGGCTGGGTGTGGTGGCACATGCTTTTAACCCCAGAACTTGGGAAGCAGAGGTAGGAGGGTCACTGTGAGTTCCAGGCCACCCTGAGATTACACAGTAATTCCAGGTTAGCCTGAGCTAGAGTGAGACCTTACCTTGAAACACCCCCCCCCAAAAAAAGAGAAATCAACAGAAGGCTAAAGGAATTTGAGAGAACCAACAAATAAATGAGCTCATGGACCAATTAAACAAGCTAAATGAGGACATATACAAATGCAGGAATGAGCTCCAAGAGACAATAAAAAGGTCAAATCAAGAAATGAAAGTGGCCAGGCATGGTGGCACATGCCTTTAATCCCAGCACTTGAGAGGCAGAGGTAGGAGGATCACCATGAGTTTGAGGCCACCATGAGACTACATAGTTAATTCCAGAGTGAGACCCTACCTTGAAAAACAAAGCAAAACAAAACAAAACAAAAAAAGAAATGAAACTGGAAGCCAGGTGTGGTGGCGCATTGCCTTTAATCAATCCCAGCACTCGGGAGGCAGAGGTAGGAGGATCACCATGAGTTCAAAGCCACCCTGAGACTACATTGTAAATTCCAGGTCAGCCAGGGCTAGAGTGAGACCCTACATTAAAAAAAAAAGAAGAAATGAAAATGGAATTCAAGCAAGAGATGGACTTTTTTTGTTGTTGTTATTTGACAGTGACAGAGAGGAAGAGGCAAAGAGAGAGAATGGGCATGCCAGTGGCCTCTCAGTCACTATGAACAAATTCCAGATGCATGTGTCACCTTGTGGGCAAGCACAGCATTGTGCCCTTGCATCACTTTATGTCTGGCTAACTGTGGGACCTGGAGATGGAACGGGTGTTCTTAGGCTTGGCAGGTGTCTTAACCGCTAAGCCATCTCTCCAGCCCAAGAGATGGACATTTTAAAAGGAAAACATAACAGAGCCGGGGGTAGTGGCACACGCCTTTAATCCCAGCACTTGGGAGGCAGAGGTAGGAGACTGCCATGAGTTCGAGGCCATCCTGAGACTACATAGTAAATTCCAGCCTGGGCTAAAGTGAGACCCTATCTCAAAAACCAAAACAAGCTGGGCGTGGTGGCACATGCCTTTAATCCCAGCACTTGGGAGGCAGAGGTAGGAGGATTGCCATGAGTTTGAGGCCACCCTGAGACTACAGAGTGAATTCCAGGTCAGCCTACGGCTAGTGTGAGACCCTACCTCAAAAAACCAAAAAATAAGAAAAAGAAAAACCAAAACAAGAAAAACATAACAGAAATGCAATAACCCTCTTGAATGGCTCCCAAGAAAGACTCACTAACAGAATGTACTACATGGAGGACAGGATCTTGGAACTCAAGGACAGACAAAAAAATTAGATCAAGACTCTAAAAACAACGTCAAGTTAAAAAAAAAAAGTGTGAGCAGAACATGGGGGACCTTTGGACACCATAAAAGGCCCAATATTTGGATCATAGTTATACAGGAAAGTCAAGAAATAAAGGTCAAGGGCATAGAGAATATTTTCAATAGGTACAGCAGGTGCAGAGAAAACTAAGGAGACAGGACCAGAGAAGAGACACTCCACATCACATTATAATCAAAACATTAAACTCAGAAAAGAAGGAGAGTACTAAAAGCTTTAAGAGAAAAACAGCTCATTACATACAGAGTTAAAGCTCATTAGAATTATCTCAGATTTTTCAGTGGAAACTCTTAAAGCCAAAAGATCTTGGAACAGAGTATTTCAAAAGCTAAAAGGTCATGGCTGCCAACCTGAACTTATATACCCAGTAAAATTATCCCTCATAAGAGCAGATGAAAGAAAACACTTTCATGATCTAAATCAGCTATTTTATTATATAAGCACCAAACCAGCCCTTCAGAGAATACTGCCTAGAACACTCCACCCTCAGGAGATGAACCAACATGAACAGGAGGAGAGAAAAAGAAGCAATCAAAACTAGAATGGACATAAAAACATGCAAAGATAAAGATAAAACCAAACTCCACAAAACTCTCAACATGACAGGGATTAACTCACACCTCACTATTATAACACTGAATATTAATAGACTCAACTCCCAGTCAAAAGACACAGCTTAACAGGCTGGATTGAAAGCTGGATCCATCCATTTGCTATCTACAAGAAACCCACTTTACAATTAAAGATAAACACTTCCTGAGGGTGAAAGAATGGAAAAAGATATTCCAAACAAACAAACAAATAAACAAAAAAGAAACAAGAAGGAGTTGCTGTATTTATCTGACAAAATAGACTTTAAACCAAAACTAATCAAAAGAGACAAAAAGACCACTAAATACTCATTAAAGGAGCAATTCAGCAAGAAGATATTAGGATCATAAACTTAATGCACCAAACACAGGGACACCTAGTTTTATAAAACAAAATTTACTAGACAATAAAACAGATAAAAGTCCCAATACAATAATAGTAGGAGACTTTAATACCTCACTATCATCAATAGACAGATCTCTTAAGCAGAAAATAAACAGAAAAACAATGCCATAGAGAAAATGAACACATATTAAATAGAGCACATATTAGGGCATAAAACATGTCTCCACAAATTTAGAAAAATTTATATAATTTTTGCATTATATTCAACCACAATGCATTAAAACTAGAAATGGGTTAGTAGTTTAGGCACTTGTCTGCCAAGCCAAAGGACTCATGTTTGATTCCTCAGAACCTATGTAAGCCAGATGCACAAGGCAGCACATGTGTGTGGAGTTCGCTTATAGTGTCTGGAGGCTCTGGCACACCCATTCATCTTTCTCTTTCTCTCTGCCTCTTTCTGTCTCTTTTAAATAAATAAATAAAAATTTAAAAAAGAATTAAAGACTGAAAATCAATAACAACAGTGTTGCAGTCAGGTTCACACTGCTGACAGAAATCACCTGACCAAGGACAGAGAAACAGGGCTTATTTTGGCTTACAGACGCGAGGGGAAGTGTAGAGAGCTGCGAGGTGCCGCGCCTTAAAGATGGCGCTGGCTTCCGCCTTCCGCCTTCCGCCTTCCGCCTTCCCGATGGCAAGTGCTCTCCTGGATAAACAAGTCCTTATTTGGCTTGGGCCGTGATCTAGGCTTGCTTCCGCATATGTGGACCTATCTGCATTCACCACGTGGCTTACCAGGGTTGGCTGTTCAAAGGCTTCTTAAGCTTTGGGCGGGCTTGTCCCAGGGGCAGTCAGTCAGTGAGTCAGTGAGTGGGTGAGTGAGGGAGTGAGTGAGTGAGTGAGTGAGTGAGTGAGTGAGTGAGTGAGTGAGTGAGTGAGTGAGTGAGTGAGTGAGTGAGTCAGTGAGTGAGTCAGTCAGTGAGTGAGTGAGTGAGTGGTGTGAGTGAGTCAGTCAGTGAGTGAGTCAGTGAGTGAGTGAGTGAGTGAGTGAGTCAGTGAGTGAGTGAGTCAGTGAGTGAGTGAGTGAGTGAGTCAGTCAGTGAGTCAGTGAGTGAGTGAGTGAG
Source organism: Orientallactaga sibirica (assembly GCA_036365145.1). Lineage (NCBI taxonomy): Eukaryota > Metazoa > Chordata > Mammalia > Rodentia > Dipodidae > Orientallactaga > Orientallactaga sibirica. The sequence goes on along the minus strand of JAEOAD010000060.1, from coordinate 9,565,658 downwards.
TGAGTGAGTCAGTGAGTGAGTCAGTGAGTGAGTGAGTCAGTGAGTCAGTGAGTCAGTGAGTCAGTCAGTGAGTGAGTCAGTCAGTCAGTCAGTGAGTGAGTCAGTCAGTGAGTCAGTGAGTCAGTCAGTCAGTCAGAAGATTGTTTAAGGGGTCAGAAGATTGTTCAAGGTTCCTGAATAAACTGCTTCAAGAAGAGTTCCTGTGGTCATTGCCTTATTCTGCTGGTCAGACTGGGCGACGACAGGGAAGCACCATAATGGCAGGGGAAAACAATGGCATGAGTAGAAGGTGGACATCACCTCCTGGCCAACATTAGGTGGACAACAGGAACAGGAGAATGTGACAAACACTGGCAAGGGGAAACTGGCTATAATACCCCTAAGCCCACCCCCAGCTATATACTGCCTCCAGGAGGATTCAATTCCCAAATCTCCATTAGCTGGGAACCTAGTATTCAGAACACCTGAATCAAAACACCATATTCTTCCCTTGGCCCCCACAAACTGATAACCATACATGATGTAAAATGCAATGTATTCAGTCAAAGTTTAAAAGTCCTCATAGTTTTATCAATTCCAGTGAAGTTCAAACATCCCCATAGTCCAAGATTTTTTAACTGAGCCATAATACCAAAAAAAAAAAAAAAAAAAAAAAAAAATCCCCCCCAAAACCCATATGGCACAGAATAAACACTCACACTGCAAAAGATGGCATTGGGTATAGCAAAGAAATATTCAACCAATACAAGATTTAAAACAACCAGGGCAAACATCAAACTCTGTAGCTCCAAGTCCAACAACTCTAGCAAGTGACAAATCTCCAAGTCCAGTAATTCTAACCAGCAACAAGTCTCTGGAGTTCCAATTCTTCCCCTCCAGCTAGGCTACTCATAGTCCTGGAAAACTTCATCTGGGGCCTGCAGCTTTCCTTAGCAGCCATCTCATGGTCCCGGCATCTCCACTGGGTCTCCACTGCAACCCGCTGTTCATCCTCACAGCTCCATTGGGTTTCCATTCAGGCATCCAGCAAACCTGCTTCACACTGCCTGTGGTTGTTTTCCAAACACAAGACCGTGCTGCAAACTCAATGACCTGCTCTTTCCTGCATTTATTTATTTATTTATTTATTTATTTATTTATTTATTTATTTATTTATTTATTTATTTGGTTTTTCGAGGTAGGGTCTCACACTAGCCCAGGCTGACCTGGAATTCACTCTGTAGTCTCAGGGTGGCCTCGAACTCATGATGATCCTCCTACCTCTGCCTCACGAGTGCTGGGATTAAAGGCATGCGCCACCATGCCCAGCTCTCTTTCCTGCATTTCTTATACTCCACAATACCAGGTAGGGTGCCAGTTTGTTAATCCAGGGGGAATAAAGTAGACTTTGAAAAACAGAATATTCCTTGAGCACTCAGGCCCCTCCAAAAGAGTCTACATTCTTCCTGTTGCCTCAGTGAAGGTCAGCTGGCCCAATCTCAAAGGTTGTAATCTCTCATATAATTGCAGCTGAATTGGCAGCAGTTTCAGCCCAAAGACTTCATATCTGTGCCATATCCCTCAGCTCACACCAGTCCATTTCTACTCAATGCAACCATGCACAACTTCTCAGGACATGGACATAACAGCAAGCTTCTCATACAAACTGCTTCTATCCCAGTCCAGGAAAAGCTTTCTCTCACCCTCATAAGCCAAACCTCACAGTCTTTCATTCGTATTGTCTTTAGGTCTTTCAACTCTGACCAGAATAGTCCATCAAGCTGTACTTACAACACTATAAGGTGTCTCTTAGGCCAAGGTTTCAAATACTTCCACTTTCCTCTTAAAAATCAGCTCCAAAAGGCCAAAGCCACACATTCAGATTTCAAGCAGCAATGACACCACCTTCAGTACCAACTTTACTGTTGCAGTCGGGTTCACATTGTTGGCAGAAATCACCTAACCAAGAAAAGTTTTGGGGACAAAAAGGTTTATTTTGGCTTACAGACTTGAGGGGAAGCTCTATGGGGGCATGGAAAACAATGGCATGAACAGAAGGTGGACATCACCACGTGACCAACATCAGGTGGACAACAACCACAGGAGAGTGTATCAAACACTGGCAAGAGGAAATTGGCTATAATACCCATAAGTCTGCCCCCAATAATATACTGCCTCCAGGATGATTCAATTCCCAAATTTCTATCAGCTGGGAACCTAAGTGAACTACTCACTCTTTTTTTTTTTTAACTTATTTTTTAATGAGAGAGAGAGAGAGGAAGAGGCAGAGAATGGGCGTGCCAGCACCCTCTCAGCCACTGTTAATAAACTCCAGATGTGTGTGCCCCCTTGTGGACATGTGTGACATTGCATGCTTGCCTCACTTTTGTGTCTGGCTAAACATGGGACCTGGAGAATCAAATGGGCATTCTTAGACTTCAGAGGCAGGTGCCTTAACTGCTAAGCCATCTCTCCAGCCCTGAACTACTGACTCTTAAACAATGAATGAGTTCTGGAAAAATCAGAAAGGACATCAATAAATTTATAGAACTGAATGACAATGAAAACACAACACGCCAAGACTTATGGGACACAATGAAAGCAGTTTTAAGATGGAAGTTTATATCACTAAATGCCTACATTACAAATATAGAGAAATATCAATAAATAAATATCCATTTGAAGGTGCTGTAAAGACAAGAATAGTCCAAGTCCAAAAGTTCCAGATGGAAAGAAATCATCAAGATCAAAGCAGAAATCAATGAATGGGAAATAAAACAATTTAAGAAATTGATGAAACTTGGTTTGAAAAATAAACAAGATTGATAAACCACTGGCCAAACTGATCAAAAGAAAAAATGAGAAAACTCAAACCAACAAGATTAGAAATGAAAATGGAGATGTCACAACTGATTTCAAGAAAATTGGAAGAATCATCAGGGTATATTTCAAAAACCTGTATTCAACAAAGTTGGAAAACCTTGAGAGAATGGATGAATGCCTTGACTTTTATTGCCATCCAAAACTAAACCCAGAACAAACAGACTACCTGAACTAAGCTATTACTTCTAATGAAATTAAAAAAGAAATTTAAAAACCTCCCAACAAAAAAAAAGTCCAGGACCAGATGGATTTACTACTGAGTTCTACCAAACCTTCATTCAAGAATGAAAACCAAGGCTGGATATATTGCTCAGTGGTTAAGGTACTTGCCTGCAAAGCCTAATGTCCTGGGTTTGATTCCATAGAACCCATGTAAAGCCAGATGAACAAAGTGGCACATGCATCTGGAGTTCATTCGTAGTGGCTAGGGGCCTTGGTATGCCTATTCTCTTCCTCTTTCCCCACCTCTTTCCTCTGTTTGCAAATAAATAAATAAAAATAAATATTAAAAATAGGTGGTAAGACCCTGTTGCTGAAGATGCTGCAAGGTCACTGAGAAATCAAGCTAGAGCTGAACTGAAAACTTCCTCCCTGTAGAACAGCTGACAGGAAGCTGGAAAAAGCTGCACTGACTTCATGCAGCCCTATGGGAGACAGAAGTCAAACTGATGAAAACAGTGGACACTGCAAGCCTTAAGTTTACCCAGCCAGGCCAAATGACCAAATGGGTGCAAGAGTGGCATGTCTGTTATGGGGGAAACTGACTGCTCTCTAATTGGATTAGAGGCCCACTCCATGGGAGGGAATACATACATGCCTGGTACAGAAAACCTAATCAAAAGCCTATGGTGGGGGGAGGTCATGAGCCTTAGTAGTGTAATGCCTGTACTTTTCTGGCTAAATGCATACTATACTTACCAAACTTCCCTGTGAGCACTTTATTTAATGTTCACACCCATATATTAATGCTACTCTCACTTTTGGTTAAAGAATCTTCTCTTTTCATGTGGGATGACCCAAAAGGCGCCATAGTGCTGAGAAGAGATGGAGGAGTGTTCAGAACTAAAATATCTCTATCACACCAACCAAGGCTCAGGGTCCATTGCAGAAGAGATGCCAGAAAGAATGTAAGAGCCCAAGGGTAGGAAGGAAGGGTAGGACTTCTTACAATGCAATCAGCCAGACAGAAATTGGCCTCAGTATCCATGACCTCATAGTGCCTAGCACTACCTTCATAAGACCCTCATAATAGGAGGAGAAGATGATGACATAAAAATAAAAGAAAGAGGCCGGGCGTGTGGTGCACACCTTTAATCCCAGCACTTGGGAGGCAGAGGTAGGAGGATTGCCGAGAGTTCCAGGCCACCCTGAGACTATATAATGAACTCCAGGTCAGCCTGAGCCAGAGTGAGACCCTACCTCAAAAAACCAAAATAAATAAATAAATAAATAAATAAAAGAAAAGAAAAGAAAGACAAATGGAGAGAGAGAGGGGATATGATGGAGAGTGGATTTGTGTATAATTATGGAAGTTGTCGACAAAAACTTTAATAAAAAAATAACAAAAATATTTTTAAAAAAGAACTAAAATCACTTCTCAAATTATTTTCCACAACTGAAGCAGAGGTAATGCTCCCAAATTCCTTTGATGAAGCCAGCATTATTCTAATACCTAAACTGGACAGAGACACAACAAAGAATAGAAAATTATACACTAATATCCCTAGTAAACTTGGACACAAAAATTCTCAATAAAATTCTTGCAAACTGAATCCAAGAACAAATCAAAAGCATCATTTACCTCAATCAGGTAGGTTTCATCCCAGGGATACAGGGATGGTTCAACATATAGAAATGAATAAATGTAATTCACCACATAAGCAAACTTAAACACAAGGATCACATGATTATTTCAATAGATGCAGATAAGACCTTTGACAAAATATAACACTCCTTCATGATGAAAACACTGAGGAGACTGGTGATGGAGAGATGATATCTCAAGATCACACTAAATAGAGAAAAACTCAAAGTGTTCCTATTAAGATCTGGGTGCCCACTCTCACCATTGCTTTATAGCATAGCAATTGAAGTTTTAGTTCAAGCAATAAAACAAGAGAAACTTAGGGATACAAATTATTAAGAAAGAATTCAAACTAGCCCTATTTTTGGGTGACAGGATTTTATTTATTTATGAGGTAGGGTCTCACACTAGTCCAGGCTGACCTGGAATTCACTACATAGTCTCATGCTGGCCTCGAACTCCATGCCTGGCTATGATTTTACGTATGTGACCCAAAAGACTCCACTAAAAATCTTCTAAAGGTGACAAATTTTTTCAGTAGTGTGGCAGGATACAAAATCAATACACAGGACTGTAGAAATGGCTTAGCAGTTAAAGCGCTTGCCTATGAAATCTAAGGACACAGGTTTGATTCTCCTGGACCCATGTAAGCCAGATGCACAAGATGGTGCATGCTTCTGAGCTCCACAGGCAAGGCATAGCTGTGACTGTGGGCTGAAGAGATTCTGGATCTTCAAACCAGCTCTCCTATCAGCCACCAGCCCAGAGCTGCTAGCACACTTGCAAACTACACAACTTGTGCATCTGTCACTATAACCCCATCCCACTCCAATATGGTTAAAACCTAAAGCAGAACACCCACTGAAGGTCCTACAAGGACAAATACTTGCTTCCTCCTGAATAAAATAAGAGTTTTATCCTGATATGGGTAGACCTCAATGCAAAAAACAATGAAAGACAAACGGATATCTCCACCAATGTTGCCTTAATTGAGGAAAGCTAGAGATAACTCAAAGGAGAGAGAAATGAATTGAAGGTGAGTCAACAAATAGAGGATTTCAACAACCAACTGATTAAGCTTAATGAAGACATGATCAAATGCAAGAATGAATTCCAGGAACATCAAGAAAATCAAATCTCTACCTGAAATTGAACCTCAAGAGATGGCCATGATGCATTAAAACACAACAGAAAGCAAAAATCAAATAGAGCTTTTAACAGCCTCTCTAAAAACCCTCACTAACAGAGTCAATCATGTGGAGGACAGAACCTCTGATCAGGAAGACAAGACAGAAGAAACTGATCAGGAGTCCAAAATCTTTAATAAGTTCAAAAAATCATGAGAACGGAATATGAGGGAACTGTGGAACACCCTAAAATGACCAAAAATCCAGATCACAGGTATACCAGAAGGGGAAGAAATCCAAGCCAGAGGCATAGAGAATATATTGAACAAAATTATTGAAGAGAATTTTCCCAATCTTGCAAAAGAAAGGCCCATCCAGATACAGGAAGCTCATAGAACACTAATCAGACAGGGCCAAAGAGGAAACTCTTCAAGGCACACCATAGTTAAAACTATAAACAATGAAAACAGAAAGAGAGAGAGAGGGAGAGAGTGCCAAAAGTAGCAGGAGAAACAACTCATTACGTACAAAGGTAATCCCACAGAGTTACCCCAGATCTTTAAATGGAAGCCATGAAAGTCAGAAGGGCATGAAATGGAGCACTTCAAAGCCTAAAAACCTATGGCTTCCAACTCAAGCTAATATACCCAATGAAAGTATCCCTCATAATAGATGGAGAAAAGAAAATTTTCTATGACCAAAGCCAGCTCTGTGATTACATGAACACAAAGCCAAATGTACAGAGAATAGTGCAGGAAATTTTCCATACATAAGAGTTGAAAAACCAACCTCAAGAGCTTACAAGAGGATGAACATGATAACCAAGACTCGAGCAGGTATGAAACTATGGAAAGCATAAAACTCCATAAACTTTCCTGCATGGCAGGGATTAAATCAACCCTCACAGTTATAATTTTAAATATTAATGAACTTAACTAACCCATAAAAGACACAAGTTAACAGGGTGGATCAGAAAAATGGGCCCTTCCATCTGCTGCCTTCAACAAACCCACTTCACCATTAAAGATAGATAACTCCTCAGGGTTAAAGGATGGAAAATGATTTTCCAAGCAAATGGAAATAAGAAACAAATGGGTGTGGCTATATTAATGTCTGACAAAATAGACTTCAAACCAAAAATAATTAAAAAGGACAAAGAAGTCCACATTTTACTCATTAAAAGAACAATCCAACAAGAGGACATCACAATCATAAATCTTTATGCACCAAACACAGGTATACTACATTTTATAAAGCAAAACCTACCTGACAATAAATCAGAAATAAAACCCAATACAATCACAGCAGGGAACTTCAATATCCCACTATCATCATTAGCTAGATCATCCAAGCAGAAAATGAAGAGGGAAATAATAGATATTACCAACATCATAGATCAATTAGACCTAATAGACATCTACAGAACATTCTACAGAACACACATTCTTCTCAGCAGCCCATGGAACCTTCTCCAAAATAGATCATATGTTAGGACATAAATCATGCCTCCATAAATTCAGGATATAACTGATATAACTTCCTGTATTATATCAGACCACAATGCTTTAAAGCTAGAAATTGGGCTGGAGAAATGGCTTAGCAGTTAAGTCGTTTGCCTGCAAAGCCAAAGGATCCCAGTTCAATTCTCCAGGACCCACGTAAGCCAGATGCCTGAGGGGCATCTGGAGTTCGTTTGCAGTGGCTAGAGGCCCTGACGTGCCCATTGGCTCTCTGTCTGCCTCTCTTCTATCTCTCTCTCTCTCTCTGCTTGCAAATAAATAAATTTTAAAAGTTTAAAAGTAAAGTTATTTTTTAAAAAAGCTAGAAATTAACAAGAGAGGCTGGAGAGGTGGCTTAGTGGTTAAGGCACTTGCCTGAAAAGCCAAAGGATCCCAGTTTGACTCTCCAGAACCCACATAAGCTAGATGCACAAGGGGGCACATACATCTGGAGTTGGTTTGCAATGGCTGGAGGTCCTGGCACACCCATTCTCTCCTCTCTCTCTCTCTCTCTCTCTCTCTCTCTCTCTCTCTCTCTCTCTCTCTCTGCCTCTTTCTCTATCCCAAATAAATAAGTAAAATAAATTTTTAAAAATCAACAAAAGAAACAACAGAATTTGCACCAGCTCCCAGAGACTAAACAACATGCTATTAAATGATGAATAGGTTGTGCAAGAAATCAAAAAAGGAAATTGTAAAATTAATTTCCTTCTTTTTTTTTTTTTTTTTTTTTTTTTTTTTTTTTTTTTTTTTGAGGTAGGGTCTCACTCTCACCCAGGCTGACCTGGAATTCACTAAGTAGTCTGAGGGTGGCCTTGAACTCACAGTGATCCTCCTACCTCTGCCTGCCAAGTGCTTGGATTAAAGGCATGTGCTACCATGTCTGGCTGGAAAGTGTAAAATTTCTTGAACTGAATGATAATGAAAACACAACACACCAAAAGTTATGGGACATAATGGAGGCAGTCCTAAGAGAAAAATATATAGCAGTAGATGCTTTAATAGATCTCCAATTAGTAACCTAATCATCCACCTAAAGGTGTTGGAAAAAACAAAAACAATCCAACACTAAGAGTTCCAGATGAAACAAAATAACTAAAATCAGAGCAAAAGTTAATGAATTCAAAACTAAGAAAATAATTAAAAAATAGACAAGATGAAGACTGGTTCTTTGAAAACATAAAAAAGATTGATAAAACCCTGGCCAATTTGACCACACACACAAAAACAGTCTCAAATTATTTGAAATGAAAAGGGAAAGGTCACAACAGACATCAATGAAATTGGAAGAATCATCAGGACATATTTCCCAAACTTCTACAGCACAAAATTGGATAACCTGTAGGAAATGAATGAATTCCTAGACATATATCACCCACCAAAATTAAGTCTACAGCAGATAAATCTCCTAAACAAACCTATTACATCCATCAAGTTTGAAAATGTAATTTTAAAAATTCCCCAAAAGGAATAGTCCAGGACCTGATGGATTCTCAGCTGAATTCCTCCAAACCTTCATTGAAGGACTGAGACCACTTTTTCTCACTCTTTTACATAATCAGAGACAGAGAATGCTCCTCAACTCGTTCTATGAATCTAGCATCACCCTATTAACAAAACCAGATAGAGATACAACAAGAAAACTATAGACCTATATCTCCTGATGAACTTGTATGTAAAAATCCTGAACAAAATCCTTGAAAACCAAATTCAACAACAAATCAAAAGCATTATCCACCTTGATCAAGCACGCTTAATCCCAGGGATGCAGGGATGGTTCAACATACAGAAATTGATTAATATAATACACCACATAAATAAACTTAAACACAAAAGCCACATGGTCATTTCAATAGACATAGAGAAGGTCTTCAACAAAATACAACATTTCATGATAAATCCCGGAGTGACTAGGCATAGAGGGTTTATATATCACCATAATAAAGGCTATACACAAAGTACCTAAAACCCAAATCATTCTTTTAAATTTTTTATTATCTATTTATTTATTTGAGAGAGAGAGAGTGATACAGAAATAGGCAGGTATAGAGAGAGAATGGGCGTACCAGGGCCGCCAGCCATTGCAAACGAACTCCAAATGCATGCGCCCCCTTGTGCATCTGGCTTATATGGGTCCTGGAGAATCAAGCCTTGAACAAGAGTCCTTAGGCTTCATAGGCAAGCATTTAACCACTAAGACATCTCTCCAGCCCCCAAGTCATTCTTAATGGGGAAAGACAGAAGGAGTTCCCATTGAGATTGGGAACAAGGCACCACTGTTCTTCAACATAGTAGTACAAGTCCTAGACTAAGCAATAAGGCAGGAGAAAGATATAAAAGGGATACAAATTGGAAAGGAAGAAATAAAACTTGCCCTATTTTGCAGATGAAATGATCCTATACATAAGTGACCTGAAAGACTCTACCATGAAACTTCTAAAGGTGATAAATTTCTTCAGCAAAGAGGCAAGATGCAAAATCAATACACAAAAATCAGTAGCCTTCCTATACACAAAAGATAAATATATAGAGAAAGAAATCTGTGGGAATGTCTCATTTTCAATAGACACAAAAAATTCAAATACTTTGGAATAATACTAACCAAGGATATGAAAGACCTATATACTGAAAACATAAAAACATTCAAGAAAGAAATTTAGGAGAACATGAGAAGATGGAAAGATCTTCCATGTTCCTGGATAGGTAGAATTAATATTGTGAAAATGGAAATCCTACCAAAAGCAATATGCAAATTTAACACAATACTAATAAAAATCCCAGCATCATTCTTCACAGAGATAGAAAAAGTAATCTCAAAATTTCAATGGAATGGCAGAAGGTCTCAGATATCCAAAAATATCCTCAGCAAAAGAAACACCTCTGGAAATACCAATCTAAAGCTATACTACAAAGCCATAGTAACAAAAACAGCATGGTACTAGCATAAAAACAATCAGATAGACCAATGGAACAGGATTGAAGACCCAGATCTTAGTTTAAGCAACTACAGCTACTTGATCTTTGACAAAGGAGCCAACAATGTACACTGGAGAAAAGATAGCATATTTAACAAATGATGCTGGCCAAATTGGATAGCCACATATAGAACAATGAAACCACATCCACTACTCTCAGCATGCACAAAGATCAACTCCAAATGGATTAACAACCTCAACATAAGTCCTGAAATTCTTAATTGCCTGAAAAAAAATAGGGGAACTCTCCAAAATATAGGAATGGGGAAAGACTTCCTGAACAATACCAGTAGCCTGGGAAATTGAACAATTACTCATGAAGTAGGGTCTCATGAAGCTAAAAAGCTTTTTGTATAGACATGCATACCATAAATAGAGCTAACAGACTACCCACAAATGGGAGATAATCTTTACCATCTATACCAGTGACAGAGGCCTACTATCTACAAAGAACTCAAAAAACAAAGCAATAGAAAATCAAACAGGGGCTGGAGAGATGGCTTAATGGTTAAGATGCTTGCCTGTGAAGCCTAAAGACCAAGGTTCAATTTCCCAGTTGCCAAGTAAGTCAGATACACAAGCTGGGCATGCATTTGGAGTTTGTTTGCAGTGGGCTAGAGGACAGGAGAGCCTGGCACTCCTATTCTCTCTATATATATTTGCCTCTTACTCTCTCTCACATAAATAAATAAATTTTTTTATGACAGAGCATACATACATGAGCAAGAGAGAGAAAGGGGAGGGGAGAGAATTGGTATGCCAGGGCCTTCAGCCACTGTAATCAAACTCCAGACGCATGCACCACCTTGTGTGTATGTGCAACATTGCATGCTTGTGTCACCATGTGCATCCAGCTTATATGGGACCTGGAGAGTTGAACATGGGTTCTGAGGCTTCACAGCCAACACCTCAACACCTTAACCGATAAGCCATCACTCCAGCTCTAATATAAATATATGTAATTTTTTTTTTTTTTTTTTTTTTTTTTTTCGAGGTAGGCGTTCACTCTAGCCCAGACCGACCTGGAATTCACTATGCAGTCTCAGGGTGGCCTCAAACTCACAGCAGTCCTCCTATATCTGCCTCTTAAGTGCTGGGATTAAAGGTGTGTGCCACCATGCCACCTAAATAAAATATTTTTTAAAAGTCAAACAATCCAGCCAAAAAATGGGGCAGAGAACTAAATTGGGGATTCTCAATGGAAGAAATACAATGGCTACTACTCATTTAAGAAAATGTTCAACATCCTTAATCATCAGGGAAATGCAAATTAAAATCACTATGAAATTACACCTTACTCCAGTCATGATGGCAAGCATTAAAAAATCAAAGGACAATAAATGTTGGTAAGGATGTGAGGAAAGAGGAAGCTGGTAGAAATACAAACTTGAACAACCACTATGAAAATCAAAATGGAGACTCCTGAAAAAGATGAAAATAGAGCTACTAACTAACCCAGCTATTCCTCTGATGGGCAATTACCCTAAATGCTCCACTCTTCACTGCAGAGATATTTGCTCAACCATGTTTATAGCTGCTCAATTCACAATAACTCAAAACTGGAATCAACCCAGATGCCCATTGTTTCACAATTGGATGCTAAAGATGTGGTACATATACACAATGGAATTCTACTCAGCAGTCAGGAAAAAAGATACAATGAAATTTGAAGGAGAATGGACAGACTTGGAACAGATCATACTAAGCGAACTCACACAAGCACAGAAAGCCAAACTGTTCTCACTCATCTGTGGTTCCGAACCTGGAACACCTTGAGTTGCAGGCATACCTGACAGGCAACTGAAGGGTCAGACAATAGGGTGGAAATGTTTGTGGGAAGAGGAACAGGAGGGTGGGGGAGATATACACAAAACTAAATAAAAAATGAATTGGTACCATAATTTTTTTTTTCTTCTGGATAGCAGACTGAAATATAGCCCACAACAGGAGCATGCAGGATTGTCTGGTAAGAAGGGCCCTGGAGAGGGTGGGATGAAGTCTAGCCCTAAAACATTTGGTTCTGGTGTGTAATTCCCAGTACCAGTAAAGTCAGCATAAGTTAAATGGGATAATAATTATTAATTTAGGGAAAATTTGATGTATATAGTGCCTCTTATTTTTTTTTGTGGAGACACAGAGAGAGAGAGAGAGAAAGAGGGGGGGGAGAGGAAGACAGATAGAGATGGGCGTGCCAGCAGCCTCTCAGCTGCTGCGAATGAAATCCAAATGCTTGCGCCCCCTTGTGGTCAAGTGCAGCATTGCGCCCTTGCATCACTTTGCATCTGGCTAAACGTGGGACCTGGAGATTGGAACCGCTAGAGATTGGAACTGGCGTTCTTAGGGCTTAGGAGGCAGGCGCCTTAACCGCTAAGCCATCTCTCCAGCCCTATTTTTTTTTTAAGGTAAGATTTCACTCTAGCCCAGGCTAACCTGGAATTCACTATGTAGTCTCAGGGTGGCCTTGAACTCATGGCAGGCAATCCTCCTACCTCTGCCTCCCAAGCACTGGGATTAAAGGAGTGTGCCACCATACTGGCTTATAGCTCTCTTTTAACCAAAAACTAGTAGGACCTTAACATTGGAGAGCATAATCTTTGTCTCTATAGGATTCTGACCTGGTTCCTACTTCTAGTTACGGGTTCCTTTCCACTAAGCAGATCTCTTAGTCAATAAGAAAGCTATTGGTTACCACCAAGGTTGTGTGCCAACATTGCACTGGTGTGTACAGCTTGACAGGCTTTAATTCCCAAATTGCCATCAGCTGGGGACCTACCATTCAGAACACTTAAGTTTATGGGGGACACCTGAATCAAGCCACCAGACAGCCCAATCAAAAGGTGGGGTAGAGAACTGAACTCTAAAAGAAAGAAATACAAATGGTCATTATATACTTAAGGAAATGTTCAACATCTTTAGTCATCAGAGAAATGCAAATCAAAACAACTCTGAGATTCCATCTCACTCCAGGCAGGATGGCATTGATCAAAAATTGAATGACAACAAATGCTGGCTAGGCTGTGGGGAAAGAGGAACCCTTACCCACTGCTGGTGGGAGTGAAAACTTGAACAACCATTATGGAAATCAGCATGGAGAGTCCTGAAAAAAAATGAAATTACATCTACCATTTGATCAAGCAATACCACTCCAGGGCATATATCATAAAGACTTCATTCTTTCCTACAGAGATACTTGCTTAGCCATGTTTGTGGCTGCTCTATTCCACAATAGCTAGGACCTGGAATAGGCCCAGATGTGCATCAACTGATGAATGGATAATGAAGATGTGGTTCATATACACAAAGGAATTCTGGTCAGCAGTAAGGAAAACTGAAAAAATGAAATTTGTAGGAAAATGAATGGAGCTGGAAAAAAATCATTCTAAGTGTGGTCATACACACATAGAAAGACAAACACCGCATGTACTCTCTCATTAGTGCTTCCTAACTGGTATCAACTGGAGGTGAGTATAAACAGTAGTAAGCATCAGGAATATGGCCATAGAACCAGAATGAGATCAGGAGAGAAAAGAAAGAGGGAGAGAAGAGATGAGAAGTGACTTAACAGGTAAGGGGAGGGACAGACTAGAGGGGGTTGGAAGGGCTTGGAGGGGTAGGGATTAGGAAGGATGGGGAAGGAATTGCCCAAAAGTTAAGACAACATGAATCAGTTCCATAGAAACCCTCCTTCTGGCTAGCATTCTACAAGATATAACCACCAATAAATGGGGAGGAGGACAGTCCAGACACAAGCACCCTGCAGAAGGTGGGAAAAGCTTAACCTTAAAACTATGGACTCTGGGGCTGGAAAGATGGCTCAGAAGTTAAGGGGCTTGCCTGTGAAGCTTAACAATTCAGGTTCGATCCACCAATACCTATGTAAAGCCAGATACATAAAGTGGTGAGCACATGCATCTGAGTTCGTTTACAGTGACTACAGCACCTGGCATGCCAATTTTCTCTCTCTCTCAAATAAATAAATAAAAACAAAACAAACAAAAAATGGGGACTGGAGAGATTGCTTAGCAGTTAAGGTGTTTGTCTGCGAAGCCTAAAGACCCAGGTTTGATTCCCCAGTACCCATGTAAGCCAGATGTACAAGATGGTATGTCTGGAGTTCATTTGCAGTGGCTAGTGGCCCTGGCATGCCCATTTTCTCTCTCTCTTTCTCTCTTAAATAAATAAATTAAAAACTAAAACAAACAAACAAACATGGACTCTGGCCTTTAAATTCCAGACCCAAAATTGGATTGCCCCCCACAGTGAGCTTTTGGCCAGAGATATGCATGAGGCTCCCAAAACAATGTAGGTCATTGCAAAACACTTGACTACCTGGCAAAACTAAAAGGTAAGACTCTGTTGCTTAAGACACCACAGACTGCAGTCACAGGACATCAGAATATCATGCTAGAACCAAAAGGAAACTAGCCCTCTCCAGCACTATGGGAGCTGCTAGAGGGCAATGGTCACCAACAACATCAATAAGCAGGGGACTCTGCAAATGACGAAACCAATCAGTTGGACAAAATGTACACACTTGTGCAATACTGGCACACAGTTCTCTGATTGGACATGAAGCCTTACTCTGTGGGAGAGACCTCATATCTGGTACTGGAAACCAAGTCAGAATCCCATAGTTAGGAAACTCATAGACTTCAGAGTAAAGCCCCCACATCTCTCTGTAGAAGAGGACTGGGCTTGTACACCAAAATGTCTTTTGAATAACTTTGCATATCCCCTTTAACCCAAGCTGCTCTCACTCTTGGTTGGAGAATTTGTTTATTATACAGAAAGCAGATAACACAAGAAGATAGTAGACTGGCTACCACTACCATATCTGCCAAGGCCCAGGAGAGATTACAACATGAATATTGCTCTTACTGCTAGCCCAACAACCAGTTCCAGGACGATGGTGACAGACAGAGAACTCAACGCTAAATCAGACTTCCAACAGGCCTGCTGTGGCTCAGGGAACATTGCAGAAGCAGGGCCAAAAAATTGCAAATGCCACAGAGTGGGTAGGAATATCCTGAGGCACAGTCCTGATTCCCCACAGGGACTGACTGAAACCTTCATGACCCCACAGTGAATAACCTCACTGAGGAAGGCCCCAAGGTAATGGGAGCAGGGGTGAGGGAATAACAAAAATACAATGTTATATACAAAATATTTTTTAAAAAATTTAAAAAGTGATAATGCCCAACAGACTGGACCTTTTTTTAATGAGAGACAGAGGAAGAGAGAGAGAGAGGGAGAGAACTGGTGTGCCAGGGTGTAGCAGACAGCTTCAGGTTCGCTGAGATGAACTTCCAGAGCAGGCACAGTTATGGAGGAAGGGATATTATTTATTGAAGCTTAGAGATCCAGGGGAAGTTCCATAATGGCAGAAGTGGCCTGCTCTCACAAGACCAGGCAAGAGAGAGCAAAAAGCCCCCAGCCACACAGCACACACAGCAAAACTACAACCAAAAAGTCACACAGCACACTTACAGGAACTTAAGACCAGCCCCCAGTGACATTGCCTCTAGAAAGGTGATTGCAGATGCAAACTATAAAGAAATAAAGTTTGAATATATTGGGGGCCATATATTCAAACTACCACATTCCGCCCCTGGCCCCCAATAGATTTGTAATTATCACACACTGTAAATTGTATTCAGTCCAATTTCAAAAGTTCTCACAGTCTTGACCAACTTAAGATAGTCCTGTAAAATCAAACAAGTTAAATACTTTCAACATGTAAAGGCACAGAGTAAACATTTTAACTGGTATAAGGCATAGCAAGGAGAGACTAGAACAATGCAAACTCAACCACCATCAGCCGTCATCAAACTTCTGCAGTTCAAGTTCAATATAACCAGAGACTGACAGTCTCCAGGTTTTCCAATTCCGCCCCTCTAGCTGGGCAGAGTTGCCAGGGAAAAATTTGATCCCAGACCAACACTGCACTACATGGGAGTCCTTGCATAGTCCTGGTATATCCAAAACATCTTCAGGTCTCCATGCAAACCACGGTCCATCTCCCAAAGGCTCTTGCAGCCTATTCCTGAGGGTCTTCATGCCCTGCCTCATGCCGCATCTCAGCAGCGGCTCCTGGAACCGTGTGCAATTCATGACCATTCTATGCATTTTTCATGCTTCCAAAATTAATACCAGGTGTGCAGGACACAGCCATATTCTTAATCCAGGGACAAAATAAATCATAGCCTTGAAAAGCAGGTTCCTTCTCCAGTCAGCTCTTTCTAAGAATTTGCATTTTTAACAGTCTTTCCTCAGGCATCCTCTCCATTGTTTTAATGTAAATCAGTCAGGCCACCTTCCTTCCACCTTCCTTAAGATTGCTAATGTGTCGACAATAGCAGCTAAACCAGTCTCAATGCCTCTACTTTTAACTTGCTTGAGGTTTTCCAACTTAAAATCTTAAAATCTCAGTCCGATATCTTTAGCCAAGCACATCAGTCCATTACAAATTTAAGTTTGATCAAACACTCTGGGCCTGGATAGCGGAACGTAGCCATCCCTTATGCCAGTAGTCCAGTTCCAGCAAAGTCCTCTGCACTCTTTCCTTCCCCTTAGAAAGCTCATAAGCCAAGCCTTGAAATTCAATACTGTCTGCACTTAGCATTCTCAAACTCTCATCAGAATAGTCCATAAAACTTGGCTTACCACTCCAGAAGGCATCTTCAGTTGCAATCACCAAGTCCATGCCCATTCCTCCAAAACAAAGGTTTCAAAAGATGAATATCCACACGGTCAGGTTCACCTCACCCCACACTCCTCAGTACCACTTTACTGTAGCAGACAGCTTCAGGTTCGCTGAGATGAACTTCCAGACCAGGCACAGTTATGGAGGAAGGGATATTATTTATTGAAGCTTACAGGTCCAGGGGAAGTTCCATAATGGCAGGAGAAGTGGCCTGCTCTCACAGGACTAGGCAAGAGAGAGCAAAAAGCCCCCAGCCACACAGCACACACAGCAAAACTACAGCCAAAAATTCACACAGCACACTTACAGGAACTCCTGCTAGGCACACTTTGCATATCTTTACAATGGAATCTCAAACCCACCATTAACACCTTAAGACCAGCCCCCAGTGACATTGCCTCTAGGAAGGTGATTGCAGATGCAAACTATAAAGTAATAAAGTTTGAATATATTGGGGGCCATATATTCAAACTACCACACCCAGCCTAAAGGTTTACTCTGACTGGGACACTGCTTCTTGCTACAGTTCTGTACTGTTTGCTACTGGTTTTGTGCTTGCTTGTGGTGCTGGCTGTTTGGTTGCGTCTCTCTGCTTGGATCTATGGAAGGAGGCCAGCTTCTTCTGCCACTGAAGGAACTTCCCCTGGATCCATAAGCTTCAAATAAATTCCTTTATCAAATAAAGTGTCTGTTTTGGATGTTCATCCCAGCAATATGGAGCTGACTACAATAGTAAGTTTGTTTAAAATGCTTGTATAGGACTGGAGAGATGGTTAAATGGTTAAAGCGCTTGCCTGCAAAACCAAAGGACCCAGGTTCGATTCTCCAGGACCCACATGAGCCAGGTGCAAAAGGTAGTGCATGCATCTGGAGTTCATTTGCAGTGGCTGGATGCCCTGATACACCCATTCTCTCCCCCCCCTTTCTGCCTCTTTCCTTATCTGAAATAAATAAAAATATTTAAAATACTCATATAGATGTCATCTTGGGATTCTATGCCTTAGTTTTCCTGTAAGCTTTCATTGAAAGCTTCTATTTTGGAATGAGGTAATCTTGGTGGGGATCCCTTTGCTCTGCATTGGGGTCTGCCCATGTCAAGATCAATTGTATCTGAACATGCAGCAGTAGCAGATCTTGAATAGCTTGTGTTGGGTTACCTGGTCTAATTTTATCATAGTGAGTGTGGTATTAAAGACTCTCCACTGGGTTGAGGTAGGTTCCCAATCTAAAAAAGAGGACTAAGGCTGGCGAGATGGCTTAGCAGTTAAGGTGCTTGCCTGTGAAGCCTAAGCACCCAGGTTCAATTCCCCTGTACCCATGTAAGCCAGATGCACAGGTGGAGCATGCATCTGGAGTTCTTTTGCAGTGGCTGGGGCCCTGGTGTGCCCATTTTATCTCTCTCTATCTCTCAAATAAGTAAATAAAATATTTTTTAAGAGAGGGGATGGACTGGAGAGATGGCTTAGTGGTTAAGGTGCCTGCCTGCAAAGCCTAAGAAATCTCCATGTCCTACTTATAGTGATGCAAGCATGCAATGTAGCACATGTCCACAAGGGGATGCACACATCTGGAGTTCATTCACAGTGGTTGAAAGGCCCTGGCATGCCCATTCTCTCTCTGCCTCTTCCTCTTCCTCTCTCTCTCTCTCTCTCTCTCTCTCTCTGTCTTTCTCTCTCAAATAAAAAACGTACTTTAAAAAAAGAGAGTGTACATCACATGCAACGATCAGATTAAAGCAAGACCCAACTCAAGAAGGACACACTCCAAATCTTGTAGCATGTCTGGAATCTGCAATCCATCTGGTCTCCAAAGAGCTCCACTCCCTAGCCATACTACCTGTAGCCTCTGTCTTTGGCTGGATCTGCCTGAGCCTGTAGCTTTTCTTTGGCAGCTGTCATGTGGTCCTTGCATCTCTAATGTCCTGAGGTCTCCATTGCAAATTAGGGTTCACTTTCATAGCTTCATGAAGTGGCCTCACAGGGTCTCCATGCAGATACTCTGACTCTGCCTCACATTGCTTAGTCTCAGCAGCTCTCTGAAACCATGATGCAATATTCTATGATTCCCTATGTCTTAAATCTTTCAATTTTCTTAATCAGTAACAGATGGGCAATGCTGCCAAGTTCTGCTGGCAGTCTTATGAAGCCTGGTGCCCATGGAACACAGCTATAGCAGAGAACTCATTCAGTGTTCTTCTTTGAGATCTATTCCTTTCAAAAGAATCTATATTCTTCCTATCCTGAGCCCCAGTGGGTTAGTTCTAGCTCTCAGAACATCTTTCCTATTGTACCAGTACAATGCAATAGATTTCCCTTTAATGTTGGTAATCTCTTGAACATCTGCAGAAGAAGCAACTTCACTCTCTGGGCCTGGGACTTTAAGTTTGCTTACTTTCTTTTCTGTGCCTAACTCCATATTTTTGGTATCTTTCTGCTCTATGTTTTCCTCTCTTTCATTACAGATCTGAATCAGGGTAGCAAAGGGAAACCATACCACAGATTCAATATTTTTCTACCTTGAAATTTCCTCCACCAAACATATTAGTCCATTGCCTTTAAATTGAACTTTGCTCAAGTTCTCAAGACATGGGTAAAATGCAGCCAGTTTCTTTGCCAGTATATCACTTGAACTGCCTGTTGCCAAGTTATCAATAGAGCTCTTTTTCCCCTTTAAAATCCCATGAGCCAGGCTCCCACAGTCTACATTTTTCTAGGCCTTCTGGTTTTCCAGCTCCACACAATCAGGTCTTATTAGTCTCTTCTTACAGCATTGTAAGGCTTCTTTAGTCCAAATTTCCAAGTCTTTCTACATTTCTCCTAAAGACCAGTCAGTTCCGAAAGACCAAGGACCACATGGTCAGGTTTATCACAGCAGTGACCTCCCACTTCTCAGTACCAATTTTTCTGTATCAGTTACTTCTTGATCTGGGACTGAATACCTGACCACAAGCAGATTAAGGAAAGGAAAGGATCCCAGTACTTGGAAGGCAGAGGTAGGAGGATTGATCTCAGTTAGTAGCCAGCCTGAGACTACCTAGTGAATTCCAAGTCATCCTGGGCTAAAATGAGACCCTACCTCAAAAAATAAATAATAAATAAATAAATAAATATGGATATGCCAGGGCCTCTACAAATGACCTCCAGATGCATGTGCCAGTTGTGCATCTGGCTTTACTTGAGTACTAAGGAATTGAACCTGGACCAATAAGCTTTGTAAGCAAGCATCTTTAACCACTGAGCAATCTCCCAAGCCTAATTTCTCCTTTTTTTAAAAAAAATATTTATTTATAAAAGAGAGAAAAAGAAAGTGAGAAAGTAAGAGCATACCAGGGCATCCTCTCACTGAAAACAAACTTCAGATGCATTTGCCACTTTGTGCAATCTGACTTTACATGGGTCCTGGGGAACTGAACCCAAGCCATCAGACTTTAAAAACAAGTGCCTTTAACCACTGAGCAATCTCTCCAGTCCTGCTTTTAGGTTCTGGAATCTTCTTGGACCTGTAAACATCTTTGAACCCTGGATCCAATCAGGTATGTAATTCTATAGATTGACTTCTGCTACCATCATTCTATTATCTCCCTCTCACTCATGACTTTGAGTTTATATTTTTTCTGACTTGAAACTAATCTCCTGATCTCATTTTCTACCTATTTTACACTGATATCAGGTTAATCTTCTTTGATTTTTTCTGGTGCTGAGTACTGAATCCAGGGCTTTGCACATGCTAGGCACTGAGCTACATCCCTAGCCCAAGATTAATATTCTTAATGTATTTCCTTTTTCTGCTTTTTGTAGGGTTTTTTTTTTTTTTTTTTGAGACAAGGTGTTGCAGTTACCTTCACATGGCTGAGATAAAGCACCTGAACAAAAGCAGATGATGAAAAGGAAAAGTTTATTTTGGCTTACAGACTCAAGGAGAAGCTTCATGATGGCAGGGGAAAGGATGGCATTCGCATAGGCTGGACATCACCTCTGCCACAGCAGGTGGAACATAGCAGCATGAGAGTGAGCCAAACACTAGAAGGGGAAGCCAGCTGTAACACCCCTAAGTCCACCCCCAACAACACACCTCCTCCAGCAAGGCTCCAATTCTCAAATTGCCACCACCTGGGGAACTAGCAATCAGATCACACGAGTTACTGGGGGGGACACCTAATTCAAACCACCACACAGGGTCTCATATAACCCAGGCTTCCCTCATACTCATTCTATGGCAAAAGATGGCCTTGAATTTCTGATCGTCCTGAGTACTAGTATTACAGGTGTGCACCACTACATCCATTAGAACATTGATCATCTTACTCTCTTGTTCAATCTCTCTAGTCTGGTTTTCAAGGGTTCCCACAAAGTGGTCCCAAATGAGAATGGGATAATGGAAGGTATATTTAGGGAAGAGTTGAGCAAAAATCAAGGACAAGTAGAGTGTGTTCACCAGGTACAAGGTATCATTCCTTAGACCCTCACATTCAATAAGTGCACCAGGGCCCTTCCAAAGTCAGTAAAAGAGGATCAGTCACCCTGAATGTGTCTATTGCAAAGTCAAATAACCATAGTATGGTGGGTTCTGATTGTGAAAATCTCAATATTTTTTGGGTGGGGTAGTCACAAAAAATATAAGCAATTAACAAACACATTCAAAAATTCAGGGCTAGAGAGATGGCTTGATGGTTAAGGGACTTTCCTGTGAAGCTTAAGAACTCATGTTCAATATCCAGGTCCCACATAGCCAGACTCACATTGATGCAAGTGCACAATATCACACATGTGTCACAAGGGGGCACACCCATGTGGAGTTCATTTGCAGCAGCTGAAATCCCTGGCACTCCCATTCTCTCTCTCTCTCTCTCTCTCTCTCTCTCTCTTTTCTCTCTCAATAAATTTTTGAAAAATTCAATGAGCTGGATAGACAGCTCAGCAGTTAAAGAAGCTTTCTTGTAGAGCCTGACACCCAGGGTTCAATTCCCAGTACCCACATAAGACCAGACACACAGAGTAGCGCATGTGTCTGAAGTTCATTTGCAGCAGCATAAGGCTTCTTAGGCCCATACTCACTCTTTCTGTCTCTCTTTCAAATAAGTAAATATTTTTTTGTTTTTGTTTTTGTTTTTGTTTTTTTTTTTTTTTTTTTTTTTGGTTTTTCGAGGTATGGTCTCACTCTGGCCCAGGCTGACCTGGAATTAACTATGTAGTCTCAGGGTGGCCTTGAACTCATGGAGATCCTCCTACCTCTGCCTCCCGAGTGCTGGGATTAAAGGCGTGCGCCACCACGCCCGGCTTAAGTAAATATTTTTAAAAATAAAAATTCAGGGCTATAGAGATGGATTAGTAGTTAAGGCACTTACCTACAAAGCCTAAGGACCCAGGTTCAGTTCCCCAGTACACACATAAGCAAGATGCACAAGGTGATGCATATATCTGGAGTTCATTTGCAGTGGCTAGAGGCCCTGGCACACCTCTGCCTCTCACAAATAATTAATTAAAAATAAAATAGGGCTGAAGAGATGGCTTAGCAGTTAAGGCTTGCCTGTGAAGCCTAAAGACCCAGGTTTGATTCCCCAGTACCCATGTAAGCAAGATGCACAAGGTAGTACAGGTGTCTGGAGTTTGTTTGCAGTGGCTCGGGGCCCTAGCACACCCATTCTCTCTCTCTCCCTCTTTCTCTCTTTCAAATAAATAAATAAATAAAATATATCTTTAAAAATCTGTCCACTTTAAAAAAATAAAATAAAAATTCAACATCATGTAGTATGGTAGCCACAAGAAAAAGTGTGTACCATTTTTAAAGGGCTTTCATTATTAAATAAGCCCAGTAGCTAGACATTAGCTAGCAGCTGCCTCCCCCACTTCTAATCTGAGTCTTTTGGAAAACTGGATATGCCTGGCTCAGAGCCCTCCCTGCAGAGAGCAGGTGAGGTATGTGCCTCTGTGTCCCAGAGCTCTGACACTGAGTAAGATTATTTTTAGAGGTGACCTTCTGAGTGTCTTGAAAAAGTAAACAGACATGCACATGACTTCCTGATATGTGGGGAAACACATTAGCACACATGCACATGCTTTTGTCCTGGATCAGGTCCAACCAGGAGGAAGCAGGAAACACTAGTGAGAGCCCACAGTGTACTGTTCAGTCAGAAAACTGCAGGAGGGCAAACTTACTCATCCCATGAGCTTAGAAGACCTTATTTTAGATAAAATTTCAATACTTCCCATGAAAGCATCACTAAAACATTATTTCATTTTTGCTTTTTATTGTATACTATGTTTATTTTACCTTTGTTCTTCTTTATAATGTGTTCATTTTGAAGTGAATATTATGAAAATCATATAGAAAAAAGAACCATTTCCTTTTATGAATAGTTTGCCTATGCCTTCAAATAGCACGTTCTTATGTCAGCAAAAGAAAATCACAGTAGGAAAAAAAGAAAGAGAAAACAGACTGTCATAACTTTCTTTTGTTGTCTAGCACTGTATCTTGGATGTCTTTGCAAATTGGTATGTATAAGTCCCTCTAATTCTACTGATGGACATTTAGGTCATTTCTAGTGTCTTACTATTATAAACACAAGAGAAGAATCTCTGATCAGATTCTTTGGATATTGCATGAATGTTTTTGTTAGCTTCTAGGAAGAATTTCTGTATCAAAATATTTACTTAACCAGATGTGGTGGTTCATGCCCATAATTCCAGCACACAGAAAACTCAGGTAGGAGAATTACCATGAGCTCAATACCAGCCTTGTCTACAGAGTAAGCTCCAGGTCAGCCTGAGCTAGAATGTGTCCCTACCTCAAAAAAAAATTACTCATATAAAATGTTTTAATTCAGCTATTGCCACATTGCTTCCCTGCTACCTCTTGAGACATAGGAAAATAAACTAATTTCTAGAGCTGGAGAAATGGTTTGTGGTTAAAAGTACCTACTGTGTAAGAATAAGGGCATGAAAAGCCTGAGAGACCACTGGAGTTCCATTCCCAGGACCCACATAAAGAGCTTGGCATGGTCATACATGTCTGTAATCCCAGTCCTATAGAGGGGACAAAAATCTGAGAATCGTAGGAGTTCATAAAAAAAAAAAAAAAAAAAAAAAAAAAGGAAAGCTCTGGGACCGGTAAGAGACTCTGGCTTATAGAAAAGCAAACATAAGGCTAGGCATGCTGGTGCTCACCTTTAATCCCAGCACTTGGGAGGCAGAGGTAGAAGGTTTGCCATGTGTTTGAGGCAACCCTGACACTACATAGTGAATTCCAGGTCAGCCTGGACTAGAGAGAGACCCTACCTAAAAAAAAAAAAAGGAACACTATAGGCAAGTGCATTTCAGAGCAGGCAAGGAATGGCATGTCACATGAGCATATACATGTGCATACACCACACAGCCACACATACATCACATTACACACAAGCCAAGAAAGAAATCAGCCGGGCGTGGTGGTGCACGCCTTTAATCCCAGCACTCGGGAGGCAGAGGTAGGAGGATCACCATGAGTTCAAGGCCACCCTGAGACTACATAGTGAATTCCAGGTCAGCCTGGGCTAGAGTGAGACCCTACCTCGAAAAACCAAAAAAAAAGAAGAAAGAAAGAAAGAAAGAGAAAGAGAGAGAGAGAGAGAAAAGAAAAGAAAAGAAAAGAAAAGAAAAGAAAAGAAAAGAAAAGAAAAGAGAAGAAATCAATTCATTTTACATGAAGACTTAACAACACAATGTCTCGCACATCGTAGCTGCTCATTAATTGCTGGTTATAGTAAATCATTATAAATATTAGCTAATATTTTGGTTATACAAAAGGGATGCCCCTGAATGTTGATCTATTTTCCTGACTTCTCATTCTTTTGTTGTTTTTGTTTTTGAGATCATGTCTCATTTTATATCCCAGACTGGCCTCAAACTTGTGATCCTCCTACCTCAGCCTCCCAAATACTAAGATACAGGCATGTGCTACCAGAGCCAGATACCTCACTCTTGTTCTAAAAGTCAGAGGTATTTAAGTGGTGGTAAAGTGTTAGATTCAAAGTTGAATTGTAATAGTAAAAAGTGTGATAAAGACTGGCGAGATGGCTTAGCGGTTAAGGTGCTTGCCTGCAAAGCCAAAGGACCCAGATTCAATTCCCCAGGACCCACATAAGCCAGATGCACAAGGTGAAGCACATGTCTGGAGTTCATTTGCAGCAGCTGAAGGCCCTGGAACACCCATTCTCCCCCCACCTTTCTCCTCCTCCTCCTCCTCCTCCTCCTCCTCCTTCTTCTTCTCTCTCTCTCTCTCTCTCTCTCTCAAAAAATAAAATTATTTTTTAAAGGATTATACATTCTAGCCTTTCTATGGTGCACAGGAAGAGGTTTCATGTTGTTGCAGTCAGCTCCTGGTTTCTGGAGAACAGCCAATCAGACAGCTTATGGGAGGAAGGGATTTGTTTCAGGCTTACAAAATGCAGGGGAAACTCCATTAATGGTGGAAGAAGCTGCTTGCTTCCATAGATCCAAGCAGAGAGATGTCACCAACAGCCAGCACCACAAAATGTGAACAGCCAGAGCTTAAATTGCTCCCTACACACCTTAAGGCTGGACTCTAAGATCCACCCCAAGTGACATGCTCCCTAGGCAGGGATCTGCCTGCTAGGGGCTCAAGTAGGAGGTTTAACCAAAAATGCCTCAGTCTAGGGGCCATACATTGAAACTACCACCCATATGCTTTGTTTTTTATTCCCATGGTAATGTAAAGGGAAACTTATGCACAGTGCTGCCTGAAGTCCTTAATGTCCTGCAAAAGAAGGAAGAAGGGGGCTGGAGAGATGGCTCAGCAGCTAAAGGTGCTTGCTTTCAAAGCCTGATGCTCCAGGTTGGATTCTCCAATACCCAGGTAAAGCCAGATGTACAAAGTGGCACATGCATCTGGAGTTTGTTTGAGGTAGCCAGAGGCCCTAGTGCAGCCAATGTCATTTCTAGATGAATGGGACATCCACAAGAGGAAACGTGATGGTAACTAACTACATCATAAACCTGAAGGGGAATCCTCTCCTGGAAGCTCGGCCATTGCTGCCATTGCGAACACTCAGTGTCATCTCCTCCAGGAGGAGAAGTAAACCTTTTCCTTCTATAAACTGCTCCTGGTTGGGTGTTTTATCCAAGCAACTGCTACAAAGGTTGATGGAAAGAAATAACAGTTTTAAAAATTAAAAGGGGCTGGAGAGATGGCTTAGTGGTTAAGGCGCCTGCCTGCTAAAGCCTAAGAACCGGGTTCCAATCTCCAGGTCCCACGTTTAGCCAGATGCAAAGTGATGCAAGGGCACAATGCCACACATGACCACAAGGGGGCACGCACATCTGGATTTCGTTCACAGCAGCTGAGAGACTGCTGGCGCACCCATTCTCTATCTGTCTCCCTCTCCCTCTCTCTCTGTCTGTCTCTCTCTGTGACTCTCTCCAAAAAAAAATAAAAATTTTAAATTTAAAAATTAATTAATTAATTAATTAAAAATTAAAAGGTAGCCGGGTGTGGTGGTGCACGCCTTTAATCCCAGCTCTTGGGAGGCAGAGGTAGGAGGATCACCATGAGTTCGAGGCCACCCTGAGACTACAGAGTGAATTCCAGGTCAGCCTGAGCTAGAGTGAGACCCTACCTCGAAAAAAAAATTAAAAGGGGCTTACCCACTCCTGCCTTCTCATGGGTAAGAGCTCTTCTTTCTTTCTCTTTTTTCTCTTAATCTAGTAAAGTCTCTTTAAACCTTACCCTCTGATCTCGATTCCTTAAATTCATAAGACAAGGATCCACAGACACCCCAATATTATTGTATCATATTGGTGGATTGGCATATCTTGGTGCATTGGCATGGAACCCCAGAATTCTGTGTTTGGCCGGGAACTCAGAGATAAGTGTTCTCCTGCTTTCTGCCTCCTCATGGCAGGAGTATGATCTGTTCTCTCCCCAACTTGCCATTTTCTCCTCTGTAGTTTTCTTCCACTTGGGAACACTGCTCACATTTAAAACTTGGTAGATGGTAAATGGTAGAATTGGGAAACTTCTGTGGAAGGCATGTACTAAAACTTCTGGATTGTCTTTCTACCTGTTCATAAAGCCAGTAGCAAAATGTAAACAAAATGTGCATGAAACATTGACTGAGTTTTGTCAGAATATATTTTGTGTTCACTCTGTCCAACACTGACTGAGTTTTATTTGCTAATGACCAATGCCAGTTTGAGGGAAATGCAGATTTGGCCCTGGGTTGCTGTGCTCGGGCAATGCCCTGGGACACAGATTCAAACAGCACACACACACCCCCCACAGCCCCTGCCGACAGTATCATCTTTTAATAAGAGCTCAGTCCAGGATTTATGACCACAAACTCAGACTCACTCAAGGTCAGTATGAACCCAGCTAAACTGGGAAGGAAGCAGGGAGAATGACCTTGAACTTCTGGCATCTCCTTTGCTCCCCTGGCCAGGGGAAGCCCTGGTCACAGCCAGTATGGCTAACTTCCCAAAATAGTTTTCTTTCCTCCCTTTTTGTTAAGGCTTCCGCCTTCCCAGGGTATGAGTGACAGCCCTGACTGTCCCAGCAGAAATGATCAAGTTCCTCAGAGATCTAGATAGAATGTACTCAGCCAGTGGTCCAGGATTCATGGAGAGTGCACATATTGGATCTCATGTGAGCAAAACCTTGTGTGCAGTGAGGGAACTCCATGGAGTGCCCAGACCATGTAGGGCTGCAACCTATGCCAGGTGGCAAGTGGTGGCAGGGTGGCAGCAGATAGACACCACAACCAGATCCCACAGGCAGGTACCAAGAGGCAGTGACTTACTCAGGATGTAGTAGTTTGGCAGAAGGCTGAGACAAGATCCTCTGCTTGGTCCTAAAGTCTACCACCTAAGGTCTGAAAGCCAGCCACCTAGAGATAAAATGGTTTCTCAGTGGTTAGAGAAGCTTGCTAGTGATTGCGTCTGACCAGTGCTTTCTGGTTTGCTTCTTGTTTTAGAAGAAATAAGATGTACCTGTAGACAGCTTTTGGTTTCTGTATTGCATGTGGTAAATTACAGTATGGCTTTCTTAATTTAGGCAGCTGTTGCAGACAGGTTCACATTAATGGCAGAAAGCACCCAATCAAGAGCAGCTTGGGGAAAAAAGGGTTTATTCTGGCTTATAGACTCGAGGGGAGGCTCCATGATGGCAGGGGAAAACTATGGCACGAGCAGAGGGGGAACATCACCTCCTCGCCAACATCAGGTAGACAACAGCAACAGGAGAGTGTGCCAAACACTGGCAAGGGGAAAATGGCTATAATACCTATAAGCCCTCCCCCAACAATACACTGCCTCCAGGAGGAGTTAATTCCCAAATCTCTATCAGCTGGGACCCTAGCATCAGAACACCTAAGTTTATGGGGACACCTGAATCAACCACCACAGCAGCCCAACAGATTTGAATGGGGAATGCTTGCATTGTATCTATTCCAGAGGGTGTTTTTATTTTTTTTATTTTATTTTTGTCTTTTTGTCAGTACTGCTTCAGGCTGAAGAACACTTAGAAGCTAAATATGTAAATGTGTGGCTGAGACATGCCATAAGCATGGCTTCCAAAGAGATTGGTCATAGATCTTGCACAGACCAATGAACATTCAGAGTCACGTCAGTAAGGATCTAAATTTATAGGCTCTTTAGGGCCCCATCAGTAAGGAATTAAGTCCATAGAACATAAATTTAGGGCCCCATTAGTAAGAGTCTAACTCCATATATACAGAAGGGTCCTTTCAGTAAGGATATAAATCTGTAGGCCCTATTTAGGGTCCCATCAGTAAGGATTTAAATCTATAATCCATAGACTTCTGGGTATGAGCTTTAAAGTGCCTTATGTGCAGGCTATCTTTGCTCCAAAATGTTATGCCACCTCAGCAGTCTTGGCTTCCAAAGGACCATGTGTGCCCTGGCTGAGGGCATGATATCGAATCCCCCAGGGCTAATTAGATAGAAGTGCCACACATGGCTACAGTACTTGCCTCACATACATGAAGAGAAAATCCCTCCCCATGGACCCTGATGACTTTGGGCCCAACTAGATTTTAGGCTTTCAGCAACTAAAAGTATCAGAGATGGCAGGAATATAAGAGGAGGAAAGTGGGGAAATGGGGAAA
Organism: Orientallactaga sibirica; assembly: GCA_036365145.1. Lineage (NCBI taxonomy): Eukaryota > Metazoa > Chordata > Mammalia > Rodentia > Dipodidae > Orientallactaga > Orientallactaga sibirica. Next base: position 9,536,573 of record JAEOAD010000060.1, on the reverse strand, counting down.
TACACTGGTTTGGCAACCTCAACCCAGATAGACTTTTATGATCCAGTTCCCTGGTGGTGGGAATGGATACAGACCACAAAGAAAGACATCTTTCCATACAAGAGCTGGGGCACTGCTGGAGACATGTAGATTAAGCTTGTATTTTTCTCTCAGCCTACACATGGAAGCGACCTCTGCCAAGCTTCCACAAGAAACCTCCCCTAGCCTTTCTGCTGAAGTATTGAGAAGAACTGGATACCCAGAGCTGACACAAGGAACCCTCAAAGAGAATGTATTATTCTTCCAGGTGTGGAGGCTCACACTTTAAATCCCAGCACAGGCATTGTAGGGGATTATTGGAAATCACAAATTCTGCTGGGTGTGGAGGCTCACACTTTATACCCAGCGCTTGAGGTATGGGAGGTAACAGGATCAGGAGTTCCAGGCCAGCCTGCCTCCAGGCAATGACAACAGAAGCACTCTAAGGCTACCAAATTCACTTTGAGGACACTTCTCATGATGTCTTAAAACAGATGTCAAGACTTTATTCTGCTTGAATTGCTTTTTAATGAAACCATTTCCAGGTATCTTAAATTTGTTGATAAAAATTGTTTTCAGGGCTGTTAACATGTTCTGCCTGTACTTGCAACTGTTAGCTATTTACAGAAATAAGACATGCCTGCTTTCTATGTTCTAGATATGGCTCACAATGTCACCAGGCAACTAGACATGAATGTTAGACAGAATGACATTGAGCTGTTGTGCTATTCTTTAACTAGATTTGTGTTGCCCAAAACTAAAGTGATCAGACCTGCCTTGTATCAACACTCTTCTCCAAGAAGAAGGTGTACCTGTCCTTCTGAGAGCTAAATAATCATATGTAGCATAGACAGAGTGCCAATTGTACAAACAGTGTGACTTTAGATAGATGGGTCCATAACACCTCAGAGACATCTATGTCATTATCAAAATTAGATACTGTGTGTGTATTACTGATAATTCTGCTAATGTCTCGTCTGTTTTACAAGATCTACAAGAACAGGTATTGACCATGCCAGACACTACTATGCCATTTAGGGAAAAGCCTTAAAAAAATGCATTTCTGGGGCTGGAGAGATGGCTTAGTGGTTAAGGTGCTTGCCTGCAAAGCATAAGTGAAGGAGGATAGGAGGAAAGAGACAGTTTCAGGCAGGCATTAAGGCTCAAAGAGAACCAAGACATACCACCCCACATGCCATCTTGGCCTGACACTAGAACAGTGGAAATGGAACTCGTGTCTGATAGATACTGATCTACAGGGCTCCCTGCCGCCCAATCTAGCATGCTACCTAGACAGATGGCCTGGATGGGCTGGCCCAGGGATCTGCCCTTTAAATTCACCAATCAGGTCTTCCCTTTGCCTATAAAGGCTCCTGTCTTCTTCCTGTCAAGGACTCCACCCTGCTCTGCTCTGCTCAGCTCAGCTCAACTCAGCTCAGCTCTTTTTCTCTACTCCACCTGCCTACCTCTCTTCACTAGGGCCACAAGGATACAAGTGAGTCTGGCTTCCCCCTCACCCAGCCTGGCTGGTGGAGGAAAAAAACTGTTTCTTGGTTTGGATGGCTTTTCTGCTTTATACTTTGGGTTAACTTCTCTCCTTCATTGCACACATGATTTTCCTCTGGTTCCTTAATCTACCATGTGCAAGTTCTTCCCAAGTTTTCCTACACAAGCTCCTAGATTCTACTTTCCACATGCCAGCAGCTTTACTCTAATTTCTCTTTAAAACCCTCAATTTCTTTTAAGCCCACATGCTTGTAGCTCTATTCCAGTTTTCCCCTAAAAAACCCTCAATTTCTCTTAAATGAACCTTATAAACTATGAAGTGTTTCCTAAATCCCACAATTTGTGATTTCTCCCTTAAATAAACATTGCAATTTGTGATTTTCCCTTCAATAAACTGAATAATTCATAATTTATAATTCTTGATGCCATCTTTATCAATTCTTTGTTAAAGGTAGCACAGGACCCAAAACTTGGGGTTCATACATTGGGGGACCCCTCTTGAACCCCAAAATCCTACATCTTAAGGACCCAGGTTCAATTCCCCAGTACACACAAGCCAGATGCACAAGGTGGCGCATGCATCTGAAGTTCATTTGCAGTGGCTAGAGGCCTTGGCATGCTCATTCTCTCTCTCTGCCTCTTTCTTTCTCTCTCTCTCTCTCTCTCTCTTTCAAATAATAAAAAATAAATAAATAAAATAATTTTAAAACAAAAAGAAACTCAGAAAAGCACTTTAAAAATGGATTTATGGATCTTCATAGTGAAAGAATTATGTCTATCATTTCCAGTTTTTTTTTTTTCAAGGTAGGGTCTCACTCTAGCCTAGGCTGACCTGGAATTCACTATGTAGTCTCAAGGTGGCCTCTAACTCATGGTGATCCTCCTACCTTTGCTTCCTGAGTGCTGAGATTAAAGACATCTGCCACCACATCCTCTTAGCTTACAGTCAGTCCATACTCAAATGGTCCTGTGACAATCTAACTCCCACCTACCTGGGGTCTCCCTAATCACCCTCCAAAGCCTGAAAGACTATAAGAACAGGAACTGCAAAGACCCCAATTTACTCAATGCCCACTTCTCCCTAATTCTTTTCTTTTCTTTTCTTTTCTTTTTTTACTCTCAACATTTTCAGGACTATCTTCCACTCTACCAGTGCATTTTTCCTTATCTCCTGCCTAAAGGAGTTCTCTATATCTGTTTTTCCATAAACAACCTGAGTCCCTCCCTGGGAAGGAATTCTTCTTTCCTAGAATTTAGATTCCTGGAAGGGCCTGGCATAGTGGAACACACCTTTAATCCAAGCACTCAGGAGATAGAGGAAGAAGGATCATTGTGAGTTCAAGGCCACCCTGAGACTACTTAGTGAAATCCACTATGTAGATCCTACCTCGGGGGGGGCAGATTACTTGAAGGGGCTCCAGAGATGGCTCAGCAGTTAAGGTTATTGCACACAAAATGTAATGACCTGGGTTTGATTCCCCAGTACCCACATAAAGCCAGATGCACAAAGTGATGTATGCATTTGGAGTTCATTTGCAGTAGCTAGAGGTCCTGACATGCCCATTTTCTCTTCTCTCTGTCTCTGTGTGCAAATAAATAAATAAATATTTTTTAAGAAAAAGATTCCTGGAAGGATTAAACCTGAACCAGGTATTGTATTGGTTAGCTCAGCCCCTAAAACTTGGTGTCAGGGATAGTTATCTCCACCCCTATTCATAACCTATAAATGACCTCAGTGTGGGTCTCTAGGTGGGCTTTACCCCCTCCTGTCCCCTGATGGGCAGGGCTCTTCATACTCTTTCCTCTTTCCTTCTCTCAATTTAATAAATTCTCTCTAAACTTAAAAAAAAAGACAATGCCCGGCATGGTGGTGCATACCTTTAATCCCAGCACTCAGGAGGCAGAGGTAGGAGAATTGCCATAAGTTCAAGGCTGTGAGACTAAGTTCAAGGCAGCCCCTGAGACTATATAAACCAGTAAAAAGAAAGGTCAGCCTGAAAGAAAGAAAGCTAAAAGGAGTGAGATCCTATCTCAAAAAAGGATAAAAATCCATAAAGTACATATATATAATCCCAACACTCAGGCTGGAGAGGATGGTTTAGCAGTTAAGGAACTTGCCTGCAAAGCCTAAAAACCCATTTCAACTCTCCTGGAGATGGTCCAGTTAAGGCACTTGCCTGCAAAGCCTAAAAGCCCTTTCAACTCTCCAGATCTCTCTCTCTCTCTCTCTATCATAAAAGTGGGGGGGGCAGTCTGTTGGGCTTGCCTCAAAAAATTTTTTTATAACTTAAAAGAGGGCTGGAGAGCTGGGCGTGGTGGCACACGCCTTTAATCCCAGCACTCGGGAGGCAGAGGTAGGAGGATCGCTGTGAGTTCAAGGCCACCCTGAGACTACATAGTAAATTCCAGGTCAGCCTGGGCCGGAGTGAGACCCTACCTCGAAAAACCGGAAAAAAAAAAAAAAAAAGAGGGCTGGAGACATGGCTTAGTGGTTAAGGCACCTGCCTGCCAAGCCTAAAAACACCTGTTAGATCTCCAGATCCCACATTTAGCCAGACACAAAAAGTGACGCAAGGGCGCAATGTCGCATGTGCCCACAAGGGGGCGCACGCATCTGGAGTTTGTTCACACCACTGGCATCCCCATTCTCTTTCTCTGCCTCTTCCTTTCTCTCTCTTTCTCTCTCTCTCTCTCTCTCAAATAAAAAAAAGAAAAAACTTAAAAGAAAATGCTGAATGTGGTAGCACCTGCCTATAATCTCAACACTAAGCAAACAGAGGCAGGAAGATGGATGAGAATTCATTTCAAGGCCAACTTGAGCATCAGAATGAGCTCCAGACCAGCCAGGGATCCATAGCAAAAGCCTGTCTCAAAATAATACGTAAGTTTGGAAATAAATAAAATCTAGGAAAATAAAAAAGTAATCAATCTACTTAAAGAACTGCTTCTGTGTTCACTGCAGCAGCACATACACTACAACTGGAAAAATGCAGAGAAGATTAGCATAGCCCTGTGCAAGGATGATGTGGAAATTCCTAAAGTGTTCCATTTTTTTTTTTTTTACAATCATGGTATATTGTCTATATGTACAGAGGTTGTCAAAATAATTCTTTTAAAAAAGGAATTGCTTCTGTACTGTCCTACCCTTCTTCTTCTTCTTCTTTTTTTTTTTTTTTTTTGTTTTGTTCTGTTTTGTTTTTCGAGGTAGGGTCTCATTCTAGTCCAGGCTGACCTGGAATTCACTATGGAGTCTCAGGCTGGCCTCAAACTCACAACGATCCTCCTACCTCTACCTCCTGAGTGCTGGGATTAAAGGCGTGTGCCACCACTCCCAGCTCTTCTTTTTTGACTTGAATGCAGTTAGTATAATTCTATTTCATTTGACTGCAGCATATAAATGAGGCCCATTATGCTTTCTCAAGCCTTTTTAGTTTATTGATTTTCCTGCCTAGAGTTTTTCTTCTTGCCTTTTAATTTTCTGCTTCAAGTCAGCCAAGGACTGGAAATGACATAAGCAAGCTTATTAGAATTGTATGTCAAGTGTGAACATGTCAAATGGGATCTGAGTCTGCACATAAGAAATGCAAGGGTCTTAATATCATTCTGTCAACTATTTTAATGATGAGAGAGAGAGTGTGTGTGTTCTTAAGCTTCCGTAGCCCTGGCATGTTATGGATAGATAATATGATACTAATGATCACTATATCCCATACAATGAAATCTTAAAAGGTATTCAGAATACTTTATTTTTTAAAATTTTTTGTTTTTTTAAATATTTTTATTTATTTTCAAGCAGAGAGACACAGACAGATGAGTATGCCAGGGCCTCTAGCCTCTGCAAATGAACTACAGATACATGTACCACTTTGTGCATCTGGCTTTATGTGGATACTGGGGAAGCAACCCTGGGTCGTTAGGCTTTGCAGGCAAGTGCCTTAACCACTGGGAAATTTATCCAGCCCCAGAATCCTTTAGATTTAAATTTTTCCGTATCCTAAAGGAACTAATAGCCAAAGGGTTTGTCTACAATTGTTGCTAGCATTTGGCCAAATCTGATTTTCTTTTACTGTTGTTGTTTGTCTGATACAAAATTTCACTATATAGCACAGGATAGCTTCAAACTCTTGATTCTTTTGCCTAGTGCTAGGAATACAGATATACAATGGCATGGCCAGCTGCAAAAGTCTGTTTAAAAAAAATTGAGCCACTGGACCCCTAAAGGAAACACAGAGAATGGAAATATAGGCCAGCAACAGAAAATAGTTGCCTAGCATGTTCAAAGCCCTACATTAGATCTCCAGAACCACCCAAAATATGAAAATCTTGTGCATTACTGAAGCTAGACACACTTGAACCATTTTTTCAGGATCCTCCATTTAACTGAACCCAACAAAGGCTTCATAACTTCCATACAAAGCTTTTTTGAGACAGACAGGGCCAAGATGAGGGTGAGCCGAGTGAAGCATTCATTTGGGTGCAAAACTTAAGGGACCAGCAAAAATTTCAGCAATCAAAATAAATTTTATACTAATATAATACTTTTTAAATGAATCACAGCTGAGTGTGAATTGCCATGAGTTATAGGCTGGGCTACAAAGTAAGTTCTGGGTCAGTCTAGACAGCTTATAACAAGCTCTGGGGTGGCAAAGACAGGCAGTTCTCTAGAGCTCACTGGTTAACTAGTCTAGCTGAATTAGTGAGCTCTAGGTTCAGTGAGACTGTGGTGGTTTGAATGAGACGTTGTCCATAAACTTATGTGTGCTGAATGCTTAGTCCCCAGCTGGTGGCAGTTTGGGAGGTGGAACCTTGCTGGAGGAGGTGTGTTGCTGAGGGAAAGGATTGTGAGTGTTATAGACTGCTCTCCCTTGCCAGAACTTGGGTCACTATATTGCTGTTGTTTTCCACCTGCTGTGGCAGAGGTGATGTGCAGCCTCTGCCCAGGCCATGCTTTCCCCTGCCATCATGAAGCGTCCCCTCACGATTGGAAGACAAAATGAACAGCTTTCCTCCCATCAGATGATTTTGGTTGGGTGTTTTATCTCAGCAATGAGAAGGCAATGACAATAGAAAATTGGTACCAGTGGAGGCTGGTCATGGCTGCTAGAAACAAGACTGTGTAGCTTTGTGCCTTTTGGAATTGATTTGTGGGAGAAATGTGGACAGATTTGAAACCTTGGCCTAAGAGACACTTTGCAGTGCCGAAGGCAGAGTTTGATGGCCCATTCTGTTTAGAGTTGAAAGGCCTCAATGCAGTAAGAACTGTGGACTGTGAGGTTTGACTTAGGGAAAGAAAGAGCTTTGTCCAGAATGTTCTAAAGACAGTTTATATAAGACTAGCTGTGCTCATCCCATTTTATGAGAACTTGAGCAGGGTTGAATTTAAAAGAAATGGACTGGTGTGAGCAGAAGGATATGACACAGAAAGAAATGAAAGTTGGGCTGGAGACCACAGCCTGCTTTAGTTGCAATTGTTTGCGAGATTATCACTATTGAGATTGGGCCAACTCTGCAACTTCTGCATTGAGACTACAAGAAGAATGCTGGTGTTTAAAAATAGAGGCCTGTGGGCTGGAGAGATGGCTTAGCGGTAAAGTGCTTGCCTATGAAACCTAAAGGACCCTGGTTCGAGGCTCAATTCCCCAGGACCCACAGAAGCCATATGCACAAGGTGGCACATGCATCTGGAGTTCATTTGCAGTGGCTAGAGGGCCTGGTGCACCCATCCTCTCTCTATCTGATGCTCTCTCTCTTTTTTTCTCTCTCTCATATGTGTGTGCATGTGTCTCTTTTCTGTCTGTTGCTAATAAATAAATTTTAAAATAAACAAAAATTTTTAAAAAAAGGAAAGTAGAGGCCTGAATGCTGAAGGACTGTCTTGCTCTTCAAAATCAGCTAACAAATTTGGTAGCCCATCTGGTACTATGGGAGTATAACAAATGCAGGAAAGAGAGGGTCACTGGATTTAACACAGTGTTTTTTGGAAATGGCTATGTGAGGCAATGTTGTTGGAGTCCCTGTGTGGAGGCCACATGGAACCTTGAGGATTACAATGGCTTTCAGTGGAGACCTCAGGACTTTTCAGACATGCCAGGACTATGGGACAGCTGCCAAGCAGAGCTGCTGGTTCAGAATAGAGTCTGTAAGTCTGTAAGAGTCTGGAGGAATAGAACTGGAACCCCAGAGACTTCATCACTGGTTATGAAGGTCAGACTTGGAGCTACAGGATTTGATGCAGTCCCTGTTTGTTTTAGACCTTTCATTGGTTCAACTAGCCTTGCTGTGCTCGATGCTTCTGAGCTTTTGCAGCATGAATGTTTACAGTGGGCCATTATGTGTCTTTGGTTTAACAGGCTCACAGTTAAGAGACCTTGGACTCTGGGAGTGTTTGAACAGTATTGGGATTGATAGAAACTATGAGGACATTTTTAAAGTTGGACAGAATGCATTTTGCATCATGGATGGTTGTGAGTTTGTGGGGACCAGGGGTGGAATGTGATTATTTGAATTAGGTATCTCCTATAAACTCGTGTGCTCTGAATGCTTAGTTCACAGCTGGTAGCAATTTGGGAAGTGGAGCCTTGCTGGTGGAAGAGTCCTGAAGGAAGCTTGCTGCTGGGGGTAGACTTTGAAGTTTATTAGCCCCAGCTTGACAGTGTTAGTCAGCTGACTCGCCTTCTGCTCTTTTCCACCTGCTGTGGCAGAAGTAATGCCCCAGCCTCTGGTCATGCCATGCTTTCTCCTGCCATTATGAATCTGCCTGTCAAGAGTGTAACCAGAATAAAAAATTTTCCTCTCATTAGCTGCTTTTTTTATATCTTATTTATTCATTTATCTGAAAGAGAGAGAGCAAGAGGTAGAATGGGCACACAAGGGCCTCTAGCCACTGCAAACGAACTCCATATGTGTGTGCCACCTTGTGCATCTGGTTCTATGTGGGTAGTGGGGAATCAAACCCAGGTTGTTAGACTTTGCAGGCAACCACCTTAACCATTGAGCCATCTCTCCAGCCCTCATTTGCTGCTTTTGAACAAGTGTTTTATGTCAGAAATGAGAAGGTAACTACAACAGAGACCCTGACTCAAAAAAGCAAAAACAAGAAAAAAGAGTGGGCTAGAGAGATGGCTTAATGGTTAAAGCACTTGTTTGCAAAGCCTGACAGCCCAAGTTCAATTCCCAAGTATCCACATAAAGCAAGATGCACAAAATGGCACATGCATCTGGAGTTAATTTGCATTGACAGGAGGCTCTTGTGTGTCCATACTCTCTCCTCTCTCTCTCTCTCTTTCCCATAAATAAATAAATAAAAATACTTTTAAAAAATACTATTTATTTATTTATTTATTTATGTATTTATTTATTTGAGACACACAGAGAGAGATAGAGAGAATGAGTGTACCAGGGCCTCCAGCCACTGCAAACGAACTCCAGATGCATGCGCCACTACCTTGTGCATCTGGTTTATGTGGATCCTAGGGAATCAAACCTGGGTCCTTTGGCTTTGCAGGCAAGCACCTTAACCACTAAGCCATCTCTCCAGCCCATAAAAATACTTATTTTTCTCTTTTTGGTTTTTCGAGGTAGGGTCTCACTCTAGCTCAGGCTGACCTGGAATTCACTATGTAGTCTCAGGGTGGCCTCGAACTCATGGCGATCCTCCTACCTCTGCCTCCCGAGTGCTGGAATTAAAGGCATGCGCCACCGTGCCCAACTCAAAAATACTTTTTAAAAAATAAAAAGTCAGCAAACTATGGTCTATAAAAAAAAATTGAACAGGAGAGAAATAGAGGCTAAGAAACTAAACCTAGCTATAGTATCATCTAAAATAATTAACACCATCAACAAGAAATATAGCAACATATGTAATCATACGGTTACAAAGCTAGGCTAAGACTATAAAAGGTCATTAAGAAAAAAAAGTAAACTCGAGGCTAGAGTGATGGTTCAGTGGTTACAGCGCTTGCCACTGAAGTTGGAGTACCTGAGTTTGATCCCTAGATCCCAGGTAAAAATCCAGCAGCTATAGCATGCTTATGTGATCCCAGCATGCTGAAGCTGAAGCTGAAAGCAAGATTAGAGGCAGAGACAGAAGAATGTCCTGTAAACTCATGGAAAGCACAGAAAGAGCAGCAGAGTGTGAATTCACAGCATAAGGAAGGAGCCAGGTGTGGTGGCACACGCCTTTAATCCCTGCACTCGGGGAGGCAGAGATAGGATCACTGTGGGTTAGAGTCTACCCCCTGAGACTACATAGTGAATTCCAGATCAACCGAGCTAGAGTGAGACCCTACCTCTAAAAGAAGAAGGAGGAGGAAGAGAAAGGAAAACAGGAAAGAGGGAGGAAGAGAGAAAAAGAAAAGAAAAAAATGAGACATCTGTTGTACTGACACATAAATATATCCAATATAATGTTAAAGGTAAGTTAAGATGGACATAGTGGTGCATGTCCATTGCAGTACTCAGAAGGCTAAACTAAGAAAATCTTTGTGCCCTACAGCCGAAGACACCATATACTTGCAGTATGGAACATGGAGAGACCTGGCTGGAATCTGGAAGAGAGCCAGTCCCCAGACAGCCTGTCTAGTGCTAGAAGGTGCTACATGAGCTACTGGGGGAACGTGAGCAACATCTGTCCGAGTAACTTGAGGCCTAAGCTACTCAGAAGCAAACAACCTAACATGATGTTCACACATGTGCAATAGTGGCACACAGCCACAGTGGGTAACCAACTGCTCTTGGATTGGCTAACAGATCTGCTCAGTGGAAAGGAACCCATATCTGGAACTTGGAAACAAGTCAGAATCATATTCAGATAACAAGTTTGCTCTCCAATATCAAGCTCCCACCAATCTTGAGCCACAAGTGGGCCTATGCCCATTAAATTCTCTCTAAACTAATGACGGTTATCCCATTTAACCTGTGCTGACTTCACTCTTCATTGGATAATCTGCTTCTCTTTTTCAGGTGGAAGCAGGACCTGAGGAGAGAAACATCCCATCACACTTCACCAGGACCCCAGCTGAAACCACAGAGGAATTGGGGAAATGAGCAAGAGTGCTGCTTTCTTGTTGAACCTGACATCAGCACAAGGGTGAAGGAGATGGACACTGAGGACACTCAACACCTACCAAACCAGAGATCCAGAGGCTCCTAAGAGCCTGTCATTAAAGTAGAATTAAAACGCACCCAACATTCACGCAAGAAGAGGTGGAAAGATTGTTAGAGCCACAGGTTGGGACATTATGCACAGACATTGCCTCTTCCCCATAACTGATGGCTGCCCCACAATGCATGACTCACATTCCCCATGGGGATAACTGGCATCCGCAATGAGGAGGCGCCCTTTGAAAAGGGGCAGAGAAGAAGATAAAGATGGCACCAACAAGTGCTGTTTACATACTGAGTATGTCCATAACTAATAAAAAAAATTGCCTCCTGACCAGATGTCTGGTCCTAAATAAGGACATAAAATATGTAATATGTGCTGATAGATTTAAAAGGCTGTAAAGAAGTTGTTTAATTTCTGATTGGGATACATTTAAAGTTAAAGCTGGGCATGGTAGCGCATGCCTTTAATCCCGGGAGGCAGAGGTAGGAGGATCACTGAGTTTGAGGCCACCCTGAGATTACATAGTGAATTCCAGGCCAACCTGGGCTACAGTGAGAACCTACCTCGAAAAAAAAAAAGTTAAATAAAGGATAGTATGGGCATATTATCAAATATTTCTAAAGTCTTGAGGTCAAAATTCAAGTTTTCTTAAATATAATTCTATTCTTAAAAGTTTTTTTAAAAAAAGATCTTTGTGAATACAAAATGAGAGCCAGGCTCAAAACAAACACAGAGGGAGTGAGACCGAGAGAGAGAGAGAGAGAGAGAGAGAGAGAGAGAAAGAGAGAGGGCAGGTTGTAAAGTATTAATGTGTAGAGTACATATTTATGGAGAACATGTTAGTTTCAGGCTGAATCCCAACTGAAAGCTGGAAAAAGCTGCAGTCTATCCCATCAACAGTGACAATCAGTGTCTGCAGGTAAGTGCTGGTATCTCTGGGGTAACCAACTGCTCCATAATTGGACTGAAGGCCCTAATGAAAGATGAGAACATTCACTTTCTACATTACATTTTTCTTAATATTTGAATTTTTATAACTCACATATGTTCTTTTCATGCTTTAAAAAAATAGAATACTTAAAAATAAATCCTACAAAAGTTCTTAAAAATGTATGTATCATGGCTGGACATAGTGGTGCATGCCTTTAATCCCAGAACTTGGGAGGATGAGGTAGGAGGATCACTGTGAGTTTGAGACCAGCTTGAGACTACATAGTGAATTCCAGGTTACCCTAGGCTACAGTGAGACCCTACCTCAAAAAAAAAAAAAAAAAAAAAAAAAAAAAAAACCCTGTATGTATCTGTTGACCCAGTGATCCAACACCTGTGACTTTGTACCAGGAAAAATGTGAGTAAAGATTTAGCTACAAGGTTATTCTTCATATTGTCCTTCCTGTCAAATAACCAAACTGTTCAATAATAGGAACAATTTACATAAATTATTATGGATTCATTTTTAATTTATTTTTTTAGTTTTTTAATATTTTATTTATTTATTTATTTATTTATTTATTTATTTATTTATTTGAGAGAGAGAGAGAGGCAGAGACAGAGGAAGAGAATGGGTGCATCAGGGCCTCCAGCCACTGCAAACAAACTCCAGACACATGAGCCCCCTTGTGCACCTGGCTTACATGGGTCCTGGAGAATTGAACTGGGATCCTTTGGCTTTGCAGGCAAATGCTTTAACCTCTAAGCCATCTCTCCAGCCCTTATTTTTGGTTTCTTGTTGTTTTTATTGTTTTCAAGGTAGCATCTCACTGTAGCCCAGGCTGACATGAACTCACTTTGTAGTCCCAGGCTTGCCTTGAATTCAAGTGATCATTCTACCTATACCTCCCAAGCACTAGGATTAAAGCAGGTGCCACTGTCGCAGTCAACTTCGTGTTGGTGGGACAAGAACCTCTAGACCAGACACAGTTTATGGGAGGAAGGGAATTTATTGAAACTTACAGATCAAGGGGAAGTTCCATAATGGCAGAAGAAACTGGGCCCCTTTTATAGGTCCACAAGCACCAAAGCAAGCACACTCCAGGAACTTCAGACAGAGCTCAAGTACTCTGGATATCTTTAGATGCCAGATCCACCCCCAAACCTGGACCCTAGAATCTGCCCACATTGACACCTCTTCCAGCCAGGCAGCTGGGCACCCAAGAACCTTTAATAAAAGTGTGTCTGCCGGGTATGGTTGCACATGCCTTTAATCCCAGCACTCAGGAGGCAGAGGTAGGAGGATCACTATGAGTTCAAGGCCACCCTGAGACTATATAAAGAATTCCAGGTCAGTCTGGACTAAAGTGAGACCCTACCTTGAAAAACCAAAACAAACAAAAAAAACTGTATCTATTTGGGAACATCCATTCAAACTATCACATTCCACCCTTGTGCCCAGCAGATTCATAATCATCTACAATGTGAATTGCATTCAGTACGGCTTCAAAGGTCCCCATAGTCTTTACCATAGTGTTAAGATGGTTCCAAAGTCACAAGTCTCATCTGAGATTTAAGATAGACTCTTAGGGCTGGAGAGAAGGCTTAGCAGTTAAGGCGCTTGCCTGCAAAGCCAAAGGACCTCAGTTCGATTCCTCAGGACTCATGTAAGCCAAATGCACAAAGTGGCACATGCATCTGGAGTTTGTTTGCAGTGGCTGGAAGCCCTGATGCACTCATTCCCTCCCTCACTCACTCACTCTCTCTTTTTCACTCTTTCCCTCTCTCAAATAAATGAATAAAAATAAAATATTTTTTTAAAAAAGATAGTCTCTTAGCTGTGAGTCCTGTGATATCAAAACAAATTATATACTTTTGACATATAAAGGCACAGAGTGAACATTTCCAACTGCTATGAGGCATAACAAGGAGAGAATGGACCAATGCAAACTTAATAGCCACCAAACAGGGATCAAGCATCTGCAGTTCAAGTCCGATATCATGACCAGTGACTGACAGTCTCTGGATTTTTCAATTCCACCCTCCAGCTGGGCTGAATAACCAGGGAAAAGTGCCATCCCTAAACAGCACTCCACAATAGCCCTTGCATAGTGCTGGCAAATCCAAAAAGATCTTCAGGTCTCCATGCAAACCACAGTCCATCTTCCAATGACTTCACTGGCCAATCAGGGTCATCACACCCTACCTACATAGGCTGCATCTCAGCAGAAGTTCCTATAATCATTGGGCACTTCATGACTATATCCACACATTTTTCATGCTTCCAAAAACAATACTAGGTATGCAGGACACAGCAATATTCTTAATTCAGGGACAAAATAACTCTTGACCTTGAAGAGCAGGTTCCTTCCTGTGGTGCTTTGATTCTGGTGTCCCCCATAAACTTAGGTATTCTGAATGCTAGGTTCCCACCTAATGGCAATTTGGGAATTAAAGCCTCCGGGAGGCAGTGTATTGTTGGGGGCAGACTTATGGGTGTTATAGCCAGCTCTCTATTGCAAGTGTTGGCACACTCTCCTGTTGCTGTTGTCCACCTGATGTTGGTCACGAGGTGATGTCCACCCTCTGCTCATGTCATTGTTTCTCCCTGCCATCATGGAGCTTCCCCTCGAGTCTGTAAACCAAAATAAACCTTTTGTCCCACAAGCTGCTCTTGGTTGGATGTTTTCTGCCATCAATGCGAACCTGACTGCAACTCTTCCTTTCAGTCAATTCCTTTCAAAAGGGTATGCTTTTCTACAATGCAGTCTTTCCTCAGGTGTATTTTCATTGTTTCAATGTAAATTAGTGTGCCATCTTCCTTCCAAGTGCTAATGTATTTAACAATAATAGCAGCTTCAGCAACCAGTCTCAGTGACCAGAATTTTTTTTCTAGTTTTTTTGAGGTAGTGTCTTACTCTAGCCCAGGCTGACTTTGAATTTACTATGTAATATTAGGCTGGCCTCAAACTCATGGTGATCCTCCTACCTCTGCCTCCCAAGTGCTGGGATTAAAAGCATGTGCCACCATGCCCAGCTTCAGTATTCTTAATTTTAAACTCTTGAGTTTTTCCTACATTAAATATTAAATTTTTCAGTTCTATATCTTTAGCCAAGCACAACAGTCTATTACAAATTTAACCTTGATCAAACTCTCTGGGCATGGACGACAAAACACAGCCATCCCTATGCCGGTAGCCCAGTTCCAACAAAGTTCTCTGTCATCTTTCCTTCCCCCTTAGAAAGTTCATAAGCTCTAGCAGTTAAGGTGCTTGCCTGTGAAGCCTAAGGACCCAGGCTTGATTCCCCGGCACCCACATAAGCCAGGTGCACAAGGTAGCACATGCATCTGGAGTTTGTTTTCAGTGGCTGGGTGTCCTGGTGCATCCATTGTCTGCCCCTCCTACTCCTCTCCCTCCTTCTCTCTCAAATAAATAAATAAATAAATTTTTAATAAAATAAAAAAGCTCATAAGCCAAGCCTCCAAACACAATTCTCTCTGCACTTAGCAGTTTCAAACTCTCATAAGAAAAAGTCCATAAAATTTGGCTTACTGCTCTGGAAGGCATCTTCAGTTACACCAAGTCCCATTCCTCCAAAACAAAAGTTCCAATAGGGGCTGGAAAGTGGCTTAGCGGTTAAGGCATTTGCCTGCAAAGCCAAAGGACCTCAGTTCAATTCCGCAGGACCCACGTAAGCTAGATACACAAGGTGGTGCATGCGTCTGGAGTTCGTTTGCAGTGGCTGGAGGCCCTGGCACACCCATATTCTCTCTCTCTCTCTCTCTCCCTCTTTCTCTCATGCTCTCATAAATAAATAAATAAATAAATAAATAAATAAATAAATAAATAAATAAATAAAAAGTTTTTTTAAAAAGTTCCAATAGACCAACATCCACATGGTTCGATTCATTGTGCAACAACAACTCACTCTCTGGTACCAGTTCTGTCGCAGTCATCTTCATGTTGCTGGGATGAACCTCCAGACCAGACAGAGTTTATGAGAGGAAGGGGATTTATTGAAGCTTACAGATCCAGGAGAAATTCCATAAATGGCAAAAGAAGCTGGCCTGCTTTTCACAGGTCTATGCAGGGAGAAATACCACCAACAAGCACAAGCAAGCCCACTCCAGGAACCCTAGGCAGAGCTCAAACGTACTGCATATCTTTAGAATGGAAATTCCAGGTCTGCCCCCAAACACACCTTAGGGCTGGACTCTAGGATCCTCCTACAGTGACACCTCTTCCAGCCAGGCAGCTAGAAATCCAAGAAGCTTTAATAAACCTGAATCTATTAGGGAACATCAAACAACCACAGCCACCATGCTTGTATTATGGATTCCTATAATATTTGGTAGCCATTAAAAATACAGAAGTTGGGCTGGAGAGATGGCTTAGTGGTTAAGGTGCTTGCCTGCAAAGTCTAAGGACCCAGGTCTGATTCCCTAGTACCCACATAAGCCAGATGCACAACATGGTGCATGTGTCTGGAGTTTGTTTGCAGTGGCTAGAGGCCCTGGTGCACCCATTCTCTATCTTCTCTCTCTCTCTCTTTCTCTCTCTCTCATAAATAAATAAATTTTTAAAAAAGAAATAAAATATAATTTATTTATATAAAAACATGTTTATGGACCGGAGATATGGCTTAGTGGGTAAAACACTTGCTATGCAAGCAGAAAGGTCTGAGTTTGAATCCCCCAAACTCATACAAAACATGAACATGGCAGCACATGCCTTTAATCCCAATTTTGGGGAGGCAAAGACAGACAGATTGCTAGGGCTCACTGGCTAACTAGTCTACTGAGTTAGTGAGCTTTCTGTTCACTAAGAGACGTTACCTCAAAAAGAGGGGGGGTGCTGGAGAAATGGCTTAGTGGTTAAGGCATTTGCCTGCAAAGCCAAAGGATCCTGGTTCAATTCTCCAGGACCCATGTAAGCCAGATGCCCAAGGGGTACATGCATCTGGAGTTCATTTGCAGTGGCTAGAGGCCCTGGCATGCCCATTCTTTCTCTGTCTGCCTCTCTTCTATCTCTTTCTTTCTTTCTCTCTCTCTCTCTCTCTGCTTGCAAATAAATAAATAAATAATTTTTAAAGGGGGGCTATAAAAATGGCTCAGCATTTAAGGTGCTTGCCTGCAAAGCCTAATGACCAGAGTTCGATTCCCCAGTACCCATGTAAAGCCAGCTGCACAAATTGGCATATGTATATGTATATGTATATGTATATGTATATATGGCATATGTCCATTTGCAGTGCACCCATTCTCTCTATCTCTCTTTGATCTCTCTCTGCTTGCAAATTCATAAAAATATTTTTTTTTAATTTTAAAAAGATGGTAAAAACTGAGGACACCTGACATCAACCTGTGGCATTTATACATCTGCACATACATGTGCACCCCCACACAGAGACATGTGCAAACACACATACATATGTAGAAAAAGATGTTCACATAAAAATTTAAGCAGATCACAAAGTCATATATGCCTCACTTTTATAAATCTAATACTGTAGATCCTATGAGTTCACTAAGTCCCTGGCCCACATTCAATTTAAATCAGCATCTGCTTGGTAGAGGAAATGGAGCTAGATGAAAAGTGATGTTCTCAAAGCAACTCAGTAACTTGGGTGTGTAAAGCCCACTGCCTGAAGTGACACTGTCTATTCTGCGTGAGGAATTCTACTCGGCCTCCTCATCATTGCTACCTCACTTTAGACGGCAGTGTGCATTAGGAAACCAAATAGTCATTTGGCACTATTTATCACTTTTCAAAATGTGCATGTGACCTGCAGAATTTTACTAAAGGCTTATCCCAATTCTATGCCACTTAATCTGTCTATTAGGTGGATGAGAAAATAAAATATAAAAGAGGTGAAGAATTTAATTAACTTTAAATAAGCAGAGATTAGCTGAACTCTCCACTGGGAGATGCAGAATTTCATCCTGTCACATCAAACAAGGAAAAATTGAAAGCAGTTGCTATAAAAATTAGGTAAAGGGGCTGGAGACATGGCTTAGCAGTTAAGGCACTTGCCTATGAAACCTAAGGACCCAGGTTCGATTCTCCAAATCCCACATAAACCTGATGCATAAAGTGGCACATGCATCTGGAGTTGGTTTGCAGTGGCTAGAGGCCCTGATGTGCCCATTGTCTATCTTCTTCTCTCTCTCTCTCTCTCTCAAATAAAATAAATAAATAATAAAATGGAAAAAAATTAAAAATTAGATAAAGATAAAAATATGTGGGATTTCTAATGGACATTCAAGGTCCTAAGTAGTGAAAATAAATCCCAGATGAATTGCACGGGCTTTGAGTTCATAAATGGCAGGCAAATCCCAGCTGTTATAAGAGTTGAGCCAATGCAGAATTCCTTGGAGAGGTGCCTGCTTTCGTTCTGCTTCCTACCTTCAACAGAAATCTTTGACCAGGAACCCTAATTCTATAACCCTAATCTAAAACTTCTGACAAGCCGGAACACAACATCAAATTAATAGTCCCAAAATACATCAAAGGAATCTCCATTTCTGTTTTTTCTTGTGCCCTGCACTGTGGGCCTAGCGTAGCCTGGCACCAATGTTGAAGTGCGGTGACAAGACATTTCTCTCTAGATCCCTGCCTTCCAGTCAGCTGATATACATGTTCCTAGCAACTATCAGAGACCAGGCGGTGCGGAGGGGCGGGGAGGGGGGTGGTTGGGGAGCTATAATAGGACTACTTAGGTTTACTTACTGATGGCCTGGCACTGCTCCACCCTGCCTTGTAATCTTTGTGCTGCTCTTACCCAGAGAAAAGAAAAACCAGGAAGCCGGGCGTGGTGGCGCATGCCTTTAATCCCAGCACTCGGGAGGCAGAGGTAGGAGGATCGCTGTGAGTTCAAGGCCACCCTGAGACTACATAGTGAATTCCAGGTCAGCCTGGACCAGAGTGAGACCCTACCTCAGAAAACCAAAAAGAAAGAAAGAAAAACTAGGGCTGGAGAGATGCCTCAGCAGTTAAGGCAGTTGCCTGCAAAGCCTAATGACCCGGGTTCTATTTCCCAGTACCTAGGTAAAGCCAGATGAACAAAGTAGCACATGAATCTGCAGTTCATTTGCAGTGGTTAGAGGTCCTAGCATGCCCATTTTCTCTCTCCCCCTCCCTCTCCTTCTCCTCCTCCTTTTTCTTCCCCTACCCCTCTGTATTTCTCTTACAAATAAATAAATAAAATTTAAAAATTAAAACAAAAAAAAAACCTAAATGAGAATTGCACCTGTGCTTGCAACTTTGTGACACATCAAAGTAATGGGGTTTACCTGTGCCTAACCTGAAATATTTTTATTTAGCTCTCTCTAAAAAATCCCAGCACTTTGGAAGCAGAGGTATGAGGATCAATGTAAGTTCGAAGCCATCCTGAGACTACATAGTGAACTGCAGAGGTCAGCTTGGGCTAGAGCGAGACACTACTTCAAAAAACTAAAATAAAAAAGAGAGATTCAATCTAGACTGTTTGGGCCTTTACATTTTGGGATTTATATATTTTCTTTAAGGCATTGTCATTGTTTAAGTTCATTCCTTCTTGTATATCATATCTATCTATGTTCCTAAACCTTCTATTCAAACTTACTCAGACCTTTTACACATACTTTCACCTTTCAATCTATGTAACCACTCTAGAAAAATCCTTATTAATCAAACATCCCCATTTGGTAAACAACTTAACATTCAGGATTTAAAATTTCCTTTCTAGTTTACCATTTAACCATTTTATCTTAATATACATTGACAAAGAACAAACAAAAACTTTCTGTGGTAGTTTGAATATATGGTCCCCAATATATTCAGTGTTTTATTAGTTTATAGTTTGCATCTGCAGCCACCTTGCTGGTCACTGGGTGGATATTAAGGTGTGGTGGTGGGTTTGAGATTTCATTGCAAAGATATGCCTAGGGGGAGTTCCTGAAGTGTGCTGTGGCTTTTGGTTTTTCTCTCTCTGCTTGGCCCTGTGAAGCCAGGCCAGCTTCTTCTGCCATTATGGAACTTCCCCTGGATCTGTAAGCTTCAATAAATAATATCCCTTCCTCCATAACTGCACCTGGTCTGGAAGTTCATCTCAGCGAACCTGAAGCTGTCTGCTACACTTTCTTTACTGAAGGGACATCTTTTTTAACTTTCTATTAGAACCATTTTTAAAACAATTTTTTATTAAAAACTCTCATTAGGGCTGAAGAGATGGCTTAGTGGTTAAGGTACTTGTCTGCAAAGCCAAAGGACCCAGGTTTGATTCCCCAGGACCCACATAAGCCAGATGAAGAAAGTAGCGCATGCATCTGGAGTTCATGTGCAGCAGCTGAAGGCCCTGGAGTGCCCATTCTCTCTCTCTCCTTTCTCTCTCCCTCTTCCTGTCTGTCTCTCTCTCCCTGTCTCTCAAATAAATAAAATTTCACTGATTCTTCAGACAATTTAGCATACAAAATCTTTTTATTGACAACTACCATAACTATAGACAATAAACCATAATTCCCTGTCCTCCCCCACTTTCCCCTTCATAAATCCACCCTCTATCATATCCCCTCTCCCCCATTAGTCTCTCTTACATTTTGATGTCATCTTTTCCTCTTATTAACCTGTTGATTTTTGAGATATTTTTTTCTGTAAATTCTCAGAAACATATTTATTTTATTTTATTTTTCAGAGAGAAAGATTGAATGGGCATTCCAGGGCCTCTAGCCACTGCAAACCAACTCCAGACACATGCGCCACCTTATTCATCTGGCTTACATGGATACTGGGGAATTGAACCAGGGTCCTTAGGCTCCACAGGCAAGTACCTTAACTGCTAAGCCATCTCTCCAGCCCTCAGAAACATAGTTTAAAACTCATGGAAAGCAGATTAGAACATTAAATTCTAGAGCATTGTGAGTCTCAGAAAGTTCAACCCATAATCTAAGGTTTGTACTGAGGACAGTATAGAGAATTCACAACTTAAAGATGAGCAGGCATTAACAATGGCAAGTCCTCTCTTTAGGGCGTGCGACACTAGGTGCCTGTGGAAGTATACACAGACGAGCACATGTGAAGGTAGGAGTGGTCTGATGCCTCCTTCCTGAGCCTGTTTTTTCATTGCCAGGCCAGGGCAAACATCAAGCCCTGCCCAACCATGAGTTGAAGCCATGTACCCATCTCCATTATTTATCGGCAGATCAGCAGTGGAGCCAAAAGCAGTTTCAGTGCCAAGGCAAGAAAGAAAATCATTTTCTATCTGTAATTACTGTCCAGTGTAAGGAGTTTTTGTTCTTTTTCATATAACAAAATCTTAGAGGAAGGCAGTTTGTGCCGGTGTGCTAAATATTGACCCAAGAGGAAGGGTTCTGGGCAGTGTTGAGCAGGAAGAGCAGCTGTGCTAAAACTCCCTTGAGCATTTGTGGCTGCCTGTCCTTCACCTCTCAGTGACCTCGGCTTTTAAAAACAATGCAGTTTTGAGCAATATGATCACAGACAAAAATCATAATTTCACCTTTCTCATAATATCCCAGGATCTCCTACTTAGGGGGATCTGCACACATAGGGCTAAGGTAGCTAGGTATGCACTACATTTTCAAGCTAGCTCAGGGTGGCCCTTGAAGAAGAGTTGTACAAAGGAAATTTCTATCCATTTCCCTTCCTTTTTATAGAACAGATCTAGTTGGAGGATGCTATTGTAATTTAGACTCCCTTGAGGGGCCAAGACGCTTCATCCCACAAGGGATACTGAAGCCAGGCCTCATTACAAAAGAAAATGAGGGACTTTCACGTGTTTGGGGATCTAGTTTGTCCTAATTTGTCACAAAACAGTCAAGTGGAGACTTCCTGAGGATCTTGGATGCTGATGAGCCCATGGATAGGGGAGGAAAAGAGGAATCTAGGATAGATTAACTTTCCACCCAACATCCCAGCATAGATCACAGGGGTGGCTCCAATCACTCTTAGGGAAAGAACAGGACCCACGCAGTGGGATGTCTGTACTTACACATAACCAGGCATCTCTGTTTTTCACTGCTTCTCCCCATCTTAACCTGGCTTTCTACTGGCTATATCCCTGGGGCCACTTACGTGTCCTTGAGGTCCAGAGCCTTGGTAATTTTTGTATACCAAATACTTCTAGAGCCTCCATTCCTCAAAAACACTCTCTGCTCACATCTGATCTCTAAAAGGTTTAATCGCCTTTAGTAGTGCAGGGAGGTGTTTAATTCTTTTCTTTCTACCTGGCTAGGTCAGAAACTAACCCAAACTGTTTGGCTTAAAGAGAACCAGACCTGTCCCTGGGAAGCTAAGTTCCCCAAAAGAATTCATGCTGTAGTCTCAGGAGGTGGCTGGCTAGCATGTGAACAATAGCCTCGTGATAAGGGGAACATTCTGTAGGTTTGCTAGCAGGAGTTATTAGAAGTTACTGCTAGCTATTTATTAGAACAAGGTAAAGAAGGGACACAGTGCCCCAGATGGAAGAAAAAGGAGCTGAAGTCCTCAAGGTCAAGAGGAAAGGGCTCGTGCCCAGTCTCTGCTGAAACAAAAGGAGCAAGGAAAAGGAGGTGAACACAATGGAGCTGAGATAAAAAAAAAAAAAAATCAGTCTCTTGGGAGAGTGTGTGTCTCCGCAGGTCTCTAAAGAACACTGGCCATTGCTGCAGGGGACAGAAGGGACACCCACTCATGTCTCACTTGGGGTTTCCTCTAGAATCTCCTAGAAGGCACTTCTTGGCTTTTGGCAGGATGGTATAATCCCCCCATCAGGATCCCTCCCAGGAAGACTGCCTTATGCCATTTGAAGCCCACCATCCCTTAAGACACTAAGTAGTACCCCAAAGCCTACCCCTAGTCTTCTCTATCACCCTGAAAATGGGAGAATTTAAACCATCTTGGAGTTCAACCATGCTTTTTGTGGTTGAGGGACTCCCCACTCAAAAAAGCTTCCAAAAAGCCAGGTGCTCAATGGTCATTCTTGATGTTTTTGGCTCAGTTGTACAAACCTTGAGTAGGTGGTCTTTGGATTCCTCTTAGGGGCCACCATGTTGTTTCAGGGGGAGACTGTGCCTTGGCACAAGAGTTCGCGGGTTTCTTTCTTTCCATACAATAAAGAATCAGAGTGCAGGTGATATAGTAAAGCAAGCAGCTTTTATTCAGGCAAGAGCAAAACTAAATGATAGGGAGGGGCCCCTGAGCAGGATGGCCAATGATGTCTTGACTGACTGTGGTAGTTTGAATATATGTCCCCCAATATATTCAGTGTTTTATTATAGTTTGCATCTGCAATCACCTTGCTAGAGGCAATGTCACTGGGGGCTGGTCTTAAGGTGTTAATGGTGGGTTTGAGATTCCATTGTAAAGATATGCAAATGTGCCTAGCAGGAGTTCCTGAAGTATGCTGTGTGACCTTTTGGCTATAGTTTTTGCTCTGTGTGCTGTGGTGGCTGGTTGGCTTTGCTCTCTCTGCTTGGCCCTGTGGAGAGCATCTTGCCATTATGGAACTTCCCCTGGATCTGTAAGTTTCAATAAATAATATCCCTTCCTCCATAACTGTGCCTGGTCTGGAAGTTCATCTCAGTGAACCTGAAGCTGTCTGCTACACTGACCAAGGTTTTTATCTAGGATCATAGCCCTTTCCCCAGCCTACCTCACGTCTATCTCTGTAGGGTCTCTCCTGTCCATGCATTCTTAGTTAATAGTACATTGGATGTTCCCCTTCTGTCCAGAGAATGCAAGTGGCCTTCTGGTTGGATCGCCGCCCCCTTCAGGCCCTGAGGACAGAAACACTCATTCAGCTAGTGGCCTTGGCTGCGGACTATGAGGGAGGAGACATTGGCCCATTCGTAGCCTTAGGTGTTGGCTATGAAGGACGGGCAGTATCTTCTCTTTGGGGGCTTCTAGGACCTAGAATGCATAAGATCACTGTGGCATCCCACAGCTCAAATTCCTCTCCCTCTCTGAAAAAAAAAGTCACTTGTAAGGAGGAGCTGAGCGTGAAACTATGTCTCATAACAACTAAGAGAGAAGCAGAATATTTTTTCTTTTTTTTTATTGACAACTTCTGTACTTACAGACAATAAACCTTGATCTTTCCCTCCCCTCCCCCCCATTCCCCTTCAGAACTCCACACTCTCCATCAAATTAACACAGAATTGTTTTGAGGCACGCATAGGCGTGTGTTTATAGGTGCATGAGTGGATCTCATAGGACAACTTCTGGTGTTGATCGGTGCCTCCCACCTGCTTCTGGGGTGAGGGATTCTCCTGTCTCCATCTCCTTTCTCCATGTAGCATGCTTGCGTTATTGTCTTGCTTTGCGTCGGTTCTGGGAATGTGAATTCACGTACTCACCCTTGCATGACATCAAACACACGATTCATGGAGCCCCTTCTCCCAGAATCTTGACTCTCAAAATGTTCCATGCCCTGTTGTTCACAGGTTAACATAGCTTCAATATCTGGAATGCATTTGGGGGGACAATCTTATTTTCGATTTTAAATAAATAAATAAATAAATAAATAAATAAATAAATAAAAAAATTTAAAGGCGGTTTAACTCCTTAACCAGAAATTTATCTTTATATCATTGGGACCTAGGAATACTTCCATTACTTAGCGTGACCAACGTATATTTACATTTTGTACCGGACTGTTTTTTTTTTTTTTTTTTTGGCAACTTTGGGACAGTACAGCATGCCCTCCTGCACACATCACAGCCCCTGCGCCATGGCCAACAAAGCCTAGGGGACGGCCTGGTGCTGAGCGCGGTGTCGGCAGCGCCAGTTAGTAAGTCAACTAGTTAGTGCAGATAAAACGAGGCGCTCGCCTAGCAATGACATCACCATGGCAACCAGAGGCCTTGGCCACAGCCAGCTGCGCACTGACATGCAAATGAGCTGACCCTAAGGTGGGTAGAGAAACTACGGAGGACTGGGAAGAAGCTGCCGCTCAACCCAGAGAGGCAGACTCAACGTGGGCCCGTGCCGATTCCCGCAACAGGGCCGAGCAGCCGGAGCCCGCAGGAGCTGGCTGATGATGGAGTAGAACGCTGACCAATCCCCGCCCACGGATCCCGCGGGTGAGCGGCCTGGGGCTAGGCTGCGGTTGAGAGGACCCAAGAGAGAACTTGACCTAACCAATGCGTGTGCGGAGTGCACGCACAGTGTGGCAAGTGCACTAACACACCCGCCTCTCGACTACGCTCGCCACACGCGGCCACAAGGCTCTGACCCGGCCACCATCCTCAAAGTGAAAATGAAAGCAGAAACTCCCGCCTCCTTCCTCGGGCGCGGACCTCGCCGGGCTGGGGGAGGGGAAGAGCGCGGGGGCGGGGCGGGGCGGGCACCCCTCCACTCCCCGCCCACCGCACCCTCACCGCACCTGGCCTCCCAGCGGGGGCGGGGCCCTGGGCCAAGCCTGCAACGGGAGGAGCTTCTGTGCGCACAATTTCCCTTTCTCCTGCAGGTCCCAGATTTTTGGTGGTGTCCTCTTTGAACCCGGGTTTCTTGAGTCCCTTTTGGGCTGGAGAGATGACTTAGCGGTTAAGGCACCTGCCTGCTAAGCCTAAGGATACAGATTCTATTCCCCAGTACCCATATAAGGCAGATATATAAGGTGGCACATGCAACTGGAATTCATTTGCAGTGTCTAGAGGTCCTGGTGTGCCCACTCTGTCTATATATATATCTGCCTCTCACTCTCTAGAAAAAAAAGAAAAAAGTAATAGGGGGCTGGACCGATGGCTTAGTGGTTAAGGTGCTTGCCTGCAAAACCTAAGGATCCAGGTTCAACCCCCAGAACCCACGTAAGCCAGATGCACAAGGTTGAGCAAGCCTCTGGAGTTTGATTGCAGTGGCTGGAGGCCCTGGAGCATCCATTCTCTCTCTCTCTCTCTCTCTCTCTCTCTCTCCCCTCCCTCTCTCTCTCTCTCTCCCTCCCTCTCTCCCTCTTTCTCTCAAATAAATAAATAAAATATATTTTTTTAAAAACCACACAATTTATTTGCCCTTTACAGTGGTATTTGTGGCTAAGGGTGATGGATATTGTCTATACCGCTGATATAGTAACATTGACTCATGAGTGAATACTCATATAAATTAAATGTCAGGTTACTTGTCATCAACTACTTATTATGCTATTTTGTTTTTATGTTTCATGTAACTTTGTGTATGTGTAACTAAACTTATGTCCAGTAAATGGTCAAAAGTACATGGATAAACATTAAAATAATACCAAATTGCTAAAATCAGGCTTATAATGTATTTAAAATAATTCATCTCTAAGCTTTTGGCTTTATGCTTGTTCATGCTTAATACAATAATTTGAAAAATACCTTCTAAATATATATTATTATAACTTAAATTTTTAATAAATTAATTAATTTGGATTTATTAACAAACCACAGAATTGTTAATGTATTTTGTCTATATTTATAACTGTTATACTTTCTGTAAAATACAAGAACTGCACAAATCTCTTCCATCTTTGAATAATTTCTGCAGTCAGATTGGGGATGATCAGCCTATTTCCTACTGTCACTTTAGTCCCAATTCCAAATTCTGGCCACAGCTTGTTGGAATGGCTTTGCTAGCTCTGGTCTGTTTCTTACTGCAACCTCCTTCACACTCTTCAAGGCCATAATACAAATGTAGGAGCAATTGTATTCCATCCCAAGTCCACTGTCTCATTGGACCAAAAAGATGTCAACCTAGCCTCCTGTGCTGCTGATGGTTCTGTGAAGCTTTGGAGTCTTGACCATGATGAACCAGGGGCAGATACTGAAGGGATGTTTCCTGGGTACCACCAGCTATGACCGTTCGTGGCACTTGTGGGATTTAGAGGCTCAAGAAGAGGCCCTTCTTCAGGAAGGCCACAGCATGGGTTGTTTGATATCACCTTCCATCAGATGGCTCTTTGGATGGCACTGGGGGACTGGATGCTTTTGGTCAAGTTTGGAACCTGTGCACAGGACGTTGCATCATGTTCCTAGAAGGCCATCTGAAGGAAATCTATGGAATAAGTTTTTCTCCCAACAGCGAACATATTGCAGCTGGCAGTGGGGTGACAACACCTGCAAAGTGAGTGACCTGTCACAGTGACTCTGCGTCTATACCATCCCTGCCCATCAGAACTTAGTGACTGGTGTCAACTTTGAACCTATCCATGGAAACATCTTACTCACTGGTCCCTATGATAACACAGCCAAGATCTGGACACAACCAGGCTGGTCCCCACTAAAGACTCTAGCTGATCACAAGGGCAATATGATGGGCCTAGACATTTCTTCTGATGGGCAGCTCATAGCCACTTGCTCATATGACAGGACCTTCAAGCTCTGGGTGGCAGAGTAGGCCAGAACATGGAAACAAGATTAACCTCGAGCTCTCCCTTAAGAACAGTTTTTCTCAAAAGAAAAGAACGATATTTTGTTTATCATGTTTTCTGCCAATTACCATGCACAGGATTGGATTTTCATGTCAGCCCCACTTCCAAGTAGACAGCCTGACCCTTCATAATGGCTAACCTCTTTGATGGTTAAAACTTACCTGCCATGAACTGTGTGTGTAGATATTGATTTGATTAATTGTTTTTGAATGCCCTACCACCTCCCTCAACACTCAGAATTGTGACTATGCTTTTATGTATTTATTTTGGCTTTTTGAGAGAGAGCCATGCTATGTAATCCAACTGACCTAGCTAGAACTTGCATTATAGACCAGGCTGGCCACAGGCTCTCAGTAATCTTCCTACCACTTGCCTCTCAAGTGTTGGGATTATAGGAATGTGCTACCATACCTGGAAAGCTGCATTTTCAATTTTTGAAACTTAGCTTTCTGTACATGGTATGTGCTCAGCACTGTGTGTGATGAAATAAGCAACACTATATTCGGGATGCCTTCAGGTAAAGAGGACTTGTTGTCTCATGTTAGTTTAACAATGCCTGACAGTTCCTTCCTCTCCCTCCCTCCCTCCCTCCCCCCACCCCTGAGAATAAGAAGTGAAGCAGTGCAGGTTGTTACGCAGCAAAGAAGATTTGATCCCTTCTGTGGAGTTTGTGTGTAGTATGCTGACTGCATCAGGAAATTCAGAACTGAACATTTGTCTTGTCAGAAAGATGTCCTCCAGTTTGCTTTGAAATACGGTGTTCTTCATGTTACCCTAAAGCAAGGCCACTGTGACAGGAGTCAAAGGAATTTTTAGAAAACAAACATGATGTCTGCACCGTACAACCTCCTTTCTGTTAGTTATTAAAGGATGCACTTTATGTGTTAAAGGATATTTAATATTAAGTAACTGGAAAGGAAATCCCTAATAGGCATTCCTTCCTAAACATTTCTTTTCTTATTATATTATATAATTGGTGAAAGTAAAAAATAAAATTACAAATATAAGGTATGTTTTCAATTTAAAATAATATGTTTTAGATCAAAAAAGGACACATGATATATGAAAAACCATGTTATTTAAACAAAAAGAAGGGGGAATAAGGGCTAAGGCCAGAGTCACTCGTGACTAAATGACTCTCATTACTTTTAGTTTTTTTTTAATGTTCAAAAAGATGGTCTGGAGGGATGGCTTAGTGGCTAAGGTGCTTGCCTGCAAAGCCAAAGGACCCAGGTTCAATTCCCCAGCACCCACAGAAGCCAGATGTACAAGAGGGCGCATGCATCTGGAGTTCGTTTGCAATGGCATGCCCATTCTCTATCTCCTCCCTCTCTCTCTCTTTCTCTCTCTCTCCTTGCAAATAAATAATTTAATTTAATTTTAAAAAAGGATGGTCTCAATGGCTGCTCAAACTCAGAGCAGCCCAGTTCAATCCTGGCAGCCCTCTACTCCTGCTGCCGACCAGGAAGGCCCTATTGTGACCTGATGGAGCCTGAAGAAACTTTCCCACCAGACTGAGGTGGTTCTAATTATATCAGGACAACCTCAGGTCCTACTGCTCTGCTTGTGGACATGGTGGCGGTCATCTGCGTGCAGTAATGTATTTACCTGGGGAAAAGGGAATGTCTACTGGGCTTTCATTGCTGACCTCCCTTCATGGGAGTCCATTGCATGGATGGATCTGCCTTTCCCTATGGTCAATGACATCGCTTCTTGGCTAGAAGGCATGCAGCCTCCTGAAATGAACAGCCAATTTAATCTTACCCACATTTCACCCTCAGAAATCAATTATTGGTCCACTCATTTGCCAATATGCATGGGTTCTAATAAGTTATGCCTTACGCCCAAGCTACAGGCTTGGCTCCACTTAAAAACCAGCCAAGCTGAAAGTTTGGTTGTGAGTAGTTATACACAGGGAAAAGAAACAACTTGTTTCACCCTCCCACGCCCTACTGCTCTGTGCATATAGACCTCCATCCTGAATATCAAAACTTCCCATGGGAAATGTGTAGGGGCCCTAGAGGACATGTACCAGATTGGGAAATTATTCCATTATTGATTGAAGCCCTAAAGATTGGATTCATGATAAGCATAATCATTATTTGTCCATAGTTCTATCAATGGTTTAACAGTATATAACAATGGAGAGAAAGAGTGCTGTGCAGCCCCCAACACTTTTTAGGAAAAGGACCACCACAAACCTCTATTTGGTGACTTGGCTCCACCTTTTTAAAAGTATTCAATGTGGGAAAGTAAATTCCATTAGTAGATTTCCATATGTTGAACCACTCCTGCATCCCTGGGATGAAGCCTGCTTGATCAAAGTGGATAATGCTTTTTTTTATTTGTTTGGTTGGTTTTGGTATTAGGACGATGCTAGCTTCATAGAAGCAGTTGGGAGCATTCTTTATTCTCTGATTATGTTACAAAGCTTGAGGAAAAGTGGTATGGGTTCCTCAATGAAGATTTGGTAGAATTCGGCTGAGAATCCATCAGGTCCTGGGTTTTTTCTTTTGGGAGGTTTTTTTATTATTATTATTACATTTTCTTCTTTTAAAATATATTTTTTAATTTAATTGTTTATGAGACAGAGAGAGAGAGAATGGGCACATAACAGCCTCTAGCCTCTGCAAATGAACTCCAGGCATATGCACTACCATATACATCTGGCTTATGTGGGTTCTGGGGAATCGAACCTGGGTCCTTAGGCTTTGTAAGCAAGTGCCTTAACCACTAAGCCATCTCTCCAGCCCCTTTATTACATTTTCAATCTTGATTGATGTAATAGGCTTGTTTAGAAGATTTATCTACTCTAAACTTAGTTTTGGTAGGTGGCATATATCTAGGAATTCATCCATTTCCTCCAGGTTATCAAGTTTGTGGAGTAGAGGATTTAGAAATATGGCCTGATGATTCCTCCAATTTCACTGATATCTGTTGTGACCGCTCCCTGTTCAAATGTAAGTTTGTTAATTTGAGACTTCTCTTTTTTTCATTTGATCAAATTAGCCAGGGGTTTATCAATCTGTAGAATATATATATAGAATCAGCACATGTATGACTTTGTACACTTGCATCACTGTGCATCTCGCTTATGTGGGGCTTGGAGAGTTGAACATGAGTCCTTAGGCTTCACAGGCAAGTACCTTAATTGCTAAGCCATCTCTCCAGCCCAAAGTGGGTTTCTTGAAGACAATAGATGGGAGGGTCCATTTTTCTTTATTTATTTGAGAGAAGAGAGAAAGGAAGAGAGAGAATGAATGCACCAGGGCCTCTAGCCACTGCAAACAAATTCCAGACACATGTACCACCTTGTAAACTGGGTGACTTTAGTACCCCACTATTATCAACAGACAGATCATCTAAGCAGAAAGTAAATAAACAACGGGTCTAAACAATGCCATAAAGCAAATGGACTCAGAAAGCATCTACAGACCATTTCACCCAAATTCCACAGAATACACGTTCTTCTCAGCAGCTCATGAAACATTGTGTAAAATAGGTTATAGGCAGGCATGGTGGCTCACGACTTTAATCCCAGCACTGGGGAGGCAGAGGTAGGAGGATTGCCATGAGTTCAAGGACACCCTGAGACTACAGAGTGAATTCTAGGACAGCCTGGGCTACAGCGAGACCTTATCTCAAAAAATAAAATAAAATAAAATAAAATAAAATAAAATAAATAAAATAAAATAAAATAAAATAAGTTATATATTAAGACACAAAGCAAGTTATATCGGGTATGGTGGTACATACCTTTAGTCCCAGCACTTAGGAGGCTGATGTAAGAGGATCACTGTGAGTTCCAGGCAAGCCTGGGGTTACAGAGTTCTACATTACCTTAGGCTAGAGTGGGAATCTGCCTAAAAAGAAAAAAAAAATCAACAAAAACAAATGTGGAAAATTGACATAATTCCTAGTATTATATCTGACCATAATATAATAAAGCTAGAATTAATAAGAGAAACAACAAAAACGACACCAATTCCTGGAGACTGAACAGCACACTACTGAGCAATGAATGCGTCATTGAAGAAATCAAGAAGAAAATCAAAAAATTCATAGAAAACTGAATGAGGATGAAAATAGAACCTGGTGTGGTGGCACACACCTTTAATCCCAGCAGTCCAGAGGCAGAGGTGGGAGAATCACTGTGAGTTCAAGGCCAGCCTGGGACTACTGAGTGAGTTCCAGGTCAGCCTAGTCTACAGTGATGCCCTGCTTTGAAAAAAATAAATAAATAAAATAAAATCTTTGGGGCTATAAAGATGGCTCAGCAGTTAAGGTGCTTGCCTACACAGCCTAAGGATCCACGTTTGATTCCCCAGAACCCACATAAAGCCACTCAGTACATCCTTTACTGTCACAGTTTCCATCAGTATATTTTCTTCATTAATCTTGTGTATAGTTTTCTATACATGCTATTCTGTTCTGTTCTCTCTGACATGCCAGCTCCCTTATCAGTAAGGCATCACTTTTCCAAATCTACATGCAATATCCACAAAAAATTTTTTCTAACTCCTCTCTGCTTTTTCCCTAAATAGGATAAGCCCAATACCTTCTTGAATTGTTAAATTCCTCTGATAATTAGCTTTTATAAACAATATCCAGATGTGCTCTCATGAAGTTCCTTAATTAGTTACCTATTAGTGAACTTTTTTTTTTTCCCAAGGTAGGGTCTCACTCTAGCCCAAGCTGACCTGGAATTCACTATGTAATCTCAGGGTGGCCTTGAACTCACAGCAATCATCCTACCTCTGTCACCTGAGTGCTGGGATTCAAGGCATGCACCACCACACCCAGCTCTATTATTGGACTTTTTATGAATTATTGAGTTTATTTAGGAAGAAATCATAATTTATGAGGTTTATTTAAGGGAAATTGACATGTAGAAAGGGCTGGAGCAGTTCTACACACACGGAAGATCAGACATAGAAGCTCCTTCAAATAACAGACCAGACAGGATTAAGAAACAGTGAAGGGGCTGAAGAGATGGTTCAGTGGTTAAGGCTCTTGCCTGCAAAGTCTAAGGATGGAGGTTCAGTTCCCCAGGACCCACGTAAACCAGATGCATAAGGTAGCACATGTGTCTAGAGTTCATTTGCGGTGGCTGGAGGCCCTGGCATGCTTATTCTTACTCTCTCTCTCTCTCTCTCTCTCTCTCAATATATAAATAAATAAAAATAAAAATTTTTTAAAGAAATAGTGAAAGATTCAGAGATCAAAGATAAATCTTACATATAATCAAAGTAAGAGGGTACCCCCAAAGTTTGACACAGATATAAGGCAAGGAAAAAATATCACCAGGTGTGGTGGTGCCCACCTTTAATCCCAGCACTTGGGAGACAGAGGCAAGAGGACTGGTATGAGTTCAATACCAGCCTGGCACTACAGAGTGAGTTCCAGGTCAGCCTAGGTTAGAGTGAAAACCTACCTGAAAAAAAAAAAAAAAAAAAAAAAATACCCAAGTCAAGATAAGTATTCTCCTCTTTCCCAGCCATGCTGGTCCCCACCAGGCTGGGAAGGAGAGACAGACTCACATGGACACTCAGGTCAGGTCACAGAGCAGGAAGAGAAAGCAGGGTGCTTGAACTTTTAACCTATAACCTTGAAAGAAAACAGATGTACTTTCAGGTTTGCAAATCTCCCATTGAAGTTCATTTTGTGAGGTCACCCATTATCAACTCTGTCTGAGCTCATGTTTCTGTAACACTGTCTGTCAAGATTCCAGCAGCCCAGGGAACAAAACAAACATTCAACCAATGGGACCTCATTAAACTAAAACACTATGTACAGCTAAGAAAACCATCAACAGAGTCAATAGACAACCTACAAACTTGGATAAAATCTTTCCCAGCTATCCATCTTACAGACTTTTAATATCTAATATACAAAGAACTCAACAAACTAAGCACAAAAAAAATTAGTCAACCCAGTCATAAAATGGAGGAGAGAACTGAACAGAGAGTCCTTAAAGGAAGAAGTACAAATGGCCAACAAACATCTAAAATATTGAACATCTCTAGTTATCAGGAAAATGCAAATTAAAACTAGTTTGAGGGGCTGGAGAGATTGCTTAGTGGTTAAGGCGCTTGCCTGTGAAGACTAAGGACCCATGTTCAATTCTCCAGATCCCACATAAGCCAGACACACAAAGGTGAGGCAAGCGCGAACTCACATATGTCCACTAGATGGCACAAGCATCTGGAGTTCTACTGTAATGGCTGAGGCCCTGGCATACCAATTCTCTCTCTCTCTCTCTCTCTCTCTCATTTTCTCTCTCTAAAAATAAAACAAATATGGGCTGGAGGGATGGCTTAGTCGTTAAGGTGCTTGCCTGCAAAGCCAAAGGATCCAAGTTCAATTCTGCAAGACCCATGTAAGCCAGATGTACAAGGTGGCACATGCATCTGGAGTTCACTTGCAGTGGTGAAGGCCCTGGCATACCCATTCTCCCTCTCTATCTATCTGCCTCTCTCTCTATCTCTCTATCTATCTATCTGTCAAATAAATAAAATAAATTTAAAAATAAAAAATAAAGCCAGTTGTGGCACATACCTTTAATACCAGCACTCTGGAGGCAGAGGTAGGAGGATCACCATGAGTTCAAGGCCACCCTGAGACTACATAGTGAGTTCCAGGTCAGCCTGGACTAGAGTGAGGACCTATGTAGAAAAAAAAAAAAAAAAGGCCAGGCATGGTGGTGCATGCCTTCAATCCCAGCACTCAGAAGGCAGAGGTAGAGGATCACCATGAGTCTACATGAGGGTCACCCTAAGACTACAGAGTGAATTCCGGGTCAGCCAGAGCTAGAGTGAAACCCTACCTCGAAAAACCAAAAATAAATAAATAAATAATAACTGAATAAAACTAGTTTGAGATTCCATCTTACTCCTGTCAGAATGGCTATCATTAAAAAATGAAATAAAATGAGTGCTGGGGAGGGTATAGGGAAAAGAGAACCCTCATCACATGTAAAATGTACAGCCATTATGAAAATAAGTAAGGAGGTGCCGCAAGAATCTATTTACCACTCCTGGGCATATACTCTGAAGACTACTCTAGAAATACTTGCTCAGGGAGCTGGAGAGATGGCTTAGCAGTTAAGGCACTTGCCTGCATAACCAAAGGATCCCAGTTTGATTCCCCAGGACCCACGTAAGCCAGATGAACAACGGGGCCGCATGCATCTGGAGTTCGTTTGCAGTGGCTGGAAGCCCTGGTGTGCCCATTCTCTCTCTCTCTCTCCCCTTCCCTCTCTCAAATAAATAATTTTTTTTAATTATTTTATTTATTTTTGGAGAGAGACAGAGAGAGAGAGACAGACAGAGAGGGAGAAGGAGACACAGAATGGGCACACCAGCAGTCTCAGCTGCTGTGAATGAAATCCAGATGCGTGCGCCCCCTTGTGGGCAAGTGCAGCATTGCGCCCTTGCGTCACTTTGCATCTGGCTAAACGTGGGACCTGGAGATTGGAACCGCTGGAGATTGGAACCAGCATTCTTAGGCTTAGCAAGCAAGCGCCTTAACCGCTAAGCCATCTCTCCAGCCCAAATAAATAATTTTTAAAAAAATAAAATAAAATAAAGAAATACTTGCTCAGCCATGTTTGTTGCTGCTGTATTCATAACAGGAAATGGAATCAGCCCAGATACCCATCAACTGATGGAATAACTGAAATAATAATTTACAAGATGGATTTTTAAAAATATTTATTATTATTTATTTATTTGAGAGAGAGAGATACAGAAATAGACAGGTAGAGAGAGAGAAAGAGAGAATGGGCACGCCAGGGCCTCCAGCCACTGCAAACGAACTCCAGATGCATGTGCCTCCTTGTGCTTCTGGCTAACGTGGGTCCTGGAGAATGGAGCCTCGAACCGGGGTCCTTAGGCTTCACAGGCAAGCGCTTAACCACTAAGCCATCTCTCCAGCCCACAAGATGGATTTTTAAAAATAATGCTAATCAGAGTTACACCATCTCAGAAAGATAAATGCCACATGTTCTCTCTTATATGCAGATCCTATCATGGATTAGTCTAACTTGTTTATTAGTCATAGTAGGCATCTGCAGTACTGGTTAGGAAGCTAGAATGAGGCTGGGAGAGAAGAGAAGAGAAGCAGGGTGGGATCAAAGGAGGGAAACACAGGCAAGCAGAGAGAACACAAGGGATGGAAGGGTGTGGGGGAATGGGGTAAGGAAGGGAGAGGAGAAAGGAGAACACAAAACTAATGATGGCATGAATCAGAATCATATATATAAACCTAACCCTTGGCTAGCTAATTAAAAGATCTAACTCTTAATTTTTTAAAAAAAATTTTTTAATTTTATTTATTTGAGAGAAAGAGAGAAGCACAAAGAGAGAGAGAGAGAATGGGCACACCAAGGCCTTCAGCCACTGTAAACGAACTCCAGACACATGTGTCACCTTGTGCATCTGGCTTATGTGGGTCCTGGGGAATCAAACCTGTGTCCTTTGGCCTTGCAGGCAAGTGCCTTAACCACTAAGCCACGTCTCCAGCCCAATAATCTGTTTTTTACATGTGTCAGTATACACCAAGAAGACCCAAACCCATCTGAAAAATAAGAAAGAAAAGCTGACTTCCTAGCATGAGACAAGTCATCTCTATCACATCTGCTAGAACCCAGAAAACATTACAAAGAAGTGACACATTATGGGCTGGAGAGATGGCTTAGCGGTTAAAGCACTTGCCTGTGAAGCCTAAGGACCCAGGTTTGATTCTCCAGGTCCCTCAGATGCACATGGTGGCACATGCGTCTGGAGTTCATTTACAGTGGCTAGAAGCCCTAGTGTGCCCATTCTCTCCCTCCCCCCAATCTCTCTTTCTCTCTCCTCTGTCTATCTCTAATAAATAAATAACTAAATGAAAAAAAGAAGTGACAATTTAAATATGAGTACTACTTTGACTGTCAGCCTGAGAACGTCCTTCAAGGAGTTAGTGGTAGATACTGAGAAGTCTCCGACCTTATCAAAACAGAAAAATAGAGGTTGCCTAGAGCTCAACACTAAAGGAGACTTATAACATGCCCTCCAAGTCTCAGGGAACACTGGGAAAGAGTGGGGTACAGTTTGGGAAGGTGTACTCTGAGGCATGGACTGGCACATTCATGACCCCTCAGTGATTACCAATAATTCCACTCAGTGGAATGGGGGCAGGGGGGAGAGAACACGAATATAACCAATAGGACTATGACTGAATTGCTATATATTCATATGCTAAAGTTCTTAATTTAAAATACAGGAGCCCAGCATGGTAGCCCACACCTCTAATCCCAGCTCACAGGAGGCTGAGATAGGAGGATCACTGTGAGTTTGAGACCAGCCTGAGACTAATTCCAGGTCAGCCTGGGCTGGAGCAAGACCCTACCACAAAAATCCAAAAAGATAAAACATTAAAATTGGAAATGGGAAAAAATATAGCTGGTGTTGTAGTTACCTTCTTCTTGCTGGGACAAAGTACCCAACCAAAAGCAGTTTATAGGATAGAAAGTTTATTGCAGGCTTACAGTTTCAAGGAGAAGCTTTATCCTGGTGGAGGCAGCTGGTTCACTTCACCACACATCCACAGCAGAGAAAGAAAAAGTACAGCCAGAGCTCAAGCTGACTCTGAACACACAGGGCTGGACTCAACCCCCAGGTCCACCCCAGTGACACCTTCCTCAAACAGGGCTCCACCTCCCAAATGCTCTACTAGGTGGGGAATAAGTAGTAAACAATCACAAACTCTGGTGCACCCATTCTCTTTCTCTCTCTCATAAATAAATATATATGAAAAGCTAAGGCAGGAACATCACTGTTATCCAGAGCCTCTAGCCACTGCAAATGAACTCCAGACACATGTGCTATCATGTGCATCTGCCTTAACTTTCTAAATTTATAGCTTAATTCTTCCACTTAGGACCAAAGAAGGAAAATCAGATAATCTGGCAAAGGAAAAGTTGCTCCTGACTAACATGGCAGGGTGTATCCCCAAATTTTCCACTTCAGACAATGAGCTTGTTCTTCACAATAGCCTTAGATTGTTTTCCCAGGGACAACTTGATTCTCTACCTCCTTTTTGTAAAGGTAAATCTAAACTTTCTTCTAACAGAGTGTGGCATTTCAGTATAACCTCTCGTGTTTAAAATCAGTTGTAGGGGCTGGAGAGATGGCTTAGGGTTAAGGCGCCTGCCTCCTAAGCCTAAGAATGCTGGTTCCAATCTCCAGCGGTTCCTGTCTCCAGGTCCCAAGTTTAGCCAGATGCAAAGTGACGCAGGGCACAATGCCGCACTTGACCACAAGGGAGCGCACACATCTGGATTTCGTTCGCAGCAGCTGAGACACTGCTGGTGCGCCCATCTCTGTCTTCCTCTCTCTCTCGCTCTCTCTCTCTCTCTCTCTCAAAAAAATAATTAAAAAATAAAAAGTTTTTTAAAAAATCAGTTGTAGGGCTATGGACCCAGGTCTGATTCCCCAGTACCCACATAAACCAGATGCACATGGTGGCACATGCGTCTGGAGTTCATTTGCAGTGGCTAGAGACCTAACACACCCATTTATTCTCTCTCTCTCTCTCTCTCTCTCAAATAAATTTTTAAAAATTAAATTTAAAAAAACATTTTTTACGTCACTGTAGCTCAGTAAGTAGAATCCTTGCCACAATGGATGGGTTCATTGTAATTGCCATCACAGTGTTAGGTGCCCTTTTTATGAGGTCCACGTTGAAGGTATGCTAGTTTGAATGTGAAATGTCCCCCCCAGCCTCAAGTGTTTGTGATTAAGCCTCATACTCAGTCCCCAGCTGGTGGTAAATTGGGAGATGGAGCCTTGCTGAAGGAAGTATGTTGCTTGGGAGAGACCTTGGAGTATTACAGCAAGCTCCCTTGCCAGAGCCAGCTCACTCTCTTGCTGCTTCCTGCCAGCTGCTGTGGCAGGATGTGATACCAAGCCTCTGTTCTGCCATGCCATGAGTAAACTTCCCCTCAAAAAGAAACCCTTTCCTTCCCTATGCTGCTTTTGACTGGTGCTTTGTCTCAGCAATGAGACGGTAACTGCAACAGAAGGTGTTGTCTTCGCTGCTCTGATGTGTTACATAAGGGGCTGGAGAGATGCATCCGTGGTTAAAGGCACTCGCTTTAGATACGTTCATGGAACTGAGGACGGGATGTAGCTCAGGGTAGAGCACTTGCCATTATGCTTGAGCACCTCCCACACACATCAAGTTCAAACTCCAACACCAGGAAAGTCAAAAGTTGAGGAGCCTACTTTTTCTGATATGGTTTTAATGCACCAATATGCTCCGGTGTTCCCAGACTACGGACAAGCTTATAGATGGTATCTTTCCACTTAGCTATAAGCTATTTATCAGTCTGTGCCTCACGGGCGATACTGCCCAGGTGGTGGAGTCTAGGTGCACAAATGAGATGCAGAGTCATTCTGCCTTTGCATTTTCACTCAAAATGAAGCCAGCTGCTGCTCTGAAAAATGGAGTCACCCAGGGCAAGACACAGCCTGAAGCCAGTTTTATATAACTTACAGCAGGACACAACCTGATTTGTATCATAACTCTTTTATTTTTACTTTTTACTTTTGATTGGAAACTTCTATATATATCATGATCATAATCTCCTCACACCACCTTCCCTTTTCCCCGCTCTACTGAATGCCCTCTTCTTTCCAACTAGTCCATTTTGATGTTATCGTTTTCCCTCCTATTATGCAGGTTTTGTGTAGGTGGCATCAGCCACTGTGAGATCGTGAATATCAAGGCCACTTTGTGTCTGGAAGACTGTATTACAAAGCACTCCTCTCCTTCTTTTGGCTCTTACATTCTCTCTGCCACCTCTTCCACAATGGTCCCTGAGTCTTGGAGGATGTAATAAAGATGTCTCACGTAGAGCTGGACACTCCACTGTCACTTTTTCTCAGCACTTTGTTGAATTTTGAGTATTTCCAGTGGCTACCAGCATTTAAAAGGAAAAGCTTTTCTAACCAAAAGTGAGAGTAGCATTAATATATGGATTTAGGCATAAGCATTTAGAGGGCCGTTTGGTGGGCATTTAGCCACACAACAGTACTACTACTAGGGCTTATGGCCTCCCAAGGCATAGGCTTTTGATTAGGTTTTTAGCACCAGGCATGAATTCCCTCCTGTGGAATAGGCCTCAAGTCCAATCAGAGAGCAGTTGGATACCCCACATAGCAGACATACCACCTTTGCACCAGTTGATGTATTTGGCCTGGCTGTTCAGCTGTAAGCTTCAGTTCACTGCTGATACAGACCATTGATGACTTTCTCCCCAACAAGATGCATAGCTCTTTCCAGCATCCTGACAGCCAGTCAGCAGGAAGGAGACTCCCAGCTCAGCTCCAGTTTGATTTCTCAGTGACGTGCAGCCAAAACATGTGGTTGGTATCTTCTGCAATAGGGTCTTACCATCTAGTTCTGGTGTGCAATCAAGAGCCTTGTCAATAGCCTGTAATGTTTTAAGGACATCAGGGTTCTCCTTTACAACTCACTAGAAGATATCCAATTGTGGCATTGAAATTTTCTTATAACAATCTATGGCTTCTGGTTATAGCATTTTGTGCATATGTGACATTGAGAGCTTGTGTCACTTATGCATCTGGCTAAATGTGGGACCTGGAGATTTGAACAAGCATTCTTGGGCTTCGCAGCCAGGCACCTTAACGGCTAAGCCATCTCTCCAGCCCTACATCTTTAATTTTGATTAACCTTCCTCTCCTCCATTCCCTCCCCTTGTATCATATTTTTGGGTTTTTTTGTTTTGTTTTTTTAATATCTTTCTTTTAATTAATTAATTAATTATTTATTTGACAGAGAGGCAGAGAGAGAGAGAATGGGCACACCAGGGCCTCTAGCCACTACAAAGGAACTCCAGACACATGTGCCACCTTGGGCATCCAGCTTACGTGGGTTCTGGGAATGGAACCTGAATCCTTAGGCTTCACAGGAAAGAGTCTTAAT
Organism: Orientallactaga sibirica; assembly: GCA_036365145.1. Lineage (NCBI taxonomy): Eukaryota > Metazoa > Chordata > Mammalia > Rodentia > Dipodidae > Orientallactaga > Orientallactaga sibirica. The sequence goes on along the minus strand of JAEOAD010000060.1, from coordinate 9,496,660 downwards.
TGCTAAGCCATCTTTCCAGCCTGGTCTTATTTTTGTTTGTTTGTTTTATTTTTTGAGATAGGGTCTCACTCTAGCCCAGGCTGACCTGAACTCACTCTGTAGCCCAGGCTGCCTTTTTTTTTTTCAAGGTAGGGTCTCATTCTAACCCAGGCTGATCTGGAACTCACTCTGTAGTTGCAGGCTGGCCTTGAACTCACAGCAATCCTCCTACCTCTGCCTTCCAAGTGGCAGGATTAAAGGTGTGCACCACTGGCACCTTAGCAAAGGCACAAAGCCAAAGGACCCAGGTTTGATTTCCCAGTACCCACATAAGCCAGATACACAAAGTGGTACATATTCTGGAGTTCATTTGCATAAGCTAGAGGCTCTGGTGCACCCAATCAATCAATAAATAAATAAATAATTTTTTTAAAAAGGTGTGCACAACCATGCCCAGCTCCAGTCTGGCTTGAACTCACAGTGATCCTCCCAGAATGCTGAGATTAAATGTGTACACCACCACACTCAGCCCCTTTGTACCATAATTCTTAATTTATTTTTTTTTATTGATTGATTTGCAAGGAAAGAGCATGAGAGAAAGGGAATGGGCATGCCAGGGCTTCTTGCCACTGCAAAACCAAATCCAAATGCATGTGTCATTTTGTGCATCTGGCTTTATGTGGGTACTGGGGATACAAATCCAGGCTGCAAGAGTTTGCAAGCAAGTACTTTTAACTGCTGAGCCATATCTCCAGCCCTTGTACAATTCTTTTTTGTTTGTTTGTTTTTGCTTTTTGGTTTTTGGTATTGGTTTTTGTTTTTCAAGGTAGGGTCTCACCCTAGCCCAGACTGACCTGGAATTCACTATGTAGTCCCAGGCTGGCTGCATAGTCATGGTGATCCTCCTACCTCTGCCTCCCAAGTACTGGGATTAAAGGTGTGCACTACCACACTGGCTCCAGCTGTATCATAATTCTTATTGGCATGTTTGCTGTCCCAGTAAATTCTGCCATAGAGAATCCTGTGTTTACCCATGTTTGCCAAAAGTATGTGATCACAGAACCCTTTTAATCTTTCAAAGAAAAGATATAACATCTAGTAAAACCCAAAAGAGTTCCATCTCATTAAAAACACTTTAGAGGGCTGAGAGATGGCTTAGCGGTTAAGACACATGCCTGTGAAGCCTAAAGGACCCAGGTTCAATTCTCCAGGTCCCACGTAAGCCAGATGCACAAGGGGGTGCATGTGTCTGGAGTTCATTTGCAGTGGCTGGAGGCCCTGGCATGCCCATTCTCTCTCTCTCTCCCTCCCTCCCTCCCTTCCTCCCTCCCTCCCTCTCTCCCTTTCTCTGTCTCTAATAAATAATTAAATAAATATTTAAAAAAACACTTTAGTAACAGTCTACTGGTTAATATGCACACCCAAGTAAGCATAATACCAATTATGAACTTTTTCTTTTTAAAAAATATTTTGCTTGTTTATTTATTTATGAGACAGAGAGAATGGGCATGCCAGGGCATCTAGCCTATGCAAATGAACTCCAGACGCATGAGCCACCTTGTGCATCTGGCTTTACGTGGGTACTGGAGGATCAAACCCGGGTCCTTAGGTTTTGCAAGGAAGGACCTTAACTACTGAGCCATCTCTCCAGCCCATGATCTTTTTCTGTGTGTGTGTGTGTGTGTGTGTGTGTGTGTGCGCGCGCGCGCACGCATGCATGTGCCATAGCATCTGTGTGGAGGTCAGAAGACAACCTCAAGGTGTCTGTCCTCTCCTTCATCTTCTTTATTTTGGGGGGAAGGGGTTTGAGGTAGAGTCTCACTATAGCCCAGGCTAACCTGGAATTCACTCTGTATTCTCAGGGTGGCCTCAAACTAAAAGCGATCCTCCTACCTCAGCCTCCCAAGTAAGTCCTGTCCTCCATCTTTAAAAAAAAAAAAAAAAATTCAGCCGGGCATGGTGGCGCACACCTTTAATCACAGCATTCAGGAGTCAGTGGTAGGAAGATCACTGTGAGTTCAAGGCCCGCCTGAGACTACATAGTGAATTCTAGGTCAGGCTGGCCTAGAGAGAAACCCTACTTTGGGGGAAAAAAAAAAAGTGAAAACAAGAGGGAGAAAGCAAAAAAGCTCCCAAGTTAAGAGACATTACCTCCTCTGGAGAGGGAATGACAGGAATGTTTCCTTCGCCTTTTTTGAGACAGGGTCTCTCGTTTTGCTGCTGGATTCTCCTGCCTCCACCTCCCATTTCTGTAGGCGCACTGGGATCACAGATATGTGTGCCACTTTGCATTCAGCTTGGCACAAGGTGCTGGGAAAACTCAAACTTGAGACAGCAGACTTGCAAGCATGTGCCTCTAGCCACTAAGCCAGCTCCCCAGCCCCCGAATTAGGATTTCATAACTAAGAGCTAGACAAGGCAAAAAACAAAAAGGAAACCTGGCACATTTCAGGCAATAGAAAGTAAAACAGAAGAGCTGGAAGTAAAGAGTCAAGAAAAGCAAGCTGGGCGTGGTAGTGCATGCCGTTAATCCCAGCACTCAGGAGGCAGAGGTAGGAGGATCAACATGAGTTTCAGGCCACCCTGAGACTACAGAGTGAATTCCAGGTCAACCTGGGCTAGAGTGAGACCCTACCTCGAAAATACCACAAAAAAAAAAAAAAATCCATCTCAAACCTTTAATCCTAGCATTTAAGAGGCTGAGGTGTTTGCCCGTGAAGCCTAAGGACCCAGGTTCAATTCTCCAGGTCCCACGTAAGCCAGATGCACAAGGTGGTGCATGTGTCTGGAGTACATTTATAGTGGATAGAGACCATGGCACACCCATTCTCTCTCTTTCTCTGTCTGTCTCTCTCTCTCTCACTCCCCTCTCCCTTTCTCTCTGTCTCAAATAAAAATAAATAAATGACATTTAGAATGCATATATTTTTTTAAAAACAGAAAGAAGGGCTGGAGAGATGGCTTGGTGGTTAAGGCACTTGCCTGCAAAGCCAAAGGACTCAGGATCGATTTCCCAGGACGCACATAAGGCAGATACAAAGGGGGCTCGTGTGTCTGGAGTTTGTTTGCAGTGGCTGGAAGCCCTGGCATGCCTATTCTCTCTCTCTCTCTCTCTCCATATATGTATAGATAGATAGATAGATAGATAGATAGATAGATAGATAGATAGATAGATAGATGATAGATAGATAGATAGATAGGTAGATAGAGATAGAGATATATCTGCCTCTTTCTCTTCCTCTCTCTCTCTCTTTCAAATTAAAAAAAAAAACAGAAAACAAATTATCTTTCCACCCATCTGCCTCTGCTGTTCCTTTAACTGGATCATTTTCCATCTCCGCTATTAATGAAAACACCAATCATCTTCCCAGGATGCCTGTCTTCCTGGGTGAAGCTTGTCCTCCCTCTGTATTAAATTGCCTCTCCTCCGTGCTGATGGTGCTGACGAGGTGGTTTGTTTATACCTCTAGCAGAGCAGCCTGGCTTCCATTATTGTTACTTGTGTCTAGTGTTTTCCTTTGCCAACATTTTATTCTCCATCTTGCCTTTTCTGTGAAATAAATGCTCATTTCAAAATATTTACTCAGAGTCTTGTATGTTCCCTACATAAATCCACACTTAAATTATACGGCTCCTGGAAACACACAGCTCAGTCATGTGAGTAATTACCTCAGAGTCACAAAATACTATTTTGTATTAATTTGTATTTGAAGAGAGTGCAGGAATTAATTAAACATGTCTATAGCTGCCTGGCATTTATTCACTGACAATGAGCGGGAATTATTACCTCACTTTAAGCCTTGCTAGGGAGATTTGTTTACAGAGAGTTGTGCTAAATAGCTGAATTGTTGTCATGACCCTTTGCCTAGATCTTTTCAAAACAGTCATTAGATTTGCATTTTCCATAACAAACACACATATACACAATCTCATAACCAGGAAAAAAAAACTGAAAATAATTCTTAGAATTTTAAACTTGTGCATGAGTTCAGATCTACTTTAGAATAATGGACATACCCACGATTTTGTAACTCAAAAATAATTAGATTTAACTACTTATATTCTGCTAAAAGTAAACTGTGATAATGTGTAGAATTAACTAATGGCCTTAAGTGAGTTTGATTAGTAGCACTTTTTTCCAGAAAATCAAAGAATTAACCACTTTTTGCTATTTGGGTGATTACAGTTTCAGGTCCCAAGTGGGAGTAGCTCTTAAAGCAACAGTGGTCCTCATTATCATTTGTAAATTTCCACTAACAAGCCAGCCTGGCTGTGTCTGTTGGCAGCATGTTCTGTGACCTTTCTAACAGCCTAGTATTGTCATTGTTTTGTTTACAATCATCTATTCGTATGGTGCAAGTTCTGGAGAGAAAAAATTGGGCAAAGAAAACAAACTATGAAGGAAATCAAAGGCAAAAACTCCAGAAACTACTTCTTCAGCCTCTGCTTTATGATCTCAGGATATCGGAGACATTGAAAGATTGATTTCACCTCACTCATTTCTTACAAAATTAGCCTTGGCTCATACTTCTGTTACACTGTAGTTAGTTTTCTAAGACAAGCGGTACAGAAGTGTATCTGAGATAAAATTGAATGCAAAAAGCTGAAGAGACACAAGTTTACAAAACAAAGCTGGTAAGTAATGTGGTCCTACTATAAACCTACAAATTGTTAAGGGTCTTTGATAAGGGTCTGATTAAGGTTCACTCCAGTGTATCTGTCATCACATTGCATGTTCCTTCTGAACCAACATACATATTTGTATTCTGAACCACATACGTATTTACGTAGGTTATATATATATATCTGTTCTGTGGGAGCCTGTAGAATCGTGATTTGAGTTCATTCAATTTGATCTGATCTAGGATCACTTTCCTGCAAAGGCCTCCAAGAAGGTACTAGCCACAGCAATCATGTGTAACTAGCTCCTCATGTTCTCACCTACTTGTGCCAGTTTTAAATACTAAATGTGCAGTACTCACCACTGGCTATCTCGGCTGGAAAAATATTCCAGTCTTGGGCTGGAGGGATGGCTTAGCAGTTAAGGCACTTGTCTTGAAGTCTAAGGACCCAGGTTCGATTCCCCAGGACCCACATAAGCCAGATGCACAAGGTGGCACATGCATCTCAGTTTGATTGCAGAGGCTGAAGGCCCTGGTGTATCCATTCTCTCTCTCTCTCTCTCTCTCTCTCTCTCTCTCTCTCTCTTTCTCTCTGTCAAATAAATTAAAAAACTAAAGAAAGAAAAAAAGAATATTCCAGTCTTTTCAGTAAGTCTTCTCACTTTCAACAAAGGGTCTGTCTGAGGCTCTCACAAGCTCCTAAAGTTCAGGCAGAGGTAGAATAAGAACCCTGCATCTAAACTAAGCTACATCCATAGTCTAGAGGCACTTTATCTCCAAAGTTATTAAACACCAGAATCATTTCTCACGTGTACTGTTAGAAAAAGTCTCTATGAGTTAATTTGTGCGTGGTGTGTGTGTGTGTGTGTGTGTGTGTGTGTGTGTGTGTGTGTGTCCCAAGGTAGGGTCTCACTAGCCCAGGCTGACCTGGAATTCACTACTCACTAGCCCAGGCTGACCTGGAATTCACTACGTAGACTCAGGCTGGCCTCAAACTCACAGTGATCCTCCTACCTCTGCCTTCTGAGTGCAGAGATTAAAGTGTGTGCCACTACCAGGTATGTAATTTCCTTATATCTCCCTGCCTGCTTATGTACACACTTCCTGTATCTGTTCTCTCATTCTTGCATCCTTTCTCATCTCTCTATCCCCTCTTCCCACCCACCCCCCATTTTTCTGGTCCCCCTCACCACAGGTGCACATACTTCCTGCTTGTTTACATCTGCGGGTTTCTTCTCCCAGACTTCCTAAGATTCCCCCTCCCCCCTCTTAAACTATGCAAGGTTCTGCTGGGAGCAGAATAATAAAGTACTCTTGATTTAACCCACACTGGACTCAGAGCCTCTATCTCGGGCCCACTCACCTGACAACCTTTTTATAAAAAATATTTTGGGCTAGAGAGATGGCTTAGTGGTTAAGGTGCTTTCTTGCAAAGCCAAATGACACAGGTCCAATTCCCCAGGACCCAAGTAAGCCAGATGCACAAGAAGGCACTTGCATCTGGAGTTCATTTGCAGCAGCTAGAGGCCCTGGCTCTCTCTCTCTCTCTCAAAATAAATAAATAGATATATTTTTTTTTAAAGAAAAAAATTTTGAGGCAAGCCCAACAGACTGGACTGTGCTATAAAAAATGCAGCTATATTTATTTTTATAAAAAGGGGGGCTGGAGAAATAGTGGTTAAGGCATTTGCCTGCAAAGCCAAAAGACCAAGGTTCAATTCCCCAGGACCCACTTCAGCTAGATGCACAAGGTGGCACATGCATCTGGTGTTCATTTGCAGTGGCTGGAGGACCTGGTATGCCCATTCTCTCTCTCCCTCTTCTCTCTGTCAATTAAAAAAAATTAATTTAAAAAAAAAACCAGTCCTAGCTACAAATGACTGGACTTCTATGCAAGTAGGAATAAAACCCAATAGCAGAATCCAGTAAGCTAGAAAGGGGATATAAAGGAAATAGAAGGGGAGGGGGGACTTAATAGTATTGTATATATATAAGTAGAAGAACAGATTAATGGGGGTGAAAAGGCCTAAGTGAGGTCAAGGAAGGGATTGAGTAAAGGAAAGGTGGAGGGAGGGCTAATCAAAATCTAAGAGGATGTGAATAAGTCATATGGAAACCTACTTTTCTGGACAATGGAACACTCAGAAGCCACAGATTGTTACTAGAAAATTCTCAATGACAGGGATGGGATACCTTTCAGTGAGTTGTTGGCCAGGGAGGTCCCTGATACCCCCAAAACACTACAGGCCATGTCCAAGGCCATTGGTTTCCCACCAGGAATAGATGGTAACACCCTATCACTGAAGACTCCACATACTTGGGCTGCAAGGTCACTGAGAAATCCTGATGGAGCTGAGCTGAAAGTCTCCTCCATGTGGACCAGCTGACAGAAAGCTGGAAAAAGCTATGCTACATGCAGTTCAATGGGAAGAGAGAAATCACCAGTGAAGATACTCAACAGTGGATACTGCAAGCCTTAAATTTGGCCAAATGAGCCAACGAGTACAATAGTGGCATGTCTGTTATGGGGGAAACCAACCACCCTCTAATTGGACTGGAGGCCTGCTCCATGGGAGAGAATACATCCCTGATACTGAAAACCTACAACAGGGGTAGTCATGAGCCCTAGGGGTGTAACATCTGCTGGTGTCTGGTTAAATGTATATACTATGCTCACCAAACTGACCAGTAATATTCATACCCATATATTAATGCTACTCTCACTTGTGGTTAGAGAAGCTTCTCTTTTTCAGATGGCAGTGACCTTGAGATGACTCAGAAAGCACTATTGTGCTGAGAGGAAGGGACAGAGGAGTACTCAGCACTGAAATCTCTCTAACACACCTTCCACAGCTCAGGGTCCATTGTGGAAGAGGTGGTGGAAAGAATGTAAGAGCCAAAGGAAGGGTAGGACTCCTTACAACATGCTCCTCCAGACACAAAATGGCCTGGATATCCATGACCTCACAGTGCCTGACATTACCTACACAAGACCATCATAATAGGAGGAAAAAATGATGACATCAAAATAAAAGACAGACTGATTGAGAGAGGGGAGGGGATATGATGGAGAGTGGAGTTTCAAAGGGGAAAGTGGGGGAAGGGAGGGAAGTACCATGGGATATTCTCTACAATTAAAAAAGTTGTCAATAAAAAAGAAAATTTAAAAAAAGAAATATATTTTTTTCAAAAAATAAAATAGAGCCGGGCGTGGTGGCGCACGCCTTTAATCCCAGCACTCGGGAGGCAGAGGTAGGAGGATTGCCGTGAGTTCGAGGCCACCCTGAGACTACATAGCTAATTCCAGGTCAGCCTGGACCAGAGTGAGACCCTACCTCGAAAAACCAAAAAAAATAAATAAATAGAAATAAAAAATAAAATAAAATAAAATAAACACAGGCAAAGCCAGGCATAGTGGCTCATGTCTTTAATCCCAGCACTCAGGAGGCAGAGGTAGGAGGATAGCAGTGAGTTGGAGAGCACCCTGAGACTACATAGTGAATTCCTGGTCAGCCTGGGCTAGAGTGAGACCCTACCTCAAGAAAACAAAATGGAGTGGAGAGATGACTGAGCAACTAAGGCACTTGTCTTCAAAGCTAAAGGACCCTGGTTTGATTTCCCAATACCGACATAGGCCAGATGCACAGGGTGGTGCATGCATCTGGAGTTTGTTTGTAGAGGCTGAAGACCCTGGCATACCCATTCTCTCTCTCGCTCTCTCTCGCTCTCTCTCTCCCTCTCTCTCTCTCTGCCTCTTTCTCTCTCAAATGAATAATTTTAAGAATATATATATATTTAATTTAAAAAATTAAAAATCACAGCTGGAAGATGGCTTAGCGGTTAAGGTACTTGCTGGCAAAGCCAAAGGACCCAGGTTTGATTCTCCAATACCCAAGTCAGCCAGATGCGCAAGTGGCACATGTGTCTGGAGTTTATTTGCAGTAGCTGAAAGCCCTGGAGTACCCTTTTTTGTTGTTGTTTTGTTTTGTTTTGTTTTGTTTTGTTTTTCAAAATAGGGTCTTACTCTGGCCCAGGCTGACTCTGGAATAAACTATGTGATCTCAGGGTGGCCTTGAACTCTCAGTGATTCTACTACCTCTGCCTCCTGAGTGCTGGGATTAAAGGCGAGCACCACCATGCCCAGCCCTTTTTCTATATAGATCTGTCCCCCACTCTCAAAATAAGTAAGTAAAATAAATAAATAAGTACTTTTTTTCTCCAGCTAGGTGTGGTGGCACATGTCTTTAATCCCAGTGCTTGGAAGGCCGAAATAGAAAGACCATTATGAGTTCAAGGCCATCCTGAGAGCACATAGTGAATTCCAGGTCAGCCTGGGCCTAGAGTGAGACCCTTCCTCAGGAAACAAACAAACAAACAAAAACACTTAGTTTTTGAAAGTATTTGGACAGAAGTATTCTGTGGAGGTAGATAATGTTGTGCCCAGAAGCCAAAGATTGTTGTTAGACACACTGCAGAGCATGGGTGTGAGTATGGACTTCTCAGAAAGAAAGTTTCCTTTTTTCTTCTTCTTTTTCTTTCTTTCTTTCTTTCTTTCTTTCTTTCTTTCTTTCTTTTCCTCTACCTCCTAAATGCTGGGATTAAAGGCTGTGATGGTTTGAATGTAAAATGTCCCTAATAGACTCATGTTTTTGAATACTTTATCCTCAGCTATGGCATTTGGGAAGGTCGTAAAACCTTTAGAGGTGGAACCTTACTAGATGGATAAAGTGAGACATGAGGTTTTATAGGCATGCCTTGATTGGTGTTTTATCTCTACTTCCTCCCTGATGGTGTCATGATGTGATGCTGTGACGGTGGCTTTCTTCTCCTGCCATGATGGAGTCTACCCCCTGGAAGATTCAGAGGAAATAAACTCCTTCCCTAAGCTCCTTCTGGTCAGATATTTTGTCCCAGTAACAAGAAAGTAGCTGATGGGCTGGAGGGATGGCTTAGTGGTTAAGGCATTTGCCTGCAAAGCCAAAGGACCCAGGTTCAATTCCCCAGGACCCATGTTACCCAGATGCACAAGGGGATGAATGCATCTGGAGTTCGTTTGCAGTGGATGGAGGCCCTGGTGTGCCTCTCTCTCTTTCTCTCTCCCTCTCTCTCTTTCTCCCCCTTTCTCTGTCAAATAAATAAAAATAAAAAATTTTTAAATCATTTAAGAAAGTAGCTGATACAAAGGCATTCAATTCCTTAGTCACACTAATACCTTTCAAGTCTCATTAGCCACACTTAGCTAATGTCTGACATATAACATACTGCAAATACACAACTTTTCCACCATCACAGAAAGTTTTGCTCAATACCACTAGTCTACATGGAATAGTTGCTTTCTTACCCCTATTTAATAAAAATCGAATTTACTCTCCTGAGTCCTTCTACTCATTATTTTCAGTGTTACAACTAAAGCTAAAAAATGTAAAAGGGGGCTGGAGAGATGATAAAGAAATGACTTTAAAAAGAAATGTCTTGGGCTGGAGAGATGGCTTAGTGATTAAGGTGCATGCCTGTGAAGCCTAAGGACCCCGGTTCAATTCTCTAGGTCCCACGTAAGCCAAATGCACATGGTGGTGCATGTGTCTGGAGTTTGTTTGGAGTGGCTACAGGCCCTGGTGCATCCATTCTCACTCTCCTCTCTCTCACTCTCTCTCTATCTCTAGTAAATAAAATTTAAAAACTGAAAAGAAATGTCTTTGTTTGTTTGTTTGTTTGTTTGTTTGTTTTGGAGGTAGGGCTCACTCTGGTCCAGGCTGACCTGGAATTAACTATGTAGTCTCAGGGTGGCCCCAAACTTATGGCAATCCTCCTGCCTCTGCCTCCCGAATGCTGGGATGAAAGATGTGCAGCACCACACCCAGCAAGAAATGTCTTTTGAAAAAGTATTTTTGGTTAGAGAAGCTTCTCTTTTCAGATAGTGGTGACCTTGGGTTGACCTCAGAAGGCACCATGGTGCTGAGAAGATGGGTCAATGGAGCGTTCAGTACTGAAACATCTCTAACACACCTTCCAAGGCTCAGGATCCATTGCGGAAGAGGTGACAGAAAGAATGTAAGAGCCAAAGGAAGGACTCCTTACAATGTGCTCCTCCAGACACAAAATGGCCTGGATATCCATGACCTCACAGTGCCTGACACTACCTCTAGAAGACCATTATAATTAAAAGACACTGATTGAGAGGGAGAGGAGATATGATGGAGAGTGGAGTTTCAAAGGGGAAAGTGGGGGAAGGGAGGGAAGTATCATGGGATATTTTCTACAATTAAGAAAGTTGTCAATAAAAAATGAATAAATTTTTAAAAATATATTTTAGTTGGAGCCAGGTGTGGTGGTGCACACCTTTAATCCCAGCACTTGGGAGGCAGAGGTAGGAGGATAACTGTGAGTTTGAGGCTACCCTGAGACTACATAGTGAATTCCAAGTCAGTCTGGGGCTAGAGTGAGACCCTACCTCAAAAAAACAAAAAACAAAGAACAACAACAAAAAAAAAAAAAAACAAGTAGGGCCTGGTGGTGCAAACCTTTAATGCCAGCACTGGGGAGGCAGAGGTAGTAGGATTGTGGTAAGTTCTAGGCAACCCTGAGAATATATTGTGAATTCGATGACAGCCTGGTCTAGAACAAGACCCTACCTCAAAAAAAAAATTTGTTTTTTGTTGGGCTGGGGAGATGTTTTAGCAGTTAAGGCACTTGCCTGCGAAGCCTAAGGAACCAGGTCCAATTCCCCAGGACCCACGTAAGCCAGATGCACAAGATGGCACATGTATCTGGAGTTCATTTGCAGTGGCTAGAGGCCCTGTTGGACCCGATTTCTCTCTCCCTCTCTCTCTCCTACCCGCTCCTTTCACAAATAAATAAATAAAACATGGTTTTTAATATAAAAACATTTTAAAAATATTTTTGTTGAGAATTCCAATAAATGCACATACTGTAATCTGATTGTATTTCCATCTTATTACTCTCTTTTGTCCCTTACCCCAAACTATTTTTTTTTTTCTGGTAAAACATTTTATAGGTAGGATTGTGTACTTTTTTGGTCAAAGTACAAGATAATATGATTGGTCATTGACAATCATTGTCTATATCCATTAATTCTAGGCTGTGAAAATGTGAAATTTAATTCAATCTTTTTTTTATTAGCTGAAATACATTCACAAAATGTCAACTTTTCTCAGTGTAAGAAAGAAGAAGTGGACTTCCAGGTAAGATGGCAACATACTAGCCACACCAAAGCAGCCTAGGCAGGGAAATAAAAAGAAATACAGCAAAATACACTCTTCTGAAAAGTGACAGTGTGTAAGTCATTATCAACCACGGCAGAGAAGCAGGAGAGACCAAGATCTCCCAGAAAGGGGGAAACTAGCCAGAATCTCACCAAGGGGCCTGCAGGCCTGATCCGCCAGCCAGCCCACAGAGCCCAGGAGCAGAAACAAGGTGAGGGCTTTTCCACTGGCATCAGCCTCCTCACTAAGTCAAGAAACCTGAAAGGGAAGACAGGAGAGACCAACTGAGCAGCTGCTTTAAGAGAATACAAACTGTACCAGCAGAGCAGCTCTGGTACAACTCCAGGCACCCTGCAAAGTCTCCCATCTCTCAACCACCAGAGCCGGGATCAAGGTGGGCACTCAACATTGGTGAGGTTGGAAGCCATCCGAAAAGGTAACAGGGCCTACTTATATGAAGCCAGATACATTGGTCTGCACTGCAAGCGCTGATCTCTCTTTCCTTGTCAGGAAATGTTATATATCACATTTGAATGACATATTCTTGAGTGGCTTTACCCCTTCTCAAATAAGCTGTATTTTGAGGTTGACTATTGTTGCCTTTGACATTTCCTGATTTTTTAGGGCCTTTTTCTTTTTCTTAAGTCATTTTTGGGCACAGGGACTGGACTAACCCCAGGCTGATTTGAAACCCATTTCAGACTAGATTTCCCAACCTCCTAGCTGACAGGATTAAGTGTGTGGGGCAATATACACCCTTGGGGACTTTGGCTTTATTAGATTATCTGTTTAGTTAATCCCCACACTTGTATAAACACTCTGCACTGGTTTTGATTGAATGTCTATATTGCTAACTTGAATTTTAGAATTTGCCAGTAATTTGCTTCACCCAGTTTCCTACAATACTTGAATAGCAGGCAAACACCCAAGGTGACTTGTGCTGTTTTTCCTGGAGTATGAGAGCTACACTGAGGATATATAAAATGGGATTTACACAGCTAAGAACACTGCAGATAATTAGAAAATCCAAGCATCAGCCAGGCATGGTGGCACAGGCCTAAAAAGCCCAGCACTTGGGAGGCAGAGGTAGAAGGATCGCCATGAGTTTGAGGCCACCCTGAGACCACATAGTGAATTCCAGGTCAGCCTGGGCTAGAGTGAAACCCTACCTTGAAAAACCAAAAAAAGAAAAAAAAAAAAGAAAAGAAAAGAAAAAAAAAAACAAGCATCAAATTAACTCAAGATCTCTACATTATAATATATGAAACAAACAAACAAACAAACAAAAAAAACTCAAGAAAATGCAATTCCACAAAAAATTATAAACTGAGGTTCCATCGAGGCCGCTGATGGGGCCGCAGTGCCGCGGTCTGTTCGGTTTTCCCTGTGCTCGCCCAAGGTCCCCGCCTCGGCGGAGAGCCGGGCATCCGCGGTGCCCAGGAAAGATGAGCCACAGCGCAGAGACGGCCCTGCTGACGCTGAGGCCCTCATAGAGCAGCTGCGCGACCACGACGACGCCGCAGAGTCACCCGTCTAGCTGACCACGGCTCTCAGCAAGCGGCGAGAAGCAACAAAACAGTATCAGGTAAGAAATTCAAGAACTTAATGAAGGTGCAAGACATCGCCCATAATCCACATTAGTTATGGGGATCCAGCAAGAAAACAGACAAATCAGAGAACTGCAGCAAGAGAATAGAACCCCACACATCCCTAGAAGAGCATCCGTCCGCCTTGGAGCTCATGATGAGCTAGTATGCAGAACAAATGTTTAGACTGCTGATGGCTAGCAAGAAAGATGACCCAGGAATAATATTGAAGCTGAAAGAACAGCACTCCAGGGAGTTACAAGCACATGCTGACCAGGTAACTGAACTGGCGGCAGTGATGAGGAAGGCTATTGACATCCATGAGCAGCAGAGTTGCAAGGAGCAGGAGCGTTATCTTTCAACAAGAAAACAAAGGCTTGAGAGAAATCCTCCACATAACTCAAGAATCATTTCTGAGCCTCAGGAAGGATGATGCGTCAGAGAGCACGTCTTTGTCAGCACTAGTGACCAGCAGCGACCTGAGTCTAAGGAAGAGCTGAATGGCTGCCAGGACTGGAGCCCCTAGCTTTGAGCATTGCTCCACCTGGTCGCCAGGACTGGCCTGGATGCATGACTGAATGAGCAGAGAACTGTTTCCGTCAACCCTTTTCCCCTTTGTAGTGTGTACAAGTGCACTGGCTAAGAGATCACAACAGAAAAATGTACAGTAATGGTCATCAGCTATATTCCCAAACATTCCTAAAATGTAGATAGAAGCTGAGCTGCCACTGAAGGTGAACAAGCGAAAGGTTTTCCATGACTGCAGCATAGCAGCACCTTGAGCAACACTGTTGGCTTTCTGAGTGACACTCCCAATAAAGCAGCACCTTAAAATCACACTGTTGGGCTGGGACTTGTCTCAGAGGTTAAAGGCACTTGCTTAGTATTATCCATATTTTAAAACGTAAAGCCAGGCGTGGTGGTGAACTTGGGAGGCAGAGGTAAAATCACCATGAGTTTGAGGCCAACCTGAGACTTTATAGTGCTGGATCAGCCTGAGATGGACCCTCCTGAGGTTAAAGGTGAGGGGGTGAGTGATTTTTTTATTATTATTATTTATTTATTTATTTTTTTAAATGTAGAGAGAGGAGCCAGGCGTAGGGTGCACGAGAGAGAGAATCCCAGAGAGAATGGGAGGCCCCAGGGCCTCCAGCCACTGGATCACCATGATGTTTGACCCCACCCTGAGATTACATAGTCCTGAGATTCCAGATCAGCCCTTGAGCTAGAGTGAGTCCCTAACCTGGGGGATCTCTCCAGCCCGTGAGTGAGTTTTGACCATGATTTTATGAGTAGAAGTTCCTTATTCTACATTTTACTCTTCCTAATTGGTGTCAATCAGTAAAGAGCTTATGTACCATGAGACTCCAGCTACTTTCCCATTTATTTAAATCCTTTGTCAACGACAATTCAGGTTTAAAGGCTATAGGAATGTTTTATATGCACAACAAAAGAGGTATTTAGTTATAGCTAACTTACCAACAATTACCTATGGCTTGCTTGAGTATGAAATATTTCAGGAATGAAAGAGAAGGAATATTACTTTCTAAGAAAGTTATAATAGACACATTTAGTAGGTTAAACTACTTGAAAGAATGAATTTTGAGGGTGGCCTCAAACTCATGAAAGAATTCTTGGTTAATAAAACGAGCTTTTACTCCTTTTTTGCTGATAGTTAAGGACAGAGTACAGTTCATTCAGCTGACAGTTGATCTACAAGTGTTTGTTTTCTTTTGTTTAAAAAATGACATTTATAACATGTGTTTAAAAGCCACTAGATACAGAAATCTTTAATCACCCAATTGAAGCCTAAATTTTCCTTATTTTGTAGTGATTAGAAGACTGAGTACCAAACATAATTAAATGTTTATATTTATATTAATTATGTGCTAAAATTAGCACAAGTAATTCTATTTTTGAGTATATATATTGTGATTTTTACATATAATTTCATATAATGGTTAACTCAAACTACTTTTCACTTCAGAAAATTTCTATATCTTCAGTTTAGGATGAGTGGGTGAATGGGGATTATCAGGAAAGGGCTAATGGCCCAAACATTAAAGATTTCTCATTCAGACGCCTTAACTAATGTTTAAGATTTTTCTATTGGCTTTTAGAAAAGTTCCCCTAATTTAATGACACATTCTTTCATATAGTTTTATCCCAGGTAAGAAAGAAAATAAGCTACACAGCTGAAATGAAGTCTGAGGCAGCTCTATTATGAAGACATTACTTGATAGATATTTTTATAAGTACATAAGTTAACTTATTGTCTTCTTGCTTGGATATAATTTCAAGGTCATAGATGCTAAGAGACACTTAATTTGTTTTGGGCAACAATTTTCCATCCCTGTTTCTTTTTAAAATAGAACTGTAAATTTATGTCTGAAAATATGGAATGAATAGGAGCCTATTTTATCAATAAAGATGAGTGTTTGAAATGAAAAAATATATAAACCATCAGAAATGACCTCCAGTGAGACTGCTTTAGATGAAATGCCTGATAAAAAATGATTATATCTATATTCAAAGAAACCAAAGGAATCAAAGAAGAAAACCATCTCCTGAAGGAATCCCAAGAAAATACAGGAAGCCAACTTAATGAAATAAGTAGGCCAATACAAGACATGAGTAAGGAAATAGAAATAATGAAAAAATACCAATCAGATACTAGAAATTAAAAAAACAGAGTAAGTCAAATAGAAAATTCTGTAGAAAGTCTCGCCAGTAGAATGGATCAAGGAGAAGACAGAATATCTAAGCTAAAAGACCAAGTGGCAGATCTAATACAGACCAACAAAGAGAAAGACAAACTAATAGGAAGGCATGAATGGGAATTTAGAGATGTCCAGGACACTATGAAGAGATCAAACATAAGAATTCAGGGTCAGGCATGGTTTACCTACGCCTTTAATACCAGCACTCAGGAGGCAGAGGTAGGAGGATCGCCAAGAGTTCCAGGCCACCCTGAGATGACATAGTGAATTCCAGGTCAGCCTCAACTAGAGTGAAAACCCTACCTCAAAAAAGCTGGAGAGATGGCTTAATGGTTAAGCATTTGCCTGTGAAGCCTAAGAACCCCGGTTCGAGGCTCGATTCCCCAGGACCCACGTAAGCCAGATGCACAAGGTGGTGCATGCATCTGGAGTTCATTTGCAGTGGCTGGAGGCCCATTCTCTATCTATCTGCCTCTTTCTCTCTCTGTTGCTCTCAAATAATTAAATAAAATAAACAAAAATTTTTTAAAATAAAAAATGTAAAAACAAAGCAAAAATAAAAAAAGAATTCAGGGCATAGTAGAAGGAAAAGAAATATGGACACTATCTTAGGGTGAAAGGTGGGAAAACAGTGCTTCAAGCAAATGGCCAAGAAAACAAGGTCACTATCCTATTATCTGATAGTGTAGACTTCAGACCAACATTAGTTAGGAAGGATAACGAAGGTCACTTTATATTGATTAAAGGAACACTCCAACAGGAGGACGTTACAATCCTAAACATACATGCACCTAACATGGGGGGAGGCTCCCAATTTCATCAACAAACACTATTAGAACTAAGGTCACAGATAACACCAAACTGTAGTGGGTGACTTCAGCACCCCACTCTCATCAATTAATAAGTCATCCCAGCAAAAAAATAAAAAGAGACATCTGGATTAAATGAGGTCATAGACCAAATGGACATAACAGATATCTACAGAACATTTCATCCAAATGCTGCAGACTACACAATCTTTTCAGCAGCACATGGATCATTCTCTAAAATAGACCATATATTAGAACACAAAGCAAATCTTAACAAATACAGGAAAATTGAAATGATTCTTTGTACTCTATCTGATCACAATGGGATTAAACTATAAATCAATATCAGGAAAAACTATAGAGCAGGCATTAAAATCATGGAAACTGAACAATAACTATTAAATGATAA
The DNA here is from genome assembly GCA_036365145.1 of Orientallactaga sibirica. Taxonomy (NCBI): domain Eukaryota; kingdom Metazoa; phylum Chordata; class Mammalia; order Rodentia; family Dipodidae; genus Orientallactaga; species Orientallactaga sibirica. The sequence goes on along the minus strand of JAEOAD010000060.1, from coordinate 9,479,312 downwards.
ATGGGTCAATGAAGAAATCAAGAAGGAAATCAAAAAATTCATAGAATCAAATGATAATGAGAACACAACACACCAAAACCTTTGTACACAATGAAGGCAGGCCTAAGAGGCAAATTTATAGCATTAAGTGCCTATTTTAAGAAATTAGAAAGATCACAAGTAAACAACATAATACTTCACCTTAAGGCCTTGGAAAAAGAAGAACAAGGCAAACCAAAAATCAGTAGACAATAAGAAATAATAAAGATTAGGACAGAAATTAATGAAATAGAAACAAAAAAAATCCAAAGATTCAATGAAACAAAGAGTTAATTCTTTGAAAGGATAAATAAGATTAATAAACCCTTAGCAAATCTGACCAAAAGGAAGAGAGAAAAGACACAAATTAATAAATTAGAGATGAAAAAGGCACCATCATAACAGATACCAGAGAAATTCAAAAAATGATGGGGACATACTATATGAACATATACTCCACTAAGTTTGAAAATCTGAAAGAAATAAATGATTTCCTTGATTTATATGACCTACAAAAATTAAACCAAGATGAGATTAACCACTTAAATAGATCTATAACAAGTATGGAGATCCAAGCAGTTATAAAAAAATCTCCTAACTAAAAAAGTCCAGGAGGCCAGGTGTGGTGGTGCACACCTCTGGGAGACAGAGGTAAGAGGATCACTGAGTTGGAGACCACCTTGAGACTACATAGTGAATTCCAGGTCAGCCCGGGGCAGAGCGAGACCCTACCTTTAAAAACCAAAAAAAAAAAAAAAAAAAAAAAAAAAAAAAGGATATTGTCTACAATTAAAGAAGTTGTCAATAAATTTTTTAAATAAAAATAAAAAGAAATAAAAACCAAGAAAAAGCCAGGCATGGTGGCACACACCTTTAATCCCAGCACTCAGGAGGTAGAGGTAGGAGAATCGCCATGAGTTCGAGGGCACCCTGAGACTACATACTTAATTCCAGGTCAGCCTGGGCTAGAGTTACACCCTATTTCAAAAAACAAACAAACAACAAAAAAAAGAATTCCAGGCCCAGATGGATTCACAGGTGAATTTTAGCAGACCTTCATGGAAGACTAACGCCAGTTCTTCTCAAACTTGTCCATAAAATAGAAAAGGAAGGAATCCTACCAAACTCCTTCTACAAAGCCAGCATCACCCTGGTACCAAAACCAGACAAAGATAAAACAAAGAAAGAAAATTATAGACCAATCTCCCTCATGAACATAAATGCAAAAATTATTGGCAAAATATTGGCAAACAGAATATAAGAATATATCAAAAGATCATCCACCCCAACCAACTAGGCTTTATCCCAAAGATGCAGGGATGGTTAAATATATGCAAATCGATAAATGAAATACATTATATAAATGGACTGAAGGCAAAAATCACATGATCATCTCATTAGATGCTGAAAAAGCATTTGACAAAATCCAACTTCCCTTCATGATAAAAGTCCTACAGAGACAGGGAATAGAAGTATCTCAACATAATAAAGGCTATTTATGACAAACCCACAGCCAACATAATACTAAATGGAGAAAAACTTGAAGATTTTCCACTAAAATTAGAAACAAGATAAGGGTGTCCACTGTCCCTACTTTTATTTTATATAGTACTGGAAGTCTTAACCATAGCAAGAGACACACATAAAAGGGACACAAATTATCATTATTTGCAGATGGTATGATTCTATACATAAAGGACCCTAAAGACTCTACCAATAAACTATTAAAGCTGATAAACACCAGTAGCCATGTAGCAGGATACAAAATAAACACACAGAATTCAGTAGCCTTCCTATATGCCAACAACAAACACACAGAAGATGAAATCAGAGAATCACCCCGGATTCACAATTGCATCCAAAATAAATAAATAAAATAAATAAACAACCTTGGAATAAACCTAACCAGGGAAGTGAAGGATCTCTACAATGAAAAGTTTAAAACACTCAAGACAGAAATTGCAAAAGACACTAGGAAATGAAAAGACATCCCTTGTTCTTGGATTGAAAGAATCAATATTGTGAAAATGGCAATCCTACCAAAAGCAATCTACACATTTAATGCAATCCCCTTCAAAATTCCAATGACATTCTTCACAGAAATAGAAAAAACAATCCTAAAATTCATTTACAAGCACAAAAAAAAAAAAAAAACCCTTGAATTTCTAAAACAACTTTGAGCAACAAAAATAAGGCTGGTGGTATCACCACACCTGATTTTAACCTATATTACAGTACCATAGTAACAAAAACAGCATGGTACTGGCACAAAAACAAACATGTAGATCAATGGAAGAGAATAGAGGACCCAGATGTAAATCTGGGTAGCTACAGTCACCTGATCTTTGACAAAAGTGCCAAAAATACTCATTGGAGAAAAGACAACCTCTTCAACAAATGGTGCTGGGGAAACTGGATATGTATCCGTATAAGGATGAAAATAGATTCTTATCTCTCTCCATGCACAAGAATTAAGTCCAAATGGATTAAAACCCTTAATATCAGACCTGAAACCCCGAAACTGCTAGAGAAAAAAGTAGGGGAAACCCTTCAACATACTGGTTTTGGCAAAGACTTTCTGAATATAAGCCCAATTGTTCAGGAAATAAAACCACTGATCAACTGCTGGGACCTCATGAAATTAGAAAGCTTTTGTACAGCAAGAAACTCTGAATAGAGCAAAGAGACAACCTACCGCTATACATCTGACAAAGGATTAATATCTAGGATATACAAAGATCTCAAAAAAAAACTAAATAATAAGAAAACAACCCAGTTTTAAAAGCTAGGCGTGGTAGCGCACACCTTTAATCCCAGCACTCTGGAGGCAGAGGTAGGAGGATCACTGAGAGTTTGAGGCCACCCTGAGACTACATAGTTAATTCCCAGGTCAGCCTGGGCCAGAGTGAGACCCTACCTTGAAAAACCAAAAAAAAAAAAAAAAAGAAAGAAAGAAATACAGATGGCATATAAACATGTTCTACATCCCTAGCCATATGGGAAATACAAATCAAAACTACACTGAGATTCCATCCTGTCAGAATGGCTACCATAATGAAAACAAATGACAATAAATGCTGGCGAGGATGCAGAAAAAGAGGAACCCTTCTACATTGTTTAGTGGGAATGCAATCTGGTCCAGCCATTGTGGATATCAGTGTGGAGGTTCCTGAGACAGCTAAAAATAGATTTATCATATGATCCAGCTATACCACTCCTAGGCATATATCCTAAGGACTCATCTTACTACCTTAGAAATACTTACTCAACCATGTTTATTGCTGCTCTATTCACAATAGCTAGGAAATGGAACCAGCCTACATGTCCATCAACTGATGAGTGGATAATGAAGATGTGGCACATTTATACAATGGAGTTCTACTCAGCAATAAAGAAAAATGAGGGGCTGGAGAGATGGCTTAGCAGTAAGACACTTGCCTGCAAAGCCAAAGGACCTAGGTTCGATTCCCCAGGACCCACATAAACCAGAAGCATAAGGTGTGGCACATGTGGTCTAGAGTTCGTTTGCAGCAGCTGGAGGCCCTGACATGCCCATTCTCTATCTGCCTCTTTGTCTCTCCTTCTCTCTCTCTCTCTCTCTCTCTCTCTCTCTCTCTCTAATAAATAAACAAAATATTTTTTTAAAAAAGAAAGAAAAATGAAATTACAAAATTTGCAGGAAAATGGATGGATCTGGAAAGGATTATACTTAGTGAGGTAACCCAGATCTAGAAAGCCAAACATAATACGTTCTCTCTCACATGTGAATCCTAGCTACAAATAATTGGACTTCTATGTGAGTAGAATAAAACTCAGTAGCAGAGGCCAATAAGATGGAAGGGGATATAAAGAAAATAGAAAGAGAGGGAGGGGGGACATAATAGGATGGTATTGTATTATGTAAGTAGAAGAACAGATTAATGGGGGTGGAAAGGTCTAAGTGAGGTTAAGGGAAGAGATTGAGTAAAGGAAAGGTGAAAGGAGGGCTAATCAAAATCTAAGAGGAGCTGGGTATGGTGGCTCACATCTTTAATCCCAGCACTTGGGAGGCAGAGGTAGGAGGATCGCTGGTAATTCAAGGCCAGCCTGAGACTACATAGCGAATTCCAGGTCAGTCTGGGCTAGAGTGAGACCCTACCTCAAAAAAGAAAGAAAGAAAGAAAGAAAGAAAGAAAGAAAGAAAGAAAGAAAGAAAGAAAGAAAGAAAGAAGGGAGGGAGGGAGGGAGGGAGGGAGGGAGGGAGGGAGGGAGGGAGGGAGGGAGGGAAGGAGGGAGGAAGGAAAGAAAGAAGGAAGGAAGAAAGAGAAAGAAAAGAAAAGAAAAGAAAAGAAAAGAAAAGAAAAGAAAAGAAATCAAGAGGATATGAACAAGTCATATGGAAACCTACTTTTTTGGACAATGGAACAACCAGAAGCCATAGATTGTTACTAGAAATTTTTCAGTGCCAGGGATGGGATACCTTCCAGTGAGTAGCTGGCCAGGGAGATCCCTGATGCCCCCAAAACATTACATTACTGAGGCTCTTGTTAAGAAGAAAAAGAAAAAAAAAAACTGCTGGGTATGGTAGCGCACACCTTTAATCCCAGCACTTGAGAGGAAGAGGTAGGAGGATGGCCATGAGTTCAAGGCCAGCCTGAGACTACATAGTGAATTCCAGGTCAGCCTAGGCTAGAGTGAGATCCTACCTTGAAAAACAAAAACAAACAAAAAAAACCATATTGTCCTGAGTTACTCAAATACAGGTTGCCCCTGGACCCTGACCCAGCCTCCCTCTTCTTCAGCCTCATTTTCTTCCTGCTGAATCTAACCTGCACTGTGCTGGTGAAGACCCAGAGAGAGGAAGGTTATTGTCACCTCCATGTGAGTGGCCAACAAGGACAAGCTCTTGGTCCTGTGTGTCATCTCTCTCTCCATCTGCCTGACAAAATCTCTAAGATGTCCTTAGCCAACATCTACCTAGAGTGGAAGGGCTCCTGTGTCAAGCTACTGCCTTAGGTACCATCTTCATCCTGCTCCACACCTCTAGGGGCTGTGGCAATCTGTTCACCTCGTCATTAAAAATATATATATTTATTAATTTGCAAAGGGAGAAAGAAGGGAGAGAATAAGAGAGAGGGGGACTGAGCACACCTAGGCCTCTTGCCATTGTAAACGAAGTCCAGACACTTGGGCCACTTTGTACATCAGGTTTTATACTGGGAATCCACCTGGGGCCATCAAGGTTGCAAACAAATGCCTTTATCCACTGATCCAGCTCCATTGTCTCAGAATGTCCACATCTTTGATTACAATTGGTACAAGGTATGAGAACAGGCAGATGGGAAGAGTTAGCTGGGTGATACTGGCTACTGGTGTTTGGAGTGGTGAGCTTTGTGTGGGAACTCTTACCACCACCTTGGTCATTTGCTTCTTCTGAGCTAAGAATCCTGGCAAGGACCTTACCAATCCTGGAATGGATTCAGTCCCAGATCGATCGATCTATCTTTCTTTCTTTCTTTATTTATTTATTTATTTATTTATTTATTTATTTCTCTCCTTCTTTCCTTCTTTTGTTTCTTTCTATTTTGGTTTTCTGTTTTATTTTGTTTTGTTTCATTTTGTGCTCATGCTGACCTGGAATTCACTATGTGGTCTCAGAATGGCCTTGAACTCATACAATCCTTCTACCTCTGCTGAGATTAAAGGCGTGTGTCACTACACCTGGATTTATTTATTTTTTATTTTGGATAACTGCCAAAGTTACGACAATGACTATGACCTTGCCTGGAACATTGCTCCTCAAGAACTTGAGAGTTTTGCTTCAGGACAAGCTAACAGCTTCCTGGCACAAGTAGGAACTTTGCAACAAGTCTTAATCTTGTGAGGCTGGGCAGGTCATGAGCCCTGTGGGAGTAACGTCTGCTGGTGCCTGGCTAAATGCATATATCATGCTCACCAAACGGTCCTGTAAGCACTTTTCTTAACATCCATACCCATGTATTAATGCTACTCTCACTTTTGCTTAGAAAAGCTTTTCTTTTCAGATGGCAGTGACTCTGGAATGACTCAAAAAGCACCATAGTGCTGAGAAGAAGTGACAGAAGAGTGTTCAACACTGAGACATCTCTGTCACACCTTCCAAGGCTCAGGGTCCATTGTGGAAGAGGTGGTGGAAAGAATGTAAGAGCCAAAGGAAAGGTAGGACTGCTTACAATGCGCTCTTCCAGACACAAAATGACCTCAATATCCATGACCTCACAGTGCCTGACACTACCTACACAAGAACCTCATAATAGGAGGAAAAGATGATGATATCAAATAAAAGAGAGACTACCTGAGAGGCGGAAGGGATTTGATGGAGGATGGAGTTGTGAAGGGAAAGTGGGGGGAGGGAATTATCATGATTTTTATTGATAATTATGGAGGTTGTCAAAAAAAGTTTACAATTTTTAAAAAAGAATAAGTACTTGATTTTTTTAGTTTCTCTTTATTATTTTTTAAAATTATTTTAGAGGTTTCTTATTATTCTTTTTTTAAAAATTATGTAGCCAAGGATAACCTTGAATTTATAATCTTCTAATACCACCACAACAGGTTTATGAGCTGTTGAGAACCAAACCTATTGCCACTAACCAAAAAAGAGCCAGGCGTGGTGGCACATGTCTTTAATCCCAGCACTCGGGAGGCAGAGGTAGGAGGATGGCTGTGAGTTCAAGGCCACCCTGAGACAACATAGTGAATTCCAGTTCAGCCTGGGCTAGAGTGAGACTCTACCTCAAAAAACAAAACAAAATAATAATAATAATAATAATAATAATAATAATAATAATAATATACCGATTCCTTACCATCTTCCAGAAGGTTCACTATGTTGTTGCTGTTGTTGTTGTTTTAATTGAGAATGGCTACCTGAAACTGGGTGAGAGTTTTCACTTAGTTTATTTAGATACTTATTGAGTGCCTATCACATGACAAGTCCTGTTCAATAACCAAATAAGCACAATGCAGACATTACTCACAAAGCTTGCATATTCCAATGGGGGAAGAGAGAATAAATAAAATAAGCAGCCAGGCATGATGGCACATGTCTTTAATCCCAGCACTTGTGAGGCCAAGGTAGGAGGATCGCTGTGAGTTCCAGGCCACCCTGAGACTACATAGTGAATTCCAGCTCAGCTTGGGCTAGAGCGAGACCTTACCTTAAAAAACCAATAAATAAATAAATAAATAAATAAATAAATAAATAACTAGAATGCTAACATCTCACAGAAATATGTCTATAGAACTCCAGCCCCATGCTGGGAAAGAGCCTGGATGAAGTGGAACAGTGAGTGAAGAGCTTTCTAAAAGGTACCATTTGCTGAATTCCGGGAGATGAGGAGCCAGCCATGTGCAGGCAGGGACATAGAAAGATATTACAGTAGCCAGAGTTAGACAAGGTCTAGGAATGTTCAAAACAGAAAAAGGGGGCTGGAGAGATGACTCTGCAGGCAAAAGCACTTGCCCTGCAAGCATGAGAGCTTAAGAGGACCTGAGACCTCCCGAGTCCTAGCCCCAGCACCCATGTAAACAGCTGGGCATGGTCACACGTGTCTATAACCACTGAGAGCAGTGGAGACAGGGGCTCATTGGTCAGCTAGTCTGACCAGAAAAACAGCAGTTCTGGGTTCAGTCAGAGGGACTCTGTCTCAAAGAAACAAAAGGGGTGAACTTCCACAATGAGCTGTTGATCTGAAAGGTGACCCACCAAAGGTGAATGACAAGACCCTACTGTTGAAGACAATAGAAACTAGTCTAGTACCAGAGGGCGCTATACAAGCAACTGGGGAAAATGACCGACATCTGTCCAAATAACTGGCAGTCTAAGATACCCAGCAGGAAACAACTTGATTCTGGCCTCCACATGAATATATGGGGCACATACACCTACATAAACATGTATACACAGCACATACCCTACACATGCTACACACACAAAAAGAGTTCAAGGTTAATCCCAGCACTAAGGAGGCAGAGGTAGGAGGATCACTGTAAGTTTGAGGCCACCCTGAGAATGCACAGAGACTGGGGCCAACCCCAGAACTCTTAAGGTCAACCTCACAATGCTTGACCCACATTCCCATTGACAAGGATCCCTTTGAGAGTGAGACCCTATTAAAAAAAAAATAATATAAATAAATAAATATATATATATATTTTAAAAAAACACTTTGCTGGGCATGGTGGCACATGCCTTTAATCCCAGCACTCAGGAGGCAGAGGTAGGAGGATTGCCATGAGTCTGAGGCCACCCTGAGATCACATAAGGCCCTATCTCAAAAAAGAAAAAAGAGCCAGGTGTGGCAACACCTGTAATCCCAGCACTCGGGAGACAGAAGTAGGAGGATCGCCATGAGTTCAAGGCCACCCTGAGACTACATAGTGAATTCCAGGTCAGCCTGGACTAGAGTGAGACCCTACCTTGAAAATTTTAAAAGAAAAACAGAGGCTAGAGAGATGGCTCAGTGGTTAAGGCATACTTGCCTGCAATGCCTAAGGACCAAAGGTCAATTCCCCAGTACCCACATAAAGCCAGATGCACAAAGTGGAGCATGCATCTGGACTTTGTTTATAGTGGCTAGAGGCCCTGGTGCACCCATTCTGTCTCTCTCCCTCTCTTTCTCTCTCTATCTGCCCCACCTCTCAGTCAAATAAATAAATAAAGTATATTTTAATCTTTACAAAGGAAAACAACACCAAGAAAGAAGTGTCCTACTTAAGGAGAGAGGTCTAGACATGACGCTGGAGAGGTGGGCATGTCATGATAAGGACATGAAGAGTATAGTGATCTATTCTGCGATCACACTGCACACACAGAACTCAGCTGCTGGCTGTACGTTCAGAAAGGACAACCCAGAAGTAATGCAGTCTATGCTAATACTCAACACTCGTTCGGGAGCTCCTGGGATTCTCATTCAGGTCATTTACTTTCGTGACAAATACCCTTTTCATAAATGTCTTTATCTGGTTTCCAAGCCCACCACAGGATATAAAGAGCGGATTCAAAGGAAAGGGAAGGGCAGTCATTCTGTTCAACTGACATTTCATTCAGTGGGTCATTTTGCTTGGAAACCACCTTCCTCTATAACTGACCTCATCTACTATTTTAAGGACTCCAGGGGTCTACCGAGCACCCTTGTGCTTATGTTTACTTATGGTTAGTGAGAAGAACATGTTGATAGATACCAGTAGTCTTAGACACAAACTGATTCCAAAATTCCTAAATCTGTGTCCTCATTAGAACATGTGTCTTAATTATATTTGATGCCTAAGGATAATGATAATTATGAAAAAATTGCTTGACAAGTGGATCTTGAATGAATAAATAAAAATATCATGCATAAACTCCCCTTTCTCATCCTCAATTGACTCATCCACAAAAGGAAATAATATCGTCGCTTCAAGGGCTTACTTGGAATATTAAATAGTATAAGTACGTAGAAACCACAATGTGTACGAAACATACCATTTAAATGAAGGGCATTTTGCTCCTTGTCCTTCAAAAGGTCAAGGGAACTTTTAGGTCTTTGTGCCTATGACTTGAGTACTTGCCACTAGATGGCAGTATTTTCTTAAGTCATTTTTTCATCTACACCAGTGGTCTTTTTTTTTTTTTTTTTTTTTTTTTTTTTCGAGGTAGGGTCTCACTCTGGCTCAGGCTGACCTGGAACTCACTATGGAGTCTCAGGGTGGCCTCGAACTCATGGCAATCCTTCTACCTGTGCCTCCTGAGTGCTGAGCTTAAAGGCGTTCGCCACCAAACCCGGCCATTACTGGGAGCTCTTATATCCCGGGGAGATTTCCAAGAGTGTTCAATTATGGAGGGCTTTGGGAGAAATCAATGTTGTGATCCTCACCGTCTGTGTGTCCTCTTTCCTAAAACCAATCTGCTTGGGAAAGAATGTGCGTCCAAGTTTTCCAAAAGAGATTTGTACCCATTATTCTTCCCAAATCTGATTTGATGTCGCCACCAGCTGAATAACGTTTATAGAAGCATCAAATAAAGGGGGGAAAAACCTCCTCCAACGATTAACAAAGAGCCAGTCTTCTTTTCCACATACATCTGTTAAGAGTGAAAACTGGGGACTGGAGAAATGGCTTAACAGCAGTTAAGTGAGTGCCTGTAAAGCCTAAGGACCCTGGTTCGAGGCTCCAATCCCCAGTATCCACATAAACCAGATGCACGTGGTGGCCCACACATCTGGAGTTCATTTGCAATGACTGGAGGCACTGGTGTGCCCATTCTCTTTCTCTCTATCTGCCTTTCTCTCTCTCTCTCTCTCTCCCTCTCCCTCTCCCTCTCTCTCTCTCTCTCTCTGCCTTTCTCTGTCTCTCTCTCAAATAAATGTTTTAAATTAAAAAAAAAAAAGATTGAAAATTGGGGCTGGAGAGATTTCTGACTGGTTGAAGGCACTTACTTGCTTGCAAACCCTGACAGCCCAGGTTTGATTCCTTAATACTCAGGTAAAGCAAGATGCACAAAGTGCACATGTGTCTGGAGTTTGTCTGCAGTGACAGGAGGCCCTGCCCTCTGCATCTGTCTCTTAGATACATAATTTTTTTAAAAGAGTCAAAATTGGCCGGCTTGGTGGTTCACGCCTTTAATCCCAGCACTTGTGAGGCAGAGGTAGGAGGATCCTCATGAGTTCAAGGCCACCCTGAGTCTACATAGTGAGTTACAGGTCAGCCTAGATTAGAGTGAGACTCTACCTTGGAAAAATAAAAAAGCACTAAAGAGTTAAAACTGGGGACTGGAGAGATGGCTTAAGCAGTTAAGCGCTTGCCTGTGAAGCTCGATTCCCCAGGACCCACATAAGCCAGATGTACATGGTGGCGCATGCATCTGGAGTTTGTTTACAGTGGCTAGAGGCCCCTGGCGCACCCATTCTCTGCCTGTCTGTCTCTCTCTGTCTGTCACTCTCAAATAAATAAAAATAAACAAAAAAATTTTTTTAAAGAATTAAGATTGGGATTAGTAAGGGAATAGTTTGGCTTATGGTATCTAAATAAAGCATATGATACAATTGAGTGTCAGAAATAAGACTTTTTTAAACCAGGCATGGTGCCACATGCCTTTAATCCCAGCATTTGGAAAGCAGAGGTAGGAGGAGCAATGTGAGTTTGAGGCCAGCCTGAGACTACATAATGAATTCCAGGTCAGCCTGGGCTACAGCAAGATCCTACCTCAAAAAAAAAAAAAAAAATCAAAAGAAAAACGAAGAAAGAAACAGGCATAGTGGCGCATGCCAGTTATTCCAGTGCTGGGGAAGCAGAGGCAGGAGAATTCCTGGGCTTACTTGTTAGCTTCTCAGGGAACTCTAAGCAAGAGCCCTTAACCAGCCATGTCAGAGAACTTTAGGTTCCAAGAGATAGACTCTTCCTGAAATAATAACAATGATGATAATGCTAAATGTGAGCTGGGTATGTCAGCACATAATCCCAGGACTCAGAAGGCAAAGAAGGTAGGAAGAGCAAAAGTTTAATGGAGTTAGAAGCCAGCCTGGGCTACAGCCTGGGCCAATCTGTCTCAAACCAACAAAAATGCTAAGTACAGCCAGGTGTGGTGACACAAACCTTTCATCCCAGCTGGGGAGGGAAAGGTAGGATTGCTGTGTGTTCAAGGCCAGCCTAAGACTGCACAGTGAATTCCAAGTCAGCCTGGGCTAGAGTGAGAGAGACCCTACCTCAAAAAAAAAAAAAAAAAAATGCTAAATACGGACAGGTTTGTTGGCTTACTCTTATAATCCCAGTACTCAAGGCAGTGAGGCAGGATTGCCTCAAATTCAAAGTCATCTGGTATAAAACAAAAACAATGACCAATAAAACAGTTAAATATGTTTCACATATTTAAATAAAATAATTTTCAGCTATTCTCAACACTTATCCCAAAGTCATGACATTAACAAGAAAGAAATACATTGAAGTGGCCAGTCACTTAATTCATATATACATACATACATTTTATGTATTTATTTATTTGACAGATAAAGAGGGAGAGGGAGAGAGTGGGTGCACCAGGGCCTCCAGCCACTGCAAATGAACTCCAAACACATGTGCCCCCTTGTGCATCTGGCTAACATGGACCCTGGGGAATTGAACCTGTGTCCTTTGGCTTTGCAGGCAAATGCCTTAACGGCTAAGCCATCTCTCCAGCCCCATACATCCATTTTTGTGTATGGTGCTAAGAAATGAAACCTCTCTCTCACTCTCCTCTCTCATTCTTCTCTTTTTTAAATTTAATTAATTTATTTACTTGGGGCTGGAGAGATGGCTTGGCAGTTAAGCCTTTGCCTTTGAAACCTAGGGATCCTGGTTCGATTCTCCAGGTCCCACGTAAGCCAGTGCACAAGGGAGTGCACGCGTCCAGAGTTCATTTGCAGTGGCTGGAGGTCCTGGTGCACCCGTTCTCACTCTCCCTCTCTCTCTTTCCATTTCTCTGTCTCTAATACATAAATAAATAAATGTTTTACTTATTTGAGAGAGAGACATCAGGGCAGGGATGCCCACCACTGAAAGAAACTCCAGATGCATGTGCCACTTAGTGTATCTGGCTTACATGGGTACTGGGGAATCAAACTCGGGTCCTTAGGCTTTTCAGGCAAGCGTCTTAACTACTGAGCAAGCTCTCCAGCTCCCTCTCTCTATTTCTGTCTCTCTCCCCTTTCTATTTCTCTCATCTCTCATCTCTCTTGATTTCTTCTCAAACATGCTGTGTGCATGTGGGGGCAGTATTGGTCATAAAGTCCAAGCTTTTCAAATCCCAGTTATAAGTTATGAGTTATAATCTCAGCTCTAGTTGACTATTCTAAATATAACTAAAATATTTTCTAGGGCTGGAGAGATGGCTTAGTGGTTGAGGTGCTTGCCTGCAAAGCCTAAGGTCCCAGGTTCGATTCTCCAGGTCCCACATAAACCATATATGCACATGGTGGTGCATGTGTCTGAAATTTGTTCACAGTGGCTGGAGGCCCTAGCTATCTCTCGCTCTCTCCTTCTCCCTCTGTCTCTAATAAATAAATAAAATTTTAAAAAAAAATAAAGAAGCCAAAAGGGCTGGAGAGAGGGCGTAGCAGTTAAGGTACTTGCCTGTGAAGTCTAAGGACCCAGGTTCGACTCCCCACCACCTTCGTAAGCCAGCTGCACATAGTGGCACATGCATCTGGAGTTCATTTGTAGTGGCTAGAGGTCCTGGTGCCCCCATTCTCTCTCTATCTGTTCTCTCTCTTAAATAAATAAACATAAAAGAAATTAAAAACCAAACAACAAAAAAGAAGTTAAAAATATTTTTTAGATTTCACAAATTTTTTATGAAACACTAGATAAAACAAACCAGTAAAGCTATTACATGATCCCTTGCAAATTTGGGGCATGCTTTTCAATAACATAGCTATAACATTTTGTAACATATCATATGAACATATATTTATTCTAATATTGGTCAATTTTAATTTTTGTCTCATTTTATTTAATATATGCTTCCCACTAAAATAATTGCATGTTATATGCTATATCAATTCACTTTTGCAGTCTATATTTTTCCATTTCATTAAATGCATGAGAAATTTTATCATAATGTTTAAGGAAAGTTACTTTTTAAAATATATTTTATTTTTATTTATTATTTATTATTTATTTATTTGACAGAAAGAAAGAGAGAGAGAATGAGCATGACAGGACCTCCAGCCTCTGCAAACTCCAGATGCATGTGTCACCTTGTGCATCTGGTTTACATGGGCCCTTGGTCTTTGAAGTCAAGTACCTTAAGCACTAAGGCATTTCTCCAGCCTCAACTATTTTTTTAAACAGGGTCTCAAGCCCAGGCTGGCCTCCCACTCCCTATGTAACCAAGAATGACTTTGAACTTCTGATTCTCCTGCCTCCCCCTCCAAGTAGAGTAGTAGGATCATAGGTGTATGCTGCCACACCCATTTTAAGTAGTGCTATGAATAGAACCTAGGGCCTCCTGCGTGCCAGGCAAGCATTCTATCAACTGAGTTATATCCCAGCCCTCTGTTTTGTATTTTTCTATTTGAGACATATTTATGTACTATTAAAAACTGAACTTCTGCCAGGTGTGGTGGTGCACGCCTTTAATTCCAGTACTCGGGAGGCAGAGGTAGGTGGATCACTGTGAGTTCAAGGCCACCCTGAGACTACATAGTGAATTCCAGGTCAGCCTGAACTAGAGCAAAACCCTACCTCAAAAAAAAAAAAAAAAAAAAAAAAAAAAAAAAAAAAAAAGGCTGAACTTCTAAGTGTTCCAGTTTATTTTTGTTGTTATCATTATTTTTTAGTTTTTTGGAATTTTTTTATTGACAACTTTCTTAATTGTACACAATATCCCATGGTACTTCCCTCCCTCTCCCCACTTTCCCCTTTGAAATTTCACTTTCCATCACATCCCCTCTCCCTCTCAGTCTCTCTTTTCAGTTTGATGTCATGATATTTTCCTCCTATTATGATGGTCTTGTATAGGTAGTGTCAGGCACTGTGAGGTCATGGATATCCAGGCCATTTTGTGTCTGGAGGAGCACATTGTAAGGAGTCCTACCCTTCCTTTGGCTATTTCATTCTTTCCGGCCCCTCTTCCACAATGGATCCTGAGCCTTGGTGTGTTAGAGATGTTTCAGTGCTGAGCACTCCTCTGTCCCTTCTTCTCAGCACCATGGTGCCTTCTGAGTCACCCAAGGTCACCACCATCTGAAAAGAGAAGCTTCTGTAACCACAAGTGAGAGTAGCATTAATATATAAGTGTGGACATCAAGAGAAGTGCTTACTGGGCAGTTTGGTGAGCATAGTATATACATATTTAGCCAGACACCAGCAGATGTTACACCCCTAGGGCTCATGACTACCACTGTCGTAGGTTCTCAGTATCAGGGATGTATTCCCTCCCACAGAGTGGGCCTCCAGTCTAATTAAAGAGCAGTTGGTTTCCCCCACAACAGACATGCCACTATTGCACCCGTTCACTCATTTGACCTGGCTGGCCAAATTTAAAGCTTGCTGTGTTCGCTGTTGAGTATCTTCACTGGTGATTTCTCTTTCTCCCATTGAACTGCATGCACCACAGCTTTTTCCAGCTTTCTGCCAGCTGGTCCACATGGAGGAGGCTTTCAACTCAGCTCCAGCAGGATTTCTCAGTGACCTTGCAGCCCAAGTATGTGGAGTCTTCAGCAATAGGAGTTTTTTCTTAAAGATTTTATTTTCATTTATTTATTTATTAGAGATGGGGGGGAGAGAGAATGAGAATGGGGTCACCAGGGCCTCTAGCCACTGCAAACGAACTCCAGATATATGTGCTACCATGTGCATCTGGCTTATGTGGGACCTGGAGAATTGTACCTGGGTCCTCAGGCTTCACAGGCATGCGCCTTAACCACTAAGCCATCTCTCCAGCCCAGTTTTTTGGATTTTTGAGGTAAGGTTTAGCTCTAGCCCAGGCTGGCCTGGCACTCACTATGTAGTCTCAGGCTGGCCTCTACTTTCATAGCAATCCTCCTACCTCTGGCTCCCACATGCTGGGATTAAAGGCATATGCCACCACACCAAACTATTACTGGTAGTTTTTTTTTTTAATACCTGGTAAGATTTATTTATTGATATATTTTGGTTTCTTTATTTGAGAGAGACAGAGACAGACAGCGAGAGAGACAGAGAAAATGAGCACACCAGGGCCTCCAGGCACTGCAAACAAACTCCAGGGGCATGTACCATCTTGTGCATCTGGCTTACAAGGGTACTGGGGTATGGAACCTGGGTTATTAGTCTTTTGCAGGCAAGTGTCTTAACTGCTGAGCCATCTCTCCAGCCACCATTTTTGGTTTTTTAAGATGGGATATTTACCCATTAGCTCTGACTGGTTTGGAACATCTGTGTGGACCGGGCTGGCCTTAGACTCAAGGTAAAGTCTGCTTCTGCCTCCCATGTACTGGGATTACAATCAAATACCACCATGTCCAACTTCATTATTCCTTTAAAAACTTTTTATTGTATGTTCCTGCAAGAGTATGGATACCTATGGAGGCCAAAGGGAAATCAATTGCCATGGAATGCCATCCTCCACCATTGGCCTGGAGATCACTAACTAGGCTGGAGAGTTGGCCATCAAGTCCCAGGGATCCTCCTGTCTCTACCTCCCTAGCACTGGGTATACAAGCACTGTCATGCATGATATTTTTACATAGGTTCTGGGACTCAAACCCAGGTCTTCATGCTTGCAAGGCAAGCTCTTGAGTGACTGAGCTAGCTCCCCAACCCAGTGTAAGTTTGATACATGTCTACTGGTACATTTTACCAAAGGAATAGCATAATTTGCATAATATTCCTTGCCTTGTAAATACTTTATTGTTGGCCTGATATGGTGGTACACATTTGTAGTTCTAGCACTTGGGAAGCTGAGACAGGAGGATCATGAGTCCAAGAAAAAACTGCGCAACAAAAGCATATCTCTGTTTCAAAAAATATATAATATTTTAACACATGGCATTGCATTACCATAACTTAGGTCATAGGGAGTAGTATGTTGGTTTTTACTTTTTGCTTTAATACAAAGTCTTACTGTGTATTCCAAGCTGGCCTCAAACTCACCATCCCCCTGCCTCAGCTTTCCAAGTGCTGGGACTACGGGCATGCAATACCACAAATGGTTATTACTTTGGGGTTTGTTGTTATTATTATGTCCCAGAACACTAGCACTTGGGAGGTGGAGGCAGGAAAATAGTGCATTCAAGGTTATCTTAAACTATGTAGCAAATTCCAGGCAAACCTAGGCTACAATTGAGACTCTGTAAGAAAAGAAGGGAAGAAAGAGAGGGACAGAGGGAGGGAGGGAGGGAGGGAGGGAGGGAGGGAGGGAGGGAGGGAGGGAAAAAAGGAAGGCAGGGGAAGGAAAATTGTTTCAGGTTCAACTTGAGATACAGAAAATAAGAGACAGTTTCTTGGGCCCAGGATTTTTATTAACCACCAGAAGAGAATGGTGGGATCTGAAGAGAAGAAAAGTCTTGGGAAGTCTGCACAGGAGGAGGGAACAGGTCTTTGGGGGGAGGGCTGGGGAGGGGAGAAGCCACACCTGGGACTTGTCTGAGAGCTTGAAGGGGGAGGTAGCATTCCTCCTCTCGCTCTAGATACACGGTCCTTACTCAGTCACCATAAAAACAGGCAGACTCCCAAACTCTCAGACTTGGTCTGAGTATATCTTGGGTTAGAGAGAAGAGAAGAGAGGAGGAAGCAGTTCTCTGGAAATTTAACAGGTTTCAACTTATCCACTGTGATATAAGAAGAAAAAGCCACCATGCAAGCCCATGTAGATATGAAAACCATGCATTGCAGAAAACTTTATTATTGCATAAAATTTTATAGGTTCCAGTTGAGGAGGGTAAAATACACTGTTCTGCTACATTGATTATTAGAGCAAACAGCAAGTGTAAGAATCACTTTGACCTTCGGTGCTGATCCTTTTTAAAATTTTTATTATTATTTTATTTGCAAGCAGAGAGTGTCAGAGACAGAGAGAGAATGGGCACACCAGGGCATAGTGCCACTACAAACTCCAGATGCATGCACCACTTTGTGCATCCTGCTTTATGTGGGTGCCAGGGGTCTGAACCCAAGTCGTTAGGCTTTGCAGACAAGCACCTTAACCACTGAGCCATCTCTGTACCCCCGTCTGTTTCTTAAGAACAAAAAAACACCAGTTCCTGGTGAAAGAAGGCCTCCTCTTTCTAGAAAACTGCAACGTCCTTATCCTCAGCACAAAAAAAGTTAAGGCAGAAGGAATTCTACACACTTTCCTTGGGAACTATCTCTTTCATCGTTGTTACTTCTCCGCTCAATTAACCACTCCATGCCAAGCCCCCTTTCTTTGCCTTTGTACATTCTCACAGCACACACACTACTCCTTGACCAATTTAGTACAGAAGTAACTGCTTCTTTGGGTCATTTTTTATTTTTTAGTCCTCTCATGTCACATAAAATTAGTATTACACTTTTCTCCTGTTAATCTATGTCATGTCCATTTAATCTTAAACCCAGCAGGGACACGAGCAGGGCAGAGGTGGAATTTTTCTACCTTCCAGTTCCTGGATGAAATCCTTAAGGGCTGAGACTCTCCTTGTTGTGTAAACATTTCCTGGGGAGAGGTGACAACTGTCTACTAATCCCACATGAGGCACCAAGACAGACCAAAGGAACCATTGTACTCAAGCCCCGCTGGGTGAAGCAGGGAGTTTACTTACAGGAGCATGTGTGAGCCCCAAACACCATATCACCAGAAAGTCTCTCCCCATTCTGGAAGATGACTTCCTCATAGCAGCCTGGATAGAGTTCCCTCTTCAGTTAACCGTCCACCCTTTAGTCTCACCCCTCTGGGGGACCACGCTCAGCTGGAGCAGAATGAATTGGGTGGGAAGGAGGGGCGGAAAGGAATGGCTGGGATTTCAGGGGAGGTCAAATACTGTCCAAGGAAGGAATGTCTGCTAGCTCAACCTCTGAGGGTCCAGTGGCTTCCAGGTAATCCCAGCTGCTCCGATTAAGATGGCTATGGTTTATGCTCTGAAGACAGCATTCCACAACATCCCCCATGCCCCACAGTACAGATTGAGGTCCTGGCAGGCCTGACAAAAGCCAGCAGAGAGCAGGCAGGGGGTGATGTCTCGTGCCAGCAATGCCAGCACTTGGGAGGACGAGGAAAGAAGATTGTTGCAAGTCTGTGCCCAGCCTGGGCTACAGTATGAGTTCCAGGCCAAGCAGAGTAAGACCTTGTGTCAAAACAAAACAAAACAAAATGCCAGTAGAAGAAGGGATTCTTGAAACAATCAGTTCTCCTAGATAGATAGATCTTTGAGTGTAGCACCCCACTGAAAAAGGAAGATTTAAAAAAATGTGGATTGTTTGGCAGGAGAAAAATATTCATTAAGAGTTGGCTTTTTGGATCGTCATCTCATGAATTTGGTTCTGGATCGTCATTAGTCACTCATGACAGCCTCCCATGAAATAGTCCTTATTCCTTGTATGTGATTTGTTATTGGAAGAAAATTGAATGAGATTCATCACATTTTGAGTCTTCAGAAATGGCTTTATGACTGGTGAGAATACCCTCTCTGATCTCCAGCCCAGAGCAAAAATTGCTGGTCAAGAGTCCAAAATACATTGTGTCACTGTCACACCATGCAACTCTCATACAACACTCAGGGGAGTTTGTAGTCACTGTCCCACCCTTTTTGCCTTGTCGATATCAGGGGCTTTGCTTGGGATATTTTGGGGACAAATACTGGATATTCTGTATATTGTCCTCACTTTGGGACACCTCCAGCATCCGTGAGAAGGACTATATATTCTGCACTCACTCCAGGGATGTCTCTAGAATCTGTGAGAACTGTATTTTTGTTCTCACTTCAGGGATACCTCTAGTATCCATGATAAACTATACAGAGCTTATTATTTAGAAGATGTAAAAAGACTTTCGGGTTTTTGTTTGTTTGTTTGATTGATTTGGTTTAGTTTTTGGTTTTTCAAGGTAGGGTCTCATTCTGGCCCAGGCTGACCTGGAATTCACTATGTAGTCTCAGGGTGGCCTTGAACTCATGGCAATCCTCCTACCTCTGCCTTCCGAGTGCTAGGTTTAGAGGCGTGTGCCACCACGCCCGTCTTAAGACTTTGAGGTTTTTGACTCGCAGTTGAAGATTTGCCTTTGCAGATTTGAACTGTGACATTGCTTTAGAGAGCTCTCATCCTAAATAACTGTTGGTACACATGGAAAGGCTTGCTCATTGGTCTAGGGGTGTGATTCTCTGGGTACACATGGAAAGAATTGGCTTATAGAGGGGCTGGAGAGATGGCTTAGTGGTTAAAGCCGCATGCCTGCAAAGCCTAAGAACCCCGGTTCGATTCTCCATGTCCCACTTAAGCCAGATGCGCAAAAGGGCTCATATGTCTGGAGTTTGTTTGCAGTGGCTAGAAGCCCTGGTGCACCCATTCTCCCTCTCTCTCTTTCCCTCTCTCTGTCTCTAATAAATAAATAAATAATGAATAAAAATAAAATCTTTTAAAAAAAGATTTGGCTTATAGAAAGAAAATAAGTGCTTATGTTAATCATTTTTCTCAGAAAAATAGAAACTAAACTCAGTGTTTTTCAAGTTCACATGATGTAGAATACGTTTTGGTAAACATAGAATATATAGAAACATAGAAATATAGAAGCTACCTGAAGCTCAGCCTGGTGCAACAAACCTGTTGATGCAGGGGTGGCGTCCTAGAAGGGATTAGAGCTTTATAAAGATGTAGGAGATCTCCCAGGCCCATGAACTCCAACTTTGAGTCCTTGTCTGAGTTTTCAAAGAATTGAAAAGTCAGACTCCAGGAAGGGTAAATTATGGATTATCCGATTTATTTTAGGGAGATTTAGGAGGCAAACCCAAGCCAAAAGAAATTCTCCCTCTTCCTAGCCAGGCTGGCAGAGAAGGGACAAGGGAGACCAAGAAAATCTCCCTCATGTACAGAAAGGTCTCTTTCCAGGAAAGAAGCCTCTGGGGAAGAGACACACACATGGAAAGCGCCCAGGCAACAAGAATTCTCCCCCTTACCAGCCAGGCTAGGAAAGGAGAGGGGAGACTAAGAAGATCCCCCTCACATAGGGGCTAAGAAAGCAGGAGAGGGCTCAGGGGACCAAGAAGGGTTAGAAGAGCCAAGAGCTTACAAAAAGGGGCCATGAGCCTTATGCACTCATGATTTAGGCCCATTTATATGAAGCAGACATCCTATTAGAATGAACCTCATCATCAAAGTCAGGTGTGTCAGGGAGAGACATGATTGGTTGGTGGGCTCAAGAGCCTGACTCAGGAAGGGTCAGTCCACAGGTTGGGAAAAGTTGAGGAAGAAGAAGGAAGCTGCTGCTGAGAATTTGTTGATTGCAGCCATCTTGGCTGAGACTGAATCAGAAGTGAGTTCCAGTCCTACAAGGGCAGGCAAGGTGAACTACCTATCACAGAAAATAGTTACCTTGCGGACTGGAGAGATGGCTCAGCAGTTAAAACCACTTGCTTGCAAAGCCTGACAGTCCAGGTTCAATTCCCCAGTATCCACATAAAGCCAGGTGCACAGAGTGGCTCATGCATCTGGAATACCCATATACTCTCTCTCTTTCTCTTTCTTTCTGTTTTTCTCTCTCAGATAAATAAGAAAATTTTTTTGAAAAAAGATTACCTTACTCCTAATCCATATCACTGTGACTCCAGCTACTAGGAAGGCTGAAGCAGGAGGATCACAAATTCAAGGCCAGCCTGAGCAATTCAATGAAATTTTGTCTTTTTTAAAAAGGGGGGTGGGGTGGGGATTGAAGATATAGCTCTGTGGTAGAGTATTTGCCTAGTATGTGCAAAGATCCTGGGATCAATTCATAGTACTAGAAAAAAAAGGGGGGAGCCAGTTTAAATTTATTAGTTTAAGTACAACAAGTATGTATGCAAAGCTGTCAGCATCAAATGTGAAATTTCTTTTACCTAGGTTCACGACTTAAAAATCTTATACATGGGGCTAGAGAGATGGCTCGGCAGTTAAGGTGTTTGCCTGCAAAACCTAAGGACCTGGGTTCAGTTCCCCAGCACCCACATAAAGCTAGATGCACAAGGTGGCACATGCCTCAGGAGTTCCTTTGCAGTGGCTAGAGGCCCTGGCATGCCCATTCTCTCTCTCTCCACCTCTTTCTCTTTCTCTAAAAAATAATATTTTTAAAAATATTATGTATGTTTGAGATTGTAAAATTATAAATTCAACTGGAAAAACTAAAAGTTGGGTTGGCCTTGAACTCATGGAGAGCCTCCTACCGTGCCTCCCGAGTGCTGGGATTAAAGGCGTGAGCCACGCCTTTAATCCCAAAAATATTATGGTTTGAGGCAAAGGAAAAATAAAATTGGGTTGGGAGGATCCAGGCGTGGTGGCGCACGCCTTTAATCCCACCACTGAGACAGATAGTTAATTCCAGGTCAGCCTGGGCCACCCTGACTAGACCCCAGGTCAGCCTGGGCCAGAGTGAGACCCTATCTCGCAAAACCAAAAAAAAAAAAAAAAAATTGGGTTGGGAGGATAGCTAAGCAGTTAAAGGTGCTTGACTGCAAACCCTACCAGCCTGGGTTCAATTCCCTAGTACCAATATAAAGCCAAATGCACAAAGTGACACATGCAACTGGAATTCATTCAGTGACAAGAGGCTCTGGCATGCCTCCTCTCTCTCTCTGTCTTTCTCTCTGCTGAAAAATAAAATGCAGCTGGGCGTGGTGGCGCATGCCTTTAATCCCAGCACTGGGGAGGCAGAGGTAGGAGGATCAGTGTGAGTTCAAGGCCACCCTGAGAGTACATAGTGAATTCCAGGTCAGCCTGAGCTAGACTGAGACCCTAACTCAAAAAAAAAAAAGAAAAGAAAAGAAAAGAAAAGAAAGAAAGAAAGAAAGAAAGAAAGAAAAAGAAAGAGAAAGAAAGAAAGAAAGAAAAGAAAAGGAAAGAAAAAAGTGCAATAAAAATAAACTGTTAGGGCTGAGGTTGTAGCTCAGCAGTAAAACACTTGCTTGGCATGTATGAGTCCGAGTTTCATCTCCAGTACTGCTAAATAAAAAAATGACACATAAATAGCATGGCATATATAACAATAAAAAGAAAAGGTTGAGAAGAGATTCAGTGGAAGGGGGATTTAGGAGGGAAAAGAGGAGTGGCAGGAGGAGATTATAATCATGGTATATTGTCTATATGTGTGGAAGTTGTCAATGAAATGTTAAAAAAAAATCCACGTGTTGCAGTCAGGTTTGCATTGCTGGCAAAAAAAAAAAAAAAAAAAAACACTTGACCAAGAGCAGTTTATAGGACAAAAAAGGTTTATTTTGGCTTACAGATGCGAGGGGAAGCTCCATGATGGCAGGGGAAAATGACAGCATGAGCAGAGGGTGGAAATCACCTCCTGGCCAACATCAGGTAGACAACTGTAACAGGAGAGTGTGGCAAACACTGGCAAGAGGAAACTGGCTATAATACCTATAAGCCCTCCCCCAACAATACACTGACTTCAGGAGGTGTTAATTCCCAAGTCTCCATCAGCTGGGAACTTAGCATTCAGAACGTCTAAGATTATGGGGGACACCTGAATCAAACCACCACACCATGTTTAACAACTAAGTAATAACTGGTTCTTGCCATGAAAAATAAAATAAAACAATAAATTGAAAGAAGCTTTACAACTTAACTTTTAAGCTATTTATTTCTGTGATTTTTTTGTTGTTGTTGTGTTTTTTGTATGTTTGTTTTTCAAAGCAGAGTCTCACTCTGTAGTCCAGGGTGACCTGGAATTCACTATGTTGTCTCAGGGTGGCCTTGAACTCACAGCGATCCTCCTGGCTTTGTTTGTTTGTTTGTTTGTTTTGTTTTGTTTTGTTTTCTTGAGGTAGGGTCTCATTCATTCTGTAGTCTCAGGGTGGCCCTAAACTCACAGTGATCCTCCTACCTCTGCCTCCAGAATGCTGGGATTAAAGACGTGTACCACCATGCCCAGACTGTGATTTTTTAAAAATACATTTTATTTATTTATTTATTTGTTTGTTTATTTATTTATTTGAGAGAGAAAAAGAGGCACAGAGAGAGAGAATGGAAGCACCCAAGTCTCCAGCCACTACAAACAAACTCCAGATGCATGCGCCCCCTTGTGCATCTGGCTTACATGGATCCTAGAGAATCGGACCAGGATCCATTGGCTTTGCCGACAAACGCCTTAACCGCTAAGCCATCTCTCCAGCCCCAATTTTTTTTAATACATCTGATATATATATAAGAAAAGTGATGAGAGGATGATTAGCTTTGCTTAACAGTTCTTAAGGTTTTGATATGGATGTGTGCATATATTTTTTTGGCTTCGTTTTTGTTTTTTTTAATATTTGGTTCATTTTTCATTTGCCAAGATAAAAAGGCAGACAGAGAGAGATGTAGATACAGATAGAGAGCGAATGGGTGTACCAGGGCCTCTAGCCATTGCAAATTAACTCCAGAAATATGTTTCACCTTGTGCATCTGGCTTATGTGGGTACTAGGAAATTTAACCCTGGTCCTTAGGCTTCACAGGCAAGTGCCTTAACTGCTAAGCCATCTCTCCAGCCTTTTTTTTTTTTTTTTTTTTTTTTTTTTTGGCTGTTTGAGGTAGGGTCTGGCTGTCTAGTCCAGGCTGGCCTGGAATTCACTATGTAGTCTCAGACTTGCCTCAAACTCACAGGGATTAAAGGTGTGTGCCACCATGCCCAGCCTATTGAATTTTTTTTGTTGGTTGATTTGCTTTTTTCTTAACTTTTTTTATTGACAGCTTCCATAATTATAGACTATAAGCAATGATAATTCCCTCCCTTCCCCGCATCCCCTTCACAAATCCACCCTCCATCATATCCCCTCCTGTCAATCAGTTTCTCTTTAATTTTTATGCCATCATATTTTCCTCCTACTATAAGGGTCTTGTGTAGGTAGTGCCAGGAACTTCAAGGTCATGGATATCCAGCCATTTTGTGTCTGGAAGAGTACATTGTAAGGAGTCCTACCCTTCCTTTGGCTCTTACATTCTTTCATCCTCCTCAGCGGACCCTGAGCCTTGGAGAGTGTGACAGAGATGTTTCAGTGCTGAACACTCCTCCGTCACTTCTTCTCAGCACTATGGTGCCTTTTCAGTCATCCCATTGGTCACCACCATCCAAAAAGAGAAGCTTCTCACTGGGTATGTTTTTTGAGGCAAGGTCTCGATTTCTAGCCCAGGCTGATCTGGAATTCACTATGTAGTCTCAGGATGGCCTCAAACTCATGGCAATCCACCTACCTCTGCCTCCCAAGTGCTGGGATTAAAGGCATGCACCACCACACCTAGCTTAGCGGTTAAGGTGCCTGCCTACTAAGCCTAAGAATGCCTGTTTGATTCTCCAGATCCCACCTTTAGCCAGACGCAAAGTGACACAAGGGTGTGGTGCCAGACTTGCCCACAAGGGGCGCACATGTCTGGAGTTCATTCACAGCAGCTGAGAGGCTGCTGGAACGCCCATTCTCTATCTGTCTGTCTGCCTCTCTCTCTCTCTCTGTGACTCTGACTCTCTCTCAAAAAAATTATTTTTATGGGTCAGGTGTGGTGGTGCATGCCTTTAATCCCAGCACTGGGGAGGCAGAGGTGGGAGGATTCCAGGTCAGCCTAGGCTAGTGCGAGACCCTACCTCGAAAAACATATATATACATACCTATATATACATACATATACATACATATATACATACATATACATACATACATATATATATATATATATTATATTTATTTGCAAGCAAAGAGAGATACAGAGAAGAGAGACAGACAGAGAGAATGGGTGTGCCCAGGGCCTCTAGCTGCTGCAAAGGAACTCCAGATGCATGCTGCACTTTCTGCATCTGGCTTTATGTGGGTACTGGGAAATCAAACCTGGGTCATTAGGCTTTGCAGGCAAGTGCCTTAACTGCTGAGCCATCTCTTCAGCCCACCATAGGGAAGGTAGGTTCTCTGACCACTTGGGAACTTCAAGTTGTGGGTGAGTTTTTCCCAAGGCTGGGCCTGGGCTGGCTCTATCCAGGCCCAGCTGAAAGGGCCCCTTACTTTCCACATGGTTTTTTTTTTTTTTTTAGATTTTATTTTTATTTATTTGTTTATTAGAGACAGAGAGAGAGAGGGAGAGTGAGAATGGGCACACCAGGACCTTTAGCCACTGCAAACAAACTCCAGATGCGTGTGCCCCCTTGTGCATCTACCTTATGTGGGACCTGGAGAGTTGAACTGGGATCCTTTGGCTTCGCAGGCATGCACCTTAACCGCTAAGCCATCTCTCCAGCCCTCCACATGGGTTCTTTATTCCCTCCCACTCCCCACCTGGAGAACCTCTTTGAACTTTCTTTGCTCTCCTTTCTCTCTGTGGTTTTTCCAGGCCCTCCAGGCTTTTGACTATGTTTTCAGTACCAGGCACATATTCCTTCTCATCCGGCAGGCCTTCAGTTCAACTAGAGAGTGGTTGGTTTCCCCCATAACAGACATGCTACTATTGCATCAGTTGGCTCATTTGGCCTGGCTGGCCAATCTTAAGGCTTGCAATATCCACTACTGTTTATCACTGCTGACGACTTCTATTTCCCATAGGGCTACATGCAGTGTAGCTTTCTCCAGCTTTGTCAGCTGGTCTACAGGGAGGAGGTTTTCAGCTCAGCTTCAGCTTGATTTCTCAGTGACCTGCAACCCAAGCATGTGGAGTCTTTAGCAATAAGGTCTTACCATCTATTCCTGATGGGAAACCAAGAGCCTTGGCAATGGCCTAGAATGTTTTGGGGGCATCAGGAATCTCTCTGGCCAACAACTCACTGGAAGATATCCCATCCCTGGCACTGAAAATTTTCTAATAACAATCTGTGGCTTCTGGGTGCACCATTATTCAAACTAGGTTTCCATATGGCTTATTCATAACATCTTTTTTTTTTTATTTTATGAGATAGTGAGAAAGAGAGAGAAATTGTCATGGCAGGGCCTCCAGCCACTGCATTTGAACTCCAGACATGTACATGCACCACCTTGTACATGTGTCACCTTGTGTGTTTGGCTTACATGGGATCTGGGGAGTCAAACATGGGTCCTTAGGCTTTGAAGGCAAGCACCTTAACCACTAAGCCATCTCTCCAACCCACATCTTAAATTTTGTTTTGTTTTGTTTTGTTTTGTTTTGTTTTGATTTTGAGGTAGGGTCTTACTCTGGTCCAAGCTGACCTGGAATTAACTATGTAGTTTCAGGGTGGCCTCAAACTCACAGTGATTTAACTACCTCTGCCTCCTGAGTGCTGGGATTAAAGGTGTGCGCCACCATGCCCAGCTTTTAAATTCTTTTAAAATATTATTTATTTATTTATTTATTGGAAAGGAGAAAGAGGCACAGAGAGAGAGAGAATGGGCATATCAGGGCCTCCAGCCACTGCAAACAAACCCCAGATGCATGTGCCCCCTTGTGCATCTGGCTTACATGGGTCCTGGAGAGTAGAACTGGGAACCTTTGGCTTTCCAGGCAAACACCTTAATGGCTAAGCCATCTCCCAGCCACCACATCTTAAATTTTGATTAACCCTCCTCCCACCCTTCCTTTACTCATTCACTTCCCCCACCTCTCTTAGGCCATTGCACCTCCAGTCATCTGTTCATCTACTTACATATATACAATACCCTCTCCTTAAATCCTTCCCTCTCATTCTTCCCTTGTAGCCCCTTTCTAGTTTACTGGCCTCTGCTACCAATTTTTACTCCAACTCACTTTCAAACCTAAACATTTGTAGCCAGGATCCACATATGAGAGAGAACATACAACATTTGCCTTTCTGGGTGTTTTTTGTTTTGTTTTTGTGTTTTGTGTTTTTCGAGGAAGGGTCTTGCTGAAACCCATGCTGACCTGGAATTAACTATGTAGTCTCAGGGTGGCCTCGAATTCACAGCAATCCTACCTCTGCTTCCCAAGTGCTGGGAATAAAGGCATGCACCATCATGCCCAGCTCGGCTACAGGTTTTTATGAATCTCTCAAACCATTGGTTTCATGATAGTCTCTGGGTTGTTGTTTGTTTTATTTTCTGTTTCATTTCGGGTCTCATCTAGATTATTTCCCTTCTTTGGTGTACTTTAAATTTTTTTGTTTTGCACATGTGTGTGTAATATCTGTGTTATTGGTGTATGTGTTGTATGCACATGTGTATGCAGATGTGCACACCCCATGCACATATGTACAGAGGCCAGAGGGGAATGTCAAGGATCTTTTGCATTCATCTACATGTTTTCTTGAGATGGAGTCTCTCTCTAAACCCAGATCTGCCATTTTCTTGAGATCCAGCAATTCTCTGGTCTCCGCTCCCCACAGGACTTGGGTTATAGGAATGCAGAGCCATGCCCAGCTGCTTACGTGGGTGCTAGAGACTCGAACTTAGGGTGAATTGGGTTCTCTCAAATCATCATGCTTGCCTGTGAGCCATCTTCCCAGTCCCATGAACTTTAAGTTTTGAATATATTGTTTATTTATTTACTTGAGAGAGAGAGAGCGAGGCAGAGAGAGGGCAAGAGAATGGGCACGCCAGGCCACTGCAAATGAACATTGGACACATACACCACCTTGTACATCTGGCTTTGCATGGGTACTGGAGAATAGAACCTGGGTCCTTTGGCTTTGCCAGCAAGTGCCTTAACTGCTGAACCATCTCTCCAGCCCAAAGAAATTGTTACTTTTTTTTTTTTTCCGAGGTAGGGTCTCACTCTGGCTCAGGCTGACCTGGAATTCACTATGTAGTCTCAGGTGGCCTCGAACTCTCAGTGATCTACTACCTCTGCCTCCCAAGTGCTGGGATTAAAGGCGTGTGCCACCAAGCCCAGCTTTTTTTTTTTTTTTTTTTTTTTTTTTGAGATAAGATTTTACTCTAGCTCAGGCTGTTCTGGAATTCACTATGTAATCTCAGACTGGCCTTGAACTCACAGCTATCCTCCTACCTCCGTCTCTGGAGTGCTGGAATTACAGGTGTATACCACCACACCCAACCAATCTATTCATTTATTGAGAGACAGGGTCTTATCCTATAGCCCAGGTTGGCTTGAAACTCAAGTAATTAGCCCAGACGATCCTCTAATTCCTACCAATCCTCCTCCCAACTGTTGGAAGTAAAAGAATGAGCCAACACACCCAGCTCTTTAAAATTATTGAGACCGGGCTAGGGATGGAGTTCAGTTTGCACAGTGCTTACCTAGCATGCATGAAGCCCTGAATTTGATCTTTTAACCACACCACATAAACCAAGTGTGGTTAAAAGAAAAACACCTTTAAAATTATTGAGATTTATTTAATAATGCAGAAGATATCTAGAAATAAAGAACACCTACTGGGAGAAAATGCAGTCATTATTATGCTAATGCAAAGTCTCAGGTCTAGGAAAGAATATTTCTCCTTGTAAAGGAGTATATTGGAGTTTAGATTTTATATATCAGTCTGATGAGCTCAGTAAATGTGAATTTCCTCCTGAGAGAACAAGCTGCCTCTCGCTACACAATGACAAAGATCTTAATTGAAAACAGAACATTCCAATCTTCTAGGTACTTTCATGAACAGTAGCCATATGTTTGATTCATATATTTGTTTTAGTGTTAGGACATGAAAGAAAAATCTGAGGTCTCCGAATAAATTGTCCCTTCTTGGGTGACTTCATTTCCCATCTCAGTATTAAAAATTTATTCAAATACCTTTTACTTTATATATGAAAGGATTTTGAGGGGAAAATGTGATCTATACTGCTCAATATCACTGAATTTAAACAGTTTAGGCCAGGCATAGTGGCACATGCCCAGAATCCCAACACGTGGGAGGTAGAGAAAGGAGAAGGAGGATCACTCAAGTTCAAGGCCAGCCTGAGCTACTTAGTGAGTTCCAGGCCAGCCAGGGCTATATAGCAAGACCCTATCTCAACAAGAGAAAGAAGAGAGGAAAGAGAGAAAGAGAAACAGGTAAGTGACTACTAAATGTGCTGAACTTGAACCTTTTTGGAATCAGCTACAATACATTGCTGATCCAGAATTTATTTCTTGGGACCAAAAAGGAAGAACTGAACCTTGTTAAGTATAGGCTCTACCTTCCGACTAAGAATTTTTTTTTTTTTTTTTTTTGGTTTTTGAGGCAGGGTCTCACTCTATCCCAGGCTGACCTGGAACTCACTCTGTAGCACAGGCAGGCCTCCAAACCAAAATGATCCTCCTACCTCCCCCTCCCCAGCTGGGATTAAAAGTGTGAGCTGCCATGTCCAGCAGGAATATTGTTCAATATGCTTCTGTAGATCTCAGCCGAAGTGCAGACCAGAGGCCTTGTCTGGATCAGGTATTTCAAAGAAATGAAAAAGTACACACAAATAGCAAACCAACAAGAAGTTTTATTTAGTCAGTTTGGGCTAGAGTGAGACCCTACCTCAAAATAAAAAGCTTTATTTAAAGTAGCAGTGCAGAATTAAATCCATTGCAAGGGACCAGAGGGCTACTTGGGTTATTTATACCTCAGGATTCCTTCTGAAAGTCCAGGGGGGAGGAAGAGTTGGTTGCTAGGGGTGGAGTATGGGTGGTTTTCTGATTTGATTGACAGACTTGGGTTATGGAAGCCTTTGTTCACTGCATATGTTCTTTCCCATGAAGCATCTTATTTTAATCATATGTACACCCAATCATGCGTAGACATAGGATGATAAATAGGGGATTGATCCTAAAGTTCATTCTGAGCACTCAGTTTGCCTTACTGAGCATGCACCCACAACCAGGCCAAGCTGCGTGGGCTCACTGCCTCTAGCTGTGAGATGTACTCCAAGATGTGGAAACTAACCACAAAAAGGGAGTTATTGTGTTGCTGCTAGAGCAGAGTTGGCATTGCTTTGTTTGGAGAGTGGTATGAATATAGCTCAGTCCTTGAAGAGGGATGTGTGGATAGCTCAGTGCTGGTATGGACCCAGCTTGCTAAACTAACCCTGAAATCTTCCTGCCTTGGAAGGATCTGAATGAAAATGATTGACCTGTGAAAAAAATTTGTCAGATAGGCACGGTAGTGCAAACCTCTAATCCCAGCCTCCAAAAGGTGAGGCAGGAGAATTGCAAGTTGACGACCAGCTTTGGCTATGGAGTGAGATTCTGTTTCACCAAAAAGAAAAAAAAAATTGCAAGTGAGGTCAAGGGAAGAGATTGAGTAAAGGAACAGCGGAGGGAGGGCTAATCAAAATCTAAGAGGATATTTAAAAAAGTCATATGGAAACCTACTTTTCTGGACAATGGAACACTCAGAAGCCATAGATTGTTACCAGAAAATTTTCAGTGCCAGGGATGGGATACCTCCCAGTGAGTTGTTGGTCAGGGAGGTCACCGATACCCACAAAACATTATAAGCCATTGCTGAGGCCCTTGGTTTCCCCCAGGAATAGATGGTAAGACCCTATTGCTGAAGACTCCACATACTTGGGCTGCAAGGTCACTGAGAAAACCTGCTGGAGCTGGGCTGAAAGCCTCCTCCATGTGGACCAGCTGACAGAAAGCTGGAAAAAACTACGCTGCATGCAGTTCAATGGGAGAGAGAAAACACCAGTGAAGATACTCAACAGTGAACACTGCAAGCTTTAAATGTGGCCAGCCAGGCTAAATGAGCCAATGGGTGCAATAGTGGCATGTCTGTTATGGGGAAAACCAACTGCTCTTTAATTGGACTGGAGGCCCGCTCCATGGGAGGGAATACATCCTTGATACTGAAAACATACAACAGAGGTAATCATGAGCCCTAAGGGTGCAATGTCTGCTGGTGTTTGACTAAATGTATATACTATGCTCACCAAACTGCCCAGTAAGCACTTCTCTTAATGTCCACACCTATATATTAATGCTACTCTCAGTTTTGGTTAGAGAAGCTTCTCTTTTCTGGCAACCTTGGGATAACTCAGAAGGCACCATGATGCTGAGAAGAAGTGACAGAGGAGTGCTCAGTACTAAAACATCTCAAACCTACCTTCCAAGGCTCAGGGTCCTTTGCGGAAGAGGGGGCGGAATGAATGTAAGAGCCAAAGGAAGAGCAGGACTCCTTACAACGTGCTCCTTCAGACACAAAATGGCCTGGATATCCATGACCTCACAGTGCCTGACACTACCTACACAAGACCATCATAATAGGAGGAAAAGATCATGACATCAAAATGAAAAGGAGAGACTGATTGAGAGGGGGAGGGGATATGATGGAGAGTGGAGTTTCAAAGGGGAAAGTGGGGGGAGGGAGGGAAGTACCATAGGATATTGTCTACAATTAAAGAAGTTGTCAATAAAATAAATAAATAACAAAAAGAAAAAGAAAAAGAAAGAAAACATTGCTACCAGCACCATAAAACAAAACAAATTAGCTGGACATGGTGTCTCATGCCTTTAATCCAGCACTTGAAAGGCAGAGGTAGGAGGATCATTGTGAGTTCGAGGCCACCCTGAGAATACATAGTGATCTACATAGGTCATCTTGGACTAGAGTGAGACCCTACCTCAGAAAACCACCACCACCAATAACAATAACAAAAAGAGAAGTAGAGCCAGGGCTGGTGGCACACACCTTCAATCCTAACACTCAGGAGGCAGAGGTAGGAGGATCACCATGAGTTTGAGGCCATCCTGAGAATATAAAGTGAATTCCAGGTCAGCCTGGGCTAGAGTGAGACCCTACCTCGATAAAACAAACAAAAAAAAGTGAAGTAGTTCAGGTAGGTACAGCACTTGCCCCACGTGTGTGTGCTCTGGGCTCAGTCTCTAACAACCCCTCACATATACACACACACAAAAAAAAAAAAAAAAAAAAAAAGGAAGAGGAAGGAGAAGGAAAAGGAAAAGGAGAAGAACCACAAGTGGAAGTAGTAGAATCAGTAGTTCAAGGCCCACCTTAGGGTACATTAGACCATGTCTCAAAAAAGCCAACCATACTTGGAAGTCAGAGATAGGAGGATCATGGTGAGTTTAAGGTCAGCCTGAGACTACATAGTGAATTCCAAGTCAGCCTAGGCTAGACTGAGATTCTGCCTTGAAAAACCAAAACAAAACAAAAATCCAACCAATAAACAAAACATCATTATCAGTCTTATAGTTGAAGCACGGAAATAAAAGAAATATCTGGGCTGGTGAGATGGCTCAGCAGTTACAGGCACTTGCTTGCAAAGCCTGAAGGCTCAGGTTCAATCTCCCAGGACCCATGTAAGGCCAGATACACAAAGTGACACATGCATCTGGAGCTCCTTTGCAGCAGCAGGAAGCCCTGACTAACCCATACTCACACACACACACTCTCTGTCTCTCTCAAATAAATAATTTTAAATATTTAAATATAAACAAAGAAATATCAGGCTGGAGAGATTGCTTAGTGGTTAAGGCACTTGCCTATGAAGACTAAGGATCTGGGTTCTATTCCCCACTTACGCACATAAGCCAGATGCACAATGTGACTAGAGGCCCTGGCATGCCCATTCTCCCTCTCTCTCTCTCTGTCTCTGTATCTTTCTGTTTGCAAATGATTAAATAAAATATGTTTTAAAATAAATGTTTTTTTTTTACTTCTACCACAATCTATACAAGGTAGATAGCCAATGTGTTCAAGAGGAAATATTTTCCTGAATTTCCTTAATACATTTTTTTGGTATGTTTGCTTCTTTGTTTTAATATTGATTTATTTATTTAAGAGAGAGAGAGAGATGGAGAGAGAGAGAGAGGATGTGTGCCAGGACCTCTGATCACTACAAACAAATTCCAGATGCATGTACCACCATGTGCATCTGTCCTTAGCTGGGTTCTGGGGAGTTGAACCTGGGTCTTTAGGCTTCACAGGTAAGTGCCTTAATGGCTAAGCCATCTCTCCAGCCCATAATATATATATAATTATTTCTTTTTGCTTTGATCTTTTCCTTTTTAAATTTAATTTAATTTATTTATTTGAGAGAGAGAGAGAGAATGGGCACACCAGGGCCTCCAGCCACTGCAAACAAACTCCAGATGTATGTACCCCCTTGTGCATCTGGCTTATGTGGGACCTGGAGAATTGAACTGGGGTCCTTAGGCTTCATAGGCAAGCACCTTAACCATTATTGCTTTGATTTTTTTCAAGGCAGGGTCTCACTCTAGTCCAGGCTGACCTAAAACACACTCTAGTCCCAGGCTAGATTTGAACTCACAGTGACTCTCCTACCTCTGCCTCACTGGGGATTAAAGGCATCTACTACCACACCCAACTATAATTCTTTTCTTAATGTGTATACATGTCTGTATGTATAGGCACATGCATATGCATGTATGCAGGTATGTGTGCATGTGAAGGTCAGATGGCATCATCAGGTATCTTCCTCAGTCACTCTCTATCTTTTTGGGGGAGGAGGGTGTATGTATATGTGTGTGGTGTGTATGCTTCTTCACATGTGTGTGGGTGGATATGTGCACAGGCTTGTGAAGGCCATAGGCTGATGTCAGATGTCTTCTGCATTTGCCATCCACATTATTTATGAAGACAAGGCCTCTCACTTGAACCCAGCACTCACTGATTTTGCTGCTCTAGCTAGCCCATTGAATCCAGGAATCTCAACTCAGTTTAGTGAGCAATGGGAATACAGGCAAACCCCTACGTCCACCTGTCATTTAGGAGTTCGTGAGGATGCTAGAGATCCAAATTCCAGTCTGGATAAAGCAGGTGCTTTATCCAGTGTATCATCTCTACAACTCCTCTGCCTTATTTTTTAAAGACAAGGTCTCTTACTGAAGCTACATCTTACCAGTTTGGCTAGACTAGCTTCCAGCAAGCCCAGGGGTCTCTTGTCACTTCCCCCCCAGCATTGGGATCACAGGTGAGCTTTGCTGCTCCTGACTTCTTATGTGGGTGGTGAAGATCCACAGTAAGGTCCTTATGATTTTGTGATAAGCATTTTCATGACTAAGCCCCAGGCCCACAATATTTATAAGTCGGGAATATTTTGGTGATGTAGTTCAATTGGTAGAGTGCTTGTCCAGGATGCACGAAGCCTTAAGTTTGATCCCCAGCACTGCATACTACTGGATGTGGTAGTACACACCTGTAATCCTAGCACTCAGGAGATGAAGGCAGGTGAATCAGAAATTCAAGGTCATAGTCAGACATGTAATTAGTTCAAGGGCAGCCTGGATTGATTACATGAGACCCTGTCTCAATTTATTTCAATTTTTTTTTTATTGAGAGATAATGAAGTTAGCAACAGACACTCTACAAATAATGCTTAACCAGTTCTCTAATTTCACGTTGCTCCAAGGGAAATAAGAAAGAGATTATCTACACAGAATCCAAGACAAAAACACAAAGTTAATCATATGGGATGTGAATCAGCATACTTAAATGCTGGACTGGGCTTTGATACTAACTTGTTAGATGAATTGAAATTAAGCTTCTTGGTCTTTTTGCAATGCTCTGAAGTTCTTTTTTCCCCTGACTTTCTTTTTTTTATTAATTATGCACTGTACAGTATGAACATACTACATATTGGTCATTTTCCCATCAGGTTATACTTATATTTCCTCTTCCCTATCCTTATTCCACTGAGGGCCCTCCTCAGTGGGGTACTGGTATTCACTATGGGGTTTTGAATGTACCAGTCAGTCTCTGTAGAAGAGACAATGCCTCAGGATACACTTTCTACCCTGTGGCTCTTACAATCTCTCAGCCCCCTCCCTTTTTGCAATGTTACCTGAGCCTTGGAGGGTATAAGTCTCCTTTAGTGTCAGCTCTCTTCATCCTATGAATTTCTACTTTGATAAATTTTGGGTGTCCTCAGTGTCTACCACCATCTCCCTGGAGGAGGCTGTCAGGCTATTAGTGAGGGCAGCCACTTGTGTTAAAATTGCCACTTCCTCTGTAGTGTCTCCTGGGCCCTGGCAGATATGATAGAGATGACTCATCTCATACTAGCCAGTCAGCAACCCTTTCTTTACTGTCATGTTGTTTGATCTTGGTTCACCCTGATATTCTCTGCCATCTGGGGGAAAAAAAAGTCTCCAACCAACAGTGAGAGCAGCATGGATCAAGGGGGATAAGCATAGTCATTTCAAAGAATTTTTGATGGGTAGTCAGCTCCACACTGCTGTGATGAACTTCCAAACAGACAGAGTTTCTGGGAGGAACAGGATTTATTTCAGGCTCACCGATCCAGGGGAATTTCCATTGATGTTGGAAGAAGCAGGCCCCTTTCACAGATTTAAGCAGAAAGACAAACCACCAACAGCACCACCAAAAGCAAGCACAAAACTGGCAACAAACAGCAGGGACCCCAGCAGAACTCACTCTGCATACCTTAGACTGGAATTCAGATCCACCCCAGTGACACACATCTCTATAAGGAGTCTGCCTGCTAGGGGCAGAAGCTGCAAACTCAATTTTAATAACATTGGGGGACATATATTCAAACTACCACACAGGCATAACCTGTCTTCTTAGCCTAAGATGGGACCTTCTGTCTAGAATCCATGACTTCCCTATCCACAGGATTCTGACTTAGTTCTCAGTAACAGGTATGAATTCCCTGCCACTGAGGAGGCCTCATATCCAAGCAGAGAACTTGTCGCCGCCATCCGACTTCCCTAAGCAGTTTATTTAGGAACCACAACAGGAAGCTTCTGACCTAGTCCAATCAGCAGTAGCCACGTAGGCGTTAGCTATAGGGCACAAACAACCACCTGCTGGTGGACTGATCTTAATTCCTGCCACTGAGAAGGGAAATGGCGCCTCATATCCAAGCAGAGAACTGTTGATTACCCCCATAGGTTGTGTGCCACTATTGCATGTACACCTTGCCTGGCTGGTTGATTGTGTAGCTTATGGGATTCTCTGCTTGGTCAAGCTGTTGGTAACTATTATTCCTCAACAGCTTGCAATAACACTTTCCATCATTCTGAGGGGTAGCCAACAGAGAGCTGACTTCCTTCTCAGGTCTAGCATGAACTCTCATTATCCTGTGCTCGCAATCTATAGTGTTTTCAGAAATAAGGTCTTAAAATTTAGCTTTGGTGGTTAACCAATAGCTTTTGCAATGACCTTCATTGTTTTGGAACCACCATGGGCCTTAGTGACCAACAGCTCTCTGTAGGGATTAACCCAGTTCTAACACTGGGATGGAGAGATGGCTTAGCAGTTAAAGTGTTTGCCTGCAAAGCCAAAAAGGATCCTGGTTCAATTCTCCAGGACCCATGTAAGCCAGATGCACAAGGGGGCGCATGCATCTGGAGATCATTTGCAGTAGCTGGAGACCCCAGCATGCCCATTCTCTCCCTCTCTCTGCCTTTTTCTCTTTCTCAAATAAATAAATAAAAATATTTTTGAAAATCAAATGACATTGCATGCTGTTGGGGATGTGGAGAAAGAGGAACCCTCATCCACTTATGATAGGAGTGCAAACTTGTACAGCTACTATGGAAATCAATATGGAGACTCCTCAAAAAGCTGAAAATAAATCTACCACTAGATCCAGCTATACCTCTTTTGGGCATATACTCTAAAACTGTACTGTTTACTACATAGACACTTGCTCAACTACACTCATCACTGCTCTATTCACAGTAGCCAGGAACTGGAATCAGCACACATGCCCATCAATAGATGAATGGTTAATGAAGATGTGCTACATATACACAGTGGACTTCTACTCAGTGGTAAGGAAAAATGAAATAATGCAATTTTCAGGAAAAGGGATGGACTTGGAATTACACAAAACTAATGACAACATGAATCAGTACCATAGAAACTTCCTCCTGGGTAGTATTCTAAAAGATATAGCCCTCAATAAGAAAGGCAAGGGAAGACCCAGACAGAAGTGCCCTAAAGAAGGTGGGAAAGCCCGATGCTAAAACTATGCATTTTGTCTAGTAAATCCAAACAGAATTGGGTTACCCCAAACAGTAACCATGAGGTCCCCAAAATAAGGCAAGCCATTGCCAAAGTACTTGGTTATGTGCTAGACTTAAAAGGTAAGACTCAGTAGCAGAGACCAGTAAGCTAGAAAGGGGACATAAAGGGAATAGAAAGGGAGGGGGTACTTAATAGGACGGTATTGTATATATGTAAGTAGAAGAACAGATTAATGGGTGTGAAAAGGCCTAAGTGGGATCAGGGAAAGAGATTGGGTAAAGGAAAGGTGGAGGGAGGGCTAATCATAATCTAAGAGGATATAAATAAGTCATATGGAAACTTACTTTTTTGAGTAATGGAACACTCAGAATCCATAGATTGTTACTAGAAAATTTTCAGTGCCAGGTATGGGATACCTGCCAGTGAGTTGTTGCCCAGGGAGGTCACAGATACCCCCAAAACATTACATGCCATTGCCGAGGCTCTTGGTTTCCCACCAAGAATAGATGGCAAACCAGGCATGGTGGCACACACCTTTAATCTCAGCACTCAGGAGGCAGAGGTAGGAGGATCACTGTGAGTTCGAGACCAACCTGAGACAACATACTGAATTCCAGGTCAGCCTGGACTGGTAACACCCTATTGCTGAAGACTCCACATACTTGGGCTGCAACATCACTGAGAAATCCTGCTGGAGCTGAGCTGAAAACCTTCTCCATATGGACCAGCTGACAGAAAGCTGGAAAAAGCTATGCTACATGCAGTTCAATGGGAGAGAAAGAAATCACCAGTGGAGATACTCAATAATGGACACTGCAAGCCTTAAATTTGGCCATCCAGGCCAAATCAGCCAACAGGTACGATAGTGGCATATCTATTATGGGGGAAACCAACCACTCTCTAATTGGACTGGAGGCCCACTCCATGGGAGGGAATACATCCCTGATAATGAAAATCTACAACAGAGGTAGTCATGAGCTCTTGGGGTGTAATGTCTGCTGGTGTATGGCTAAATGTATGTACTATGCTCACTTCTCTTTTTTTAATTTTTTTTTGACAACTTCTATACTTACATACAAAAAACCATGATATTTCCCTCCCCTCCCCCCATTCCTCTTCAGAACTCCATTCTCCGTCATATCCCCTCCCTCTCTCCATTAGTCTCTCTTTTGATTTGATGTGATCATCTTTTTCTTCTATTATGAGGGTCTTGCAAAGGTATTGCTAGGCACTGCAAGGTCATGGATATCGAGGCCAATTTCTGTCTGGATAGTTGCATTGTAAAGAGTCGTACCCTTCCTTTGGCTCTTACATTCTTTCCGCCTCCTCTTCCACAATGGACCCTGTGCCTTGGAGGGTGTGACAGAGATGTTTCAGTGCTGGACACTCCTCCATCCCTTCTTCTCAGCACTGTGTTGCCTTTTGGGTCATCCCAGTGGAAAAGTTTGAGAAGCATTGGTATTAGTTCTTCCTTGAATGTCTGGTGAAATTCAGCAGTGAATCCATCTAGGCCTGGACTTTTTTTAGTTGGGAGACTTTTTATAACTGCTTGGATCTCTGTAGTTGTTATAGGTCTATTTAAATGGTTTATCTCATCTTGATTTAAATTTGGTTGGTCATATGAATCAAGGAAATCATCCATTTCTTTCAGGTTTTCAAACTTAGAGGCATATATATTTTTAAAGTTTGTCCGTATGATTTTCTGAATTTCTTTGGTATCTGTTGTGATGTTGCCTTTTTCATCTCTAATTTTATCAATTTTTGTCTCTTCTTTCTTTCTTTTGGTCAGATTTTCTAAGGGTTTGTCAATCTTGTTTATCCTTTCCAAGAACCAACTCTTTGTTTCATTGATTTGTTTTTATTGTTTTTTTGGATTCCATTTCATTAATTTCTGCCCTGACCTTCATTATTTCTTCCCATCTACTGATTTTTGGTTCGCCTTGTTCTTCTCTTTCCAAGGCCTTAAAGTGAAGCATTAAATTATTTAGTTGTAAACTCTCTAATTTCTTAATATAGGCATTTAGAGCTATAAATTTCCCTCATAGGACTGCCTTCATTGTGTCCCAAAGGTTTTGATATGTTGTATTCTCATCATCATTTTATTCTATGAATTTCTTGACTTCCTTTTTAATTTCTTCAATGACCCATACATCGTTCAATAATGTACTGTTTAGTCTCCATGAATTTCTGTATGCTCTGTAGTTTTTCTTGTTGCTGATTTGCAGTTTAATGACTAGTGAGGGTCTGAAGGTAGCCCAGGGTAATCTGACTTTTATCGTACAACATTCTGCCACTTTGTGGTCACAGGGGTTCTATCACTCCATTCAGTTTTTTTTGGAAGTAGGTGCAGCAGAGGCAGCACTTTTCTAGGACCTTTAGTTCCAAGCTGACAATAAAATATTTCTATAACAATACACTTGTCTCAGAGCCTCTGTGTTCGAGCCTCTAATAGAAGCTTTCCCTCAAAACTATAAGCCTGAAATAAACCCTTTCCTCCCATAAGCTGCTTCTAGTGTTTTGTCCCAGCAATGGAAAGCCAACAGCTGCAGAAAAATTGGTACCAAGAGCAGGGCCATTGCTGTCATGATTCTGATCACTTGGATGTTTGGAACTTATTTGCAGGAGGAATATGAATGTATTTGGTACTTTGGACTACAGAAGCCTTGTAGTGCTGTAAGCAGAGCTTGATAAGCCATTCAGGTGAGAGTTTAAAAGACCTACATGTAGAGAGAAGTATGGACTGCGAAGACTTAGGCTTATGAGGAGTCAAAGGACAAAGAGAGAACTATGCTGGAATTGACATCCTGTGGGAAAAGCTGGCTATGTTTGGCCCATGTCCTGAAAATTTGAGCAAGACTGAATTTAAAAGTAATGGAAGCCAGGCTTGGTGACACATGCCTTTAATCCCAGCACTTGGTAGGCTGAGGTAACAGGATTGCCAAGAATTTGAAGCCAGCCTGTGGTTAAGCAAGTTTCAGGTCAGTGTGGGCTAGAGTGATTCCCTACCTCAAAAAAATATATTATTTTAATAATAGTTAGACTTTTGTGCTCAGTGGAAGAACATATAAAACAGAAAGATATTAAAGATATAAAGTTCTGCACAGAAAGAACTATAATCAAGTCTGAAGGAACAGACAAAAAGGCTGGTTTTAGGCCATTTAAGCAATTGTAAAAGAGTTAATCACCATTAACGTTGGACCAGCTGTTGTGTATTATGACAGTGGGAAAGATTCCCTAAAGGCAAAACCTAACCTATTAAAGGCTCCAGCTCGTAAGAATGCAAATTCTGCCAGGGGTGGTGGCTCACGCCTTTGATCCCAGCACTCAGGAGGCTGAGGTAGGAGGATGTCTCTATGAATTCAAAGCCTGTCTGGGACAACAGAATGAGTTCCAGGTTAGCCTGGGTTAGAGCAAGACCCTACCACAAAACAAACAAACAAACAAAAAAGAATGCAAATTCTTTTAAAGGGAGGTTGCCTGGGTGGCTGGAGATATGGCTTAACAGTTAAGGTGCTTGCCTGCAAAGCCTAAGGACCCAAGTTTGAGTTCCAACAACCCACATAAGTGAGATGCACATGGTGGCACATGTGTCTGGAGTTCATTTGCAGTGGCTAGAGGTCCTGGCTCTCTCTCTCTCTCTCTCTCTCTCTCTCTCTCATAAATAAATAAAATTTTTTAAAAGGAGGTTGCCTGAAGAAAGAATACTAAAGAGTATCCTGCTCTTTGAGGTCAAGCTTTATCACCCCTCCCTACTTCAATTTACAAATTTGGGCTATGTTGCCCACCTAGTATTAGTTATGGAAGCATTAGAAATATGGAAAATAGGATCATAAAGTACATACATTGTTCCAGAAGCTGCTAAGATGTAACTGTGTGAAGGTTCTATAAGACCATTGCATGAAGCTATGAAGATCAACTGTGAATTACAAGGTTTTGGAACTACCAGGATTATGGGAAAGCTAAGAAAAGCTTATCACTCTGGCTCAGGTGGATCTGTCTAGAAAACAAACAGAAAAATGGAGAGGCAGAATAGGGCAGAATTTGGAGCCAGAGAACATCACAGTCCCAGATGCCAGACATGGAGCTGCAGAATGTTTGCCTTGGGTTTGATCTTGTGTTGGTCCACTATTTCCTTGATATGCCTTCTTTTTGCATTGAGAATGTTTACTCTGTACCGGAATGTGTTAGAAGTGAATCACTTGTGTTTTGATTTTATAGGGCTCACAGTTAAGAGACTGTCTTAAACCTCAGATGAGACTTTAGACTTTTCCTGCTGAGATTGATAAAGATTATGGGGACTTTAAAGGTGGACTGAATGCATTTTCCATTGTGAGATTATCACGAGTCTGTGGGTGCCAAGGATGAAATGTGGTGTTTTGAATGTAAATGTCCCCCATAGCCTCAGGTGTTTATGATTAAGCTTCCTACTTAGTCCCCCACTGGTGGAGCATTTGAGAGGTGGATTCTTGCTAAAGGAGGTGTGTTTCTGAGGCCACCTTGGAGAAGATGAAACTAGCCTACCCTGTGTTCAGAACCAGCTCATGTTTGCTGTTCTCTCTCTGCTATGGATGTGTGATGTTGTAAGCTTCTTGATTTTTTCCACCATGATGAAGCTTACCCTTGAAAAAGTAGGCCAGAAATAAACCCTTTTCTTCAATTAAAAAAAATAACATTTGGGGGTTGGAGAGATGGCTTAGCAGTTAAGCACTTGCCTATGAAGTCTAAGGACCCCAGTTCGAGGCTCGATTCGCCAGTACCCCTG
Source organism: Orientallactaga sibirica (assembly GCA_036365145.1). NCBI lineage: Eukaryota > Metazoa > Chordata > Mammalia > Rodentia > Dipodidae > Orientallactaga > Orientallactaga sibirica. The sequence continues at coordinate 9,437,081 of JAEOAD010000060.1, read as the reverse complement.
TAAGACAGATGCACAAGATGGTGCATGCATCTGGAGTTCATTTGCAGTGGCTGGCGGCCCTTGCACCCATTCTCTCTCCTTCTGTCTCTCTCAAATAAATAAACAAAAAATTTAGCTGGCCATGGTAGCACATGCCTTTAATCCCAGCACTCAGGAGGCAGAGGTAGGTGGATCACCATGAGTTGGAGGCCACTCTGAGACTACATAGTGAATTCCAGGTCAGCCTGAGCTAGAGTGAGACCCTAACTCAAAAAAAAAATTTTCAAAAAAAATAACATTTGGACTGAAGAGATGGTTCAGTGGTTAAGGCAGTTGCCTGCAAAACCTAAAAACCCAGGTTTGATTCTCCAGTATCCACCTAAAGCCAGATGCATGAGATGGCACATGCATCTGGAAGTCCATTTGCAGTGGCTAGAGGCCCTAGCATGCCCATTCTCTTTCTTTCTCTATCTAATTCTCTCTATCTCTTTCTCAAATAAGCAAAATAAAATAAAATTTGGACTGGAAAGATTGCTCCGCAGTTAAAGGTGGCTTGCTTGCAAAGCCTGACACACTGGGTTCAATTCCCAACCACACATGTAAAGCCAGACTCAAAAAGTGGTGCAGCCATGTATGGTGGTGCCTTTAACCCCAGCACTCAGAAGAAGAGGTAGAAGGATCACTGTGAGTTTGAGGCCAGCTTGAGACTACATAGTAAGTTCCAGTATGTATAGCAAGACTCTACCTCAAAGAACAAAAATAAAGATGGGCATGGTGGCACATGGCTTTAATCCCAACACTCAGGAGGCAGAGGTAGGAGGATCACTGTAAGTTCAAGGCCAGCCTGAGACTACATAGTGAATTCCAGGTCAGCCTGGGCTAAAGCAAAACTCTACTTTGAAAAAAAAAAAAAAGCAATGCAAGCATCTGGTGTTCATTTGCAGTGGCAAGAAACTATGGCACCCCCACACACACACACACACACACACAAATAAAAATTTTTTAAAGAATAAGTTCTTTCAAAAATATATCAGTTTTGGGCTGGAGAGATGGCTTAGCGGTTAAGGCACCTGCCTGCTAAGCCTAAGAACCCGGTTCCATTCTCCAGGTCCCACGTTTAGCCAGATGCAAAGTGACGCAAGGGCACAATGCCACACTTGCCCACAAGGGGGCACACGCATCTGGATTTCATTCACAGCAGCTGAGAGACTGCTGACGTGCCCATCTCTATCTGTCTCCTCTCCCTCTCTGTCTGTGTCTCTCTCCAAAAGTAAATAAAATAATAAAAAAAAACTTTAAAAAATATATCAGTTGCTATTTTTTAAAATATTTTATTTATTTATTTATTTGAGAGAGAGAAAGAGGCAGAGAAAGAGAGAATAGGCATGCCAGGGGCCCCAGTCACTGCAAACGAACTCCAGATGCATGCACTACCTTGTGCATCTGGCTTACGTGGATCCTGGAGAGTCAAACCAGGATCATTTCACTTTGCAGGCAAACACCTTAACCACTAAGCCATCTCTAGACTTAACAATATATTCATATTTATTACGTATACAATAAGTTTACCTAGATTCTGAATGTGACTGTTGGGATTGTATTTCTTATATTTTTTATTTTTATTTATTTATTTATTTATTTTATTACTATTATTATTTTTGTTTTGTTTTGTTTTTAGAGGTAGGGTCTCACTCTAGCCCAGGCTGACCTGGAATTCACTATGTAGTCTTAGGCTGTCCTTGAACTCACAGTGATCCTCCTACCTCTGCCTCTATTTCCTGTAACTTTTATTGTGAAAGGAAATTTGGCATAAAGTTCTTTGACAAGCATATATAATAAAGATTTTACATTTGTATATTAATAATATTTGTACACAGCTGGAGAGATGGCTTAGCAGTTAAGGTACTTGCCTTCAAAGCCTGAGGACCCAGGTTCAATTCCCCATTATCCATGTAAGCCAGATGCACAAGGTGGCATGTGCATTTGGAGTTCATTTGCAGTGGTTGAAAGCCCTGGTGAGCCCATTCTTTCTATCTCTCTATCCCTCTCTGTTGCAGACAGCTTCAGGTTCACTGAGATGAACTTCCAGACCAGGCATAGTTATGGAGGAAGGGATATTATTTATTGAAGCTTACAGATCCAGGGGAAGTTCCATAATGGCAGAAGTAGCGGCCTGCTCTCACAAGGCCAAGCAGAGAGAGAAAACCAACCAGCCACCACACCACACAGAGCAAAACAAACAACAGCCAAAAGGTCACACAGCAGACTTCAGGAACTCCTGCTAGACACATTTGCATATCTTTACAATGGAATCTCAAACCCATCACCACACCTTAAGACGGGCCCCCAGTGACCTTGCCTCTAGCAAGGTGATTGCAGATGCAAACTATAAACTAATAAAATACTGAATATATTGGGGGACATATATTCAAACTACCACATTCCGCCCCTGGCCCCCAATATATTTAGCTCCTGGTCCCCAATAGATTTATAACTATCACACATTGTAAATTGTACTCAGTCCAATTTCAAAGGTTCTCACAGTCTTGATCAACTTAAGATAGTGAGTCCTGTACAATCAAACAAGTTAAATACTTTCAACATGTAAAGGCACAGAGTAAACATTTTAACTGTATAAGGAATAGCAAGGAGAGACTAAAACAATGCAAACTCAATCACCATCAGCCATCATCAAACTTCTGCAGTTCAAGTTCAATATAACCAGAGACTAACAGTCTCCATGTTTACCAATTCCGCCCCTCCAGCTGGGCAGAGTCGCCAGGGAAAACTTTCATCCCAGTTCAACACTGCACTCCATGGTAGTCCTTTTGCACAGTCCTGGTATATCCAAAACATCTTCAGGTCTCCATGCAACCCACAGTCCATCTTCCAAAGGCTCTTCCAGCCTATTCCTGAGGGTCTTCATGCCCTGCTTCATGCCGCATCTCAGCAGCGGCTCCTGGAACCGTGTGCAACTCATGACCATTCTATGCATTTTTCATATTTCCAAAACTAATACCAGGTGTGCAGGACACAGCCATATTCTTAATCCAGGGACAAAATAAACCATAGCCTTGAAAAGCAGGTTCCTTCTCCAGTCAACTCTTTCCAAAGAGTTTGCATTTCTAACAGTCTTTCCTCAGGCATCCTCTCCATTGTTTTAATGTAAATCAAGTCGGGCCACCTTCCTTCCACCTTCCTTAAGATTGCTAATGCGTTGACAATAGCAGCTCCAGTAACCTAACCAGCCTCAGTGCCTCTGCTTTTAACTTGCTTGAGGTTTTCAAACTTAAAATCTTAAAATCTCAGTCCGATATCTTTAGCCAAGCACATCAGTCCATTACAAATTTAACCTTGATCAAACTTTCTGTCCCTGGATAGCAGAACGAGCCATCCCATATGCCAGTAGCCCAGTTCCAACAAAGTCCTCTGCAGTCTTTCCTTCCCCTTAGAAAGCTCATAAGCCAAGCCTCAAAGTTCAATACTGTCTGCACTTAGCATTCTCAAACTCTCATCAGAATAGTCCATAAAACTTGGCTTACCACTCCAGAAGGCATCTTCAGTTGCAAGCACCAAGTCCATGCCCATTCCTCCAAAACAAAGGTTCCAAAAGACGAACATCCACACGGTCTGGTTCATCTCACCCCACACTCCTCGGTACCACTTTACTGTTGCAGACAGCTTCAGGTTCACTGAGATGAACTTCCAGACCAGGCACAGTTATGGAGGAAGGGATATTATTGAAGCTTACAGATCCAGGGGAAGTTCCATAATGGCAGAAGAAGCGGCCTGCTCTCACAAGGCCAAGCAGAGAGAGAAAACCAAACCAGCCACCACACCACACACAGAGCAAAACAAACAACAGCCAAAAGGTCACACAGCAGACTTCAGGAACTCCTGCTAGACACATTTGCATATCTTTACAATGGAATCTCAAACCCATCACCACACCTTAAGACGGGCATTTCAGGCCCCAGTGACCTTGCCTCTAGCAGGCATATATTCAAACTACCACACTCTCCCTCTCCTTCTTCCTCTGTCTCAAACAAATAAATAAATTCTCTAGAGACTATTACATATTACAACTGAAGAGACAATCACACCCAAGAGTCTAGAAGAAGGGAAAATAACAACCATGAATAGAACAGGCATGAAAACCTATAAAGTCCAGGAAAACACCAAACTTCATGAAGCCTCCAATTTGACAGGGATTAACTCACACCTCACAGTGATAACTCTAAACATCAAGGGTCTCAACACCCCAATCAAAAGCCACAGGCTTAAAATCTTGATCAGAGAGCCGGGCGTGGTGGCGCACGCCTTTAATCCCAGCACTCGGGAGGCAGAGGTAGGAGGATCGCCGAGAGTTCGAGGCCACCCTGAGACTACATAGTTAATTCCAGGTCAGCCTGGACCAGAGTGAGACCCTACCTCGCAAAACCAAAAAAAAAAAAAAAAAAAAATCTTGATCAGAAAAATGGACCCATTCATTTGCTGTCTATAGGAAACCTACCTTACCAATAAAGATAGATACCACCTTAGGGTGAAGGATGGAAAAAGATATTCCAAGCTAATGGACATAAGAAGCAGGTGTGGATATACTGATATCAGACAAAATGGACTTCAAACCAAAGGTAATCAAAAGAGATAAAGAAGGCTACTTCAAAGCCAGGCATAGTGGTACATGCCTTTAAATCCAGCACTCAGGAGGCTGAGGTAGGAGGATCACTGTGAGTTTGAAGACAACCTGAGACTACATAGTGAATTCCAGGTCAGTTCTGGACTACAGTGAGACCCCACCTTGAAACCCCCACCCCCAAAAAAAGGCTACTTCATACTCATCAAATGAACAATACCACAAGAGGTTATTCTAATAACAAACATATATGCACCAAACACAGGAGCACCAAGTTTTATAACCTCATGGAGAAGACATCAGGGGCCAGCTGAGCAGCTACTGAATGAGAACGCAAATGGGACCAGCTGAGCTGCTCTGGTACAACCTGAGGCAGCCAGCAAAGTCTCCCATTCCTTAACCATCAGGGCCATGAACCTCCGCAGAATTCATTCACCCCTGGCCACCTGGCACCAAGAGAGATCAAGGTGGCACTGAGGATTGGTGAGATTGGAAGCCATCCCAAAAGGTAACAGGCCGACTTACACAAAGCCAGATATGTAGGACTGCACTGGAAGTACTAATCTCTTTCCATGTCAGGAAAGATTATGCATTACATTTGAATGACATATTCTTGATTGGCTTTTCCATTCCCAAATAAGCTGATTTTGGTGTTGACTATTGTTGCCTTTGACATTTCCTGATTTTTTTTTAATTTTTTTGGTTTATTTATTTATTTATTTGACAGAGAGAAGGAAGGAGGAAGATAGAGGAGATAGAGAGAGAGAGAGAGAGAATGGGCACACCAGGGCCTCCAGCCACTGCAAACGAACTCCAGATGCATGTGCCACCTTGTGCATCTGGCTAATGTGGGTCCTGGGGAATCGAACCTGGCTTTGCAGGCAAATGCCTTAACCACTAAGCATTCCCTCCAGCCCCTTTTCCTGATTTTTAAGGCCTTTCTCTTTTTCTTCTGTCATTATTGGGAGCAGGATCTGACCCAGGATGACCAAAAAATCTCAACCTCCTAGTTGACAGAATAAAGGGTGTGGGGCAATAGACACCCTTAGGGACTTTGACTTTATTATATTATCTGTTTATTTCAGTCCCCGACACTTGTATAAATACTCTGTGCTGGATTTGATTGAATGTGTATATTGCTTAATTGAATTTTAGAATTTGCCATTAAATTGCTCCACTCATGGCTAGACAGATGGCTTAGCAGTAAAGACACTTGCCTCCTAATACTAAGAACGCTAGTTCCAATCTCCAGGTCCCAAATTTAGCCAGATGCAAAGTGACGCAAGGGTGCAATGTTTTACTTGACCACAAGGGGGCACACGCATCTAGAGTTCATTTGCAGTGGCTGAGAGGCTGCTGGCATGCCCATCTCTGTCTGTCTTCCTCTCCCTCTTTCTCTGTCTCTCTCTGTGACTCGCTCCAAAAATTTTTTTAAAAAATAAAAAAATTGCTCCACTTAGTCTACTACAAAACTTGAATAGGAGACAAACTCAATGAGTCACTTCTGCTGTTTCTCTTGGAGTATAAGAGCTACACCTGGAACCCTAAACACCTACAATGAAGCTATATAAAGTCAGATTTACATGGCTAAGAACACTGCAGATAATTAGAATACCCAAGCATCAAATTAACTCAAGACGCAACAATATCTATCTACGTTATAATACAAGAAACAAGATAATACAAAATATATAATAGAAAAATTCAAGACTATACAATCCCACCAAAAATTATAAATCCATTAGAAATGACCTCCAATGAGACTGCTTTAGATGAAATGCCTGGCAAAGATTTTTTTTTTAATGATTATATCTAGGTTCAAAGGAATCAAAGAAGCAAGCAAACTCCTGAAGGAACCCCAAGAAAATACAGGAAACCAACTTAATGAAATAAGGAGGTGAATATGAGACATGAGAAAGAAAGTAGAAATAACAAAAAAATACCAATCAGAAATATTACAAACGAAAAACAGAGTAAGTCCAATAGAAAGCTCTGTAGAAAGTCTCACTAGTAGAATGGGTCAAGGAGAGGACAGAATATCTAATCTAGAAGACCAGGTGGCAGATCTAATACAGTCCAACAAAGAGAAAGACAAACTAATAGGAAGGCATGAATGGGAATTTCAAGACATTTGGGACACTATGAAGAGATCAAACATAAGAATTCCGGGCATAATAGGAGAAAAATTTCACTCCAAAGACATTTTGTTGTATTTTCAACAAAACAATAGAAGAAAACTTCCTCCAAGTAGGGAAAGTGATGCCAATACAATACAGGAAGCCAATAGAATGCTAAACAGACAAAATCAGGAAAGAACCTCTCACTGTCTACAAAGCACACAAATCAAAGAAAACATATTGAAAGCAATTGGAAAAATCAAGTCACATACAAAGGCAATCCCACCCAGATAGCAACATATTACTCAATACAAACTTTAAAAGCCAAAAGGGCTCATGACAGTATTTCCAAAGGCTCATACTCAGCTGTGTACACAGAAACTGCTGAAGCATTGCTTTGCTCCCTCGAGTGTCGCAGGATGCCTCTCTCAGATATATTAACCTTAGACCACATGAAAGCCCTGTTATATCTAAAAGACATGGAGAGACTGACGAACATTCTGGAGAGGTTCCAGGAATGCTTCACTCTATCTCCTGACCATGCCAGAGTATTCTCAAATTTCTTTAATTACTGGTCTACACATATCCTTCCTCTGAAAAGCAGTATAATTATTTAAGAAAAGCTAATATGTAATAACAAGACATAAAAGGCACATATGGCATGGACTGAGAGTTCATTCTTTTATACAAAGATTTATTTATTTATTTATTTTTGGTTTTTCAAGGTAGGGTTTTACTCTAGCCCAGGCTGACCTGAAATTCACTATGTAGTCTCAGGGTAGCCTCAAACTCATTGCAGTTCTCCTACCTCTGCCTCCCAAGTGCTGGGATTAAAGGCATATACCACCATGCCTGGACAAAGATTGATTTTCTTTGTAACTCAAATCCTTGGAGTTTTGAAAGCATTTCTGCCATATTATTTATTCCTAATTTGCATATATTGAGTAAGATGTCACCTAAGACTTTAAGTGAGAAACTGAGGTAAAATTTAAAATTTTCGCTTACTTGTAGATAGGTGTATTGAATTGCTACATAAAACTTTGTTTTTCTAAAACAAAAAACTTTGTTTTTCTGATTCTGTAAAAATTAGAAATAAACATTCAGGATCCTTCTATTTGTTGCCTCCAAAATCTCACCTTTCCACAAAAGATGGACACTATCTTAGGGTGTAATGTTGGAAAATGGTATTTCAAGCACATGGGCCTAGAAAACAAGCAGGTGTTGCTATCCTAATATCTGACAGGGTAGACTTCAAATCAATATTAATTAAGAAAGATAAAGAAGGTCACTTTATACTGATTAAAGGAACACTCCAACAGGAGGACATTAAAATCCTAAACATATATGTACGTAACATGGGGACTACCAATTTCATCAAACAAATACTATTAGAATTAAGGTAATATAACAATTAATTTAAAATCAAATACGTACTGAGTTTGACATGCTTCTAGAAGTGCTTGTCCACACACATTGTATCCCTTGACTTCACTGCAGCTTTTGTTCTGAACACACAGCACATGTTCTTTGCATAGTGTATGCTATCACACCAGACAACACCAATGGGTGCTGCCTCAAAAACCTTAGCTCAGAGCTGAAGAAATGGCTTAGTGGTTAAGGCGCTTGCCTACAAAGTCAAAGGACCCAGGTTCGATTCCCTAGGATCCATGTAAACCAGATGCACAAGGGGGCGCACACATCTGGAGTTTGTTTGCAGTGGCTAGAGGCCTGTTGTGCCTATTCTCTCTCTGTGTGTCTCTCTCTCCCCTTGCCTATTTCTCCCTCTCTCAAATAAAGAAAAAATTTAAAAATTAAAAAAAAAACCTTAGCTCAGATTTGAGACTACTGCATATAATTAATTGCAATGTTTGTTTTTACCACACATATTAAGTTTTCCACTCTTACAGAAACATAATGCTTTATTTATGGAAAACAAAGCCTTTTAATATTTCTTTTTTAAATTTTTATTTATTTATTTATTTATTTGAGAGAGAGAGAGACAAAGAGGCAGAGAGAGAATGGGCATGCCAGTGCCTCCAGCCACTGCAAATGTACTCCAGATGCATATGCCCCCTTGTGCATCTGGATTTTTGTAGGTCCTTGAGAATTGAACCTGAGTCCTAAGGCTTCACAGGCAAGTGCCTTAACAGCTAAGCCATTTCTCCAGCCCTGCCTTTTAATATTTCTGTACCATTCTCAGCATGTAAGTATCAAATTAGTGTATCATTGAATTAGACTGTGTTAGACAAGCACATCCATCTCATTAGTGTGCAGATTTACTTTTGTCCTTAATAAATGGTAAAATTATTAATAAAAAAAAGAATTAAGGTCACAGATAACATCAAACGCAGCTGTAGTGGGTGACTTCAACACCCCATTCTCATCAAGTGACAGGTCATCCGGGCAAAAAATAAACAGAGAAGCATCTGGATTAAATGAGGTCATAGAAAAAATGCCTAACAGATATCTACAGAATATTTTATCCAAATGCTGCAGAATACACAGTCTTTTCAGCAGCACATGGAACATTCTCTAAAATAGACCATATATTAGGACACAAAGCAAATCTTAACAAATAAAGGAAAATTGAAATAATTCCTTGTATTCTATCTGACCACAATGGGATTAAACTACAAATCAACAGCAAGAAAAGCTATAGAGCATACCCAAAATTATGGAAACTAAACAGTACACTACTGAATGATGAATGGGTCATTGAAGAAATCAAAAAGGAAATCAAAAAATTCATAGAATCAAATGATAATAACACAACATATCAAAATGTTTGGAATACAATGAAGGCAGTTCTAAGAAAGAAATTTATAGATTTAAGTGTCTATATTAAGAAATTAGAAGCCATGTGTGGTGGCACATGCCTTTAATCCTAGCACTTGGGAGGCAGAGGTAGGAGGATTGCTATGAGTTTGGGGCCACCCTAAGATGACATAGTAAATTCCAGGTCAGCCTGGGCTAGAGTGAGACCTTACCTTGGAAAAATAAAAGAATAAAATAAATTAGAAAGGTTACAAGTAGCTCTCTTTTGGCTTTCCACCTCTCCTGAACTTCCAGGTCCCTGCTTTGGTAAGCCTTCCTGTGTCAGCCCTGCTGGACTCTTGAGGGGGAGACCCCTACTCCCATGTGGGCTCCCTAGCCCTCCCTTCCACATGGAAAGAGCTCTCTATACTTCCTTCTCTTAGTTTAATAAAGTCTATCTACACCTTTAAAAAAAAAAAAGAAAGGTTACAAGTAAACAAATTAATGCTTCACCTTAAAGCCTTGGAAAAAGAAGAACAAGGCAAACCAAAAATCAGTAGACAGGAAGAAATAATAAAGATTAGGGCAGAAATTAATGAAATAGAAACCAAAAAAAAGAAAAAAAATCCAAAGAATCAATGAAACAGAATTGGTTCTTTGAAAGGATAAACAAGACTGATAAGCGCTTAGCAAATCTGACCAAAAGAGAGAAGAGACACAAATTAATAAAATTAAAGATGAAAATGACACCATTACAGCAGATACCAGAGAAATTCAGAAAATCATAAGGACATTCTTTAAGGACATATACCACTAAACCTGAAAATCTGAAAGAAATGAATGATTTCCTAGATTTATATGACCTACCAAAGTTAAAGATGAAATAAACCATTTAAATAGAACTATAACCAGTACACAGATCACAGCAGTTATAAAAATAAATCTCCCAAATAAAAATATCCAGGCCCAGATGGATACACTGGTGAATTTTACCAGACCTTTATGGAAGAACTAACACCAATGTTTCTCAAACTTTTCCATAAAATAGAAAAGAAAGGAATTCTACCAAACTCCTTCTACAAAGCCAGCATTACCCTGAACTAAAATCACACAAAAACAGAACAAAAACAGAAAATTACAGACCAATCTCCTTCATGAATATAGATGCAAAAATTCTCAACAAAATACTGGCAAACAGAATAAAAAATATGGCAACAAAATACTGGCAAGCAGAATACAAAAATATGGCTGGAGCCGGGCGTGGTGGCACATGCCTTTAATCCCAGCACTTGGGAGGCAGAGGTAGGAGGATCACCGTGAGTTCAAGACTACCCTGAGAATATATAGTGAATTCTGTGTCAGCCTGGACTGGAGTGAAACCCTATCTCAAAAAACAAAAAAAAAAAAAAAAAAATATATATATATATATATATATATATATATATATATATATATATATATATATATATATATATATATGGCTGGGTGTGGTGGCCCATGTCTTTAATATCAGCAGCTGGAAGAAGTGTGAGGATCACTGTGAGTTCAAGGCTATCCTGAGACTACATAGTTAATTCCAGGTCACACTGGGCCAGAGTGAGACCCTACCTTGAAAAACCAAAAAGTAAATAAATAAATGGGATACAAATTGGAAAGGAAGATATAAAATTATCATTATCTGAAGATGATATGATTCTATACATAAAGGACTTGCAAAGACTCTACCAGCAAACTGTAAGAACTGATAAACACTTTTAGAAAGGTAGCAGGATACAAAATAAACACAGAGAAATCAGTAGCCTTCCTATATACTAACAACAAACATGAGGAGGATGAAATCAGGAAATCACTCCCATTCACAATTGCCTCAAAAAAATAAAGCACACACACACACAAAAAAAAGAAAAGAAAAGAAAAGAAAAGAAGAAAAGAAAAGAAAAGAAAAGAAAAGAAAAGAAAAGAAAAGAAAAGAAAAGAAAAAAAAACAGCATGAAGGCACATGCCTTTAATCCCAGCACTCAGAGGTAGGAGGATCATTGTGAGTTTGAGGCCACCCTGAGACTACATAGTGAACTCCAGGTCAGCCTGGACTAGAGTGAAACCCTACCTCAAAAAACCAAAAATAGCCGGGTGTGGTGGCACACGCCTTTAATCCCAGCACTTGGGAGGCAGAGGTAGGAGGATCGCTGAGAGTTCGAGGCCACCCTGAGACTACATAGTTAATTCCAGGTCAGCCTGGACCAGAGTGAAACCCTATCTCACAAAACCAAAAAAAATAAATAAATAAAATAAAATAAATAAATAAAAATAAAAAGTAAAGTACCTTGGAATAAACCTAACCAAGGAAGTGAAGGATCTCTATAACAAAAACTTTAAAACACTCAAGACAGAAATCACAGAAGGCACTAGGAAATAGAAAGACTTTCCATGTTCTTAGATTGGAAAAAAGTCAATCTTGCCAAAAGCAATCTACACATTTGATGCAATCTCCATCAAAATTCCAAGGATATTCTTCACAGAAATAGAAAAAACAATCCTAAAATTGATTTGGAATCACAAAATCCTCGAATAGCCAAAACAATTTTGAGTAACAAAAATAAGGCTGTGGTATCACCACACCTGATCTTAAGCTATATTACAGAGCCAAAGTAAGAAAATCAGCATGGTACGGGCACAAAGACAGGCACGTAGATCAATGGAACAGAACAGAGGACCCAGATGTAAATCCAGGCAGCTAAAGCCACCTGACTTGATAAAAATGCCAAAAAAATTCATTAGAGAAAAGATACCTTCTTCAACAAATGGTGCTGGAAAAAAAAAAAAAAACTGTATATCTCTATGTAGAAAAATGAAAATAGATCCATATCTCTTTCCATGTACAAGAGTCAAGTCCAAATGGATCAAAGGTCTTAATATCAGACCTGAAACTCTGAAACTGCTACAGAAAAAAGTAGGGGAAATACCTCAACATATTGGTATAGGCAATGACTTTCTTAATATATTGCTAGTTGCTCAGGAAATAAGACCACTAATCAACCACTGGTACCTCATGAAATTAAAAAACTTTTATACATCTAAGGATACTATGAATAGAGCAAAGAAGCAACCTACAGAATGGGAGAAAATCTTTGCCAGCTATGCATCTGACAGAGGATTAATATCCATGATATACAAAGAACTCAAAAAACTAAATAATAAGAAATCAAACAACACAACTAAAAATGGGTCATAGAACTAAATAGAGAGTTTTCAAAAGAATAAATACAGATGGCCTATAAATATCTAAGAAAAAAGCCAGGTGTGGTGGTGCACGCCTTTAATCTCAGCACTTGGGAGGCAGAGGTAGGAGGATCACCATGAGTTTGAGGCCACTCTGAAACTACATAGTGAATTATAGGTCAGCCTTGGCTAGAGGGAGACCCTGTCTCAACCCCCCCCCAAAAAAAACTAAGAAAAACTTTGATAAATAAATAAAAAGTTCTACATCCTTAGCTATCAGGGAAATGCAACTGAAGACTAAAGGCTCTGGTGCACCCATTCTCCTTCTCTATCTGCCTCTTTCTCTCTCTCTCAAATAAATAAATAATTTTTTTAAAAAATTAAAAGGCCTTTTAAGGGCTGGAGAGATTGCTCAGTGGTTAATGTGTTTGCATGCAAAGGCTAATGACCTGGTTCAATTCTCCAGTGCCCACCTAAAGCTAGATGCACAAAGTGGCGCATGTGTCTGGAGCTTGTTTGCAGAGGCTGGAGGCCCTGGTATGGCCGTGTTCTTTCTCTCTTCTCTCTCTCTCTTTGAAAATAAATAAAATTTTTAAAGGTTTTTAAGTGTGTATGTTTATGCTATTCTCGCTTTTGATTAGAGAGCCTTATTTTTACAGATGGTGACAAATACTGGCAAGATCCAAGACTCACCAGGATGACAAGAAGAAGAGAAAGTCCAGTGCTTAGCACTAGATGAGTCATCTCTATCACGCCCGCTAGGGGTCAGGGAACAATACAGGGGAAGTGGTGGATAGAATGTGAGTGCTGCTCTCACTGCTAGCCAGAGAACCTTCTTTATGGAGATGGCAATAGACACAGAAGACTCAAAACTCATCAAAGCAGAAGATAAGAGGCTGTGGAGAGTTCAATGCTGGACACTTCTATCATACCCTTCAAAGCACAGGTAACATTGTAGAAGAAGGTAAAGAGAGAATGTAAGAGCCACAAGGTTATGCCCACATGCTTTGGGACAGTGCCCTACCACATAAACTAATGGTGCACAGTGATTCCTGCTACTCCCACAAGACCAGCACGGTGCTGAGCCCATCAGCATTTTGACAAGGAGAATGGAAGAAGACAAGGGATGAGACAACCAGAGGAATACTACCTTGAATGAGGAGAGTCCTCGGTGGATGGGGAGGGGAGGAGAGCAGACAATAGAGGATAATGGAACAGGGACATGATCAAATTACTGTATTATTAAAGTTTTCAATATGAATGTGATTTTTTTCCAGCCCTCTTTTTTTTTATTGACAACTTCCTTAATTGTAGACAATATCCCATGGTACTTCCCTCCCTCCCCCCACTTTCCCCTTTGAAGCTCCAATCTACATCATGTCCCCTCCCCCTCTCAATCAGTCTCTCTTTTTATTTTGATGTCATGATCTTTTCCTCCTGTTATGATGGTCTTGTGTAGGTAGTGTCAGGCACTGTGAGGTCATGGATATCCAGGCCATTTTGTGTCTGGAGGAGCACGTTGTAAGGAGTCCTACTCTTCCTTTGGCTCTTACGTTCTTTCCACCACCTCTTCAGCAATGGACCCTGAGCCTTGGAAGGTGTGTTAGAGATGTTTTAGTGTTGAGCACTCCTCTGTCCCTTCTACTCAGCACCATGGTGCCTTCTGAGTCATCCCAAGGTCACCACCATCTGAAAAGATAAGCTTTTCTAACCAAAAGTGAGAGTAACATTAATATATGGGTATGCTTACTGGGCAGTTTGGTGAGCATAGTATATACATTTAGCCAGACACCAGCAGATGTTATACCCCTAGGGCTCATGACTACCCCTGTTGTAGGTTTTCAGTATCAGGGATGTATTCCCTCCTATGGAGCGGGCCTCCAGTCCAATTAGAGAGTGGTTGATTTCCCCCAAAACAGACATGCCACTATTGCACCCGTTGGCTCATATGGCCAAATTTAAAGCTTGCAGTGTGCACTGTTGAGTATCTTCACTGGTGATTTCTCTCTCTCCCATTGAACTGCATGCAGTGTAGTTCCCATTCCTGTCCACGGCCATACCACCCTGAACATGCCCAGTCTTGCCTGAAATTCCCATTCCTTTGAATATGGAATAGCAGATCCCTTGTAGTTAATAGGAAATGATCCAAGTAATGCTGCCTGACTTCTGAGTCTGGGTCAGAAAAGGCCAAGTGTCTTCTACCTTGGAATGACAGTGTGATTATTTGATTCGGGTATCCCCCATAAACTTAAGTGTTCTGAATGTTTGATCTCCAGCTGATGGCAATTTGAGAATTGGAACCTTGTTGGAGGTGTGTTTTGGGGGGCAGGCTTAGGGATGTTACAGCTAGCTTCCCTTTGCCAGTGTCTAACTCCTGCTGCTGTTCCCACCTGATGTTGCCCAGGAGGTGATGTCCAGCCTCTACTCATGCCATGTTGTCCCTGCCATCACGGAGCTTCCCCTCAAGCCTGTAAGCCAAAATCAACTCTTTCCTCCCATGAGCTGCTTCTCATCAGGTGTTTGTCCAGCAACAAGAAGGTGATTGCAACTGACAGCTCTCCAGATGCTCCCTCTCCAAAGCCAGCCCCAGTGCTCAGAGAAGCCCAAGCCACAGGTGCCCAGTCAACAGTCCCAGCTTGAGGCCTGCCTTCATGCTTTACAGCTCAGGTACCACATAAGAGTGAAAAAGCATGAGATTATCAGAGCCCTCAGCCAGTCACATCATTCCAGCACAAGTCAACTCAACTGAGGCCCTAGGCAGCACTATGGAATAAAGACAATGCTTCTATCTCTACCATACCCTAAGTTGGGGCATACTAATATTGAGAGGGAACTAGTCAGATAATTATTAGGTAGATAGGTTAAAAAAAAGGCTCATAAGAAAAAATCTTAAATTGCTCTGTCTGCCACCTAGAACACAAGTGGGCACTTATGTCACACAGCCCTGACATCACACAGCCCTGCTGTCTGATGAAATTTTAGCATCTGCCCCCATTTTATCCAATCAGCTCTCACCTCCTACTCAGACATACTGATCTCTATCTGATTCAGCCTCCTGAAACGAGACCAATCAGCCCTCTCTCAGACCCTCTGACATCAGAGGGTAAAGTCCACCACAATCAGATTATATATAGATCCTCACCAGGTGGGTAGGCTCCTCTTGGTTGGCTGTTCATCTCTCCTGAATTTCCAGATATCTGTCCTAGTAAGCTTCCCCTGCTCCCACATGGGCTCTCTACCCCCTCCTGCCCTCCACATAACAGGAGCTCTCAGCACTTTTTTCTCTTTCCTCTCAATATCCCTTTTTAGGGCTGGAGAGATTGCTTAGTGGCTAAAGTGCTTGCCTGCAAAGCCTAAGGACCCAGGTTCAATTCCCTAGTACCCATGTAAGCCAGATGCACAAGGTGGCTCATGCATCTGGAGTTTGTTTGCAGTGGCTGGAGGCCCTGGCACACTCATTCTCTTTATATATTTGCCCCTCTCTCTCTCTCTCTCTCTCTCTCTCTCTCTCTCTCTCTCAAAATAAGTAAATAAGTATTTTTAAATTATCCCTTTTTTAAGATTTATTGTTATTTATTTGTATATTAGAGACAGAGGGGGAAAGAGAGAGAAAGAGAGTGAGAATTGGCATGCCAGGGTCTATAGCCACTGCAACGAACTCCAGACACATGTGCCACCATGTGCATCTGGCTTATGTGGGACCTGAAGAACTGAACCTGGGTCCATAGGCTTTGCAGGCACCTTAACTGCTAATCCATCTCTCCAGCACAATATCCCTTTTTTTTTTTTTTTTTTTTTTTTTTTGGTTTTGCAGTAGGGTCTCACTCTGGTCCAGGCTGACCTGGATTTTACTATGTAGTCCCATGGTGGCCCAACTCTCGGCGATCCTCCTACCTCTGCCTCCCGGTGCTGGGATTAAAGGCCAAAGGCCCATGCTCACTTCCCACATGGGTTCGTAGGCCAAATGGGTATATCCATTTTTCTTACCTGGGTTCTGGACCCTCCGTCACCCTGGTATATTCCTGAATAAAATTGTAATGGATAAATAAATTATCCTTCTCAGTCTAATTTATCCAATTTCTTGTTTAAAAACAGACACGAGGTGCTGGAGAGATGGCTCAGCAGTTGAGGCATTTGCCTGCATAGTCTAACAACCCAAGTTTGATTCCCCAGTACCCACATAAAGCCAGATGCACAAAGTGGTGCATGCATCTGGAGTTCATTTGTAGCAGCTAAAGATTCTGGGGTTGCTCTCTCTCTCTCTCAATCTCTCTCTCTCTCTCTCTCTCTCTCTCTCTCTCTCCTCTCTCTCTCTCCTGATGTGGTGGTGCATGCCTTTAATCCTAGCACTTGGGAGGCTGAGATAAGAGGGTTGCTGTGAATTCAAAGCCAGGTAAGAGAATTGCTGTGAGTTCAAGGTCAGCCTGAGATTACATTGTGAATTCCAGGTCAGCCTGAGCTAGAGTGAGACCCTACCTCAAAAAATAAACAAACAAATAAATAAATAAATAAATAAATAAATAAATAAATAAATGCCAGGCATGATGGCACACGCCTTTAATCCCAGCACTTGGGAGGCAGAGGTAAGAGGATCACTGTGAATTCAAGAACACCCTGAGATTACATAATGAATTCCAGGTCAGCCTGGGCTAAAGCAAGACCCTACCTCAAAACACACACACACACACAAGAAAAAAAGACACAAATGTGGAGTTCAAGGACTGCCCTGAACCCCTAAAACCTCATTACAATATTGTTAACTTTTTTAAACAGTAAATTTGGAGGATTCAAAACCTGCCTGGTGGTACAGGAGTGTAATTCTGGCTAATCTGGAGGCTGAGGCAAAGAACCACACATTTAAGGCCTGCTTGGGCTATAGAGTGAGTTCAAGGCCAGTCTGGACAACTGAACTGAGCACTGTTGTAGTCCTTGTTGCTGGGATGAACATCCAACCAGACACAGTTTATGGGAGGAAGGGATTTGCTTCAGCTTATAGATCCTACACAAACTCCATCAGTGCAGAAGAAGCTGCTTACTTCCATCGATTTTCTAAACAGAGAGAAACAACTGCAGCAAGCAGACACCAGCACCAGCACCAGCACCAGCACCAGCAAGCAAACTGACAGAGCTCAAATTGCTCCGCATACATCTTTGGTTGGAATTCAGATCCGCCCCCAGTGACAGCTCCTACGGCTGGCATCTGGAGACCCAAGTTATATTTTTAATTTTAATAAAACACTTGAGTCATGGGGCCATACATTTACACTATTACATTCAAACTACCACAAGGATACAGCTCAGTGGTGGAGCACCTGCCTAGCATGCATGAAGTCCTGGGATTTAATTCCCAGTACAGGCAGAAATGAAAGAACCTTCTCTCTTTACAAGTAGAGTCCACCCACAACTTTCACCTAACCCTGAGCAGTAACATAGCAGATGTAAAATTCTGCTCTCCACATGTGCTCCTTATGAAAGTGGGGCCGCGGCTGCAAACTGTGACACCCATAACAAAACCAGCTTTTTGCTAGTGGCCCTAGTTGTTTGACCATGGGAAATAAAGAATACGAAACATAAAGTTTCTTTAGGTTCAAATGTGATTCCTTGTCCCTTGAACTTTTCCCCCACATAGGCATTAATTTCAAGGACCTCTCTACTCTGTGTGAATTGTATAACTATGAATTCTAAATCTGAAGGCATTAGATCTTTAGGTCATTTACACAAAGGCTTTACTTTGGAATGCAATGAGAAAATGCCTGCTGACCCTGTGTTTATTTTTTCAGCTGGTGATTGAAGCTCTGGTCCAGTTATAATAGATGGGAATGCAATGTCTTATCCATTTTCAGCTGTGCTGCAAATCTTGCATTGCATAGGAGTCATATTTCTACTTTCAGCATATAAAATATAAGTAATTTTCATGTCTGTGTTTCTAAAGTAAGTATCATTGTGTTTACTACCCCCACCACCACCGCCACCTTTACTACACAGAACTATTTAACAGTGAAAGGATATTTTAAAAAAGGGCTGGAGAGATGGCTTAGTGGTTAAGGCATTTGCCTGCAAAGCCAAAGGACCCAGGTTCGATTCCCCAGTACCCACGTAAGCCAGATGCACAGGGGGCACATGCATCTGGAGTTCGTTTGCAGTGGCTAGAGGCCCTGGTGTGCCCTTTTTTTAAATTTTTTGTTATTTTTATGTATTTATTTGAGTGCAACAGAGAGAGAAAAAGGCAGAGAGAGAGAGAGAGAGAGAATGGGCACACCAGGGACTCCAGCCAATGCAAACAAACTCCAGATGCATGCGCCACCTTGAGCATCTGGCTTATGAGGGTACTGGGGAATCGAGCCTTGAACCAGGGTCTTTAGGCTTCACAGGCAAGTGCTTAACTGCTAAGCCATCTCTCCAGCCCTAGTGTGCCCTTTCTTTCTCTGTCTCTCTTCTATCTCTCTCTGCTTGCAAATAAATTTTAAAAAATGTTTTAAAATAGGGCTGGAAGTCGGGCATGATGGTGCAGGCCTTTAATCCCAGCACATGGGAGGCAGAGGTAGGAGGATCACCATGAGTTCGAGGCCACCCTGAGACTACATAGTTAATTTCAGGTCAGCCTGGACCAGAGTGAGATCTTACCTCGAAAATAATAATAATAATAATAAATAAATAAATAAATAAAGTAGGGCTAGAGAGATGGCTTAGCAGTTAAAGCTCCTGCCTGCAAAGCCTAAGAACACCCGTTCAAATCTCCAGGTCCCATGTTTAGTCAGATGCAAGTGACACACGCACACAATGTCACACATGTGCACAAGGGGGCACATGCACCTGAAGTTCATTCACAGTGGATGAGAGGCCCTGGCACACCCATTCTCTCTCTGTCTCTCTCTCTCTCTCTCTCAAATTAACAAAAAAAAAATTTTAAGATATTTTTTAAAGATATCAAAAAAAAAAAAAGATTGCCATGAGTTCGAGGCCAGCATGGGACTACAGATTGAATTCCAGGTGGGCCTAGACTAGAGTGAGACCCTTCCTCAAAAAAAAAAAAAGATTATTTGAGAATATTAAGATTTTTTATTGTAAAACCTGTATTATGATTACTACTTTTCTTTTTACAGTGCTGGGAGTCAAACCCAGGGCTTATCATATGCTAGGCTAGTACTCTATCACTAAGCTATATCCCCAACCTTGTAAAATCATTTTAAAAATTATGTTAGGGGGCTGGAGAATGGCTTAGCAGTTAAGGTGCTTGCCTGCAAAGCCTAAGGACCCAAGTTCGATTTCCCAGGACCCACGTGGAGCCAGACACATAAGGCTTTTCAAGGTAGGGTCTCATTGTGGCCCAGGTTAACCTGGAACTCACTATGTAGTCTCGGGGTGGCCTCGAACTCACGGTGATCCTCCTACCTCTGCCTCCCGAGTGCTGGGATTAAAGGCGTGCGCCAACACACCTGGCCTTGCATCTGGAGTTCCTTTGCTGTGGCTGGAGGCCCTGGTGTGCCCATTTTCTCTCTTTCTCTCTCTCTCTTCCTCTCTCTGTCAAATAAACAAATAAATAAAATATTTTAAAATTTTTGTTAGAAGCCGGGCATGGTGGCGCACACCTTTAATCCCAGCACTTGGGAGGAAGAGGTAGGAGGATCGCCATGAGTTCAGGGCCACCCTGAGACTACATAGTGAATTCCGGGTCAGTCTGAGCTAGAGTGAGAAGCTACCACGAAACAAAAAAAAAAAAAAAAAAAAAAATTATGTTAGAGCTGGAGAGATGGCTCAGTTGTTAAAGTGCTTGCCTGCAAAGCCAAAGAACCCAGGTTCAATTCCCCAGGACCCATGTAAGCAGATATACAAGATGGTGCATGCATTTGGAGTTTGTTTGCAGTGGCTGGAGTCCTGGCTCACCCATTTCCCCCACCCCTTTCTCTGCCTCTCTCTTTCTCTCTCTCTCAAATAAATAAAAATAAAATATTTTTTTAAATTATGCTATCCCATAATCTGTGACCACTGGTCTACCCTTTCTATAAAGTACTCCTTTCAAGCATACATTAAATCATTTAATCCATCTTGACAGAGGGCCTACTGTATGAGACAGAAGTTGTGAACATAAGAGTGATCAAGACAGACAAAATAAGGTTCTGACCTTTATTGACCCATATTTGGTTTTGAGATAGTAAAGAAGTAGATATGGAAATGTCACACTGAGAAAAATGTTTTGAAGAAAATAAACAGTCATCACACGAAACTCTTTTAAGGTAGTGGGGCTGGTTTTTGTTTGTTTGTTTGTTTTTGTTTTTGTTTTTGTTTTTGTTTTTTTTTTTTTGCCATGCTACTAAGTGATGGAGTGATAACATAGGTAAGAGGTTAAAGCCACTGAAAGAATTCACTCTCCCACAGCCCCTCACCGACATTCTTTGTACTAAACAATGCTGACCTGCCTCCCCTGCCTGCCTTTCATTTCCCGCAGGAAACACTGAGGGCTTGGACCCTGTTTCCCCCCACTATTTCTGCTTTCTGACCAAACCTGGTGCTTCTGCATGTGGTCCTGCGCGATGTAGCTTGCCTCCTTCTTTCCTTTTTATGACAACTTGGGAGGCTGAAGCAGGAAGACTGAGTTCAAGGTGAGCTTCAGCTACATAATGAGACCCTGTTTCAAACAAAACAAAGCAATTGGAATGATGCTTAAAACTCCAGGATTTCCAATTTGCAATATGTTCACATAATAAAGTTCTCAATTTAAAAAAATCTCCAGGATTCATCCTCATAAACTCAAAGAGGCCATTAGCACATTGCAAATTGACTTTCCTGAAAGACTGTCTGGAGTTAAACTAATACACACCATGTGTGACCTTTATACAGGACCCTTTTATTTATTTTTCTTTTCTTTTCTTTGGTTTTTTGAGGTAGGGTCTTGCTTTAGCCCAGGCTGGCTTAGACTTCACTATGTAGTCTCAGGCTGGCCTTCAACTCACAGTGACCCTCCTACCTCTGCCACCTGAGTGCTAGGATTAAAGGTGTGCGCCAACACACCCAGCTTCATTTGTTTATTTGTTTGTTTGTTTATTTATTAATCTTTCAATGTTGTGGTTGAAACCCAAGAACTTATGCATGGTAGGCTCTACCAATGAGGCACACATCCCTAGCCCTGGCAAATTGTTTTTTTCATTGTAATACTCAGAGTTAGGAAAGATGAGGGATAGGAATGTATATACTTAATATACCTATTGTGACAAGTAATCTTCACTGTCAACGTCAGTGGATTGAGTCATCTAGGAAGGCTAAAGAGTGGCTTAGCTGTTAGGGCACTTGCCTGCAAAGCCAAAGGACCCAGGTTCCATTCCCCCGGACTCACATAAGACAGATGCACAAGGTGGCACATGTATCTGGAGTTTGTTTGCAGTAGTTGGAGGCCCTGGAGTGGCCATTCTCTCTCTCTGCCTCTTTGACTCTCTCTCTCTCTCTCTCTCTCTCTCTCTCTCTCTCTCACACACACACACACACACACACACACAAATAAAAAATAAAATAAAAATAGGCAGGGTGTGGTGGTGCACTCGGGAGGCAGAGGTAGGAGGATCCCTGTGAGTTCAAGGCCACCCTGAGCCCAAATAGTGAATTCCAGGTCGCCTGGGCTAGAGTGAGACCCTACCTCAAAAAAGGAAACAACAGCAACAAAAACAAAAAGAGTCATTTAGGAGACACACTTCTGGGTATATGTGAAAGAATTTCCAAAGAGGTTTAATTGAGGAGGGAAGAAGTGTCTTAAACCCCTGAACAGGGGCTGAGTGCTCACACTGAAGAAAAGGAGCAGAAAGGTTGTGAAAGAAGGGTTGTCAAAGAACATCTTTCTGCTTCCGAACTGCAGATGCAATGTGAGCACCTTCTCACAGCCTAACTGCCATGCCCTCTCTCATGACGTACTGTATTCATTCAAACCATTAACCAAAACAAACCCTTCCTTCCTTAAGTTGCTGTTGTCAGGCATTTTGTTATACAAAGGTTAAAAAGTAATTAATATATACGTCAAAAAAAAAAAGAACACAAGATGGTGTTATCTTTCTGGAGAATAATTTAGCAATTCACATTAAAAGACTTCAAAGAGGGCTGGAGAGATGCCTCAGTGGTCAAGGTGCTTGCCTGCAAAGCTTAAGGACCTGGGTTCAATTCCTCAGTACCTATGTAAAGTCAGGTACACAAGGTGATGCATGTGTCTGGAGTTTGTTTGCAGTGGCTAGAGGCCCTGGCGCACCCATTCTCTCTCTTTCTATCTGCGTCTTTCTCTTTCTCTCTCTTTCTATGTGTGTCTCTCTTTTTCTCTCTCTCTCAAATGAATAAATAAAATATTTTTTAAAAGACTTCAAAGACCCAGACAGAAACTGGCCTCAATATCCATGACCTTGCAGTGCCTAGCAATACCTTCGCAAAACCCTCAAAATAGAAGAAAAAGATGATGACATCAAATTAAAGAGAGACTAATGGAGAGAGGGAGGGGATATGATGGAGACTTGAGTTCTAAAGTGGAATGGGGGAGGGAAGGGAAATATCACATGGGGTTTTTTTGTATGTAAGTATAAAAGTCAATAAAAAACAATCATTTAAAAAAAAAGACTTCAAAGAATACATCTTGTTTGGCAGAAATTCTAGGCCACCTCAATTCTGGAGATTGAATGTATGGCCTCACACAGGCGAGACAAATGCTCTATCAGTGGGCCACATCTCAGGAAATTATCATTGATAGCCCAAAATATTTTAAAATAAGGATTACTTATAAAACTGAAAAATTTTAAATGCCATGTGTGGTGGTGCACGCCTTTAATCCCAGCACTTGGGAGGCAGAAGTAGGAGGATCACTGTGAGTTCGAGGCCACCCTGAGCCTACATAGTGAATTCCAGGTCAGCCTGGGCTAGAGTGAGACCCTACCTCGAAAAACCAAAAAAAGAACAAAGAACAAAGAACAAAGAAAGAAAGAAAGAAAGAAAGAAAGAAAGAAAGAAAGAAAGAAAGAAAGAAAGAAAGAGAGAAAAAGACTAGCCTATATTCTCACAATTGGCCAGTTGAACCAAGGCATATACATAACAAGGAAGTTGGGTGTGGTGACGCATGCTTTTAATCTCAGCCCTTGGGAGGCAGAAATAGGAGAATCACCAAGAGTTCGAGGCCACCTTGAGACTACATAGTGAATTCCAGGTCAGCCTGGACTAGAGTGAAACCCTTCTTCCAAATAAAGAAAAAAGAAAAAGAAAGAAATATATATGAGACATGAAGCCAGGTATGGTGGTTTATGCCTATAATCCTTACACTTGGGAGGCTAAAAAGAAGGATCACTCTGAGTTCAAGGCCAACATGGGCTACAGAATGACTTCCAAGTCAGCCTAGGCTATCATGAGACCCTGCCTCAAAAAAAAAAAAAAATTAAATAGCCAGGTGTGATGGCACACACCTGCAATGCTAAAGGTTGGGAAGTAGAAACAGGAGGCTCAGGAATTCAAGGTTAGTCTTGGCTACATCGAGAGTTGAAAGGCAGCTGTGACTACATGAGATCTTGTCACAAACAAACCAGAAATGATATAAAGAAAGTTTGCATGGTGGCACAGACCTGTAATCTCACTACATAGGAATTTGAGGCAGGAGGATGGCAAAATTAAAGCCAGCCTGAGCTATATATGGCGTCTACATGTAGATACTTACAAAGTTCCAGGCCAGTCTAGGAAGCTTCATTTGAGTTTACAATAGGATGTTCTGGGCATTTCTTTTTGCAGGGAACACATTGGTCTAATTACACGGAAACAGTTCATCAAGGAACCATATGGTAGCCATCATATAGCCTGAGAGCAATTAGGAGCTTCATTTTGTTGCCTAAACCACATCTACATAATAAAATATTAAAACTGCAAATAGCCAGGCATGGGGATGCACACCTTTAATCCCAGCACTCCTGAGACTACATAGTGAATTCCAGGTCAGCCTGGGCTAGAGTGAGACCCTACCTTGAAAAAACAAAAACAAAAACAAAAAACAAAAAACAAAAAAAAAGGAAATGCTTACTGGTGCAAAAGTGGCAAGTCAATAATGGGGGTAATGAACTTCTTTCTAATTGGGGTTGAGGTCCACTCCACAGGAAAGAGCATGTAATCTGGCTGGCACTGTAAACCTGGTCAAAAGCCCATGGCTGGGAAGTCATAGCCCCTGGTGGGAACGTTATTACTCTTGTTTAGCTAAATGCCTATCAAACTACTTTCTAAATATTTATTTTTATTCCCATAAAGCAGTGCTGCTGTCAGCTTTGGTCAAATAAGCTTCTTCTTGTAAACTTTTATGGACAACTGCTATAAGTAGACAATAAATCATAAAAATCTGCTCTCATCGCTCCCATTAATCCACCCTCCATTGAATCCCTTCTCCTTCCCAACTAGGCTCTCTTCTATTTTGAGGTCACCATATTTTCTCTCCTATTATGCAGGTCTTGTGTAGGTAGTGTCAGCCACTGTGAGGTCATGAATATCAAGGTCACTTTGTGTGTGGAATACAGCATTGAAAATAGTCCTCCCTTTCCTTTGGCTCTTATATTCTTTCTGCCACCTCTTCTGCAATGGACCTTGGAGGGTGTGATAGCCATGTCTCACTCAGTGCTGAACACTCCACTGTCACTTCTCAGCACTATGGTGAGTTTTGAGTCACCTTGGTGGTCATCACAATCTGAAAAAAAAAAAAAAAAAAAAAAAAAAAAAAAAAAAAAACTTCTCTAACCAAAAGCAGCCGTAGCATTAATATATGGCCATAAACATAAATATTTAGAGGATAGTTTGGAGGGCATTTTTCAGTATTTCTTTGTATTTTTCTCTACCCAGCCTATTGAGATCTCTCTACTATTCTTCCCATACAAAACTTTTCCTCTCTTCCCAATCGCTTTTCCACATTCCACATTCTTCTCCATAACTACAACTTTCCATAGCCTCAACAACCTCTACAATCTGTGGAAACTAATAGTACCCCAGCTTCCCTCTCCCAGACATTTGTGCCACTTCCATGCTGTTCAGAGATAATACTAGTCTTCACTCTGACCCACCTAAGTCACCAAAATCCTAGCATATTTCATACCAGCCTTGTTGACTAACTCTCCAGCAATTACTCAAGTCAAAAGGAACATTGTGCCAGGTGTGGTGGCACACATCTTTAATCCTAGCACCTGGGAGGCAGAAGTAGGAGGATCGCCATAAGTTCAGGGCCACTCTGAGACTACATAGTGAATTCCAGGTCAGCCTGAGCTAGAGTTAAACCCTATCTCAAAAACCAAAAAAAAAAAAAAAAAAAGAAAGAAAGAAAAGGAAAAAAAGGAACATTATGCCAGGTGTGGTGCAAGACTTTAATCACAGCACACAGGGGTCAAGGTAAGAGGATCACTGAGTTCAAGGCTAGCCTGAGACTGCATAGTGAATTCCAAGTCAATATGGGCTAGAATGAGACCCTAACTTGAAAAAATAAAACAAAATATTGCTGGTTGTGGTGACGCACACCTTTAATCCCAGTACTAAGGAGACAGAGGTGGAAGAATCGCCGTGAATTCAAGACCACACTGAGACAACAGAGTGAGTTCCACAAGTCGGCTTTGGGCTAAAGTGAGACCCTACCTCAAAACAATTCCCGCCCCCCAAAAAAAATCAACAAAAAAAAAAGGAACCGTTGTTAATTTACTACAAGGACATTTGCATAGGAGGCATACCCACCAGCTTGGGTCACTCATACCTACTCTGGAGTAATATAGAAGCCACATCTGGCACCTGAGCTCCTTCCTGAAAATTTAATTTCTGATTTACTCATCTAAAAATACAGCTGAAGATGTATTCTGAAGGTAGGTCGTGCATGCCTTTAAATGCCAGTTTAAGGTAGGAGGATCGCTGTGAGTTTGAGGTAGCCTGGAGTTACAGAGAGAGTTCCAAGTCAGCCTGAAACCCTATCTCAAGAAAACAAAATCAAAAAAGAAGAAAGAAAGAGAGAGAGGGAGGGAGGGAGGAAGGAAGGAAGGAAGGAAGGAAGGAAGGAAGGAAGGAAGGAAGGAAGGAAGGAAGGAAGGAAGGAAGGAAAACAGCTGATAGAAAACCTAAGCAATGAAATAAACCAAGATCCAAAAATAACAACACATTATTATAAGAAACACAATTGGGTTGGAGAAATGGCTTATCAGTTAAGACTCTTGCCTGCAAAACTGAAGGACCCAGTTTCCATTCCCCAGTACCCACGTAAAGCCAGATGCCCAGGGTGACAGCATGCGTCTAGAGTTCATTTTCAGTGGCTAGAGGCCCAGACCTGCCCATTTTCTCTCTGTGTCTCTATCTCTCATTAATTAATTAATTAATTAAAACAAATCTAAGATATTTGACTCAAGCCCATGGCTGGGAAGTCATAGCCCCTGGTGGGAACGTTATTACTCTTGTTTAGCTAAATGCCTATCAAACTACTTTCTAAATATTTATTTTTATTCCCATAAAGCAGTGCTGCTGTCAGCTTTGGTCAAATAAGCTTCTTCTTGTAAACTTTTATGGACAACTGCTATAAGTAGACAATAAATCATAAAAATCTGCTCTCATCGCTCCCATTAATCCACCCTCCATTGAATCCCTTCTCCTTCCCAACTAGGCTCTCTTCTATTTTGAGGTCACCATATTTTCTCTCCTATTATGCAGGTCTTGTGTAGGTAGTGTCAGCCACTGTGAGGTCATGAATATCAAGGTCACTTTGTGTGTGGAATACAGCATTGAAAATAGTCCTCCCTTTCCTTTGGCTCTTATATTCTTTCTGCCACCTCTTCTGCAATGGACCTTGGAGGGTGTGATAGCCATGTCTCACTCAGTGCTGAACACTCCACTGTCACTTCTCAGCACTATGGTGAGTTTTGAGTCACCTTGGTGGTCATCACAATCTGAAAAAAAAAAAAAAAAAAAAAAAAAAACTTCTCTAACCAAAAGCAGCCGTAGCATTAATATATGGCCATAAACATAAATATTTAGAGGATAGTTTGGAGGGCATTTTTCAGTATTTCTTTGTATTTTCTCTACCCAGCCTATTGAGATCTCTCTACTATTCTTCCCATACAAAACTTTTCCTCTCTTCCCAATCGCTTTTCCACATTCCACATTCTTCTCCATAACTACAACTTTCCATAGCCTCAACAACCTCTACAATCTGTGGAAACTAATAGTACCCCAGCTTCCCTCTCCCAGACATTTGTGCCACTTCCATGCTGTTCAGAGATAATACTAGTCTTCACTCTGACCCACCTAAGTCACCAAAATCCTAGCATATTTCATACCAGCCTTGTTGACTAACTCTCCAGCAATTACTCAAGTCAAAAGGAACATTGTGCCAGGTGTGGTGGCACACATCTTTAATCCTAGCACCTGGGAGGCAGAAGTAGGAGGATCGCCATAAGTTCAGGGCCACTCTGAGACTACATAGTGAATTCCAGGTCAGCCTGAGCTAGAGTTAAACCCTATCTCAAAAAACCAAAAAAAAAAAAAAAAAAAAAAGAAAAGGAAAAAAGGAACATTATGCCAGGTGTGGTGCAAGACTTTAATCACAGCACACAGGGGTCAAGGTAAGAGGATCACTGAGTTCAAGGCTAGCCTGAGACTGCATAGTGAATTCCAAGTCAATATGGGCTAGAATGAGACCCTAACTTGAAAAAATAAAACAAAATATTGCTGGTTGTGGTGACGCACACCTTTAATCCCAGTACTAAGGAGACAGAGGTGGAAGAATCGCCGTGAATTCAAGACCACACTGAGACAACAGAGTGAGTTCCACAAGTCGGCTTTGGGCTAAAGTGAGACCCTACCTCAAAACAATTCCCGCCCCCCCAAAAAAATCAACAAAAAAAGGAACCGTTGTTAATTTACTACAAGGACATTTGCATAGGAGGCATACCCACCAGCTTGGGTCACTCATACCTACTCTGGAGTAATATAGAAGCCACATCTGGCACCTGAGCTCCTTCCCTGAAGATTTAATTTCTGATTTACTCATCTAAAAATACAGCTGAAGATGTATTCTGAAGGTAGGTCGTGCATGCCTTTAAATGCCAGTTTAAGGTAGGAGGATCGCTGTGAGTTTGAGGTAGCCTGGAGTTACAGAGAGAGTTCCAAGTCAGCCTGAAACCCTATCTCAAGAAAACAAAATCAAAAAAGAAGAAAGAAAGAGAGAGAGGGAGGGAGGGAGGAAGGAAGGAAGGAAGGAAGGAAGGAAGGAAGGAAGGAAGGAAGGAAGGAAGGAAGGAAGGAAGGAAACAGCTGATAGAAAACCTAAGCAATGAAATAAACCAAGATGCAAAAATAACAACACATTATTATAAGAAACACAATTGGGTTGGAGAAATGGCTTATCAGTTAAGACTCTTGCCTGCAAAACTGAAGGACCCAGTTTCCATTCCCCAGTACCCACGTAAAGCCAGATGCCCAGGGTGACAGCATGCGTCTAGAGTTCGTTTTCAGTAGCTAGAGGCCCAGACCTGCCCATTTTCTCTCTGTGTCTCTATCTCTCATTAATTAATTAATTAATTAAAACAAATCTAAGATATTTGACTCTGTATCTCTCTACTTGCAAATAAATAAATAAAACTTAAATAAACACTTGGGAGGCAGAGGTAGGAGGATCGCCTTGAGTTCAAGGCCACCCTGAGACTACATAGGTAATTCCAGGTCAGCCTGGGCCAGAGTGAGACCCTACCTCGAAAAAAACCAAAAAAAAAAAAAAAAAAAATAAAAATAAAACAGAAAACACACATGTGTGTGCGTTCTTTTCTCTGCTTTAATCTCTGTGTTTATTATTAGTTGGAGAAGTCCTTAGGGACTACAGAATTGCTCTTTTTGGGGAAAGGAAAGTTCTAAAATAAGGGAGCAATGGTATTTGTCATATACTAACCAGCAGCAGGGGAAAGCCCAGGCCTTTTTTAGATTTCAGAAAGCAGCAGAGGGCCGAAGGTAACTGGGAGTGGAAAAAGAAAGGAAGCCAAGAACAATAGGGTCACTCCACCTCTGCCCTTTGTGGATGGTGCTGCTTGCTAAGTGAAGAACTGGCTCAAAACAGTATAACGTAGTGACTACAAGTGACCACAGTGAAGTTTTCAAATCTTTGCTTTGAAATCTAGGCATGGCTACGGTGAGTGGGAGGCCTAGATGTTCCAACTGTGCTGCAATAAGAAAAGGTCATTGAATATGCCCGCACTTCAAGCTATTTTTTGGTGCTTTTTCTATTTTTTAAAGCATATTTTGTGTGTGTGTGTGTGTGTGTGTGTGAGAGAGAGAGGAAGAGAAAGGATGAGAATGAGAATGGGTGCACCACTGCATATGAATTCCAGATGCAACTGCCAATTTGTGCATCTGGCTTTAATTGGGTACTGGGGAACCAAATCCAGGCCATCAGGTTTTGTAAGCAAGTGCCCTTAAACACTGAACCATCTCTCTAGACCTCCTTTTTTTTAAAATCTTTTTTCCCTTCTTTTCCTTTTTCCTTTTTTTTTTTTTTTTTTTTTTTTTTTTTTTTTTTTTTTTGGTTTTTCAAGGTAGGGTCTCTCTGTAGCCCAGGCTAACCTGGAATTCTTTATGTATTCTCGAGGTGGCCTCGACCTCACAGCGATCC
Source organism: Orientallactaga sibirica (assembly GCA_036365145.1). Taxonomy (NCBI): domain Eukaryota; kingdom Metazoa; phylum Chordata; class Mammalia; order Rodentia; family Dipodidae; genus Orientallactaga; species Orientallactaga sibirica. Next base: position 9,406,765 of record JAEOAD010000060.1, on the reverse strand, counting down.
TCCTACCTCTGCCTCCCGAGTGCTGGGATTAAAGGCGTGTGCCACCACGCCCGGCTCTTTCTTTTCTTTAAAAACAATATTTATTTATTTATTTATTTATTCATTTATTTGCAAGGAGAAAGAGAGAATGAGCAACAGGATCTCTAGACACTGCAAATGAACTCCAGATGCATGTGCCACTTGTGCATCTGGCTTTATGTGGGCATTGGGAATTGAAATGGGTTGTTAGGCTTTGCAGGTAAGCACCTTAACTGCTGAAGCATCTCTCCAGCTCAAAGAAAACAAGGTATCCTGCCTTTTCCTTGTTTGTTTTTGTTTTCTTAGAGATAGGGTCTCACTGTAGCCCAGGCTGACCTGAAACTCATGCTGTAGACTCAGGCTGGCCTCAAATTCACAGCACTCCTCCTCTGCTGAGGTTAAAAGCATGCACCACAGCAGGCATGGTGGCACATGCCTTTAATCACAGTACTCGGGAGGCAGAGGTAGGAGGATCACAGTGAGTTCAAGACCACCCTGAGACTACATAGTGAGTTCCAGGTCAGCCTGGATCAGAGTGAGACCCTACCTCAAAAAACCAAAAATAAAAAAAAAGCATGCACCATGCACCACCATACCCAGCTTCTTCTTTTCTTCTTTTCTTTCTTTCTTTTCTTTGTTTTTGTTTTTTGAGAGTAGTCTCAGGGTGGCCTTGAACTCATGGCGATCCTCCTACCTCTGCCTCACAAGTGCTGGAATTAAAGGTGTGCCCAATTCTTCTCAAACTTTTCCATAAAATAGAAAAGAAAGGAATATTACCAAACTCCTTCTATAAAGCCAGCATCACCCTAATACCAAAACCAGACAAAGATAGAACAAATAAAGAAAATTACAGACCAATCTCCCTCATGAACATAGATGCAAAAATTCTCAACAAAATATTGTCAAACAGAATACAAGAATATATCAAAAAGATCATGCACCCTGACCAAATAGGCTTTATCCCAGAGATGCAGGGATGGTTCAACATATGCAAATTGATAAATGTATTACATTTATAAATGGACTGAAAGGGAAAAATCACATGATCATCTCATTAGATGCCAAAAAAAGCATTTGACAAAATCCAACATCCCTTCATGATAAAAGTCCTATAGAAATTGGGAATAGAAGGAACATATAAAGGCTATTTATGACAAACCTACAGGCTACATAATACTAAATGCAGAAAACTTGAAGCTTTTCCACTAGAATCAGGAACAAGATAAGGATGGCCACTGTCCCCACTTTTATTTAATATAGTACTGGAAGTCTTAGCCATAGCAATAAGGCAAGAGACATACATAAAAGTGATACAAATTGGAAAGGAAGTTATTATTTGCAGATTATATAATTCTATACATAAAGGACCCTAAAGACTCTACCAGCAAACTGTTAGAGCTGATAAATACCTATAGCCATGTAGCAGGATACAAAATAAACACACAGAAATCAGTAGCCTTCCTATATGCTAACAACAATCACACAGAGGATGAAATCATAGAATCACTCCCATTCACAATTACATTTTAAAAAATTAAGTACCTTGGAATAAACCTAACCAAGGAAGTGAAAGATCTCAACAATGAAAACTTTAAAACACTCAGGTAAAAATTGCAAAAGATGCAATCCCCATGAAAACTCCAATGGCATTCTTCATGGAAATAGAGAAAACAATCCAAAAATTCCTTTGGAAGCACAAAAAAACCTCGAATATCTAAAACAATTTTGAGGGGCTGGAGAGATGGCTTTTGCGGTTAAGGTGTTTGCCTGCAAAGACAAAAGATCCCGGTTTGACTCTCCAGGACCCATGTAAGTCAGATGCACAAGGAGGCGCATGAATCTGAAGTTTGTTTGCAATGGCTGAAGGCCCTGGCATGCCCATTCTCTCTCTGCCTCTTTCTCTCTCTCAAATAAATAAATAAATAAAATATAAAACAATTTTGAGCAACAAAAATAAGGCTGGTGGTATCACCATACCTGATTTTAACCTATATTACAGAGCCATAGTAACAAAAACAGCATGGTACTGGCACAAAAACAAACATGTAGATCAATGGAACAGAATAGAGGACCCAGATATAAGTCCAGGTAGCTACAGTCACCTGATCTTTGACAGAAGTGCCAAAAATACTCATTGGAGAAAAGACAGCCTCTTCATCAAATGGTGCTGGGAAAACTGGATATATATCTGTAGAAGGATGAAAATAGATCTTTCTTTCTCTCTCTATGCACAAGAATTAAGTCCAAATGGATCAAAGAACTTAACATCAGACCTGAAACTTTAAAACTGCTAGAGGAAAAAGTATGGGAAACCCTTCAACATATTGGTCTTGGCAAAGACTTTCTGACTATAACCCCAATTGCTCAGGAAATAAAATCATGGATCAACCTCTGGGACCTCATGAAATTACAAAGCTTTTGTATAGCTAAGGACACTGTGAATAGAGCAAAGAGGCAACCTACAGAATGGGAGAAAATCTTTGCCAGCTATACATCTGACAGAGCATTAATATCTAGGATATACAAAGAACTCAAAAAACTAAATAATAAGAAATCAAACAAACCAATTTAAAAAAATGGGCTATTAGCTGGGCGTGGTGGCACATGCCTTTAATTCCAGCACTCAGGAGACAGAGATAGGAGGATCACCATGAGTTTGAGGCCACCCTGTGTCTACATAGTAAGTTCCAGGTCAGCCTGGACTACAGTGAAACCCTACCTCAAAAAACAAAACAAAACAAAAAAGGCTATGGAACTAGAGAGTTCTCAAAAGAAGAAATACAAATGGCATATAAACATCTAAAAAATGTTCTACATCCCTAGCTATCAGGGAAATGCAGATTAAAACCATGTTGAGATTCCATCTCACTCCTGTCAGATTGGCTACCATCACAAAAACAAATGACCATAAATGCTGGTTAGAATGGGGAAAAGGGGAACCCTTCCACACTGTTGGCAGGAATGCAGTCTGGTCCAGCCATTGTGGAAATCAGTATGGAAGTTCCTGAGACAGCTAAAAATAGATTTACCATAATTTCCAGGTAGACCACTCCTAGGCATATATCCTAAGGACTCATCTCAATACCTTAGAGATACCTACACAACTATGTTTATTGCCACTCTATTCTGATGAGTGGATAATGAAGATGTGGCACAGTTACACAATGGAGTCCTACTCAGCAGTAAAGAAAAATAAAGAAATTGGATGGATCTGGAAGGATTATACTTAGTGAGGTAACTCAGGCCCAGAAAGCCACATCACATGTTCTCTCTCATATGTGGATCCTAGCTAAAAATGATTGGACTTCTATGTGAGTAGGAATCAAACTCAGTAGCAGAAGCCAGTAAGCTAGAAAGGGAATAGAAAGGGCAGTTAATAGGATGGTGTTGTATATATGTAAGTAAAAGAACAGATTAATGGGGGTGAAAAGGCCTAAGTGAGGTCAGGTGAAGAGATTGGGTAAAGGAAAGGTGGAGGGAGGGCTAATCAAAATCTAAGAGGATATAAATAAGTCATATGGAAACCTACTTTCTTGGACAATGGAATACTTAGAAGCCATAGATTGTTACTAGAAAATTTTCAGTGCCAGGGATGGGATACCTTCCAGTGAGTTGTTGGCCAGGGAGGTCACTGATACCCCCAAAACATTATAGGCCATTGCCGAGGCTCTTGGTTTCCCACCAGGAATAGATGGCAAGACCCTATTGCTGAAGACTCCACATGCTTGGGCTGCAAGGTCACTGAGAAATCCTGCTGGAGCTGAGCTGAAAACCTCCCCAACGTGGACCAGCTATCAGATAGCTGGAAAAAGCTATGCTGCATGCAGGTCAGTGGAAGAAAGAAAAATCACCAGAGGAGATATTCAACAGTGGACACGGCAAGCCTTAAATTTGGCCAGCCAGGCCAAATGAGCCAATGGGTGCAATAGTGGCATGTGTGTTATGGGGGAAACCAACCACTCTCTAATTGGAGTGGAGGCACGCTCCATGAGAAGGAATACAACCCTGATACTGAAAACCTACAACAAGGGTAGTTATGAGCCCTAGGAGTGTAACGACCACTGGTGTCTGGCTAAATGTATATACTATGCTCGCCAAACTGCCCAGTAAGCACTTCTCTTAATGTCCATACCTATATATTAATGCTACTCTCACTTCTGATTAGAGAAGCTTCTCTTTTCAGATGACAGTGATCTTGGGATGACTCAGAAGGCACCATGGTGCTGAAAAGAAGTGACAGAGGAGTGCTCAGTACTGAAATATCTCTATCACGTCTTCCAAGGCTCAGGGTCCATTATGGAAGAGGTTGCAGGAAGAATGTAAGAGCCAAGGGGCTGAAGAGATGACTTAGCAGCCAAGGCATTTGCCTGCAAAGCCAAAAGACCCTCGTTTGTTTCTACAGGACCCATGTAAGCCAGATGCAGAAGGGGGCACATGTATCTGGAGTTCATTTGCAGTGGCTGAAGGATCTGGTGCACCCATTCTCTCTCTCTATCTATCTATCTATCTATCTATCTATCTATCTATCTATCTCTCCCCTCTCTGCCTCTTTCTCTCTCTCAAATAAATAAATAAGAATGTAAGAGCCAAAGGAAGGGTAGGACTCCTTACAATATGCTTCTCCAGAAATGGCCTGGATATCCATGACCTCACAGTGCCTGACACTACCTATACAAGACCATCATAATAGGAGGTAATAGGAGGAAAAGATGATGACATCAAAAGAAAAGAAAGACTAATTGAGAGGGGGAGGGAATATGATGGAGAGTGGAGTATCAAAGGGAAAAGTGGGGGGAGAAAGAGAATTACCATGGGTTATTGTGTAAATTATGGAAATTGTCAATAATAAAAAAAGAGAAAAAAATTAATTAAAATAAAATAAAGCCAGCCAGAAGCATGCCTTTGATCCCATCACTAGAGAGGCCAAGATAGGAAGATCATGAGTTCAAGGCCATCCTGAGACTACAGAATGAATTCAAGGTCAGCCTGGGTTACAGTGAGACCTTACCTCAAAAAAATAATGAAAACCGGGGTTGGAGAGATGGCTTAGTGGTTGAGGCGCATGCCTGTGAAGCCAAGGACCCCGGTTCGATTCTCCAGGTCCCACATAAGCCAGATGCACATGGTGGCACATGCATCTGGAGTTTGTTTGCAGTGGCTAGAGGCCCTGGCGTGCCCATTCTAACTTTTCTCTGTCTCTCTGTCTCTAATAAGTAAATAAATAAACATAAAAAATAAATTAAAAAATAATAATGAGGCCGGGCGTGGTGGCGCACGCCTTTAATCCCAGCACTCGGGAGGCAGAGGTAGGAGGATCACTGTAAGTCCGAGGCTACCCTGAGACTACATAGTGAATTCCAGGTCAGCCTGAGCTAGAGTGAGACCCTACCTCGAAAATCCAAATAATAATAATAATAATAATAATAATAATAATAATAATGAAAACCAAAACAAACAAAAAATGTAAGGAAAGGGAGATAACAAAACAAATCCCAAAAGAGGTAGGAGGATCGCCGAGAGTTCGAGGCCACCCTGAGACTACATAGTGAAAGGTCAGCCTGAGCCAGAGTGAGACCCTACCTCGAAAAGAAAGAAAGAAAGAAAGAAGAAAGAAAGAAAGAAAGAAGAAAGAAAGAAAGAAAGAAAGAAAGAAAGAAAGAAAGAAAGAAAGAGGAAGACAGAGGGAGAGGAAGGAAAGGTTTTGTTTTGCTTTTTGGGGTTTGTTTGTTCGTTTAGGAGGAATTGTTTCTATTTTGGGAAGGTCAAGGTGGAATCTTTAGCCTGGGCTGACCTAGAACTCAATCTGTAGACCCAGGCTGGTCTCGAACTCACAGCAATCCTCCTACCTCTGCCTCCCAAGTTCTGAGATTAAAGGCTTGTGACACCAATCCTGGCTTAGTATTTTGTTTTTGAGATAGGGCCTTGTGTAAGCCCAGGGCTGTACTCAAATTTTCTACATAGCCAACGATTATCTTGAACTCCTGTTCCACCTTTCTCTGCCTCTCACGCGTTTTATAAGTGTGCACCACCAGCTAGAAAGTTGCTGTTGCTCAACTTGGTAGTGCACATCCATCATCCAGCACTCTGGAGACACAGGAGGAAGATTAGGAGTTAAAGGTCATTTTTGGCTACATAACCAGTTCAAAGCCAGCCTATGCTAAATGTGACCCTGTCTCAAAAATATTTAACTAAGATTGTTCTCACTATGTTCACCTGTAATCTCAGCACTCAGAAGGCTGAGGCAGGAGGATCGCCATGTGTTTGAGGGCAGTCCGGACTGCATAGTGAGTGCCAGACCAGCCTATTATAGTGTAAGAAACTATCTCAAAAAAAAAAAAAAAAACTAACCAGGCATGGTGGTGCATGCCTTTAATCCCAGCACTCGGGAGGCAGGGGTAGGAGGATCACCATGAGTTCGAGGCCACCCTGAGACTACATAGTGAATTCCAGGTCAGCCTGGGCTAGAGCGAGACCCTACCTCAGAAAAGAAAAATCCACTTTTTATTTCATTCTTATGTTGTTGTTTTTTTTTAACAAAATGTTAATATAGTCCCCTGATTATCTAAATAGGCAAAAATATTACTGTATTTTACCCAGTTTGGGTCAGAAGATATATCTTAAGAGTAAGGATATTTCTTATTTGTGCCTCTGGTTTAATGGGGAAAGCCACAGACTGGGACTCTCCTGCCACTCATCTCTGTGTGATCTCTCTCAGCTAATTGGGTAATGTTTCATTTGTCTCACATGTGAAAGGAAAGTGTTGGTACAAATGATTTTTCTGGTCAGAGGGATCACAAATCTATTAGTTGCACCCATCTAGTTAATGTAAGACTGTCAGACTGAATCATATACTCAAATGAAGTAGAGAGCAGAATCAATTGTATGGATCCCTCTAGAAAAAAATTAAAAATAGATTTGACCACAGTTAGATATATTTCAGGCCAAAATGTTTATTCAGGTTTGTTTTTCTGAGGCTGTTAGAACAAAGTCCTGCTGATAGAGGAAACTCATTTGCTGTAAGCTTTCTTTGACCTAGATGGGCCCTTCAGAGTTTCACAGCCTCTACCAAACAATGCCAGGCATGGCTTTGCTACGTACTTACTGCAAAAGTAAAGACACTCTTTCAACCTCTGTACTGACCAGTTCTCACATCTGCCATCATTGTCTACCATCTTTCAGTTAACCAGCAATTACTGTGTTTTAAAGTCTCTGGGGATCATTTAAAGTACAGAATGTAGGTTGGAGAGATGGCTTAGCTGTTAAAGCTCTTGTCTGTGAAGCCTAAGGACCCAGGTTCAATTCTCCAAGACTCACATAAGCCAGATGCAGAAGTTAGTGCATGCATCTGGAGTTCATCTTCAGTGCCTGTAGGCCCTGGCACACCCATTATCTCTCTCAAATAAATAAAATAAAAATAAAGTATTTTTTAAAAATACAGAATGCAGGCAGGGCATGGTGGTGCACACTTTTAATCCCAGCACTCGGGAGGCAGGGGTAGGAGGATCGCCATGAGTTTAAGGACACCCTGAGACTACATAATGAATTCCAGGTCATCCTGGGCTAGAGTGAGACCCTGCCTCAAAAAACCAGTAATAATAATAGTAACAACAGAAGGTGCTGGGCTGGAGAGATTGCCCAGTGGTTAAGGCACTTGCCTGAAATGCCTAATGAACCCAGTTCGATACCCCAGTACCCATGTAAAGAGGGATACAAAATGGCACATTCATCTGAAGTTCATTTGCACTGGCTGCAGACCCTGACACACCCATTCTCTCTGTCTGTGTCTCTTCTTTCTATCTCCCTCTGTGCTTGCAAATAAATAATATTTTTTTGTAAAGAACAGATTGTGCTGGGCATATTGATTTACACTTACAATCCCAGAATTGGTAGGAGGATTGTCAAGCCGGGCGTGGTGGCACACGCCTTTAATCCCAGCACTCAGGAGGCAGAGATAGGAGGATCGCTGTGAGTTCAAGGTCACCCTGAGCCTGGGCTAAGTGAGACCCTATCTCAAACAAACAAACAAACAAACAAAAGAATTCCAGGTTTCCAGGCATGGTGGCATGTACCTTTAATCCTAGCACTAGGGAAGCAGAGGTGGAGGATCAAGGCCAGTTTGGGACTACAGAGAGAGTTCCAGGTCAGCCTGCACTAGAGTAAGACCCTAAAAAAAAAAAAAAAAAAATGAATAAATAAACAAATCCCAGCACTCAGGAGGCAAAGGTAGGAAGATCGCTGATAGTTCAAGGCCATCCTGAGACTACATAGGTCAGCCTGGGCTAGAGTGAGACCCTACCTCGAAAATAAATAAATAAATAAACAAACAAACAAACAAGTAAACTACAGAGTGTGGACTAGGGAAATGACTCAGTGGATAAAACACTTGCCACTCAAACCTGAGTGAGTGCCCAAGTTCCATCCCCCAACCATAGCTTAAAAAGCCAGAAGCTAGGGCTGGAGAGATGGCTTAGTGGTTAAGGCGCATGCCTGCAAAGCCTAAGGACCCTGGTTCGATTCTCCAAGTCCCACATAAGCCAGAAGCACATATGGTGGCGCATGCATCTGGAGTTCGTATGCAGTGGCTAGAAGCCCTGGCGCATCCATTCTCACACTCTATCTCTAATAAATAAATAAATAAATAAATAAATAAATAATTTTTAAAAAAATTTTAAGCCAGAAGCTAAAATGGGCACCATGGCACAGACATTTAATCACAGCACTCAGGAGGCAGAGGTAGGTGAATCTCTGTGAGGCCACCCTGAGACTACATCGTGAATTCCAGGATCAGCCTGGGCTAGAGAGTGGAGTGAGACCCTACCTTGGGGAAAAAAAAAAAAAAAAAAAAAAACTTGTTGGGGTCTATAATCCCAGCACACTGCTAGTGAGGTGGGAGGTAGAAAAAAGAGAATTTTCTTTTTTTTTTTTTTTTTTTTTTTATTTATTTGGGAGAGGGAGAGAATTGGCACACCAGGGCCTCTACTCACTGAAAACAAACTCCAGACACATTTGCCACCTTATGCACCTGGTTTATGTGGGTCCTGGGGAATTGAACCAAGGTCCTTTGGCTTTGCAGGCAAACACCTTAACCGCTAAGCCATCTTTCCAGCCCAAAAGGAGAATTTTCAGTCAAAACGAAGTGGAAGGTAAGATGGAGGTCAGAGGACATTTGTGTGTGAGTGCAGTGCACCCACATGAACATATACATGCACGGCCAATAAAATAAATGCAAAATGCAGTTTGTCTGCTTCTTTCTTTTTTTTTTTTTTTAAGGAAAAATGTTTAGAGAGATTTTATTACATTAAGACAAAATGAGAGTATGAAGAACTCATGCTCAAGAGAAGGCAGGAGGGGTAAAGCCCACCCAGAGACCCAATTGGGGTCATTTATAGTTTCTGCAGGGGATTGAGCTAACCAGCACTGATGCCAAGTTTTGGGGGCTGAGCTTGACCTACCACACAAAGGATCAGGTTTAATCCTTCCAAGAATCTTAATTCTAGGAAAGGTGAACTCCTGCCTGAACTATAAACCCAGCAATGACAAATCTGAATTATATTCATGACATATAACAAAGTAAGATTACCTGTTTACATGTTGTTAAATTCTAGCTCACTGTAACAACCTTATTAAATAAATTCAGTTGTAGCTTGCTTGCTTTCTTTTCTTTCTTTCTTTTTTTAAATATTTTATTTTTATTTATTTCACAGAGAAAGAGGGAGAGAAAGAGAAGGAGAATGGGCACACCAGGGCCTCCAGTCACTGCAAACAAACTCCAGATGCATGAGCCCCCTTGTACAGCTGGCTAACATGGGTCCTAGGGAATCAAACCTGGGTCCTTTGGCTTTGCAGGCAAACACCTTAACTGCTAAGCCATCCCTCTAGCGTCAAATACACAACAATTCTACTTCAGCCAAGGGGTGTGGGGAGAAAAGGGTGCAACAAGGCCTTGAGCTGATGCAAATGAACTCCAAATGCATGCAACCACTTTTTGCATCTGGCTCTACGTGTGTACTGGGGAATTGAACTCAGGTCATTAGGCTTTGCAGGCAAATACCTTAGCTGCTGAGCCATCTCTCCAACCCAGCTTTATTTTTTATAAATAAATATGTTTATATATATTTAAGAAAGAGAGAGAATGGGCACACCAGGGCTAGCCACTGCAAACTACAGATGCATGTGCCTCTGGTTTTACATGGGTACTGGGGAATTGAACCTGGGACCTTAGGCTTTGAAGGAAAGAGCCTTACACACTGAGCCATATCTCCAGCCCCCAGCTTTCTTTTTATGTTCCTTTTTTTCTACCTCACTAAAGTCTGAGAACACTTTCTAATAAATATTTATTAATCTTAAATAAGAAAGAAAATATAGAGAGAAAAACAAAACTATATGTTGTCATTCTCCTCTTCGCCTCAAGACAAGATCTGGGGGCCACGTGGCGTAAATCTGCTTGGGTATAAGATAAAGGTGGCACCAGAATCTAGCTTACCATGAATTTAAATAGCACATGGCAATTTATTAATAATTACAATACAGTGAAGTAGAAAAAGCAAGAGAGGGCTGGAGAGATGGCTCAGCATTTAAGGCACTTGCCCACAAAGCCTAACAACTCAAGCTCAATTCCCCAGTATCCACATAAAGCCATACACGCAAGGTGGCACATGCGTCTGGACTTCTTTTCAGTGGCTAGAGGCCCTGGCACTTCCATTCTCTATCTGTCTGTCTTCTATTTCTCTCTGCTTGCAAATAAAAATGTATTTTTAAAAAAGCAAGAGAGGGGCTGGAGATGGTGCATGCCTTTTAAACGCCAGCACTGTGAAGTCAGAGGACCCCGGAGGATCACCATGAGTTCAAGGCCACCTTGAGACTACAGAGTGAATGCATCTGGAGTCAGCCTGGGCTGGAGGCCCTGATACCCATTCTCTCTCGAAAAAAAAAAAAAAAAAAAAAAGATCTCTCTGGAGAAATAAATAAATAAATTAAATATTTTTAAAAAAAAAAATAAGCTAGATGACAAGGTGTTGCAAGTGGTCTAGAGTTCATTTTCAGTGGCTAGAGGCCCTGGAGGTAGGAGGATTCACCATCTCTCTCTCTCTCTCCCCTGAAATCAGAGTGAATATTAAAAATTTAATTAATTAATTAAATTTTTAAAAGCAAAAAAAAAAGAGTCAAAATTGAGGGGCTGGAGACTGGCTTAAAGTCTCAATAGTCTTCTGTGGTACTATTTTTTTTGAAACTTTTTATTTATTTAATTATTTTTATTTTTATTTTTTGGCTGGAGGCCCTTTTTTGTTTATTTTATTTATTTATTTGAGAGCGACCTCAAATCAATAAATATTAAGAGAATTAATTAATTAATTAAATTTTTAAAAGCAAGAAAAACAGAGTCAAATGCATGCACCACCTTCACATCTGGCTTAAAGTCTCAATCAGTCTTCCAGGGTCCTTTTTTTTCAAACTTTTTATTTAACCATTTATTTATTTTTATTTTTATTTTTTGGTTTTTTCGAGGTAGGCTCTCACTCTAGTCCAGGCTGACCTGGAATTCACTCTGTAGTCTCAGGGTGGCCTCGAACTCACGGCGATCCTCCTACCTCTGCCTCCCAAATGCGGGGATTAAAGGCGTGCGTCACCACACCTGGCATTTGAAACTTTTATTTAGTTAGAAAAGCAAGTCCCTCCTAGAGCCTCAAGACCACACGTGGTCCCATAGCAGCCAAGAGCACTGAGGCTGCATAGCATCTTAGAGCAAAGATCCTACATGTAAGGCACTTTCTTGATTGTGCTTAGAAGCCTGGGGTCTATGGATTTAAGTCCTTACCAGCAGGACCCTAAATACACACTAAAGCCACAAGCTATCTAGATGTTTCTAGTAGGGCATCGGCTCCAGTACAAAAAAGACAAAAGGGGCTGGAGAGATGGATTAGCAGTTAAGGAGTTTGCCTGCGAAGGATAAGGACCCCGGTTCGATTCTCCAGGGCCCACGTAAGCCCTATGCACAAGGGAGCACACGTCTGAAGTTCGTTTGCAGTGGCTAGAGGCCCTGGCACGCCCATTCTCACTCTTCCTCTCTCTCTCTCTCCCTCTCTCTGTCTCTAATAAATAAATCAGTAAAAATAAAATCTTTTTTTTTTTTTTTAAAAAAAAGAGACAACTCTTCAGGTAATGTACCCATTCTCATGGCCTGGGAACAAGGCCTTAAAATGTCGGTTTGGGTTGCAGCCACCCTACCCATCTGACTAAGAGAAGAACAGAGTATGAAGAGCTCCTGCCCATGAGAAGGCAGGTTGGAATAAAGCCCCTTTCTTTTTGTAAACTATTTGTATTTATTTGAGAGAGAGAGAGTGTGTGTGTGTGTACGGGTGTGCCAAGGCCTCTTCTCATTGCAAACAAACTCTAAACACATGAGCCACTTTGTGTGTCTGGCTTTATGTGGGAACTGGAGAATTGAACCCAGGCTGGTAGGCTTTCAAAGCAAGTGCCTTTAACCACTGAGCCACCTCCCAGCCTCTCTTTCTTTTTGTGCTTTCATTCACTTATTTTTAGGGTGTTACTGGTAAGGCAGTTCAGGGGTGACACAGCCCCAAGAGTAGAAGCAAGGAAAATCTTGGAGCTTGTGGGGGAGAATCTATGTTACTCCACTTTGCTACAGTTAGAAATGTCAGAAGGGTCTGATTTATATATATATATATAATTGCCCACTGTGAGCATTAAGAATTAAGAGAATTGCCGGGCGTGGTGGCGCATGCCTTTAACCCCAGCACTCGGGAGGCAGAGGTAGGAGGATCGCCATGAGTTCGAGACCACCTTGAGACTACATAGTGAATTCCAGGTCAGCCTGAGCTAGAGTGAGACCCTACCTCGAAAAACCGAAAAAAAAGCTTGGCGTGGTAGCGCACGCCTTTAATCCCAGCACTTGGGAGGCAGAGGTAGGAGGATCACCGTGAGTTCGAGGCCACCCTGAGAATACATAGTGAATTCCAGGTCAGCATGGACTAGAGTGAGACCCTACCTCGAAAAACCAAAAAAAAAAAAAAAAAGAATTAAGAAAATTAAGATTTCTGCTGGGTGTGATGGCGCACACCTTTAATCCCAGCACTCGGAGGCAGAGGTAGGAGGATCGCCATGAGTTCAAGGCCACCCTGAGACTACAAAGTAAATTCCAGATCAGCCTGAGCTAGAGTGAGACCCTACCTCGAAGAACCAAAAAGAAAAAAACAAAAGAGAGAGAGACAAAGAGAGAATTAAGATTTCTGAGAAGATTGCCCTTGTCCTTTCTCAAAAACCTGACTCCAGGGCTAGAGAGATGGCTTAGTGGTTAAGATGCTTGCCTGCAAAGCCTAAGGAACCAGAATAAATTCCCCAGAACCCACATAAGCCAGATGCATAAGGTGGCCCATGTGTCAAGTTCATTTGCAGTGGCTGCAGTCCCTAGAATGCCCATTTTCTCCAGAGAGAGATATCTATCTAGATCTGCCTCTTTCTCTCACTCTCAAATAAATAAATTAAATATTTTTTTTTAAAGAATCTGACTCCAGGGGCTGGAGAGATTGCTTGGTGGTTAAGGCATTTGCCTGCAAATCAAAGGATCCCTGTTCTATTCCCCAGAACCCACGTAAGCCAAATGTACAAGGGGCACATGCATGTGGAGTTCGTTTGCAGTGGCTGGAGGCCCTGGTGCACCCATTCTCTCCCTCTCTCTTTCTCTCTCTCAAATAAATAAATAAATAAAAGAATCTGACTCCAGACACCTGATAACAGGATGGGACTAACTAGTCCAGACACCCATCCAGAGGGTTCACATAGAAGACTCCAACCTGGCTCTCAGGGAGGGCTTTCCTATTTCCAGAAACCACCTCGTGCCTCCTTGGGCAAGAGCTCTGCCTGCCTGCCTTCCCTTAAACTCTATCTATAACCTAATAAAATTTTTCAAAACGTACCCTGTGGGTTTGAATTCTTTGAACTCATAACACAAGAATCTTGAGGCCACTGACTCAGTGGAAGTTTTGTGTGACTGTGACAATCTGGCACCCTAACTCCTGGGTTACAGCCCAATCAAGTGCCAACGCCACATAAACACATGATTTAGGACTGGAGAGATGGCTCAACAGTTAAGGCACTTGCCTAACCACCCGGTTTCAATTCCCCAGTACCCATGTGTGGTGGTTTGATTCAGGTGTCCCCTATAAACTTAGGTGTTCTGGATGCTAGGTTCCAGCTCATGGCAATTGGAATTAAAGCCTCCTGGAGGCAGGGTATTGTTGGAGGTGGGTTTATGGCTGTTATAGCCAATTTCCTTGTGCCAGTGTTTGGCACACTCTCCTGTTCCTGTTGTCCACCTGATGTGGGCCAGAGGGTGATGTCCACCCTCTGTTCATGCCATCATTTCCCCTGCCATAGTGGAGCTTCCCCTCGAGTCTGTAAGCCAGAATAAACCCTTTTTCCCAAAGATGCTCTTGGTCAGGTGATTTCTGCCAGCAATGCAAACCTGATTGCAACACCATGTACGGCCCAATGCATAAAATGGTGCATGCATCTGGAGTTTGTTTGCAGCAGCACAAGGCTCTGGTACACCCATTCATTTCCTCTGTCAAATACATACATAATTTAAAATAAATAAATGAGAGCCAGGCATGGTGGTGCACACCTTTAATCCCAGCACTTGGGAGGCAGAGGTTGGAGGATTGCTGTGAGTTCGAGGCCATCCTGAGAATACATAGTGAATTCCAGGTCAGCCTGGGTTAGAGTGAAACTCTACCTCGAAAAACCTAAATAAATAAATAAATAAATAAATAAATGAAATAAAATGCAGTTTCTGCTTCAGTAAATCTAAGATAAGACTCAATATTTCTAGGAGGGGCTGGAGAAGATGGCTTAGTGGTTAAGGCACATGCCTGCAAAGCCTAAGGACACCAGTTTGATTCTCCAGGTCCCAGTAAGCCAGATGCACATGGTGGCGTATGCGTCTGGGGTTCGTTTGCAGTGGCTGGAGGCCCTGGCGTGCCCATTCTCTCTCTCTCTCTCTCTCTCTCTCTCTCTCTCTCTCTCTCTCTGTGTGTGTGTGTCTCTAGTAAATAAATAAATAATAAAAAAGAAATTAAAAAAAAGATTTTTAGGTGTACTGGAAACTAAACTTGATAAGTAGGCTATCAATGAGCTGCATCCCCAGCCCAGCTTCTATATTTTGGTTTTAGCAGTTTGTTTTTGTTTTATTTTGTGTTATATTTGTTTTTGAGACTTTCCCTTCACTGGCCTGGATCTTTCTGTGTAGACCAGGCTGGCCTGGAACTTGCAGCAATCCTCCTGCCTCTGCCTCTCAAGTGCTGACATTACAGATATGATTCTACATTTAAATTTTTTTATTATTTTTATTTTGAGGTAGGGTCTTGTCCTAGCCCAGGCTGACCTGGAATTTATTGCGTGGTTTCAGCGTGGCCTCAAACTCACAATGATCCTCTTACCTCTGCCTCCCAAGTGCTGGAATTAAAAGCATGCCTCACCATGCTCAGCTGCATTTTTTAAATTTTTATTACTGGGATGGGGAAATGGCTCAGCAGTGAAAGACACATACTTGTAAAATTTTATTATTGATGTGTGTGTGTGTGTGTATTTGTGCGTGTGCATATTTATGTGAGTGTGTGAGGGCAGGCAAGTGTCTGCCACTGCCCACATGTAAATGTTGAAGATAATTTTAGGGTCAGTCTGATACCTTTCCACCTAATTTGAGGCAGATTGCTTGCTCTGGATTCCTGCTCTGCTATTGTTCTTTGGTGTGCTCACCATAACTTCCTAGAAACGTTTTCTGTCTCCATCTCCCGTTGCCTTCAGAGTCATAGTCAGCTGCAGCCTGGTGGGTTTACAGACCCACCTTCCTTTTTTTTTTTTTGTGTATGTGTGTGTGTGTGTGTGTGTTTGGAATAGGATCTCACGCTAGCCCAGGCTCTAGCCCAGGCTGACCTGGAATTCACTATCTAGTCTCAGAATGGGAGCACCAGGGCCTCTAGCTGCTGCCAACGAACTCCAGATGTCTGCATCACTTTGTGCAGCTGGCCTTACGTGGGTGCTGGGGAGTCAAACTTAGGCTGTCAAACTCTGCAAGCAAGCATATTTAACTGCTGGGCCCTCTCTCCAGACCCATCTCCCAACTTTTCATGTGGGATCTGGGAACTCAACTCAGGTATTCCAGTTTGAGCAGAGCTTGCTTAATCCACAGAGCCATCTCCCCAGGCCAGATTGTTTTGTTTTGTTTTGTTTTGTTTTTGTTTTTGTTTTTGTTTTTGTATTTCAAGGTAGGGTCTTGCTCTAGCCCAGTTTGACCTGGAATTCACTATGTAGTCTTAGGCTGGCCTCAAATGCACAGCAATCCTCCTGCCTCTGCCTCCCAAGTGTTGGGAATAAAGGCGTGCACCACCACACCAGGCAGATTCTGCATTTTAACAAGCTCTGTTACTGTGAGTCTGTTCCTACACTTAAACTAACAAGGGGATAAACTGTTATATCCCTGATTATCTCTTGTAATCCCCTCTTAAAATGCACACTATTTTTTGTGAAGAATAACTGACTCTTGAGCTGGCCGTGGTGGCGCACGCCTTTAATCCCAGCACTGGGAAGGCAGAGGTAGGAGGATCACCAGGAGTTTGCGGCCAGTCTGAGACTACATAGTAAATTCTAGGACAGCCTGGGCTGTAGCGAGACCCTACCTCAAAAAACCAGAATAATAATAATAATAATAACTGACTCTTTAACTGATAAAACTAATGCTGCTTTCAGATAGTATTTGTGAAATAAAGCCAGAATTATTCATTTCTAAAATGACTGTGTTGTGTGTGGATATATAATGCTTTGCTAGCAGTGTTAGGAAATGTAGAAGCATATTTCTTTTTCATTAAATACATAAAGAGGGGCCTGAAAGTAGCTCAGTGGTAGACTGCCTCTCTATTAGTATGTACAATTCAACCCCCAGTGCTACAAAAATAATATCACATAACATATATGTATATGTACACACACCCATATGTACACATACAGTGTACCTTATAAGGTAGCAAAGATACACTGAAATATACAAATCTCTTGCTCCCAGAAAGGATTCAAGGAAGCAGATTGTGAAGATTAGTGAGATGACCTAAGCAAAAACCTTTAGCCCCATGCCTAGTTCTTACAAAATGCTTACCTAAAAAATAGGCTGGCGGGGGGGGGGCTGGAGAGATGGCTTAGCGGTTAAGGCGCCTGCCTCCTAAGCCTAAGAATGCTGGTTCCAATCTCCAGCAGTTCCAATCTCCAGGTCCCATGTTTAGCCAGATGCAAAGTGACGCAAGGGCACAATGCTGCACTTGCCCACAAGGTGGCGCACACACCTGGATTTCGTTCACAGTAGCTGAGAGACTGCTGGCGCACCCATTCTCTGTCTTCCTCTCCCCTCTCTCTCTGTCTCTCTCTGTGTCTCTCTCCAAAAAAAAAAAAAAAAAAAAAAAAACAAACATAGGCTGGGCATAGTGGTGCATGCCTTTAATCCCAGCACTTGAGAGGCAGAAGTAGGAGGATCACCTTGAGTTTGAGGCCACCCTGACACTACATAGCAAATTTCAGGTCAAAAAAAAAAAAAATGTGTGGGTGTGAGGTGTGTGTGTGTGTTAGAGTAAGGCAAAAAAAAAAAAAACATAGATTTATTTCATAGGAAGAAACTCTTAAATGGTTGAAAAACATACAAAAAGATGCACAACCTCATTAGTAATCAGATAACTAAAAATAAAAAGTGCAAGACACCACACTGGGTGTGATAATGCACATCTGTAATTCTATTACTTAGGAAGTAGAGGCAGGAGTATCAGGAGTTCAAGGACAGTTTGGGCTACATAACATGCTGCCTCAAAAAAATGGCTCAGGGCTAGAGAGATGGCTTAGTGGTTAAGGCACTTGCCTGCAAAACCTAAGGACTAGGTTCGATTCTCCAGATCCCACATAAGCCAGATGCACATGGTGGCACATGCATCTGGAGTTCGTTTGCAGTGGCTAGAGGCCCTAGGGTATCCATTCTGTCTCTCCCTCTCTCCTTCTCTAATAAATAATAATAAAGTTTAAAAAATGGCTCAGAGCATGAAGACCTTAGTTTGGACCCCAGCACCCACCTCAATGCCAGGCATGATAGCCTGTCTGAAATCACAGCACTCAAGAAACAGACAGGTAGATCCCTGGGGTAAACTGGCTAGCCAGCCTAGCTGCATCAGTGAGCTCTGGGTTGAATGAGAGACCCTGCCTCAATAAATAAGCTGAAAAGCAATTGAGGAAGACAGCTGGCGCCTGACATTGACTTCTGGAGTTCGTTCACAGTGGCTGAGAGGCTGCTGGCGCGCCCATTCTCTATCTCTCTCTGTCTCCCTCTTCTCTCTCTCAAAAAAAAAAAAAAAAAAAAAAAACTAAGCCGGGCGTGGTGGCGCACGCCTTTAATCCCAGCATTTGGGAGGCAGAGGTAGGAGGATTGCCATGAGTTCAAGGCCACCCTGAGACTACAGAGTGAATTCCAGGTCAGCCTGGGCTTGAGTGAGACCCTACCTCAAAAAACCAAAAAAAAAATAATAATAATAAATAAAATAAAATAAAATAACTAAAAAAAATAGTTAATTTTTAATTTTTTAAGATTTATTTTTGTTTATTTATTTATTAGAGACAGACAGAGAGAATGAGAGTGAGAATGGGTACTCCAGGGCCAGTAGCCACTGCAAACGAACTCCAGACACATGCGCTACCATGTGCATCTGGCTTATGTGGGACCTGGAGAATAGAACCTAAAAGAAAGAAAGCTAGAGAGATTGCTCAGTGGTTAAAGGTGCTGTTACAGGAA
The DNA here is from genome assembly GCA_036365145.1 of Orientallactaga sibirica. Classification (NCBI taxonomy): domain Eukaryota; kingdom Metazoa; phylum Chordata; class Mammalia; order Rodentia; family Dipodidae; genus Orientallactaga; species Orientallactaga sibirica. The sequence goes on along the minus strand of JAEOAD010000060.1, from coordinate 9,387,912 downwards.
AATTGCTTCCCCTGATGATCTGGGGGCCACAGGTCCTTTCTTGAAGCTAATAAAGATTTCGAATCACCAGAAAACAAGATGGACCCAGAAGTACAATGAAACCAGTACAATGAAACCAGAAGTAGCAAAGTTTATTGCAAGCAAAAAGCTCCCTTTGGGAAAGGAGGGGCTCCAGAGCTGGGAGTCCGTCTGAGTGGGCACTGGGACTGGGTTTCATAAGGTTTTGTCTCCTTCCACCCTCTCTGCCATGATAATAAGAGATTAGGGTTCAAGTCCTCCCATTCACCCCACCCCCCAAGATGTCTAGAACTGCTAGCCTTTTTGACTTTTTTTTTTTCTCTCTTAGCTTCTGCTTTTATGGCTTTCTGCCCCTGTGATTAATTGTATAAATAGACTGTGTGCATTCCCTGTGTCAGCAGTCCCCTGACCCATTCTCTATCTTCTTATGCCCCCAGCTCCCCTCAGTGATTGTTTGCAAAGCCTGCCAGACTGAGTTTGATTCCCAGTACTCACATAAAGTTAGTTGCAAAACTGGTGCATGCATCTGTGATCCCAACATGGCTATGACAGTGGGATTTGCAGTCAGCTTGAGGGCCAGCTACACTGGCATTGTGTTACAACAGCAAAAGCCACTGTCTCAGAGAAGGTGGGAAAGGACAGACATCTAGAAGTTGTCCTCTGTTTTCCACACACACCATGGCACACACATACTTATACACACACATGTGTGCATGTACTCACACAAACACAGAAATAATTAATACACTAATAAAAAAGAAAGATTGGGGGCTGGAGAGATGGCTTAGCAGTTAAGGCATTTGCCTGCAAAACCAAAGGATTCCATTTTGATTCTCCAGGACCCACGTAAGCCAGATGCACGAGGTGGCGCATACATCTGGAGTTCATTTGCAGTGACTGGATGCCCTGGCATACCCATTCTCTCTCTCTCTCTCAAATAAATAAATTAATAATGTATTTTAAAAATAACTAAAAATAAAAAAGAAAGATGGGCTGGAGAGATTGCTCAACGGTTAAGGTGCTTGCCTGCAAAGCCTAAGGACCCAGAAAAAGCCAGATGCACAAAGTGGCACATGCATCTGGAGTTCATTTGCAGTGACTAGAGACCCTGGCACCCCCATTCTCTCCCAGTATGCCCCTCTCTCTCTACCTACCTCTTTCTCCCTCCCCCTCATAAATAAAATGAATAAATAAGTAAAAAAAAATTTTAAAGAAAAGGGCTGGAGAGATGGCTTAGCAGTTAAAGTACTTGCCTCTGAAGCCTAAGGGCCCAGGTTTGATTCCCCAGGACCCACATAAATCAGATGCACAAAGTGGCACATGTGTCTGGAGTTTGTTTGCAGTGGCTAGAAGCCCTGGTGCACCCATTCTCTATCTGCCTCTCTCTCTCTCTCTCTCTCTCTCTCTATATTTTATCTTTCGATATACATATATATTTTATTTTTAACCTGGAATCTCACCCTAGCCCAGGGTGGCTAACCTGGCTATTCACTATGTAGTCTCATTAAAGGCTTGAACTCACACTCGGCTATAAAAATAGTTTTAAAAACTGCCTCCCGAAACTAGCCGGGCGTGGTGCTGGGATTAAAGGCATGCACCACCACACCCGGCTAATAAAAATAGTTTTAAAAACTAAAAAGAAAAACAAAGAAAAGAAGAAAAAGAAAATGAAACTAGAAGCTGGGCATGATGGTACACACCATTCATCCTAGCACTTAGAAGGCTGAGGTAGGAGGATGATATGAGTTCAAGGCCAGCCTGGATCTACAGAGTGAGTTCCAGCTCATCCTGGGCTAGAGTAAGACCCTGTCTCAAAAAAAGAAAAATAGTATTGCTGAGGACTCCACATGCTTGGGCTGCAAGATCACTGACTGAGAAATCCTGCTGGAGCTGAGCTGAAAACCTCTTCCCTGTGGACCAGCTGACAAAAAGCTGGAAAAAGCTATGCTGCATGCAACCCTATGAGAGAGAGAAGTCACCAGCAGTGAGAAACAACAATTGACATTGCAAACCTTAAGTTTGGCCAGGCAGACCAAATGAGCTAACAGGTGCAATAGCGGCATGTATGTCATGGGGGAAACCAACTACTCTCTTATTGGACTGGAGACCACTCCACAGAAGGGAATACATGCTTGATAATGAAAACTTAGTCATAAGCCTATTTGCTGGGGAGATCATGAGCCTTGGGAGACTAACAACTGCTGTTGTCTGCCTAAATGCATATATTGTGCTCACCAAACTGTCCTGTAAGCACTTTTCTTAACGTTCATATCCATATATTAATGCTACACTCACTTTTCATTAGAGAAGCTTCTCTTTATAGATGGTGGTGATCATTGGGATAACTCAAAAGGCATCACAGTGCTGAGAAGATGTGACAGAGGAGTGTTCTTAAAGGCTTAAAGGCTCAGGGTCCATTGTAGTAGAGGTGGCAGAAAGAATGTATGAGCCAAAGGAAGGGTAGGAGTACTTACAATGCAATCTTCTAGACACAAAATGGCCTGGTACTACCTACACAAGACCCTCGTAATAGGAGATAAAGATGATGACATCAAAATAAAAGAGTGACTTATTTTAAAAGGGAGGGGATATGATGGAGGGTGGATTTGTGAGGGGGAAATGGGAGAGGGAATTATCAGGGTTTATTGTCTATAATGATGGAAGTTGTCAATTAAAACAAAAGTAAAAAAAAAAAAAAAAAAACAAGGGCTGGAGCAGTAACTCAGCAGTTAAGGGTTAAGAGTTCGATTCCCCAGTACCCACATAAAGCCATATGAACAAGTTGGCACATGCGTCTAGAGTTCATTTACAGTGGCTAGAGGCTCTGGTATGCCATTCTCTCTCTATCTCAGTCAGGTTCACATTGCTGGCAGAAATCACCCGACAAAGAGCAGCTTTTGGGAAGTTCCATGATGACAGAGGAAAACGATGGCATGAGCAGAGGGTAGATATCACCCCCTGGTCAACATGAGGTAGACAACAGCAACAGGAGAGTGTGCCAAATACTGGCAAGGGGACACTGGCTATAATACCCATAAGCCTGCCCCCAACAATACACTGCCTCCTGGAGGTGTTAATTCCCAAATCCCCATCAGCTGGGAACCTAGCATTCAGAACACCTAAGTTTATGGGGGACACCTGAATCAAACCACCACACTTTCTCTCCTCTCAAATAAATAAGTAAATAAAATGGATTTTTTTGTTCTTTGTTTTTGTTTTGTTGTTGTTGTTGTTGTTTTGGGGGCTTTTTTGTTGTTTGTTTTCTTGAGGTAGGGCGTCCCTCTAGCTCAGGCTGACCTGGAATTCACTATGTAGTATCAGGGTGGCCTCGAACTCATGGCAATCCTCCTACCTCTACCTCCCGAGTGCTGGGATTAAGGGCATGTGACACCACACCCAGCATAAAATATTTTTTAATATTTTATTTTTATTTATTTGAGAGAGAGAGACAAAGAGAGAGACAGAGAGAGGGAGAATGGGCACGCCAGGAACTATAGCCACTGCAAATGAACTCCAGATGCATGTGCCACCTTGTGTATCTGGCTTACGTGGGTCCTGGGGAATCGAACCAAGGTCCTTTGACTTTGCAGGCAAGCACCTAGCCACCAAGCCATTTCTCCAGCCACAATAAAATGTTTTTTTAAAAAAAGAAAAAATAGGGCTGGAGAGATGGCTTAGCGGTTAAGGTGCTTGCCTGCAAAGCCTAAGGATCCAAGTTCAATTCTCCAGATCCCACATAAGCCAGATGCACAAGGTGGCACATGCATCTGGAGTTCTTTGCAGTGGCTAGAGGCCCTGGTGTGCCATTCTCTTTCCCTCACTCTATCTCTAATAAAGAAATAAATATATTTTTTAAAAGAAAAAAATAGGCATGGTGGCACATGTCTTTAATCCCAGCACTTAGAAGGCAGAGATAGGATTGCCATGAGATCAAGGCCACCCTGAGACTACATAGTGAATTCCAGGTCAGCCTGGACTAGAGGGAGACTGTACCTCAAAAAGAAAAAGAGGGCTGGAGAGATGGCTTAGGGGTTAAGGCGCCTGCCTCCTAAGCCTAAGAACACTGGTTCCAATCTCCAGCAGTTCCAATCTCCAGGTCCCACGTTTAGCCAGATGCAAAGTGATGCAAGGGCGCAATGCCGCACTTGACCACAAGGGGGCGCAGACATATGGATTTCGTTCGCAGCAGCTGAGACACTGCTGCCACGCCCATCTCTATCTTCCCCCCCCTCTTTCTCTCTCTCTCTCTCACATTCTGTGTGTGTCTCTCTCCAAAAAAAAATAATAAAAAATAAAAAGTTTTTAAAAAAAAAAGAAAAAAAGAAAGAAAGAAAGAAAGAAAGAAAGAAAGAAAAAAATAATAATAATTACACCATAATCTTTGTTATTGTTTTGGAATATTTTCACCCATTCTTTTTTCAAAGCATGTTAAATCTTTTCCTTCTGGGCATGTGGGGATTTTTTTTTATTATTTTGGTTTAATTTTTTTTTGAGATAAGGCTTCACACCACAGCCCAGGCTACCCTGGAACTATATAGCCCAGGCTCTCCTCTACCTCTCACCTAACCTCCTTGCCTCAGCCTCCCTAGTGCTAGGATTATAGTGTGAGATACCATGCGCAACTTGCTCTTTTTCTCTTAACATTATTTGAGTTGCTATGGTCTTCATAGCTATATTTTAACAGTCCATTATATATAATTTACACTGGGCATACTGGCACACGCCTTTAATCCCAGCACTCGGGAGGCAGAGGTAGGATAATCACCATGAATTCAAGGCCACCCTGAGAATACAGAGTGAATTCCAGGTCAGCCTGGCCTAGAATGAGACCCTACCTAAAAAAATATATATATATATATAATTTACTTAGCTGTTTTTATATTATTGGAGAATTAGATTATTTTCTCTTTTACTTTTTTGCTTTCCAGTTTCCATCCACTTTTAGTCTTTTTTTCTTTATTTATTTATTTGAGAGAGATAGAAATTGAAATAAGCAGAGAGAGAGGGAGAAAGAGAATGGGCACATCAGGGCCTCCAGCCACTGCAACTCCAGAAGCATACGCCATCTTGTGCATCTGTCTTACGTGGATCCTGGGGAACTGAACCTGGGTCCTTAGGTTTTGCAAGCAAGTGCCTTAACTGCTAAGCCATTTCTCCAGCCTCCCTCCCACCTTTTTTTGAGGTAGGGTTCTAAGCCCAGGCTGACCTGAAACTCATTCTGTAGTTCCAGGCTGGCCTCAAACTCGGTGATCCTCCTACCTCTGCCTCCCAAGTGCTGGCCTTAAAGACGTGCATGACCCTGCCCAGTGATAATTTCTTTTTTTTAATTTTTATTTATTTATACAGGTATGTGTGCGTATGAGAGCAGCAGGGCCTCTTGCCACTAGGAACAAGCACTAGATGCTTGTTTCACTTTTTGTGATGACCGATACGTGGATGGTTTGGGAATTTAACCTAGTCCAATAAATTTTGCAAACAAGTGCCTATAATCACTGAGCCATCTTCCCATCTCCCTAAATAAGTCTTTAGACATGAGTATACCACAAGTCCCCAAACCAGGAGCTCAGCTACTGAAGGTGCTTGCTTGCAAAGTCTGCTAGTCCAGATTTAATATCCCAGTAGCCACAGAATGCACATGATCTGGAGTTGCAGTAGCAAGAGGCTCTGAAGAGCCCTATGTTCTCTCTCTCTCTCTCTCTCTCTCTCTCTCTCTAAATAAATAAATAAATAAATAAATAAATAAATAAATAATCCCAGCACTTAAGAAACCAGATGGCACACACCTTTAATCCCAGCACTTGGGAGGCAGAAACCAGACCCTGAGACTACATAGTTAATTCCAGGTCACCCTAGGACCAGCAACCTAGAAAAAAAAAAAAAAAAAAAAGAAAGAAAGAGAAAGGCTCAGAGGAGGGGGATATAAATAAGATGGTATTGTATATATGTAAGTAGAGGAACAGACTAATGGGAGTGAAAAGGCCTAAGTGAGGTCAGGGAAAGAGATTGAGTAAAGGTAAGGTGGAGGCAGGGCTAATCAAAATCTAAGAGGATGTAATAAGTCATATGGAAACCTACTTTTCTGGACACTGGAACACTCACTCAGAAACCATGGATTGTTACTAGAAAATTTTTAGTGCCAGGGATGGGATGCCTTCCAGTGAGTTGTTGGCCAGGGAGGTCCCTGATACCCCCAAAACATTACAGACCATTGCCGAGGCCCTTGGTTTCCCATCAGGAATAGACGGTAAGACCCTATTGCTGAAGACTCTGCATACTTGGGCTGCAAGGTCACTGACAAATCCTGATGGAGCTGAGCTGAAAGCCTCCTCCATGTGGACCAGCTGACAGAAAGCTGGAAAAGCTATGCTGCATGTAGTTCAATGGTGGAGAGAGAGAGAAATCACCAGTGAAGATACTCAACAGTGGACACTGCATGCCTTAAATTTGGCCAGCAAGGCCAAATGAGCCAATGGGTGTGATAGTGGCATGTCAGTTATGGGGGAAACCAGCCACTCTCTAATTGGACTGGAAGCCTGCTCCATATGAGGGAATACATCCCTGATACTGAAAACTTACAACAGGGGTAATCATGAGCCCTAGGGGTGTAATGTCTGCTTGTGTCATGCTAAATGTATATACTGTGCTCACCAAACTGCCCAGTAAGTACTTCTCTTAATGTCCATACCCATATATTAATGCTACTCTCACTTGTGGTTAGAGAAGCTTCTCTTTTCAGATGGCAGTGACCTTGGGATGACTTAGAAGGCACCATGGTGCTGAGAAGAAGTGACAGAGGAGTGCTCAGCACTGAAACATCTCTAACACACCTTCCAAGGCTCAGGGTCCCTTGTGGAAGAGGTGGTGGAAAGAAAGTAAGAGCCAAAGGAAGGGTAGGACTCCTTACAATGTGCTCTTCCAGATGCAAAATGCCTAGATATCCATGACCTCACAGTGCCTGGCACTACCTACATAAAACCATCAGAATAGGAGAAAAAGATCATGACATTAAAATAAAAGGGAGAGGCCTGGAGAGATGGCTTAGCAGTTAAGCGCTTGCCTGTGAAGCCTAAGGACCCCGGTTTGAGGCTCTGTTCCCTAGGACCCACGTAAGCCAGATGCACAAGGTGGCACATGCATCTGGAGTTCGTTTGCAGTGGGTGGGGGCCCTGGCACGCCCATTCTCTGTCTATCTATCTGCCTCTTTCTCTCTCTGTCACTCTCAAATAAATAAACAAACAAACAAGTTTAAAATAAATAAAGAAAGAAAAGAAAAGAAAGACTGAGAGGGGGAGGGGATATGATAGAGAGTAGAGTTTCAAAGGGGAAAGTGGGGGGGGGATTACCATGGGATATTGTCTACATTATGTAAGTTGTCAATAAAAAACTTAAAATTTAAGGCTGGAGGGATGGCTTAGCAGTTAAGGTGCCTGCCTGCTAAGCCTAAGAATGCCTGTTCCAATCTCCAGGTCCCAAGTTTAGCCAGATGCAAAGTGACACAAGTGTGCAATGCTGCACTTGCCCACAAGGGGGCATACGCATCTGGAGTTTGTTCACAGTTTGTTCACAGGCTGAGAGGCTGCTGGCATGCCCATTCTCTCTCTCTCTCCCTCTCTGTGTGTGTCTCTCTCCAAAAAAAAAAAAAAAAATAAAAAAAAAGAAAAGAAAAGAAAAGAAACCAGAGGTAGGAGGATCACTGTGAGTTCAAGACCAGCATGGGACTACAGAATGAGACCCTACTTAAACCCCTGCCACCAGCCCCCGCCAAAAAGGGATGTTTAAAATTTTCCAAAGCCAGAAATATACCACCATACAATTATATTCCCATTATGTCAAATTCAAACATTTTAAAATATAGATTATGCTGGGCATGGTATCTCAAACCTATAAGCTCAAGAGCCAATGCATATGAATTGCTGTGAGTTTATTTTCATCTAGCTTGAGAAGCACAGTGAGTTACAGACCAGCCTGAGCTACAGTGTTGAAAATCTGTCTCAAAACACACAAAATGTCACATTCTTAGTCTCAGCACTCAGGAGGCAAAAGTAAAAAGATCACTGAGGTCAAAGCCAACCTGAGACTACAGAGTAAGCCTGGACTGAAGTAAGACCATGCTTCAAAAAACAAAACAGGGCTAGAGAGATGGCTTAGCAGTTAAAGCCTCTGCCTGCTAAGCCAAAGGACACAGCTTTGATTCCCCAAGCCCACGTAAGCCAGATGCACAAGGTGTCACATGTGTGTGGAGTTTGTTTACAGCAGTTGAAGGCCCTGGCTCATCCATTCTCTCCCCCACTCCATATATATATATATATACATATACATATACATATACATATGTACATGTATATATATATTTCAGAAAGAGAGAGGCAGATAGAGATTGAGGTCTGAGTTCATTTGCAGTGGTTGGAGGTCCTGACGCACCCATTCTCTCTCTATCTATCTGCCTCTTTCTCTTTCTGAAATAAATTTAAAAAAAAAAGGTGTGGTGGCACATCTTTAATCCCTGCACTCGGGAGGCAGAGGTAGGAGGATTGCTGTGAGTTTGAGGCCAGCCCGAGACTACATAGTGAAGTCCAGGTCAGCCTGGGCCAGAGTGAGACCCTGCCTTAAACACACACACAAGAAAGCTCAAGCTCAGTGGTAGAGTGCCTGCCTCCCATGCACAAGGCCACAGGTTCCATTCCTAGCACAGCAAACAAAATAAGTTTGGCATATGGGAGGCAGTGGAAAGAAGATCACCAGATCCAAAGTAATATGTTCTACATAGTAAGATTCAGGCCAGCCAGGGCTACATTGTGAGACCCTATACCCCCAACCCCAAAAGAAAGAAAAAGAAAGAAAGAAAGAAAGAAAGAAAGAAAGAAAGAAAGAAAGAAAGAAAGAAAGAGCTAGAGGAAGGAAGGAAGGAAGGAAGGAAGGAAGGGAGGGAAGGAAGGGAGGGAGGGAGGGAGGGAGGGGAGGGAAGAAGGGAGGGAGAGAGAAAAGAAGTCAGGAATGATGGTGCATGCCTATAATCTCAGCACTCCAGAGGCTGAGGTAAGAGGCTCTCCATGAGTTCAAGGCCAGCTTGGAGCTACAGAGTGAGCTCCAGGTCAATCTGGGCTACAGTGAATCCCTACGTCAGAATAATAATAATAACAACAACAATCACTACCAAAATATAATGAATAGGGCTGGGTAGATAGCTCAGCTGTTAAAGGCACTTGCTTGCAATGTCTGGCCTGAGTTTGATCCCCCAGTACCCACATAAAGCCTGATGCACAAAGTGGCACATGCATATGGAGTTTATTTGTAGTGGCAAGAGGCCCCATTGTGTCCATAGTCTCTCTCTCTCTCTCTCTCAGACACATAAATAAATATATATAGTATAAGTCATCAAGCCAGACATAGTGACACATGCCTTTAATGCCAGGAGGCAAAGGTAGGAAGGTTGCCATGAGTTTGAGGTCACTCTGAAACTACATAGTGAATTCCAAGCCAGCCTAGGGTAGAGCAAGACCCTACCTTAAAACCAAAATAAATAAACAAATAAATCTATCCTAATTTAGCACACACACCAAAGACTAGTGAGCCAGAGATGTTCAGTATTCAGAGAGAATGACCAACAGCACAAAGCCCTGGAGAAAAGGGTGGATGTGTGATTACACAGCGTAAGTGGAGATCGATAGCCTTACTAGGAAGGTGGGGGAGTTTCTGAAGTTGGAGGTGGGGTCATTCTTGGAGGAAGGTCAGATGTTTGTGCAACTTTGAAATTGTCTTGTAGGGCTGGAGAAATGGATCAGCAGTTAAGGTGCTTGCCTGCAAAGTCTAACAACATGAGTTCGATTCCCCAGTACCCACATAAAGCTAAATGCAAAAAGTGTTGTGTATGCATCTGGAGTTCATTTGCCTTACCTCTAGAGGCATATCCATTCGTTCTCTCTCACTTGCTCGCTCTCAGTCTGTGAAGAAAAATGAAATGGTCTTATGGATAATGGGAAACAAGTAGTCTGGTAGCTCTGAGGGTCTCCTTGCAGTGGCCCTCCAGAAGGACAAAGAGACCAACAGTGTAGAGAAGGAAGAAATGAAGGAGCAAGGCCTTAAGGAAGAAAGGAGAAGGGGTCCAAAAACAAGATACAAGAATAATATTTAGATAATTGTATTCTTTCACAGAGCTGCCATTGTTAACATTTAGTTATATTTACTTCCTCTCTTTCTTTATACATACATACATGTACAGTACATAAGAAATACACAAAATCTCTCCATATATATACATATATGATCATGAGGACCTGAGTTCAGGTCCCCAGCACCCACATACAAAGCCAGGTCAAAAAAAAAAAACAAAAACAAGGGCTGGGCATGGTGGTGCACGCCTTTAAATCCCAGCACTCGGGAGGCAGAGGTAGGAGGATTGCCATGAGTTCAAGGCCACCCTGAGAATACAGAGTGAATTCCAGGTCAAAAAAAAAATATATAATAGTGAGATATATATATTGAAAATATATAAAAAATATATATATATATATGTAGAGAAAGAGATTTACAGAAAAGTGTCTCAAATCAAAATATGATAAAGTCTATGTGTATATTGGATAAATATTATAAAGCAAGTTTAGTTGTCATCTTCCTAGGTTAGTTTTATTTTATTTATTTTGTTTTTTTATTATTATTTTGTTTTGTTTTGTTTTTCAAGGTAGGGTCTCACCCTAGCCCAGGCTGACATGGAATTCACTCTTTATTCTCAGGTGGCCTCAAACTCATGGCGATCCTCCTACCTCTGCCTCCCTAGTGCTGTGATTAAAGGAGTGTGCCACCACGCCCGGCCTATCATTATTATTTGATTTTTCAAGGTAGGGTATTGCTCTAGCCCAGGCTGACCTGGGCTATGTAGTCTCTGGCTAGCTTCATACTCACACCAATCCTCCTGCCTTGGCCTTCCGGGTGCCAAGATGAAAGGTTGCACCACCACGCCTGGCTTATTTTATTTTTAACATTTTATTTATTTATTTATTTTGGATTTTCGAGGTAGGATCTCACTCTAGCCCAGGCTGACCTGGAATTCACTATGTAGTCTCAGGGTGGCCTTGAACTCATGGTGATCCTCCTACCTCTGCCTCCCAAGTGCTAGGATTAAAGGTGTGTGCCACCATGCCCGGGTGGTGCTTATTTATTTATTTATTTATTTATTTATTTATTTATTTATTTATTTGGAAGGGAAGAGAGAGAGAGAGAATGAGTGGGTGTGCCAGGGCCTCTTGCCACTGCAAATGAACTCCAGATATATGTACCACTTTCTGCATCTGGCTTTACATGGGTACTGGGGGAATCAAACCCAAAGCCTCTTCAGGCTTTGCAAACAAGTGCCTTTAACCACTGAGTCATCTCTCCAGCCTATAATATTTTATTCGTTGATTGACTGACTGAGAGAGAAAGAGGCAAACTGAGACAAACATGCATCACTTTGTCCATCTGGCTTTGTGTGGCTACTGGGAAATCAAACCCAGGACATCAGGCTTTGAAAGCAAGCATCTTTAGCTGCTGAGCCATATTCCCAACCCCAGGCAAAGAAATTTTAAATGCAGGATGTTATGAAATGTTTGATAAGATGGCCTCTTTTGAGTGGTGCATAGATTAGAAGGTAGTATGAATATATTAGAAGGTTGAACAGAAGGATTAAAGGGATGCATAGATATGATATATGGAAGAAATCCAAAAATGTAAAAAGATCAAAACAACATAGATTCATTTTTTTAAGAAGGAACTAAAGGATGATTTTCAAGCTAGACCCAGACAGAAACTTGTCAACTTGATGTGACACTCTGTTACAAACACAGAAAAGCCCCAGTGTGGTTGTTACTATTCGGTAGCTCTATAGTTACTCCATGTAGGGGCACAAACTTAATGGAAAACAAAGGAGACTCAAGGTAGGGTAGAAAAACAGCAGAATCCAGTGAGACCTGCTACTCCAGTTTGATTTTTCTGCTCTTGGTCACTGACAATAGCCTTAGGGAAAATAGAGGACAGGAATGATTTAAGATGTTCAACATAATCCCTCCTCCACAAAATAAGTGCTAGGCTCAAAATACAGGTGCCAGAACAGTTATCACCATCCGCAGGCACTAACTATCACAGTGCAGATGCCAGGCACAGCACAAGCACACGCCCACTGAGAACTGAGATTACCGCTGGTGCTCAAAGCCTAGAATACTGCTCATGCAGGGAGTGGTGGTGCACTCTTAATCCTAGTCACTCGGAAGGCAGAGGGAGGAAGATCGTCATGAGTTCGAGGCCACCCTGAGACTACATAGTGACTTTCAGGTCAGCCTGGGCTAGAATGAGACCCTACCTCAAAAAAATGAAAAAAATTAAAACCTGCTCATTTTTGTTTGTTCCACCACTTGAATGGCCTATAAATTATGAGGCTAACCATTTGCTCTCTCTCCTAGCCAAATGTCTTTATGTTGAAGACTGAAGTTACATGGTTAACATGCTAAGATGCTCGGTTCTCAGTTCTATCACTTTTTCTGGCTTTTGATTATAATTAGTAGATTTTCATGTACTATTTAAAGATGTTTATTATAAGCTGGCTATGAGTTCAGAGCCAAGCTCTTCCCTGTCTCAGATCCAAGAGGATTTAAATGAATTTATTATGTTTCCCAATACCTTCTCATGGGTCAGACAGTGACAAGGAAAGGGGAGCACAAATTACTGAAGTTCCATTATTCCTTGCTAGAATATAAGATTTTGGACAGACAAAAAGATAGAGTAGGTAAACTGAGTCATAAAATTCTTAATCAAGCCGGGCATGGTAGCGCACGCCTTTAATCCCAGCACTCGGGAGGCAGAGGTAGGAGGATCACTGAGAGTTCGAGGCCACCCTGAGACTACAGAGTGAATTCCAGGTCAGTCTGAGCTAGAGTGAGACCCTAGCCCGGAAAAACAAAAAAAAAAAAAAATTTAATCAAGTTATCAACTCCTTAAAATGCAAAAGATAACCACTAGATTTGCCTAGAATTTAGACCAGATTAGAACAGGTGATCCTAATGGGTTACAGCGTGTGCTAAGGCTCATACAAGACTAGAACAGGTAACCCTAACAGGTTACAGAATGTTGTGTCATTCAGATATAAATGTATGTCACTTGCCTCAAGATGTCAAGTTTGTAACTTCAGCTCACAGATGGGCTAGTTTGCCTATGATGGCAGTTATAAAAACTGGCTTTAGTGGCTGGAGAAATGGCTTAGTGGATAAGGTGCTTGCCTACAAAGCTAAAGGACCCAGGTTCAATTCCCCAAGACCCACGTAAGTCAGATGCACAAGGGGGCACATGCATTTGGAGTCTGTTTACAGTGGCTAGAGGCCCTGAGGTGCCCATTCTCTCTCTCTCTCTCTCTCTCTCTCTCTCTCTCTCTCTCTCAAATAAAGAAAAAAAATTTTTTAACCTGGTTTTAAAATTCTTAGCTGTATTCTCTGTCAAGCTTTTAGTAACTGGGGAAACAATTTTAAGATTGAAGTTGCCAGGCATGGTGGTGCATGCTTTTAATCCCAGCACCCAGGAGGCAGAGGAAGGAGGATTACCATAAGTTCAAGGCCACCCTGAGACTACATAGTGAATTCCAGGTCAGCCTGGGCTATAGTGAAGCCCTACCTCAAAAAGGGGGGCGGGGGCTGGAAGGATGGCTTAGCGGTTAAGGGATTTGCCTACAAAGCCAAAGGATCCAGGTTTGATTCCCCAGGACCCACGTAAGCCAGATGTACAAGGTGGTGCATGTGTCTGGAGTTTGTTTGCAGTGGCTGGAGGCCATGGAGAACCCATTCTCTCTCTCTCTCTCTCTCTCTCTCTAATAAATAAAAATAAAATATTTTTTTAAGAAATAAAAATAATCCCAGCACTCGGGAGGCAGAGGTAGGAGGATCGCCGATTTTTTAATTCCAGGTCAAAGAAAAAAAAAAAAAAAAAAAAAAAGAAAGATTAGGGCTGGGCTGGAGATGGCTTAGCAGTTAAGGCGCCTGCCTGCTAAGCCTAAGAACGCAGGTTCCAATCTCTAGGTCCCACGTTTAGCCAGATGCAGTGACGCAAGGGCGCAATGCCGCACTTGACCACAAGGGGGCACAAGCATCTGGAGTTCGTTCACAGCAGCTGAGAGGCTGCTGGCATGCCCATTCTCTCTGCCTCTCCCTCTCTCTCTAACTCTGTGTCTCTCTCCAAAAAAAAAGATTAAGGTTTACTCATTAGTGCTGATTTTTCTATTTTATTTGTCATATGAGGACACTAACTTTGGAGAGAAACTTCCTATCTTGTTCATGCCAATTCTGGCAAATGGTCATCACTGGGTTTATCATTTAAGATTTTTAATATTTATATATTTGTAAACACAGAAAGAAAGAGAGAGGGAGAGAAAAAGAATAGGTTCTCCAGGGCCTTTTGCCACTACAAACAAATTCCAGATGCATGTGCCACTTGATGCATCTGGCATTATACGTGTAATAGACAAATGAACCTGGACTGGTAGGCATTGCAAGCAAGTGCCTTAACCATTGAGCAATCTTTCCAACCCTAATTTAAGCTCTTTTTTAATTTATTTGAAAGCAGAGAGAGAGAAGAGACACAGGCCTCCAGCTACTGCAAATGAACTCCAAATACATGCACCACTTTGTGCTTCTGGCTTTACATGGGCACTGGGAAATCAGACCCACCAAATAAAATAAAATAAAATAAAATAAAATAAAATGTTACTATAACTACTGCATCACAATTAAAATTCAGTTAAAAAAAAAAGTCGTCTGGCATGATGGCACACACCTTTAATCCCAGCACTCAGGAGGCAGAGGTTCAAGGCCACCCTGAGACTACAGAGTGAATTCCAGGTCAGCCTGGACTAGAGTGAGAGTCTATCTAAAAAAAAAAAAAAAGCTGGGCGTGGTAGTGCACACCTTTAATCCCAGCATTCAGGAGGCAAAGGTAGGAGGATTGCCATGAGTTCGAGGCCACCCTGAGATTACATACATGTGGTCAGCAGG
Source organism: Orientallactaga sibirica (assembly GCA_036365145.1). Taxonomy (NCBI): domain Eukaryota; kingdom Metazoa; phylum Chordata; class Mammalia; order Rodentia; family Dipodidae; genus Orientallactaga; species Orientallactaga sibirica. The sequence continues at coordinate 9,372,889 of JAEOAD010000060.1, read as the reverse complement.
TTTGCAGAGTAAGCACCTTTGGCCTCTAAGCCATCTCCCTAGCCCTTTTTTTGTTTTGTTTTTGTTTTTTGAAGTAGAGTTTCACTCCACCCCAAGCTGACCTGGATTTTACTATGTAGTCCCAGGCTAGCCTTGAACTCACAGCAATCCTCCTACCTCTGCCTCCCAAGTGCTGGGATTAAAGGTGTGGGCCACCACATCCTGCTTGGCTGTGTTTTGTTTTGTTTTGTTTTTTGAGGTATGGTCTCACTCTATAGGCCAAGCTGACCTGGAACTCACTTTGTATTTCCAGGCTGGCTGGCATTTATTTATGTATTCATTTATTTGCATGCAGAAAGAAACAGAGACAGAGAGGGAGAGAGAATAAATGGGTGCACCAGGACCTCTAGCTACTGCAAAGCAACTCCAGATGCATGCAGGACTTTGTGCATCTGGCTTTACATGGGTACTGGGGGATTGAACCCAGGTCCTTAGGCTTTGCAGGCAAGTGGCTTAACCTCTAAGCTATCTCTCCAGTCCTTTTTTTAAAAAAAAATATTTTATTTATTTATTTATTTATTTATTTATTTGACAGAAAGAGAGAGAGAATGGGCACTCCAGGGCCTCAACCACTGCAAACGAACTCCAGATGCATGCGTTCCCTTGTGCATCTGGCTAACGTGGGTCCTGGGGAATCCAACCTGGGTCTTTTGGTTTTGCAGACAAACACCTTAACCGCTAAGCCATCCCTCCAGCCCTCTCCAGTCCTTTTTTTTTTTTTTTTTTTTTTTTTTTTCAAGGGTTTCACTCTGGCCCAGGCTGACCTGGAATTCCATCCCTCCAGCCCTCTCCAGTCCTTTTTAAAAAATAACTTTTAAGCCGGGCGTGGTGGCGCACGCCTTTAATCCCAGCACTCGGGAGGCAGAGGTAGGAGGATCACCGTGAGTTCAAGGTCAGCCTGGGCCAGAGTGAGACCCTACCTCGAAAAAACCAAAAAAATAAAAAATAAATAAATAACTTTTATTGGGGCTGGAGGGATGGCTTACCAGTTGAGGCACATACCTCTAAAGCCTAAGGACCCAGGTTTGATTCTCCAGGTCCCATGTAAACCATATACATATGGTGGCACATGCATCTGGAGTTTGTTTGCAATGGCTAGAGGCCCTGGTGTGCCCATTCTTACTCACTCTTTCTCTGTCTCTAACAAATAAATAAATAAAAATAAAATCTGCTGGGCATGGTGACACACACCTTCAGTCCCAGCACGTGGGAGGCAGAGGTAGGAGGAATACCATGAGTTCAAGGCACCCTGAGAATACAGAGTGAATTCCAGGTCAGCCTGTGCTAAAGTGAGACCCTACCTCAAAAAACAAACAAACAAACAAATAAATATAAAAAAATAAAATCTTAAAAAAATATAACTTTTACTGGGAGGGGGGATGGAGTGCAGGTAAACCCATGCCAAAATGCACATGTGGAGGTCAGGCTTCCAGTGCCCTGCCTTGACTTCCACCTTGATTGAGGCAGGGTCTCTCATTGTTCACCACTGCATTTCCCAGGCCAAGTGGCCATAAAACTTCCAGATGATTCTGTTGTCTCTGCCTGCCTTCTTACCGTAGGCATGCTGAGATTACAGATGCTTGCCATAGAGCATCTGGTTTTACATGGCTTCTGAGGTCAAACACAAATACTCACATTTGCATGACAAGCACGTTATCCATTGAGCCATCTCCACAGCCCAACTTTTGGGTTTCTCTCCCTGTGTCTCTCTTCTTTTTTATTTATTTATTTATGAGAGAGAGAATAATTATGCCATAGCATTTACGCACTGCAAAGGAACTCCAGACACATGAACCAGCTTGTGCATCTGGTTTATGTGGGTCCTGGGGATTTGAATCCAGATCCTTTGGCTTTGCAGGCAAGCACCTTAACCACTAAGCCATCTCTCTAGCCCCCCCCCCTATTTTTTCGAGGTAGGGTCTCACTGTGGCCCACTCTGACCCAAAATTCACTATGTAGGCCCAGGCTGGCCTTGAAGTCAAAGCAGTCCTCCTACCTCTGCCTTCCAAGTGCTGGGATTAAAGATGTGCATCACCATGCCCTATTCCCATGTTTTGGTTTTTTGGAGACAGGATTTTATGCAACCTAGGTTGGCCTCAAACTTGCTATGTACCTGAGCATGGCCTTGAATTCCTGATCTTTCTGCCTCCACCTCCCAAGTGCCTGTGCTAGCACTCCTGGCTAATTTCTAAAGTTATCTACCTACATAATTATGTTCAAATAATGCTATATTGCCTTCTTTTGGATATTTTTTACATCTTTTTTTGTTTGTTTGTTTTTCGAGGTAGGGTCTCACTCTAGCTCAGGCTGACCTGGAATTCACTATGGAGTCTCAGGGTGGCCTCAAACTCATGGCGATTCTCCTACCTCTTCCTCCCAAGTGCTGAGATTAAAGCATACACCACCACACCCAGCTACATCTTATTTAATATATATTTTGTTGCATTTGTTATGATTTCTAAAATAATATTGGAAAGTTGCTGCACCTTGCATTATAAATCAAAGTTAATCTCCCTTATATAGAAAAGGCTTCTGCGGGCTGGAGACATGGCTCAGTGGTTAGGTGTTTGCTTGCAGAGCCTAACAACCTAGGTTCAGTTTCCCAGTACCCACATAAAGCCAGATGCACAAAGTAGCATATGTGTCTGGAGTTCGTTTGCAGTGGCTTAGAGGCCCTGGTGCCCACCTATTCTCTCTCTTTGTCTCTCTTCTCTCTTTCTCTGCTTTCAAGTAAAGAAATAAAAATATTTTAAAAAGAAAGAAAGAAAGAAAGAAAGAAAGAAAGAGAGAGAAGGGGCTTCTGCCAAGCCCAGGGGGAAAAATTAGGAAAAATTGGGAAAAGGCTATGAATAGACAGCTCAAAGAGCAGGAAATAAAACCTCTTACGCAAAAGGAAAAATGCTCAACTTCACTTATAAATGAGAAAAATGCTGTGGTGCCTTTTGACCCATTAGATTGGCAAGTCACCAGAAGTTTGTTAACAGTGCATGCTGAGAAGCTGTGGGAAAACAGGTGCTCTCACCAGTGCTGATGGGAATGTAAATTGAATTAATCCCTGTAGAGGGCAATTTGGCAATATCTGTCAAAATTACAAATGCATATGTGGTGGTTTGATTCAGGTGTCCCCGGATACTTAAGTATTCTGAATGCTAGTCTCCCCAGCTGATGGCAATTGGAAATTAATGCCTTGGAGGCAGTGTGTTGTTGGTGGCAGAGTTATGAATGTTATACCCAGTTTCCCCATGCCAGTGTTGGCACACTCTCCTGTTGCTGTTGTCCACCTGATGTTGGCCAGGGGGTGATGTCCACCCTCTGCTCATGCCATCGTTTTCCCCTGCCATTGTGCAGTTTCCCCTTGAGTCTATAAGCCAAAATAAACCCTTTTTCCCAAAAGCTGCTCTTGGTCAGGTGATTCCTGCCAGCAATGCTAAACTGACGGCAACAGCATATATCCTTTGACCCCATAGTACTCCTAGAAATTTATCCTGCAGATATATTAGCACATGTGCTAACCGATATGTGCATAAGGTTATTCAACACAGTAGTGTTTGTAAGCAAAACCCTGGAAGCAATCCAAGTGTTCCACAACATGAAGCTAGTGAAATAAGTTTTAGCATACCCACTAAATGGAATACTAAGCTACCAAAAAAGAACAAAGTGTTGTTAAAGAAAAAAAGGGGTTGCTGGAGAGATGCCTTTGCTGTTAAGGCACTTGTCTACGAAGTCTAAGGACCCTAGTTTGATTCCTCAGAACCCACATAAGCCAGATGCACAAGGTGGTACATGTGCCTGAAGTTTGTTTGCAGTGGCTGGAGGCCCTTATATACCCATACTCTTTTCTCTGGCTCTAATAAATAAATAAAATATTTAAAAAGTAAAAAAAAGGCCAGGCATGGTGGCGCACACCTTTAATCCCAGCACTCAGGAGGCAAGAGGTAGGAGAATTGCCATGAGTTCAAGGCCACCCTGAGAATACATGGTGAATTTCAGGTCAGCCTGGGCTAGAATGAGACCCTACCTTAAAAAACCAAAAATAAAAAAAAGAAAGAAAAGAAAAAAGAAAAGAAAAGGAAAGGAAAGGAAAGGAAAGGAAAGGAAAGGATATTCAAGAGTCTAGCATGATGGTACATACATGTAATCCCAGTACTTGGAAGGCTGAGGCAGGAGGATATGAAGTTCCAGGCCAACCTAAACAATCTAGTTCAAAGACAGCCTGAGATAAAGAACAAAAACTTGTTTCCAAATCCTAAACAAACCAGGTATATTGGTGCATGCCCTTAATCCCAGCACTGGGGAGGCAGAGGTAGGAAGATCACTGTGAGTTCAAGGCCACCCTGAGACTACATCATGAATTCCAGGTCAGCCTGGGCTAGAGTGAGACACTACCTTGGGAAAAAAAAAATCCAAAACAAAACAAAAATCTTCATGATACATCATTAAATATGGAATGGTGTTACAGAACCATGATCCATAATTTCAGCACTCAGGAGCCTTAGGTAGCAAAACTGCCATCAGTTTCAAGCCAGCCTGTGCTATGTAGCAAATGCCAAGCCAGTTGGGGTTATATAGCAAGACTCTTCTCTCAAGAAAGAAACAACGCTAACTGAAATAAATAAGGAAGATGCACAACAATGTGTATGATTACTGCCTTTTTTGAGGGGGAAAATGGGCCAAAATAATATTGTGTTATTTTTACATTTATAAGGTAATTCTGGAATAATACTCCAGACTTTTGGTAATCTGAGTATGAGCCAATGAGAAGTAGAAAATGTTTTGATTTATTTTGTTTGGTTTGGGTTTTTGTTTGTTTGTTTGTTTGTTTTTTTGTTTATTTTTGTTTTTCAAGGTAGCATTTCACTCTAGCCCAGGCTGACCTGGAATTCACTATGTAGTCTCAGGGTAGCCTCAAACTCATGGCGATCCTCCTAACTCTGCCTACCGTGTGTCTGGCTTTGGTTTGGGTTTTTAAAAATCTTTTTATTGGGGCTGGAGAGATGGCTTAGTGGTTAAGGCATTTGCCTACAGTGCCAAAGGACCCCAGTTCAATTCTCCAGGACCCATGTAAGCCAGATGCACAAGGGGGTGCATATTTCTAGAGTTTGTTTTCAGTGGCCGGAGGCACTGGCACACCCATTCTTCTTCCTCTCTCTCTCTCTCTCCCCTCTCTCTTTCTCTCTCTCTCAAAAATAAATAAATAAATAAATAAATAAATAATGTATCTTTAAAATCTTTTTATTGCCAAACATGATGGTGCACACCTTTAATCCCAGCACTCGGGAGGCAATAGGAGGATCACCATTAATTCAAGGCTATCCTGAGACTACATAGTGAATTCCAGGTTAGCCTGGGCTAGAGCGAAACTCTAACTTGAAAAACAATATATATATTTGCAAAAGATAGCATTGGCCATAGCAAAGAAATATTGAGCCAATACAAGATTTGAAACAAACAGGGCAAACATCAAACTCTATAGCTCCAAGTCTGACAACTCTAACCAGTGACAAGTCTCTGGAGTTCCAATTCCACCCCTTCAGCTAGGCTACAGTCCAGGAAAACATCATCCAGTGCTGGCAGGTCTCCTGCCTCTATGGCATCTATCCCATAATCCTGGCATCTCCATTGGATCTCCACTGCAACCCACAGTTCATTCACATAGCTCCATTGGGTCTCCATGCAGGTAATCCAACAAGCCTGCTTCACACTGCCTGTGGCCATTTCTGAAATACAATGTTGCAAATACAATGACCCCCCTGTTCCTGCATTTGTTATACTCCATAGCACCAGGTGGGCTACCAATTTGTTAATCCAGGGGAGAATAAAACTGACTTTGAAGAACAGGACACTCCTTCAGCATTCAGGCCCCTTCAAAAGACTGCATTCTTCCTGTTGTCCCAATGCAGGTCAACTGGCCCAATCTCAATGGTTGTAATCTCTCAAACAAGGAAAAGGCAGCAGTTTTGGCTCAAAGATTTCATTTTTTCTGTGCTATATCCATCCCTCTGCTCACACCAATCCATTTCAAGGCAATGAAACCCTGCACAGGTTCTCAGAACATGGACATAACAGCAAGCCTCTCACACAAACCACTTCTAGTTCAGTCCAGACAAAGCTCTTTCTTCCCCTTAAAAGCCAAACCTCAGTCTATAGTTCTTACTGCATTCAGGTCTTTCAGCCCTGACCAGAATAGTCCATCAAGCTGTACTTACAGCACTCCAAGGCATCTCTTGGGCCAAGGTTTCAAATTATTCCACATTCCTCCCTCAAATCAGTTCCAGTTGACCAAAGTCATACAGTTAGGTTTCTAGCAGCAAAGACCCCACTTCAGCACTAATTTTGATTGGTGTAGTCAGCTTTGAGTTGCTGGCAGAAAACACCCAACCAAGAGCAGCTTGTGGGAGGTGAGGATGTATTTTGGCTTATAGACCTAAGGGGATGCTCCATGATGGCAGGGGGAAATCATGGCATGAGCAGAGGGTGGACATCACCTCCTGGCTAACATCAGGTAAACCACAGCAGCAGGAGAGTGTACCAAACACTGGCAAGGAGAAGCTATCTATAACACCCATAAGCCTGCCCCCAACAATACATCACCTCTAGGAGGCTCCAATTCCCAAATTGCTACCAGCTGGGGACCTAGCATTCAGAACACATAAGATTATGGGGGTCACCTGAATCAAACCACCACAGGCCTCTAGCCACTGCAAATAAACTCCAGACGCATGCACCACTTTGTACATCTGACTTTATATGGATACTGGGGAATCAAATCCAGGCTATTAGGCTTTGCAAACAAGTGCTTTAAATGCTGAACCATCTCTCCAGGCCAGATTTAATTTATTTTTTATTCAATGTATTTATTTATTTATTTGAGAGAGAAAGAAGCAGAGGGAAAGAGAATGGGCACACTAGGGCCTCTAGTCACTGCTAACAAACTCCAGACACATGTGCCACCTTGTGCATCGGGTTTACATAGGTACTGTAGAATCAAACCTGGGTCCTTAGGCTTCACAGGCAAGTGCATAATTGCTAAGCTATCTCTCCAGCCCTTATCTATTTTTATTTATTTTTTAATATATTTTTATTTTATTTCTTTATTTACTTGAGAGAAAGAAAGAGGTGGAGAGAGAAGGAGAGAATGGGCGCTCCAGGGTCTCCAGTCACTACAAACGTACTCCAGATGTATGTGCCTCCTTCTTCATCTGGCTTACGTGGGTCCTGGGGAACCAGGGTCCTTTGGCTTTGCAGGCAAATGCCTTAACCGCTAAGCCATCTTCTCCAGCCCTTAAAATATTTTTTATTTCTTTATTTATTTGAGAGAGAGTGAGAGAAAGAGGCAGATAGAGAGGAGAAAGAACAGGTGTGCCAGGGCCTCCAGCCACTGCAAACAAACTCCAAAAGCATGCGCCACTTTGTGTACCTGGCTTACATGGGTTCTGGGGAATCAAACCTTGGTCCTTAGGCTTCACAGGCAGGTGCCTTAACCACTAAGCCATCTCTAGCCTTTATTTATTTATTTATTTTGGTTTTTTGAGGTAGGGTCTCACTCTAGCCAGGCTGACCTGGAATTCGAGGCTGACCTCAAACTCGCAGTGATCCTCCTAATTTGGCCTCACGAGTGTTGAGATTAAAGGCATGCACCACTACACCAGGCCATGTTTTATTATTTTTAACCTGGATATATATTTTGCTATCATTAAAATTAAGGGCAAGGTGCCTAGAGGGTTATAAACAAAGTCATGACCTCCAGGCTATGTCAATATTCCCCCATTTCCCCACAAGTATTCCCAGACACATACTGTTCAGTGCCAAAGAAGGGAGGAGCTTCGCTCCTTGAAGAGTGAAGTTTACACCTGGCCAATCTTGCCACACAGGGGAGGGATAACAGGTTTGAATGTCAAAGCTTCAATCCAGCTCTTCTGTGGAGAGTCCCTTAGGAGGTATGGTGTCAGTGTCATTTATAAATTGTCATTTTAGGGGGTAGGAGGGAAGTACCATGGGATATTGTCTACAGTTAAAGAAGTTGTCAATGAAAATAAATAAATTGTCATCTTAAAGCTGAGCATCAATCGGACGTGATGGCGCATGCCTTTAATCCCAGCACTCGGGAAGCAGAGGTAGGAGGATCACCGAGAGTTTTAGTCCACCCTGAGACTACATGTGAATTACAGGTCAGCCTGGGCTAGAGTGAGACCCTACCTCGAAAAACCTAAAAAAAAAAAAAAAAAAAAAAAAAAAAAAAAAAAAAGCTGGTACCTGAAAGGCTCAGGTAGAAGGATAATAAGCTTCAAGCCAGCCTAGGATACATAGTGAGTTCCAGGCTAGCCTGGGTTACAGTGTAACCCAGCCTTATCTCTCTATCACATCCTCCAAGGCTCAGGGAGCATTGCAAAAGAGGTGGTGGAAAGAATGTAAAAGCCAAAGGAGGGTAGGACTACTTACAATGCAATCCTCCTGACACAAAATATCCTTGATAGCCATGACTTCACAGTGCCTGACACTACGTACACAAGACAGTCATAATAGGCAGGGGGGAAAAATGATGACATCAAGCTGGATGTGGTGGCACAGGCCTTAATCCCAGGCTGAGAGGATCTCTATGAGTTCCAGGCCAGCTTGGGACTACAAAATGAGTTCCAGGTCAGCCTGAGCTAGAGTGAGATCCTACCTTGAAAACAAATAAACAAACAAAAGGTGACATCAAAATAGAAGAGAGACTAATTGGAAAGAAGGAATTCAATAGAGGGTGGATTTGAAAGAGGGAAAACATGAACGGGGTGAGAATTATCATGGTTTATCGTCTATACTAACAGATGCTATCAATAAAAACTTTTTTAAAAAAGTGCCCATGAGCCAGGCGTGGTGGCACACATCTTTAATGTCAGCACTTGGGAGACAAAGGTAGGAGGATCGCTGTGAGTTCGAGGCCACCCTGAGACTAGAGTGAGTTCCAAGTCAGCCTGGGCTACAGTGAGACCTTACCTCGAACAAGAAACAACAACAAAAAAGCCTTGGGTTGGAGAGATGGCTTAGCAGTTAAGGCGCCTGCCTGCCAAGCCTAAGAATGCCCTTCCATCTCCAGGTCCCAGGTTTAGCCAGATGTAAAGTGATGCAAGGGTGCAATACCACACTTGCCCACAAGGGGCACACACATCTGGAATTCGTTCACAACTGCTGAGAGGCCCCTGGCATGCCCATTCTCTCTGCCTCTTCCTCTCTGTCTTTCTCTCTCTCTCTCTCAAATAATAATAATAATTTTTAAAAAGCCCAGGTATGATGGCACATGCCTTAAATCCCAGCGCTTGGGAGGCTGAGGTAGGAGGATCACCAATGAGTTTGAGTCCAGACAGGGCTACAGAGTGAATACTAAGTTATTGTGAGCTTTTAGAGTAAGACCCTGCCTCAAAAAGGAGGAGGAGGGGGGAGAAGGAGGAGGGGAAAGAAAAGGAGGAGGAGGAGGGGAGAAGGAGAAGTAGAAGAAAGCTAGGCACGGTGGTGTACCTTTAATCCCAGCACTTTGGAGGCAAAAGTAGGAGGATCATAGTGAGTTAGAGGCCACCCTGAGACTACATAGTGAATTCCAGGTCAACCTGGGCCAGAGTGAGAACCTACCTCTAAAAACCAAAACTAAGAATAAAAATAGATAAACACGCCAAAAGGAAAAATAGCCACCATGATTTCTTGAGTTGAGCCCATTGGTCTTTCACAAGGATGTTTCTTTGTCTGGAAGAATGCATATGGAAAGCCTGGTGCCATGACTCTTGTAATCCCAGCACTGGGGATACTAAAATAGGAGGAGTACCTCAAATTCAATGCCAGCCTGGGCACAGTAAGACCCTGTCTCAAAAAAAAAAAAATAAGTTCAAAGCCAGTCTGGGACTACAGAGTGAATTACAGGTTGGCCTGGGCTAAAGTGAAACCCTACCTCAAACCCCCACTGTTGGAAAAGAGAAAGAAAGAAAGAAAGAAAGAAAGAAAGAAAGAAAGAAAGAAAGAAAGAAAGAAAGAAAGAAAGAAAGAAAGAAAGAAAGGGGGAAGGAAGGAAAAAAAGAAAAGAAAGAAAAATGATGGGTGTGGTTTTTCATGCCTGGAATCCTAGGGCTTGGTAGGTGGAGGCAGGAGGATCCGAAGTTCAAGGTCATCCTTGGCTACATAACTAGTCCCAGGCCAGCCTGGGCAATATGAAATCATGTCTCCAAAATAAATAAATAAATAAATAAATAAATAAATAAATAAATAAATAAATAAATGTGAATGGCAAATGAAGGATCTTCACCGTCTTCCCATCTCATCGCCTCTAAAGAGCAGCAGAGCACTGGTTCCTAATTCCTGTGTGTAGAAGTCTGCAGGCTTGGGTGGTCTCAACCCCCTCCCTTTACAGCATATTGTTTCCTGCCCAACTCCCATCGTCCAGTCTGGCGCTGAGCATGCTCTTCTGTCGTGGAGGTGCAGTTGGTTCAGTGTCACCACTCTGATTCAGCTCAGCTTCACATAGCTTTGCCCACTTTGCTCACTTGTGACCTTCTCTTCCCAAATTCTCTGCAAAATCCACGTTAGAGAATTCTGTTGTTGCCAAGCACGAGAAGGAAGTGCTGCTTGTTACGGGGTAAATACAATCTGGGTAAGAAAAGGCTACATGGTGCATTCCTGATGAGAGCAAGAATTATATGTAGATCCTACAGAGAACTTACAGGTAAACTAATAGAAGCCAGGCATAGCGATGCATATGCATGCCTCTAAGCCCAATACTCAAGGGGTTGAGGCAGGAGGCTGGCGGAGAGTTTGAAGTCAGCTTGAGGCTACATAGTACAGGCCAACCAGGGTTATATGACAAGATGCTATCTCAAAACAACAAATCTATTAGGCAAACTATTTTTTAAAATTTTGTTTTATTTTAATTTATTTGAGAGACAGAGACAGAGAAAGAGGCAGAAAGAGAGAGAGAGAGAAAATGGGCACACCAGGGCCTCCAGCCACTACAAACGAACTCCAGATGCATGTGCCACCTTGTGCTTCTGGCTTACGAGGGTCCTGGGGAATAGAGCCTTGAACCAGGATCCTTGGGCATCACAGGAAAGCACTTAACCACTAAGCCATCTCTCCAGCACTGGCAAACTACTTTTAATGTTCCTTTGGTAATAATTTAATTTATACAAGAAAAACTTGCCATATTTTCGTCTTCCCTCCCTCCGCCCAAAGTGGGCTCTCACTTTAGCCTAGGCTGACCTGGAATTCATTATGTAGTCCCAGGTTGGCTGGCCTCACACTCATTAACAGTCCTCCTACCTCTTGCCTCCTGAGTGCTGGGATTAAAAGCATGCACTACCAAAGACCTTTTTTTGTTTTTGTTTTGTTTTGTTTTGTTTTGTTTTGTTTTGTTTTGTTTTGTTTTGTTTTATGAGGTAGGGTCTCACTCTATCACTCTAGCTCAGGCTGATCTGAGATTCACTATGTAGTCTCGGGATGGCCTCACACTCATGGCAGTCCTTCTACCTCTGTCTCCCGAGTGCTGGGACTAAAGTCATGCACCACTATGCCCAGCTAAAAGAGTTTTTTTATACCTTACTTTTATTAAGTATTGAAATATTTTAAATTTTGAATTTTCTTTGGCCTTATTTATGCTATCACTCTATATAAAGTATCTAATAAATACTGGTAAGTGGTAAATTCAGATAAATTTTCTTTTTGCTTTGTGTGTATGATGGATGTGTGTGCATGTTCATGTGTGTGAATACAGGCATGCACATGCCATGGCCTGTGTGTGGAGTCAAAAGACAGCTTCAGGTGTCAGTTCTTGCCTTCCACCATGTTTTAAACAGCATCTCTCATTCACCATAGCATTCAGACAGGTTAGCTGGCCCATGAGACTCTGGGGCCACTCTGTCTCTGCCTTCTTCCTTGCTATAGGTGTGATGGCTTTATACTCCTGGCCTTACCTGGGTTCTGGAGATCCAAACTGAGACAATTATGTTTGTACAGCAAGCATTTTAGTTGCTTTGTACATCTAGCTTTATGTACTCAGGACTGGTACCCAGGTTTTCAGGGCTTGTAAGCAAGCATGTTTAACCACTGCACCATCTCCCCAGCCGAAGCCAATTTTCTTCTTCCTTTTTTTTTATTGACAACTTCCTTAATTACAGACAATATCCCATGGTACTTCCCTCCCTCCCCCCACTTTCCCCTTTGAAACTCCACTCTCCATCATATTCCTCCCCCTCTCAATCAGGCTCTCTTTTCATTTTGATGTCATCATCGTCTCCTCCTACTATTATGGTCTTGTGTAGGTAGTGTCAGGCAGTGTGAGGTCATGGATATCCAGGCCATTTTGTGTCTGGAGGAGCACGTTGTAAGGAGTCCTATCCTTCCTTTGGCTCTTACATTCTTTCCGCCCTCTCTTCCGCAATGGACCCTGAGCCTTGGAAGGTAGGTTTGAGATGTTTCAGTGCTGAGCACTCCTCTGTCCCTTCTTCTCAGCACTATGTTGCCTTCTGAGTCATCCCAAGATAACCACCATCTGAAAAGAGAGGCATCTCTAACCAAAAGTGAGAGTACCAAAAATCAGTAGCAGAGGCCAGTAAGCTGGAAAAAGGCTATAAGAGAGGGAGGAGAGGGAAGGACTTAAGGGGATGATATTGTATATATGTAAGTAGAAGAACAGATTACAGAGAGGGGAAAGGCCTAAGTGAGGCCAGGGGAAGAGAATATGTAAAAGAAGGGCGGGGGGAGGGTCAATCAAAATATAAGATATTCTGAATAAGATTATGTAAACTTACATTTTTGAATAATGGCACATCCAGAAACTATAGGTTGTTACTAGAAAATTTTCTGTGCCAGGAATGGGATACCTTCCAGTGAGTTGTTGGCCAGGGAGGTCCCTGTAGCCCCCAAAACATTAAAGGCTATTGCCAAGGCCCTTGGTTTCCCTTGAGAAACAGATGGTAAAACCCTATTGCTGAAGACATCTCTTGCCTGAGAGGCAAGGTCACTGAGAAAGCAAGCTGGTGCTGAGAAGAAAACCTTCTCCCTGTAGACCAGCCAACTGAAAGCTGGAAAAAGCTGCACTGCATGCAGCTGTATGGGAGACAGAAATCATCAGTGGTGAAAATAGTGGACACTGGTAACCTCAAATTTGGCCAGACAGGCCCAATGACCGAACGGGTACAATAGTGGCATGTCTGCTCTTGGGGAAACCAACTGCTCCCTAATTGGACTGAAGGCCTGCTCTATGGGAGGGAATACATGCCTGGTACTGAAAAAACTAATCAAACGTCTATGGCAGGGAGATCATGAGCCTTAGGGGTATAAAGCCTGCTCTTGTCTGGCTAAATGTATATATTATTCACACCAAACTGCCCTGAAAGCACTATGCTTAATGTTCATGTTCACATAGTAATGCTACTCTCACTTCTGATTAGAGAAGCTTCTCTTTTCAGATGGTGATGTCCACTGGGATTGTTCAGGTTAGAGTTGTGCAGTAATGGAGACAGAGGCAGAGGGTTGAGCTCAAGCTTATAAAGATTTTATTAAAGCTGCAGGAAAGTAATCAATTCTGATCAATTAGAGAAGCAGCCAGTATCGGAAACTGAACTGCTACCCGGAAGGGTAGGGGAGCAGGGTTTTTAAAGGGGAAAACCACAAACAGCTGCAAGGATATTTTACCTAGGGAGAACAGAGTGACCCTTAACATAATTGGTGGAAGCCCCCCCTGTTATTTGCAGTGTTAGGACACCAACAAACTTCAAGGCTTTATTTTTATCGGGATGCAGGAGTTGTTTGTTCTCTAGCTCAAGGGAAAATTTTTGTGGTTTTTCTTAGAATTGGGTCTAAGTGAGGGGTTAAGCACAAAATGGCAGAGTACACAAAATGGGAGTCACATTAGTCAAACATTGATCAACTTTGTCTTTGTCCCTTCAGGATGACCCAAAAGGCAACACAGTGCTGAGAAGAAGGGAAGGAGGAGTGTCCAGCACTGAAACATCTCTGCCACACCCTCCAAGGCTCAGGGTCTATGGTGAAAGAGGGGGCAGAAAGAATGTAAGAGCCAAAGGAAGGATAGGACTGTCCAGACAGAAATTGGCCTCAATATCCATGATCTTGCAGTGCCTAGCGATACCTTCACAAGACCCTCATAATAGGATAAAAAGATGATGACATCAAATTAAAAGGGAGACTAATGGAGAGAGGGAAGGGATATGATGGAGAGCAGAGTTGTGAAGGGGATTGGGGGAGAGGAGGGAAATATGGTGTATTGTCTGTAAGTATAGAAGTTGTCAAGAAAAAAAATTTTTAATAAAACTAAAAAAATAGCCAGGTGTGGTGGTGCACGCCTTTAATCCCAGCACTTGGGAGGCAGAGGTAGGAGGATCGCCATGAGTTCGAGGCCACCCTGAAACTCCATACTGAATTCCAGGTCAGCCTGTACTAGACTGAAACCCTACCTCAAAAAACCAAAAATAAATAAATAAATAAATAAAAAAATATAAAATAAATAATAAATTTTTAAAAGTGAGAGTAGCATTAATATATGGGTATGGACATTAAGAGAAGTGCTCACTGGGCAGTTTGGTGAGCATGGTATATACATTTAGCCATACACCTGCAGACGTTACACCCCTAGGGCTCCTGTTGGGTTTTTTTTTTTTTTTTTTTTTTTTTGTTTTGTTTTGTTTTTTGTTTGTTTTGTTTTTTTTGTTGTTTTTCTGAAGTAGGATCTCACTCTAGGCAGGCTGTCCTGGAATTAACTCTGTAGTCTCAGGGTAACCTTGAACTCATGGCAATCCTCCTACTTCTGCCTCCCACGTGCTGGGATTAAAGGCGTGCGCCATCATGTCCAGCTCACAGTGCCAATTTTCTTAAGAACAACTGCCATTACTTGATTTCCAGCTGGGACTCAAACTCAGGCACTTGACTAGGCAAGGGTTATACCTAAGCCCCAATTGTTTTTTTTTTCGAGATAGGGTCTCACTCTAGCCCAGGCTGAATTCACTATACAGTTTCAGTTTGGCCTCAAAATCATGGTGATCCTCCTACCTCTGCCTCTTGAGTAATGGGATTAAAGGCATGCACCACCACACCTGACACCAAAAGAATATTTATTTTTTTATTTATTTATTTATTTATTTATTTATTTTTTATATTGACAACTTCTATACTTACATACAAAAAATGCATGATATTTCCCTCCCCTCCCCCATTCCCTTTTAGAACTCCAATCTGCATCATATCCCCTCCCTCTCTCCATTAGTCTCTCTTTTAATTTGATGTCATCCTCTTTTCCTTCTATTATGAGGGTCTTGAGAAGATATTGCTAGGCACTGCAAGGTCATGGATATCAAAGCCAATTTCTGTCTGGACAGTTGCATTGTAAGGAGTCGTACCCTTTGTTTGGCTCTTCCATTCTATCCACCCCCTTTTTTGCAATGGGCCCTGAGCCTTGGAGGGTGTGACAGAGATGTTTCAGTGCTGAGCACTCCTCCATCCCTTCTTCTTAGCACTATGTTGCCTTTTGGGTCATCCCAGTGGTCATCACCATCTAAAGAGAAGCTTCTCTAACCAGAAGTGAGAGTAGCATTAATATGTGGATATGAACATTAAGTGTAGTGCTTTCAGGGCAGCTTGGTGGGAACAATATATACATTTAGCCAGAAAAGAGCACGCTTTAAACCCCCAAGGCTCATGACCTCCCCTGCCATAGATTTTTGCTTAGGTTTTTCAGTACCAGGTATGTATTCCCTCCCATAGAGAGGGCCTTCAGTCCAATTATGGAGCACTTGGTTACCCCAAAAGCAGACATGCCACTATTGCACCTGTTCAGTCATTGGGCCACTGTTTTCACTGCTGATGACTTCTGTCTCCCATACGGCTGCATGCAGTGCAGCTTTTTCCAGCTTTCAGTTGGCTGGTCCACATGGAGAAGGTTTTCTTCTCAGCACCAGCTTGACTTCTCAGTGACCTTGCCTGTCAGGCAAGAGATGTCTTCAGCAATAGGGTCTTACCATCTGTTTCTCAAGGGAAACCAAGGGCTTTGGCAAAAGCCTTTAATGTTTTGGAGGCTACTGGGACCTCTTTGGCCAACAACTCACTGGAAAGTATCCCATCTCAGGCACTGAAAATTTTCTAGTAACAGTCTACAGCTTCTGGATGTGCCATTATTCAAAAAAGTAGGTTTATATAAGTCTTATTCACACTATCTTGAATTTTTATTGACTCTCCCCTGCCCTTCTTTTATGAATTCTCTTCCCATGGCCTTTAATCCCAGCACTCAGAAGGCAGAGATAGGAGGATCACTCTGAGAATACATAGTGAATTCCAGGTCAGCCTGGGCTAGAGTGAGACCCTACCTGGAAAAACAAAAAAAGGAAAAAAAGAGAGAGAGAATGGGCACACCAAGGTCTTCAGCCACTGCAAACAAATTCCAGACACATGCACCATCTGCCTTACATGAGCCCTCAGGAATCAAACCTGGATTCACTCTGTAGTCTCAGGGTGGCCTCGAACTCACAGTGATCCTCCTGCCTCTCTGCCTCCTGAGTGCTGGGATTCAAAGTGTGTGCCACCATGCCCGGCTGCCTTTTATTTTTTTAATGCAAGAGTGGGGGATTGGTGTGCCAGGGCCTCCTCCAGCCACTGCAATCAAACTTCAGATGCAGGTGCACCCCCTTGTGAGCATGTGCAACCTTGTGCACTTGTATCACTGTGCATCTGGCTTACGTGAGTCCTGGAAAGTGGAACATGAGTCCTTAGGCTTCACAGGTGAGCAACTTAACTGCTAAGCCATCTCTCCAGCCCCAGATTTTTTTTTTTTTTTTTGTACAAATGGCAGAGGTTAGTACAGAGATAAATGGATGGCAAAGATACCAAGATTAATGTAGCCGGGCGTGGTGGCGCACGCCTTTAATGCCAGCACTCGGGAGGCAGAGGTAGGAGAATCGCCGAGAGTTCGAGGCCACCCTGAGACTACATAGTTAATTCCAGGTCAGCCTGGACCAGAGTGAGACCCTACCTCAAAAAACCAAAAAAAAAAAAAAAAAAAAAAAAAAAAAAAAGATTAATGTATACTCAGCCCTAAACATGATATCTAAACAACACCCTCCAACGCTCAGGTAATATCAGGGAAGAGGGAAAGGGGAATAGAAAGAATGTAAGGGGCTTGGTGGCACATGCCTTTAATCCCAGCACTTGGGAGGAAGAAGTAGGAGGATCACTGTGAGTTCAAGGCCACACTGAAACTACATAGTGAATTCTAGGTTAGCCTGAGCTAGAGTACGACCCTACCTCGAAAAAGGGGAAAAAAGGGGTTGGAGAGATAGCTTACTGATTAAGTGCTTGCCTGTGAAGCCTAAGGACCCCAGTTCAAGGCATGATTCCCCAGAACCCATGCAAGCCAGATGCACAAGGTGGTGCATGCATCTGGAGTTCATTTGCAGTGGCTGGAGACCCTGATGCACCCGTTCTCTCTCTTTTTCTTTCTCTGCCTCCTTCTCTGTATGTCTGTTTTGCTCAAATAAATGAAAATAAACAAATTTAAAAAAAAAAGAAGAAGAAGAAGAAAGCCGGGCGTGGTGGCTCACGCCTTTAATCCCAGCACTCGGGAGGCAGAGGTAGGAGGATCGCCAAGAGTTCGAGGCCACCCTGAGATTACATAGTTAATTCCAGGTCAGCCTGGACCAGAGTGAGACCCTACCTCGCAAAACCAAAAAAAAAAAAAAAAAAAGAAGAAGAAGAAGAAGAAGAATGTAAAGGGAGAGGGTGGCTGGAGAAATGTCTCAGTGGTTAAAGGCACTTTCTTGCAAAGCCTAACAGCCCAGTTCAATTCCCTAGTACCTTCATAAAGCCAGATTCACAAAGTGGCACATGTATCACCTCTATTCTTCCTCTCTCCCTCTCTCTCTCTTTCTCCTTGCAAATAAATTTTAAAAATTATAAAAAGAAGAATATAAGAGGGGCTGGAGAGGTGGCTTAGTGATTAAGCACTTGCCTGTGAAGCCTAAGGACCCTGGTTCGAGGCTCAATTCCCCAGAACCCATGTAAGCCAGATGCACAAGGTGGTGCATGCATCTGGAGTTCATTTGCAGTGGCTGGAGGTCCTGGTGCACCCATTCTCTCTCTCTGCCTCTTTCTCTCTTTGTTGCTGTCAAATAAATAAATAAATAAAAATAATTTTTTTAAAAAAAGAATATAAGAACAGTAGGATGGGGCTGTGAAATGTCTTCTGGATAAGTCAAGTCAGTTACATTCATGGACTCACAGCAGATATAGTTTCCTGCACGTGACTGAGCCTGTCACTATTTCACCATAGATGAGGGAGGGATCCATGACACCCCGCACCTCCCTGAGTAAATAGTAGAAACTGATTATCACTGGGAGAGGAGGAGTCATGTCCTTTAGTGGTGTAACCATGGGTAGGTTGCCCATTGTCCAGTAAATAACCTCTCACTCATGATCATGCAAGGGACTCAACTTAAATCAGTGGGTCACTAAAATAAAATAAAATAAAATAAGTGAGGCATAAAAGCAAGATAGGAATCCAAGAGGGAGAACAGAGGTTTTGGTGGAAAGGGAGGAGGAAGAGAGAGTAACCAAGGAATTGGGATCAAAAAGGATTGTAGGGCTGGAGAGATGGCTTAGCCATTTAAGGCACTTGCCTGAAAAGCCAAAGGACCCAGGTTTGATTCCCCAGTACCCACATAAAGCCAGATGCACAAGGTGGCACATGTGTCTGGAGTTTGTTTCCAGCACCCAGAGGCCCTGGTGTGCCCATTCTCTCACTCTCTCTGCCTTTTTCTCTCTCCCTCTCTCTCAAATATATAAATAAATAAAATAACTTTTTTTAGAGAGTATCGTATACATGGATGAAAATGTCAGAAATAAATAGGAAAAAAGTAGCCAGGTGTAATGGTCTGAAAATCGCTGAAGAAAGGCCCCAGAGTCAAATAGTATGTAAAAGCATAGAGCGTTTATTCTGCAGAATTAGCCAGCATGCTGGGTTCAACCATTCATACAAAATGGCGGCAACCGGAAGAGCTCACAGGCTCCCTTTTAAGCACAGCTAAAGGAATTTTGGCGGACTTTTAGTCTTTTAACATGATTGGCTAATTTGAACAGTAACTGTACTTGTGTTTTTTCATTGGTCTTAAGGTTTTGACGGCCAGGTCTAGGGGAATTTCAGGCAGAGAAGGTAATCTCCTAACGTGATTGGCTAAGCAAACAGCAGTTACGTTTGTACATACTCAGCCCCCAGAGCTCGTCCCTGCTGGAAATTGAAACTTTGGCCTAGTCAAGGCAGCACCTTACTGAGGCCTGTCATGGCGTCAATTTGGTCCCTTCACAGGCATGGTGGTACACACCTTTAATCCCAGAACCTGGGAGGCAGAAGTAGGAGGATCACTGTGAGTTCAAGGCCACCATGAGACTACATAGTGAATTCCAGGTCAGCCTGGTCTAGAGAGTGAGACTCTACCTCAAAAAAATCAAGCAAATCAAGCAGGGTGTGATGGTGCACGCCTTTAATCCCAGCACTGGGGAGGCAGAGGTAGGAAGATTGCTGTGTGTTCGAGGCCACCCTGAGACTATAGAGTGAATTCTAGGTCAGCCTGGGCTACAGCAAGACCCTACTTTGAAAAACCAAAAAAAAAAAAAAGAAAGAAAGAAAGAAAAAAGAAAAAGAAAAAGCCCCGCACAGGTAAATCTGTATTTCTTGTGGCTTTTATCTCATGTTTGTTGTTATATATAAGACTGCCATAGGCATGGTAGTAATTGTGTTTTCTTTCCCCAGTTTACCCAAACTGTTAACAAATCTATTTTCTTTTACCAAAGAATAAGAAAATTAATTTTTTTTTTGAGGTATGGGCTTACTCTAGCCCAGGCTGACCTGGAATTCACTATGTAGTTTCAGGGTGGCCCCGAACTCACAGTGATCTCCTATCTCTGCCTCCCGAGTGCTGGGATTAAAGGCGTGTGCCACCACCACACCCTGCTTTTTTTTGTTTTTTTTTGAGATAAGGTCTCAGTAGCCAAGGATGATCCTGAACTCTGGATCCTCCTACCTCTGCCTCCCAAATTTTGTGATTGAATGGATGGATCCCTGCAACCAGTTCAAATTCTTTTCTTTCTTTTTTTCCTTCTTTCTTTCTTTTTTTTTGGCTTTTCAGTTTAAAGTCTTAAGGAATCTCTGTCTTCATCCTACCCCACCTCATGTGGGAAGTGTAGTGTGTAAACTGTTTTTGTTAGCATTACCTGGAAATTTGGGAGAGGTGAAGAATTTCAGGCCCTGTCCCAGAATTAGATAAGCATGTGCATTTCCATAGGCCTTCTGAGTGATGCCTAATTACAGTAAAATTTGAAAAGCCTAGTCCTGTCAAACTGCAGCTTTCTTCCCCCAGTGGACCAGAATAATTTAAAACATTAGCCGGGCGTGGTGGCGCACGCCTTTAATGCCAGCACTCGGGAGGCAGAGGTAGGAGAATCGCCGAGAGTTCGAGGCCACCCTGAGACTACATAGTTAATTCCAGGTCAGCCTGGACCAGAGTGAGACCCCTCAAAAACCAAAAAAAAAAAAAAAAAAAAAAAAAAAAAGATTAATGTATACTCAGCCCTAAACATGATATCTAAACAACACCCTCCAACGCTCAGGTAATATCAGGGAAGAGGGAAAGGGGAATAGAAAGAATGTAAGGGGCTTGGTGGCACATGCCTTTAATCCCAGCACTTGGGAGGAAGAAGTAGGAGGATCACTGTGAGTTCAAGGCCACACTGAAACTACATAGTGAATTCTAGGTTAGCCTGAGCTAGAGTACGACCCTACCTCAAAAAGGGAAAAAAAGGGGTTGGAGAGATAGCTTACTGATTAAGTGCTTGCCTGTGAAGCCTAAGGACCCCAGTTCAAGGCATGATTCCCAGAACCCATGCAAGCCAGATGCACAAGGTGGTGCATGCATCTGGAGTTCATTTGCAGTGGCTGGAGACCCTGATGCACCCGTTCTCTCTCTTTTTCTTTCTCTGCCTCCTTCTCTGTATGTCTGTTTTGCTCAAATAAATGAAAATAAACAAATTTAAAAAAAAAAGAAGAAGAAGAAGAAAGCCGGGCGTGGTGGCTCACGCCTTTAATCCCAGCACTCGGGAGGCAGAGGTAGGAGGATCGCCAAGAGTTCGAGGCCACCCTGAGATTACATAGTTAATTCCAGGTCAGCCTGGACCACAGTGAGACCCTACCTCGCAAAACCAAAAAAAAAAAAAGAAGAAGAAGAAGAATGTAAAGGGAGAGGGTGGCTGGAGAAATGTCTCAGTGGTTAAAGGCACTTTCTTGCAAAGCCTAACAGCCCAGTTCAATTCCTAGTACCTTCATAAAGCCAGATTCACAAAGTGGCACATGTATCACCTCTATTCTTCCTCTCTCCTCTCTCTCTCTCTTTCTCCTTGCAAATAAATTTTAAAAATTATAAAAAGAAGAATATAAGAGGGGCTGGAGAGGTGGCTTAGTGATTAAGCACTTGCCTGTGAAGCCTAAGGACCCTGGTTCGAGGCTCAATTCCCCAGAACCCATGTAAGCCAGATGCACAAGGTGGTGCATGCATCTGGAGTTCATTTGCAGTGGCTGGAGGTCCTGGTGCACCCATTCTCTCTCTCTGCCTCTTTCTCTCTTTGTTGCTGTCAAATAAATAAACAAATAAAAATAATTTTTTTAAAAAAAGAATATAAGAACAGTAGGATGGGGCTGTGAAATGTCTTCTGGATAAGTCAAGTCAGTTACATTCATGGACTCACAGCAGATATAGTTTCCTGCACGTGACTGAGCCTGTCACTATTTCACCATAGATGAGGGAGGGATCCATGACACCCCGCACCTCCCTGAGTAAATAGTAGAAACTGATTATCACTGGGAGAGGAGGAGTCATGTCCTTTAGTGGTGTAACCATGGATAGGTTGCCCATTGTCCAGTAAATAACCTCTCACTCATGATCATGCAAGGGACTCAACTTAAATCAGTGGGTCACTAAAATAAAATAAAATAAAATAAAATAAGTGAGGCATAAAAGCAAGATAGGAATCCAAGAGGGAGAACAGAGGTTTTGGTGGAAAGGAGGAGGAGGAGAGAGAGTAACCAAGGAATTGGGATCAAAAGGATTGTTGGGGCTGGAGAGATGGCTTAGCCATTTAAGGCACTTGCCTGAAAAGCCAAAGGACCCAGGTTTGATTCCCCAGTACCCACATAAAGCCAGATGCACAAGGTGGCACATGTGTCTGGAGTTTGTTTGCCAGCACCCAGAGGCCCTGGTGTGCCCATTCTCTCACTCTCTCTGCCTTTTTCTCTCTCCCTCTCTCTCAAATATATAAATAAATAAAATAACTTTTTTTAGAGAGTATCGTATACATGGATGAAAATGTCAGAAATAAATAGGAAAAAAGTAGCCAGGTGTAATGGTCTGAAAATCGCTGAAGAAAGGCCCCAGAGTCAAATAGTATGTAAAAGCATAGAGCGTTTATTCTGCAGAATTAGCCAGCATGCTGGGTTCAACCATTCATACAAAATGGCGGCAAACGGAAGAGCTCACAGGCTCCCTTTAAGCACAGCTAAAGGAATTTTGGCGGACTTTTAGTCTTTTAACATGATTGGCTAATTTGAACAGTAACTGTACTTGTGTTTTTTCATTGGTCTTAAGGTTTTGGCGGCCAGGTCTAGGGGAATTTCAGGCAGAGAAGGTAATCTCCTAACGTGATTGGCTAAGCAAGCAGCAGTTACGTTTGTACATACTCAGCCCCAGAGCTCGTCCCTGCTGGAAATTGAAACTTTGGCCTAGTCAGGGCAGCACCTTACTGAGGCCTGTCATGGCGTCAATTTGGTCCTTCACAGGCATGGTGGTACACACCTTTAATCCCAGAACCTGGGAGGCAGAAGTAGGAGGATCACTGTGAGTTCAAGGCCACCATGAGACTACATAGTGAATTCCAGGTCAGCCTGGTCTAGAGAGTGAGACTCTACCTCAAAAAAATCAAGCAAATCAAGCAGGGTGTGATGGTGCACGCCTTTAATCCCAGCACTGGGGAGGCAGAGGTAGGAAGATTGCTGTGTGTTCGAGGCCACCCTGAGACTATAGAGTGAATTCTAGGTCAGCCTGGGCTACAGCAAGACCCTACTTTGAAAAACCAAAAAAAAAAAAAAAAAAGAAAGAAAGAAAGAAAGAAAGAAAGAAAGAAAGAAAAAAGAAAAAGAAAAACCCCCGCACAGGTAAATCTATATTTCTTGTGGCTTTTATCTCATGTTTGTTGTTATATATAAGACTGCCATAGGCATGGTGGTAATTGTGTTTTCTTTCCCCAGTTTACCCAAACTGTTAACAAATCTATTTTCTTTTACCAAAGAATAAGAAAATTAATTTTTTTTTTGAGGTATGGGCTTACTCTAGCCCAGGCTGACCTGGAATTCACTATGTAGTTTCAGGGTGGCCCCGAACTCACAGTGATCTCCTATCTCTGCCTCCCGAGTGCTGGGATTAAAGGCGTGTGCCACCACCACACCCTGCTTTTTTTTGTTTTTTTTTGAGATAAGGTCTCAGTAGCCAAGGATGATCCTGAACTCTGGATCCTCCTACCTCTGCCTCCCAAATTTTGTGATTGAATGGATGGATCCCTGCAACCAGTTCAAATTCTTTTCTTTCTTTTTTTCCTTCTTTCTTTCTTTTTTTTGGTTTTTCAGTTTAAAGTCTTAAGGAATCTCTGTCTTCATCCTACCCCACCTCATGTGGGAAGTGTAGTGTGTAAACTGTTTTTGTCAGCATTACCTGGAAATTTGGGAGAGGTGAAGAATTTCAGGCCCTGTCCCAGAATTAGATAAGCATGTGCATTTCCATAGGCCTTCTGAGTGATGCCTAATTTACAGTAAAATTTGAAAAGCCTAGTCCTGTCAAACTGCAGCTTTCTTCCCCCAGTGGACCAGAATAATTTAAAACATTTTATGTTATTTATTTATTTATTTATTAATATTTTATTTTTTTATTCATTTATTTGACAGAGAAAGAGAGAGAGATAGAGAATGGGCACACCAGGGCCTCCAGCCACTGCAAACGAACTCCAGACGCATGTCCCCCCTTGTGCATCTGGCTAACATGGGTCCTGGGGAATCGAACTGGGGTCCTTTGGCTTTGCAGGCAGATGCCTTAACCGCTAAGCCATTCCTCCAGCCCTATTTATTTATTTATTTATTTGAGAGAGAGAATGGGTGTGCCAGGGCCTCTAGCCACTACAAATGAAGTCCAGACACATGTACCTCTTTGTGCATCTTGCTTACGTGGATACTAGAGAATCAAACCTGAGTCCTTTGGCTTCTCAGGCAAGTGCTTTAACCACTAAGCCATCCCTCCAGCCAGATATTATTTTTGGGGTTTTTTTTAATAATTTTATAAAGTTAAATTTATTTTTTTGTTTTGTTTTGTTTGGGGAGGTGGCTTTTCGAGGTAGGGTCTCACTTTGGCCCAGGCTGACCTGCAATTAATTATGTAGTCTCAAGGTGGCTTTGAACTCATGGCAATCCTACCTCTGCCTCCCCAGTGCTGGGATTAAAAGCATGTGCCACCACTCCCGGCTTAGACTTATTTTTTAAATATTTTATTTATTTATTTATTTATTTATTTATTTATTTATTTATTTGTGTGAGAGACAGAGAGACAGTGAGAAAGAGTGAGTAGGGGTGCTAGGGCCTCTAGCCACTGCAAATGAATTCCAGACTTGTGCATCTGGCTTTACATGGGTAGTGGGGAATCAAACTCTGGTCCTTAGGCTTCACAAGCAAATGCCTAAACCACTAAGGCATCTCTCCAGCCCCTATTTTAATTATTTTTTTATTATTTCAAGGTAGGATATCACTCTAGCTCAAGCTGATGTTAAACTCACTCTGCCATCCCAGGCTGGCCTCAAACTCATGGCAATCCTCCTATTTCTGCCTCCCAAGTGCTGGGATTAAAGGCATGTACCACCACACCCAGCAATTGCAAACTTTTTTTTTTTTTTTTTGATTTTTCAAGGTAGGGTCTCACTCTAGCCCAGGCTAACCTGGAGTTCACTATGTAGTCCCAGGGTGGCCTTGAACTCATGGCAATCCTCCTACCTCTGCCTCCTGAGTGCTGGTATTAAAGGCATGTGCCACCATGCCCAGCCAACTTCAAACATTATATATCTCAGTCCCTACATGACATTTGGGGCTGAATTATTCTTTTCTTGGTAGGGGAAGGGTGAATACTTGTTTAAAGTAAGGGTGTCCTTTGTTAAGATTTCTGGGACTGAAGAGATGGCTCAGCAGTTAAAGGCACTTAATTGCAAAGCCTGAGAGCTGGGTTCAGTTCCCCAGTACCCTCATGAATCTGGAGTGCAGTGGCAGGAAGCACCCATTCTGTCTCTCTCTCTCTCTGAAATTAAAGGTGTTTTGTAGCATCCTTTAGCCATTACATCTCAGTGGCATCCTCTCCTGGACAGTTGTGACTATCTAAACGACCTCAGGCTAACCCCTTTTATCTTTACCTTCTGACTTACCTGTAATGTGCTCTGATTCTGACATTGGTTACAATGTGGGTTTTTTTTTTTCCTATTTATTTTTTGGCACTAGAAACTGTACCCCAGGTCTTTTGGTTTTCATATTTATTTATTTATTTGAAGCTGGGCAGGGTGGCACACACCTTTAATCCCAGCATTAGGGAGACAGAGTTAGGAGGATCACCATGAGTTTGAGGCCAGCCTGGAACTACAAAATTAGTTCCAGATCATCCTGGGCCACAGTGAGACTCTACCTCAAAAATAAAAAAAACAATATTTATTCATTTGGTTGGTTGATTTGTTTTTAAGGACAGGGTCTCATGCTTGCTTTGGCAGCACATATAGGAAAATTGGAACCATACAGAGAAGATTAGCATGGCCCCTGCGCATGATGACACACAAGTTCATGAAGCATTCCATACTGAAAAAAAAAAAAAAAAAAAACAGGGTCTCATGTAGCTCAGGCTGGCTTCATCTCCATATGTAGCCAAGGCTGGCCTTGAATTCCTAATCCTCCTACTTCCACCTTCTAAGTGCTGAGATTATAAGCATCTTGGAACACCTGGCTTTCAAAATGTTTTTTATTTTTTTTAATTTATTTGAGAGCAACAGACAGAGAGAGAAAGAGGCACATAGATAGAGAATGGGTGCTCCAGGGCCTCTAGCTACTGCAAATGAACTCCAGATGCATGCACCACCTTGTGCATCTGGTTTACATAGATCCTGGGGAATGGAGCCTCGAACCGGGGTCACTTAGGCTTCACAGGTAAGCACTTAAGCACTAAGCCATCTCTCCAGACCGGGCTTTCATAGTTTTTTTTTTTTTTTTTTTTTTTTTGAGACATAGTCTCCCTAATTTGTCAAGACTGGCCTTGAACTTTCGATACTTTTGCCTAATCCTCCCATCCAGTAGTTGTGATCAGTGTTCACCACTGTGGTTGGGCTAGACAATGTTGGTTTCTGTTGGCACAGGCTCTCACTACATAGCCTGCCTGGCTTGGAACTTGCCATGCAGACCCTGCTGGCCTCACACTTGCTGTGATCTGGCAATGTTGTTTTGTAACACAATGCTCAAATCACTTTATTTAGAACTACTGAAGAAGCCAGGCTCACACCAGTAATCTCACACTCCAGAGACTGAGGCAGGAGGGTTGCTACAATTTCAAGACCAGCCAGAGCTATATCAAAAAGCAAGAATCAGGGGCTAGGGAAATGGCTTAGTGGTTAAGGCATTTACCCGCAAAGCCAAAGGACCCAGGACCCACATAAGCCAGATGCACAAGGTGCATCTGGAGTTCATTTGCAGTGGCTGGAGGCCCTGGTGCACCCATTCTCTCTCTCTATCCTCTCTCTCAAATAAATAAATAAAAATTTTAAAAAGCAAGAATCAGTGCCAGGAGTGGCTCGCCTTTAATCCCAGCACTCAGGAGGCAGAGGTAGAAGGACCTCCATGAGTTTGAGGCCACCCTGAGACTACATAGTGACTTCCAGGTTAGCCTGGGCTAGAGTGAGACCCTACTTTGAAAAAGCAAGAATCATGGGGCTGAAAGGATAGCTTAGTTATTAAGAATGCTTTCTTTGCAAGGCATGAGGACCTGAAAGGTTCTGGAACCACCTTAAATTTTTTTCCCACATAAGCAGCTGGGTGTGGCCACACGTGTAATTTCAGTCCTGTGGGGAGTAGAGACCAGATAATCAGTGGGACTCACAAAAACAGCAAGCTCCAGGGACTGGAGAGATGGCTTAGCGGTTAAGGCGCTTGCCTGCAAAGCCAAAGGACCTAGGTTCAACTCCCCAGAACCCACATAAGCCAGCTGCACAAGGGGGCACACATATCTGGAGTTCGTTTGCAGTGGCTGGAGGCCCTGGCGTACCCATTCTCTCTCTCTACCTGCCTATTTCTGTATCTCTCTTTCTCAAATAAATAAATATAGATAAAATATTTTAAAAAAAAAAAAAAAAAAACAGCCGGGTGTGGTAGTGCATGCCGAGTCCTAGCACTCGGGAGGCAGAGATAGGAGGATCACCAAGAGTTTGAGACCACCCTGACACTATATAGTGAATATAGCATGTGCCACCACGCCTGACCAGATTCTAGTTTTTATGTGGGGCCCAGGGGTCTGAACTCTGGTACTCACAATGGCATGGCAAGCACTTGACCCACTGAGCCATCTCCCAGCCCTTTTTTTTTTTTTTTTTTTAGGGTCTCACTGTAGCCTACATTAGCCTGGAACTCACAATGATCCTTTCTACCTCAGACTGCAGCATGCTGGGATTCCAAGTGTGAACCACCATGCCTGCCTTTTTGTTTTGTTATGTTGGGTTTTTATTATTATTATTATTATTATCATTTATTTATTTAAGGGAGAGAGAAAGACAGACACACAGAAAAAGAATGGGTATGCCAGCGCCTCTAACCACTGCAAATGAATTCCAGACACATGCACCACCTTGTGTATCTGGCTTTAAATGGATACTGGGGTATAAAATCTGGATCCTTATGCTTCACAGGCAAGTACATTAACCACTGAGCAATCTCCCCAGCCTTTTGCTTTTGCTGTTGTTGTTTTTGAGATGGATTCGCACTGTAGCCCAGGTTGATCTCAAACTCACACTGTAGCTCAGGTTGTCCTCAAACTCATGGTGGTCATACTACCTCAGCCTCCCAAATTCTGGGATTAAAGTCATGAGCCACCAAACCCAGGATACTGGCTTTTTAAAATTTCATTTACTTACTTATTTTTGGTTTTTTCAAAGTAGAGTCTTGCTGTAGCCCAGACTGACCTGGAATTCACTATGTAGTCTCAGAGTGGCCTTGAACTCATGGTGATCCTCCTACTTCTGCTTACTAAGTGCTGGGATAAAGGCATGCGCCACTACACCTGGCCCATGTGAAGGGTTAATAGCCTTCCCTGAAAACTAAAGGGAACTAAAGAGTGAATAACTGTCCCTAAAGCTCGCGGGCAATAAAGAAGGCATTTGGCCTTATTAAGTTTGGCACCTTTCCTGATTGATGTACTCCCCTTAGCCTAGATGGCCTTGAAGGATCAGAGACCATCTGAGTATCCTGCCTTAGACATTCCTGGCTGAAGAAACCCATTCTGAACAAGGACACAAACAGCTACAATTCTCTTATCAACTGCACCTGGTACAGTCTGTTTCTTAGGATCCTCCTTATAAGTTTGAACCCCAGCCTGGCTCAGTGCTTCAGCCTCCATCTTGCAGGAAGGTTGCTGCCCCTCACTGTTTCTCTAAATAAACAGTCTGTCTATAAAGATCAAAGTCATGTGTTATCTTTTGCCTTTCTCTTACACTTTCCTTACACCATGTTTTTATTTTTGTATTTTTAAAAATATTTATGTATTTATTTGAGAGAGAGACAAAGAGGCAGGAAGAAAGAGAGAAAGAATGGACATGCCAGGGCCTCTAGCCACTACAAACAAACTCCAGACATATGCTACCTTATGCATCTTGCCATATTGTGGGTACTGGGGAATCAAACCTGGGTCCTTCACAGGTAAGCACCTTAACTGCTAATCCATGTCTCTCCAGCCCTGTTTTTATCTTTGAGATAAGTTGAAGGTGACCTTGGACTTTAAAAAATTTTTGTATGTATATGTATGTGTGGGTATGATGTGTATCTGTGTGAGTGAGGTCAAAAGACAACCTTACATGTCAGTCTTTCCCTTCCACTTTGTCTGAGACAGTAGCTCTTATTGTTCAATTCTGAGTGTGCCAGGCTAGCTGGCCCTGAAGTTTCTAGTGCTTCTTCTGTTTCTGCCCAT
The DNA here is from genome assembly GCA_036365145.1 of Orientallactaga sibirica. NCBI lineage: Eukaryota > Metazoa > Chordata > Mammalia > Rodentia > Dipodidae > Orientallactaga > Orientallactaga sibirica. The sequence continues at coordinate 9,343,547 of JAEOAD010000060.1, read as the reverse complement.
CTTTTTTTTTTTTTTTTTTAGGTTCTTACTCTAGCCCAGGCTGACCTGGAAATCACTATGTAGTCTCAGGGTGGCCTCAAACTCATGGCAATCCTCCTACCTCTGCCTCCCGAGTACTGGGATTAAAAGCATACACCACCACGCCTGGCTCGTCTCCGCCCATCTTAATAAATATAGAAACTCTAGGATTATAGACAGATACTACCACATCCAGCTTTATGTGAGTTCTGAGGATCTGAACTCAGGTCTTCAAACATGTGCAGCAAGCACTTCTGCCCATCAAGCCATCTCCCTAGCCCCATCTTAGACTTTAGATCTTCCTTTCTCCATTTTCCAAGGTCTAGGATTATAGTTGTATGCTTCCATACCCTGTGTTGTTGTTGTTGTTGTTTGTTTGTTGGGTTTTGGGGTTTTGTTTTGTTTTGTTTTGTTTTTCACGGTAGGGTCTCACTCTAGCCCAGGCTGACTTGGAATTCACTATCATCTCAGGGTGTCCTTGAACTCACGGTGATCCTCCTACCTCTGCTTCCCAACTGCTGGGATTAAAGGCATGTGCCATCATGCCCAGCTTCCATTTTTTTTAAAGTTTTTATATTTTATTTATTTATTTGAGAGAGAGAAAGAGGCAGAGAGAGAGAGCTGGGCGTGGTGGCGCACGCCTTTAATCCCAGCATTCGGGAGGCAGAGGTAGGAGAATCACTGTGAGTTCAAGGCCACCCTGAGACTACATAGTGAATTCCAGGTCAGCTTGAGCTAGAGTGAGACCCTACCTCGAAACACACACACACACACACACACACACACACACACACACACACAAAAGAGGCAGAGAGAGAGAAAGAAAGAATGGGCACACCAGGGCCTCCAGCCACTGCAAATGAACTCCAGCACATGCACCCCTTGTGCATCTGGCTTATGTGGGTCCTAGAGAACGGAACCAGGATCCTTTGCTTTGCAGGCAAATGCCTTAACCACTAAGCCATCTCTCCAGCCCCCATTTATTTTTTAATACTTTATTTATTTGTTTTATTTATTTATTTATTAGAGAGAGAGAGAGAGAATGGGCATGCCAAGTCCTCTAGCCACTGCAAACGAACTCCAGATGCATGTGCCACCATGGGCATCTGGCTTTACCTGGGTACTGGGGAATTGAACCTGGGTCGTTTGGCTTAGCTGGCAAGTGATTTAACTACCAAGCCATGGCTCCAGCCCCCCATACCTCACTTATGCAGTGCTGGGGATTCAACCAGGGTTTTGTACATGGTAGGAAAGCACTGTACCAACTAAGATACATTCCTACCTTTTTTCCATTTTGGGGGGCTGATTCGGTAGTCCAGGCTGGTCTCTAACTCCCACAATCTTCCTGCCTCAGTCTCCAAAATGCTGAGATTACAGGCTTGAATGACCATCTACTGGTGGTGCATTTGCCTTTTAAACTTGGTGATAAAACCTGAAATTTCTTAAAAACTATTTTCTTATTTATCTCTCTCTCTGTGTGTATCTTCTGCTGTCAAATGCATATGCTACTTTTGTTGTTGTTGTTGTTACTGTTGTTTTTCAAGGTAGGGTCTCATTCTAGAATTTACTATGTAGTCTCAGGGTGGCCTTGAACTCATGGTGATCACCTACCTCTGCCTCCCGAGTGCTGCCTGAAATTATTTTCATGATCACACAACTAAAGCACCAGGCAATTAGTTAGACCGACTAAGTGGTGAGAAGTAAAGAAAGTATAATATGCCTTGCTTGAAGGGGAGTCTCTTTTCTGTTTTTGTTCAGTGACAAAGTTTCATATCTAGTAGCATTTTCTCATCCGCAATAATTTCCACAACTTACATTATCTCCAAAGCTAAAAATGTTTAATTCTTCAAACAATATTGACAGCTGGGCATGGTATTGCATGCCTTAAATCCCAGCGCTTGAGAGGCAGAGGTAGGAAGATCACCATGAGGTGTAGGCCAGCCTGGGACTAGAGTGAATTGCAGGTCAGCCTGGGCTAGAGTAAGACCCTGCCTTGAAAAAAAATAAAACAGACATAATAAATAAATAAATAAATAAATAAATAAATAAATAAATAAAAAAAAATAGAGCTAAAGAGATGGTTCAGTGGTTAAACACTTGCCTGCAAAGCCTTTGGTTCCCCAGTATCCTTGCAAGCCAGATGCACAAAGTGGCTGGGCGTAGTGGCACATGCCTTTTAATCCTTTAGGCTTAGCAGTTAAGGTGTTTGGCTGCAAAGGCAAAGGATCACAGTTAGATTCTCCAGGACCCACATAAGCCAGATGCACAAGGGGGTGCATGCATCTGGAGTTCATTTGCAGTGGCTAGAGGCCCTGATGTTCCCTCTCTCTCTTTTTCTCTCTCTCTCAAATAAATCAATAAATGAATAAAATATATTTTAAAAAATATTCTAAAGTAGCTGGGTAAGATGGCTCATGCCTTTAATCCTAGCATTTGAGAGACAGAGGTAGGAGGATAGCCATGAGTTTGAGGCCACCCTCAGAGTATATAGTGAATTCCAGGTCGGCCTGGGCTAGAGTGAGATCCTACCTTGAAAAAAAAAAAAAAAAAAGGTTGGGGAAGAGTTAATCAAAATTCAAGATTTTCAGTGCCAGGAATAGGGTACCTTCCAGTGAGTTGTTGGCCAGAGAGGTCCCTGATGCCCCCAAAACATTATAGATCATTGCCAAGTCTCTTCGTTTCCCAACAAAAATAGATGGTTAGACCCTATTGCTGAAGACTCCACATGCTTGGGTTGCAAGTCACTGAGAAATAAAGCTGAAGCTGAGCTGAAAACCTCCTCCCTGTGGACCAGCTGACAGAAAGCTGGAAAAAGCTACATGGCATGCAGCCCTATGGGAGAGAGAAGACATCAGTGGTGAAAACAGTGGACACTGCAAGCCATAAGTTTGGCCAGCTAGGCAAAAGGAGCCAGCTGGTGCAATAGTGGCATGTCTGTTATGCGGGAAACCAACTACACTCTAACTGTGCTCCATGGGAGGGAATACATGCCTGGTAATGAAAACCTAGTCAAGGGGCTGGAGAGATGGTTTAGCAGTTAAGTGCTTGCCTATATGCCTAAGGGCCCCAGTTCGAGGCTTGATTCCCCAGGACCCAAGTAAGCCAGATGCACAAGGGGGCGCATGCATCTGGAATTTATTTGCAGTGGCTGGAGGCCCTGGTGCACCCATTCTCTCTCTCTCTCTCTCTATCTGCCTCTATCTCTCAAATAAATAAATAAACAAAAAAATTAAAGAAAGAAAGAAAAAAGAAAACCTAGTCAAAAGCCTATGGTGATCCAGGCAAGGTGGCACACACCTTTAATCCTGGCACTTGGGAGGCAAAGGTAGGAAGATTGCTGTGAGTTCAAGGCCACCCTAAGACTACATAGTGAATTCCAGGTCAGCCTGAGCTAGAGTGAAACCCTCAAAAAACCAAATAAACAAAACAACAACAACAACAACAAAAAAAAAAAAAAGGCCTATGGTTGGGGAGGTCACAAGCCCTAGAGGTTTGATGCCTGCTTTTGTATAACTAAATGCATATATTTTGCTCACCAAATTGCACTGTAAGCACTTTTCTTAACATGCATACCCATATATTAATGCTACTCTCACTTTGGGTTAGAGAAGCTTCTCTTTTCAGATGGCGGTGACCACTGGGATTATTAAAAAGGCACCATAGTGTTGAGAAGAAGTTACAGAGGAGTGTTCAGTGCTGAAACATCTCTATCACACCCTCCAAGGCTCAGGGCCCATTGCAGAAGAGGTGGCAGAAAGAATGTAAGAGCCAAATGAAGGGTAGGACTGTTTACAATGCAGTCTTTCAGACACAAACTTGCCTAGATATTCATGACCTCACAGTGCCTAGTACTACTTACAAAAAAAGAAAATAATAAATTTTAAAAAGATGTGTCATTCTCTTCTACATAGGGATGCCTGGGCTGCATGATTCCCTCTCTCAAAAAAAAAAAAAAAACAATAGGGCTGGAGAGATGGCTCAGCAGTTAAGGAACTTGCCTACAAAGCCTAAAGAACCTGGTTTGACTCCCCATATTCACGTAAAAGACAGATGCACAAAGTGAAGATGCATCTGGAGTTTGTTTGCAATGGCTAGAGGCCTTGGTGCACCCATTCTCTCTCTCACTCACTCTGTTTCTGCTTGCAAATAAATAAATAAATAAATTTTTAAAAAAGAAAACATACAATAGGCCAAAGCAAATACAATGAACTAGGGTAAGTCCTGCACTCTCTCCAGTCTGGTCCTTGTATTGCTATATATCATCTTTCTTTGATTTTTTTTCAAGAAAGAAGTTTTTTTTTTTTTTTTTTTTTATTGACAACTTCTTTAATTGTAGACAATATCCCACGGTACTTCCCTCCCTTCCCCCTGATTTTTTTTTTTTTTTTGGTTTTTCAAGGTAGGGTCTTGCTTTCTTTGATTTTTCTTTTAATTTTTTAATTTTATTTACTTATTTGAAATAGAAAGAGATAGAGAGAATGAGCATATCAGGGCCTTTGGCCACACTGCAAAGGAACTCCAGACACATATGCCACCTTGTGCATCTGGCTTATATGGGTTCTTGGGAATCAAACCTGGGTTCTTTGGCTTTGCAGGCAAGTACCTTAACCACAAAGCCATCTCTCCAGCCCTTCATTTTTCTTTTCTTTCCTTCCTTCCTTTCTTCCTTCCTTCCTTTTTTTTTTTTTTTTTTTTTTTTTTTTTTTTTTTTTTTTTTTTTTTTTTTTTTTTTTTTGGTAGGGTCTCACTCCGGGGCCCAGGCTGACCTGGAATTAACTATGTAGTCTCAGGGTGGCCTCAAACTCATAGCGATCCTCCTACCTCTGCCTCCCGAGTGCTGGGATTAAAGGCGTGCGCCACCACGCCCGGCTTTGTTTTGTTTTTTGAAGTAGAATTTCACTCTAGCCCAGGCTGACCTGAAATTCACTATGTAGTCTCAGGGTGGCCTGGAATTCATGGAGATCCTCCTACCTCTGCCTCCTGAGTGCTGGGATTAAAGACCTGCACCACCATGCTTGGTTCTCTTTGATTTATGAACTCTGACCACAGCTTGCTTACTGGGTGGCTTAAACACTTAATAGTATAATGATAAATGTTTACCAACAGGCACTCAAGAGAAAATGTGCTGACTTTTAGCTGACTTGTGTGGTACATGGCCAATTTCAAGTGACCAGTGTTACAAAACTAGAATTGTGAGGAAGTGTGCCATTGTACACTGTTATATGACATACATAACCTTAAGAACATACACAGTAGTACAGTATAATAACATAACCTCTGAGGTAATAAGTAGGTATTGCTCACATTGTGATTGGTATATAAGTTAATATCTTTTTAGGATATACTTTGGCAGTGTCTACCAAAACAAATACACATTGGCCTTTGGCACTGTAATTTCACATTTAGGACTTTAACCTAGACATATCTCCATGTTGTGCCTAAAGATAAATGTATGGAGTTACTCATTGCAGCCTTATTTGTCAGAGGGAAAACAGGAAATAGCCCAATAGTCCCCTGAGGGGAAAGTGTTGAATCATTAATGGTATAGGAAAAATGGGGAAGACAACAGAGTGATTGGTAGGGATGAGGAAGATATATAATTTGTCCTATAAAGTAAGAGGCAAGTTGCTGCAATATGGGTCCAAAAATATGCTGAACAAAACAAAAAGCAAATGACTGAAAATGCTTAGAAAATCTCTTTTTAAAAAATACAATTTAGCCAGGCATAGTGGTGCACGCCTTTAATCCCAGCACTCAGGAGGCAGAGGTAGGAGGATCGCCGTGAGTTCAAGGCCACCCTGAGACTACATAGTTAATTCCAGGTTAGCCTGGGCCAGAGTGAGACCCTATCTTGAAACACCCCCCCCAAAAAAAAAACATTTTATCTATTTATTTGAGAGAGAGAAAGAGGCAGAGAGACAGACATACAGAGAGAGAGAATGGGCGCACCAGGACCTCCAGCAAACAAACTCCAGATGCATGCACCCCCTTGTGCATCTGGCTTACGTGGGTCCTGGAAAATCAAACTGGGATCTTTTGGCTTTGCAGGCAAACACCTTAACTGCTAAGCCATCTCTCCAGCCCCTTAGAAAATCTCTTAAAGACTTCTCTTTCCTATAGGGCTACATGCAACAAAGCTCTTTCCAGCTTTCTTTATTACTTTTTGTTTTGTTTTGTTTTTTTTGAGGTAGGGTTTCACTCTAGCCCAGGCTGATCTGGAATTCCCTATATAGTGTCAGGGTGGCCTTGAACTCATGGCAATCCTCCTACCTCTACCGCTAAAGTGCTGGGATTAAAGGCGTGTCTCACCACACCCAGCTTTCTGACAGCTAGTCAACAGGGAGGAGGTTTCCAGCTCAGCTCCAACTTGATTTATCTGAGACTTACAGCCCAAGCATGTGGAGTCTTCAGCAGTAGTGTTGTACCATCAAGTTCTGTTGAGCAACCAAGAGCCTTGACGATAGCCTGTAATGTTTTGTGGGCATCAGGGACCTTTCTGGCCAACAACTCACTGGAAGGTATCCCACTCCTGGCACTAAATTTTTTCTAGTAACTATCTGTGGCTTCTTGGTGCCCATTATGCAAAGAAGTAGGTTTCCATATAGCTTATTCATACATCTTAAATTTTAATTAAGCTGGGCATAGTGGCACATACCTTTAATTTCAGCACTCAAGAGGCAGAGGTAGGAGGATTGCTGTGAGTTTGAGGCCACCCTGAGACTGCATAGTGAATTCCAGGTCAGCCTGGGCCAGAGTGAGACCCTACCTCAAAAAAACAAAAACAAGGGCTGGAGAGATGGCTTAGCGGTTAAGGCGCTTGCCAGCAAAGCCAAAGGATCCTGGTTTGATTCTCCAGGACCCACGTAAGACAGATGCACAAGGAGGCACATGTGTCTGGAGTTCGTTTGCAGAGGCTGTAGGCCCTGGAGCGCCCATTCTCCCTCTTTCTGTCTCTCTCTCATAAATAAATAAATAAATAAATAAATAAATAAATAAATAAATAAATAAATTAAAATAAAACAAGGGCTAGAGAGATGGCTTAATGGTTAAGTGCTTGCCTTTGAAGCCTAAGGACCCTGGTTCGAGGCTCAATTCCCCAGGACCCACGTAAACCAGATGCACAAGGTGGCACATGCATCTGGAGTTCATTTGCAGTGGCTGGAAGCCCTGGTGCGCCCATTCTCTCTCTCTGTCTCTTTCCACCTTTTTCTGTCTGTTGCTCTCAAATAAATAAATAAATAAAAATAAATAAATTAAAAAAATTTTTTATCAACCTCCTTCCCATCCTTCCTTTACTCAGTCTCTTCCCCTTACCCCACTTAGGCCATCCCTTGTAATCTGTTCCTCTGCTTACAAATATACACTACCCTCCCCTTAAGTCCTCCCTTCTCCTCCCTCCCTTATAGCCCTTTCTAGCTTCCTGGCCTCTACTACTGGCTTTTACTCCAACTCACATACAAATCTTAACATTTCTAGCTAAGATCCACACATGGGAGAAGACATGAGGCATTTAGTTTTCAGGGCCTGGGAACCTCACTTAGTATAATCCTTTCCAAATCCACCCATTTTCCTACAAACTTCATTTTATTTTACTGCTGGATAGAACTCCATTGTATAAATGTGCCACATCTTCATTATCCATTCATCAGTTGAAGGATATCTAGGCTGGTTCCATTTTCTAGCTATTGTGAATAGAGCAGAACTCAACATGGATGTGCAAGTATCTCTAAGGTTATGAGTAGAGTCCTTACGATATATGGATATATGCCAAAGAGTGGTATAGCTGGGTCATATGGTAAATCTATTTTTAGCTGTCTCAGGAACCTCCATACCAATTTCCACAATGGCTGGACCAGTTTACATTGCCACCAACAATGTAGAAGGGTTCCTCTTTTTCTACATCTTTACCATCATAAAATATAATAATTTATTTTTATATTATTTTTTATTTTATATTAATTATAATAGGTTATTATCTTCTATCCCCTTGCCCCAGCTCCCATTACCCCAGAGACCCTCCTCAGTGGGGCTATGGTATTTATTGTGTGGTCATGAGGCCTCAGTCAGTCCCTGTGGGGTAGTAGGGAACTGTGCCTCTGGATATTCCTACCCACTCTGAGCTTTTACAATCTTTCTGCCCTCTCTTCTGCAATGTTACCTGAGTCATAGCAGGTCTGCTGGCAGTCTAATTTAGTGCTGAGTTCTCTGTAGCCTCTGGATTTCTGGATGATTGATCACTGGTGATCAATAGATTTTTTTGTTTGTTTGTTTTGTTTTTCAAGGTAGGGTCTCCCTCTAGCTCAGGCTGATCTGGAATTCATGATGTACTCTCAGGGTGGCCTCAAATTCACAGTGATCCTCCTACCTCTGTCTCCCAAGTGCTGGGAGTATAGGCGTACACCAACATGATCAATAGATTTTGATTGATCACTACATCAACCTGGAGCTGGTTGTCAAGCTGGCAGTATGATCAGTGATCAGAAAATATAATAATTTTTTGAAGGATGTGGTGACAGACACTAGTATATTTAGCCAGAAGTCCAGAAAAAAGGCATTAGGATTTTAAGTTCAAGGCCAGCCAGTGAAATTTATGGAGACTTTATGTTAAAAGGAAGGAAAAGCATATGCCTTTAATCCCAGCACTCTGGAGGTAAAGGTAGGAGGATCACCATGAGTTCAAGGCCACACTGAGACTACATAGTGAATTCTAGGTCAGCCTGGGCTAGAGTGAAACCCTACCTCTTAAAAAAAAAAAAAAAAAAAAAGGAAGGAAAAGATGTAACACATAATGGTGCACACCTTTAATCTTTTTTTTTTTTTTTGGTTTTGCAAGGCAGGGTCTCACTCTGGCCCAGGCTGACCTGGAATTAACTATGTAGTCTCAGGGTGGCCTCGAACTCACAGTAATCCTCCTACCTCTGCCTCCCGAGTGCTGGGATTAAAGGCGTGCGCCACCACGCCTGGCAACACCTTTAATCTTTAATCCCAGCATTTGGGCAGCAGAGGTAGGATCACCATGAGCCACCCTGAGACTACACAGTGAATTCCAGGTCAGCCTGGACTAGAGTGAAACCTTACCTCAAAAACCTCCCCCCAAAAATAAAAGAAAGAAAAACAATGCATAGCTGGGCATAATGGAGCATGCCTTTAATTTCAGCACTAGGGAGACAGAGACAGGAGGATTTTCATGAGTTCGAGGCCAGCCAGGGAGTACAGAGTGAGTTCCAGGTCAACCTGGGCTAGAATAAGACCCTACCTTGAAAAACCAAAAAAAAAAAAAAAAATTGATCACCAGTAATGAGCCTTACCTTGGATGGTTAAGGTGTTTGCCTGCAAAGCCAAAGGATCCTGGTTCGACTCCCCAGGACTCACGTAAGCCAGATGCACAATGGGCACACACATCTGGAGTTCGTTTCCAGGGGCTGGAAGTCCTAGCGCACCCATTCTCTCTCTCTCTCTACCTGCGTATTTCTGTATCTCTCTCTCAAAATAAATTAAAAAAAAAAACTGATTTAGAATGAGACCTTACCTCAGAGAACAAACAAACAAACAAAAAAATCTGGTGCAAACAGTGGTAATTTCAGTACTTGGGAAGCTGAGTCAAGTTGCCCTCACCAAATAAATAAAATTGGGGTAGTATGAACTTGTGTGAAGAAAAATGAGAGTGGTAACTGCAAAATAACTATCTCATGAGACTATGCGAATTCAAAGAACATTGATGGCACAAAAGATCTCCAATACTCTGCAGGCACTCCTGGCACTTTATTACATTTCCCTATCAATATCCTACTCAAGGTTTGAAATGTTTGATTCTAACCAAAGAAAGTAACGAAAAAGTATTAGACACATTCCAAACCTGTTCTCTAATTCTTTTTATTTCTATTTTTTATTTTATATTATTTTATTTATTTATTTATTTGTTTGTTTGTTTTTCAAGGTAGGGTCTCACTCTGGCCCAGGCTGACCTGGAATTAATTATGTAGTCGCAGGGTGGCCTCGAACTCTCATCGATCCTCCTACCTCTGCCTCCCGAGTGCTTGGATTAAAAGCGTGCGTCACCACGCCCATATTATTTTATTTTTTGAGGTAGGTTCTCTCTCTAGCCCAGGCTGACCTGGAATTCACTATGTAATCTCAGGGTGGCCTCAAGCTGGGATTAAAGGTGTGTGCCACCACACCCAGCTCTATTTTATTGTTTAAATTTATTTATTTGAGAGAGAGAGAGAGAATGGGCCCATTAGGGAGGGTCTCTAGCCACTGCAAACAAACTCCAGATGTTTGTGCCACCTCGTCATCTGGCTTTACATTGGTACTGGGTGCTTGCCTGCAAAGCCAGAAGACCCAGGTTCAATTTTCCAGTACCTCCGGGAGTGGTGGCACAGGTCTTTAATCCCAGGCAGAGGTAAGAGGATCACTGTGAGTTGGAGGCCACCCTGAGAGTGAATTCCAGGTCAGTCTTTATTAGTGAAAAAACAAAAACCAAAAAAAAAAAACAAACAAACAAACAAAAAATAGGGCTGAAACCAGGCATGGTGGTGCACACCTTCAATCCAGCAGGGAGGATCATCGTGAGGCTACCCTGAGATTACATAGTGAATTTCAGGTCAGCCTAGGCTACAGCGAGACCCTACCTAAGAAAACAAAAAACTAATAAAACAGGGTGCTGGAGATGGCCTTGAACTCATGGCAATCCACATACCTCTGCCTTCCAAGTGCTGGAATTAAAGGCATGCGCCACCACGCCCAGCTTTTTGTTGGTTATAATATGCCATTTATCAAGGTCTTGGTGGCACAATGGGTCTAGTAAATGTTAGTGGGGGCTTGTTCTTTTTTTTTTTGGGGGAGAGTCTCACTGTAGCCCAGGCTGACCTGGAACATACTCTGTAGTCCCAAACTGGCCTGAATTTAGTGATCCTCTCATTTCTGCCTCCCTAGTGCTGGGATTAAAGGCCACCACACAGGGCCTTGCTTTTTCTTAAACAATCTGTGGTAGATCAAGCACATCAGATTGGTAGTAGTTGCACAAGGTTATCCAGCCAATATGTTTTAAAACAGTAACCAGGACAATTTTAGTGTTTTATGTTGTTGTTTTTCAAGTTAGGGTCTCTCTCTAGCCTAGGTTAGTTTCTAGGAAGCAGCCAAATTCTAGTCCGGGAAGACATAGCTTAGTTTGCTCTTTTAAATATTTTATTTATTTGAGAAAAAGATAAAGAGGCATAGAGAGAATGGGAACGCCATTCTCCAGAGGCATGCACCACCTTGTGCATCTGGCTTATGTGGGTCCTGGGGAATCGAATCTTGGCCCTTTGGCTTTGTAGGAAAGTGTCTTTTAACTGCTAAGCCATGTCCCCAGCCGTTTAGTTGTTTTTTAAAAAAAAATTTTATTTTACTTTATTTATTTGCGAGAGCGAGAGACAGACAGAGACAGAGAGAGAATGGGCAGGCCTCCAGCCTGCAAACAAACTCCAGACGCATGCGCCACCTTGCGCCTCTGGCTTACATGGATCCTGGGGAATCGAACTTGGGTCTTTTGGCTTTCCAGGTAAGCGTTTTAACCTATAAGCCACCCCTCCATTACTGTTTTGGTTTTTCAAGGTAGGGCTTCGCTCTAACCCAGGCTGACCTGGAATTCACTACGTACTCTCAGGTTGGCCTTGAACTCACAGTGATCTTCCTACCTCTGCTTCCCAGGTGCTGGGATGAAAGGCTTGCGCCACCCGGCCCTGCCCAAAGCTTACTATTCTGATTATCAGGAGGCGCCAAGACCCACGGCTCGCGACAAGCTCAGCCCTGCTATTCTCCCGCTCAACTCCAGGGACCCACAGCCAGGCCTCCACGGTGGCTGAGGCTCCGGCCTACACTCCAGCTCCGAGGCGCAGCTCTCTGGGCTCCTTCTCTTCCCCCCATCCTCATTCACAAGCAACAGGGTGTGCTCTCGCTCTCCCGTTCCCCAGCGCAGAGAGGCGGGACCCGATCGGAGAGGGGATCAGAGCGCCGAAGGTTGGCGGGAGCCGGAGGGGGCGGGCCGCAGAGGATGGGGGAAGCCGAGCGAACACGACCGCGCGCTGCGCTCAAACTTAGGGCGCCAGCAGCTCACGACCCGAGCCCCACCCTCGCCGTCAGCAAAGGCGCCCAGCCAATGGACGGGCCGGGAAGCCTGCGAGCTACGCGCGGGGAGGGGGAAGGCTGGGGAGGGGGAAGGGAAGTCGGGAGGTGGGCCGTGTGTGATTGACAGCTCCCTTGAGCCAATCCTCCGCGCGGTCTCTGCGCTCTCTTCATTGCTGGGCTCCGTTCTACGTCCCACCTTCTCTCCCTCCACCTCCCTCCTCACTCCCTTTGGACCCGCCCCGTCTCCCCTCCCCCACTCTGCGGGCAAATCACTGCTGGAAAGAGGAGGGGGCCGAAGGGGGGCCGGCTCGTGTGGAGCCCTTGAGGTACAATTGACGGCCGTTCTAACCAATGAGAGACGGGATGATGGCGCGGCTGTGGCTGGAGCCAGCCAATGGGTGCGCAGGCTGGGGGCGGAGGCCCAGGTTCCAAACGCTCCGCGGCGCCATGGGCTGAAAACTCAACCGAGATGGAATCTCCCAGTCTGAACCGGTTTCAACCGGTTCCTAGTTTGAGGCACTAGAAGGAGGGGGAGAAGCGGCTGCAGCGGCCGCGGCAGGAGCAGCGGGAGCTACGGCATCAGCAAGAGCAACAGTAGCTACAGCCCCGGCGGCCGTGCCTGTTCCAGCGTCGCCGCAGCAGTCCGTGCAGCCACCCCGAGGGGGAGGGGAACCACCAGTCGCTGAGGAGCGGGAGAAGGGGGGAAAGTTTAGGCGAGCCTGGGCGGGCGGCAGCGCCGGGGCCGCGTGAGAGAGGCAGCCGCGCTTTGGTAGGGGGAGCCGGACTGCAACTGGCGGCAGAGCGTGTCCCCCCACCCGCGGCCGCGTGCACTCTGCGCCCCTTCCTCCGACCCGCCCGCCGCCGCCGCCGCCTGGGCTGGACGGTCCTCGGGGGCTCGGTCCGCGCCGCGCCGCTTGACCCCGCTCCCCTCCCCCTTTCTTCTCGCCCCAGCCGGGCGGGAGCATTTATTTCTCACACTCTTCATTCCCCTTTTTTGGTGGGGCGGGTGTGTGCGCGTGTGTGTATGTGTGTGTGTGGGGTGGAGTTGTCCCTGGAATAGTAAATACTGAGCTTTTGATTTTTTTTAATTATTTTTATTTTATTTTTATTTTTTGCCCTTTCTTGCTTCTTTTTTTTTTTAAGGTGGGAAAACTGTGAAACCCACCTTAGTTTCATCCCCTCTTTCCCCTTCCCCACCTTCCCTCGCCTCTTGAAGCCCGGACAAGGAAAGGAAGCAGCAGTTGGTTCAATTTCTGGGTAAGTGGACTGTGCGTCCGGGGCCGAGGGTCGGGCGGCGGCGCGGCTGGCTGGGCTGGCGGGAGGCCGGCGCGGGGCGCGGCGCGGCGGGCCCACGGCGCAGCCTGCGATTGAATGGAACTGCTGCTGTCGCCGGCGGATGGAAGGATGGATGGAAGGGAGGGAGGATGGAGGAGGCGGCGGCCGCGGGAGGGGAGCGCTGGCAGGGTCAGCGGCGTGTGCGGGTGGCGGTGGAGGAAGGCGAGGAGCGTGGGGAAGGAGGAGAGCTCCGGCTCGTTGGATGAGAAGGGCTTCCCTCAGTCCAAAGGGCCGGGAGAGTTGGGGTGATTTCAGGAACATCTCTGTAAATTATTAGGAGTGGAAGTTTCCAGAAATATTTAGTGCAGCAGCATTGAAACGTCCGCTGGTATCACGTGGCCCCCTCGGTGGAGAGCTTGGGATGGGGGAGGGAGGGGTGGCCGAATCCCTGCTCCTGTGAGGGAGCTGGTTTGGGTTGCGTTGGGTTCCGAAGTGGCGAAGATGATGAGTTCATCTTCCTAGGGGGTCTGCGGGTGGCGTTCGGTGGTGTTATCTCCCCCCCCCCCGCACACACACACACCGCCCGAGTCTTGTGTATGGTAAAGTTGGTGGACGCATTCGCTGCTTAGCAATGAAGAGTGGATGATGTCCCATGCTCCTTCGGAGTGTGCGCTGGAGGGGAGCAAGTGCTGGAGTTGGGGATCCCGCGCACTGCCAGGCCACGCTGTCCGGAGCGCGGGCGGCGGCGGCGGAGTCCGGCGCCCGCTCCGCTGCCCTCGGAGCTGGGCGGGGTGACTTGCGTGCTCCCGGCTGCTATAGTTAGAAGCGCGGCTCGGCGCGTCGGGTGCGAAGCCAGCGGAGGGCGGGCCTTCCGAGGGAGGCGTGCTGGTACTGAATGAAGCAGGCGGGTGCCCACACACCTAAGTAGCACTCTTTGCCTTGGTAGGAACTTGGTGTTTTTTTTTTTTATTCAAACTAGGGTGGAAGTTAACCTTTAAGCAACGGTTCCGATTTTCTGGTTTGGGGTTGGCAAACTGGTGGTGTGTCGTTGCTTTTGAAGTGGCACTGAAGATATTTTGGTAATCCCTTGTGAAGTCACAGTATGGCGGGATAATCTCTAGTATATGCAGGCAATCTAGTGGGTGGGTCTTTAGGACTGAGGGGACTGAGAAAGCGTTTGTGTTTACACTTCCTCACCCCTGTCTATTCACTACCTCCCCCATTGTATACGTTAAGCGGGTGGGACAGTGCTAGTAGTGAAAAGAATGTTTTGAAAGCTCATTTGGGCAAGTAAATGTGCTTGGCATTGACCAAAGCCGCCATTTCTGTATTAGGTACAGTTCGAGAATAAGTAGGAAGGTAATATTCAAGACAACTGATACTTCTGAGGTTGGCAAACTACCGTGTTCAAGCACTTTAGTAGAATAAGAAACTATTTTTAATATGAATCCAGCCCGGAGAACTCAAAGAGCAGCGTGTTTAAAAGTGAAACTTTCAGAGTCACTTTAGTAATCCTTTATTTGTTTACTTTTGACCTGTGATTTTACTAGAGCAGGAGAAAAGCTCTTTCTCTTTTCTTAATAAAAGTTGAAAAAGTTTAAAAAAATTTTTTTCGAGGTAGGAATACTCTCTGTAGCCCCAGGCTGACAACAGCGATCTTACTGTTTCAGCCTCCCATGTGCCTGGAACTAAAGGTGTTTTCCACCATACCGGGCTGAAAGATGGTTTCTTTGTTGTTGTTCATTTTTATTTAGTTATTTGAGAGGGAGAGAGAATGGGCGCACCAGGGCCTCCAGTCACTGCAAACGAACTCCAGACACATGCACCACCTTGTGCATCTGGCTTACGTGGGTACTGGGGAATCGAGCCTTGAACCATGTTAGGCTTTTCGAGGTAGGGTTTCACTCTAGCCCAGAATTCATGCTGTAGTCTCAGGGTGGCCTTGAACTCATGGCGATCGATCGTACTACCTCTGCCTCCTGAGTGCTGGGATTAAAGGCGTATGCCACCACGCCCGGCCAGCCCTTTTGGTTCTGAGGTAGAGTTTTCACTGTAGCCAAGGCTGACCTGAAATTCACTATGTAGTCTTAAGGGTGGCCTCGAACTCACAGTGATCTTCCTACCTCTGTGTCTCGGGTGCTGGGATTAAAGGTGTGCACCACCATATCCACTAAGGTATCTTTTTTTTTTTTTTTACATAGATTTTGGTGTTTATTGGACATTGCTTTTTGTTTTGTTTTTTAATTTTATTTATTTTTGAAGAGAGACACAGAGACAGATGAAGAGGGAGACAGATAGAGATGGGCGCGCCAGCAGTCTCTCAGCTGCTGTGAGCGAAATCCAGATGCGTGCGCCCCCTGGTGGTCAAGTGCCGGCATTGCGCCTTTGCATCACTTTGCATCTGGCTAAAAGTGGGACCTGGAGATTGGAACCGGGTTCTTAGTCTTAGCAGGCAGGTGCCTTAACCACTAAGCCATCTCTCCAGCCCTTGTTTTGTTTTTTGAGGTAGTCTTCTAGTCAATGCGGTCCTGTATTATATAGTCTATACTATATAGTCTCAGGGTGCCCTCAAACTCAGGAGATCCTCCTACCTCTGCCTCCCAAGTGCTGGGATTAAAGGTGTGTGCCATCACGCCTGGCTTCTTAAATATTTTTATTGGCAAGCAGAGAAAGAAAATGAAAATGAACCCCCAGGGTTGGAGAGATGGCTTAGCGGTTAAGGCGTTTGCCTGCAAAGCCAAAGGACCCCGGTTCAATTCTCCAGGACCCACGTAAGCAAGATGCACAAGGGGGCACATGCATCTGGAGTTTGTTTGCAGCGGCTGGAGGCCCTGGTGTGCCCTTTCCCTCTCTCTCTCTCTCTCTCTCTCTCTCTCTCTCTCAAATAAATAAACAAAAGTTTTTTTTTAAAAGAGCCCCTAGGGCCTCTTGCTGCAGCCAATGAACTCCAGATGTATGCAACGCTGTATTTGGCTTTATGTCCATACTGGGCATTTAGACCAGGGCCATGAGGCCTTGCAAGCAAGTCCCCTTAACCACTGAGATATTTCTCCAGCCCCTTAAGCTTTAATATTTAAGATTGTTTGATGGAGCATATTCCTCCTGTATAATGGCTTTTTGTTGTTGTTGTTCGTTTTATCTTTTGAGACAAAGTCTCACTGTATTCCACACTGGCCTCAAAGGGGTGCCTCAGCTTTTAGTGCTGGAATTGCAGGCAAGTGCCATCATGCCCAGCCTGGAGCTTCAGATCTTCCGGTCTGCACCTCCAAAGTTACAGGTGTGTGCCCACCTCTTTGGGCAATTTTAGACTTATTTATTTATTTATTTATTTATTTATTTATTTATTTATTTATTTGAGAGAAGGGGGGAGAATGGGCAGCCCGGCAAAATTTGATTTTTACATTATGTCTAACCTAGCTGTTACATTTTTGTGCTTTTTCTCTTTAATGAGAGGGAGGGAGGACAATTGGTGCAGCAGGCACATGAGACTTGGAGAGTTGAACATGGGCCCTTAGGCTTGACAGGCAAGTGCCTTAACTGGTTAGCTGTCTCTCCAGCCCTTGTGCTTGTTTTGTGGGTTTTTTGTTTGGTTGGTTGGTTTCTCTAGGAAACCCTAGCCCTCTCTGGTGACAAACTTGTAACCATCCTTCTGTCTTTGCTGGGATTGCAGGTATAACAAACACTAGGCTCATCTTTGAAACGGTTTCATTTATTTAGTACAAAATGAGAGTGGGTGTGCCAAGGCCTCCTGCTATTGCAGAGGAGCTCCTGACTTTATATGGGTACTGGTGAATCAAACAGGCCCTCAGGCTTTACAAGCAAGCACTTTAACCATTGAGCTATCTCTCCAGCCCCTTGAAACCTTATTCTTGGCCTAATTATTTGAGACTGTCATTTACTCAGGCTGGCTTTGAACTCTGTATGCAGGCAAGGATGATCATGAACTGGTGATCTCCTCCCTCCACCCCTTGTATACTGGCATTACCTTGTATGCCACCATTCTGAGTTATATACAGCCCTAGGGATCGAACCCAGGACATTGTGCATGGCCTGTGAGCACTCTACCAACTACATGCCCAGCCCAATCTTTGGCCATTCTTTTGTTTTGTTTTCAAGGTAGGGTCTCACTCTGGCCCAGGCTGACCTGGAATTCACTGTGTAGTCTCAGGGTGGCCTCGAACTCACAGCGATCCTCCTACCTCTGCCTCCTGAGTGCTGGGATGAAAGGCGTGCGCCACCACGCTTGGCTTGGCCTAACATTTATTGTTGGCATCTTTAAAACATTTATATTAGAATTGAAATTGTGTCCGTGCATGGTGGTGCACGCCTTTCATCCCAGCACTCAGGAGGCAGAGGTAGGAGGATCGCTGTGAGTTCGAGGCCACCCTGAGACTACCCAGTGAATTCCAGGTCAGCCTGGGCCAGAGTGAGACCCTACCTCAAAAAAACAACAACAAAAAAAAAAATTGAAATTGTGGCAGGGTGTGGTGGCGCACACCTTGAATACCAGTAGAGGTAGAAGGATCACTGAGTTCAAGGCCACTCTGAGACTAGAATGAATTCCAGGTCAACTTGGTCTAGAGGGAAACCCTACCTCAGGGGGAAAAGTTGTGTGATCACCAGCATCACAAAAAAAATTGAAATTGCTAGCCTCATTTCAAGCATTATTTTGTAAAGCAGTTTTAATTTTTTTTGTTTGTTTGTTTGTTTTTCAATGTAGGGTCTCACTCTGGCCCAGGCTGACCTGGAATTTATTCTGTAGTCAGGGTGGCCTTGAACTCACCAATATCTTTTTACCTCTTCCTCCCAAGTCCTGGGATTAAAGGCATGCACAATCACGCCCAGCTAAAATACATTTTTCATTTTTATTTATTTGAGAGAGAGAGGAAGATAGAGTGGGCACACCAGGGCCTCCGGTCACTGCAAACCAACTCCAGACGCATGTGCCACCTTGTATATCTGGCTTACATGGGGTCCTGGGGGAATCAAACTTGAGTCCTTTGGCTTTGCAGGCAAGTGCCTTAACTGCTAAGCCATGTCTGCAGCCCATAAAGCAGTTTTTTTTTTTTCTTTTTTTGTTATTTGTTTGCTTTTGAGGCAGGGTCTCACTTCTAGCCTAGACTGATCTAGGGCTCAAGGCTGTCCTTTTTCAGCCTCCTAAGTGCTGGGATTAAAGGCATGTGCCACTGTCCTTGGCTTAGGGTGTCCTCGTTAAATTATATACAAAATTGTGTTGAAAATTGGGTATAAGCCAGACATGGTGGCATATGCCTTTAGTCCCAGCACTCAGGAGGCAGAGAGGTTATAAGTGTAGGTTACAAGACCCTATCTTAGAAAAAAAATTAGGGGCTGAGAGAATGGCTCAGCGGTTAAAGTGCTTCACTGCAAAGTCTAACAACCCAGGTTCAATAAGCCAGATGCACAAAGTGGCTTGTGCATCTGAAGTTGGCAGTGTCACTGCCCTGGTGTTCCCATTCTTCCCCCCCCCCCCATCTTTATGTGCTTTAAAAAAAATATACATTTTAAAATTTTGGGGATGTTTTGAGGAAGGGTCTCTCTCTGGCCCATGCTGACCTGGAATTAACTATGTAGTCTCAGGGTGGCCTCGAACTCACAGTGATCCTACTCCAGCTTTAAAAAAATTTCCTTTTTATTTGAGAGAGACAGAGGCAGAAAGAGGATGGGCACGCTAGGGCCTTTTCAGCCACTGTGAACAAACTCCAGATGGGAGCACCCCCTTGTGCACATGTGCAACATTGTGCGTTTGCAACACTTTTGCATCAGGTTATTTAGTGTCTGGAGATTTGAACAAGCATTCTTAGGCTTCACAGGCAGGTGCCTTAAACGCTAAGCCATCTCCAGCCCTAAAAAATTTTTTTTAAGATTTATTTTTGTTTATTAGAGACAGAGAGGGAGAGAGTGAGAATGGCATATCAGGGCCTCTAGCCACTGCAAACGAATTCCAGACGCATGCGCTACCATGTGCATCTGGCTTATGTGGGACCTGAAGAATCAAACCTGGGTCCTTAGGCTTCGCAGGCATAGGCCTTAACTGCTAAGTCATCTCTCCAGCTCTAAAAAAATTTTATATTGGGCTAGAAACCAGGAATGGTGTGGCTCAATCAAGCCTATAATGTTAGCCTTTGGGAAAATTAGTCAGGGTCTCAGTTCAACCCAGACTGGTCTGGAACTCATGGTGTTCCTCCTACCTCAGTCTCTACCAGTCATGTGCCATGTTCATACACAATCTTGTTATTCTAAGAGCATTCTCCTGGGTTTCTTTTGTTTATTTATTTTTTTTATTGCTGTGTGTATCTCCATGTGTGCCTTCCACCTAATTTG
Organism: Orientallactaga sibirica; assembly: GCA_036365145.1. Classification (NCBI taxonomy): domain Eukaryota; kingdom Metazoa; phylum Chordata; class Mammalia; order Rodentia; family Dipodidae; genus Orientallactaga; species Orientallactaga sibirica. The sequence goes on along the minus strand of JAEOAD010000060.1, from coordinate 9,323,804 downwards.
AGGCAGGGTCTTTTTTATTTTTAAAACATCTAAAAATACTGCCGGTCGTGGTGGCACACGCCTTTGATCTCAGCATTTGGGAGGCAGAAGTAGGAGGGTCGCTGTGAGTTCGAGGCCACCCTGAGGTTACATAGCGAATTCCAGGTCAGCCTGGGCCAGAGTGAGACCCTACCTCGGAATACCAAAAAAAATTTTTTTATTTTATTTATTTATTTATTTATTTATTTGACAGAGAGAGGAAGGGAGAATGGGCACACTAGGGCCTCCATCTGCTGCAAACGAACTCCAGATACATGCACCCCCTTGTGTATCTGGCTAACGTGGGTCCTGGGCAACCGAACCTGGGTCCCTTAGCCTTGTAGGCAAAGGCCTTAACTACTAAGCCATCCCTCCAGCCCTTATTTTTTAAACATCTTGTTTATTTATTTACTTATTTGAGAGATACAGAAATAGGCAGCTAGAGAGAGAATGGGCACACCAGGGCCTCCAGCCACTGTAATGAACTCCAGATGCGTGTGCCCTTTGTGCATCTGGCTTATGTGGGTACTAGGGAGTCGAACTGGGCTCCTTTGACTTTGCAGGCAAGCACCTTAACCGCTAAGTCATCTCTCCAATCCTTTTAAACATTTTTAGTCCTAATGAACACTTTTATTTATTTATTTGATAGAGAGGCAAGGCAGGGTGTGGTGGCACACCTTGAATACCAGTAGAGGTAGAAGGATCACTGAGTTCAAGGCCACTCTGAGACTAGAATGAATTCCAGGTCAACTTGGTCTAGAGGGAAACCCTACCTCAGGGGAAAAAGTTGTGTGATCACCAGCATCACAAAAAAATTGAAATTGCTAGCCTCATTTCAAGCATTATTTTGTAAAGCAGTTTTAATTTTTTTGTTTGTTTGTTTGTTTTTCAATGTAGGGTCTCACTCTGGCCCAGGCTGACCTGGAATTTATTCTGTAGTCAGGGTGGCCTTGAACTCACCAATATCTTTTTACCTCTTCCTCCCAAGTCCTGGGATTAAAGGCATGCACAATCACGCCCAGCTAAAATACATTTTTCATTTTTATTTATTTGAGAGAGAGAGAGATAGAGTGGGCACACCAGGGCCTCCGGTCACTGCAAACCAACTCCAGACGCATGTGCCACCTTGTGTATATCTGGCTTACATGGGGTCCTGGGGGAATCAAACTTGAGTCCTTTGGCTTTGCAGGCAAGTGCCTTAACTGCTAAGCCATGTCTGCAGCCCATAAAGCAGTTTTTTTTTTTTTTTTTGTTATTTGTTTGCTTTTGAGGCAGGGTCTCACTTCTAGCCTAGACTGATCTAGGGCTCAAGGCTGTCCTTTTTCAGCCTCCTAAGTGCTGGGATTAAAGGCATGTGCCACTGTCCTTGGCTTAGGGTGTCCTCGTTAAATTATATACAAAATTGTGTTGAAAATTGGGTATACGCCAGACATGGTGGCATATGCCTTTAGTCCCAGCACTCAGGAGGCAGAGAGGTTACAAGTGTAGGTTACAAGACCCTATCTTAGAAAAAAAATTAGGGGCTGAGAGAATGGCTCAGCGGTTAAGGTGCTTCACTGCAAAGTCTAACAACCCAGGTTCAATAAGCCAGATGCACAAAGTGGCTTGTGCATCTGAAGTTGGCAGTGTCACTGCCCTGGTGTTCCCATTCTCCCCCCCCCCCATCTTTATGTGCTTTAAAAAAAAATACATTTTAAAATTTTGGGGATGTTTTGAGGAAGGGTCTCTCTCTGGCCCATGCTGACCTGGAATTAACTATGTAGTCTCAGGGTGGCCTCGAACTCACAGTGATCCTACTCCAGCTTTAAAAAAATTTCCTTTTTATTTGAGAGAGACAGAGGCAGAAAGAGGATGGGCACGCTAGGGCCTTTTCAGCCACTGTGAACAAACTCCAGATGGGAGCACCCCCTTGTGCACATGTGCAACATTGTGCGTTTGCAACACTTTTGCATCAGGTTATTTAGTGTCTGGAGATTTGAACAAGCATTCTTAGGCTTCACAGGCAGGTGCCTTAAACGCTAAGCCATCTCCAGACCTAAAAAAAATTTTTTAAGATTTATTTTTGTTTATTAGAGACAGAGAGGGAGAGAGTGAGAATGGCATATCAGGGCCTCTAGCCACTGCAAACGAATTCCAGACGCATGCGCTACCATGTGCATCTGGCTTATGTGGGACCTGAAGAATCAAACCTGGGTCCTTAGGCTTCGCAGGCATAGGCCTTAACTGCTAAGTCATCTCTCCAGCTCTAAAAAAATTTTATATTGGGCTAGAAACCAGGAATGGTGTGGCTCAATCAAGCCTATAATGTTAGCCTTTGGGAAAATTAGTCAGGGTCTCAGTTCAACCCAGACTGGTCTGGAACTCATGGTGTTCCTCCTACCTCAGTCTCTACCAGTCATGTGCCATGTTCATATACAATCTTGTTATTCTAAGAGCATTCTCCTGGGTTTCTTTTGTTTATTTATTTTTTTTATTGCTGTGTGTATCTCCATGTGTGCCTTCCACCTAATTTGAGGCAGGGTCTTTTTTATTTTTAAAACATCTAAAAATACTGCCGGTCGTGGTGGCACACGCCTTTGATCTCAGCATTTGGGAGGCAGAAGTAGGAGGGTCGCTGTGAGTTCGAGGCCACCCTGAGGTTACATAGCGAATTCCAGGTCAGCCTGGGCCAGAGTGAGACCCTACCTCGGAATACCAAAAAAAAATTTTTTTATTTTATTTATTTATTTATTTATTTATTTATTTATTTGACAGAGAGAGGAAGGGAGAATGGGCACACTAGGGCCTCCAGCTGCTGCAAACGAACTCCAGATACATGCACCCCCTTGTGTATCTGGCTAACGTGGGTCCTGGGCAACCGAACCTGGGTCCCTTAGCCTTGTAGGCAAAGGCCTTAACTACTAAGCCATCCCTCCAGCCCTTATTTTTTAAACATCTTGTTTATTTATTTACTTATTTATTTGAGAGATACAGAAATAGGCAGCTAGAGAGAGAATGGGCACACCAGGGCCTCCAGCCACTGTAATGAACTCCAGATGCGTGTGCCCCTTTGTGCATCTGGCTTATGTGGGTACTAGGGAGTCGAACTGGGCTCCCTTTGACTTTGCAGGCAAGCACCTTAACCGCTAAGTCATCTCTCCAATCCTTTTAAACATTTTTAGTCCTAATGAACACTTTTATTTATTTATTTGATAGAGAGGCAAAGAGAAAAAGAGAAAATGGGCATGCCAGGACCTTCAGCCACTGCAAGCAAACTCCAGATGCATGCACCACCTTGTGCTTACGTGGGTCTTGGGTTATTTGGCTTTGCAGGCAAGTGCCTTAACCACTAAGCCATCTCTCTCCAGCCCAGGTCTTTTGTTTGTTTGTTTTTCAAAGTAAAGCCTTGCTCTATCTATCTCAGACTGACCTTGAACTCAGAGCAATCCTCCTACCTCTTTTTCCTGAGTGCTGGGATTAAAGGCCACCATGCCAGGCTTTGTGTGTGTTTTTTTAAGGCAAGATCTCACTCTAGTATAAGCTGGCCCCTAATGCATGAAATGATCTGCCTTCACCATCCCGGTGCATAAGCCACTATGCCCTGTTCCCCTGCTGTTTCTTCAAAGCCAATGACACTAAAGTTTGGTTGAATTAGTAATTTTGACCTTTTGGGGGGTTAAAATACCATAGCATCAGGAGAGTATCATAGCTACAGTTCCTGTCCCCATTACCTCTGTCCTTTTTTTTAAAATATTATTTATTTATTTATTTATTTATTTATTTATTTATTTATTTGAGAGAGAGATACAGAAATAGGCAGGCAGAGAGAGAAGTTCTCATTTTGTAGTCCAGGCTGGCTTTGAATTTGTGGCAGTCTTGGCTCAGTCTCCACAGCATGGGATTGCATGTGTCTACCATTATGCCTGGTACTTAAAAGATTTCTTTTCTCAGTTATAGTAAAGACATTTATGTGCTTGTAGAGGCTTTTGATGTTTTATTTTGTGTGTGTGGGCGTGCCAGAATATCTAGTTCCTCTTCGAATGAATACCAGGACAGTTGCACCACTTTTTGCCTTACCCAGCTTACGCAGGTGGCTTGGGAATTGAACCTAGGTGGGTGGGCTTTACAAGCAAGTACCGAAATGTCTATTCTCCCAGCTTTCCTGCTTTTTATTTTTATTTTTTGGTCTTTCGAGGTAGGGTCTCATTCTAGCTCAGCCTGGCCTGGAATTCTGTAGTCTCAGGGTGGCCTTGAACTCACAGTGGTCCTCCTACCTCTGCCTCCCAAGTGCTGGGATTAAAGGCGTGCGCTACCACGCCCGGCTGATTTATTTTATTTGAGTTAGTGAGGAGAGAGAGAGACAGAGAATGAGCACACCACTGCAAATGAACTCCAGATGCATGCACCACCATGTGCATCTGGTTTATGTGGATTCTGGGGAGTCAAAGCTGGGTCCTTAGCCTTCGCAGGCAAGCACCTTAACCAGTAAACCATCTCTCCAGCCCCCTGCTTTTGATTTTGAGACAGGATCTTGCTGCTTAGGCCACACTACCCTGGCATTTGCCATGTATATGTAGCCCAGACTGGCCTCGAGTTAGAGCTCCACTTGCTTCAGCTTTGCAAGGGCTTGGATTACAGGCTTGATACTATACTTTGCTATGTAGAATATGAATCTCTGAAGTTATTGAGGGTTGAAAGTAACATTTGAGTTGTTTAAATGTAGAAGAAATTAAATTCTGTAGAGCTTAAGGAAATTGTTACTAAGATTTTTTTTTAATGATTTACTTATTTGTAAGGGGTGAGCAAGAGGAAGGGAGGGAGATAGACTAGGCACATCAGGGCCTCATGCTACTGAACATGAATTCCAGATATATACAGACACATATTTATTTATTTGAGGGGGAGGCAGATAGATAATGGGTATGCCCAGGGCCTTTAGCCGCTGCGAGTGAACTCCAAGCACATGTGCCACCTTGTGCATCTGGCTTTACGTGGGTACTGGGGAAGCAAACCTGGGTCTTTTTGTTTTGAAGGCAAGTGCCTTAATTGCTAAGCCATTTCTCCAGCCCACATTATTTTTTTTTAACTTTATTGACCATCATGCATACAGAAATACGTATTTTTTGAGGACAGGTCTCTCTATCTCGGGCTGGCTTCAAACTCATGGCCATACTTTTACCTCAGCCTCTCAAGTGTTGGGATGTGAGCCACTACCCCAGGCTTGATACCAAAATTTATTATTTAATTGTTTCTTCTAATCACTGCATACAACAGAAAATGTATAGTCATCTTTAATGTTTATTTACTTTGGTTTTTCTAGGTAGGCTCTCTCTCTAGCCCAAAGTGGCTTCCAACTCATGGCAGTCCTCCTACCCCAGCCTTGCTAGTGCTGGGATTAAAGGCGTGCTCCACCATGCCCAGCCCTTTAATTTTTTTAAATTTTTAAAATTTTCATTTATTTATTAGTGACAGAGAGGGAGAATGGGGCACACCTGGGCCTCTAGTCACTGTAAAGAACTCCAGAACCATGCATCACCATGTGCATCTGGCTTACATGGGACCTGGAGAATCGAACCGGGGTCCTTAGGCTTTGCAGGCATGTGCCTAAAACACTAAGCCATCTCTCCAGCCCTTAATGGTTGTTTTTTTTTAAATATGTTTATTTGCAAGGTAAGAGAGAGAGAGAGAATGAGTGGGGTCGCCAGGGCCTCTTGCCACTGCAAACAAACTCCAGATGCATGCACCACTTTGTTCATCTGGTTTACGTGGGTACTGGGGATTTGAACAAGGGTTGTTAGGCTTTGCATGCAAACACCTTAACCACTGAGTCATCTCTTCAGCTCATCTTTAATGTGTTTGTTTGTTTGTTTGTTTATTTGTTTATTAGATAGGGAGAAGGAGACAGAATGGGCATGCCAGGGCCTCTAGCCACTGCAAACTCCAGATGCGTGTACCACCATGTGCATCTGGCTTACGTGGGTTCTAGGGAATCAAACCTGCATCCTTAGGCTTCTCAGGCAAGTGCCTTAGCTGTTAAGCCATCTCTGCAGCCCCACTTTCTTTTAATTATTTATTTATTTGAGAGAGAACAAGGCAGAGAGAGAGAGAAAGAGTGGGTGCACCAGTGCCCTCCAGTCACTGCAAATGAATTCCAGATGCATGCGCCACCTTGTGCATTTGTGCATTGTGGCTATGTGGGTCCTGGGGAATTGAACCGAGGTCCTTTGGCTTTGCAGGCAAACGCCTTAACCACTAAGCCATTTCTCCAGCCCCACTTTTAATGTTTTTAACAATGTCTTGTGTTTTTCTCTTTTCATCATATCTTGAAAATACGTGAAGGGAGCTTATATTGAACTAATCAGAAGATCTTTGGAAGAAAAAATAATTCACTAATCTGTGTTTGAAATTTTATAGTCAAAATTTGTAACTAGGTGTGACTCTTGAGAAGCCCATACTTTTTTAACAGATATGCTCTTTTAGAGTACTCGTCTTGCTTATTTAAAAAAATTTTAGGGGCTGGAGAGATGGCTTAGCGATTAAGGTGTTTGCCTGCAAAGCGAAAGGACCCTGGTTCAACTTTCCAGGACCTATGTAAGCCAGATGTACAAGGGGCGCATGCATCTGGAGTTTGTTTGCAATGGCTGGACTCTTCCTCTTGCTCTCTCTCACACATAAATTAAATAAATAAATAAATAAAATGTATTTTTGTTTGTTTGTTTTTGCTTTTTTGTTTTGTTTTTCGACGTAAGGTCTCATCTCTGGCCTAGGCTGACCTGGAATTCACTATGTAGTATGAGCGATCCTCCTACCTCTGCCTCCCGAATGTTGGGATTAAAGGTGTGTGCCACCATGCCCAGCTTATGAATTTTTAAATCTTGTTTGGAACTTTATTTATTTGTTTGTTTCTTTATCTGAGAGAGGGTACAAGAAAGAGGCAGATAGAATGGGTACATCAGGGCCTCTTGCTGCTGCAAATGAATTCCAGATGCATAGGTCACATCGTGCATCTGGCTTTACGTGGGTACTAGGGAATCAAACCTGGGTCCTTTGGCTTTGCGGGTGAGGACTTTAACTGCTAAGCCATTTCTCCAGCCCTGACTTTAGTTTTTAATTTTATTTATTTGCAAGTAGAGAGAATGGGCATGCCAGGGCCTCTAGCCACTGCACACCAACTCCAGATGTGTGCACCACCATGTGTATTTGGATTACGTGGGTACTAGGACATCCAACCTGGGTCCTTTGGTGTCATAGACAAGTGCCTTAACCACTAAGCCATCTCTCCAGCCTATGCCCAGCTTTTTTAAAAGGAAATTTATTTTATTTTATTTTTGAGGTAGGGTCTCACCGTAGCCCAGGCTGACCTGGAATTCACTCTGTACTCAGGGTAGTCTTGAACTCACAGCGATCCTCCTACCTCTGCCTCCCGAGTGCTGGGATTAAAGGCATGCGGCACCATGCCTGGCTTAAAAGAAAATATTTATTTGCAAGCAGAGAGAAATGAGAGGAGAGAGAGAGATAACAGATAAAACAGGACTAATAGTGCTACAGACAAAACTCCAAATTCATGCAAACTTTGCATCTGGCTTTATATAGATAACTGGGGGATTAAACCCACGTCATTAGGCTTTGCATACAAAGTCTTACCTGTTTAACCATCTCTTCATCCCTCTCTACTTTTTAATGAATTCCAACTGTCCTTCAAAAAAAAAACTGTCTGCAATTGAGGACTTATTTCAAATTGGTAGAGTGCTTATTTAGCATACACTAAGCCTTATGTGGTGGTGTCACACCTGTAATCACAGCAGTGCTTGGGAGTTGCAGGCAGGAAAATAAGAAATTCAAGGTCATCCTTGGCTATACACAAGTCTTACGCCAGTGTGGCTTACATGGGACCCTGCTTCAGAAATCAAAACTGGGAGTTTGAGGCCAGCCTGAGACTACATAGTGAGTTCCAGGTCAGCCAAGGGTAGAGCAAGACCATGTCTCAAGAAAAGAGGGGGAAAAAAAACAAAGAAAAGATGTTCCTTGGGCTGGAGAGATGGCTTAGCAGTTAAGGCACTTGCCTGTGAAGCCTAAGTACCCAGGTTCAATTCCCCAGGAACCACGTAAGCCAGATGCATGAAGTGGCGCATGCATCTGGCTTTCATTTGCAGTGGGTGGTGGGCCTGGTGCATCCATTGCTTCTTTCTCTCTCTCAAATAAATAAAAAATAAAACATTTTTTAAAACTGCCTGGAGTGATGATGCATGAAATCTCAGCACTTGGGAGGCAGAGGTAGGGAGATTACTATGAGTTTAAGGCCAGCTGGGCTAGAGTGAGACCCCAAACTTCTTATAACTAACTAGCCTGATCATGATTTCAAGATCCCTGTACTCAGGAAGGGGAGGCAGGAGGATGGCTATTAAGTGTTAGGCCAGAGGCCAGCTAACAAGACACTGTCTTCAGAAAAGAAAAGAAAAAACTTTGTACAAACAGTTTAGGGGGGCATAAAATCTTAATGATAGACTCACCTCAAAAATAGATTTAGGAGCCGGGCATGGTGTCGCACGCCTTTAATCCCATCACTTGGGAGGCAGAGGTAGGAGGATCGCTGAGAGTTCGAGGCCACTCTGAGACTACTACATAGTTAATTCCAGGTCAGCCTGGACTAGAGTGAGACCCTACCTCGAAAAACCAAAAAAAAAAAAAAAAAGATTTAGTAGCCGGGCGTGGTGGCGCACACCTTTAATCCCAGCACTTGGGAGGCTGCGGTAGGAGGATTGCCTGTAGTTCGAGGCCACCCTGAGAATACAGAGTGAGTTCTTGGTCAGCCTGGGCTAGAGTGAGACCTTACCTTGAAACACCCCCCAAAATAGATTTCGTAGTACACTAGAAAAGTTGAATGGACCCCACGTAATGTAGTTATGGAGTAGCTCAATAATTCAACTTTGCTACTTTTATTGTCAGTTTTGTAATAATTACATGAGTTCTGTAAACTATTTGTAAGAACAGAGTTGAAGTAAAATAACTTGAGTGGAAAGTTAGGACTGTTAATAGTAGAAGTTCATAGGCAACTTCAATTTGTTCTTTCTTTCTTTCAGTAATCTATGCCAGCAATTATGACAATGTTAGCAGACCATGCAGCTCGGCAGCTGCTCGATTTCAGCCAAAAACTGGATATCAACCTTTTAGACAATGTGGTGAATTGCCTATACCATGGAGAAGGAGCCCAGGTAAAGTAGCTGACCAAAGCTTTATAAAATTAGTAAATAGACCAAAGTTGTTCAATAAATTACCATATTTTAAAAAGGTATTCTGTATTTATGTGAATGTGGAATTACATACTAACTGTAATGAGACTTGACATGGAAAATGTATTCATGTTGGAAATGGGTGAGTGGGAAACTTAGGAATATACTTGTTCTGTTCTCCTTAACTTCTCAAAGTGAATCTCTCTAAGAATAAAGCTCAGTAAATAAATGCTTTGTTAGATATGTGCCTTTACATGTGCTTAACATATTTGGGTTTCAGTCTATTTTTGTTGGTGTGTGTGTATGTCTGTTTTGTTTTCTGAGGTAGGGTCTCTCTCTAGCCCAGGTTGACCTGGAATTCACTATGTAGTCTCAGGGTGGCCTCAAACTCTTAGTGATCTCCTACCTCTGCCTCCCCTGAGCCAGCTGAGTATTTTTAAACATTTAAATAACTGAAGTGCTTCAGACATTTATTTGAAAATTTCAGTAAGAATGTTTCATTATTTGGATTTATTTATTTAAGAGAGGCAGAGAGTTGGAAAGAGGTTTTATTTATTTATCCTGGAGCTTTATTTATCCTTTCATTTAAACTATTTATTGTTTATAAATGGTTGAAAGAGAAAATGGACAAATAGTAGGGCATATTCTCACTCACTAGCACAGGCTTTTTTTTTTTTTTGGTTTTTGGAGCTCTCACTCTGGTCCAGGCTGACCTGGAAAACTCATGGCTTCTCAGGGTGGCCTGTTTATAAATCCTTGGAAAAGCCTCCCGAATGCTGGGATTAAATAGTAGTCATGCATATTCTCACTCACTTTTGAAATCCCATGATAACTATTTTAATATAAGGTCCCTTGTTGATGCTTTTTAAATTTTTGTTTATTTTTACTTATTTATTTGAGAGCAACAGGCAGAGAGAGAGAGAATGGGTGCACCAGGGCCTCAAGCCACTGCAAACAAACTCCAAATGCATGTGCCACCTTGTGTATCTGGCTTACGTGGGTACTGGGTAATCAAGCCTCCAACTGAGGTCCTTAGGCTTCACAGGCAAGTGCTTAACCACTAAGCCATCTCTCCACCCCCTGTTGCTATTTTTGGTTTTTCGAGGTAGGCTGTCTGGCTCAGGCTGGCCTTCCAGGTGCTGGGATTAAAGGCTTGTGCTACCATGCCTAGCTCAGTATAATAGTTTTTTTCCCCAAAAAATTATTAATTTATTTGCAAGCAAAGAGAGACAAGATGGGCTCTCCAAGTCCTGTAGCTACTGCTTAAAGAACTCAACATGCATATTCTGCTTTGTACATCTGGTTTTATGTGGGGACTAGGGAATTGAACCCGTGTCCTTGAGCTTCACAGGTGAGCACCTTAACCTCTAAGCCATCATTTCTCCAGCCCTAATATAACAGGTTTTTGTTTTTGGTTTTTGGTTTTTCCAGGTAGGGTTTCGCTCTGGTCCAGGCTGACCTGGAATTAACTATGTAGTCTCAGGGTGGCCTTGAACTCTCCACGATCCTCCTACCTCTGCCTCCTGAGTGCTGGGATTAAAGGCGTGCGCCACCACGCCCAGCTCAATATAACAGTTTTAAAAAAAAAAAAAAAAAAAACTTTTTTTTTTTTTTTTTTTCTTTCAGGGTAGTGTTTCACTCTAGCCCAGGCTTACCTGGAATTCACTATGTAGCCTCAAGGTTGCCTCGGACTCATGGCGATCCTCCTACATCTGCCTCCCGAGTGCTGGTATTAAAATCCAGCTCAAAAGAACATTTTTATTTATTTTGAGAAAGTGGAGGAGAGAATGGACCCACCAGGGCCTCTTGCCTCTGCAAACTGACTCCAGATGCATGCACTACTTTGCATCTGGCTTTATGTAAGTACTGCGGCCTAGCGAGCAGGCTTTGTAAGTATGTACCTTGAATTGCTGAGCCATCCCCAATCCCTAATAAAGAGCCTCAAGAGCTGGAGAGGAATCAGCAGTTAAAGGCATACTTGTAAAGCCTACAACCTGGGTTCAATTCCCTAGTACCCATGTAAAGCCAATTGCACAAAATGGGTCATGTGTTTGGCGTTTGTTTACAGTGGCAAGAGACCATGGCACACTCATACACACTTCCTCTGCCTCAAGTAAATAAAAGAGAGCTTTAAATGGAAAAGCTACTCTTGGATCCTTACGTTATTTCTAGAACGCTTCCTGAAAAGTGCTGTGACTAAAGGGTGTGTGCCACCATGACCAGTAGTAAAACTTTAAAAGACATTATGAGTATGTGCACAAGCCATATGGAAGCCTACTTCCACATACAGCTACTCTCACTTTTGGTTAGAGAAGCCTTTCTCTTTTCAGATGGCAGTGACCACTTGGGTGACTAAAACCTCACCATAGTGCTGAGAAGTGACAGTGGAGTGTTCAGCACTAAGTGAGACATGGCTATAACAACCTCCAAGGCTCAGGGACTATTGCAGAAGAGGTGCTGGAAAGAATATGAGAGCCAAAGGAAGTGGAGCACTTCTTACAGTGTTCTTTTCCAGATATGAAATGGCCTATTCATGACCTCACAGTGACTGACACTACGTACATAAGACCTGCTGCACAATAGGAAGGGGGGAAATGATGGCATCAAAATAGAGGAGAAACTAGTTGGAAAGAAGGGATTCAGTGGAGGGGAATTAAGAGAGGGGTTGAGAGATTATGATCCCGAGATCAGCTGGAGCAACACTTTACCTTGAAAAACCAAAACATCCCGGAGTGATGGCACATGACTTTAATCCTAGCACTCAGGAGGCAGAGGTAGGAGGAGTGCCATGAGTTTGCAGCCACCCTGAGAGTACATAGTGAATTCCAGGTCACCCTGGATTAGAGTGAAACCTTACCTTGAAACAAACAAACAAACAAACAAAATAAAAAAAAAAAAAGAAAAGTAGCATTTTAATATATGGGATAAACACAGGTGTTTGGTGGGCATTTTATATATATAGTTAGCCACATAGCTGTAGTACTTTTTCTCTATAGGGTTTATTTATGCCCCCCATAGGCTTTTTAAAAATTACATTTAACTTAAGCAAATTTTCGTTCAAGAGTCGTCAAATTTGTAAGATTTTTCTGAGAATAGGATGGAAAGATCTTTTTTCTTCTTCTTTTTTGTTTTTGGAGTTAGTTGGTTTCCCCTATAACAGACATGCTATCACACCAATTTTACTTGGCTGGCCAGCTGTAAAGCTTGCAGGAGCCACTGCTGGTAAAGACCATTCATGACTTCTCATCCCCCAAAAGGCTGTGGGTTGCACAACTCATTCCAGTATCCTGACAACTAGTCAACTGGGAGGAGGCTTCAGCTCACCTCCAGCTTGATTTCCCAGTGATCTGGACCTGCAGCCCAAGCATGTAGAGTTTTCAGCAACAGGGTCCTTCCATCTAGTTCTGGTGAGCAACTAAGAGCCTTGGCAATAGCCCATAGTGTTTTGTGAGCATCAGGGACCTCCCTGGCCCAACAAGTCATTGGAAGCTATCCCACCCCTGGGACTGAAATTTTCTTAAACAGTTATCTATGGCTTCTGGGCACTGCATTATCCATCCTCACACGGTACTTTATTAGCTTTATTAGCTTGCGAAGTAAGTCTCCATATCACTTACTCATGACACCTTAAATTTTTATTTTTTATTTTTCGGTTTTTCAAGGTAGGGTCTCACTAGCCTAGGCTGACCTAGAATTCACTATGTAATCTCAGGGTGGCCTCGAACTCATAGCGATCCTCCTACCTTTGCCTCCCGAATGCTAGGATTAAAGGCGTGCACCACCACGCCTGGCACACCTTAAACTTTTATTAACCCTCCCACTGCCTCCATTCTTTCATCCCCTCCCCTGAACCTACTTAGACCATTCTGCCCTTAGTATGTTGCTCCTTTCTTTATACATCTACTATACCCTCCTCTCAGTCCTACCCTTCTTACCTCCATCATGGCCCCTTTCTAGCTCCAACTCACATACAAATCTAAACATTTGAAGCTAGGATTCATATATGAAAGGAAACATGCAACACTTGAGTTTCTAGGCCTGGCTTACTTCACTAAGTATAATCTAACCCTTTTTAAAAAATATATATATATTTATTTGGGGGGGGGGCGGAAAGGGAAATAGAGAAAATGGACACACCAGGGCCTCTAGCCATTGCAAACAAACTCCTGATACATGTGCTACTTTGTCTATCTGGCTTATGTGGGTGCTGGAGAATTAAAACTGGGTCTTCAGGCTTTGCAAGCAAGCACCTTAACCACTAAGCCATCTCTCCAACCCAGTATAATTTTTTGTTTGTTTGTTTTGTTTTTTTGAGGTAGGATTTTACTCTAGTCCACACTAACCTGGAACTCACTATGTAGTTGCAGGGTGGCATCAAACTCACCTACCTCTGCCTTGTGAGTGCTGGAATTAAAGGCATGTACCACCACACCTATCCAGTATAATCCTTTTTAAGGTAGCTTCTCATTGTAGCACAGACTAACCTGCAACTCTTTGTAACCCTAGGCTTGCCTCAAACTCAGTAGTAATCTGATCTACCTCAGCCTCCTAAGTGCTTTGGCTAAAGGTGTGGGCCCAGTTCTTTAAACTTGTTTTCTTTGCTAATCTTAGAATATGCACTAATAATGGAAAATTAAATTTATTGAGTCAGTGATAGGAACCAAACAGGTTTTGGTGTCATCGTCCGCCCCCCCCCTCAAGGTAGGGTCTTACTCTAGCTCAGGCTGACTTGGAACTCACTAGTAGACTTAGGCTGGCCTTGAACTCACAGTGATCCTCCTACCTCTGCCTCCCTAGTGCTGGGAGAGTTGGCTCAGCTGTTAAGGTGCCTGCCTATAAAGCCTAATGACCCAGTTTCAGTTCCTCAGTGCCCATGTAAAGTCAGGTGCACAAAGTGGTGCATGCATCTGGAGTTTATTTGCTATGGCTAGAGGTCTTTGAGCACCCATGCTCTCTGTCTTTGCTCTCTGCCTTTTCCTGCTTGCAAATAAATAAAAATACTTTAAAAAAAATTGGTGGAGCCTGGCATGGTGTTGCACGGCATTCATCCCAGCACTCAGGAGGCAGAGGTAGGAGGATTGCTGTGAGTGCAAGGCCACCCTGAGGTCAGCCTGAGCTAGAGTGAGATCCTACCTTGAAAATCCAAAAAAAAGTTGATCGAGAGAATATGAGTATAGGTACACCAAGGCCTCTTGCAGTTGCAAAGGAGCACCAGACACATGGCCTCTTTGTGCATCTGGCTTTTTACATGGGTACTGGGTAATAGACTTGAGCCCGCAGGCAGGCAAGTGCTTTCAACTGCTTAGTCATCTCTCCAGCCCTGGTACCTAACAGGTTTTTGAAGGATGGAATAAGTAGAAATCTAATTCTTTTTGAATTTGTAGATAGAGCCAGGTGTGGTGTCTCAAGGCTTTAGTCCCTGTACTTGGGAGGCTTGAGTTCAAGGTTAGACTGCACTAGAATGAGACTCTGCCTTGAAAACGACAAAATAATCGTTTTCAAAAAAGGCGCATACTCACTCACTCTTTCCCCCCTTTCTCCCCATCTGCATTTTTCTCTCAAATAAAAAAAAGGGGGGGGCTGGAGAGATGGCTTAATGGTTAAGGCGCCTGCCTGCGAAGCCTAAGGACCTGAGTTTGATTTCCCCCATTACCCATGTAAGCCAGGTGCACATGGTGGCACATGCATCTGGAGTTTGCAGTGGCTGGTGACCTTGGCATGCCCATGTTCTTTCTCTCTCCCTTTCCCTCCCTCTCTCTCTTAATCTGCATCTTTCTTTCTAATAAATTTAAATAAATAAATAAATAAATAAAATAGCCAGGAGTGGTGGCGCATGCTTTTAATCCCAGCACTTGGGAGGCGAGGTAGGGGGATCACCATAAGTTCGAGGTCACCCTGAGACTACATAGTGAATTCCAGGTCAGCCTGAGCTAGAGCTAGAGACCCTACCTTGAAAAGCCAAAAAGAAAAAGACACATGCCTTTAATCCCAGCACTTGGGAGGCAGAGGTAGGAGGATTGCCATGAGTTTGAAGCTACCCTGAGACTACATAGTGATTTCCAGATCAGCCTGGGCTAGAGCAAGACCCTACCTTGGAAAACCAAAAAAATAAATTAAAAAGGAAGAAAGAAAGAAAGACCTTTTGCCGATAAGAATAATGTAGTAAGGTATTTAGCACTATAATATTAGGACCTCTTATTTTTTTAAGCATTTTTCAGATGTATTTGAGGAAAGTCCAACAGACTGGCTTCATTATTATTATTATTTTAAATTATTTTTTTTTTATTTTAGAGAGAGAATTGGTACGCCAGGGCCTCAGCCACTGCATTTGAACACCAGACACTTGCCTCACCTTTGTGTGTGTGTATGGTTACATGGGATCTTGAGAGTCGAATATGGGTCCTTAGGCTTCACAGGCAAGAGCCTTTACTGCTAAGCCATCTCTCCAACTGTTTTTTTTAAATTCAAGAGTGTACATGCATGTGCAGGGTAGGGGGAAGAGGGGAGAGAGCCAGAGAAAAGAATGGGTGTGCCACCTTGTGCATCTGGCTTACATGGGTCTTGGGGAATATTTATTTATTGAGAAAGAGAAGCTGAGAGAGAGAATGGGCACGCCAGGGCCTCCAGTCCCTGCAAATGAACTCCAGACACATGCGCTACCTTGTGCATCTGGCTTACGTGGGTCTTGTGGAATCAAATCAAGGTCCTTTGGCTTTGCAGGCAAGTGTCTTAACCACTAAGCCATTTCTCCAACCCTGCAACCATTTTGTATGTGTGTGTGAGAGATGAGAATTGGTGCGCCAGGACCTCCAGCCATTGTAATCAAACTCCAGATGCATGTGCCATTTGGTGCACATGTGTGACCTTGTGTGCTTGCATCATTTTGTGCGTCTGGATTATGTGGGACCTGGAGAGTTGAACTTGGGTCCTTAGACTTAGCCGGCAAGCGCCTTAACTGCTAAAGCCATCCCTCTAGGCCCATTTTTCTGTTTTTTGCCAATTATTCAGAAAGAAAAAAGAAGGGAGGGTTGAATGTTTTCTCTAATGTTGTTAAGTGTCTTGAAGTCTTTTGCATGGCAACAAAATGTTTTCCTCCTTCATTTTAAAATAATTTTTATTTTATTTATTTGAGAGGGAGAGAAAGAGGCAGATAGAGAGAACGGGCATGCCAGATACACGAAGTAGTGAATGTGTCTGGAGTTCGTTTTCAGTGGCTCACGGCGCTGGCTCGCCCATTCCCTCTCTCAAATCAGTAAATTCAAATTTTGATTTCTTTAAAAGGTTGAAAGCTCTAAAGAGGTATCAAGTGTATTAAGTGGACTGCAGATGAAGTCCAGATCCATGCACAACCTTGAGCATCTGGCTTATGTGGGTCCTGGGGAATCAAACCTGGGTCCTTTGACTTCGCAGGCAAATGCCTTAACTGCTAAGCCATCCCTCCAGCCCCCTCCTTCATTTTTAAGCATTTGGAGATGCTAGATATTTCCCCTCTTATCCTCTTTTGTTTACGCCTTTATTTATTTACTTATTTATTTATTTAAGAGAGGGGTGAGAATAGGCGCACCAGGCCTCCAGCCACTGCATACAAACTCCAGATGCATTCTCTCAAAAAAAAAAAAAAAAAAAGTGAAAAACTAGGCTGGAGAGATGGCTCAGCCAGTAAAGCACTTCCCAAGTGTTCTCTACCCCCGTGTCTCTAGCTCAGAATGACCTGGAATTCACCATGTGGTCTCAGGTTGGTCTCCAACTCACAGCAATCCTCCTATCTCTTCCTCCTGAGTGTGCAACCACTCCTGGCTTAAAAAATTTTTTTTATTGTGTGTGTGTGTGTGTGTACTGGTGGACATATGTGCATGCATGTGTGTATGTGGGTATGCACAATTAACCCCTGCCTCTGGAAATGAGTGTTCATCTGGCTGTACATTGAGGTGGCTGGGGAATTGAACCCAGGGCTGGCACTTTGTAAATAAATGTCTAACTGCTGAGCTGAGCCATCTCCTCCGTCCCTTTTTTAGCTTTAAGGTTTTTGTTTTTAATTTGTTATTTGGTGTCTTTCAAGGTAGTTTCTCTAGCCCCAGTTGACCTGGAACTTACTCTGTAATCCCAGGCTGGCCTTGAATTGACAGCAATCCTCCTACCTCTGCCTTCCAAGTGCTGGGATTAAAGGTGTGTGCCACTACATCCAGTTTGTTTTATTATTATTACTTTGGAAATCTTTTTTGGTTTTCCAAGGTAGGGTCTCACTCCAACTCAGAGTGGCCTAGAACTCACGGCAATCATCCGACCTCTGAGTGCTGGGATTAAAGACTTGCACCACCATGCCAAGCTTTTTTTTTTTTTTTTTTTTTTTTTTTAATTCTAAAAATATTTTGTTGGCTTATTTATTTATTTTGGTTTTTGGAGGTACGGTCCCACTCTACTTCAGGCTGACCTGGAATTAACTATGTAGTCTCATTGTGGCCTCCAACTCAAGGCAGTCCTCCTACCTCTGCCTCCTGAGTGCTAGAATTAAAGGCGTGCACCCACGTCCAGCTAAAAATATTTTATTATTGAGTGTAGGAGAAGGAAAGAAAGCAGAGTTCATGTAAAGTAGTTGGGGGTCCTAAGATATTGGAAGAATGACCTGATGACCCTGGTTGGGATCTTTAATGTGCGTTCACTGGTGGGGTCTGAGCTGGTTAGTCCAGTTTCCATGTCAGATGTTTAGGTACCTTGCAGTCTTATTCAGATCTTCAGGTCAGATTTCTAGTGAGGGGAACCTCCTCTAAGGAAAAAGGGATCAGGAAAAATCAGATAGGTCCTGATCCTTAAGAAACTTTACTTTGGAAAGTCCCTGTTACCATCAGCTCCCTCGCCAATTTCTTTCTCATTCTGCCCTCTGGAGGGGTATCCCCTAAGTGCTTCAGTTCCTGTGTGTTGGAATTTAAACCAGCTGTTCTTGGGAATGAACTGATAGGTGATTATGGTGATATGGAAGCTGATTGGTCTGTATTGTGTGGAAATTTTAGGTAAGGTGGTATTTAAAGTCAGAAAGCAGAGATGGAGAGAGTACTGAAGCTCCCTTGCTCTGTTCCCAATCCTCTAAGGGATGTAAAGTTGATGTGGAATGTATCACATTCATAAAACGTTAGTGTTCATTTCCTTCCATCCGGAAAGTATGCTTCACATTCCAAGGGGTGGAGGAATGGAGTAGTGTGCAAGCAGGTGGAAGTTCTTCCCTTATAAGTGTGAGCAGGAAAAATAAACAGTTTGGAGACTTTCTAGTTCTGCCTACTGTTTTGCTCCCTTAACAAAAGGTTATTTCTCTTTTAACAAGGGTCTTTATGCAAGAATATTTTCTTAGACCATTTACATAACTTTGTTTAAATAGAAGAACAACTGTTTGGGAAGAGTAAAGGACTTGTAGGAGGGGGGAAGGAAAGATTATTGGTGATTATGGTCAAAGTACATAACATTCTTTTTTTTAAAAATTATTATTTTTTATTGACAACTTCTATACTTATATACAAAAAACACATGATATTTCCCTCCCCTCCCCCCATTCCACTTTAGAACGCCAATCTCCATCATATCCCCTCCCTCTCTCCATTAGTCTCTCTTTTAATTTGATATCATCATCTTTTTCTTCTATTTTGAGGGTTTTGCGAAGGTATTGCTAGGCACTGCAAGGTAATAGATATCGAGGCCAATTTCTGTCCATAACATTCTTGAATGAAAATATTATTAGGAAACCATTCAAGTTATACAATGAATAAATTTTTTAAATAGAAGTACATAATCAAAGAAAAAGCTTAAGGTTGCCTCAACCGTTTCGTAAGCCAAAAGCAAAAAAGGGAACACTGATTTTTCTGTCATGTATTTCATGCAGGGTGTGAAAGCATGACAAGGTTCTCAAAGAACTAGATTCTACTTAATTGCTCAAACTAAGAGCTTGTACATTCACCAGAGTAATTTTGTTTGTTTGTTTGTTTGTTTGTTTTCAATGTAGGCTCTCACTTTATCTAGCCGAGGCTGTCCTGGAACTGTACATAGTCCCAGGCTGGTCTTGAACTCACAGTCATCTTCTTTTCTCTGCCTGCCAAGTGCTGAGATTAAATGTGTGCGTGGCTGCATGTGGCCTTTATTACTTTCTTGTTGTTTTGAAGTAAGGTCTCACTCTATTCTAGGCTGACATTGAACTCACTCTATTGTCAGGATGGCTTTGAATTTACAGTGATCCTCCTATCTCTATCTCTACCTCCTGAGTGCTGGGATTAAAGGCGTGCGCCACCATGCCCGTCTAATGCTATCTTTTTCCCTTCATTGTCAGTGTTGGAAGAGTTCATGCCTCAAAATGTTCTTAGAAATGGGTATTTTTATTGTCTTGTTGAATTTATCTCTTCATCAGTATAAAGAAATTCCAAAGAAAAATTTAACTTAAAATTCTTTTTGTATATTTTAGCAAAGAATGGCTCAAGAAGTACTGACACATTTAAAGGAACATCCTGATGCATGGACAAGAGTCGACACAATATTGGAATTTTCACAGAATATGAACACGAAAGTAAGCAAGTGGTGGTTTAAAAAATCCATTTATTTCTTTCTTCCAGTCATAAACTTTGAGGAAGGTATCTCATTTATAGTATAGCATTTGTTATGGATTCATTTTATATTGTTAACATTTCAAAATTATTCTTAAACATAGACTTAATTCTTGCAAATAGTCCTAAGAATTAAGAAAGAAGTTGTGTAATTGGGACTAGTATGCAAGATGGTGCTTTTTTGTTTTACTTGTTTTTTAAGAATATGTATATAGGTCTAAATAAATGTAGCATAAATTTGAATAGTATCCAGAGATGATACAATTTCAGTGAATTATTTTGGGCAAGTAATCAATATAACACAGGCCTAGTCACTTCCAACACCAAGTAGTGTGGACAGCTTAACACCCTACTCAGTGATACCAATGCTTTGAATGCACTCAGCTTTTATTTGCAATTGAAGATGTTATGATTCAGGTCCTTTTTTCTTAAGTTTGAACAGAAGGGTTGATCAAAATGTGTTTGACTGTTTTATGCTGATGATTCACGCTTCTCTTTAAACTGCCTTAAAGTAATAAAGTACCATGGCTTTCTGTTTAGTACACAAACAGTTTCCACTTTATATATATTGTGTTAAAACAGAAAATAGCCATGTTCACATCTGTTTCTGAAATCAGATTGTCTTAATTTGCAGTTTTAAAATATTAATTAGTTTTGACATCTTGTAAATTTTAAGGCAAAAATAAGCCCAGAACTTCCTCAAAGTGCTAACCTTAAGTAACATAATAGTGTTTGCCTGTTTGCTTGCCTGGTAAATTTTGCTTTTTATACTGACAGAGATTACTAATGTTTAAGTTGATTTATCAGCAGTATTTTTAAAAACTCAAATTTGTCTTGTGAAAAATGAGATGATTAGAGGAACAGAAAGAAAGCAACAGGTAAAGAATTCTTCAATTTACATAAATTACAAATGATTTGGTGCTAAATTTATGCACTATGACATTTGGCTTTTATGCAATTAAATTTTTTCTTTAAAGATGTTAACACTACCTGATATTAATCATAATGTTCCATTATGTTGATTGCTTGTAATAGGAAGAAAAGGGGTGTCTTCCTGTGCAACTGACACAGCTAGGCTTTGACGGCAGGCCTCCACAAGGTCTACCCTTTTGATTCCCTTTAACTGAATTCTGTTCATCAATTGTTTTTGTTTCATGGGTGGTGGGTGGGGAAAGGGGAATTCAATGCATAAAATAAGTATTTCTAAGGGCTCAGAAATTTCTACCATAGGGATCATTTCATTTACATTTTTTTCCACAGTCTTTGCTGTTATCTGTCCCTCATCCTCATAACTCAGCAGTGGATTACTCAAGATCTGAGATAGAGCACAAGTCTAGTATTGCTGTTTTATTTTTTTAGAATGTATGGATAATTTATGGGTATTTCTAAAGTGATTTATCATTGTCCTTCAGATTTGGCTGTTACTTCATATTTTTGAACCAATCTTTTTGTTTCCCAAATGAATAAGAATTCTTTTTCTGAGTTTCATATATTGAATATTTATTTGTTGAAGAAGGGTTTGGCCTTAGGATGTTGTGGTGGTAGACACCCTGTTGACCACTAATGGGGAATGCTTATTGAGCTCCCTGATTCAACCTTTTTTTAAAATTGCATTAAAGATTGGGAGGTTAGGATTTGGAGATTTAGGTATGAATATTATTGACCAGTCAGGAAGATGTATTGTATGGATTAGTAGCAAAAGGGACTATCTTTCAATTGGGAAATTTGGTCAGATATCTTAGATTTGCTCTGATTATTTATTTATTTATTTATTTATTTATTTATTTATTTATTTATTTATTTATTTATTTATTTATGGGAAGCAGAGAGAATGGGTGTGCCAGGGCCTGTAGCCACTGCAGACAAAGTCCAGATGTATGCACCACTGCATGCATCTTGCATACTTGGTTCTGGGGAATAGAACCTAAGTCCTTAACTGCTAAGCCACCTCTCCAGCCCTCTCAGGTTAAAAAAAATAAAATCAAAAACATTTATTTGAGAATATACATGAACCAGAACCTCCTGCTGCTGCCAAGAAACTAATTCCAAATGCATTTTCCACTTTGTGAATGTGGCCTTCTGTGGGTTCTGGGGACTAACCTGAGCTGTCAGGCTTTGCAAGCAAAGTACCTTGAACCATTGAGCTATCTCCCTAGCCCAAGATTTTTTTTTTTTTAATTCTGATAACATTTATGGCTGGTTTTGATTCTTAGTGTTATTAGCAAGTGTTACTGATTTTGGTTCTTAGCAAAAGAAAATATTCTGTTATACAGTGCAGTGTGTTGCATTGGTACTCTAAAGCTTTTGACATCTGATCTTGGCTTAAAAATTAAAGAAAAATGTAGGATAGTATTTTTTATAAGCTAGTTTTATTTTTATTTTTTAATTTACTTACATGTTTCTGAGACTTAAGATTTATAGAGAACTGTGTTCTTATAGACATGAACAGAATAGGAAGCCTCACTGGGCGTGGTGGCGCACGCCTTTAATCCCAGCACTGGGGAGGCAGAGGTGGGAGGATCGCCGTGAGTTCAAGGCTACCCTGAGCCTACACAGTGAATTCCAGGTCAGCCTAAGCTAGAGTGAGACCCTACCTCGGAAAAAAATTAGGAAGCATCACTTTTTACTGCTGATTATGAAATACTGCAGTGGCACCAAATTTGCAATTTCAGAATAGTTCTTTGGCCTTGCTTTTATTTTAGAAACTTTTAAGGAATGTTCTGCAAATGTAGGGTTGGAGTAGAGATGGAAAATTTTTCTAGAAAGTGAATTGTCAAAATAAAAGAAAACAGCAAAAACATTTTGTTTGAGCACAATATAGTTTGGGACAGTCTATATTGTGCTTTGGGTAAAATGAGCATTCATATGATCCCTTTGGTTGAAATACTAATGCTCCTATTTTATTGTATATAATAACTAACCATTTTAAAGATGAACTCTTATTCTCAGCCAAAACTTGCAATCTGAGGTTATATGTCTATATATGATTAAGTTTACCTTTCAGGTGTTACAGCTAATTCTTCCCTAATTGTTCAGTTAAAGCATAAATCATACCACATTTTTGTCCCTTTTCTTCCTCCTGTCTATCCACACTAATTGGTCATAGTAATAATTTTAGATAGTAACTCCTGAAACATTAAAATATTTTAAATATTGTTGACTATTTAGAGTGCATAATCAGCAGGAGGGACAAAATTCCTTGAAAGTGGTGTCTTTTTAAAAAAAACTTAACTACACTTTTCATTACAACTTCATATTTAGGGTGGAATATCTGAAAGGTAGATACAGATTGCAACATGCATTTGTGTATTTTGACTGTGCACAAAAGTTTATCTTTAAATTAGTAGTAATAGCAACTATATAAGGGTGGGAACAAGATTTAAAATAAATCCATGGGTTGTCTTGCTGCTCCTTAAGTAACACACCAGTGATGCTTATAAAAGTATCTGTGACAATCCTTAATATTTGGCTGAAAGCTTATAACTGCTAGAGAATGGTAGGAAGCTTGATAGCATCCAAGCTTACTAAATTCTTTGAAGCCTGGTTGTGTTAATGAATGTGAGCCTATGAGCAGTCATTTATGCTGTGAATACGTATCTGGCTGTTATTTTCCTTCTACAGATAAGCCCATTTGGCTGCTAAATGGCTTTTTATATGGTTCTTCGTCCTGGTGTGAGCATGTATAAACAGCAGGACCTTACATAGAGTAGCAAACAGTAAAATGAGGAAAATGCATGAATTTTCAGTATATGGGTGAATAGATCCATGTTTAATATATGTAATTAAACTTGATAGCATATTGTTTCTGAAATTTTAGATATACATGTGTGAATGTCTGTCTGTTTGTGAATCCCTAAAGTTGCCAGTCCTGTGGCAATATATTCACATGTTTCTATTCTCCGATTTTCAGTATTATGGACTACAAATTTTGGAAAACGTGATAAAAACAAGGTGGAAGATTCTTCCAAGGAACCAGTGTGAAGGTAGGTAGGAAAATATTTCAGTGAGAAATTTGAGCATCTGTTTTTTGTTTGTTTTGTTTTGTCTTTTCGAGATAGGGTCTCACTCTGGTCTAGGCTGACCTGGAATTTACTATGCAGTCTCAGGGTGGCCTCAAACTCACGGTTATCCTCCTACCTCTGCCTCCTGAGTGCTGGGATTAAAGGCATGCACCACCACACCTCCCTTTGAGCATCTTTTTGGTTTTTTGAGATAGGGTCTCATTCTAGCCCAGGCTGACCTGGAATTCAATATGTAGTCTCAGGGTGACCCCGAACTCAGAGCAATCCTCCTATCTCTGCCTCCCTTTGTGAGGGGTTGATGTCATTATCTAGAAGGAAATGAAACTTGATTGTGCTCATTGTTGTAAGCTCACAGAACAGTAAGTATAAGAAATATGAATACATAGAACAAAATGCAAATTTAATTGGACTAAAGAAAACAAGTATGAAAAATCAAGACTTGCACATTTCTCATGTTGCCTTATGGGCTGTTGATTTCTTTTATATTTTTTAAATTTTTATTTATGCAAGAGAAGAGAGAATAGGCATTCTTGGGAATTGAACCTATGTCCTTAGGCTTCACAGACAAGCGCCTTTACTGGCTAGGGAATTGAACCTAGGGCAGCAGACTTTGCAAGCAAGCTCCTTTAACTGCTGAGTCCCAGTTTTTGGTTTTTATATATTTATTTATTTATTTTGAGAGAGAAAGAGGCAGAGAGAATGGGCACACTAGGTCCTCTTGCTAAAGCAATCGAACTCCAGACACATGTGCCACCTTGTGCAGGCTTTGTAAGCAAAGCACCTTTGATCACTGAGTCATCTCTCCAACCCCCAATGTCCGATTCTTTAGCACAGTTTATTGTGTAAAGCTAATCCATGGAAAATCCCACAAAAT
Organism: Orientallactaga sibirica; assembly: GCA_036365145.1. NCBI lineage: Eukaryota > Metazoa > Chordata > Mammalia > Rodentia > Dipodidae > Orientallactaga > Orientallactaga sibirica. The sequence continues at coordinate 9,299,101 of JAEOAD010000060.1, read as the reverse complement.
GCCCCATGACTGGAGGACAGATACTCTGCTGAGTGATCATCCCTATTCATCATGTCAAAAAAAATTTTTTTCAAAATGGTGCCTTACTCTGGCTCAAGTAGGGTCTCTAGCCCAGGATGACCTGGAATTCACTAGATGTGTTACAGCATGCCAGGCCAAGATTTATTTCTGTTTGTTTTGGTTTGGTTTGGTTTTTTGAGGTAGGGTCTCACTCTTGCCCAGGCTGACCTGGAATTAACTATGTAGTCTCAGGGTGACCTCTTAGCAATCCTCCTACCTCTGCCTCCTGAGTGCTGGGATTAAAGGCGTGCACCACCACGCCCAGCTTGTTTTTTTGAGGTATGATCTCCCTGTGCATCTTAGTTGTTGATGGGCTGGAGAAAGGGTCAGCTGTTAAGGCACTTGCTTATCAGCCTGAGTTCAACTTACCAGTACCCATGCAAAGACACATACACAAAGTGGTGCATGTGTCTAGAGTTTGTTTGCGTCTGCTTGAGGTCCTGGCATGACCATATTCATCTCTCTCTCTCTCCCTTCCTTTAAATAAATAAATAAAAATATTTCTTAAAATACTTGTTGATTTTTGCTGGGCATGATGGCATACACCTTTAATTGCAGCACTTGGGAGGCAGAGGTGAGAGTAGTACCATAAGTTCCAGGCCACCCTGAGACTACATAGTGAATTCCAAACTTAACCTGGGTTAGAGCATAACCTGACCAAACAAAAACATTGATTTTGGTTTTTCAAGGTGAGGTCTCACTCTAGCTCAGGCGGACCTGGAATTCTCTATGTAGTCTCAGGGTGTACTTGAACTCACAGTGATCTCCTACCTCTGCCTACCCAGTGCTGATTTTAAAGGCGTGAGCCATTATGCCCAGCCAATTTTTTTTTAAGGCCAGTGAGAACATTCAGTAGGTAAAGTTCTTTCCTTGCCAGTATGAGGACCTGAATTTGATGCCTAGAACCCATGTAAATTTGTACCAGGTATGATGGCATGTACTAATAACCTCAAGAGAGGTAGAAATGTGACTCCATGACTGGAGCTCATGCTTTGGCCTGTACAAACCAGGTGTTTTTTTCTTTTTTAACTTGTGATGAGAGAGTTCTGCCATCCTGGACTAGAATTTGAGGTAATTTCTGCAGTGCCAGGATTATAGGAATGAGCATCCACAGCTGGATGGATGGTATCAGTTGTGGGGCTTTAAAAAAATACTTTTTTTTTTTTTTTTTCCAACGTAGGGTCTCGCTCTAGTCCAGGCTGACCTGGAATTCACTATGTAGTCTCAGGCTGGCCTTGAACTCATGGCAATCCCCCTACCTCTGCCTCCCCATGCTGGGACTAAAGGCATGCGCCACCACGCCCGGCTCTATACTTTGGTTTTTTGTTTGTTTGTTTTTCGAGGTAGGGTCTCACTCTGGTCCAGGCTGACCAGGAATTAACTATGTAGTCTCAGGGTGGCCTCGAACTCTCAGCAATCCTCCTACCTCTGCCTCCCGAGTGTTGGGATTAAAGGCGTGCGCCACCACGCCCGGCTATACTTTGTTTTTTGAGATAGGGTTTTGCTCAAGCCTAGGCTGACCTGGAATTCACTATATAGTCTCAGGGTGACCTTGAACTTAATTCTGCATCCTGAATGCTGGAAAGCTTTGTGCCACCACAGCTGGTATGCATATATATTTTGGGGGTCAGAGAGACAGATAGAGAATGGGTGTGCCAGCGGCCTCTCAGCAGCTGTGAACAAACTCCATACGTGTGTGCGCCCTTGGTCACTGCATCTGGCTAAACGTGGGACCTGGAGAATCGAAAGGGCGTTCTTAGGCTTAGCAGGCAGGTGCCTGGATAAAATGGCTTAGCAGATAAGTCGCTTGCCTGTGAAGCCTAAAGAACCAGGTTGCATTCTCCAGTACCCATGTAAGCCAAATGCACAAGATGGTACATGCATGTGGAGTTTACAGTTGCTAGAGGCCCTGGTGTTCCCATTCTCTTGCTCTCTCTCAAATAAATAAAAATAAAAGAAGTTAGAATGATGATGTCTTAATCAAATAAAATCCCTCTAGATAACATAAAAACGGTGAGATGGCACACACCTTTAATCCCAGCACTCAGGAGGCTGAGATAGGGGATTGCTGTGTATTCAAGGTCAGCCTGGGCTAGAGCAAGAGCCTATCTTGAAAACAAACAAACAAACAAAGGTGTGGGGGGGGGTGTCGTAGTGGTTAAGGCACTTGTCAGAAAAGCCTAACACCCCAATTTCAGTTTCCATATAAAAGCCTGATGTACAAAATGGTGTAGGCACCTGGAGGTCATTTGCAGCAGCTGGAGGCCCTGCTGTATCCATTCTGTCTTTTCTATCACTCTCTGCTTGCAATTGAATAAATCAAAATATTTTGGGCTTGAGAAATGGCTTAGCAGTTAAGACACATGCCTGCGAAGCCTAAGAACCCAGGTTGAATTCTCAGTTCCCATGTAAGACAGATGCACATGGTGGCACATACATCTGGAGTTCATTTGCAGTGGCTAGAAGCCCTGGCACACCCATTCTCTCCCCCCCCCCCCCACTCCTCTCTATTTCAATAGGGCTGGAGGGGTGGCTTAGTGGTTAAAGTACTTGCTTTTAAAATCAAAGGAGCCAGATTCGATTTCCCGGGACCGACATAAGCCAGATGCACAAGGTTGCACATATGTCTGGAGTTTGTTTGCAGTGGTTGAAGGCCCTGACGCACTCATTCTATATGCCTCTTTCTCAAGTAAATAAATTTTAAAAATAAATAAAAATGTAAACAAAAAGCATGAGCTAACATACCCAACTAAGCTTTAAAACAAAAAAAGTAAAAGAAATGCAGGTTGTTTAGTGTACTTTTCCCCGTAGAATTGAAGATAGTCAATTGAGCTTGTATTGTCGGCGTGCAGGAGGCAGAGGGGTAGGAAGGTCCTAAGTTTGTAGCCTGTATGGCTACGCAGTGTCTCCAAATGTAAAGACTTAAAACTTTAGGGCTGGAGACATGGCTTAGCAATCAAGGTGCATGCCTGCAAAGCCTAAGGACCTAGGTTTGCTTCTCCAGGTTCCACATAAGCCAGATGCAAATGATGGTGCATGTGCCTGGAGTTCGTTTCCAGTGGCTAGAGGCCCTGGTATGCACATTCTCTGTCTTTCTTTCTCTCTCTCCCTCTGTCTGTCTCAAATAAATAAGTAAAAATAAATCTTGGGCTGGAGAGATGGCTTAGCAGTTAAGGCATTTGTCTACAAAGCCAAAGTACTCTGGTTTGATTCCCCAGGACCCACATAAGCCAGATGCACAAAGTGGCGCATGTATCTGGAGTTCTGGAGGCCTCTCTCTCTCTGTCTCTCTCAAATATAAATAAAATACATTTAAAAAATAATAAACCTGGGCGTGGTAGCACTCACCTTTAATCCCCACACTTGGGAGGCAGAGGGAGGGAGAGGTGAGTTCGAGGCCACTCTGAGACCATATAGTGAATTCAAGGTCAGCCTGAACTAGAGCGAGACCCTACCTCAGAACAATCAAAAAAAATAAATAAATATTTTTAAAAAAACAAAAACAAAACAACTTGCTGGGCATTGTGGCACATGTCTTTAATCCCAGCACTCAGGAGGCAGAGATGAGAGGATCACTGTGAGTTTGAGACCACCCTGAGAATACAGAGTAAATTCTAGCCTGGGCTCGAGTGAGACCATACCTTGCCTGGGGTGCGGTGGTGGGGGAAGGGACAACATACTGCACTCATTAACCTTCTTTTGTTTTTCGTTTGTTTTGTTTGTTTTTAATTTTAATTTTTATTTATTTGAGAGTGACAGAGAGAATGGGTGCCCCAGGGTCTCTAGCCATTGCAAATGAACTCCAGATGCATGTGCCACCTTGTGCATCTGGCTTACATGGGTAATGGGAAATCGAGCCTCAAACTGGGATCCTTAGGCTTCACAGGCAAGCACTTAACCACAAAGCCATCTCTCCAGCCCATTTTTTAAAAAAAGATTTATTTATTTATGTATTTATTTATTTGAGAGAAAGAGGAAGAGGCAGAGAGAACGAGCGAATAGGTGTGCCAGGGCCTCCAGCTACTGCAAACTCCAGGTACGCAGGCAGGTGCCTGGATAAAATGGCTTAACAGATAAGTCGCTTGCCTGTGAAGCCTAAAGAACCAGGTTGCATTCTCCAGTACCCATGTAAGCCAAATGCACAAGATGGTACATGCATGTGGAGTTTACAGTTGCTAGAGGCCCTGGTGTTCCCATTCTCTTGCTCTCTCTCAAATAAATAAAAATAAAAGAAGTTAGAATGATGATGTCTTAATCAAATAAAATCCCTCTAGATAACATAAAAACGGTGAGATGGCACACACCTTTAATCCCAGCACTCAGGAGGCTGAGATAGGGGATTGCTGTGTATTCAAGGTCAGCCTGGGCTAGAGCAAGAGCCTATCTTGAAAACAAACAAACAAACAAAGGTGTGGGGGGGGGTGTCGTAGTGGTTAAGGCACTTGTCAGAAAAGCCTAACACCCCAATTTCAGTTTCCATATAAAAGCCTGATGTACAAAATGGTGTAGGCACCTGGAGGTCATTTGCAGCAGCTGGAGGCCCTGCTGTATCCATTCTGTCTTTTCTATCACTCTCTGCTTGCAATTGAATAAATCAAAATATTTTGGGCTTGAGAAATGGCTTAGCAGTTGAGACACATGCCTGCGAAGCCTAAGAACCCAGGTTGAATTCTCAGTTCCCATGTAAGACAGATGCACATGGTGGCACATACATCTGGAGTTCATTTGCAGTGGCTAGAAGCCCTGGCACACCCATTCTCTCCCCCCCCCCCACTCCTCTCTATTTCAGTAGGGCTGGAGGGGTGGCTTAGTGGTTAAAGTACTTGCTTTTAAAATCAAAGGAGCCAGATTCGATTTCCCCGGGACCGACATAAGCCAGATGCACAAGGTTGCACATATGTCTGGAGTTTGTTTGCAGTGGTTGAAGGCCCTGACGCACTCATTCTATATGCCTCTTTCTCAAGTAAATAAATTTTAAAAAATAAATAAAAATGTAAACAAAAAAGCATGAGCTAACATACCCAACTAAGCTTTAAAACAAAAAAAAAAGTAAAAGAAATGCAGGTTGTTTAGTGTACTTTTCCCCGTAGAATTGAAGATAGTCAATTGAGCTTGTATTGTCGGCATGCAGGAGGCAGAGGGGTAGGAAGGTCCTAAGTTTGTAGCCTGTATGGCTACGCAGTGTCTCCAAATGTAAAGACTTAAAACTTTAGGGCTGGAGACATGGCTTAGCAATCAAGGTGCATGCCTGCAAAGCCTAAGGACCTAGGTTTGCTTCTCCAGGTTCCACATAAGCCAGATGCAAATGATGGTGCATGTGCCTGGAGTTCGTTTCCAGTGGCTAGAGGCCCTGGTATGCACATTCTCTGTCTTTCTTTCTCTCCCTCTGTCTGTCTCAAATAAATAAGTAAAAATAAATCTTGGGCTGGAGAGATGGCTTAGCAGTTAAGGCATTTGTCTACAAAGCCAAAGTACTCTGGTTTGATTCCCAGGACCCACATAAGCCAGATGCACAAAGTGGGCGCATGTATCTGGAGTTCTGGAGGCCTCTCTCTCTGTCTCTCTCAAATATAAATAAAATACATTTAAAAAATAATAAACCTGGGCGTGGTAGCACTCACCTTTAATCCCCACACTTGGGAGGCAGAGGGAGGGAGAGGTGAGTTCGAGGCCACTCTGAGACCATATAGTGAATTCAAGGTCAGCCTGAACTAGAGCGAGACCCTACCTCAGAACAATCAAAAAAAATAAATAAATATTTTTAAAAAAACAAAAACAAAACAACTTGCTGGGCATTGTGGCACATGTCTTTAATCCCAGCACTCAGGAGGCAGAGATGAGAGGATCACTGTGAGTTTGAGACCACCCTGAGAATACAGAGTAAATTCTAGCCTGGGCTCGAGTGAGACCATACCTTGCCTGGGGTGCGGGTGGTGGGGGGAAGGGACAACATACTGCACTCATTAACCTTCTTTTGTTTTTCGTTTGTTTTGTTTGTTTTTAATTTTTTAATTTTTATTTATTTGAGAGTGACAGAGAGAATGGGTGCCCCAGGGTCTCTAGCCATTGCAAATGAACTCCAGATGCATGTGCCACCTTGTGCATCTGGCTTACATGGGTAATGGGAAATCGAGCCTCAAACTGGGATCCTTAGGCTTCACAGGCAAGCACTTAACCACAAAGCCATCTCTCCAGCCCATTTTTTAAAAAAGATTTATTTATTTATGTATTTATTTATTTGAGAGAAAGAGGAAGAGGCAGAGAGAACGAGCGAATAGGTGTGCCAGGGCCTCCAGCTACTGCAAACTCCAGGTACATGTGGCCCCTTGTAGATCTGGCTTACATGGGTCCTGGGGAATTAAACCTGGGTCCTTAGGCTTTGCAGGCAAACGCCTTAACCACTAAACCATTTCTCCAGCTCTTATTAACCTTCTTTTGAAATGTGCACAATCAAGCTCTCGGGGGTTTGGTTTGTTTGCTTTTTTATTTATTTATTTATTTATTTATTTATTTATTTATTTTAGTTTTTTGAGATAAGGTTTCACTCTATTCCAGGCTAACCTGGAATTAACTATGTAGTCTCAGGGTGGTCTCAACCTCACAGTGATCCTCCTACCTCTGCCTCCTGAGTGCTGGGATTAAAGGCATGCATCGCCACACCCGGCCTTATTATTTTTTTTAATGTTTGTTTTTTTTTTAAGTAGGGTCTTAATCTACCCCTGGCTGGCATGGAATTCACTATGTAGTCTCCGGCTGGCTTGAATTTTTTTTAAATTTTTATTCATGTATTTATTAGAGAAAAAGGGTAAGAATGGCCTCCATTCTTAGGCCTCCACCAGGGACTCTAGCCACTGCAAACCAACTCCAGATGCATGTGCCACCATGTACATCTTGCTTACTTGAGACCTGGAGAATTGAACTGGGGTCCTTAGGCTTCACAGGCATGCAGCTTAACCCCTAAGCCATCCCTCCAGCCTTTTTTTTTTTTTTTTAAATGAGAGAATTGGCACTCCAGGGTCTTAGCTACTGCAAACAAACTCTGGGTACATGCACCACTTCATGCATCTATCTGGCTTATGTGGGTTCTTTTGGAATTAAACCTAAGTCTTTAGCCTTCACAGGCAAGCGCCTTAACAGCTAAGCCGTCTCTCCAGCCCAAGGCTTTTTATGTGCTGAATAGCACTCTGTTACCAAGCTGTGTTCCCTTTTGCTTTTTTGGTGTTTTTGTTTTACTTATTAGAGTCAGAGAAGGGGTGGGGAGAGATAGAGAGAATGGGCGTGCCAGGACCTCTAGCCCCTGCAAATGAACTCAGACGCATGTGCCACTGTGTGCATCTGGCTTATGTGGGAACTGGGGAATGGAGCCTTGAACCGGGGTCCTTAGGTTTCATAGGCAAGTGTTTAACCTTTAAACCATCTTTCCAACCCCCCCCCTTTTTTTTTTGAGGTAGGGTTTCACTAGCCCAGGCTGACTTGGAACTTACTATGTAGTCTTGGTGGCCTTGAACTCATAGCACTCCTCCTACCTCTGCCTCCCAAGTGCTGGCTCCTTAACCGCTAAGCCATCTCTCCAGCCTGGTTTGATTTTATATATACACTCTATGTAACAATTTTTTTAACAGGAATAAAAAAATACGTTGTTGGCCTCATTATCAAGACGTCATCTGACCCAACTTGTGTTGAGGTAAGGAAACTTTTTGGAGATTGCTTTTGAGAGTGAAAATGTATTTGTCCAGAGTTTAATCAACTTTAAAAATTATTCATTTATTTGCACAGAGGGAGAGTGGGAGGAAGAGAAAGAGAATGTGTATGTATTTAATCTGTCTTTTTTTCCCTCCTTAGAAGGAAAAGGTGTATATTGGGAAATTAAATATGATTCTTGTTCAGGTAAGCTTTTAACTATTTTCTTCAGAAGATTTAAGCTTTTTTAATATAGTATATAAATATATTTAAATATAAATAAGCTATATATAATGTTCAAACCTATTATATCATGTATTCTAAATAAATAACTTTAAAAGTAGTGGTAATGAACTGTAATAATTTTCATATTCTCCTGTTTAATGTTTGGTGTGATTGGTTTTATGTAGTATTAGTCATTAGTTATTTTAACCCTATCGGTTTTATGGTTTGAATGCAAATTGGATTGGGCATTGTAATCTTCAAATATTCTTTTGAATTCTTACCAAACTGCTGTGTACTTTTTACTTTTTTTTTTTTTTTTGGTAGGGTTTCACTCTAATTCAGGGTGGCCTCCAACTCACAGTGATCCTCCTATCTCTGCCTCCCGAGTGCTGGGATTAAAGGCGTGCGCCACCACGCCTGGCTCCCACTTTTTACTTTTCATGTGGCCTATACCGGTCCCAGTTTTATATATGCTTGCTTCGTTTGTTTTTGCATCCTTCTAATCAATGCTACATGTACAGTTCTCACGCCACCTGTTCAGTTTAATTTTAGAATTTTTACATTTACCCATTCAGGTCCTGTTTGAGAATGTCTGAAATATTCTTCTGGGGTGGTGTTGGGGGATTCGAGGTAGGGTTTCACTCTAGTCCAGGCTGACCTTGAAACCCACTATGTAGTTGCCAAGGTGGCCTCGAACTCATGGTGATCCTCCTACCTCTGCCTCCTGAGTAAAGACCCAGGGTCTGGGGAATCCCTGTAGTGTAGTGTTATGTTAAACCTAACTTCTGCAAGACCATGGGCTCAACTTACATCACTACAATTAAAAAAAAAAAAAAAGTCCCAAAATCCAACTTAAAACCAAATCCATGGTAATCTTTCTACCTCAGCTTCTGGAGTACTGCACCCTGCACAGTAATCTGAAGTCTGGCTTCCTAACCATAACACCTTTTATCATTTAGAGTTAAATCTTGACTGTTCTGGGATAGTTTACATGTGTCGGGCAAATTTGATATGAGTGCACATTAGAGCCAAATGTGACCCCTGTTGGAGCAACTGATTGGCATCTTAATGTATTTAATGCAGAAGACTTCATGTTTGATTGTCAGCTCAGTGTATAGTATAAAGAATGAAATACTTCTGTTTTTAATAAAGAAAGAGTGCTGGTGGCACACACCTTTAATCCCAGGACTTGGGAGGCCCAGGTAGGAGGATCACCATGAGTCCAAGGCCACTCTGGGACTACATAGTTAACTCCAGGTCTGCCTGGGCTAGAGTGAACCCCTACCTCAATAAAACCAAAATAAATAAATTAACAACTAGTAAAAAAAAGTGGTTGATAACCTGTTTTTGGTTTTATTCTCATAAATTTTCTTAGAAATTGTTTTATTTGCTTGTCTTTTGCAAGGGAAATGAAATTAATGCTTCATGTCCTATTTGTCTTATTGTAGATACTTAAACAAGAGTGGCCCAAGCATTGGCCAACATTTATCAGTGACATTGTTGGAGCAAGTAGGACCAGTGAAAGTCTTTGTCAAAATAACATGGTGATTCTTAAACTTTTGAGTGAAGAAGTATTTGATTTTTCTAGCGGACAGATAACTCAAGTAAAAGCAAAGCATTTAAAAGACAGGCAAGTAATAATTGAGTTTTAGATGTGTTTAGTTTTTTAATTATTTATAGAAATTTGGAGCTACATTTAAAATCTTTGGTGAATTGATCAGTAATGTTTTAAATAACTAAAAATTAAGGCATAGTCCTTGAATAAGGTCTAACATAGATCTGATGGAATAGAGTTAATTGAAGTGCAAAGATTGCAAAGAAATGTCATGTTAATTATTAATATGACTGCTTATTTTCAGTTCCCCTATTGGAATATACTAGACATAATGTTTTTAGTAAGCAAGTGGGGTAAATTTACAGATTTATATATTTCTCTTTCATTAAGAAACTTTTTTACCTATATATGTTCAAGCCAGATAAGTTTTTTAAGCTAAGCATAGTTGCACTCTGCTATAAATATGAGCTTTAGAACTTTGAGGGTGTAATATTTGTGGGTTCACTTTTTCCTCCTTTGGAACCTGAGGTCAAACAAAGCTTAAAGATAGTAACATGAAATTTTAGGACGTTTTCTCCTGCTCCTTAAGGTCTTGGAGTCTAGCCCAGGCTGACCTGGAATTCACTATGTAGTCTCAGGGTGGCCTCAAACTCACACACCTGGCTCTGGCTTTTGTTTTTATTAGGATGAAAATGATTGTGGTTTTTATTTTCCTCTTCTCAAATCAGTTACTCCTTTTTTTTCTTTTCTCTTAGTATGTGCAATGAGTTTTCTCAGATATTTCAACTTTGTCAGTTTGTGATGGTAAGTGGTTTGATTTCATTTTAAAATATTTTATTTATTGGTAGGGAAGGGAAGAGAGTGAGAAAGAATGGGCACACCAGGGCTTCTTGCCACTGTAAACTAATTTTAGGTGCATGTGACACTTTGTGCATCTGATCTTATGTGGATGCTGGGGAATTGAACCCTTGCTATATTGGGCTTTGCAAGCAAGCACCTTTTAACCACTGAACCATCACTCCACCTCCTGATATCATTTTTAAATTAGTAATTGGAGCTGGGCGTAGTGGCACATGCCTTTAATCCCAGCACTTGGGAAGCAGAGGTAGGAGGATCGCCATGAGTTCGAGGCCACCATGAGAGTACGTAGTGAATTCCAAGTCAGCTTGAGCTAGATCCTGGAGACCTTACCTTGAAAAACCAAAATAAGCAAGCAAGCAATTGGAGGAAAATAATTACAGATATTCTTATTTGCAGGAAAATTCCCAGAATGCTCCACTTGTACATGCAACCTTGGAAACACTGCTGAGATTTCTTAACTGGATTCCACTGGGTTATATTTTTGAGACTAAGTTAATCAGCACATTAATTTATAAGGTAAATGAAGTACTTTGAAGTTTATCTCTTGATAGTCACAAATACCCTTTTCCTATGGAATGCTGTTTTATTTTCTTGAGTGCCATAACTATCATCTTTGTTTCTGAGATTAAGAAACAGCTTAGTAGAATTTTCTCATAATTACAGCTAGTAGTTGATGAGTTAAAAATCCCAATTCCAAGGTGTGGAGAGCCCTTATTTCCAGGACATTTGCAGGTCACACATGTTGATACATTCAAGTAGAACCTATTTCTAAACCATTTGTAGATGACCTCCTTATGAGGGTCTCATTTTGTAGCCGGGCAGCTCCCTACCTGCTTTGGCCCTCAATGCCAGGGCTTGTCACACTCGCTCAGTTCATTGATCACCCGCTGTTTTATGGCACAGGGCCCTCCCCTTGCCTTGAAGATGCATGGGTCTCCCAGCATCCTGAAGAATGCTCCTTTCTTGCCCACTTTGGCTGCTGGAGAAGTGGCTTTCCCTGAAAAAGGCCACCCTCCACCTCACTCATTCATGCATGCCCTCACGGACCCATCTCTGGTTGCTCTTGGACCCAGACCAGAGCAGTATTCCTCTGTGGGTCTAGTATGCAGGGAGATGGTGAGGGGTCTGATCACCAAAAAAAGAGGAAGATTACAACTCCAGCATCACATACAATTCCCAACACTGGAGAGTTAAATAATGATTACAGGCTGTTTGTGGTGGTACAAGTCTTTGATACCAGCACTGTAATTCCAGGCTGACCTGGAATTTACTATGTAATCTCAGGCTGGCATCAAACTCACAGTGATCCTTCTATCTCTGCCTTCTGTGTAGTGACATTAAAGACATGTGCCACGAAGCCCAGCTGTTTTTGTTTTTTCAATATTTTATTTATTTGAGAGAATGAGTGCACTGTGGCTTCTAATCGCTGCAAATGAACTCCAGACACATGCACTCCCTTGCGTATCTGGCTTACGTGAGTCCTAGAGAACAGAACCAGGGTCCTTGAGCTTTGCAGGCAAATGCCTTAACCCCTGGCAGTTTGGTTTTGGTTTTTGTTTTATTTGAGAGAGAGAAAGGGAGGGGGGAGGGAGGGAGGAAGAGGCAGAGACAATAGGCGTGCCAGGGCCTCTAAGCTGCTGTGAACGAATTCCAGATGAATGCGCCCCCTTGTGCACATGTGTGGCATTATGCGCTTGCGTCACTTATGTGTCTGGCTATACGTGGGACCTGGAGATTTGAACAAGCATTCTTAAGCTGCACAGGCAGGTGACTTAACTGCTAAGCCATCTCTCCAGTCCCTCCTTTTGCCTTTTTTTTTTTTTTTTTTTTTTTGTAAATTTTTATTATTATTCTTATTTTATTTATTTTTGGAGAGCAGAGAGAGACGGAGAGGGAGACAGAGATGGGTGTGCCAGCAGTCTCTCAGCTGCTGTGAACGAACTCCAGATGTGTGCGCCCCCTTGTGGGCAAGTGCAGCATTGCGCCCTTGAGTCACTTTTGAATATGGCTAAATGTGGGATCTGGAGTTTGGAACCAGCGTTCTTTGGCTTAGCGGTTAAGGCGCCTGCCTGCCCGCCCTCCTTTTAACAATTATTCCTTCATATATAAGCATTGTTACTAGGTGTATGTCAACCTGGGCTATAGAATGAGTTCTAATTCAGCCTGTTTTAACGAGATCCTGTCTCAAAATAAATTTATTTATTTACATGTGTATGGGTGCACCACCAGTCTTTCCTGCTGCTGCACATGAACTTCAGACACAACTTTATGTTTCAGGCTTTACACATGGCTATTAGGGAATTGAACCATGGGCTGACACAGTTAGCAAGCAAGCTCTTTCAACTACACTCCCCAACTTGGGAGTGAGTTTTACCACATTCTAATAGTGTATTAACTGTCTTCTCAAATGCTAAGCCATTAAAACTGTTGAAACCTAGCCACCAGGTGTGGTGGTGCATGCTTTTAATCCCAGCACTGCTTAGATAGCATTCTTGTCTGACAAATTAAAGGTGGTGTGGCATACATAGTGCTTCTAAAGTATTTATGCATTAAAGGGTACATAATGATGTTTTTTCAAATGTATGCAAAATAAAATATGTTACCCAACTTAACTGTATTTAATTTGTGTCCTTGTATTTAAAAGTTGTTAACCTTGAGCTGGAGAGATGGTTCAGTGGTTAAGGTTCTTGCCTGCAAAGTCTTAACAGTACAGCTTCATTCTCCAGTACCCACATAAAGCCAGGTACACTAAGTGGCATATTCCTCTGGATTTTCTTTGCAGCAGCTGGAGGCCCTGCACCACACACCTATATTCATTCATATTCCCTCCCTCCCCGCTTGATAGAAAATATATAAAATAAGAATATTTAGGCCAAGCGTAGTGGCACATGCCTTTGATTCCAACACTCAGGAGGCAGAGCTAGGAGGATCACCGTGAGTTCGAGGTCACCCTGAGACTGTGTAGTGAATTCCAAGTCAGCCTGGACTGGAGTGAGACTCTACCTCAAAAAATGAAAAGATTTTAAAAAATGAAGGCTATTTATGCTCAATGTGGTGGTACATACCTTTAATTCCAACACTTGGGAGGCAGAGGATCCCAGTGAGTTCAAGGACCTTGAGATTCCAGGTCAGCCTAAGCTAAAGTAAGACCCTACCTCGAAAATAAATATTTATTCAAAAGGAAAGTTTAATAGAAGTTGGTAACCTTCCCTCAAGTGTGTATTATGCCATTTAATTTTGTTTCTTCTTTTAAAAAAACATAGTTCCTGAATGTTCCAATGTTTCGAAATGTCTCTCTAAAGTGCCTCACTGAGATTGCTGGTGTGAGTGTAAGCCAATATGAAGAACAATTTGTAACATTATTTACACTGACAATGATGCAGCTAAAACAGGTAATGTAACACTCTTAACTGTTGAATGAAAAATTTTAATGCTTTAGAAAATGTTCATGCTACCCAGCACAGCATATGAGTGAGTGGGTTCAAGTTGAACTATTTAATAACATAGTGAATGTGATCATTTGTATATAATATACAATCTTGGGTAGAAAGTTTTATGGACCCTGAGAAAAATTCCTTGAAACAAAGCAAAGGTAGTCTTTCTCACGACCAGGCTTACATGAATCTCAGTACAAAACTCAGTCTGAGCCGGGGTTGGTGGCGCATGCCTTTAATCCCCGCACATGGGAGGCCGAGGTAGGAGGATTGCTGTGAGTTCAAGGCCAGCCTGAGACTACATAGTAAATTCCAGGTGAGTCTGGGCTAGAGTGAAACCCTACCTTGAAAAATCAAAAAACAAAACAAAAAAAAGCTCAGTGTTGCCCAAAAGTCCTGAATGCTGGGATTAAAGACAAGCACTACCACATCAGGCCATGATAATGTATTTTGAGATTATGTAGTCAATCCAAGTCAGCCTGGGCTAGAGTGACACCCTATTTTAATAAGTCAAAATATCCGTGTGTATGTATACTAAAGACTTAACACACCCATGCATCCTCAGTCCATGTATTTGATAATGTTGGTTAAGCCCAAATTAGGTTTCTACCAGCCCTGATACTCTGATTATTTTGCAGGCAATCAATCATACTTATTTATTACTCATATTTGTGATTTTAGTGTGTTGACTTGTTTCAGTTTTTAAAAAATATTTATTTATGTGGGAGAGGGAGAGAGCATGATAATGGGCACAGCAGGACCTCTTGCTGCTGCAAACAAAAATCTAGATTCATGTTTCACTTTGTGTATCTGGCTTTACGTGAGTACTAGGGAATTAGACCCACACCAGCAGATTTTATAAGCAAGCACCTTGAACCACTGAGCCAGCTTACCAGCTGACACGTTTTCTGTGTCACTGATTTGTAAAAGTCTGATACAGGAAAAGAGTCAAAGGATATATAGTAGCCGGAGGTTGTGGCGCATGCCTTTAATCCCAGCACTCAGGAGGCAGAGGTAGGAGGATCACCATGAGTTTGAGGCCACCCTGAGACTACATAGTGAATTCCAGGTCAGCCTGGGCTAGAGTGAAACCCTACTTTAAAAAAAAAATTAATAAAAAAGAAAGCCGGTCGTGGTGGCACACGCCTTTAATCCCAGCACTCCCGAGGCAGAGGTAGGAGGATCACCATGAGTTCAAGGCCACCCTGAGACTACATAGTTAATTCCAGGTCAGCCTGGGCCAGAGTGAGACCCTACCTCGAAAAACCAAAAAGGGGAAAAAAAAAAAAAAAAGATATATAGTAAGTCTGTTAATGAAATGCAATAATATTTTAATTTATTTTTAGAGAAATCAAAGCCTAAGTAAGTAAGAAATAAAAAGCAAAATTGCTAACCTGAGTTCTTTATATGGAATGTTAACAAATACATGTTGGCATCTTAAAGTTTACAATGCTTGTTTTTTTTTCATCTTGTAGATACTTCCATTAAATACAAATATTCGACTTGCATACTCAAATGGAAAAGATGATGAACAGAACTTCATTCAAAATCTCAGTTTATTTCTCTGCACCTTTTTAAAGGAACATGGTCAACTTATAGAGAAAAGACTAAATCTCAGGGAAACACTCATGGAGGTAGGCTTTATATATTCTTAGTTATCCTCTACATAGTGGAAGGTTTTTAAAATAGACTATTAGCAGGGAGTGCTACCTTTGCTTATAATCCTAGCACCTGGTAGGCTGAGGTAGGTTTATCATGATTTCAAGGCCAGCTTTGGCCATAGTGTAATAATCCAGGTCAGTCTTGGCTATAGTGACATTCTGCCTAAACTAAACAAAACACTATTTGCACACTTACTTTTTCCATCATTGTGCCTTTTGTTTATTTTTGTAAGAATGCTCCTTCCCTCGTCTCAAGTCGTGCACCACTATTCCTCCCTCTTGTATTTATATATTTATTGAGCTCAGTGGTGCTAGTTATTGAACCTGGGCCCTCACTCAAGTTCTAGGCCACTGAGCTATGTATCTCTAACTCGAGAATTAGATTTCTTTTTTTATGAGAGGGAGAGAGAATTGGCACACGAGGGCCTCCAGACACTGCAGTTGAACTCTAGACATGTGTGCCACCTTGTGTCTGTCTTCTGTGGGATCTGGGAAGTCGAACATGGGTCCTTACCCTTTGCAGGCAAGCACCATAACCACTAAGCAATCTCTCCAGCCCCAAATTAACTTTAAGGGGTCTACATGAAACTTTTTTATGTGTATGAAAGTTACACACATATGTGCATGTGGCCTACAGAGTTCATTGTTAGTCTGGTGTCTCCACCCTATTATAAAAAGGATCCATAACTAAACCTAGAGTTAACCTACCCAAACTGGGATTACAGGTGAGTACCACTACACCTGGAATCTTATGTGGGTTCTGGTCCTCCAAACTGAGGTACTCATACTTGTATGGCATGCACGTTACCCATTTTCCATTATCCCAGCCCTATATGATACACATATGAAGAAATGTCCAAATACTTTAATTGTAATATAATTCACATGGTTTTCCCACACGGTATCCAAGTCTGCAGCACTTTAGTATATATTGAATGCTTTAAATGACAGTGACCAGTTTTCAAAACGTTTTCTTCATCTCTACAAGAAAGATGTTATTAGGTCTGGCCTGGTAGTGCGTTTGGGAGGCTGAGGTAGGAGGATCCTGGTACATTTAAGGGCAACCTGGAGCCATAGAGTGAGCAAGGTTAGGGTCTCATGTAGCCTGGGTAGGCCTACATTATATTACATTAATGCTGGTATTAGATAAAAAGCCTGTTTGGTTTCTTGAGGTAGGGTCTCACTGTAGCCAAGGCAATCCTATCTCTGCCTCCCAAGTGCTGGGATGAAAGGTATGTGCCACCACACCTAACCAAAGACCACTTTAAAGAGACTTGAAGCATTGTGGTGCACATGTCCTGGCACAGGGTAGGCACAGGTTTCTGGGCCAGAGAGACAAAAAAAGAAAACAGACTTGATTAAAGTTGATGTACTCTTCAACAACTAAATATATTTTGAAAGGTAGAAGTGCCATTTCCTCCCTTGTTTGTATTATCGTGGGTGATCGATGAAATTGTAGAATCCCATAGAACATGAATTTTTATTTCTCTCTTGAGGCACTGTGGAGTTTGGTAGTAATATTATAAATTATTCTAATACTGTTCGTATTATATATAGGCCCTTCATTATATGTTACTGGTATCTGAAGTGGAAGAAACTGAAATTTTTAAGATTTGTCTTGAATACTGGAATCATTTGGCAGCTGAACTGTACAGGGAGAGCCCATTTTCAACATCTACTTCTCCGTTGTTATCTGGAAGTCAACATTTTGATATCCCTCCCAGGAGACAGCTGTATTTGCCTGTGTTGTCAAAGGTAATAGTAAATTTGAGTGCTGATGTTGTTGCTTAGTATAATTTTCATAGGTAAATACAATTGCTCTGGCCAACCTGTTTAATGAAAAACAAATAAGAGCCAACAGTCGCCCATTGAGGAAATGTTGGAAAGTAGTAATTAAAAACAAGTGGGGAGAGCCGGGCATGGTGGCGCACGCCTTTAATCCCAGCACTCGGGAGGCAGAAGTAGGAGGATCACTGAGAGTTCAAGGCCACCCTGAGACTACATAGTGAAGTCCAGGTCAGCCTGAGCCAGAGTGAGACCCTACCTCGAAAAACCAAAAAAAAAAAAAAAAAAAAAAAAAAACAAGTGGGGAGCCAGGCGTGGTGGCACACGCCTTTAATCCCAGCACTCGGGAGGCAGAGGTAGGAGGATCACCATGAGTTTGAGGCCACCCTGAGACTACATAGTTAATTCCAGGTAAGCCTGGACCAGAGTGAGACCCTACCTCAAAAAACCAAAAATAAAATAAAAACAAGTGGGGAGGGCTGGAGAGATGGCTTAGAGGTTAAGGCGCCTGCCTCCTAAGCCTAAGAACACTGGTACCAACCTCCAGGTCCCACGTTTAGCCAGATGCAAAGTGACGCAAGGGTGCAATGCCGCACTTGACCACAAGTTGGTGCACGCATCTGGATTTTGTTCACAGTAGCTGAGAGACTGCTGGTGCACCCATCTCTATCTTCCTCTCTCTCTCAAAAAAATGGGGAAGCTGGGCGTGGTGGTACATGCCTTTAATCCCAGCATTTGGGACGCAGAGGTAGGAGGATCGCTGAGAGTATGAGGCCACCTTGAGACTCCATAGTGAATTCCAGGTCAGCCTCAATTATAGTGAATCTCTACCTGGGATAAAAACAAAGAAAACAAGTGAGGGCTCGAGAGATGACTTAGTTAAGGCACTTGCCTGGGAATTCAAAGGACCCAGGTTCAATTCCCCAGTACCCATGTGTAGCCAGATGCACAAAGTGACACATGCATCTGGAGTTTGTTTGCAGTGGCTAGAGGCCCTGGTGTGCCCATTCTCTATCTGGTGCTTTTTCTCTCTTTCTTAATTATTTTTGTTGTTGTTGTTGTTTTTGTTTTTCAAGGTAGGGACACACTCTGGTCCAGACTGACCTGAAATTAACTATGTAGTCTTAGGTTGGCCTCGAACTCATGGTGATCCTCCTACCTCTGCCTCCCATGTGCTGGGATTAAAGGCATGCACCACCACACCTGGCTTAATTAAATATTTTTAAGTGGTTTTCAGAACTATCATTCTTGTACAAACAGGATCATCAATGATGTTAGAAATGTACATTTATTGCCAACCCCCTATTCTACAATCTGGAAATGAGACAAACTTGTAAAACAAAAGTTGATCTTTCTTATTCTTTTATTTATTTATTGGTAAGCAGAGAGAGAGAGGAGATAGAGAATGGGAGCACCAGGGCTTCTAGCCACTGCAAACGAACTTCAGATGCATATGCCCCATTGTGCATCTGGCTTACGTGGGATACTGGAGAATCGAACCTGGGTCCTTTGGCTTTGCAGTCAAACACCTTAAACACTAAGCCATCTACCCATCCCTCTTTTTTTTTAATTCACATAAAAACAAGCAGAAATAAGTGAGGCGTGGTGGTGTATGCCTATAAGAGAGAGAGAGGAGATAGAGAATGGGAGCACCAGGGCTTCTAGCCACTGCAAACGAACTTCAGATGCATATGCCCCATTGTGCATCTGGCTTACGTGGGATACTGGAGAATCGAACCTGGGTCCTTTGGCTTTGCAGTCAAACACCTTAACCACTAAGCCATCTACCCATCCCTCTTTTTTTTTAATTCACATAAAAACAAGCAGAAATAAGTGAGGCGTGGTGGTGTATGCCTATAATTGCAGTACTTGGGAAGCAAAGGTAGGAGGATCACAGTGAGTTTGAGGCCACCCTGTGACTACATAGTGAGTTCCAGGTTAGTCTGGACTAGAGTGAAACCCTACCTCAAAAAGGGGAGCTGGAGAGATGGCTTAGCACTTAAGGCACCTACCTCCTAAGCCTAAGAACCCTGGTTCCAATCTCCAGCGGTTCCAATCTCCAGGTCCCACGTTTAGCCAGATGCAAAGTGATGCAAGGGCGCAAGCCGCACTTGACCACAAGGGGGCGCACACATCTGGATTTCGTTCACAGCAGCTGAGAGACTGCTGGCGCGCCCATCTCTGTCTTCCTCTCCCTCTGTCTCTCTCCAAAAAAGGGGGGGGTTCTGGGGAAATGGCTTAGCAGTTAAGGTGTTTGCCTGCGAAGCCTAAGAACCACAGTTCAATTCTCCAGTACCCACATAAGCCAGATGTACAAGGGGGTTCATTTGCAGTGGCTAGAAGCCCTGGCATGCCCATTCTCTTTCTCTCTATCTGCCTCTCTCTCTTAAGTAAATAAACATTTTTTTAAGAATGCAGAAAAAGGGTGGCACATGTGTCTAGAGTTTACTTGCAGCAGCTAGGAGCCTTGGCATGCACATTTTTTCCCTCTCCTTTTCTCTCAAATATTTAGAAAAAGAACGAGCAGAAGTGACTATTTTATTTGTGTGAGTGTGTGATAAAATCCTCTAGATCCAGGCTTGGTGGCATACACCGTTAATCCCAGATTGTTTTGGTTTTTCAAGGTAGTGTTTCACTCTAGTCCAGGCTGATCTGGAATTCACTGTGTAGTCTCAGGATGGCCTCGAACTCACAGTGATTCTTCTACCTCTGCCTCAAGTGCTGGGGATTAAAGGTGTGTGCCACCACGCCCGTCTAATTTTATTCTTATCAGATTAAGCTTTTTTGGTATGGTAAATTAAATAAATGATTTTTTTTTTTTTTTTTTTTTTTTTTTTGGTTTTTCGAGGTAGGGTTTCACTGTAGCTCAGGGCAGACCATGTCTGGCTAAATAAATGATTTTTTTAGTCCCCTCCCCTCATTCTATTTCCCATATGGGTAATTTCAAATATCTAACAATTTTTTTTTTTTTTTTTTTTTTTTTGATGAATAGGTTCGTTTATTGATGGTTAGTCGTATGGCTAAACCAGAGGAAGTACTGGTTGTAGAAAATGATCAGGGAGAAGTTGTAAGAGAATTCATGAAGGATACAGATTCCATAAATTTATATAAAAATATGAGAGAAACATTAGGTAAGTTTAAAAACACTTTTTATTTAGTCTTGTACTTTGTGAACCATTTGTGGATGAAAATACTTCTTAGGCAAAGTGTCTAAATTATTGATCTTTTAGTTCCATTTCTTACTAAGGAGAACCACAAACTTTCTTATTAAAATTCCTTGTGCTTGGGCTAGAGAGATGGCTCAGCAGTTAAAAGTGTTTCCCTGCAAAGCCTAATGACCTGAGTTTATTTTTCCAATACCCACATAAAGCCAGTTGCACAAGTGGTGCATGCATCTTGGGATCCTTTGTAGTGGCTGGAATCCTTGGTTCGCCCCTTTACTCTATCTCTGGCTACCTCTCTCTACTTGTAAATAAATAAAAATATTATTTAAAAAAAATTTTTCTTGAGGCTAGAGAAATGGCTTAGCAGTTAAAGCACTTGCCTACAAAGCTAAAGGACCACAATTCAATTCCCTAGGACCCACATAAGCCAGATGCACGCACAAGGTGGCACATGCATCTGGAGTTAGTTTGCAGTGGCTGGAGGCCCTAGCATGCCCATTCTCTCCCTCCCCCCCCCCTTTTTCTTAAATAAGTAAAAATACATTTTTTTAAATCTTTCTGCTACTTAAGATTTACACTTGAAGTATCTGGAATTTTTCTTTCTTTGTAGTTTACCTTACTCATCTGGATTATGTAGATACAGAAAGAATAATGACTGAGAAACTTCACAATCAAGTGAATGGTACAGAGTGGTCATGGAAAAATTTGAATACATTGTGTTGGGCAATAGGCTCCATTAGTGGAGCCATGCATGAGGAGGATGAGAAACGATTCCTTGTTACTGTCATAAAGGTAGGCAATATATACACATGAGGGAAAAACACTAGATAAGTATGTTTTATTAGAATGCACAGTCTAAATTTATTTTATTTTATTTAACAGGATCTTTTGGGATTATGTGAACAGAAGAGAGGCAAAGATAATAAAGCTATTATTGCATCAAATATCATGTATATAGTGGGTCAATATCCAAGATTTTTGAGAGCTCACTGGAAATTTTTGAAAACCGTAGTTAACAAGCTCTTTGAATTCATGCATGGTAAATATTTAATGTATTTGCTTTTTCTTTTCTTTTCTTTTCTTTTTTTTTTTTTTTTGGTTGAATGACAACAAAAAAAAGAAACGTTTTTGTCTTGTTAGAGACCCATGATGGAGTCCAGGACATGGCTTGTGATACATTCATTAAAATAGCTCAGAAATGCCGCAGACATTTTGTTCAGGTTCAGGTTGGAGAAGTAATGCCATTTATTGATGAAATTTTAAACAACATCAACACTATAATTTGTGATCTTCAGCCTCAGCAGGTATGTTAAAGTATTATGCATATTAATTAGTATTATTTCTTTAAATATTTTACTTATTTATTTACAAGCAGAGAGAGAGAGAGAGAGAAAGGTTAGCCAAGACTTCAACCACTGCAAACAAACTCCAGATGCTTTGTGCATGGGCACTGGGGTGTGAAACCCAGATTGTGATTTTGCAGGCAAGTATCTTAACTGCTAAGCTGTTTCTC
The DNA here is from genome assembly GCA_036365145.1 of Orientallactaga sibirica. Lineage (NCBI taxonomy): Eukaryota > Metazoa > Chordata > Mammalia > Rodentia > Dipodidae > Orientallactaga > Orientallactaga sibirica. The sequence continues at coordinate 9,277,163 of JAEOAD010000060.1, read as the reverse complement.
CAGCTCCTGCATATTTCTTAAGAGTAATCACTATACGTACGTACGTACATACATACATATATTTTATTTTCACACTGTTGGTCAAATATTTTCTATGATTAAATATTCATACTGAGGCAATAACAGCAGTTTATTAGACTTCTGACCTACAATTAATTTGTTTGCTTGAGTGTATTTTCTTTTACTCAGTTATATGACTGTATAAAAACTAAGAAAAGTCTCCATTTAAAAACAGGTTCATACATTCTATGAAGCTGTGGGATACATGATTGGTGCACAAACAGACCAGACAGTCCAAGAACATTTGATAGAAAAATACATGCTACTCCCCAATCAAGTGTGGGATAGTATAATCCAGCAGGCCACCAAAGTAAGTTGCTTTCCTTAAAGTCTAGCATGGTTTAAAATTACTGTATTTACAGTACTTGTACTAATCTCAGTGTTTTTTGGTTGATGTTGTTTGTTTGGTTGGTTTTTCAGTGTAGGGTCTCAACTCTGGCCCAGGCTGACATGGAATTCACTATGTAGTCTCAGGGTGGCTTTGAGCTCATGGCAATCCTCCTACATCTGCCTCCCAAGTGCTGGGATTAAAGGCATGCACTGATTTTTATCTTTGTGAACCACTTCTTCCTCCCCAAATGAGACTGGTTGACTGGGTATCCAGTGATCCTCCTGTCTAAATCGCTCTCAGCCCCATGCATACATTGCTGTGCCTGTCTTGTTATAAGGGTATGGGGATCGAATTCAGGTCCTTAGGGCAACAAGCACTCTTACCACTGAGCCATCCTTCAGCCCCTTATTTTATTTGGAATTTATGTTTTCCTCCCAGAATGTGGATATATTGAAAGATCCAGAAACAGTCAAGCAACTTGGAAGCATATTAAAAACAAATGTGCGAGCTTGCAAGGCTGTTGGGCATCCCTTTGTAATCCAGCTTGGAAGGATTTATTTAGACATGCTCAATGTCTACAAGTGCCTCAGTGAAAATATTTCAGCAGCTATCCAAGCTAATGGTAAGTGATCCTGAATTCTTAGAATAATCTAATGGCACTGTAACAAATTCTTGAAACTGATTGCATCTGAAATAAACTACCCTTTAATATCATCTAGATTATACTTATGTTTTTTAGGTGAAATGGTTACGAAACAACCATTGATTAGAAGTATGCGAACAGTAAAAAGGGAAACATTAAAGTTAATATCTGGTTGGGTGAGCCGGTCGAATGATCCACAGATGGTAAGATATATATACACACTTTTAAAATTATATTTATTTATTTATTTATTTATTTATTTATTTATTTATTTATTTGGTTTTGCAAGGTATGGTCTCACTCTGGTCCAGGCTGACCTGGAATTCACTATGTAGTCTCAGGGTGGCCTCGAACTCTTGGCGATCCTCCTACCTCTGCCTCCCAAGTGCTAAATTAATTAATTTAATTTATTTATTTATTTATTTATTTATTTTTGAGGTAGGGTCTCATTCTGGCCCAGGGTGGCCTGGAACTCACTGCAATCCTCCTACCTCTGCCTCCCTAGTTCTGGGATTAAAGGCATGTGCCACCACACTGGATTTCTTTAATGTTAAATTGGTAATTATGGGATTGGAGAGATGGTTCAGTGGCCTAAAGTGCTTGCTTGCAAAGCTTAATGGCCTGGATTCAGTTCCCCAGTGCCCATGTAAAGTCAGATGCACAATGTAGCACATGGTATCTGGAGTCTGTTTGCAGTGGCTAGAGGTCCTGGTATACCTATTCTCACTCCGTCTCTGCTTGAAATTTAAAAAAAAATTTTTTTTTACTATATTGTAATTGTATTTCACCTGTTTCGTGTATGTGTGTGGGGCTCAGAGGGCAACCTAGAATGTTCCTCAGGACTGTTACTTCTATAAAATTATTTGTGAGAGAGAAATAGCCTGGGCACATCAAACTCTATTGCCAGACACATGTACTACTTTTTGCATCTGGTTTCACATGGGTATCAGGGAAATGGACCCTGGGCCAACAGGCTTTGTAAGAAAACACCTTTAAAAGTTAAGTCATCTCCTTCGCCCGTCTTTCACTTTTTTTTTTTTCTCTGAGCCAGGGTCTTTCATGAGATTTACCAGTTAGACTATATTGGCTGGTCATTGAGCCTCAAGAATTCACCCGTTTCCCCTGCATTGGGATTACTAGCATTTGTCACATTTTTGCTTATTTGCAGGGAGAGAGGGAACATAAGGGCCTCTTGCCATACAGTAAGTAAATGAACTCCAGACTCATTTTCCATCTTTGCACATCTGGCTTTTACATGGATACTGGGGAATCAAAACCCAAGTTAGTTAACCCCAGCACTCAGGAGGAAGAGATAGTAGATAGTAGTAGTTTATTCTTTTAAATAACCAGGTTACAGGTTTACAGGCAAGTGCCTTTAACTGCTGAGCCATATGTCTAGCCCCACTCTTTTTTGTTGTTGTTGTGTTTGTTTTGTTTTGTTTTGTTTTGTTTTGTTTTGTTTTCCAAGGTAGGGTTTCACTCTTACCCAAGAAGACTTGGGATTCACTGTGTAGTCTCAGGGTAGCTTCAAACTCATGGCCATTCTCCTACCTTCCTGTGCCTCCTAAATACTGGTGAGCTATCATACCTGGCTTCATTTTTAAAAAAATTTATTAATTTATTTATTTGAAAGAAAGAGGTAGAAAGTAAGATAGATAATGGGCACACCAGGGCCTCTGGCCACTGTAAATGAACTCCAGATGCATGAGTCCCCTGTGCATCTGTCTTACATGGGTCCTGGAGAATGGAACTGGGATCCTTTGCCTTTGTAGGCAAACACCCTAACCACTAAGCCATTTTCCAGCCCCCCTGGCTACATATTTTTTTAACATGGGATGTGAAAACCAAACTTAGGTATTCATATGTACAAGATAATCACTTTACTAATTTAGCTATCTTCCAGTCTGTATTTCATATTTTGAGGAAAATTGTGATTTTGTATTTTCAAGGTAGGGTCTCATTTTTTTTTGCCCAGGTCTAGTCCCAGGCTGGTCTTCAACTCACAGCAATCCTCCTATCTCTGCCTCTCTAGGGCTGGTATCAAAGGGATGTGCCACCTTGCTGGCTCAAAATATTATTTAACTTAGTTCTGTTATGGATAATTTCTTTACAAAAGGCATAACATTTAAGAATGAACTCAATGCTCATAAATTTCTTTGTAATTTTCAGAAAATGGATGATTGTAATTAGAGGCCTGACTGGGCAACTTAGTGAGATCATATTTCAAAATAAAGAGGTTTGGCCGGGCGTGGTGGTTCACCTTTAATCCCAGCACTCAGGAGGCAGTGGTAGGAGGATCACCAAGAGTTCGAGGCCACCCTGAGAGACTATATAGTGAATTCTAGGTCATCCTGAGCTAGAGTGAGATGCTACCTTGCAAAACAAACAAACAAAGAAAAGAATGCAACTGGGCATGGTGGCACATGCCTTTAGTCCTAGCACTCAAGAGGCAGAGGTAGGCAACCCACAGACTCCATAGTGAATTCCAAGTCAGCCTAAGCTACAGTGAGACCTTACCTGGGAAACCAAGAAGTTTTTTAAAAAGGGCTAGAGAGATGGATTAGCAGTTAAGTGCTTGCCCATGAAGTCTAAGGACCCCGGTTCAAGGCTCAATTCCCCAGTACCCACATAAGCCAGATGAACAAGGTGGCGCATGCGTCTGGAGTTTGTTTGCAGTGACTGGAAGCCCTGGTGCGTCTGTTCTCTCTGTCTGCCTCACTTTCTCTGTCTGTTGCTAATAAATAAAAACAAGCCGGGCGTGGTGGCGCACGCCTTTAATCCCAGCACTCGGGAGGCAGAGGTAGGAGGATTGCTGAGAGTTCGAGGCCACCCTGAGACTACATAGTTAATTCCAGGTCAGCCTGGACCAGAGTGAGACCCTACCTCGCAAAAACCAAAAAACCAAAAAAATAAATAAATAAATAAATAAAAAAACAAAAAAAATTTTAAAGGAATGCAGCAAAGCACAAAACAATTATCAGAAGGCAATCCCTTATGAGGTTTTAGTCATTTTAAAGATAATAATAATTATACTAACAGTATAGAAGTGAATAAAAATGAAGAAGCATGACCCGGGTGTGGTGGTGCAAGCCTTTAATCCCAGCACTCTGGAGGCAGAGGTAGGAGGATTGCAGAGTGTTCAAGGCCACCCTGAGACTACATAGTGAATGAGGTCAGCCTGGTGTAGAGTGAAACCCCACCTCAAGAAAAAAAAAAGCAGCAGCAAATGTTAACAATTAGCTATATATTTATAACTGGATTTTTTGTTTTTTGCAAGCAGAGAGTGAGGGCCTCTAGCCACTGCAAATGAACTCCAGATGCATCTTGCTTATGTGGGTCCTGGGGAATCGAACCTGGTTCCTCTGGCTTTTCAGGCAAATGCCTTAAGTGCTAAGCCATCTCTCCAGCCCTATAACTGGTTTTTAAATCTTTTTGAAAATATATTTCAGTTATTTATTTGAGAGCGAGAATGGGCATGCCAGGGCTTCTAGCCACTTGTAAATGAACTCCAGACACATGCACCCCCTTGTGCATATGGCTTACGTTGGTCCTGTAGAACTGACCTGGGATCCTTTGGTTTTGCAGGCAAACGCCTTAACCACTAAGCCATCTAGCCCACCCTTAGGATATTCTTGAGATTTGTGTTTATCTTTGGGTTGTAATTTAGCCTTTGCACATGCTTGGGTTTGATTGATCACACGTATACAGTATACCTAAAGATAATCTTGTTGAACTAACTTGGAACTAGCTACTTAAATTTATGTGTCTATTTCTTTTTGGTTTTTTGAGGTAGCGTCGCACTCTAGCTCAGGCTGACCTGGAATTCACTATGTAGTCTCAGGATGGCCTTGAACTCATAGCGATCCTCCTACCCCTACCTTCTGAGTGCTGGGATTAAAGGTGTGTGCCACCATGACCAGCCTTCTATTTCCCTTTTGAATGAATTCATTTGTAGAAGAGCATGGTGGTGAACAACCACAAGTCTTACAGGGTAGGGAGACTGAGGCAGAAAAGGGATCACTGTGAATTTGATAACATCTTGAGCCAGTTGTGGTTTTTGTTACTTTGAAGGCAAGGTCTCACTCTAGCCCATGCTGACCTGGAACTCAATACCTCTGCCTCCTCAGTGCTGGTACTAAAGGCATGTGCCACCACACTCTGAGCAAAAAAAATTTTTTTTTGCATATTGTTTGTAACTTTTGTCAATTTTTATTTTACTGGTTTCTATTAGATTCTTAGCATAAGAAAACTTAATAAACCAGGTGTGGTGGTACATGTCTTTAATCCCAGCCCACTGTAGTCTACAATAGGTTTGTAGTGAGTTCCAGGTTAACCCCAGGCTGGAAGAAAACCCTGCCTTGGGAGGGGTGGATTTATTAAAAGCAACCTATTTCTCCAATTTAAATAGATAATTTAAACTAGGATGTCCCAAATGTTTACTGTAGTATTAACTTTTTTTTTTTTCTCCTCCACAGGTAGCTGAAAACTTTGTTCCTCCTTTGTTGGATGCAGTTCTCATTGATTACCAGAGAAATGTCCCAGCTGCTAGAGAGCCAGAAGTGCTTAGTACTATGGCCATTATTGTCAACAAGTTAGGGGACATATAACAGCTGAAATACCTCAAATATTTGATGCTGTTTTTGAATGCACATTGAATATGATAAATAAGGTATATGATTTGCATTTTAGTTACATAGTGGGAAATTCTCCACTCTTGCTTTATAAAATGAATTAATTGTAAGTCTAGAAGATTTGTAAAAGGTGTGGCTAACACCTTTAATCCCAGTACTTGAGAAGGTGAGGAGGAGGATTACCCTCTGTTCCAGGCCAGCCTAGGCTACAGAGAGTTCCAAGTCAGTGTGCACTAGAGTGAGACCCCCTACAAACACATTTGGGCCTGCGAATATGGCTTAGCAGTTAGGGCGCTTGCTTACAAATCTTATAACTTGAGTTAAATTTCCTAGCACATAAAGCCAGAGACAAAAAGTGCTTCAAGAGCTAGGCATGGTAGCGCACACCTTTAATTCCAGTTCTCTGGTAGCAGAGGTAGGAGGATCACTGTGGGTTTGAGGCCACCCTGAGACTACATAGTGAATTCCAAGTCAGCCTGGGCCAGAATGAGACCCTATCTTGGGAGGGGGGAAAAAAAAAAAGTGCTTCAAGTATCTGGCTTTTTGTTCACAGTGAGCAACAAGAGACCCTGGGGCATCTACCACTTACATGCATATGTGCAGGGTTTTTTTTGTTTGTTTTGTTTTGTTTTTGTTTTTGTTTTTTGTTGCTGTTGTTTATTTCTTTGTTTGTTTGTTATTTCCTCCTTTTTGGTTTTTCAGGGTAAGCTCTCACTCTAGTCCCAGGCTGACCTCAAACTCAGATCAGTGCTCCTACCTCTGCCTCCAAACTGCTGGGATTAGAGGCATGTACCACCATGTCCAGCTGCAAATAGTTTTGTTGGTTTGATTGATCACACGTATACAGTATACCTAAAGATAATCTTGTTGAACTAACTTGGAACTAGCTACTTAAATTTATGTGTCTATTTCTTTTTGTTTTTTTGAGGTAGCGTCGCACTCTAGCTCAGGCTGACCTGGAATTCACTATGTAGTCTCAGGATGGCCTTGAACTCATAGCGATCCTCCTACCCCTACCTTCTGAGTGCTGGGATTAAAGGTGTGTGCCACCATGACCAGCCTTCTATTTCCCTTTTGAATGAATTCATTTGTAGAAGAGCATGGTGGTGAACAACCACAAGTCTTACAGGGTAGGGAGACTGAGGCAGAAAAGGGATCACTGTGAATTTGATAACATCTTGAGCCAGTTGTGGTTTTTGTTACTTTGAAGGCAAGGTCTCACTCTAGCCCATGCTGACCTGGAACTCAATACCTCTGCCTCCTCAGTGCTGGTACTAAAGGCATGTGCCACCACACTCTGAGCAAAAAAAAATTTTTTTTTGCATATTGTTTGTAACTTTTGTCAATTTTTATTTTACTGGTTTCTATTAGATTCTTAGCATAAGAAAACTTAATAAACCAGGTGTGGTGGTACATGTCTTTAATCCCAGCCCACTGTAGTCTACAATAGGTTTGTAGTGAGTTCCAGGTTAACCCCAGGCTGGAAGAAAACCCTGCCTTGGGAGGGGTGGATTTATTAAAAGCAACTTATTTCTCCAATTTAAATAGATAATTTAAACTAGGATGTCCCAAATGTTTACTGTAGTATTAACTTTTTTTTTTTCTCCTCCACAGGTAGCTGAAAACTTTGTTCCTCCTTTGTTGGATGCAGTTCTCATTGATTACCAGAGAAATGTCCCAGCTGCTAGAGAGCCAGAAGTGCTTAGTACTATGGCCATTATTGTCAACAAGTTAGGGGGACATATAACAGCTGAAATACCTCAAATATTTGATGCTGTTTTTGAATGCACATTGAATATGATAAATAAGGTATATGATTTGCATTTTAGTTACATAGTGGGAAATTCTCCACTCTTGCTTTATAAATGAATTAATTGTAAGTCTAGAAGATTTGTAAAAGGTGTGGCTAACACCTTTAATCCCAGTACTTGAGAAGGTGAGGAGGAGGATTATCCTCTGTTCCAGGCCAGCCTAGGCTACAGAGAGTTCCAAGTCAGTGTGCACTAGAGTGAGACCCCCTACAAACACATTTGGGCCTGCGAATATGGCTTAGCAGTTAGGGCGCTTGCTTACAAATCTTAGAACTTGAGTTAAATTTCCTAGCACATAAAGCCAGAGACAAAAAGTGCTTCAAGAGCTAGGCATGGTAGCGCACACCTTTAATTCCAGTTCTCTGGTAGCAGAGGTAGGAGGATCACTGTGGGTTTGAGGCCACCCTGAGACTACATAGTGAATTCCAAGTCAGCCTGGGCCAGAATGAGACCCTATCTTGGGAGGGGAAAAAAAAAAAAGTGCTTCAAGTATCTGGCTTTTTGTTCACAGTGAGCAACAAGAGACCCTGGGGCATCTACCACTTACATGCATATGTGCAGGGTTTTTTTTGTTTGTTTTGTTTTGTTTTTGTTTTTTGTTGCTGTTGTTTATTTCTTTGTTTGTTTGTTATTTCCTCCTTTTTGGTTTTTCAGGGTAAGCTCTCACTCTAGTCCCAGGCTGACCTCAAACTCAGATCAGTGCTCCTACCTCTGCCTCCAAACTGCTGGGATTAGAGGCATGTACCACCATGTCCAGCTGCAAATAGTTTTGTTGGTGTATTATTTATTTGAGAGAAAGAGGCAGATAGAATGGATACACCAGGGCCTCTAGCCACTTTCTAGCAGTCGAAATCCAGGTACATGCAACACCTTTGCGCCTGGCTTACATGGGTACTGGGGAATGGAACCTGGGTCCTTAAGCTTCACAGGGAAGTACCTTAACCACTAAGCCATCTCTTCCACTCCAAATATATTTAATTTATTTTTGTTTGAGACAGAGCTAGAAATGGCACCCCATTTTTAAAAAAATGATTCAGTGGATTGGAGAGATTGCTTAGTAGTTAAGGCACTTACTTGCAAAGTCCTCGGTTCAATTCCCATGTAAAGCCAGATGTACAAGGTTGTGCAAACATCTGGAGTTCATTTGCAATGGCAAGATTGATTTATAGCTCAGTGTTCATAGAAAAAGTTAAATTTAGTGTGTGTATAATATTTACACAAATGCTACTATTTTTCTCCTAATTTGTTTTAGTGGTATTCTTCCCAAGAAAAGTGGCAGCACCCTGGCATGCCCAGCCCATTCTCTCTCTCTCTTTCTGCCACCTTTTTCTCTCAAATAATTAAGAGCTGGGTGTGGTGGCACTTGGTTTTAATCCCAGCACTCAAGAGGCAGAGGTAAGAGAATTGCTGTGAGTTCAAGGCCACCATGAGCATACATAGTGAATTATGAGGGAAAGAGAATGAATGGGCACAAGAGGACCTCTTTCTTCTGAAATGAATTTAAGACACATGTGCTACTTTATATGCATCTGACTTTGTGTGAGCCATCCCTGATCATGGTTTTTTTTTTTTTTTTTTTTTTTTTTTTTTTTTAACCTCTCCCTTTTTGGCAAGATGGGAATATAGCATCTTGTTACATAGCACTAACTAGATTCAACTCTGGCCAAGCCTACTGTCCCATCCTTCGGTATGTTGGAATTATGTGTGGACAGGACTACAGAGATGACTTACTGCTGCTTGCCTACAAAGCCTAACTAACTATCCAGATTCAATTTCCAAGTGTTCACATAATGCCAGATGCACAAAGTGGTGCATGTGTTGGGAGTTCATTCTCTCCCTCCCTCTTTGAAAATAAATAAAATTTTTTTTTAAGTGACTAGCAATATTGAACTAAGGCTTGTTATCCCTCCCATTTAGCTTGAATAAAACAATGAAATGTTATTTTGTTCTAATCACTTTTAGGATTTTGAAGAATATCCTGAACATAGAACAAACTTTTTCTTACTACTTCAGGCTGTCAATTCTCATTGTTTCCCAGCATTCCTAGCTATTCCACCCGCACAGTTTAAACTTGTTTTGGATTCCATTATTTGGGCTTTTAAACATACTATGAGGAATGTCGCAGATACAGGTAAATATATAGACAATATTACTCATTTGTCAGGAACTGCAGTAAATATGTCCTGTACCAGATACCTCTTCATTTTCTGAGGTATTGGTTACCTGGGGTTAACTAAGGTTTTAAAAGAGTAAAAAATAAATGATAGAAGTAAACATTGCATTGGTCATTGTGTCATGTGTAGCATGGTAAGATTTGTGTCTTGTCTATGCCATGATTAATCCTTTTATCTAGCCTATTGTGCTCTCTGTACCCTCAGTATCACAGTGGTTATGTTCGAGTAACCTTTCTTTAAATTATGTCAGTTTTTATTGCTAATTATCTTACTGTGTTAGGTAGTTTATGAACTTAAGCACATAAAAGGAAAGGCATGAATAAATACAAGTAGTTGCATAGTTGTAAGATTGCCATTTCACTTGTTTCTTTTGTAGAGGGATTGTTCCAGAGTAAGTCCCACAGCAGCTTTTTGTATTAGGCCAAGAAAGGCCTAAAATACTAGGGAGCCGTGAGAACATCACTAAAGAGGCTTATAGAAATTTTTATCTGTCTAGACAATTTAGCCAGGCATGGTGGTACATGCCTTTAGTCCCAGCATTTGGGAGGCAGAGGTAGGAGGATTGCCATGAGTTCAAGGTCATCCTGAGACTACATAGTGAATTCTAGGTCTGCCTGGGCTAGAGTGAGACCCTCCCCCCCCCCAAAAAAAAAAAAAAAAAAAGAGAGGATGGAAAAAATTTTTTTATCTTACCTATCTAGAGTCAGTCTTGTTTTACCCAGATGAGCATCTTTACTTGTTAGGGCCAAAGATGACTTTGAAACTGTAGTATTTCTGCCTTCATCTCTGAGTGCATGTGAACACTACCCTAGGGAGACAACACTTTGTGCATGCTAGGCAAACATTCTGTCAGCTAGCTAATCCAAATAATCTAATGAAAATACTGGACATGAGTATTAGTTTAGTTTGAGGCTAGCCAGGGATACAATGTGAGACCCTACCTCAGTGAAGATCAAAAAGCCTAGCTGGAGAGAGGATGTTGTGATTTAAGGCACATTGTTTACAAAGCTTGCAGGCCTGGATTCAGGTTCCCAGTAGTCAAGTAAAGCCAGATGCACAAAGTGGAATTGGTTTGCAATGTCAACAAGCCTTGCCGCAACAACACACTTTTTTCTGTGTTCTCCCACCCACAATGAATGTAACTTTTTATTGACCACTTCCATAAATATAGGCAATAAGCTGTGATAACTCTACACACACCCCCATTTTACCACTTTCAAATCTGTCCTCCATTGAATCTCTTCTTTGCAATTAGTCTTTCATTTTGGTTTTTCAAGGTAGGGTCTCACTCTAACCCAGACTGACCTGAATTCACTCTTCGATTTTTTTTTCCTGGCTCTGCTATTTTGATGTCATCATCCTTGCCTCCTTTTGTGAAGGTCTTGTGTAGGTAGTATCAGGCACTGCAGGGTCATATCTGGAAGATTGCATTGTAAGCAGTCCTACTCTTCCTGTGGTTCCTATATTCTCCCCACCACCTCTTCCTCAGTGAACCCTGAGCTTTGGAGGATGTGATAGAGAGTGCTGAACATCCCAATGTCACTTCTCAGAATTCTGGTGACTTTTTTTTTTTTTAAAGACAGAATTGTCATGCCAGGACCTCAGCCACAGCTATCGAACTCCAGACACTTGTCCCACCTAATGGGCATGTGTGGCCTTGCACTTGCCTCACCTTTGTGCATTGACTAACAAGGGATCTGGAGAGTCAAACATGGGTCCTTAGGCTTCACAGGCAACTGCCTTAACCACTAAGCAATCTCTTGAGCTTCTCTAGTGACTTTTCAGTCACCCCAGTGGTCACTACCATCTGAAAAGGCAACCCAATAGTGAGAGTAGCATTAATATAAGAGGATAGGGCTGGGGAAGTGGCTTAGCAGCTAGTTAAGGTGCTTCCTGGCAAAGCCAGAGGACCCAGGTTCGATTTCTCCAGCCCCAGTACCCTCATAAAGCCAGATGCATAAGGTGGTACATGCCTCTGGAGTTCATTTGCAATGGCTAGAGGCTCTGGCGCGCCCCTCTCTCTCTCTCTCTCTCTCTCTCTCTCTCTCTCAAATATTTATGTTAAAATAAAAATAATTTAAGCTGGGTGTAGTGGCGCATGCCTTTAATCCCAGCACTCGGGAGGCAGAGGTAGAGGATCTCTGTGAGTTTGAGGGCAGCCTGAGACTACATAGTGAATTCCAGGTCAGCCTGGGCTAGAGCAAGACCCTACAATGGAAAACCCCCCCCCCCCCAATTTTTTTTTTTTCTTAAAATACAGTATATATGTAATTAGTCAATCAGTCTTTGGTAGCTAAGAAGGAGGGTCAGGGATTTTGCTATCAAATAGACTGTGGTATAATGATTATGTCCATAAAGTCTGTGTGTTTGTTGATTTAAGTTGTATATCATTAATTTAGAAGCTAGGATGGCACACAGCTATAATCATTGAAATTTGGAAGCAAATAAAAAGTGGATTGCCAGGCTGGAGAAATGGCTTGGCAGTTAAGGCACCTGCCTGCCAAGCCTAAGAATGCCAATTCCAATCTCCAGGTCCCACATTTAGCCAGACCCAAAAAGTGATGCAAGGGTGTAATGCCGCACTTGCCCACAATGGGGAGCATGTCTAGAGTTTGTTCAAAGCTGCTGAGAGGCTGCTGGAGAGCCCATATTCATTCTCTCTCTCTTTCAAAAAAGTGGATTGCCATAAGGTTTAGGCCTGCCTGAGCTCTAGTGTCACCCTGTCTCAAGAAATAACCACTCCCTTTTGAAACAGGAAAAAAAGATTAGATACTTAATTATTGCCCATCAATAAACCAGAACAAGCTCTGAGTTGCTTAAGTTAAAATACTGTGAGTTGTAATGTTTGTGCTTTACCTTCTAGGCTTGCAAATACTTTTTACTCTCTTACAAAATGTTGCACAGGAGGAAGCTGCAGCTCAAAGTTTTTATCAAACTTATTTTTGTGATATTCTTCAGCATATATTTTCTGTTGTGACAGACACCTCACATACTGCTGGTAAAAATTTAAAACTATTAAATTGTTAAATATTCTAGCTTTCAAACTTGATCTTTAGAGTTAATAATTTTCTTCTCATCCACAGGTTTAACAATGCATGCATCGATTCTTGCATATATGTTCAATTTGGTTGAAGAAGGAAAAATAAGTACGCCACTGAATCCTGGAAATCCAGTTAACAACCAAATGTTTATTCAAGATTATGTGGCTAATCTCCTTAAGTCTGCATTCCCTCATCTACAAGAGTAAGTGGCGTTTAAATTTATTGTTTAGATTTGAAAATTGACTTTGGTGGGTATGCTGGGGCTAAACTTGTCTTCAAAATAACAGTACTTTACTCAATTTATAATGACCTTGTGTTTTGATTTGCAGTGCTCAAGTAAAGCTCTTTGTGACAGGACTTTTCAGTTTAAATCAGGATATTCCTGCTTTCAAGGAGCATCTAAGGGACTTCTTAGTACAAATAAAGGTACAAACATTAAGGCAAGAGGAGATTCTTAGTTTTATCAGAGGGGGATACATCATTATAAACTGTGACTTTGGCCCTATATGGTGGCACACACTTAAATATCAGCACTAGGGCAACAGAGAGAGGTAAGAGGATCGCTGTGAGTTTGAGGTCAGCTTGGGGTAGAGTATGACCCTACCTTGGGGTTGGGGAGGTGATCTTGAGGGCTGTAAAGATGGCTCCGGGGTTAAAAATGCTTGCTTAGCAAGCGTGACTACCTAGGTTTGATTTCCCAAGTACTCACATAAAGCCAGATGCACAAAATGGTGGCAAATGCGTGTTGAGTTTATTTGCCATGGCAAAGAGGCCTTGACATGCCTATACTCCTCTGCATTAATTAGTCTTAGAAACATTTTCTTTGGTATTGTTGATTCTGATGAATATTTAAGCCAGGTGTGGTGCCTAAAATCCCAGCACTTGTGAGGCAGAGACAAGAGAAAGTGTGATACAAGAGATTAAAAATTGGAAAATATGTATTAGTCTTCCCTCCAGCCCAAATTGAAGTTTTATTTTATTTGACATTTCAATTAACTGTTTTCACAGGAGTTTGCAGGTGAAGACACATCTGATCTGTTTTTGGAAGAAAGAGAAACAGCCCTTCGGCAGGCTCAGGAGGAGAAACATAAACTTCAAATGTCTGTCCCTGGCATCCTTAATCCACATGAAATTCCAGAAGAAATGTGTGATTGAAATCTGAAATCAGGCTGGGTTTTTTTTTTTGTTTTTTTTTTTTTTTTTCACTGCAACACTTGTTCACAGAAGAAATCAGCATATGGATATTTGTTGACCAAAATGATGCCAATTTGTAAATTAAAATGTCACCTAGTGGCCCCTTTTCTTATGTGTTTTTTGTATAAGGAATTTTCTGTGAAATATCCTTTCATTGTTTAAGCTTTTGTTTGGTCATCTTTATTTAGTTTGCATGAAGTTGAAAACTAAGACATTTTTAAAACTTTTACTTCATGCCCATTTTGTGGCAGGGCTGGGGGGAGTTGGCAAATTTGATTTGAACATTTACTTGTAAATTCTAATGCAAAATTATAAAGTTTTTCTTGTAAACAATACCAATTTTAATTAGGGAGTATTTTCTTTCTAGTCTGTATTTCAGTCTAGAAGGAAAGGTAATGAGTAAAACCAATTGCGTTGAGAGGATTATAGAGCTGCGTTGTCTGAAGTTAGCACCTCTTGGGCCGAACCGTCTGTCTGTAGACTAAATGTATTACAAGTCTGTATGGCAAGTTTGCAGCGAGATCATGTGCATATCATCCCATTGTAAAGCAACTTCAAAAAATATGGGAACACAGTTATTTTTACACAGTTCTTTTTGTTTTTGTGTGTGTGTGCTGTCGCTTGTCGACAACAGCTTTTTGTTTTCCTCAATGAGGAGTGTTGCTCATTTGTGAGCCTTCATTAACTCAAAGTGAAATGGTTAAAAATATTTATCCTGTTAGAATAGGCTGCATCTTTTTAACAACTCATTAAAAACAACAAAACTGGCTTTTGAAATGACTTATACTAATTTACATTGTTTACCAAGCTGTAGTGCTTTAAGAACACTACTTTAAAAGCAAAATAAACTTGGTTTACATTTATTTTCCCTTGATTGGCTTAAAATTATTCCTATGCTGGGGAGATGGTTGAGCAGTTACAGATGATTGCTTGCAAAGCCTGGTAGCCTGGGTTGAATTCCCTAGTACCCACATAAAGCCAGATGCACAAAGTGGCACATGTGTCTGGAGTTCATTGCAGCAGCATGTAACAAACTACAAATCAGCTTAGAAATAGGGTATACTAGCCAGTTATGGTGGCACACACCTTTAATCCTAGCACTTGAGAAGCAAGGGTAGGTGGATCACCATGAGTTGGAGGCCACTGAGACTACATAGTGAATTCCAGGTCAGGATGAGCTAGAGAGCAAGACCCTGTCTTGGGGGGGCGGGGAGAAAAAATGTAGTTCTGTAGTCATACCACCTTGAATTTTGCTAGGCGTACTATGCATGCCTTTAATCCCAGCACTAGGGAGACAGAGGTAGGAATATCGCCATGAGTTCAAGGCCACTCTGAGACAAGACTATGTAGTGAATTCCAGGTCAGCTTGGGCTAGAGTGAGACCCTACACCACCACCCCCTCAAAAAAAAAAAAAACAATTTGAATTGGAGAGATGGCTCAGCAGTTAAGGCACTTGCCTGCAAAGCCTAAGTTGTTTGATAGCCCAGAAACCATGTAACACCAGATGCACATGGTGCCACATAGGTCTGGATGGAGTTCCTTTGCAGTGGCTAAAGACTGACACACAAAAAATAAATGGGGTGTAGGAAGGTGGTTAGTGACTTAGTAATTTACACAGGGAATTGGTATGACAGTATGTGAGCACACTTGTTACAGTTTATAATGTTTTAGTTTTAAAAATTAATTCAGGGGAGGGCTTAGTGGTCAAGGCGGTTGCCTGCAAAGCTAAAGGATCCTGGCTTGACTCTCCAGGACCCACATAAACCAGATGCACAAGGGGCACATGCGTCTGGAGTTTGTTTGCCCTGGTTTGGGGTCCTTGGTGTGCCCATTCTCCCTGTCTCTGCCTCTTTCTCCCTCTTAAATTTTTTTTTTTTTTTTTTTGGTTTCTCCTCAGGCTGACCTGGAATTCACTATGTAGTCTCAGGGTCAAATAAATAAAATATTTTTTAAAATTAATTTTGGGCCGGGTGTGGTGGTGCACATCTTTAATCCCAGCACTCAGGAGGCAGAGGTAGGAAGATTGCTGTGAGTTCAAGGCCACCCTGAGAATACATAGTGAATTCCAGGTCACCCTGGACTAGAGCAAGATTCTACCTTTAAAAGCCAAAAAAAAAAAAAAAAAAAAAAACGGCTGGAGCAATGGCTTAGCAATTACGGCACTCACCAGCAAAGCAGAGGACCCAGGTTCAATTCTCCTGTACCCATGTAAAGCCAGATGCAAAAATGGCACATGCATCTGGAGTTTGTTTGCAGTGGCTGGGAGGCATGATGTGTCTATTCATATTCTCTATTCCTCTCTCAAGTAAATACATAAATTTTTCTGGGGCTGGAGAAATAGTTTAGCGTTTAAGGCATGTTTGCCTGCAAAGCCAAAGGTTTCCAGTTTGATTCTCCAGGACCCACGTAAGCCAGATGCACAAGGGGGCCCATGCATCTGGAGTTTGTTCATTTGCAGTGGCTATAGGCCCTGCCGTGCCCATTCTCTCCCTCCTTCCTTCTCTTTCCCTCTCTCTCAAATACATAAAAAATATATATATTTTAAAGACCAAACTTTAGCCGGGTGTGGTGCGCACGCCTTTCACCCCAACGCTCAGGAGGCAGAGGTAGAATTGCCATGAGTTTGAGGCCACCCAAAGACTTCATAGTGAATTCCAGGTCAACCTGAGCTAGAGCAAAACCCTACCTTGACAAACCAAAACAAAAAATCTGAAAATTTGTTTTAAAATTAACTTTTCCTGAGAAAAGGTCAGCCTGGAAGAGAGTGAACCCCTACTTGAAAAAACAAAATTTGAGAAAGTACAACCACGTGATGTAATCATACAAAATATGTTGTTACTAAAAAATTAATTTTAAACATGCTTGAGAGGTGGGAGGATTGTTGTGAGTTCGAGGCCACCCTGAGACTACGTAGGAAATTCCAGGTCAGCCTGGGCTAGAGTGAGACCCTATCTCGAAAAACTAGAAAGAAAACAAAACAAAAACACGTGCTTGCCTTTTCAGATGCTAAGATTATGTCCCAATCTACCACTTAAAAAAAAAAAAATGGGGCTGGAGAGATGGTTCAGTGGTTGTGTTTCCCTGAAAAGCTTAAGGACCCAAGTTCAATTCCCTAGTACCCACATAAAGCCAAATGCACAAGTGGAACATGTCTGGAGTTTGTTTGCAGTGGCTAGAGGCCCTGGCATGCCTGTCCCCTCCCTCTCTCTATATATAAATCTCATCTGCCTTTTCTTTCAAGGATGTGTGTGTGTGTGTGTGTGTTTGTTTTTGTTTTAAGGTTTTTCTGAAGTTGTCCTCTGACCTCCAAACAAATGACTTGATTGCTTGCTTGGAGAAAAAAAAAAATGAATGAAAACTTTAAAGCCAAACATAGTGTGTCATTCCAGCACTCAGGAGGATCACCATGAATATGTTCCAGACCAGCCTGGGCTAAAGTGAAATCCTACTCCTACCTCAAAAAAAAGTATGTGTATTTTCTTTAATTTTATTTTTCAAGGTAGAGTCTTGCTCTGGCCCAGGCTGACCTGGAATTCACTATGTAGACTCAGAGTGGCCTTGAACTGTCTTCCTACCTCTGCCTCCCAGGTGCTGGGATTAAAGGTGTGCACCATCACACCTGACTCTAATTTTGAGGCAAGGTCTCAATCTATTCCAGGCTAACTGAACTCTGTAGCCCAGGCTGGTCTGGAACTCATGGTGATGCAACCTCAGCCTCCCAAGTGTTAAGATTAAAGGCATGAATTATCTTGCCTGGCATGTTGAGTGTTTCTACATGCAATATCTTGTTTTACTCTCAGTCCTTTCTGAGACGGATTGTGATACTATCCCCAGTTTTTCGGTAAGGACATTGTCACAGTTAAATTTTTCCCACATTATACAAATGATACAAGGTGGGAAATGTGGAATTTCAACAGTATGCTCTAACTTGCACAACATAAGATTACCATTATTTGCTGTAAAACTTGGTCTAGAGAGAAATTTCATTTTTTTTTTTTTTTTTAAGCATGTAGAGGAGAGACAGAATGGGCATGCTAGGGCCTGTAGCTGCTGGAAACAAACTCTAGATGCTCCACTTTGTACATCTGGCTTTATGTCAGTACTGGGGACATAAAGGTCCTGGGCTGGGGAGATGGCTTAGCAGTTAAGGTGTTTTGCTGTGAAGCCTAAGGACCCAGGGTTGATTCCCTAGAACCCACATAAGCCAGAGGCTCATGATGGTGCATGCATCTGGAGTTTGCAGTGGCTAGGGGTCCTGGCTCACCCATTTATTATCTCAATCCCCCTCATAAATAAGCAAAATTTTTAAAAAAGTAAACAGGTCCTTAGGCTGTGCAGGCAAGTGCCTAACTGCTGAGCCATCTTCAAGACAATTACTTATTTTAAAGGGTTTTTTTGTTGTTTTTTGTTCGTTTGTTTATTGAGGTAGTGTCTCACTGTAGCTCAGGTTGCTCTGGAATTCACTATGTAGCCTATGGGTGGTCTGGAGCTCTCGAAGATCCTCCTACCTCTGCCTTCCAAGTGCTGGGAATAAAGGTGTGAGCCACCACACCCAGCAACAATTTCTTTTTTTAATAAACAACTTAAAGGCTGGAAAGATGGCTTAGCGGTTAAGGCATTTGCCTGCAAAGCTAAAGGATCCTGGTTTGATTCTCTAGGACCCACTTCAGCCAGGTGCACAAGGGGGCACATGCATCTGGAGTTCATTTGCACTAGCTGGAGGCCCTGGCATGTCCATTCTCTGGTCAGTCTCTCTCTCTCTTGCTCACTCGCTCTCAAATAAAAACAAAAAAGTATATGCCAAGCTGGAGAAATGGCTTAGCAGTTAAGACACTTGCCTGTGAAGCTTAAGGACCCAGGTTCCATTCCCCAGAACCCACGTAAACCAGATGCTCATGATGGTGCATGCATCTGGAGTTCATTTGCAGTGGCTAGAGGCCTTGGCACACCCATTCTATCTCTCTAAAAAATAAATAGGGCTGGAGAGATGGCTTAGTGGTTAAGGTGCCTGCCTCCTAAGCCTAAGAACTCTGGTTCCAATCTCCAAGTCCCACGTTTAGCCAGATGCAAAGTGATGCAAGGGCGCAATGCTGCATTTGAACCACAAGGGGGTGCACGCATCTGGATTTTGTTCTCAGCAGCTGAGAGGCTGCTGGCGCACCCATCTCTGTCTTCTCTGTCTCTCTCCAAAAGAAAAGGAAGGAAGGAAGAAAAAAAAAAAAGAGAGAGAAAGAAAGAAAGAAAGAAAAGAAAGAAAGAAAGAAAGAAAGAAAGAAAGAAAGAAAGAAAAAGAAAGGCCACACGTGGTTGCGCGCAGCTTTAATCTCAGCACTTGGTAGGCAGAGGTAGGAGGATTGCAATGAGTTTGAGTTCAAGGCCTCCCTGAGACTACATAGTGAATTTCAGGTCAGCCTGGGCTAGAGCAAGACCCCTATCTTGAGAAACTAAATATATATATATAAAGCCGGGCGTGGTGGCGCACGCCTTTAATCCCAGCACTCAGGAGGCAGAGGTAGGAGGATCGCCGAGAGTTCGAGGCCACCCTGAGACTACATAGTTAATTCCAGGTTAGCCCAGACCAGAGTGAGACCCTACCTCGAAAAACCAAAATATATATATATATATGAAACTGAAAAGAGAGACTGATTAAGAGGAGGGGATATGATGGAGAGTGAGGTTTCAAAGGGGAAAGTGGGGGGTAGCGAGGGAAATTACATGGGATATTGTCTACAATTAAGTCAATAAACAAAATAATATAAAAATAAAATAGAAATAAATATATCTGGAGAGATGGCTTAGCAGTTAAGGTGCCTGCCTGCAAAGCCAAAGGACCCAGGTTCACTTCTGCAGGACCTATAAACCAGATGCACTAGGTGGCGCATGTGTTTGGAGTTCATTTGCAGTGGCTGAAGGCCGTGGCGCCAACATTCTCTCATTCATTCTCTCGCTCTCTGTCTCTGAAATAAATAAAAATAAAAAATAATTTTAAAAGTGTATGCAAGCCAGGCATGATGACAGTCGCCTTTAATCCCAGTGCTCAGTAGGCAGAGGTAGGAGGATCACCGTGAGTTCAAGGCCACTCTGAGACTACATAGTGAGTTCCAGGTCAGCCTGGGCTAGAGTAAGACCCTATGTCAAAAGAAAAAAAAAAAAAACTTTCTATAGAGTGTATGACTTTCATAAAGCATAACTCTGCCACTAGATGGTGAGAAATTATTAAAAACTTTCATCTTAGCTGGGCATGGTGGTGCATGCCTTTAATCCCAGCGCTCAGGAGGCTGTGAGTTTGAGGCCAGCCTGAAATTACAATGTAAATTCACAGTCAACCTTGACTAGAGTGAGACCCTATCTTGAAACAAAACAAATCTATCCAAAATTAAGTTTTTGTTGATACACATTACCAAGTGAGCAGGAATAAAGAGGCAAGCAACCTTGTTTTTACTGGCTTCTGTGCCAATAAAAATATATACCCAGGGGCTGAAGAGATGGCTTAGCAGTTAAAGCGCTTGCCTGCAAAGCCAAAGGACCTATGTTCAATTCCCCAGGACCCATGTAAGCCAGATGCACAAGGTGGTGCATGCATCTGAGTTCATTTGCAGTGGCTGGAGGTCCTGGCATGCCCATTCTTTCTCTCTCTTCCTCATTCTCTCTCTCAAATAAATTATATATACACTCAGACTGGCCTTGAATTTAATATGTAGTGGGTGGAAGATGACCTTGAATTTCTGATCCTTGTACTTTCCCAAGAGCTGGGATTACAGGCACATGCCACAATGCCCAGGTTTAGGCAGTGATGGGGATTAAACCCAGAGCTTCTTCAGTGATAGGGAAGTACTCTACCAAATGAGTTTTATCTCTAGCCGGCTGGTGCCTCTCTGTTAACAAACAACAGTAGAAGCAGGCTTCTGAACTACAGCCCAGCAAGTCTGGCCTGCTACATAATTTGTATGGTTTGTAAGATGTGAGTGGTTTTTACTTTTTTAAATTTTTATTTACTTTCTTATTTGTTTATTATTTGAGAGAGAGAGGAAGAGACAGAGAGAATGGGCATGCCAGGGCCATTTCAGCCATCATGAACGAACTACAGATACATGAGCCCCCTTGTGTGCTGGTGCAACATTGTGCGCTTGTGTCACTTTTGTGTCTGGCTAAATGTGAGACCTGGAGATTTGAACAAGCATTCTTAGGCTTTCCAGGCAGGTGCCATAACCGCTAAGCCATCTCTTCAGCCCAGTTTTTAGTTTAAAAATTTTTTAAATTTATTTTTATTTTGGAGAGAGAGAGACAGAGAGATAGGGAGAGGAAGACAGAGAATGGGTGTGCCAGCAGCCTCTCAGCCACTGTGAACGAAGTCCAGACATGTGCACCCCCTTCTGGGCAAGTGCAGCATTGCGCCCTTGCGTCACTTCATCTGGCTAAACATGGGATCTGGAGATTGGAACTGATGTTCTTAGGCTTAGTGGGCAGGTGCCTTAAACACTAAGCCGTTGCCGGGCGTGGTGGCGCACGCCTTTAATCCCAGCACTCGGGAGGCAGAGGTAGGAGGATCGCAAAGAGTTTGGGGCCACCCTGAGACTACATAGTTAATTCCAGGTCAGCCTGGACCAGAGTGAGACCCTACCTCACAAAACCCAAAAAAAAAAAAAAAAAAAAAAAACACTAAGCCGTCTTTCCAGCCCCAGTTTTTACTTTTAAAGCAGGGTCTCACTCTAAAGCAGGTTGACCTGAAACTCACTCTAGCCCAGGCTGGGCTTTGACTTCATGGTGGTTCTACCTCATCCTTTTTAATCCCAGCGCTCAGGAGGCTGTGAGTTTGAGGCCAGCCTGAAATTACAATGTAAATTCACAGTCAACCTTGACTAGAGGAGAGACTATCTTGAAACAAAACAAATCTATCCAAAATTAAGTTTTGTTGATACACATTACCAAGTGAGCAGGAATAAAGAGGCAAGCAACCTTGTTTTTACTGGCTTCTGTGCCAATAAAATATATACCCAGGGGCTGCAAGAGATGGCTTAGTTAAAGCGCTTGCCTGCAAAGCCAAAGGACCTATGTTCAATTCCCCAGGACCCATGTGTAAGCCAGATGCACAAGGTGGTGCATGCATCGAGTTCATTTGCAGTGGCTGGAGGTCCTGGCATGCCCATTCTTTCTCTCTTTACTCATTCTCTCTCAAATAAATTATATACACTCAGACTGGCCTGAATTTAATATGTAGTGGGTGGAAGATGACCTTGAATTTCTGATCCTTGTACTCCCTCAAGAGCTGGGATTACAGGCACATGCCACAATGCCCAGGTTTAGGCAGTGATGGGGATTAAACCCAGAGCTTCTTCAGTGATAAAGGAAGTACTCACAAATGAGTTTTATCTCTAGCCGGCCAGATTGCCTCTCTGTTAACAAACAACAGTAGAAGCAGGCTTCTGAACACAGCCCAGCAAGTCTGGCCTGCTACATAATTTATGGTTTGTAAGATATGGGTAGTTTTACTTTTTTAAATTTTTATTTACTTTCTTATTTGTTTTATTATTTGAGAGAGGAAGAGACAGAGGAAGATAGGCATGCCAGGGCCATTTCAGCCATCATGAGCGAACTTCTGGATACATGAGGCCCCTTGTGTGCTGGTGCAACATTGTGCGCTTGTGTCACTTTTGTGTCTGGCTAAATGTGAACCTGGAGATTTGAACAAGCATTCTTAGGCTTTCCAGGCAGAATGCCATAACACTAACTAAACCCATCTCTTCAACCAGTTAGTTAAAATTTTTTTTGTTATTTTTATTTTGGAGAGAGAGAGACAGAGAGATAGGGAGAGGAAGACAGATAGAGATGGGACACGCCAGCAGCCTCTCAGCACTAGGAGCGAAAACCAGACATGTACCCCCTTCTGGGCAAGTGCAGCATTGCACCCTTGCGTCACTTCATCTGGCTAAACATGGGATCTGGAGATTGGAACTGATGTTCTTAGCAGGCTTAGTGGGCGGGTGCCTTAAACACTAAGCCGTTGCGGGCGTGGTGAGCGCCTTTAATCCAGCACTCGGGAGGCAGAGGTAGGAGGATCGCCGAGAGTTCGAGGCCACCCTGAGACTACATAGTTAATTCAGGTCAGCCTGGACCAGAGTGAGACCACACCTCACAAAACCAAAAAAAAAAAAAAAAAACACTAAGCCGTCTCTCCAGCCCCAGTTTTTACTTTTAAAGCAGGGTCTCACTCTAAAGCAGGTTGACCTGAAACTCACTCTAGCCCAGGCTGGGCTTTGACTTCATGGTGGTTCTACCTCATCCTTCTGAGTCCTGGGATTAAAGGTTTTGTGCTGGGCTGGAGTGATGACTTAGCAGTTAAGGCACCTGCCTGCTAAGCCTAAGAACCCAGTTCCAATCCCCAGGTCCCACGTTTAGCCAGATGCAAAATGATGCAAGGGCGCAATGCCACACTTGCCCACAAGGAGCGCACGCATCTGGAGTTCGTTCACAGCAGCTGAGAGACTGCTGGCATGCCCATTCTCTCTGTCTCCAAAAAAAAAAAAGTTTGTGCCACCATGTACAATTGATTTTCACTTTTTTTTTGTTTTTTTTTAAAATATATTTTATTTATTTATTCATTTGAGAGAGAGAAAGAGGCAGGCAGGAGAGGGAGAGAATGGTCGCACCAGGACCTCCAGCCACTGCAAAGGGCTTTCCGATGCATGCTTCTTGCCAATGCATCTGGCTCGTGGGTCTGGAAAAGAACTGAACATAGGTCTTTGGCTTTGAAGGCAAGCGGCACAACTGCTAAACTATCTCTCCAGCCCTTTGACTGTTTTTCATGGGAGGGTTCCTCATGGCAGGAAAGACCTGCAAACCTGGAGCACTCTCAACCTGTATCCTCAAATTCCCAGTGATCCTTCTACCTCTGCCTCCTGAGAGCAGCAATAAGGGCTGGTACTACAACTCAAGCTTGCTGCCAGTGATGTATATGTATTCAAGCAAACTGTCCTCCCAAAGGCTCATGCCTTAATCCCAAACCAGGGAACCAACTGGGGACACTATACACCAAACTCTTTTAATCTTTATTTAGATGTTTATTTATTTATTTATTTTATTATTTATTTGTTTTGTTTTTGGTAGGGTTTCATCTGGTCAGGCTGACCTGGAATTAACTATGGTTCTTGTGGTGGCCTCGAAGTCATGGCGATCCTCTACCTCTGCAGGCCCGAGTGCTGGGATTAAAGGCGTGCGCCATGCAAGGTCTTTTTTAATTTATTTTTATTTATTTTTTGAGAGGCAGAAAAGGAGAAAAAGATTGCAGTGGGCTACAGGCCTCAGCCACTGCAATGAACTTCATGACACATGTGCCACCATGTGCATCTGGTGATGTGAGACCTGGAGAATCCAAACTGGGTCCTTAGGCTGCACAGACAAATGCCTTAGGCCAGTCATGGGTCACCCACCAATGAGTTGTAAGTCATGAAGGCCCAAGAGGCCCTCAAACAATCAGTTCTATAGCCAATGCTCTTGGGCCAACCACAGAACTAGATGGTCTAAGAACATGGTTGCTAAAGACATTATTTAATAGCTGCAGTAAAAGGAGAAATCAAACTGGGCTGATCTGCGCCCCCTCCTAATGGATAGCACTCAGGAGTTCTGGAAAGTGTATCACCATGACTTCAAGGGGAGGAAAATCATCTATAGTTTAAACCAGGCAAGTTTTTCATCTCAAAAATTTTACCTATAAAAAAAAGATTATTTCCAGTCAGACACAGATGGTGGCTCAGGCCTTTAATCCAACACTGAGGAACAAGAGGTAGAAGGGATTACTGTAAAATCAAGACAGCCTGAGACTACATAGGAAATCCAGGTCAGCCTGGACTAGAGCAAGACCCTGTTCAAAAAAAAAAAAAAAAAAAAAAACAGAAATCAGAGAGATGGCACCTGATTCAAGATATATGTAATGGGTCTGGGAAGATGGTTTCCCAGTACCTAGGTCACACACAGGGATCCCTAGCACCAACGAATGTGTCTGGAATTTGTTTGCAGTTCCAATGCCCCTAATCCCAGCATTCTCTCACTCATAGGCATGTTCCTCTGCTTGTCTAAATAATTTTTTTTTTTTTTTGGTTTTTCGAGAAACACTATCTCAAAGAATAGAAGGTGAAGTTGACCTGGAAAGACCCACTACCAACATCAAGGTGGCTTTAAGCTCTTGGGCCTCTACTGTACTCCAGATGCTGGAATTGAAGGTGTGTGCAACACATGCCCACTCATAAAGTACCCAACACACACACACCACACACACACATCTCACACACACACACACATGACCTGGAAATCACATAAATAGTCTCAGGGTGGCCTATATATATATATCCCTTCCTCTGCCTATGCTGGGATTAAAGAAATGTGCCACTGCCTGGCAAAAATCTTTTTGTTTGTTTTGTTTTATTTTTCCAGGTAAAAAGGTCTAAACTGAAACACAGAGTGCAATAAATTCTCAGGGTGGCAAAACTCTCAAAAATTCTCCTACCTCTGGAAATACTGAGATTAAGGTATGCACCACCACAACAACAAAAAATTTTTTAATGTTAGTTGTTGGTGGAGCACACCTTTAATCCTTTTCGGAGTTATTTGTTCCTTCCCATGCTGAGAATAATACATCGTAATTCTCACCTATATGTACTTACTGTGACCTCAAAAATATGATTAATGTGTTTGAACTCAAAAAAAGTAGATGTTTGGTGGCGCGGGCCTTTAATCCCTGCAGAAACCATTAGTTTCAGTCATACCACTTTTGCTCAAGTCAAATACACAGGACTGGAGGGATGGCTTAGCAGTTAAGGCAGCCTGCAGAAAAGGACCTACTGAGTTCAATTCCCCAGTACCCCATGTTTTGATTTCACACATGTGGAGTTAGATTTGCATTCCCTGGCGCAAAATACTAGTCCCCTATTTCTGAAATAAATAACCTAAAATATTTTTAAAAAAATCAAATACACTAACCCTTTAATCCCAACCTCTTGGGACGAGGTTCATGCACCTGAGACTACATAGTGAATTCAGGTCAGCCCTGAGCCAGAGTGACACCTAACAAAAAAAAAAAAAAAAGAAAATCAAATACTACCTGATTCTAACACTCTGGAGGCAGAGATCACCGAGACACAAGCATTGCATCAGCCTGGACCAAGTGAGACCCTAAAACAAAGAACCAGAGATCAAATACTATTTATCACTCACTTCCAAAGTCAACGCTCATGGTGATCATTCCTGCTGGAATGCACCAAAGAATGTTTATAAGGGGTCTTGTTTTCACCATGTATCAGTGAAAGTCTGGGTTTTCTAAGGCCATCCCATTTCCCAAGGCTTGTTCAACATTACCAAACTGAACTCCAGGTACTGAGTACCTTTAAGCCCAATTTAGTTTTTATATTGAAAGTACTGAAAAATTTTATTTATTTATTTGGACAAACAAAGAATGCCTTAGATAAAGAAATCTTAACTGACAATTATAGTTTGTGCTTTTAAAAGTTTTTATGATGACAAAATACATTTTTAGCTTTGCTCACTGGAATTCTTCACTATGCAGTCTCAGGGTGGCTTTAAACTCTTGGTGATCCTCCTACTGTCTCCAGAGTGCTGGAATTGAAGGTGTGTGCCACCATGCCCACTCATAAAAGTATTTATTTTTTGTTTGTTTTTCTCGAGATAGGTCTCACTCTACCTCAGGCTGACCTGGAATTTACTATGTAGTCTCAGGGTGGCCTCGAACTCAAGCAATCCTTCCTCTGCCTCCTGAGTGCTGGGATTAAAGGCATGTGCCACTGCACCTGGCAAAAAATATTTTTTGTTTGTTTTTGTTTATTTTTCCAGGTAGGGTCTCACACTAGCCCAGGCTGACCTGGAATTCACTATGAATTCTCAGGGTGGCCTCGAACTCTCAGCAATTCTCCTACCTCTGCCTCCCGAGTACTGAGATTAAAGGTATGCACCACCACAACAGCAAAAAAAAAATTTTTTTAATGTGAAAACTAGTCGTGTGTGGTGGAGCACACCTTTAATCCTAGCACTCGGGAGGCAGAGGTAGGGGGATCACCATGAGTTCGAGGCCACCCTGAGAATACAGAGTGAATTCCAGGTCAGCCTGGGCTAGAGTGAGACCTGACCTCAAAAAACCAAAAAAAAAAAAAAAAAAAAAAAAAAAAAAAGGAAAACTAGCAGTTTGGTGGCGCAGGCCTTTAATCCCTGCACTTGGGAGGCAAAGGGAGGAGTATCACTGTGAGTTCAAGGCCACCCTGAGACTACATAGTAAATTCCATGTCAGCCTCGGTTAGAGTGAGATCCTACCTTAAAAATCAAATACACAGGACTGGAGGGATGGCTTAGCAGTTAAGGCACTTGCCTGCAGAGCCAAAGGACCTACTAGGTTCAATTCCCCAGGACCCATGTAAACCAGATGCAAAATGGGGTGCACACATGTGGAGTTCGTTTGCAGTGGCTGGAGGCCCTGGCGCACCCATTCTCTCACTCTCTCTCTCCCTGCCTATTTCTGTATCTCTCTCTCAAATAAATAAAAATAAATAAAATATTTTTTTAAAAAATCAAATACAGCCGGGCGTGGTGGCGCATGCCTTTAATCCCAGCACTCGGGAGGCAGAGGTAGGAGGATCACTGAGAGTTCAAGGCCATCCTGAGACTACATAGTGAATTCCAGGTCAGCCTGAGCCAGAGTGACACCCTACCAAAAAAAAAAAAAAATCAAATACAAAGCTGGCGTCAGCCCCAACACTCTGGAGGCAGAGATAGGAGGATCACCGAGTTCGAGGCCCCCTGAGACTACCTTCCAGGTCAGCAAAAAACCTTGCAAAAAAAAAAAAAACAAACACATACACACATTTTTTTTTTTTTTTTTTGGTTTTTCGAGGTAGGGTCTCACTCTAGATTAGGCTGACCTGGAATTCACTCTGCAGTCTCAGGGTGGTCTTTAACTCATGGTGATCATACCTCTGCCTCCCGAGTGCTGGAATTAAAGGCATGCACCACCACGCCCCCTCTTGCCTTCTATCTTGTTTATAGCAGGGTCTTGTTTTTCACCATGGTGCTCATCAGTGAGCGTCTGGTGATTTTTCTGTGCCACACCCATTTTCCCCAAAGGCTTATTCAACAGCAGCATCTGGCTTTAAGTAGGTTCTGGGGATCTGAACTCAGGTACTGAGGCTTGCCAAAGCAAGTGCTTTATCCACAAAGCCCAACCTAGTTTTTATATTGAAATTTACTATTATTAATTATTTATTTATTTATTTGAGAGAGAGAAAGAAAGAGGTAGATAAGAGAATAGGCACGCCAAAGCCTCCAGCCACTGCAAAGGAATTCCAGATGCATGCGACATCTTGTGCATCTGGCTTATGTGGGTACTAGGAAATTGAACCTGGGTTCTTAAGATTCACAGGCAAACACCTTAACTGCTAAGCTATCTGTCCAGCTGAAATTTATTATTAATTGGCCTGAAACTGCAGGATTTAATAGTCTTCATCATGGGTTGTTACATTTTAATCTAATCCAGATCCTTATATACAACATTAGAAAACAGACTGCTGACCCACCCAAGGTTTGAACTGAGAAGAAATGCTCAAAACATCCAAAATCTCTTGTCTTTCACGCTGACTTTCAATCCTGAGTGCTCTGTGTATGCCATCAACAATATACCTGTACCCACAGATAGTGGTACACTTGAGCAGCAGACTTCAGACCTTCCTAGGAATCTCCCTTCTGGGTCTTCTTGGCTGCCTCAGCAAAGCAGCTCTGCAGGACCTCATGCTCCACTGTGAAGAGTTCCTTCTTCAGGCAGTTGCCCAGGGCCTTGGAGGCCTACGTGCACATGCTGTGTGCTGTGGACTTGACCCGACACATCTCCAGGTACTCACGGAAGGCAAGGAGATACCTCTGCATGCATCCCACACTGCTGTGTTCCTTGACTTCAGAAAACTGTTTTACTTATTTTTTTTTTTATTTGCAAGCAGAGAGAGAGAGAGATAGATGAGAGGCAGACAGAGAGAGAATGGGCATGCCAGGGCCTCTAGCCACTGCAAACGAACTCCAGATGCATGTGCCCCTCAGGCATCTGGATTACGTGGGTCCTAGAGAATCGAACCGGGATCCTTTGGCTTTGCAGGCAAATGCCTTAACCGCTAAACCATTAAATGTCTCCAGCCCCTATTTTTTGTTTTTTTGAGGTGGAGTCTCACTCTAGCCCAGGCTGACCTGGAATTCACTATGTAGTCTCAGGGTGGTCTTGAACTCACAGCAATCCTCTTACATCTGCCTCCCAAGTGCTGTGATTAAAGACATGTGCCACCACGCCTGTGAGAAAAACTTTATTATTATTTATTTATTTGCAAACAATAAGAGATAGAATAGAGAGTGAGAGAATGGGCCCACCAGGATCTTTAGCCACTGCAAATGAAGTCCAGATGCATGTGCTACTTTGTGCATCTGGTTTTACATGGGCACTGAGGAATCAAACTCAGGTCATTGGGCTCTGCAAGCAAGTATCTTAACCATTGAGCAATCTCTTCAGCCCTTTTTTTTTTTTTTTTTTTTTTTTTTGTTTTTCGAGGTAAGGTCTCACTCTGGTCCAGGGTGGCTTTGAACTCTTGGTGATCCTCCTACCTCTGCCTCCTGAGTGCTGGGATTAAAGGCATGTGCCACCACACCGGGCTTTCCAGCCCAATTTTATTATTTTTGTGGTTATAGGAATAGAACATAGGGCCTTGTAAATACTAGGCAAGCCGGACGTGGTTGTGTACGCCTTTAGTCCTAGCACTTGGGAGGCAGAGGTAGGAGGATTGCTGTGAGTTTGAGGCCACCCTGAGACTATAGTGAATTCCAGGTCAGCCTGGGCTAGAGTGAGACCCTACCTCAAAAAGAACCACAGACACAAAAAAAAGGCACACACAGAGTGAATATGGATGCTCCAGGATCTCCTGCCACTGCAAACTTTTGTGCATCTGGACATCTGGGGGAATCTGGGGAATTAAACTCAGACCATCAGGGTTTGGAGGTGAGAGCCTTTAACTACTGCTATGCCACCTCTTCAGCCCTCTTATTTAAAAATTATTGTTAACTAATTAAAAAAAATTTTTTTTGAGTTAAGGTTTCACTCTAGTCCAGGCTGATCTGTAATTCACTATGTAGTCTCATGGTGGACTCGAACTCACAGCAATCTTCCTACCTCTGCCTCCCAAGTGCTGGGATTAAAGGCATGTGCTCATTTTCTTCTTTTTTTTTTTTTTTTTTTTTTTTGTTTTTTCGAGTCTCACTCTGGCCCAGGCTGACCTGGAATTAACTATGTAGTCTCAGGGTGGCCTTGAACTCATGGCAATCTTCCTACCTCTGCCTCCCGAGTGCTGGGATTAAAGGCGTGCGCCACCACGCCCGGCTTCATTTTCTTCTTTTTAAATTGATTTTTTATATTCTTTTTTTATTTTTGGTTTTTCGAGATAGGGTCTCACTCTAGCCCAGGCTGACCTGGAATTCACTATGTAGTCTCAGGGTGGTCTCAAACTCATGGTGATCCTCCTACCTCTGCCTCCTGAGTGCTGGAATTAAAGGTGTGCGCCACCATGCCTGGCTATTTATTTTTAAAATATTTTATTATTTATTTATTTGAGAGATACAGAAATAGGCAGGTAGACACAGAGAGAGAATGAGAGAATGTGCGTGCAAGGGCCTCCGGAAGCCAGTGCAAAGGAACTCCAGATGCATGCGCCCCTTGTGCATCTGGCTTATGTGGGTCCTGGAGAATCGAGCCTTGAACTGGGGTCCTTCGGCTTCACAGGCAAGCGTTAAACCACTAAGCCATCTCTCCAGCCCTTTAAGTTTATTTTTATTGTGTGTGTGTGTGTGTGTGTGTGAGAGAGAGAGAGAGAGAGAAGGGAGGAAATGAGAATGAGAATATGGGTGTGCCAGGGCCTCTACCCACTGCAAACAAACACCAGAAGCATGTGCATCTGTTTATGTGGGCTCTGGGAAGTTGAACCTGGGTTTTTAGGTTTCACAGGCAAACGCCTTAACTGCTAAGCCATCTCTCCAACAACCGCTCTCCCCTCATCCCCCGTGCCTAATATAGAAGAAAAAGGCCTGGAATTAGTAAGAATACCCACATGGTAGTTCTAGAGTGTAAGGGAAATATGCATATTGTAGATTCAGACACCAGAGGAAAATCATACATGTAATAGAAATGAAAACGCTTCCCCACCACACCTGGAGCCAGACTCATGTATCCCTGTGGCCTTATCAAAGGGAGGGAGGCAGGCAGAGCTGAGCATGGCCAGAAAAGCAGAGCAGAGCTAGTGAGAGGAGGAAGACAGCAGCCTTTATAGGCAAGAAGACCTCATTGGTTGGATTTGGACTGTAGATGGCAAGGGATACTGAAGATCAGTCTTGATCAGACAGGAGTTCTGTTTCTGCCAAGACTTCCTTCTCTAGTCCAGGCTGACCTGGAGTTCACTATGTAGTCTCAGGGTGGCTTTTTAAACATATTTTTAAATTTTTTATTTTATTTATTTTTGGAGAGAAACACAGAGAGAGACAGACAGAGAGGGAGAGGGAGACAGAGATGGATGCGGCAGCAGTCTCTCAGCTGCTGTGAACAAAATCCAGATGTGTGCGCCCCCTTGTGGGCAAGTGCAGCATTGCGCCCTTGAGTTACTTTGCATCTGGCTAAACGTGGGACCTGGAGATTGAAACTGCTGGAGATTGGAACCAGCGTTCTTAGGCTTAGGAGGCAGGCACTTTAACCACTAAGCCATCTCTCCAGCCCCCAGGGTGGCTTTTAACTCAAGGGGATCCTCCTATCTCTGCCTCTTGAGTGCTGGGATTAAAGTTGTGCACCAGCATACCTGACTTAAGACTTCCTTATGTCAGGATGAGGTGGCATCTCCTGGTTCTCTCTGGGCCTCAATCTCTAACTGAAACTTCCTAAAAGGAGCTAGCTTTCTCCAGTCCTCCTTCAGTATCAAATTGCATCAGATATGGCATGGGTGCTGTTGAATTGAACCTTGGCTAGCAGGGTTCATAAGCAAGCAATTTTTAACTGTTGAGCCATTTCCCAGCCCATTTTCTGAAAAATGTCTCCATTATGTTGACTGATCCTCTTGTGTGCTTGGGTTACAAATGCAATATCCCTATGCTCCCTATTTCCTTTTCTTTCTTTTCTTCTTCTTCTTTTTTTTTTTTTTTTTTTTTTGTTTTATTGAGGCTGAGTCTAACTCTAGCCAACTCACTTTGTAGCCCCAGGCTGGCCTGGAACTCATGCAATCCTTCTACCTCAGCCTCCAGAGTGCTGAGATTAAAGGCATGTACCACCATGACCAGCTCCTATTTTCTATAAAGCACAAAATATTCACTATCTGCACCTTCTAGAAAACATGTTTTTTCTAGGGAAGGGGAGATGGCTCAGTGATTTGAAAAGCATGTACTGTGCAAACCTGACAACTGCAGTTCAGATCCCCAGAACCCACATATGGCCAGACACAAGTAGTCCCAACAAATTTACAGTAAAGAAAGATAAGAGCCGGGCGTGGTGGCGTACACCTTTATTCCCATTACTTGGGAGGCAGAGGTAGGAGGATCACCTTGAGTTCGAGGCTACCCTGAAACTATATAGTGAATTCCAGGTTAGCCTGAGCTAGAGTGAAACCCTACCTCAAAAAAAAAAAAAAAAAAAAAAAAAAACAAGAGAGAGAGAGAGAGAAAGAAAGAGCTGGGCGTGGTGGCGCAACACCTTTAATCCCAGCACTTGGGAGGCAGAGGTAGGAGGATCACCATGAGTTCAAGGCCACCCTGAGAATACATAGTGAATTACAGGTCAGCCTGAGCTAAAGTGAGACCCTACCTCAAAAAAAAAAAAAAAAGAAAGAAAGAAAGAAAGAAAGGTGGAGTCCATCAAAATCCCCAAACTAGCTAGTCTGACATTCACCATGGCAAAAATACAAGACACTGTCTCAAACAAGGTGGAGGTGGAAGGCAAGAATTAACATCCCTGAGGTTATTCCTCTGGCTTCCGCATGGGTGATGTGGCACTTACACATCCATACATACACATTTGTTGAACCCTGATGTAGATAAACGAAGAGCAATTTTCACTAGTAATAATCCTCTAGATTCTCAAGGACCTATATCCATCTGTATACACACACACACACACACACACACACACACACACACACACACACACGATAGGCCATGATAGGTAGTCTATCACTGCCCCTCATCCTTCATCCCCAGCTCTCCATCTCTCCATGTAATTTTATTTATTTATTTATTGGTTTTTCTTTTTATTTAATTATTTATTTGAGAAAAAGAGGCAGAGAGGGAAAATGGGCGCACCAGAGCCTCCAGCCACTGTGCCCCCTTGTGCATCTGGCTTACATGGGTCCTGGAGAATTGAACTGGGGTCCTTTGGCTTTGCAGGCAAATGCCTTAACCATTAAGCCATCTCTCCAGCCCTATTTATTTATTTTTGAGACAAAGTCTCTTTATGTAGCCCTAGCTGGCCTGAAACCATGTAAACAAGGCTGTCCTTGAATTTGCGGCAGTACTGCCTGTATCCCAAGTGCTGGAACCGCAGGCTTGTGCCACCAAACCCTGTAGGAATATTTTTTTCCAATATAAGCAGCAGGTGACAGTTTAAGGAAGTATTCATGACCCACCTTTCTCTCTCTCTCTCTCTTTTTTTTTTTGCTTTTTGTTTTTTCGAGGTAGGGTCTCACTCTGGCCCAGGCTGACCTGGAATTCACTATGTAATCTCAGGGTGGCCTTGAACTCACGGCGATCCTCCTACCTTTGCCTCCCGAGTGCTGGGATTAAAGGCGTGCACCACCACGCCCGTCTTCTTCTTCTTTTTTTTTGGTTTTTGGAGGTAGGGTTTTAGGGTTTTACTCTAGCCCAGCCTGACCTGGAATTCACTATGTAGTTTCAGGGTGATCTTCCTACCTCTGCCTCCCTAGTGCTGGGATTAAAGGCGTGTGCTACCACGCCTGGCCATGACCCACCTTTTATTAGTTTATATACCAATTTTAAGGTGTTTTTTTTTTATTTGAGAAGAGGCAGATAGATAAAGAATGGGCATGCCAGGGCCTCCAGCCACTGCAAATGAACTCCAGACACATGCACCAGCTTGTGTATCTGGCTTATGTGGGTACTGGGGAATTGAACCTGGGACCTTGGGCTTCGCAGGCAAATGCTTTAACCACTAAACCATTTCTCTAGCCCTAAAGTTAGCTTTTTGTTTTTGGTTTTTTTCGAGATAGGGTTTCACTCTAGCTCAGGCCGACCTGGAATTAGTCTCAGGTTGTCCTCGAACTCATGGCAATCCTCCTATCTCTGCCTCCCAAGTGCTGGGATTAAAGGCGTGCGCCACTATGCCTGGCAGCTTTGTTTTTAAAAATTTTTAAAATTTTTTGGAGAGAGACACAGAGAGAGACAGACAGAGAGAGAGGGAGACAGATAGAGACAGGCGCACCAGCAGTCTCTCAGCTGCTGTGAACAAAATCCAGATGTGTGCGCCCCCTTGTGGTCAAGTGTGGCATTGCGCCCTTCTGTCACTTTGCATCTGGCTAAACGTGGGACCTGGAGATTGGAACCGTCATTCTTAGGCTTAGGAGGCAGGCACCTTAACTGCTAAGCCATCTTTCCAGCCACCCCCGCCAGCTTTAAAAAAAAATTTTTTTTTTACCAGAGAATGAGAGAAAGAGGCAGATTGTAGAGAAAGAATGGGTGTGTCAGGTCCTCTAGCCACTGCAAACAAACTCCAGATGCACACACTACCACGTATGTGGCTTATGTGGGTTCTGGGGAATTGAACCTAGGTCCTTAGGCTACACAAGCAAGTGACCTAACCACTAAGCCATCTCTCTAGCCCAAGGTTTTTGTTTTTTGTTTTTGGTTTTTTGGGGTATGGTCTCACTCTGGCCCAGGCTGACCTGAAATTAACTATGTATTCTTAGGGTGGCCTCGAACTCACGGCAATCTTCCTACCTCTGCCTCCCGAGTGCTGGGATTAAAGGCGTGTGCCAGCATGCCCAGCTCTCAAGGTTAGTTTTATTTCAAAAAAATTTTTTTTCAAATAAATAAATATTTAAAAAATTTTAAAAGCCAGGTGTGGTGGTGTACACCTGCAAAGCCAACAAACCCAGGTTTGATTCTTCAGGACCATAAGTCAGATGTACCTCTGGAGTTGTTTGCAGTGCCTGGAGGCCCTGACACACCTATTCTCTTTCTCTCTTGTGGGTCCTCACTCTTCCTGGGGATCATTGGCCACCCATGTCCTGGGTGCAGTAGGAGCTGAGGGGAAGCACTGTCCTGGAGTGGGTGAATGCGAGTGACAATGAACCACCCGGGAGGCTGTCTGATGGATAGCGTGCTCTCGTTTATTCAAAAGGGGAGTGGGTTTATAAGCACTTGAGAAAGTTTGAGAAGGCAGGTACAGACTATAAGGTGATTGGATACATAGGTTTATGGGGTGTTGTCTAATTGGCTGGTGTTGGAACAAAGTTGTGAGGAAGAAGCTGCAAGGGAGATAACATAAGTTGTGGGAAAAGCTATGTGACTTCAGCCACATATTGGATGGCTACAGCTGCAGGGAGACTGTTTATAAGGGTCTCTTGGGCAGCTAGCTACAAGGTCAGGAACTGTGGGAGGCGCAAAACCTTACTATGGAATGTTCAGGCGCTTTGGGGATGGGGGTAGGGCTCACCAACTGTACCCACTCTGGGCGAAGATAGGGCACACTACGACCTTGAGAGAAGGGAGGGCCAGCTCTGTTGCCAGAGTGGGTTCCTGATGATAAGGCCAGCTGCAACCCCCAGAGCCCAAGGTCCCCAGCCATGTCCAACAGCCCAGGCCAACTTCCTCACCATTCTAGTCTATGTTTAGCAATGCCCAACACTCTCTTCCTCTTTCTCTGTCAAATAAATAAATAAATAAATTTTTTTTTTTTTTTTTTTTTTTTTTTTTTTTTTCGAGGTAGGGTCTCACTCTAGTAGTTCAGGCTGACCTGGAGTTCACTCTGTATTCTCAGGGTAGCCTCGAACTTCACAGCGATCCTCCTATCTCTACCTCCCGAGTGCTGGGATTAAAGGCATGTGCCACCACGCCAGGCTTAAATATTTTTTTAAGAGAGAATTGGCATGCCAGGGCCTCTAACTACTGTAAATGAACTCTAGTTGCATGTGGCACCTTGTGTATCTGGCTTTTACATGGGTACTGAGGAATCAAACTCTGGTTGTCAGGCTTTGCAGACAAGGACCTAAACTGTTAACATTTCTATGGTCCAGATTCTTTTTTTTTTTTTTTTGGTTTTTCAAGGTAGGGTCTCACTCTAGCTCAAGCTGACTTGGAATTCACTATGTAGTTTCAGGGTGGCCTTGAACTTACAGCGATCCTCCTACCTCTGCCTCCCGGGTACTGGGATAAAGGCATGTGCCACCATACCTGGCTCCATCTCAGAATTTTTATTTTTATTTTCTTAGAGAAAGCAAGAGCAGGGAAGCAAGAGAGAATTGGTGTGCCAGGACCTCAGCCACTGTAATCCAACTTCAGATGCTTGGGCCACCTAGTAAGTATGTGTGACCTTACACTTGCCTCACCTGTGTGCGTGTGGCTTATGTGGGATCTGGAGAGAGATCAAACATGGGTCATTAGGCTTTGCAGGGAAGCACCTTAACTGCTAAGCCGTCTCTCCAGCCCCTACTTTTTGTTGTTTTTTGAGGTAGGGTCTTGCACCCACGCTGACCTGGAATTTACTATGTAGTCTTAGGATGGCCTTGAATACTCAGTGATCTACCTCTGCCTCCCGAGTGCTAGGATGAAAGGTGTGCCACTACATCCAGCTTATCTTTTTGTTTTTTTCAAGTAGGATCTTGATCTAGCCCAGGCTGGCCTGGAGTTCACTATGTCGTTTCAGGCTGGCCTCAAACTCACAGCAATCCTCCTACTTCAGCCTCCTAAGTGGTGGGATAAAAGGTGTGAACCACCATGCCTGGTTTATGGTTAGCTTTCTATTTATTTATTATTTATATTTATGAGAAAGAGAAAGAGAGAGAGGCAGAGAATGGGGGCACCAGGGCCTCCAGCTGTTGCAAATTAACTCTAGATGCATGTGCCATCTTGTGCATCTGGCTTATATAGGTCCTGGGGAATTGAACCCAAGTCCTTTGGCTATGCAGGCAAGCACCTTAACCTCTAAGCCATCTCTCCAGCCAAAGGTTGGCTTTTATCCTATTTGTGTCTTCATTGTTAACACATAAACCTAGCTGAGCATAGTGGAATACATATATAATGCCAGTGCTAGGCCAGCAGAGGAGAGAAGACTGTGAGTTCAATGCCAGCCTAGGTTACATAGCAAAACAGCTAGAAAAAAAGCTGCTGGGCGTGGTGGCGCACGCCTTTAATCCCAGCACTCGGGAGGCAGAGGTAGGAAAATCGCCGAGAGTTTGAGACCACCCTGAGACTACATAGTTAATTCCAGGTCAGCCTGGACCAGAGTGAGACCCTACCTCACAAAACCAAAAAAAAAAAAAAAAAAAAAAAAAAAAAAAAAAAAAGCTATAAGTAAAACCAAACCAAAATACCTATAAAATGGTTGCTGCATTCCTTTCCATACCAAGATCTAGGTTCAGGCACAGAGAAGGGTTAAAATGCATGTTGGTTGATTTTGTCCTCTTCCTATTTATTTATTTTTGGTCTTTTGGAGATAGGGTCTTACTTTATCCCAGGTGGCCTCCAAACAGAGATCCTCCTACCTGGGATTAAAGGCATGGCCACCACGCCTGGCTTTGTCCTCTTTTTATTAGCAAAGGGCAATTCTTCCCAATAGACCTAAGGCTATAAATTTCTGCTTCAACTTCATGGGCAAAAATTTTAACATACAGCCAGCCAGAGAAACTAGATTAACAAGACTGTTGGTTTAGATCACAAATTTGGGGTGGGATGTTCCTTTGTGAGATCAAGATCTCATTGGTACCACCTGAAAAAATAATGGATTCTGATGAAAGGAAAAATTGGGCTATATGCAGAATCTACTGTTAAGTGGGGAAAAAGATGAAAGCAAAATGGCTCTACAAATCATAAGGCTCATCCACTGATATGGAACAACAAAACAGGTTGGACATAAACTTTATAGAATAACTGCAAAGCAAAGCATATCATAGGGAAAGGAGGTCCATGTATGGAATGGAGTGACAGTCTCACCAAAACTTATATATGTAGAAAAGAATTCAGGGACTTTCTTAATAGGTGCTCTTGTGACAGTTCTGAAATTATGTACTCAATCTTTTGAAAAAAATTTTTTTTTTTCGAGGTAGGTAGCTCAGGCTGACCTGGAATTCACTATGTAGTCTTAGGGTGGCCTCGAACTCAAGACGATCCTCCTACCTCTTGCTCCCAAGTGCGGGGATTAAAGGCGTGCACCACCACGCCCGGCAGGTCTTCAGGTTTTGCAAGCGTCTTGCGCTAGCTGAGCATTGTCGTTGTTTTTTTTTTGTTTTTTTCTTTTGGCACAGGGTCTCACACTTGCCCAGGCTGGCCTGGAACACGCAATCCTTGTGGCTTAGCGTCCTGGGTGCAGGGAGGCATCAGTGTGTCCTCCGGGGAATAGCCCCTGCTCTTTGCTGAGAAATCCAACACACTACTTCCGGTGAAGTTTCCCTGGGCACACAGTGAGAATCACTCGCGTAAAATGGAGATGCGCCTGGCACGCCATTTCTAGTCCCGCCAAGGTGTCTTACTGCAGAGGACACAGCAGCCTGGCAGAAGTGCGGGAGAGCGAGGGGCAGGGGACAGAGGTTAGGCAGGCCTCGGGGCTGTCCCTTTCCCGCAGAGCCGGGTGGGGAGGGGGGAGAGCGGCCGCTGACCCACTGTTCCCCCACCTGCACAGCTCCCCAGCGATGGCCGCGGCCGGCACCGACGCCGCACGGTGCGCCAGGAGAGAAAATGGCGAAACGCCGCCGCGGGCCAAAGAGCGGTGCCAGTGACTCAGCGTTCGCTGGGCCGCCGAGCGCCCCGGCCGCGCCGCGCTCCCGGTGCCTCCGCCATCTTCCCTCGCCCCCGCCCCCCGCGGCCGCGCCGGCTCCGCGCTCCCCTTCCGGCCGCTGACAGAGATCCGGGCCGCGCGGGGCGGGGTGGGCCGCGGGCGGCAGGGCCGGACGGAAGAGGAAAGGGAGGGCGAGCGGCGGGCGGGCGGGCTCCCGCGGGGCGTGGAGCGTGCGGCGTGTGCGCGGACGGATCGGGGGAGGGAGCGCAGGGGAGGCGGGGGAATGAGAGCGCCAGCTCCCTGGCGTACGCTCCTTCGCCTGGGCGGAAAGAGCCGAGCGCGGCCCGAGCGCTCTGTGAAAATGGCGGCGGCGGCGGCGATGACCGCGGCGTCGGCTCCGTGGTGAAGTGACTCTGCTGCTTCTCGGCTCCCTTCCCCCTCCCTCTCCCCTCCCCCGTCTCCCCTCCCTCCCCGCCCCCCGCCGGCGCCCGGGCGCCCCTCCGGCCTGCGCGCCTCCCCCGGCCCCTTCCTCCTCCCCCGCCCGCGCCGGGCCGCGCCGGCCCCCTCCTTCCTTCCCTCCCTCCCTCCCTTCCTCCCTCCCTCCGCCATTCTGCTCCCCGCCCCGTCCCGTCCCGGCTGCCGCCCGCCCTCGTCGCCTCTGCGCCCCGCCGGCCGGCCGGCCCCCTCCTCGACCTCTCTCCCCTCCCCCCCGCGGCTCGGGATCAGTCAGCGCGATCCGAAGCGGGGGAGGGGGGGGCGGCGGCCGAACGATGTGCGAGAACTGCGCAGACCTGGTGGAGGTGTTAAATGAAAGTAAGTAGCCGCGCCGGCGGTGAGGGGCTCCCCGCGCCCGCTCGCCGGCCTCGCGTGCCGCTCGCGGCCCGTGGGAGGGAGGGAAGGAGGGAGGGAGGGAGGCCCGGCCCGGGGCCTGGTACACCCGGGAAGGTGTGCGGTGGCGCGGCGGTGGCGGCGCTCTGGGCCCAGGCCTGCCGCGGCTACCTGGGCGTCCGCGGGCTCCGGCCTGGGCGCGCTCTCTCTCGGAAACTTTCCTCATTACAGGTGTTAATTAGGGAAGGCCCCCGTGGGCCCTCCTGCCCCCTTCTCGGCCGGCCGGGAAGGTGAGGGTAGGTGGGGTTGGAGTCCTGGGCTTTCCGCATTCCGAGCCGCAGGGCCGCCCTCTTTGATTTTCCTTGAGCTGCTGAAGGCCTTTGCTTACCTGCTAATGTTCATTAAACTCCGTGCAGGCTGAGGGTGGTGGTTTTGCCCTCGCATGGGGTGTGTGTGTGCGGTGGTGGTGGTGGTGGGATGAAATCCATCTGCCAGGCCCGAAATAGCTGGAAATGAACTGCATCGGTGATGATTGGAACCTTCTTCATACCTTTATTTAAAATGAGAGAATATTTTTTTCCCTAGTGTACCGTTCGTCGTTTTCATGCTAAATTCTCTTTAAGGAGAGACTTGTATGAGAAGGTAACTCTACCGAGATGGTCGTAATCTATGTTCCCAAATGAAAGGTCTTATATCTTCTCCCTTTTATTATTACTTGACATACCTTTATTTCTAGCCTTTACAAAATGGTGCATTTTCTTAAACAAAATATATTGCAGACCAGTTACTTCTGGGCCTAGAGGCTTAGATTGGAAAAAGTGAATTACATGGCAAGGTAATTTACAAAAACTTGACTGTTGAGAAGGTGCTCATTTATAAAATTTTTGTGAGGTAGGATCATTTCTGTGTAATGTTTCAACAGGTTTCCAAACTGCCCAGTTTTTAATAGTTTGTTTAAACAATTGATTTATAGCATGT
Source organism: Orientallactaga sibirica (assembly GCA_036365145.1). Taxonomy (NCBI): domain Eukaryota; kingdom Metazoa; phylum Chordata; class Mammalia; order Rodentia; family Dipodidae; genus Orientallactaga; species Orientallactaga sibirica. The sequence goes on along the minus strand of JAEOAD010000060.1, from coordinate 9,236,471 downwards.
TCTGTACTGTTTGTATTTAAGTTTAACTGTACCATGAGTTTGAATTTCACCTTAATGAACAAGGGTAATAAAAGTGGAAGGATTTTTTAAAAAAGAAATCTATAATTTCATTTATCGGAGGGGGGGGCGAAAATAGAAATGAGAATATATGGGCACAACAAGGCCATAAATGTGGGTACTGGAGAATGGAACCTTGGCTGGTAGACTTTGCAAACAATGTCTCTAACCACTGAGTAATCTCCCAATCCCCAAATGAAAAGATTCTAATTTACTTTCAACTATGTCTTCACTTCCTGACAAATGGAAGTCGGTATTGCACACATTTGTGTTATCCTAAATTTTCAGGTTCTTTGCATTTTGATATTACTTTGTTTTTTGGTACAGGTGTTATAGTAAACATACGTCTCTAATAGTCATTTCAGTAAAACATAGGTCTCAGATGACTATCTTTTTTTTTTTTTTTTTGAATATTTTTTATTGATTTACAAGCAGAGAGAGAAGGTGGGAAGGGAGAATGGACATGCCAGGGCCTCTTGCAAATGAACTCCAGATGCATGCACCACTGTGTACATCTTTTTTTTTTTTTTTTCCAAGGTAGGGTCTCACTGTGGTCCAGGCTGACCTGGAATTAGCTATGTAGTCTCTGGGTGGCTTCAAACTCAAGGCCATCCTCCTGCCTCTGCCTCCTGAGTGCTGGGATTAAAGGCCTGTGCCACCATACCCGGCTCCCCTCATTTTATTTATACACACACACACACACACACACACACACACACACACACACACACACACAGAGAGAGAGAGAGAGAGAGAGAGAATGGGAATGAATATGAATGAGGGAATGACTACACTAGGGCCTCTTGCCACTGGAACAAACTCCAGACACATGCACCACTTTGTCTTGCTTTAAGTGGGTACTTGGGAATCAAACCATGGCTGCCAGGCTTTTCAAACAAAACCGTTTAATCACTGAGACATTTCTTTAGCTCTGTAGTATGTAAAAATGGTTTTAAGTCGGGCATGGTGGCTCACACCTTTAATCCCAGCACCCTCAGGTGGCTGGGGTAGGAGCCATAAGTAGGGCTCCAGTGAGAACCCCCCTGGGGGAAAAAAAAAGTTAAACTTAACTAGTAAAATTGTAAAGAAGCTAAAGTTTTATAGTCGTTGAAACATAGTATCTGGCACATAAAGAAAAGTACTGTTACACTTACCTGGCAGGGGAAATGGGATCAAGAAAGGTGTTGTTTAAGATTACCAGTGTAACTCCTGGAATTTCGTTGTCATTCAGTGGTTCTGAAAGTAACTTAGCTACTTTAAGCCTCATATTTAAAATTTCCCTTTTCGGGGCTGGAGAGATGGCTTAGCGGTTAAGGCGCCTGCCTCCTAAGCCTAAGAACGCTGGTTCCAATCTCCAGGTCCCACTTTTTTTTTTTTTTTTTTTTTGAGAGAGAAACATAGAGACGGAGAGAGAGGGAGAGGAAGACAGATAGAGATGGGCGCGCCAGCAGCCTCTCAGCTGCTGTGAACGAAATCCAGATGCGTGCGCCCCCTTGTGGTCAAGTGCGGCATTGCGCCCTTGTGTCACTGCATCTGGCTAAACGTGGGGCCTGGAGATGGGAACCCCTGGAGATTGGAACCAGCATTCTTTAGGCTTAGGAGGCAGTCGCCTTAACCACTAAGCCATCTCTCCAGCCCCAGACTGGCCTTTTTTTAATGACAGAGAGAGAATTGATGCACCAGGGCCTCCAACCACTGTAATTGAACTCCAGACATGCACGCCACTTCTGTGCATGTGCCATGTGCATATGAAACCTTGCACATGTGTCACCTTGTGCATTTAGCTTACATAGGATCTGGGGAGTCAAACATGGGTCCTTAGGCTTCGCAGGCAAGTGCTTTAACTGCTACACCATTTCTCCAGCCCCATGGCACACACCTTTAATTCCAGCACTCAGGAGGCAAAGGTAGGATTGCTGTAAGTTCAAGGCCACCCTGAGACTACATAGTGAATTTCAGGTCAGCCTGAGTTAGAGGGAGACCCTACCTCGAAAAAATTAAAACAAACAAACAAAACGTAACAACCCATGAGTAATATTTTAAAACGACGGTGGTAGTCTTTAAATTATTTTCATTTGTGCAGCTTTTGTATCTCAAACGTAGATGGTTAAATTCTCTGAGGATGGAGGTGTACTTAGCATAGTATTATTCACCCATGGATATGATGGATGGAGCTTGTTAATGAGGGTGCTGATTGTGGCTTGGTTAAAACTTGTTGAATCAGCCTGGCCTTGGCTACAGCATGAATTAATGTGACAACTTAGTGAGAAATTGTCATATTTCACAATAAAAAGTTTCAAAAAAAGCACTCGGGAGGCAGAAGTAGGAGGATCACCATGAGTTCTTGGCCTGCCTGGGACTACAGAGTGAGTTCCAGGTCAGCCTGAGCTAGAGTGAGAGCCTGGGTAGGGGGTTTAAAAAAAAAAAAAAAGCGGGGAAAACAGCTCAGTGGTAGTGCTTTGACTAGTATTGACAAGGCTGTAGCTTTAATCCCCATTACTCCACTCCTACCATCCACCAAACAACAAAACTAACTTGTTGAATCAAAGTAGATTATTACATTTATTTTGTAATCTCAGCAATTATCCCTTGTTTGTCCTTTTCCCTATAGGTTGTACAAAGATAAGTAATTCAACCTTGATTAGAAATTCAGAATTAGGGCTGGAGAGATGGCTTAGCAGTTAAGGCGCTTGCCTGCAAAGCCTAACAACTTGGGTTTGATTTCCCCAGTACCCATCTAAAGCCAGATGTAGAAAGTGGTGCATGTTTGGAGTTCAGTTGCAGTGGCAAGGGGTCCTGGTGCGCCCTTCTCTGTCTCTCCTTGAAAATTAAAGAAAAAAAGAAATTGAGAATTAGATCCTTGAAATAATATGCTTATAATTCATATCTAAGTCCCTATATCAGTTTTATTTATTTATTTATTTATTTATTTATTTATTTATTTATTTATTTATCGAGCTAGGGTCTTGCTCTAGCTCAGGCTGACTTAGAATTTACTATGTAGTTTCAGGGTGATCTCTGCTGTCCTCCTATGTGCTCTGCCTCCCAAGTGCTGGGATTAAAGGCATGTGCCACCACGCCTGGCCTATTTTACTTTATTTTTATTTATTTTTAAGCTTTAAAAAAATCATTTTGTTTGTTTATTAGACACAGAGGGGCAGAGGGAGAGAGAGAATGGGTGCACAGGGGCCTCTAACCACTGCAAACAAACTCCAGATGCATGCACCATCATGTGCATCTGGCTAACTTGGGACCTGGAGAGTTGAACCGGGGTCGTTAGGCTTCTCAGGCAAGCACCTTAACTGCTAAGTCATCTCTCCAGCCCTATTTTTATTTATTTTTTGGGTTTTCAAGGTAGAGTCTCACTCTAGTCCAAGCTGACTTGGAACTCACTATGTAGTCTCAGGGTGGCCTCGAACTCACGACTATCCTCCTACCTCTGCTGGGATTAAAGGCATGTGCCACCATGCCCAGCCTATTTTATTTTTTGAAAATATTTTGTTTTTATTTATTTATTTGAGAGAGAGAGAGGCAGATAGAGAGAATGGGCATGCCAGGGCCTCCAGCCACTGCAAACAAACTTGAGATGCATATGCCACCTGTGCATCTGGCTTACGTGCGTCCTGCGGAATTGAACTGGGGTCCTTTGGCTTTACAGACAAGCACCTTATATGCTAAGCCATTTCTCCAGCCCGTATTTTATTTTTTGGTACTTTTTTGTATGTCAGTCTAGCTGGTCTGTGAGCATCTGTATTCTTCTGGGTCTGCCTTCTATTGCCATAGGCGTGCTGAGATCATAGTTGCATGGAGCACTTTTTAAAAAAATCTCTCTTTTTTTTTGTTTTGTTTTGTTTTTTGAGGTAGGGTCTCACTCTAGCCCAGGCTGACCTGGAATTCACTATGTAGGCTCAGGGTGGCCTCGAACTCATGGTGATCCTCCTACCTCTGCCTCCTGAGTGCTGGAATTAAAGGCGTGCGCTACCACACCCGGCTAAAATATCTTTATTTTTATTTATCTATTTGAGAGGGAGAGAGAATGGGCACACGAGGGCCTCCAGCCATTACAAACTCCAGACACATGTGCCACCTTGTGCATCTGGCTTATGGGGGTGCTGGGGAATCAAACCTTGGTCCTTTGGCTTTGCAGGCAAGTGCCTTAACTGCTAAACAATCTCTTCAGCCCATTTGGAGCACTTTGTGTACAGCTTTACATGGGTGCTTGGGAAATTGAACATGGGGCATGCAGACTTGTAGGCAAGTACCTTTAAACACTGAACTTGCTCCCCAGATCCTTACTCCTTTTATCAATTTGACCAACTAGGGAGGAAATAACCAACCTACTTTCCTTCATTTTTTTTTTTTTTTCGAGGTAGGGTCTCTCACTCTAGCTCAGGCTGACCTGGAATTCATTATGGAATCTCAGGGTGGCCTCGAACTCACGGTGATCCTCTTACCTCTGCCTCCTGAGTGCTGGGATCAAAGGAGTGTGCCACCACTCCTGGCTTGGTTTTGGGTTTTTGAGGTAGAGTCTTGCTGTAGTCTCAGGGTGGCTATTTAACTCTTTTTTGTTGTTGTTGTTGTTTTTGTTTTTATTTATTTTTATTTATTTGAGAATGACAGGCAGATAGATAGAGAGTGGGTGTGTCAGGGCCTCCAGCCACTTCAAATGAACTCCAGATGCATGCACCACCTTATGCATATGGCTTAAATGGGTCCTGGGGAATTGAGCCTTGAACCGGGGTCCTTAGGCTTCACAGGTAAGTGCTTAACCGCTAAGCCATCTGTCCAAGCCCTCTTGTTTTATTTTTTAGAGGTAGGGTCTCCCTCTAGCCCAGACTGACTTGGAATTCACTATGTAGTCTCAGGGTGGCCTTGAACTCATGATGATCCTCCTACCTCTGCCTCCTGAGGGGGATTAAAGGCCTGTGCCACTACGCCTTGCTCTATTTAACTTTTATTTTATTTTTTATTTTTATTTTATTTTTTTGGTTTTTCAAGGTAGGGTCTTTCTCTAGCCCAGGCTGACCTGGAACTCACTATGTAGTCTCAGGTTGGCCTTGAACCCATGGTGATTCTCCTACCTCTGCCTCCCAAGTGCTGGGATTAAAGGCATGCTCCACCATGCCCGGTTTAATTTTTTCTTTTTTCTTTTTGGTTTTTCCGAGGTAGGGTCTCACTCTAGCCCAGACTGACCTGGAATTCACTATGTAGTCTCAGGGTGGCCTTGAATTCAGTGATCCTCCTACCTCTGCCTCCTGAGTGCTGGGATTAAAGGTGTGCACCACCACACCCGGCTTTTTTTTTCTTTTGTTTTGTATTGTTTTGTTTTTCGAGGTAGGGTCTGTCTCACTCTAGCTCAGGCTGACCTGGAACTCACTATGTGGTCTCAGGGTGGCCTCAAACTCATGGTGACCCGCCTACCTCTGCCTCCCGAGTGCTGGGTTTAAAGTGTGCCTCACCACACCTGGTTCTCCACCCAATTCTTTATTTTTTCAGAGTGAGAGCAAGGGGGGGCGGGTAGGCAGAGAATTGTCATGCCAGGGTCTCAGCCAATCAGTTAAACTCCAAACATGTGTGCCACCTAGTGGGGCATGTGTGACCTTGCATCTGCTATACCTTTTGTGCATCTGGCTTACTTGGGATCTGGAGAGAGATTGAACATAGGTCCTTAGGCTTCTCAGGCAAGCTCCTTACCTGCAAACCCATCTCTCCAGCCCTCTCCCTAATTCTTTAAGATGTATGATTACCATGAAAGCTGGGCTTGGTGGCTCCTGCCAGCACTCAGGTGGCAGAGGTAGGAGGATTGCTGTGAGTCTAGGCCAGCCTAGGACTACAGAGTGAGTTCCAGGTCAGCCTGGCTGCAGTGAGACCCTAGCTTGAAAATCCAAAAAGTAAAAACAAAAAAAACCCAAACTCAACTCTCATTGCTACACTCCAGCTGCAGTCTTTTTTTTTTTTTTTTTAAGATTTTTTTTTTTTAATATTTGAGAGAGAGAGAGAGAGAGGAAGAGGCAGAGAGAATGGGCTTAAAAGGGCTTCCAGCCACTGCGCTCCCTTGTCTATCTGGCTTACTTGGGTCCTGGGGAATCAAACCAGGGTCCTTAGGCTTTGCAGGCAAATGCCTTAACCGCTAAACCATTTCTCCAGCCCTGCAGTCTTTATCTTTATAAAATTTTGAAATTATTTTTGTGTTCATATATTTATGTTCATGTGTGTTAGTGTGGGTGTGTGCATGCTATTTCTGCATGTGTAGAGGGCAATCTCAGGTGCTCACCTTGCATCATGTTTTGAGATACTGTCTTGTTCACCAGGCTGGCTAGTTAGCAAGCATCCAGGAATTCTCCTTTCTCCGCCTCTTGGATAACAGATGCTTACTGATGTGGTATGTTTGTTACCTCTGGGGATCCACACTCAGGTTGTCACACTTACACAGCAAGTGCTTTTACTCACAGAGCTATCTCCCTCAGTCTTTTCTTTCTTTTCTATTTTTCTCCAGGAACCATTCTGATTGCTACTCAGGAATATCTGTGCAATTTGAGTATCTTCACCTGTACTGAATATTATAAAAAAAATCTTAGCTGGGTGTGGTGGTGCATGCCTTTAATCCCAGCACTCGGGAGGCAGAGGTAGGTGGGTCACCATGAGTTCGAGGCTACCCTGAGACTACATAGTGAATTTCAGGTCAGCCTGGGCTACAGCAAGACCCTACCTCCAAAAAAAATAGCCAGGCGTGGTGCCCTTAATCCCAGCAGTCAGGAGGCAGAAGTAGGAGGATCACTGTGAGTTCAAGGCCACCTTGAGACTACATAGTGAATTCCAGGTCAGCCTGACCTAGAGTGAGACCCTACCTTGAAAAACATAAACAGAAACAAACAAACAAAAAAAAGGGCTGGGGAGATGGCTTAGCGGTTAAGGTGTTTGCCTACAAAGCGAAAGGACCCTGGTTCAATTCTCCAGGTCTCACGTAAGCCAGATGCACACGGCAGCGCATGCATCTGGAGTTTGTTTGCAGTGGCTAGAGGCCCTGGTGTGCCCATTCTCACTTTCTGGTGCGCGCGCTCGCGCTCTCTCTCTCTCTCTCTCTCTCTCTCTCTGTCTCTAATAAATATTTAAATAAATAAATAAATAAAATTGGTAAAAAATAAAAAATTAGGCCTGGGGATAAAGTTCAGTTGGTAGAGTGCTTGCCTAGCATGGATGTGGGTGAGAGAATGTGCATGCCAGGGCCACCTCTAGCCACTGCAAATGTACTCCAGATGCATGGGCCACTTTGTGCAATCTGGCTTTATGTGGATACTGCGGAATTGAACCGGGGTCTTTTGGCTTTGCAGGCAAGCGCCTTAACTGCTAAGCCATCTCTCCACCCATATATATATATATATATATATATATATTTAAATTAAATATTTTTATTCATTTGCAAGCAGAGAGAGTGGAGGGAGACAGACAGACACACTAGGGCCTCCAGCTACTACAATTGAATTTCAGATGTATGTGTCACTTTGTGCATTTGGCTTTATGTGGGTACTGGAGAATTGAACTTGGGTTGCTAGGTTTTCAAGCAAGAGCCTTAACTGCTAAGCCATCTCTAGCCCATGATTTTTATATTTGTAAAATTAAGCCGGATGTGGTAGCACACCCCTTTAATCCCAGCCCTCAGGAGGCAGAGTTAGGAGAATCACTATGAGTTCGAGGCCACTACATAGTGACACTACATAGTGAATTCCAGGTCAGCCTGGGCTAGAGCAAGACTCTACCTCAAAAAACCAAAAATAAAATAAAATTGAGAGCAAGGCATGTGCAACTTAAGATTTAGCTTGTTGTAATTTTTTTTCAAGGTAGGATCTTGCTCTAGTCCAGGCTGATAGGCCTATCTGGAACTCATTATGTAGCCTCAGGCTGGCCTCGAACTCACTGCAATCCTCCTACCTCTGCCTCTGAGTGCTGGGATTAAAGGCATATGCCACCATGCCCAGCTTTGTTTTAGTTTTAAAAATTATTTATTTATCTATTGGGAGGGGGGAACAGATAGAAAATGAGTGTACTAGGGCCTACAGCCACTGCATGTACTACTTTGTGCATCTAGCTTATGTGGTTAATAGTGAAACGAACCTGGGTCCTTAGGCTTCTCAGGCCTTAACTGCTAAGCCATCTCTCCAGCCTCTAGCTTGTTTCATTTAATAGTATTTGACAAATATTTAATAGTATCTGACAGTGTGGTGGTGCACGCCTTTAATTCCAGTACTCAGGAGGAAGAGATAGGAGGATTGCTGTGAGTTTGAGGCCACTCTGAGACTACATAGTAAATTCCAGGTCATCCTGGTCTAGAGTGAGACCCTATCACAGCAAAAAAAAAAAAAAAAAAAAAAAAAAAAATATATATATATATATATATATATATATATATATATATATATATAGTGTCTGATGATTTCTTTTTTTAAATTTATTTATTATTTTAAATTTTATTATTGACAGCTTCCATAATTATAGACAATAAACCATGACAATTCCTTCTCCCTCACTTTCCACTTCACAACTCCACTCTCTTATATCCCCTCCTCTTTTCAATGGGTTACTGTTTTATTTTGATATCATCATCTTTTCCTCCTATTATACTGGTCTTGTGCCAGTATAATGTATACTGGTCAGTGCCAGGCACTGTGAGGTCATGGTTAGCCAGGCCATTTTGTGTCCTATCTTTCCTTTGGCTCTTATATTTTTCCTGTCACCTTTTCCACAATAGATCTGAGCCTTGGAAGGTGTAATATTTCAGTGCTGAGCACTCCTCTGTTACTTCTTAGCACTGTGGTGTCTTTTGAATTATCCTGGAGGTCACTGCCATCTGAAAAGAGAATCTTATCTAACCAAAAGTGAGAGTAGCATTAATATTTGGGTATAAACATTAAGAAAAGTGCTTACCAGGCAGTTTGGTTAACATAATATATGCAATTAGCCAGACACTAGCAGACGTTAGACCCTTAGAGCTCATGATTTCTCCCGTCAAAGGTTTTCAGTATCAAATATGTATTTCCTCCTGTGGAGCGGGCCTCCTCCCGCTCTGTTCCAATTAGAGAGCTGTTGGTTTCCCTTATAACAGACATGCCACTATTGTACCCATTGGCTCATTTGGCCTGGCTGGCTCAACTTAAGGTTACAGTGTCCACTGTTGTTTATCTCCACTGATGACCCTCTGTCTCTCCCATGGATCTGCATGCAGCATAGCTTTTTCCTGCTTTCTGTCAGCTGTTCTACAGGGAGGAGGTTTTTAGCTCAGCTCCAGCTTGATTTCTTGCAACCCAAGTATGTGGAGTCTTCAGCAGTAGGCTCTTAATCATCTATTCCTAGTGGGAAACCAAGAGCCTTGGCAATGGCCTGTAATGTTTTGGGGGCATCAGGGACCTCCCTGGCCAACAGCTCACTGGAAGGTATCCCATCCCTGGCACTGAAATTTTTCTAGTAACAATCTGGCTTCTGGGTTCACCATTGTCCAACAATGTAGGTTTTCATATGGCTTATTCATACCTTCTTAATTTTTTTCCCCCCGAGGTAGGCTTTCACTCTAGCCCAAGCTGACCTGGAATTCGCTCTGTAGTCTTAGGGTGGCCTGGAACTCATGGTGATCCTTTTACTTTTGTCTCCTGAATGCTGGGATTAAAGGTGTGTGCCACCATGCACAGCTCTTCTGTTCTCATTTTTTTAGTAAGCATCGAAAGTAATATACTTATTTTGCTATTGTCATACCTAGTTTTAATTTGTTTTGTTCACCTCCTCCTTTTATCCCAGCCCCTTGCCTCCATGTGTACCCTTTCACCGCCAGTACTCCTATTTCTGCTTTCAAGTAGGTGCCCTTTCTTTTGGTTTGGGGAGTAGGGTCTCACTGTAGTCCAGGCTGATCTGGAATTCGCTATGTAGTCTCAGGCTGGACTTGAACTCACAATGATCCTCCTACCTCTGCTTCCTAGTGCTGGGATTAAAGGCGTGGTGCGCCCGGTTTCATTTGTTTTCTTGATGATAGACATTCTGACTAGTAATGTGGAATCTCAAAAGCATATGGCTAAGGGCTAAGATATGTATGTACATTTATTAATTTTTGAAAATATTTTGTCTATATGATATTTATCTTTTTTTTTTTTTTTTTGAGGTAGGGTCTCTCTCTGGTACACACTGACCTAGAATTAACTTTGTAGTCTCAGGGTGGCCTGGAACTCATGGCAATTCTCCTACCTCTGCCTCCCGAGTGCTGGGATTAAAGGCGTGCGCCACCATGCCCGGCAGTATTTATCTTATATTACACTAAAACCTGTGTTATCACATAGTGCTGACAGTTCTTCTTACAGTGTATTAAACTATATAAAATGACTTACAACTGCATCAATTCAGTATCCACATGTCTACCAATCTTATTTCAGAAATATTCAAGAAAAAAAAACTTCATCCTTCACACTTTTTTCTTGCTATTCCTTACGTAATACAATTTTAATAATTTGTTAATACACTTACATTGTACTAACTATTATAAATCTGGAGTTGATTTTAATTATATAGGACACATACATAAGTTATGTGTAAATGCTATTCCATTTTATATAAGGGAACTGGGTATCCTTGGATTTCCAAGGAGGATCCTGAACATCCCACCTCCCAATACCTATGTTTATATTCACTACAGATTTTGTCTCTTATTTTTTAATTATTTATTTTTTCGTTTTTTTCGAGGTAGGGTCTCACGCTAGCTTAGGCTGACCTGGAATTCACTATGTAGTCTCAGGGTGGCCTGAAACTCACAGTGATCCTCTTACCTCTGTCTCCCAAGTGCTGGGATTAAAGGCGTGCGTCACCATGCCTGGCTGTATCCAAGTTTTTATGAGGTAGGGTCTCACTTTGGCCCAGGCTGACCTGGAATTAACTATGTAGTCTCAGGGTGGCCTCAAACTCATGATGATCCTCCTACCTCTGCCTCTCAAGTGCTAGGATTAAAGGCGTGTGCCACCACACCCGGCTTGTATCCAAGTTTAAAAAAATTACTTATTAAAAAATTTAAAAAAAAATTTATTAGCAAGCATAGAGAGAGAGAAGTGAGGCAGACAGAGGGAGAATGGGCATGCCAGGGCCTCTAGCCACTCTAGATGCATGTGTTCCTTGTGCATCTGGCTTACGTGGGTCCTGGAGAATCGAACCAGGATCCTTTGGCTTTGCAGGCAAGTGCCTTAACAGCTAAGCCATTTCTCCAGCCCCTAAAAATTACTTATTTGAAGCTGGGCGTGGTGGCACATGGCTTTAATGCCAGAAGTATAGGAGGATCACCATGAGTTAGAGGTCAACCTGGAACTATAGAATGAGTGCCAGGTTAGCCTGGGCTAGAGTGAGACCTTACCTTGAAGCACTACCCTTTTCCCCCAAAATTACTTATTTTCATGCATGTGTATGTGCACACACACACACACACACACCCCTCCTCCTCTCTCCCCCCAGGATATCTTACTGATGCAAACCAATGCTTGTGTAGCTTTTTATGTGGGTGGCTGAAGAATTGAACCCAGGCCTGCAGGCAAGCCCAGGTCATTCCTCCATTCACAAAGTCATCCCTCCATCCTCCAATTTTTGTATTTTTTTGTATTATTGAAAGATAAGTTGGGCGTGATGGTGCATGTGTTAATCCTAGCCCTCACAAGGCAGAGGTAGGAGGATCACTGTGAGTTCAAGGCCACCCTGAGACTACATAGTGAATTCCAGGTCAACGTGGACTAGAATGGAACCCTACCTCAAAAAATTGAAAAAAAACAAACGAACAAACAAAGATAATTCTTTGTTCTTTTTTAAGAAATATTTTTATTTCTTTATTTGTTTGACAGAGAGAATGGGCGCACCAGGGCCTCCAGCCACTACATATGAACTCCAGATGCATGCGTCACCTTGTGCATCTGGCTAATGTGGATCCTGTGGAATCAAACCTGGGTCCTTTGGTTTTGCATGCAAATGCCTTAACTGCTAAGTCATTCCTCCAGCCCCTTTGTTCTTGTTTTTATTTATTTTTTTTTTATTTTATTTTTTTGGTTTTTCGAGGTAGGGTCTCACTCTGGTCCAGGCTGACCTGGAATTAACTCTGTAGTCTCAGGGTGGCCTCGAACTCTCGGCGATCCTCCTACCTCTGCCTCCCGAGTGCTGGGATTAAAGGCGTGCGCCACCACGCCCGGCTCTTGTTTTTATTTTTGAAGTAGGTACTCACTCTAGCCCAGGCTGACCTGGAACTCACTTTAGTCCCAGGCTGGTCTTGAACTCATGGTGATCCTCCTACCTCTGCCTCTTGAGTACTGGTATTAAAGGGCTGTGCCACCACCCCCAGTGATGAGCTTTTTCACTGGAGATTTGGTGTAACCTTTTTTTTGTTGTTGTTTCAAGGTACGGTCTATCTCTAGCCCAGGATGATGTTGAACTCACTTTGTAGTCCCAGTCTGGTCTCTTTGGAGATTCTCCTGCCTCATCCTCCTTAGTGCTGGGATTACAGGCATATACCACCATGGCCAGCTAAAAATTTGGTATCAATTTTATTTGTTAATACTTTGTTATAATCTTGGTTAGACTCTTGGAATATGTGGGACAAGTGTTATTAATTATTTTTAGTTGCAAGAGAAGATCCCTGATCATTGGTCTGTCTGTGAGGCTAGTTGGTTATTTTCAAATCAAAGTAGCTTTGTTGGGGCTGATAAAATGGCTTGGCAGTTAAAGGTGCTTGCTTGCAAATCCTGCTGGTTCATGTTCAATTCCCTAGCACCCTACTAAAGGTGGATGCATAGAATTGCATGTGCCTGTGATACTACCTTACCTAGTACAATGGGAGGTGGAGCCAAGAGAATACATTCCAGACCCATTTTCCACAGCAGGGGACCTTGTCTCAAAGGAAGTTGGGCACAAACAACTCTTGACCCCATGTGAGATACACACACATGCAAATAAATAGACAAAAATAGAAGGTAGCTCTGTTGAGCTGTAATTGCAGATATTGCTGAGGTAGGAGGATTTACTAACTCAAGACCCTCTGGTTAAAAAAACCCATATTCATTTCTTAAAGGAATATCTGTTGGCTTTTTTTTTTTTTCGGAGAGAGAGACAGAGAGAGAGGGAGAGGAAGACAGAGATGGGCACACCAGCAGCCTGTCAACTGCTGCAAACGAAATCCAGATGCGTGCGCCCCCTTGTGGTCAAGTGCGGCATTGCGCCCTTGCGTCACTTTGCATCTGGCTAAACGTGGGACCTGGAGATTGGAACCAGTGTTCTTAGGTTTAGGAGGCAGGCGCCTTAACCGCTAAACCATCTCTCCAGCCCGTTTTTTTTTTTTTTTTTTTTTTTTTTTTGTATGTATAGTATGTTTGGTGTGTGTGCATGGTGTATGCACATGTGGAGACCAGAAGAGAATGCTGGGTTCCTTCCTCTATATCTGGTATACCTTTATTTCTCTAAGACAGTCTCTCACTGAACTGAGTGGGTATGGGCATGCCAGGGACTTTTGCCACTGTAATGAGCTCCAGATGCATGAGCTGCTTTGTATATCTGGCTTTATGTGGATACTGGGGGATCAAACCCAGGTGGTTAGGCTTTGCAGGCAAGTGCCTTAACCGCTGAGCCATCTCTGTAGCCCCCTATGCAAGTACTCTTTCAGTGGTCTACCACTGAGCTACATCCCCCCCTCCTTTTTTTTTTTTTTTTTCCGAGGTAGAGTTTCACTCTAGTCCAGGCTGACCTAGAATTTACTGTGTAGTCTCAGTGTGGCCTTGAACTCAACAGTGATCCTCCTACCTCTGCCTCCTGAGTGCTGGGATTAAAGGCATGCGTCACCACGCCCGGCTTTAAAAATTTTTTTCTTTTTGTTTTTTTGTTTGTTTTTTTTCTTTTTTTTCTTTCTTTTTCTTCTTTTTCGAGATAGGGTTTCACTCTGGTCCAGGCTGACCTGGAATTAACTATGTAGTCTCAGGGTAGCCTCGAACTCAGGGCAATCCTCCTACCTCTGCCTCCGGAGTGCTGGGATTAAAGGCGTGCCCCACCACGCCCGGCTCTTTTTGTTTTTTTAAGGTAGGGTTTCACTCTAGCCCAGGCTGACCTGGAATTGACTATGGAGTCTCAGAGTGGCCTCGAACTCATGGCAATCCTCCTACCTCTGCCTTCTAACCCCTCCAGTTTTTACAGGTAAGAGCGTGAGTGAGTGAGTAGGGGGCATGCCAGGGACTCTGGATGTTGTAAATGAACTCCAGACACTTGTGCCACTTTGTTTATCTGGCTTTATGTGGATATTGGGGAATTATGCCCAGGCTGACAGGCTTTGTAAGCAAGTGGATTTACCACTGTGTGACCCTTCTCCCACCCCTTTTCTTTTCCCCTTTTCTTGTCTCACACTAGCCCTGGCTGACTTGGAACTCACTCTGTAGTTCCAATCTGGCCTCAAAATCACAGTGATCCTACTACCTCTGCATCCCAAATGCTGGGATTAAAGGAATGTACCATCATGCCCAGTACAAAATTACTCTTATTATATTTTGAGGCAGGCCCAACAGACTGGCCTTTTTTTTTTTTTTGTTTTTTGTTTTTCGAGGTAGGGTTTCACTCTGGCCCAGGCTGACCTGGAATTAACTATGTAGTCTCAGGGTGGCCTCGAACTCACGGCAATCCTCCTACCTCTGCCTCCCGAGTGCTGGGATTAAAGGCGTGTGCCACCACGCCCGGCCAGACTGGCCTTTTTTTAAAAAAATATTTACCTATCTATTTGAGAGAGAGAGAGAAACAGAAGACACAGAGAGAAAATAGGCATATCAGCTCCTCCAGCCACTTTGTGCATCTGGCTTACGTGGGTACTGGGGAACCGAACCTGGGTCCTTAGGCTTTGCAGGCAAGGGATTTAACCGCTAAGCCATCTCTCCAGCCCCAGACTGGCCTTTTTTTTTTTTTTTTTAAATGAGAGAGCGAGCGAGAGATTTGGCATGCCAGGGCTTTCAGCCATAGTAGTTGAACTTCAGATGTGTGTGCCACCTTGTGCGTATATAGTGTGACCTTGTGTGCTTGCATCACTTTGTGTGTTTGGCTTAACGTGGGACCTGGAGAGTCAAACATGGGTCCTTAGGTTTCGCAGGCAAGCACCTTAACCACTAAGCCGTCTCTCCAGCCCAAGATTATTATTTATTAATATGCATTTACTTGCAAGCAGAGTGAGAGGGGAATAGGAGACATTTGGCCAGACAGGACCTCTTGCTACCTTGAAAAACCAAAAAACAAACAAACTAAATTTTCTAGAATTATTCTTTTCTTTTTAAAAAATATTTTATTTTTATTTACTTATTTGAGAGAGAGAATGGGCGCTCCAGGGCTTCCAGCCACTGCAAAGGAACTCCAGATGCATGCACCCCCTTGTGCATCTGGCTTGCATGGGTACTGGGGAATGGAACCGAGGTCCTTTGGCTTTGCAGGCAAACGCCTTAACCGCTAAGCCATCTCTCCAGCCTTCTTTTCTTTTTTTAAAGTTTTATTTATTGGGGGAGGGGTAGGTGAGAGAGAATGGGTACATCAGGGCCTCCAGCCACTGTAAATGAACTCCAGATGCATATGCCACCTTATGCACCTGGCTTACATGGGTCCTAGGGAATCAAACCTGGGTCTTTTGGCTTCACAGATGTAGTGGTTTGAATAAATGCCCCCCCAATATGTTTAGTGTTTTATTATAGTTTGTAATTTATTTATTTATTTATTTTTGGTTTTTCGAGGTAGGGTCTCACTCTGGCCCAGGCTGATCTGGAATTAACTGTGTAGTCTCAGGGTGGCCTTGAACTCATGGCAATCCTCCTACCTCTGCCTCCCGAGTGCTGGGATTAAAGTATAGTTTGTAATTTAGATCTACAGTGGAGGAGGTGTCACTGGGTGGATTTTGAGGTCCAGCCGTAAGGTGTGGTGGTGGATTTGAAATTGCAAACTAAAGATAAGTTCCACCTGGCTTTCCTGAAGTGTGCTGTGTGTGTGGCTTTTTGTTTCTCTCTCCCTCTCCCTCCCTCCCTCCCTCCCTCCCTCCCTCCCTCCCTCCCTCCCTCCCCCCCTCTCCCTCCCTCCCCCCCTCCCCTCCCTCCCTCTCCCTTTCCCTCTCCCTCCTTGGTCCTTTTAGAGGGGGCCAGCTTGTGCCATTATGGAACTTCCCCTGAATCTCTAAGCTTCAATAAATATCCCTTCTTCCCTAACTGTGCCTGGTCTGGAAGTTCATCTCAGCAACCTGAAGCTGTCTACTGCAATAGCCAAGCCTTAACAACTAAGCCGTCTCTCCAGTCCCCGCCCCCCTTTAATTTAAGTAACTTACTCATTGAGAGAGAGAGAAAAAGAGGCAAATAGAATGAGTGCACCAAGGCCTCTAGCCAGTACAAATGATCTCCACATGCATGCACTACTTTATGAATCTGGCTTATGTGGGTTCTGGGGAAGTGAGCCTGCGTCCTTCAGCTTCAAAAACAAGCACCTTAAATGCTAATCTTTAGTCCTGCTTTTTTTTATTTTTAGTTTTTTTTTTAGTTTTTTGAGGTAGGGTCTTGCTGTAGCTCAGGCTGACCTGGAATTAACTTTGTAGTCTCAGGGTGGCCTTGAACTCACAGTGATCCTTTTATCTCTGCCTCCCAAGTGCTGGGATTAAAGGTGTGTGCCATGACTCTCGGCCAGCCCCCCATTTTTTTTTTTTTTTTTGACATTACACAAATATTTTAGTATTATGACAGGAAGGGTGGGACAGATAGAGAATGGATGTGCCAGTGCCTCTAGCTAACTGCAAGTGAAACCCAGGCCTTCAGGCTTTGCAAGTAAACACCTTAACTGCTGAGCTGTTCTCCAGCCTGCCATCCACTTTTTTTTTTGGTTTTTCGAGGTAGGGTTTCACTCTGGTCTAGGCTGACCTGGAATTAACTATGTAGTCTCAGGGTGGCCTTGAACTCATGGCAATCCTCCTACCTCTGCCTCCCAAGTGCTGGGATTAAAGGGGTGCATCACCATGCCCGGCTATCCACTTTTTTAAAAAAATTAATTTTATTTATTCATGAAAGAAAGAGGGAAGGAGAGAGAAAGAAATATGAATAGATAGACGGGTATACCTCTGCAAATGAATTCCAGATGCTTGTGCTATTTTGTGCATCTGGCTTTATATGGGTACCGGTGAATCGAACCTGTGTCCTTAGACTTTGTAGGTAAAGCCTTAACTGATGAGCCATCTTTCCAGTGCATGCTTGCATTGGGGGGGGGCTTTATTTGAATTTGGTGCAAGACCCCTTTGAATGATGATGTTATGCACAGGCAAAGATGTCTGAAAGTTTGTGCTGTTAAAGGAAATGGTAACAGGCTGTGCCATGGGACTGGAGCTGGAGTTCCCAAACAAGGAGTTGCCATTAGGGGTCTGTCTGTGAACCAGAAGCCCTCCACTCACGTTTGATGGGGCTTGCTGCCCACTGCCCTTCAGTATGATTTGAGATCCATCTAGGTTATTGATAGTCACCATGGAAGGCTTATTCCCAAATGACCCAATTAGTTAGTTATCTGACCAGAACCACTCATCTGACCGTTACTAGACAAGTGCTGTCTGGGCACACTGATCCCCACATGTTGCACACCCACTGTATTGCTTGCAAATGATGCTCCAACAGGCTCGTGAGTCACCCCATAGGCTGCAGAGTCTAACCTGAGTAATTAGAAACATTAGAAGTCTGAGTGAAGGACGCTGATGAAGAAGGATGGAGCTGAGCTTGTGCAAACTGCTGGCTTGAGCCTATACTGGCATCCAGATACACCTCTTCGGCCAATGTCTGTTCAGTGATGTTAGTCTCCTGCAAGGATTTCTGAAGAATGTTGAAAGGTTGATCTTCATTGAGGTTGGGGAGAGGAGAAGACTCAAGTTCATCTTTTAGAAACTGAAGGCTACTTGAGAGAGGTAGTCCATCACTGGGCCATTCTCCAAGCTGGCTGCTCACACCTTTGAGGGATGATTTAGGATCAGCATTCTTATTTCTCATATTTCATTTCTTTTTTTTCTTTTTGGTTTTTCGAGGTAGGGTCTTGGTCTAGCCCAGATTGTCCTGGAATTCACTATGTAGTCTCATGGTGGCTTCAAACTCACAGCACTTCTCCTACCTCTGCCTCCTGAGTGCTGGGATTAAAGTCGTGCACCACCATGCCCGGCTCTCATATTTCATTTCTTTAGTGGTGATACTAATTCATCTTTAAGTGTATGCATTAATTGTTCTGATAATTTTATAGGGAACATACAAAAAGCAAGACCCCTGCAATATATTTTTTTACATGGATGATATATATCAAGCGCAGGTTCTCATGCTTGCATGGTAAACACTTTACTCATTAAGCCATCTACTCAGGTCTTTGTGGTGTTTTGAGACATGGAACTTCCTTTGTACACCAGGCTGGTGGGAAAGTCATTGTGATTCTCTTGCCTCTGCTTTCTGAGTGCTGGTATTATACTAGTGCACTACCACACCTGGCTGCAGATTTTTTTTTTTTTTTTGGAGACAAAAGTGGTGTAATTGGGATGGAGAGATGGCTTAGCTGCCACAGTCAAAGGACCCAGGTTTGAGTCCCCAGTACCCATGTAAAGCTGGATGTACAAGGTGGCACATGCATCTGGAGCTTGTTTGTAATGGCTGAAGCCCTGCCACTCCCGTTCTCTCTATTTGCCATTTTTCTTTTAAATAAATAAATAAAATGAAAAATGATCTTAAAAAGTGCATATAATTGCTTTGGAGAGATAGCTTAGCCATTAAGGTGTCTGCCTCCTAAGCCTAAGAATGCCGGCTCCAATCTCCAGGTCCCACGTTTAGCCAGATGCAAAGTGACGCAAGGGCGCAATGCTGCACTTGACCACAAGGGGGTGCATGCATCTGGATTTCGTTCACAGCAGCTGGGAGGCTGCTGGCGCCCATCTCTCCCCCTGTCTCTCTCTGTGTCTCCCCCCCCCCAAAAAAAAGTGCATAGTTGCTTTATCAATAAGTTGTGGGGACTTTTTGTTATTTTGGCGGGAGGAGGTTGGATTTTGAGGCAGGGTCTCACTCTACTCCAGACTGACCCAAGTAGGTCTCTCACTCATCATAATCCTACCTCAGCCTCCCAAGTGCTATAATAGATATGAGCCATCACACTTGGTCAGGTGTTATATCAATATGGTTGAAAACTATTAGCAGGGCTGGAGAGATAGCTTAGTGGTTAAGGTGCTTGCCTCTGAAGCCTAAGGACCCAGGTTTGATTGTCTAGTATCCACGCAAGCCAGATGCACGAGGTGGCACATGGATCTTGAGTTCAGTTGCAGTGGCTAGATGTCGTAGCACACCCATTATCTTTCTATCTGCCTTTCTAAACTCCCTCCAGCAAACAAACAAATATTTAAAAAACAAATTATTAGCAGCAGTAGATTGGTTTCAAAAAGCTAAAACATCAAATTCTCAAGTGTTATGCCTATATTGTAGTGGCAGTAGTGCCATGCTTGTTTGGTTGGAAGTCTGTTATAAGTTACACATAACACAGATGTGCCTTGAGGGTGATGGATTTAAATTCCAGTTAAACACATGGCAAATTGGAAACATAAATGGTAAGTTTGGTATCAAACTTACTAAAAACATAGTGTAGCAAGGCATGGTGCTGTGTGCCTGTCATCCCAGCACTCAGGAGGCAGAAGCAGGAGGATCACTGTGAGTTTGAGGCCACTCTGAGACTACATAGTTAATTCCAGGTCAGCCTGGGCTACCTCAAAAACAAAACGAAACATAGTTTAGCATCAGTACATTGCATTTGCCCCTCATGATCACATGGCTTGCTAGGAGCTATGACTTACGGCCTAGATTCATTCTAAGAATGATTTTTTTTTTTTTTTTTTTTTGAGGAAGGGTCTCACTGTAACCCAGGCTGACCTGGATGGAATTCACTGTGTAGTTTCAGGGTGGCCTCAAACTCATAGCAGTCCACCTACCTCTGCCTCCAGAGTACTGGGATTCAAGGCGTGCACCACCACACCCAGCTTATTATTTATTTATTTTTGGTAAAGTTTTTTTTTTTTTTTTTTTGTTTTTTCGAGGTAGGGTCTCACTCTAGCTCAGGCTCACCTGAATTTTACTATGTAGTCTCAGGGTGGCCTTCTCGGCAATCCTCCTACCTCTGCCTCCCAAGTGCTGGGATTAAAGGCATGCACCACCATGCCTGGCTTCAAGTATTATTTATTTATTTATTTATTTATTTTTATTTATTTGAGAGAATGGGTGTGCCAGGGCTTCCCACTGCTGCAAATGAACTCCAGATGCATGTGCCACCTAGTGCAGCTGGCTTTTGTGTGTCCTGGGGTAATCGAACCTGGGTCCTTAGGCTTCACAGGCCTTAACTGCTAAGCCATTTCTCCAGCCCTATTTTATTTTTTTATGTTATGTGTGTTGTGTTGTGTTATGTTTGAGGCAGGGTCTTGCTCTAGGCCAGGCTGACTTGGAACTCAGGAAGATCTTTTCCTGAGTGCTGGGATTAAAGGTATGGGTCACCACTTAGCTAGCTAGCTAGCTAGCTAGCTAGCTAGCTAGCTTGCTTGCTTGCTTGCTTGCTTGCTTGCTTGCTTGCTTGCTTGCTTTTGCTTTCTTTCTTTCTTTCTTTCTTTCTTTCTTTCTTTCTTTCTTTCTTTCTTTCTTTTTTTTTTTTTTTTGAGGTAGGGTCTCCCTGTAGCTCAGGCTGACCTGGAATTCACTCTGCAGTTCCAGGCGGGCCTCGAGCTCATGGCAATCCTCCTACCTTTGCTTTCCAAGTGCTGTGCCACCATGCCTGGCTCTTCTTTTTCCTTTTTCCTTTTTTCTTTTCCTTTTTCTTTTTCTTTGTCTTTGTCTTTGTCTTTGTCTTTGTCTTTGTCTTTGTCTTTGTCTTTGTCTTTGTCTTTGTCTTTGTCTTTGTCTTTCTTTTCCTTTTTTTTTTTTTTTTTTTTTTTTTTGGTTTTCCAAGGTAGGGTCTCACTCTAGCTCAGGCTCACCTGAAATTCACTATGTAGTCTCAGGGAGGCCTTGAACTCTCGGTGATCCTCCTACCTCTGCCTCCCAAGTGCTGGGCTTAAAAGTGTGCGCCACTACGCCTGGCTCTTGTTTTTTTTTTTTTTTTTTTGGTTTTTCGAGGTAGGGTTTCACTCTGGCCCAGGCTGACCTGGAATTAACTATGTAGTCTCAGGCTGGCCTCAAACTCACGGCAATTCTCCTACTTCTGCCTCCCAAGTGCTGGGATTAAAGGCGTGAGCCACCATGCCTGGCTTTATTTTTCATTTTTTAAAAAATATTTTTATTTGTTTATTTGCAAGCAGATGAAAAGAGAAGAAGGACAGAAGAAATAGGCATGCCAGGGCCTCTAGCCTCTGCAATAAAATTCACAACATATGCTTTACCTTATGCATATAGTTTTACGTGGGCATTAGGGAATCATACCAAGATCACTAGAAGTTGTCAGTAAACAAGGAACTGGACAGATAACTCAGCAGTTAAAGGAGCTTGCCTGCAAACCCTGCCAGCCCAGGTTCAATTCTTCACTACCCACATAAAGTCAAATACAAAAAGTGGTACACACAACTGAATTTTGTTTCCAGTGGCAAGTAACCCTAGGCCAGCATTCAGGAGGCTGAGGTATGAGGATTGCTGTGAGTTTGATGCCAGCCTGGGCTAGAGCAAGACCCTACCTTAAAAAAAAAAGCAAACAAGCCGGGCGTGGTGGCGTACGCCTTTAATCCCAGCACTTGGGAGGCAGAGGTAGGAGGATCGCTGAGAGCTCGAGGCCACCCTGAGACTACATAGTTAATTCCAGGTCAGCCTGGACCAGAGTGAGACCCTACCTTGCAAAACAAACAACAACAAAAATATATAGAATGAAACAGGACTGGAGAGAAGGCTTAGCAGTTAAGGCACTTGCCTGCAAAGCCAAAGGAGTCGTTTCACTCCCCAGGACCCACATAAGCCAGATGCACAAGGGGCGCACACATCTGGAATTTGTTTGCAGTGGCAGTGGCCCTAGTGTATCCATTCTCTCTCTCTCTACCTGCCTATTTCTGTGTCTCTCTCAAATAAATGAAAAAATATATATATATGTGTGTGTGTGTGTGTGTGTGTGTATGTATATATATATATAAATAAAATAATGCTAGGCCTGGTGGCATAGCCTTTAATCCCAGCACTCAGGAGGCATAGGTAGGAGGACTGCTGTGAGTTTGAGGTAACCCTGAGATTACATAGTGAATTCCAGGTCAGCCTGGGTCAGAGTGAGACCCTACCTCGAAAAACAAAACAAAAGCCTAAAAAACAAAAAAAGAATGGAAAAAGAGAAAGAAAAATGGTCTGGAGAGATGGCTTAGCAGTTAAGGTGCATGCCTGCAAAGCCAAAGGATCCTGGTTCGATTCTCCAGGACCCATGTAAGCCAGATGCACAAGGGGGCACATGCATGTGGAATTTGTTTGCAATGGTTGGATGGCCCTTGCATGCCCATTCTCTCTCTCTCTCTCTCTCTTTGCCTCTTTCTCTCAAATAAATAAATAAATATTTAGAAATTTTTTATAAAAAAAGGAATATCAAGGCCATTTTATGTCTGAAAGACCGCATTATAAGCAGTCATACACGTTTTTTGGTTCTTACATTCTTTTTTTTTTTTTTTTTTTTTTTTGTTTTTTGAGGTAGGGTCTCACTCTAGCCCAGGCTGACCTGGAATTAACTATGTAGTCTCAGGGTGGCTTCGACCTCATGGTGATCCTTCTACCTCTGCCTCTCAAGTGCTGGGATTAAAAGGCATGCACCACCACATCTGGTTTGTTCTTACATTCTTCCTACTACCTCTTCTGCAATGGACCCTGAGCCTTGGAGGGTGTGATAGAGTTGTCTCACTTAGTGCTGAACACTCCACCTTGTGCATGTGGCTTACATGGGTCCTGGGGAATTGAACCGTGGTCCTTTGACTTTATAGGCAAGTGCCTTAAAATAAAAATAAAAGTTTTTTAAAAATTTTATTTTTTATTTGAGGGGGAGAGGAAGGCAGAGAGAGGGAATATGTGGGCATGCCAGGACCTCTAGCCACTGCAAACGAACTCCAGATACATACACTACCTTGTGTATCTGGCTTACATGGGTTGGGGACTTGAACCTGAGTTTTTTGGCTTTGCAAGCAAACGCCTTAACTGCTAAGCCATCTCTGCAGCCCTGGACTTGATTTTTGTGCATGGAGATAAGGATCTGTTTTCATCCTTCTACATAGAGATATCCAGTTTTCCCAATACCATTTGTTAAAGATTTCTGTGAAGGGGCTGGAGAGATGGCTTAGTGGTTAAGGCACTTGCCTGCAAAGCCAAAGGACCCAGGTTTGACTCCCCAGGACCCATGTAAGCCAGATACACAAGGTGGTGCATGCATCTGGAGTTCGTTTGCAGTGGCTGGAGGCCCTGGCACGCCCATTCTCTCTCTCTGTCTCTCTGTCTCTCTCTTTTTACCTGCCTATTTCTGTATTTCTCTCTGTGTCTCAAATAAATAAAAAGTAAAATTAAAAAAAAAATGATTTCCTTGAAGAATGCCATTGACATTTTTACTATTTTGGTTCTTCTAATCAAAGAACATAGGATGCCTCCTTTCCATTTCCTAGTGACTTGTGCTATTTTGCTCTTGAGTGTTTTAAAGTTTTCAACGTAAGCTGGTTGTGGTGGTGCACATCTTTAATCCCAGCACTGGGGAGGCACAGGTTTTCATTGTAGAGATCCTTCACTTCCTTGGTTAGGTTTATTCCAAAGTACTTTATTTATTTATTTATGTACTTATTTATTTGTTTGTTTTGAGATAGGGTCTCACTCTAGCTCAGGCTGACCTGGAATTCACTATGTAGTCTCAGCATGGCCTCAAACTCACGGTGATCCTCCTACCTCTGCCTCCTGAGTGCTGGGATTAAAGGCTTGTGCCACCATGCCTGGTTTATTTTTATTTTTTTAAATATTTATTTGAGGGGGGCAGAGAATGGGTGTACCAGGGCCTCTAGCCACTGCAAACAAACTCCAGATGCATGGACTACCACCTTGTGCATATGACATACATGGGCACTACGAAATTGAATCTGGGTCCTTAGGCTTCACAGGCAAGCATCTTAACCGCTTAGCCATCTCTCCAGCCCCCAAATTATTTATTTATTTATTCATTCATTAAATTTACTTATTTATTTATTCTTCTGAGGTAGCTCAGAATGAGCTGTAATTCATTATGTAGTCTCGAGGTGGCCTTGAACTCAGAGCAGTTCTCCTACCTTTGCCGCCTGAGTGCTGGGATTGCCTGCTCCAATTTTTTTTTTTTGGGTTTAAAAATATTTATTTATTAGAAAGTGGATTTAGCTGTTAAAGCACTTGCCTACAAAGCCCAAGAACCCAGGTTTGAGTCCCCAATACCCACATGAACCAGATGCCCAAGGTGGCATATATGTATGGAGTTTATTTATAATGGCTAGAGGTCCTGGCGCTCCCATTCTCCCCCCCCCCCGTCTCTCTCTCTCTCCTTTCTCCCTCCCTCCCTTCCAATATATTTGAGAGAGGGAGAGGAAGAGGCATAGAGAAAGAGAGAATGGGTGTGCAGACGAATTCCAGACACATATACCCGTTTGTGCATCTGGCTTAGGTGGGTCCTGGGGAATCAAACCAGGGTCCTTCGGCTTCGCAGGCAAACACCTTAACCACTAAGGCATTTCTCCAGCCCCCATTCCCTTTCTTTATCTGCCTGTTTCTCTGTAACCAAAAACAAAACAAAACAGGCTGTCTCAGTCTGGCCTTGAACTTCCCATCCTCCTGTCTCTTGCCTCCTTATTGCAGTATTACTAGCATATATCACCCACCACACTTTACTTGGCCTTCTTACTTCTTTTTTTTTTTTTTTTTTTTTTTTTTTTTTTGGTTTTGCGAGGTAGGGTCTCACTCTGGTCCAGGCTGACCTGGAATTAACTATGTAGTCTCAGGGTGGCCTTGAACTCTCGGCGATCCTCCTACCTCTGCCTCCCGAGTGCTGGGATTAAAGGCGTGAGCCACCACGCCCGGCTGGCCTTCTTACTTCTGTAACATGCCATTTCATTTGTTTGTGTCTGATTACTTTGACGTTATAAACAGCAATGTAGTTGCATAGGGTTAGATATTTTCGTTCTGTCCCTTTACAGAAATGTTTTCTAGTTCTTGCCTGCAACCTTAGCATTTGAGAGAGTGAAGGCCATCAGCTACATAGTGAGACTATCTCAGAAAATATACATAAAAAGGCAGTGTTTGCTGACCCTCGATCTTTTATAATCAAACATTTTATATTAGAAGACTTACTTTTATTTTTTTAGAAGATTATTTTGACAATTACCTAAACTGTATTTTTTTCTTGGTTTGTTTTCCTTACAGCGAGATTGTGACATCAGTCATTATGTATGTTAGGCAAGTGTTCCACCACTGAGTTATCTCCCCCACACACTGAATTAAAAAAAGTATTTAGTCTGGCATGGTAACACTCACCTTTAATCCCAGCACTTGGGAGGCAGAGGTAGGATCGCCATGAGTTCAAGGCCATCCTGAGACTACGCAGTGAATTATAGGTCAGTCTGGGCTGCAGTGAGACCCTACCTCAGGAAAAACAAAAAGTATTCATGTGTATGTGTGCGTGTGTGTATAGTTGTTCCAGTGCTTCTTGCAACTGCAAGATGCTGGTGTCACTTTTTTCATCTTGCTTACATGGTGGCTTGGGAATTTATCGAGGCTGGCAGGCTTTGCAAGCATTTAACTGCTGAACCATATTCCTAGCCAAAAAACTGCACTAAAAATATTTTAGTTAACCGAAAAAAGAAAAAAATAAACAACCCAAAAAAGGCCAGGCATGGTGGTGCACACCTTTTAATCCCAGCACTTGGGAGGCCGAGGTAGGAGGATTGCTGTGAATTCGAGGCCACCCTGAGACTACATAGTTAATTCCAGGTCAGCCTGTGCCAGAGTGAGACCTTACCTCGAAAAAGCCAAAAAGAAAAGAAAAACAAAAAAATTTATTTATTTATTTATTTGAGAGAGAGAAAGAGCAAGAGAGAGAGAGAGAGAGAGGAATGAGAATGGGTGCATCAGGGCCTCCAGCCACTGCAAACAAATTCCAGAAGCATGTGCCCTCTTGTGCATCTGGCTTATGTGGGTCCTGGAGAATTGAACCAAGGTCCTTTGGCTTTTTGTCTCACTCTGGCCCAGGCTGACCTGGAATTAACTATGTAGTCTCAGGGTGGCCTCAAACTCATTGTAATCTTACCTCTGCCTCCTGAGTGCTGGGATTAAAGGCATGCACCACCACGCCTGGCTCTTAAAACTGCATTTTTTTTTTTTTTTTTGGTTTTTCAAGGTAGGGTTTCACTCTAGTCCAGGCTGACCTGGAATTAACTATGTAGTCTCAGGGTGGCCTTGAACTCTTGGTGATCCTCCTACCTCTGCCACCACGCCCGGCTAAAACTGCATTTTTTATTAAAATATCTTATTATGTATTTATTTATTTGAGGGAGAAAGAGACATAGAAAGAGAATGAGTGGGTATGCCAGGGCCTCTTGCTACTGCAAACGAACTCCAGACACATGTGCCACCTTGTACATCTGGTCTTATGTGGGTCCTGGGGAACTGAATTTGGGTCCATTGACTTTGCAGGCAGGCTCCTTTATCATTAATTCATCTCCAGCCCCAAAGTATATTTTTATTTATTCATTTTATTTTTATTAAAAAATTTTTTAACTGGGGAATTCAATATGGGTTGTTAGGCTTTGCACACCAGTGCCTTCACTCCATAGGCATCTCTCCAGCCCAATAAATACATTTTTTTTTTTTTTTGGTTTTTCGAGGTAGGGTCTCACTCTGGTCCAGGCTGACCTGGAATTAACTATGTAGTCTCAGGGTGGCCTCGAACTCTCTGTGATCCTCCTACCTCTGCCTCCTGAGTGCTGGGATTAAAGGCGTGCGCCACCATGCCCAGCAATAAATACATTTTTAAAAAGGGATATAAGAGCTGGGCATGGTGGGACACACCTTTAATGCCAGCACTTAGGAGACAGAGGTAGGAGGATTGCTATGAGTTTGAGGCCACCCTGAGACTACATAGTGAATCCTAGGTCAGCCTGGGCTAGAGTGAAAGCCTACTGCAAAAAAAAAACAGGGCTGGAGAAATGGCTTAGTGGTTAGGGCACATATCTATAAAGTCTAAGGACCCTGGTTCGATTCTCCAGTTCCCATGTAAGCCAGATGCACATGGTGGCACATGGGTCTGGAGATCGTTTGCAGTGGCTAGAAGCCCTGGTGCGCCCATTCCCACTTCTCTCTGTCTCCAATCAATCAATCAATCAAATCAATAAAAAAAAAAAGGGATACAAGGCTGGGTGTGGTGGTGCACACCTTTTAGGAGGATCTCTGTGAGTT
Organism: Orientallactaga sibirica; assembly: GCA_036365145.1. NCBI lineage: Eukaryota > Metazoa > Chordata > Mammalia > Rodentia > Dipodidae > Orientallactaga > Orientallactaga sibirica. The sequence goes on along the minus strand of JAEOAD010000060.1, from coordinate 9,208,971 downwards.
TGAGTCCACCCTGAGACTACATAATGAATTAAAGGTCAGCCTGGGCTAGAGTGAGACCCTACCTCAAAAACACAATACAGAAAGGATACATCCTGAGGCATTGTTCCCCCCAAGAGAGATTGGCTGGTATACTCAAGATTCCACAGTGAATACCAATAACCCCTATAAGAGGGTCCCTCAATGAAATGAGGCTGGGGGAGAGGGGATATAAAAGGTATATATAACCCAATGGGAATATGACCAATATGCTATATGTTCATACAGTAAAGTTCACAATTAATAAAAGATACAAAACTATGGCACAGTATAACGCTCTGTGAGAAAGGAATGGGTGCATCACATTTTAATACTAAAACTTCACAGTACACAATGCTGCTATATTTTATCTTGGGAATGTGTAACCTCAAAGGGCATTTTTCTTTCAAAAAAATTTTTAAGTTTATTTTATTAGAGACAAAGGAGGAGAAAGAGAGAATGGGAGCGTCAGGGCCTTCAGCCAGTGCAAATGAGCCTTCTTGTACATCTGCATCTTATGTGGGTCCTGGGGAATCGAACCTGGGTCCTTTGGTTTTGCAGGCAAGCGCCTTAACCGCTAAGCCATCTCTCCAACCCTTACAGGACATTTTTCAGTGTTCAGTTACATCCAGTCAGGGTTACCATAGAAGTTTCTTTAGCTAGACTTGCTATCCTGGCACTCAGGAGGTTGAAGCAGGAGGATTGCCACCAGTTCCAGAACAGCCTGGTCTACATAGCAAGTTCCAAGACATATAGCAAGGCCCTTTTTAATAATTTTTTTATTGACAATTTCCAAAATTATAGATAATACCAATAGTAATTCCCTACCTCCCCCTACTTTCCCCTTTATAATTCCCTCTCTATCATATGCTCCCCCATCAGTCTTTCTTTATTTTGATGTTATCAATGTTTCCTCCTATTATGATGGTCTTGTGTAGGTAATGTCAGGCACTGCGAAGTCATGTATATCCAGGCCATTTTGTGTCTGGAGGAGCACGTTGTAAGGGCCCTACCCTTCCTTTGGCTCATACATTCTTTCCGCCACCTCTTCTAAATTTTTTTATTATTTTTATTGACAACTTCTTTAATTGTAGACAATATCCCATGTTATTTCCCTCCCTCCCTCCACTTTCCCCTTTGAAACTTCACTCTCCATCGTATCCCCTCCCCCTCTCGATCAGTCTCTCTTTTCAGTTTGATGTCATGATCTTTTCCTCTTGTGTAGGTAGTGTCAGGCACTGTGAGGTCATGGATATCCAGGTCATTTTGTGCCTGGAGGAGCACATTGTAAGGAGTCCTACTCTTCCTTTGGTTCTTACGTTCTTTCTGCCCCCTCTTCCGCAATGGACCCTGAGCCTTGGAAGGCGTGTTAGGGATGTTTCAGTGCTGAGCACTCCTCTGTCCCTTCTTCTCAGCACCATGGGGGGGTCTTCTGAGTCATCCCAAGGTTGCCACCATCTGAAAAGAGAAGCTTCTCTAACCAAAAGTGAGAGTAGCCTTAATATACGGGTATGGACATTAAAATAAGTGCTTACTGGGCAGTTTACTGAGCATAGTATATACATTTAGCCAGACAACAGCAGACATTACATCCCTAGAGCTCATGACTACCCCTGTTGTAGGTTTTCAGTATCAGGGATGTATTCCCTCCCATGGAGAGAGCGGTTGGTTTCCTCTATAACAGACATGCCACTATTGCACCTGTTGGCTCATTTCCTGTCTTTGTTAAGTTTTGGTTTGTATCCTAATACATGTTCTATTTTAGGTAATGATCAATGTACTGCTGAAAAGAATATGTATTCTGCAGCATTTGGATAAAATGTCCTATAGATGTCTGTTTGGTACATTTGTTCTATGATCTCATTTAATCCAGAAGCATCTCTGTTTATTTTTTGCTGGGATGACCTGTCAATTGGTGAGAGTGGGGAGTTGAAGTCACCCACTACAATGGTGTTTGGTGTTATCTGAAACCTTAGTTCTAATAACATTTGTTTGATGAAATTGGGAGCTCTTAGGTGCATTAAGAGTTATTATTGAGGGCTGGAGAGATGGCTTAGCAGTTGAGGCGCTTGCTTGTGAAGCCAAAAGACCTCAGTTAGATTCCCAGGACCCATGTAAGCCAGATGCACAAGGGGGTGCATGCGTCTGGAGTTTGTTTGCAGTGGCTGGAGGCCCTGGTGCACCCATTCTCTCACTCTCTCCCTCTTTCCCTTGCTCAAATAAATTAATAAAAATAAAATATTAATGCCGGGTGTGGTGGCACATGCCTTTAATCCCAGCACTAGGAAGGCAGAGGTAGGAGGATTGCCGAGAGTTCGAGGCCACCCTGAGACTACATAGTTATTCCAGGTCAGCCTGGACCAGGGTGACACCCTACCTTGCAAAACCAAAAAAAAAAAAAAAAAAATTATTATTGAACGGTGTGTATTTATTTTTGCCATTTTTCTTGTTTCGTAGTTTTTCTACTTTTACCATTGCTTTCTTGTATTAAGTAGTGTTTGAGTATGGTTTGTTTTTCAGGTTCCTTATAGGTGTGCTTTTCTTTCTCTTCGGCATAGAGGATCTATTAAGTATTTTCTGTAGAGCTGGTTTTGTCCTCAAATATTCCTTTAGCCTGCTTTTGTTGTGGAATGTCCTTATTTCTCCATCTACTTGAATGGATAGCTTTACAGGATAAAGTAACCTTGGTTGACAGTTTTTATCTTTCAGAACTTGGAGTACATCATTCTAACCCCTCTGGCTTTTAAAGTTTGTGTTGAGTAATCTGCTGTGATCCTGATGGGCTTGCCTTTGTATGTGATTTAATTTTTCTCTCTAACTGCTTTCAATATATTTTCTTTGGTTTGTATGTTGGTAGTTTAATTATAATATGGTGAGGAGAGGCTCTTTCCAGTTTTTGTCTCTTTGGTGTTCTAAAGGCTTCCTGTATCTGCATTGGCATCTCTTTCCCAATTTGGGGAAAGTTTTCTTCAATGATTTTGTTGAAAATGCCTACTGTGCATTTGGAGTGAAATTCTTCTCCTTCTACAATACCATGAATTCTTATATTTGATCGTTTCATAGTGTCCTGAATATCTTGAAATTCCCATTATACCTACCTATTAGTTTGTCTTTCTCTTTGTTGGACTGTATTAGATCTGCCACCTGGTCTTGTAGTTTAGATATTCTGTTTTCATCCATTCTACTGATAACATTTTCTAGAGTTTTTTATTTCACCAATTGTGTTCTTCATTGCTAGTATTTCTGACTGGTTTTTATTATTTCTATTTCCTTGTTTATGTCTTGTACTGACCTCCTTATTTTTTTATTTATTTATTTTTGGTTTTGCGAGGTAGGGTCTCACTCTGGTCCAGGCTGACCTGGAATTAACTATGTAGTCTCAGGGTGGCCTCCAACTCTTGCCGATCCTCCTACCTCTGCCTCCCAAGTGCTGGGATTAAAGGCGTGCGCCACCACGCCCGGCTCTGACCTCCTTATTTTATTAAATTGGTTTCCTGTGTGTTCTTTGATTCCTTTGATTTCCTCTTTCAGTTCTTTGAACATATTTATAATCATTCTTTTGAAATCTTTCTCAGGCATTTCCTCTAAATCAGTCTCACTGGAGGTCCTTTCCTTCCTTCCTTCCTTCCTTCCTTCCTTCCTTCCTTCCTTCCTTCCTTCCTTCCTTCCTTTCTTCCATCCCTCCTTCCCTTTCTCCCTCCCTCTCTCTTTCTCTCCTTCTCTCCCTCCCTCTCTCCCTGAGAGAGGAAGAGGCAGAGAAAGAGAATGGGCATGCACCAGAAGCCTCTCAGCTGCTGTGAACGAACTCCAGACGCATGTACCCCCTTGTGGGCAAGTACAGTATAGCGCCCTTGCGTCACTTTTTGTGTCTGGCTAAACATGGGACCTGGAGAATCAAACTGGTGTTCTTAGGCTTGGCAGGCAGGCGCCTTAACCACTAAGCCATCTCTCCAGCCATTTTTTTTTTTTTTTCAAGGTAGGGTCTCACTCTGGCCCAGGCTGACCTGCTGGAATTAACGATGTAGTCTCAGGGTGGCCTTAAACTCATGGCAATCCTCCTACCTCTGCCTCCGAGTGCATGGATTAAAGGTGTGTGTTACCACACCCAGCTGACTGGAGGTCATTTCTGATGCATTAATACTTGTTGGTGGATTTATATTGTCTTGATTTTTTTGTGTTTCTTGTATTATAATGTAGAGATTTTTGCATCTTGGATTAATTTAATGTTTGGGCTTTCTAATTATCTGCAGTATTATTAGATGTATCAATCAATCTGATGTTATATATCTTCAGAGTAGGAACTTAAGGTGCTAGGTGTGGCTCTTTAGACTCAAAGTAACCACAAAAGTGACTCTACATGTTGGGTTTGCCTGCTATGAGACTATTCAAGTAGGCTGAGTGGAGCAAAATACAGGCAAATTCTAAAAATTTAACTAAACAATGTACACATTCAATGAAAAAATCACAGAGTGTTTTTGCAAGAGTAGGTATTATGACAAAGAGATCCTCTAACAAAGTCACAGTCCCTAAGGATTTGTGTTGCCTCACACTCTTAATCTTGAACTGGTAGGCTAAGATTTCTGGTCTGTAGAGGGTTCCAAGGTCAGTTTGTGACTGAGTGAGACCCTTCCCCAAGGAACGACAGAAGAGGAAACAAAAGCACTCTAAATCAGGAAGCAACAGATTACAAGCCCAAAATATAGCTTATTTAAGAATGGCAAATCCTGGGCCTGGAGAGATGGCTTAGTGGTTAAGCGCTTGCCTGTGAAGCCTAAGGACCCTGGTTCAAGGCTCGATTCCCCAGGACCCACATAAGCCAGATGCACAAGGTGGCGCATGCATCTGGAGTTCGTTTGCAGTGATTGGAACCCCTGGCACGTCCATTCTACCTGCCTCTTTCTCTGTCTGTCACTCTCAAATAAATAAAGTCAAAAAATTCTTTAAAAAAAAAAAAAGAATTGCAAATCCAACCATCCATCAGATTTAACATGTAATTTACCCTGACATGGAAGGTGTAATTGTAATTAGCATTTCTGATTCAATCCTATATACCAGGCTTATTTGGCGGGTACTGACCTGGTGTAATCCCAGTTAACTTTTGGGATGGCTTTGGTCTCAGCTATGCTGCACAGCTGCTTGGGTCCCTCTGCTGTGCTGAGGACTCATCAGGTAGGCTGGCTGGGTCTGTGGGTTGCTGGTCTGTGGTGCTTACTGGAGCTTGTGCTGGCAGTGGGGGAGGGGAGGCTGTGGATGGTGGCTGAGTTCTCTGGCTTGTCCCTGCGATCCTCTTCCTCACAAGCCAGTTTGTTGGTTTTTGCTGTCCTCTTTTCCATGTTTCTTGAGTTTGCCAGGAGGCCGGTGTGAGTGGAAAATCCCCTCACCTGGCTTTAAAATCCTGTGGCTCAGGCCCTGTGGAACTGGTGCCACTGCTGCTGGAGCCACTTCTGCCTTTGCTTCTGTGGGCTCTAGATACTCTGGATCTCTCCTACTTCTCTGCTGCTGTTGATAATATATTATACACTTCACTTTTAGTAAGAGTGTATTTTGCTGGTTTTATTTTATTTATTTATTGTTGGTTTTTTCAAGGTAGGGTCTCACTGTAGCTCAGGGTGTCCTGGAATTCACTATATAGTGTCAGAGTGGCCTCGAACTCCTACCTCTCCCTCCCTAGGGCTGGGATTAAAGACATGCACCACCATGCCCAGCTGTCCTCCCACCCGCCCCCCAGGTTTTCTTTGTTTTTTTTTTTTTGTTTGTTTGTTTTGTTTTTCCATGTAGGGTCTCACTGTAGCTCAGGCTGACCTGGAATTCCCTCTGAGACTCGTGGTAGCCTTAGACTCATGGTAGCCTTGAACTCATGGCGATCCTCCTACCTCTGCCTCCTGAGTGCTGGGATGAAGGGCGTGTACCACCATGCCCGGCCTATAGCACATTTTTTAATTGGGTTGTTCATTTTTATTTAATTTTTAAATTTTTATTTATTTATTTGCGAGTGACAGAGAAAGAAAGAGGCACAGAGAGAGAGAGAGAGAATGAACTCCAGACACATGCACAACCTTGAGCTTCTGGCTTATGTGGGTACTGGGGAATCGAGCCTCGAACTGGGGTCCTTAGGCTTTACAGGCAAGCGCTTAATCGCTAATCCATCTCCCCAGCCCTGAGTTTTTATTATTTAGTGTTTTGAGGTCTTTGTATATCCTGGATATTAATCGTTTGTCAGATATATAGCTGGCAAATATTTTCTTCCATTCTATAGGTTGCCTCTGTGCTCTATTCAGTGTCCTTTGCTACTGTACAAAAGCTTTTTAATTTCATGAGGTCCCAGTGGTTGATCTGTGGTTTTATTTCCTGAGCAGTTCAGGTTATATTAAGAAAGTCTTTGCCAAGACCAATATGTTGAACGGTTTTCCTTACTTTTTCCTCTAGCACAGAGTTTTGGTTCTGATATTAAGGTCTTTGGTCCATTTGGACTTAATTCCTGTGTATGGAGAGAGAGAAGGATCTATTTTCATCCTTCTACAGATACATACCCAGTTTTCCCAGCACCATTTGCTGAAGAGGCTGTCTTTTCTCCAATGAATATTTGTGGCATTTTTGTCAAAGATCAGGTGGCTGTAGCTACCCAGACTTACATGTGGGTCTTCTATTATGTTGCATTGATCTAGTCTGTTTTTGTTACTATAGCTCTGTAATATAGGTTAAAATCAGGAATGGTGATACCACCAGCCTTATATTTCTTGCTTAAAATTTAGTAAGTAAGATTGCCGTTTTCATAACACTAACTCTTTCAGTCCAAAAACAGGGGATGTCTTTCCATTTCCTAGTGTTTTCTGCAAGGTCTGTCTTGAGTGGGTTTTTAAAATTTTATTTTCTAGGTAGAGTCTCACTGTAGTCCAGGCTGCCCTGGAATTCACTATGTAGTCACAGGGTGGCCTTGAACTCACAGAGATCCTCCTACCTCTGCCTCCAGAGTGCTGGGATTAAAGGTGTGTGCCACCACGCCTGGCTTTGAGTGTTTTTTGGTTTTTCGAGGTAGGGTCTCACTCTGGCCCAGCTTGACCTCAAATTAACTATATAGTTTCGAGGTGGCCTGGAACTCACAGGAATCTTCCTACCTCTGCTCTGAAGTGCTGGGATTAAAGTTGTGCGCCACCATGCCCGGCTCTGTTTTGAGTGTTTTAAAGTTTTCATTGTAGAGATCCTTCTTGGTTAGGTTTATTCCAATTATGCAATTGTGAACGGGAGTGATTCTCTGATTTTATTATCCTCTGAGTGTTTGTTGTTAGCATACAGGAAGGATAATGATTTCTGTCTGCTAGATTGCTGTGTTTGTCAGCTCTAACAGTTTGCTCATAGAGTCTTTAGGGTCCTTTATGTATAGAATCATACCATCTGCAAATAATGGTAACTTGATCTCTTTCTTCCATTTTGTGTCTCTCTTATATGTGTCTCTTGCCTTATTGCTATGGCTAAGACTTTATATTAAATAAATGTGGGGACAGTGGACACCCTTGTCTTGTTCCTGATTTTAGTGGAAAAGCTTTAAGTTTTTCTCCATTTAGTATTATGTTTGCTGTGGGTTTGTCATAAATAGCCTTTATTATGGTGAGATATGTTCCTTCTATTCCCAGTCTCTGTAGGACTTTTATCATGAAGGGATGTTGGATTTTGTCAAATGCTTTTTCTGCATCTAATGAGATGATCAGGTGATTTTAGTCCTTCAGTCCATTTATATAAATTTACATTTATCTATTTGCATATGTTGAACCATTCCTGCATCTCTGGGATAAAACCTACTTAGTCAAGGTGAATGATCTTTCTGATATATTCTTTTTTCTTTTTTATTTTTTGGAGAGGGAGAGGCAGAGGAAAACAGATAGAGATGGGCCCGCCAGCAGCCTCTCAGCTACTGCAAATGAAATCCAGATGTGTGCGCCCCCTTGTGGTCAAGTACAACATTGCACCCTTGCGTCACTTTGCATCTGGCTAAATGTGGGACCTGGAGGTTGGAACCAGTGTTCTTAGGGTTAGGAGGCAGGCGCCTTAACCACTAAGCCATCTCTCCAGCTGCTGATATGTTCTTTTTTTAATCTTTTTTTTTTTGTTTTGTTTTTGAGGTAGGGTGTCACTCTGGCCCAGGCCGACCTTGAATTAAACTAGTCTCAGCATGACCTCGAACTCATGGTGATCCTCCTACCTCTGCCTCCTGAGTTCTGGGATTAAAGTCGTGTGCCACCACGCCTGGGATATTCTTTTTTTTTTTTTTTTTTTTTTTTGCAAGGTAGGGTCTCACTCTGGTCCAGGCTGACCTGGAATTAACTATGTAGTCTCAGGGTGGCCTCGAACTCTTGGCTATCCTCCTACCTCTGCCTCCCGAGTGCTGGGATTAAAGGTGTGCACCACCATGCCCAGCTATTATTTTTACTTTTTAAAAATTTTTATTTATTTGACAGAGAAAGAGGGGAAGAGAGAGAGAATGGGTGTGCCAGGGCCCCCAGTCACTGCAAACGAACTCCAGACATGTGCACCCCCTTGTGCATCTGGCTAGCATGGGTCCTGGGGAACTGAACCTGGGTCCTTTGGTTTTGCAGACAAATGCCACAACCGCTAAGCCACCCCTGCACCCCTGGTATATTCTTGTATGCTGCTTCCCAATATTTTGTTGAGAATTTTTACATTTATGTTCATGACGGAGATTGGTTTGTAATTTTTTTTTTTTTGTTCTATCTTTTTCTGGTTTTGGTATCAGGGTGATGTTGGCTTCATAGAAGGAGTTTGGTAAAATTCCTTCCTTTTCTATTTTATGGAAAAGTTTGAGGAGCATTGGTGTTAGTTCTTACATGAAGGTCTGGTAAAACTCATCATTGTATCCTTCTGGTCCTGGATTTTTTTTTAGTTGGGAGATTTTTTATATTTATTTATTTATTTATTTATTTATTTATTTATTTATTAGAGAGAGGGAGAGACAGAGAGGGAGAGTGAAAATGAGCGCTCCAGGGCCTCTAGCCACTACAAATGAACTATAGATGCATGTGCCACCATGTGTGTCTGGCTTACATGGAACCTGGAAATTCGAACTGTAGTCCTTAAGCTTCATAGGCATGTGCCTTAACCGCTAAGCCATCTCTCCAGCCCTGGGAGATTTTGCTTTGTTTTGAGGTGAGCTCCCCATGTTAGGTGCATATATGTTTAAGATTGTAATGTCCTCCTGTTGGAATGTTCCTTTAATCAATATAAAGTGATTTTCCTTATCTTTCCTAACTAATGTTGGTCTGAAGTCCACCCCATCGGGTATTAGGGTAGCAGCACCTGCTTGTTAACTATCCCCATTTGCTTGAAACACCATTTTCCAGCCTTTCACTCTAAGATAGTGTCCATCTTTAGTGGAAAGGTGAGTTTCTTGGAGGCAACAAATTTAAAGATCCAGGTTTTAATTTAATTTAATTTATTTTATTATATTGGTTTTTCGAGGTAGGGTTTTGCTCTAGCCGAGACCGACCTGGAATTCACTATGTAGTCTCAGGGTAGCCTTGAACTCATGGCAGTCCTCCTACCTCTGCTTCCTGAATGCTGGGATTAAAGGCGTGTACCACCATGCCTGGCTAGGATCCAGGTTTTTAACCCAGTCTGCAAACCTATATGTTCTGGTTGGGGAACTGAGGCCGTTGATATTAAGAGAAAAATTTTTCTTTCAAGGTAGGGTCTCACTCTAGCTCAGGCTGATCTGGAATTCACTATGTAGTCTCAGGGTGGCCTTGAACTCATGGCAGTCCTCCTACCTCTGCCTCCCAAGTGCTGGGATTAAAGGCGTGCGCCACCACGCCCGGCTTAAGAGTAATTTTTGAAAGGTGTGTATTTATTTTTGCCATTTTTATTGTTTTGTACTTCTTCCTGTTTTTCCTTTGCTCGCTTGTATTGAATAGTAGTTTTGAGTATTGTTGGTTTTTTCCATGTTCTTTATGTGTGTGTTTTTCTTTCTCTTTAGCATGCAGGATCCTTTAAAGTATTTTCTGTAGAGCTGGTTTGGCCTTCATATATTCCTTTAGCCTGCTTTCGTTGTGGAATGTCCTTATTTTTCTGTCTAGTTGAATGGATAGCTTTGCAGGATAAAGTAATCTTGTTTGACAGTGGTTATCTTTCAGTACTTGGAATATATCATTCCAAGCCCTTATGGCCTTTAAAGTTTGCATTTAGTAATCTGCTGTTATACTGATAGGCTTGCCTTTGCATGTGACTTGATTTTTCTCTCTGACTGCTTTCAATATATTTTCTTTGAACGCCCTTGTTTTTACAAGACAGATTAGAGGAGGGAGAGAGGAGATGGGAATATGACTCAGTGGCAGAAAGCACTTGCCTAGCAAGCATGAGTTCTGGGTTCAATCCCTAACACTGAAAACAAAAAGGAAAAAAGTCGGGCGTGGTGTCACATGCCTTTAAACCCAGCACTTGGGAGGCAGAGGTAGGAGGATCGCCATGAGTTGGAGGCCAACCTGAGAGTACCGAGTGAATTCCAGGTCAGCCTGGGCTAGGGTGAGACCCTACCTCAAAAAATCAAAACAACAACAACAACAAAAAAGTAAAATTCAAAAGTTCACCTTTCAGCAGTAACTAATTTGCATCCTTTCACTAAGTGCACACAGTCAGGAGTGAAGTGGGCACTGGCTGTTCTACTGCAGCACTAGGGTTGCCTTAGAACTCAAGTGGTTATGAGAGGCTGCTGCCTGTTGGTATAGTGACTGTTGCAGTCAGGTTTGCATTGCTGGCAGAAATCACCCGACCAAGAGCAGCTTTTGGGAAAAGAAGGATTTATTTTGGCTTACAGACTCGAGGGGAAAACTATGGCATGAACAGATGGACAATAGCAACAGGAGAGTGTGCCAAACACTGGCATGGGGAAACTGGCTAAACACACCCATAAACCTGCCCCCAACAATACACCACCTCCAGGAGGCTTTAGTTTCCAATTGCCTTCAGCTGGGGAACCTAGCATCCAGAACACCTAAGTTTATGGGGGATACCTGAATCAAACCACCACAATGACCTATCCAAGGTCACCATGGGAGGATGCAGCCAGCCTCACTGAAGGGTCTCTGACTGACACTGGGGTGCTATCTTTGCCCCTCACCTCATCTGGAATGGCGACCCCACCTCTCATTGCAGTTGGGCGACCTTCAAGACCCCCAACCCTGATCTTGATCGGTGCCTACACCCCCAACTGGGAGCCAAACCTCCCTGCCACCCTTTTAGCCCCCTTGTCCTTTTTCGCCCTTTCAACCCAGCTTTTCTCGACTCTGGGAAGAAATGGGAAAAGAAGATCTGTATTTTTAGAATATAGTTTCAGTGCTTGCTTTAATTTTAGAATCTTTATGTATTTATTTATTTGAGAGAACACGTGAGGCTGGGATTGGAGAGGGTTTTTTTTTTTTTTTTGTTTGAGGTAGGGTTTCACGCTAGCCCAGGCTGACCAGGAATTCACTATGTAGTCTCAGGTTGGCCTCAAACTCACAGCGGTCCTCCTACATCTGCCTCCTGAGTGCTGGGATTAGAGGCATGCACCACCATGTTTGGATTTCCTAAGAGCAAAATGGGAACTGTGAGGAAACTCAGAGATTTTATAACCGCTAAAATGTTTCCTTCCATTGCATCTGTTAAAAATCTGCCCTGGGAGCTGGGGCGTGGTGGCGCATGCTTTTAATCCCAGCATTGGGGAAGCAGAGGTAGGAGGATCGCCATGAGTTCCAGGCCACCCTGAGACTACAGAGTGAATTCCAGGTCAGCCTGAGCTAGAGTGAGACCCTACCTCGAAAAACAAAAACAAAACAAACAAACAAACAAAAAATCTGCCCTGGGGGTTAGAGCAAGGGCTCAGCCGTTGGGGGGCAGAGGTAGGAGGATTGCTATGAGTTCAAGGCCACCCTGAGACAACATAGTGAATTCCAGGTCAGCCTCGGCTAGAGTGAGACCCGACATTGTAAAAAAGGAAAAAAAAATTGAAACACCAAACACTTGCATCGTTTTTGTGTCTGGCTGACGTGAATACCTAATGTTTTTAACCGCTGACCCATCCGTTAAACCCTGGGTTTTATTTGTGAAGTGTTAGTTTTAGTATTCGGTATTTAGCATTTATTCATGATTTCTATCTTTTCTTCATTTCAGTATCAGATACAGAAGGTGGTGATGGATTGCAGCTCAGAAAGGAACATACTCTCAAAATATTTGCTTATATCAATTCCTGGACTCAGAGGTATGGATTTTTAGTATTTTGAACATTAACTTGGTGAGTTCTTTTTTTAAAAAAATGTTTAAAGAGACTGTAGTAGGTTAAGAGAAGGAAGTGCAGTGAGCTTTGAATATGTGAAAGGCAGGAGGGGTAGAACCCCTCTGCACATTATAGTAGATATAGGCTATAGTAGATTAAGAGAAGGAAGTTCAGTGAGCTTCTGATAATGTGAAAGGCAGGAGGGGGTAGAACCCCCACACCAGGCTGGGACAGGTTGGGCTGACCAGATCAGGGGCCTGAAGGTTAAGGCATCTGGGAAGATGAATAGCCAAAAAGTGGCCCTTTCTACCTGGTAAGAATCTATTTATAACTTGTTTGTGGGCTTCCCTCTCAGGTTCAGGTGAGTACTGAGAGAGCTTATTGGTGTGGGTTCAGAAAGAAGCCAGCCATCATGTCTAGTTTTAGGGATGAGCTTAACCAACCACAGTGACATGATCAGATTTAACCATTAATTCTAGGAAATGGGAACTCCCTCCCAGGGAGGGACTCAGATTGCTGTGGAAAAACAGATCTAGGTAACCCCTTTTGGCAGGAGATGAGGAGAGGCCATGTCCTTTTTTTATCTGCAGCAAAGTGGAGACTGTGAGGGCAGACATAAGAATGTCCCTGCTTTTTATTTTCTTGCCCAGTCACCCTAAATTGCCTGAATCTCCATTCTGAAGAAGCAATTCTAATTGCCATTAGGGAAGTGGGACACTGACCCATTTTGCTTCTTAAAGCTGAGTAGAAGTGATGGGTGAGGTAGTTGGGAAACTTCTCCAAGTGGGTCTAAGGGACCCCAAAAGTGTAGGAAGACAGTCCTGGCTAGAAAGTTGGCTAGAAAGGATAAAAGCAAAGAGTTATGGGTGAGTGGGCACATAGCAAACGGGAGGGCTACCAAGAGAACCCAGGTAGATGGAGTTGCCTTATTAGGACCATCTGAGTATGACCTGACTTTATGCAAGAGAGTAAAGCTAAAACAGCAACTGAGTACACAAAGTCCTGAAATTAACAGTTACTATTACCAGAAATAATAGGCATAATTTTCTTTCACCATAAAGATCCAGAAATCTTTTTTGAGTATTTATTTATTTAATTTTTCTAAAATTTTAAATTATTTTTATTGACAACTTTAATTGTAAACAATATCCCATGTTATTTCCCTCCCTCCCCCCCACTTTCCCCTTTGAAACTTCACTCTCCATCATATCCCCTCCCCCTCTCGATCAGTCTCTCTTTTCAGTTTGATGTCATCATCTTTTCCTCTTGTGTAGGTAGTGTCAGGCACTGTGAGGTCATGGATATCCAGGCCATTTTGTGCCTGGAGGAGCACATTGTAAGGAGTCCTACTCTTCCTTTGGCTCTTACATTCTTTCTGCCCCCTCTTCCGCAATGGACCCTGAGCCTTGGAAGGTGTGTTTGAGATATTTCAGTGCTGAGCACTCCTCTCTCCCTTCTTCTCAGCACCATGGTGCCTTCTGAGTCATCCTAAGGTTGCCACCATCTGAAAAGAGAAGCTTCTCTAATCAGAAGTGAGAGTAGCATTAATATATGGGTGTGGACATTAAGAGAAGTGCTTACTCGGCAGTTTGGTAAGCATATTATATACATTTAGTGTGGCACCAGCAGATGTTACACCTGTTGGGCTCATGACTACCCCTGTCATAGGTTTTCAGTATCAGGGATGTATTCACTCCCATGGAGCAGGCCCCCAGTCCAATTAAAGAGCTGCTGGTTTCCCCCATAACAGACATACCACTATTGCACCCGTTGGCTCATTTGGCCTTGCTGGCCAAATTTAAAACTTTTGCAGTGTTCACTGTTGAGTATCTTCACTGGTGTTTTCTCTCTCCCATTGAACTGCATGCAGCGTAGCTTTTTCCAACTTTCTTTCAGCTGGTCCACATGAGGGAGGCTTTCAACCTAGCTCCAGCAGGATTTCTTAGTGAACTTGCCGCCCAAGTATGTGGAGTCTTCAGCAATAGGGTCTTACCATCTATTCCTGGTGGGAAACCAAGGGCCTCAGCAATGGCTTATAATGTTTTATGGGTATCGGTGACCTCCCTGACCAACAACTCACTGGAAGGTATCCCATCCCTGGCACTGAAAATTTTCTGGTAACAATCTATGGCTTCTGAGTGTTCCATTGTCCAGAAAAGTAGGTTTCCATATGACTTTTTTTATATCCTCTTAGATTTTGATTAGTCCTCCCTCCACCTTTCCTTTACTCAGTCTCCTCCCCTGACCTCACTTAGGCCTTTTCACCACAGAAATCCTTTTTTTTTGTTTTTTTGCTTTTTGAAGTAGGGTCTCACTCTAGTCCAGGCTGACCTCAAATTCACTATGTAGTCTCAGGGTGACCTTGAACTCACAGCAATCCTCCTATCTCTGCCTCCTGAGTGCTAGAGTTAAAGGTGTGCGCCAACACGCCTGGTTTTTTCTTCTTTAAGACAGGATCTCAAGTATGTAATATATGTAGTCCAGGCTATTCTTCTTGAGCTCATTATCTTTCTGCTTTATTCTCTTCTCAAGTGCTGTGTTGATAGGCATATATTATCATGCCCAGATGAAAATAGTATTTAAATTACAACAAGTGTTTATTAGCCTCCAAGTTTCAATGGGATAGAAATTTGGGAATGGTATAGTTGATCTATAGTGGCTTAGATTCATAATAGTTTTGTCAAGGTGTAGGCCAGGTTACACTCATCTAAAGGCTTACATGGAGTTGGAGGGTCTGCTTTAAAGTTGGTTGTCAGATGAGTAAGTGCTGGTTATGGAGGGAGTCCTTAGGTTTTACTCATGTAGATTTTGTTTTATTTTGCTTTTTTTCACTCTCTAACCTTGGGCTAATCTTGAATTCACAGCAATCTTCCTACCTCAGCCTTCCCAGTGGGTTTAAAGACCCGCACACCTATGTCCAGCATGCTTTACTTTTTTTTTTTTTTTTTTTAATATTTTATTTATTTATTTGAGAGAGAGAGAGAGAGAGATCAGAAATAGGCAGGTAGAGAGAGAGAGAATAGGCGCGCCAGGGCCTCCAGCCACTGCAAACGAACTCCAGATGCGTGCGCCCCCTTGTCCATCTGGCTTACGTGGGTCCTGGAGAATAGAGCCTTGAACCGGGGTCCTTAGGCTTCACAGGCAAGCGCTTAACCGCTAAGCCATCTCTCCAGCCCATGCTTTACTTTTTAAATGGAAGGATATGAAACAACTTGTGGACATACTTTATGTAGAAATGATTTTTTTTTTTCTTTCGGTTTTTTTGAGGTAAGGTCTCACTCTAGCCCAGGCTGATCTGACCTTGAACTCACGGCAATCCTCCTACCTCTGCCTCCTGAGTGCTGGGATTAAAGGCATGCGCCACTACCACTCCCGGCACAGAAATGAAATTTTTTCTATGTGATTATATAGGAAGTTAGTGATCTATTTGGACTGTGCTAGAAATGGTTTACTTTATTAATATCTTATTTATTTTTTACTATTTACTGCAGAGAGGGTGAGAGAACTAGGCAGATAGATAGAATGGGTGTGTCAGGGCATTCTAGCCACTGGAAACAAACTCCAGATGCATGCTCCCTCTTGCACATTTGGCTTACATGGATCCTGGGGAATTGAACCTGAATCTTAGGCTTCCCAGACAAATGCCTTAACAACTAAGCCATCTCTCTAGTCTGGTTTACTTTATTTTGATAATATTATTAGGCACAGGTTAGGTAATAGGTTTTTAGCTGTCATCTGTCTTTAAACTCATTATTTTTATTTTTTATTTTATTTTTTTATTTTTAGAGAGAGACACACAGAGAGACAGAGGGAGAGGGAGACAGAGAATGGGCACGCCAGCTCTCTCTCAGCTGCTGTGAACGAAATCCAGATGTGTGTGCCCCCTTGTGGGCAAGTGCGGCATTGTACCCTTGCGTCACTTTGCATCTGGCTAAACGTGGGACCTGGAGATTGGAACCGGGTTCTTAGGCTTAGGAGGCAGGCACTTTAACCGCTAAGCCATCTCTCCAGCCCATGTCTTTAAATATTAATATTACTAGAGCCATGTACTTGTGTGTATATTATTACCTAGTACCAAATCCTTTTGTTATTTAGAGTATGCCAGGCATTGTGGTATGGATTGAACATAATAGAACTAGATTTATGTATAATACCTATCTCATTTCTTGTATATTTTCTTTCTTTTTAAATACTGGCATTGAAGGATGGAGAGATAGCTCAGTGGCTAAAGGTGCTTATTTGCAAAGCTTGTAGCCCTGTTTAATTCCCCAGTACCCACATGCACAAAGTGACACATATGTCTGGAGTTCCTTTGCTGTGACAGGAGGCCCTGATGCGCCTGTACTTACTGTCTTTCTGTTTGCCTCTTTCTTTCTCAAATATATATATATATATATATATATATTTAAATTATTGTTTTTTATTGACTTTTATACTTACATACAAAAAAACCCCCACCTGATATTTCCCTCCCCTCCCCTCCCCCCATAAATATATTTTTTAAAAAAGAGAAGGGCGCGGTGGCACACATCTTTAATCCCAGCACCCAGCACTAGGGAGGCAGAGGTAGGAGAATTGCCATGAGTTCGAGGCCACCCTGGAGTACATAGTGAATTCCAGGTTAGCTTGGCTAAAGTGAGATCCTACCTCAAAAAAACCAAAGTTATATAAATAAAATTAAATGAAAAAGCTAAGGAAAAGCAAAGAAATATTTCCTCCAAATGGAAAAACATTGGATTAGTATAATTAGATGAATTTATCATGGGACTAACAAATAAAATATTTTTTTAAAAAGTGCATTGAAGAGAGAGTGAGTTATATACATGTATGCCCATATTTAGTGTTTATGAACATGCTTAATTTGCCAGATGACTGTCAGAATACTCATCCCAAGCTGACTTCAAGTAAATTGGTAGTTTTTTTTTTATATTTTATTATTTATTTATTTGAGAGAGAGAGAGATACAGAAATAGGCAGGTAGAGAGAGAGAGAGAGAGAGAGAGAATGGGTGTGCCAGGGCCTCCAGCCACTGCAAATGAACTCCAGATGCATGCACCCCCTTGTGCATCTGGCTTACATGGGTCCTGGGGAATCAAGCCTCGAACCAGGGTTCTTAGGCTCCACAAGGCAAGCGTTTAACCACTAAGCCATCTCTCCAGCCCAAATTGGTAGTTTTAAAATGTGGCTATTTTGTTAATTGTCAGTAAAATCCCATATCAAGTATTTTAAAAAGGCCATAATTCTTATGATTAAGTAGTTCCTTATATTGAAGATTAATATAGACATAAAGCTGTGAATGATAGCTGTAATCCTAATGTGGAGACTTTTACTAAATTAAATTCCATTTGTTAAAAATAACTACAACAAAAAAAGACATCAGGGCTGTAGAGATGGCTCAGCAGTTAAAGGGACTTGCTTGAAAAGACTGGTGTCCCAGGTCTGGTTCCCTGTTCTGATGAAAAGCCAGATGCACAAGTATGGCACACATTAATCTGGACTTAGGTTTGTGGTGGCAAGAGGTCCTGGTACTCCTATTCATATTCTCTCCTCCCTCCCTTGCAAATAAATTCGTATGTATGTATGTATGTATGTATGTATGTATGTATGTATGTATGTATTTCGAGGTATGGTCTCACTCTATCTAGCTCAGGCTGACCTGGAATTCACTGTTAGTCTCCGGGTGGCCTCAAACTCTTGGAGATCCTCCTACCTCTGCCTTCAGAATACTGGGATTGAAGGTACACGCCACCACGCCCAGCAATAGTACTTTTTAAAACAAGCATCAAAAATAGCTGGGTGTGGTAGCACATGCCTTTAATCCCAGCACTGGGGAGGCAGAGGTAGGATCTCCGAGGATCTCCGTGAGTTCAAGGCCACCCTGAGACTACATAGTTAATTCCAGGTCAGCCTGGGCCAGAGTGAGATCCTACCTCGAAAAACCAAAAAAAAAAAAAAAAAAAAAAAAAAAAAGCATCAAAACAGAATAGACAACCTGTGCTTTACAGAGTAAGTTTTAGATCAATCTGGGATACAGTGAGATCCTGTCTCAAAAAAACAAACAAAAAATATACAAACAAACCTAGAAGAGGAACTGGGAAAGAAGGGGTTCAGTGGAAGAGGGATGAGGAAGGAAGACAAAAAAGAAAATAATGAAAGCCGGTTATGCTTAAAATACGTTATGAGCCAGCCATGGTGGTGGGTGCCTTTAATTCCAGCATTTGGGGGAGGCTGAGGTAAGAGGATTGCTGGGAATTTGAGGCCAGCCTGAGAATACATAGAGAATTCCAGGTCAGTCTGGGTTAGAGTTGAAACCCTACTTTGACAAAAAAAAAAATACATTATGAGCTGGGCGTGGTGGTGCACGCTTTTGATCCCAGCACATGGAAGGCAAAGGTAGGAGGATTGTCGTGAGTTTAAGGCCACCCTGAGACTACATAGTGAATTCCAGGTCAGCCTGAGCTAGAGTGAAACCCTACTTTGAAAAACCAAAAAAAAAAAAAAAAAAAAAAAACCCAAACCAAAACAAAATACATTATGAACATGTGTGAAAATTGTCAATAAAAAAGAGCTGGAGGTGTTGTTTATTAGATGAAGGAAGGAAACTGTCCAATAACCTGCCAAAAACAGAACATTTCTTCTAAATAATGAAGGTCATTTTAGAATATAATTTTTGATTATTTGTGCCTAGTCTAACAGCTTAAAGCCAAGAAAACCTTAAAACAAATACTTTCATGTGTGAATGCAAAGGTTTTCAATGGCAATTTGTTCTGATCAGATATTAGTTAGTCACTTTCAATTTTTTGTGGAAGTTTTTAATCCAGTTCAAAACATTTTGGCATTCTTGATTATAAACAATGCTAATAATCATATGATTTTCTTGACCTGACTTAAGTTTGTGAAAAAGCAATTACTTGCCACTACCCTCCTGCTTTGTGGGGGAATGTTTTTCTCTCAGAAGAGCTAGCAGTTGAGAGTTTGAGCTCATGAACTACATAAAATTTTATATGAAGGAAATAGTATTGCTGTTTAAGTGGTTGCCTAACAAAAGTTTAGCTTTGTTTTCCTGGGAGTCTACCTAGTAGACAATTTTAGTGACTTGGCATATGGCTGACTTGGAGGTCATATGTGTATACTTAGAAGAATGGCAAGTTTTTTTTTTTGGAAGAGAATTCATTGGAGAAGAGATTGGAGTGTCATTGTGAGATGGTATCAGAACACTCTGGTTTAATTAAATAACTGTAATTTGTGTATGCTTATTCACCAACTTTGTTTCTGTTACCTAAAATACAGTTCTTAGAATTACTGTAAAGGCCATGCCTGCATATTTATAAAATGGTGGTTTCTTCCCTATTATCATTAGGACCTTCAGGGTTTGAAAGAAGGGGCCTAATGGGTAGGAAAAAGTGATGATGGTGGAAGTGCTTTTGGCTATACTCACTTCCATATGCAGGTGGATATGAAACCTTCATGTAAACTAAACCTGCTCTTTAGCAGATACAAGCTCTTGCTTCACCTCCAACCCAAGTATGTCCTAGCATGTCTCTTTTAGGATACGTGGTGACTAAAGTTTTCCAGATTAGCTGTGACTTGAAGGTAGTAGCTCAAATGAATAGGAGGCAGAAGGGTCAAGAAGGAAAGGCTGTTAAAGAGAAGTAAATGTCATAGAGCTGCTCCAGCACCCTTGATGTCTGATTTTTTTTTTTTTTTTTAAAGAATGGATGTACCAAGACCTCCAGCCACTGCAAACAAACTCCAGATGCATGCACCACCACCTTGTGCATCTGGCTTACATGGGTCCTGGGGAATCAAACCTGGATCCTTTGGCTTTGCAGACAAGTGCCTTAACCGCTAAGCCATCCCTCCAGCCCTGATTTTTTTTTTCTCTAAATTTTGAATATGGGTTAGAAGTAAAGTTAGGCAACACTTAACTGAAAAGTGTTTATAAACAAAGAGCCTAGCCTTTTGCATTTTGGTATAAAGCTGTGAACTTCATAACTTTGTAAAGCAAAATATAAAGCAAATACAAGAGGAAAATAAAGTACTTTTACTAAAAAAAAAAAAAAAGCTGGGGGCTGGAGAGATGGTTTAGCGGTTAAGGCATTTGCCTGCAAAGCCAAAGGATCCCGGTTTGATATTCCAAGACCCACGTAAGCCAGATGCACAAGGGGGCACATGTATCTGGAGTTTGTTTGAAGTGGATGGAGGCCCTGGCGTGCCCATTCTCTCTTTCTCTGCCTCTTTCACTCTCTCAAATACACACACACACACACACACACACACACACACACACACACAATTAAAAAAAGCTGTGGGGACACTTGAGAGCAGAGGTAGGAGGATCACCATGAGTTCCATGTCAGCCTGGGCTTAGAGTGAGACCCTACCTCACAAAAACCAACCAAACAACCAAACAAATAAAACTGAGGTGAAATCTCAGCAGTTAAAGATGCTTGCTTGAAAAGCCTGTTCCTGGCACAGTTTTGGCCCAGGTTCTAATACCTAGTACTCATATAAAGTCAGATTTTCAAAATGGCACATAAAGCAGAGTAACTATGCAGGGCAAGAGGCCCTGGTGTCTTGATTCTTTCTTTCGCTCCTTGCAAAAACAAAATGTTTTAGAAATTACATTTGTTGTTGTGATACTATCTTTGTGAATTATTATAGTGCTACCTCAGCGGGAAGGAATAAACAATCTGAAATTTAGGAAAAAAAGTATTTTAGCTTTTGCTTGCAATTTTCTTTTCCTTTTTTGTTTTTGTTTTTGGTTTTTTTTTGAGGTAGGGTCTCACTCTAGCCCAGGCTGACCTGGAATTCACTCTGTATTCTCAGGGTGGCCTCAAACTCATGGCGATCCTCTTACCTCTGTCTCCTCAGTGCTGGGATTAAAGGCATGTGACACCATGCCCGGCTCAATTTTCTTAATTATTAGAAATATATAAAGATACATATGTATATAATTGTTGCCTCTCTAGAAAGCACTTATTGAATTTATTTTCTCTTGTAGGCAATGTCTATGCTGCTTCAAGGAATATAAGCATTTGGAGATTTTTAACCAAGTAGTGTGTGCGCTTATTAATTTAGTGATTGCCCAAGTTCAAGTACTCCGGGACCAGCTTTATAAACATTGTACTACTATTAACATAGATTCCACGTGGCAAGATGAGAGTAATCAAGTGGAAGAACCACTGAACATAGATAGAGACTATAATGAAGGAACTACAGAAAGAAAAAAATCAATAGAAAAAAAATCAAACTCTACAAGAATTTGTAATCTGACTGAGGAGGAATCTTCTAAGACTTCTGATCCGTTTAGTTTGTGGAGTACAGATGAAAAGGAAAAACTCTTACTATGTGTAGCAAAAATTTTTCAAATTCAGTTTCCCTTATATACTGCTTACAAGCATAATACCCATCCTACCATAGAGGTATGTAAAAATAGATACTGTCAATATTTTGTATAGCAAGTCCTTGTTAACTTGGGAATTAATAAGAAAATACTTATTTTGAATTTTTGAGGCCAAGTCTAGCCTGGGATGGTCTTGAAATAATGGCAGGCCTGCCTTAGCCTTCTGAGTGATGGGACCAAAGGTGTGTACCAATATTCCTGTCTTCAGAAAATTTTGGAGGCGTGGGGGTCTAACCCTAAACCAGAATGACCTGGATCTCACTCTGTAGTCCCAGGCTGGTCTTGAACTCACAGTGATGCTCCTGATTCTACCTCTTGAGTGCTGGGAACAAGGGTGTGTGCCACTATGCCTGGCAGGGAAAAATATATTTTCAATATTTACTTAGTTATTTGAGAGAGGGGGAGAGAGAATGGGTACACTAATGCATTTAGCCTCTACAAACGGACTCTAGACTCATGCACCACCTTGTGTATCTGGCTTATGTGGGTACTGAGGAATCAAACCTAGATCCTTAGTTTTCATAGACATGTGCCTTAATTGCTAAGCTATCTCTCCAACATATACATATACATGTATATATTCTTTTATTTATTTGCAAGCAGAGAGATTTGGAGAGGGAGGGAGGGAGGGAGGGAGGGAAGGAGGGAGAGTGGGCGGGCAGGCTGGCCAGGGCCTCCAGCCAGTACTCCAGATGCTAAGCCATTTCTCCAGCCTTTTTTTTTTTTTTTTTGGAGAGAGACAGAGGGAGAGGAAGACAGAGATGGGCGTGCCAGCGGCCTCTCAGCTGCTGTGAACGAAATCCAGATGTGTGCGCCCCCTTGTGGTCAAGTGTGGCATTGTGCCCTTGTGTCACTTTGCATCTGGCTAAATGTGGGACCTGGAGATTGGAACCAGTGTTCTTAGGCTTAAGGGGCAGGTGCCTTAACTGCTAAGCCATCTCTCCAGCCCGATGCTTTTTTATTTATTAACTTTTGGTGGTGGGGGGGGAAGGTTTGTGTATGTGCACTTAAACATACAGGTGCCCATATGTAAAGGTCATAAGACAACATTGATTGTTGGTCCTAGCCTTCCACCTTGTTGAGACAGGGTCTCATTGTCACTGTTTCTTAAGCTCCTCTTTCCGTTCCTCATCTCTCTATAGGAACACTGAGATTATAGACTCCTGTTAACAATATCTAGCTTTTTCTGTGTGTGTGTTTTTAATTTTTCAAGGTAGGTTCTCACTCTGACCCAGGCTGAGCTGGAATTAACTGTTTACTCTCCGGGTGGCCAAAAACTCACAGCAATCCTCCTACCTCTGCCTCTTGAGTGCTGGGATTAAAGGTGTGAACCATGATGCCCAGCTCACCCCCCCCCTTTTTTTTTTCTCTGAAGCAGGGTCTCACTCTAGCTCAGGCTGACCTGAAATTCACTTCGTAGTCTCAGGTGGCCTTGAACTCATGGCGATCCTTCTACTTCTGCCTCCTGAGTGCTGGGATTAAAGGCATGTGCCACCATGCCTGGCTTGCCCATTTTTTTTTTTTTATGTGTGACATTATAGTCTATATAGAACTATTAATGTGTCTATACTAGAAATATGAACTTGTAAAAGTTATTCTGAGTCTCTAAAATGTGTAACCAAGTCTGTTAATAATATGTTACACATTAGTATAGAATTCTTTTAATATTTTCTAGGTATTTTCATGTTACGATTAAAAGTAACATTCCAGCATTGGGCTGGAGAAATAGCTTAGCAGTTGAGTTTGCCTGTGAAGCCAAAGGACCCAGGTTCAATTCTTCAGGACCCACGAAAGCCAGATGCACAAGGGGCTCATGCATCTGGACTTCATTTGCAGTGGCTAGAGGCCCTGGCGCCCCAATTCTCTCTCTCTGCTTGCAAATAAATAAAACATTAAAAATAAAGTAATATTCCAGCATGACACACATAAATGTATGATTTGGTATTTTTGTATAGTAACCACAGGAGTTCTTAAATTCTGTGATCCTCCCTAAAAATCCATGTTGAGAGTTGAACCTAGAACCTCTTACATTATAGGCAAGTACTCTTTCATTGAACTATCCTTTGAAATGGTCTCATGCTCTTTCAGTAAGTTGTTTCAGATACCTGGATCCTGATTCAACTTTAAAAAAAATTTATTTTTATTAGATATTGACATATTTAGTATCAATCTCTTTTTTGGTTTTTTTGTAAGGTCTCACTCTAGCCCAGGCTAACCTGGAGTTCACCATGTAGTCTCAGGGTTGCCTTGAAATCATGATGATCCTCCTACCTCTGCCTCCTGAGTGCTGGGATTAAATGTGGCCAGTAAAAGTGTATTCTTTTTTACACTTTTCTTGAAGCCCTCTTCCGTCCTCATCTCTCTATAGAACACTGAGATTATAGATCCTGTTAACAATATCTAGCTTTTTCTGTGTGTGTGTTTTTAATTTTTCAGTGGGTTCTCACTCTGGACCCAGGCTGAGCTGGAATTAACTGTTTACTCCGGGTGGCCAAAAACTCACAGCAATCCTCCTACCTCACTGCCTCTTGGAGTGGGATTAAAGGTGTGAACCATGATGCCCAGCTCACCCCCCCTTTTTTCTCTGAAGCAGGGTCTCCAGCTCAGGCTGACCTGAGAATTCACTTCGTAGTCTCAGGTGGCCTTGAACCTATGGCGATCCTTCTGCACTTCTGCCTCTGGAGTGCTGCTGGGATTAAAGGCATGTGCCATGCCTGGCTTGCCCATTTTTTTTTTTATGTGTGTGACATTATAGTCTATATAGAACTATTAATGTGTCTATACTAAATAT
The DNA here is from genome assembly GCA_036365145.1 of Orientallactaga sibirica. NCBI lineage: Eukaryota > Metazoa > Chordata > Mammalia > Rodentia > Dipodidae > Orientallactaga > Orientallactaga sibirica. Next base: position 9,184,500 of record JAEOAD010000060.1, on the reverse strand, counting down.
GAACTTGTAAAAGTTATTCTGAGTCTCTAAAATGTGTATAACCAAGTCTGTTATGTAATATGTTACAGTAGTATAGAATTCTTTTTTAATATTTTCTAGGTATTTTCATGCATGACAAAATAACATTCCAGCATTGGGCTGGAGAAATAGCTTACAGTTGAGTTTGCCTGTGAGCCAAAGGACCCAGGTTCAATTCTTCAGGACCCACAAAGCCAGATGCACAAGGGGCTCATGCATCTGACTTCATTTCCAGAAAAAGCAGAGGCCCTGGCGCCCCAATTCTCTCTCTCTGTCATGCAAATAAATAAAACATTAAAAATAAAGTAATATTCCAGCATGACACACATAAATGTATGATTTACAGTATTTTTGTATAGTAACCACAGGAGTTCTTAAATTCTGTGATCCTCCCTAAAAATCCATGTTGAGAGTTGAACCTAGAACCTCTTTACATTATGAGGCAAGTACTCTTTCATTGAACTATCCTTTGAAATGGTCTCATGCTCTTTTTCAGTAAGTTGTTTCAGATACCTGGACTTTCCCCCTTTGAAACTCTACTCTCCATCATGTCCCTTCCTCTTCTCAATTAGTTTCTTTTCAGTTTGATGTCATGATCTTTTCCTCCTATTATGATGGTCTTGTGTAGGTAGTATCAGGCACTGTAAGGTCCTGGATATCCAGGCCATTTTGTGTCTGGAGGAGCACATTGTAAGGAGTCCTACTCTACATCATGGAAGCCAGCGAGACCCTATATAGAAAAGAAAAAATGATGAAGCCAGGTGTGGTGACGCACGCCTTTAATCGCAGCACTTGGGGATCGCCATGAGTTTGAGGCCACCCTGAAACTATAGAGTGAATCCCAGGTCAGCCTGGGTTAGAGTGAGAGACCCTATCATGAAAACCAAACCAAAACAAAAAAATGGTATGGACCCATCTTTAAGTATTTACCTTTTTTTAACAGCTTTTCAAAAGTATAGCCTATATATTGTTACTATTCCTTGCTTTAAATATGCAGTTTAAAATGGATATCATGGCTCACACATTTAATGACAGCACTGGGGAAATTGAGTCAGGAAGATCATTATTTCCAGTCCTGCCTGGGCTAGAGCAAGACCTGTCCCAAAAAAGCAAAAAAAAAAAAAAAAAAAAAAAAAAAAAAAAAAAAAAAAGCAAAAGCTGGGTGTGGTGACTTCATGTCTTTAATCCCAGCACTTGGGAGGCAGAGGTAGGATGATCACCATGAGTTCTAGGTCAACCTGGACTAGAGTGAGATCCTATCTCGAAAAACAAAACAAAACAAAAAAAGGGCTGGAGAGATGGCATAGTGGTTAAGGCGTTTGCCTGCAAAGCCAGAGGATCCTGGTTTGATTCTCCAGGACCCATGTAAGCCAGATGCACAAGGGATTGCATGCATCTGGAGTTTGTTTGTACTGGCTGGAGGCCCTGGTGCACCCATTCTCTCTCTCTCTCTGCCTCTTTTTGTCTCTCAAATAAATGAATGAATGAATAAATAAAAATATATTTAATAAACAAAGCAATTATATGTATGCATGTAAATAAAAGGGAATGGAGAAATGGCTCAGCAGTTAAAAGCACTAGCTTGCAAAGCCTGATGGCCTGAATTTGATTGCCCAGTACCCACATAAAAGCAGATGTACAAATTGGCATGTGCTTCTAGAGTTTGTTTACAGTGGCAAGAGGCCCTGGCACACTCATTCTCATTCTTTATTTCTGATTGCAAGTAAGTAAAAATACTTTTAAAAAAATTTTTTACTTTTATTTTTTGGAGAGAGACAGAGATAGAGACAGAGACAGAGAGAGAGAGGAAGACAGAGATGGGTGCGCCAACAGTGTCTCAGCTGCTGAGAATGAAATCTAGATGTGTGCGCTCCCTTGTGGTCAAGTGAGGCTTTGCGTCCTTGCATCACTTTGCATCTGGCTAAACGTGGGACCTGGAGATTGGAACCAGCATTCTTAGGCTTAGGAGGCAGGTGCCTTAACCCCTAAGCCATCTTTCCAGCCCTAAAAATACTTTTTAAAAAGCAAAAACAAAAAACAAAACGAAAAACACGAATAGTATAACAGCTTAGTCAGTGTACAGAGTAGTACAGCCTTCATCCAGATCCTAGTTAATTGTTTTGATTTATTGCTACTACTACTACCACTACTACTAGGGGTAGTGGTAGTAGTAGCAGGATTTTTCCTGAGACAAGGATTCACTCCAGCCCAGGCTGACTTGGAACTTACTCTGTAGCCTAGGCTGGCCTATCCCTCCCAAGTGGTAATTTTGTTTTTTGAAGGCTCTATAAGACTGAATGATTATACTATTTCATTTATTGAGCTGATTGATAGATAATCAATTGTTTTTAACTTTTTTTTTTTTTTTTTTGGTTTTTCCAGGTAGGGTCTCGCTCTAGTTCAGGCTGACCTGGAATTCACTATGTAGTCTCAGGGTGGCCTCTAACTCACGGCGATCCTCCTACCTCTGCCTCCCGAGTGCTGGGATTAAAGGTGTGCGCCACCACGCCCGGCTGTTTTTAACTTTTGTTGTCATTATCAAGGTAGGGTCTCACTGTAGCCCAGGCTGAACTGGAACTTACTCTGTAGTCCCAAGTTGGCTTCAAACTCAGTGATTCTCCTACTTCTGCCTCCCAAGTGCTGGGATTTAAAGGTGTGCACCACCATGCCCAGAATGTTTTTTAACCTTAAGGTGTTACAATTTCAGAGTCTCACAACTTTGTTGTTGTTCTTGTTGTTTTGAGGTAGGGTCTGTGTCTAGCCCAGACTAGCCTGGAATTCACTATGTAGTCTCAGGGTGGCCTGACATGCATATTGATTCTTTCTCCTACTTCTGTCTCCCAAGTGCTGGGATTAAAGATGTGCACCACCATACCTGGCAAGATGTTATAGTTTCAGTGAGCACCATTACACATAACTTTTCCTAGCCCTTCTCTTGATAGTTCCTTAGTATCAATATCCAGAAGATGTGCTACTTGTTCATAGGCAGTGTGCATTGTAAATAGTCATAGATATTGCTAATGTGCCTTTCTGAAAAGATCATATTTAGACCTTCATCAACAATGTGTGAGTGTGTCTTTTAGGCATTTCACATTTTACATATAGAAAGCACTCTATGGAATTCTTAAGTATACCTTTGGTGAGTTCTCCAGCTGTCTCAAAACTTCTTAACTAAGTTATTTAATTTTATTTATTTATTTATTTTTGGTTTTTTGAAGTAGGGTTTCACTCTGGTCCAGGCTGATCTGGAATTAACTATGTAGTCTCAGGGTGGCCTTGAACTCTCAGCGATCCTCCTACCTCTGCCTCCCGAGTGCTGGGATTAAAGGCGTGCGCCACCACGCCCAGCTTTAACTAAGTTATTTTAAAAAATGACTTGTGGGTGTGTGTATGGGTATACCAGGTCCTCTTTGCAAATGAATGTCCTTCGGGTTTTTTTGGGGGTGACTGAGGAATTGAGCCTTGAGCTGACAGGGTTTTCAAGCTAGTTCCTTGAACCACTTAGTGATTGACCCAACCCTGTTAACCATGTTCTGTTGGTACATTTTTGTAAGACTTATCCTGACTTACTGGTGTTTTTTATTTTTGTGATGTTGGGGATTAAATTTTGAGTTTTAAAAAAAAAATTTATTTAGTTATTTATTGAGAGAGAGAGAGAGAGAGAGAGGAGAGAGAGCAGGCATATAGAAAGAATGGGCATGCCAGGTACTCTAGCTACTGCAAATGAGCTCCAGACACATGCACCACCTTGTGTATCTGGCTTTATATGGGTCCTGGGGAATTGAACGTAGGTCTTTTAGATTTGTGGGCAAGTGCCTTAACTGCTAAGCCATCTCTCCAGTCCAAAGTTGGAGCTTTTACTGCTAGCCAAGTACTCTACCTTTATGTTGCAATTTTTTTTTCCTTTTCTTTTTTGGTGCTATTGAAGCTTGAACCTAAGGGCATTGTGCATGCTAAGCAAGCACGTTACCACTGAGCTAAGTCTTAAAAAAGCCTAGAATTAGCCAGGGGTGATGGTGAATGCCTTTCATCCCAGCACTGGGGAGGTGGAGGTAGGAGGATTGCCATGAGTTCAAGGCTAACCTGAGACTATATAGTGAATTCCAGGTCAGCCTGGACTAGAGTGCAACCTTACCTTGAAAAATTAAATAAATAAAGCCATGTGTGGTGGTGCATGCCTTTAATCCCAGCACTTGGGAGGCAGAGGTAGGAGGATCACCTTGAGTTTGAGGCTACCCTGAGACTACATAGTGAATTCCAGGTCAGCCTGGGCCAAAGTGAGACCCTATCTCAAAAAACCAAAAATTAATAATAGTGATAAATAAAAATAAAAAGCCTAGAATTAATCTGAATATAAAGGAAAGCTTACATTTTTCTTAAAATTTTTTTTTCTTAAAGTTTTATTTATTTGAGAGCGTCAGAGAGAGAGAGAGAGAGAGAGAGAGACAGAGACAGAGACAGAAAGAGAGAATGGGTGCGCCAGGGCCTCCAACCACTGCAAATGAACTCCAGACACATGCACCACCTTGTGCATCTGGCTTATGTGGGTCCTGTGGAATTAAACCTGGATCCTTTATTTTGAGCTTTTGGCAACAGCATATAACAACTAAGCCATCCCTCCAGCCCCATTTTTTCTTTAGAAGGAAAATTAAGTCTGATATGTTTGTGCACACCTATAATACTAGCACCCTGGAGATGGAGCAGGAGAATTTTGAATTGAAAGGCCAGTTCAGGCTTCCATGAAAACATATCTCAAAAATCAAGGGCTGGAGCTGTAGTGTAACAAGGGAGAGCACTTGCCTGATAGCATGTGCAGATTACCCCAGAACAAAAGAAAGATAATTAGGAAAAAATAATGTGTGTAGTATATACTACAAAAATAATTCTTTGAGCCAGGTGTGGTGGGCGCGTACCCTTTAATCCCAGCAATTGGGAGGCAGAGGTAGGAGGATTGCCATGAGTTTGAGGCCACCCTGAGAGCCATAGTGAATTCCAGGTCAGCCTGGGCTAGAGCAAACCCTACCTGAAAACAAACAAAAAAATTCTTTGAAATTCTTAAAATATACCTTAAAAACCAGGTATGGTGGTGCACACCTTTAATCCCAGTACTTGGGAGACAGAGTGGTAGGAAGATTTCCATGAGTTGGGGGCACCTGAGACTCCATGGTAATTCAGGTCAGTCTGGGCGAGGCGAGACCTACAGAAAAAACACAGAAGACAAAAAACCCAGCCCCATTTTTTTTTCTTTAAGAAGGAAAATTAAGTCTGATATGTTTGTGCACACCTATAATACTAGCACCCTGGAGATGGAGGCAGGAGAATTTTGAATTGAAGGCCAGTTCAGGCTTCCACATGAAAACATATCTCAAAAGATCAAGGGCTGGAGCTGTAGTGTAACAGGAGAGCACTTGCCTGATATGTGCAGGTTACCCCAGAACAAAAGAAAGATAATTAGGAAAAATAATGTGTGGTATATACTACAAAAATAATTCTTTGAGCCAGGTGTGGTGGCGCATGCCTTTAATCCCAGCAATTGGGAGGCAGAGGTAGGAGGATTGCCATGAGTTTGAGGCCACCCTGAGAGTACATAGTGAATTCCAGGTCAGCCTGGGCTAGAGCAAAGCCCTACCTTGAAAAACAAACAAAAAAATTCTTTGAAGAATTCTTAAAATATACCTTAGAAGCCAGGTATGGTGGTGCACACCTTTAATCCCAGTACTTGGGAGACAGAGGTAGGAAGATTTCCATGAGTTCGAGGGCACCCTGAGACTCCATAGTGAATTCCAGGTCAGTCTGGGCTAGAGCGAGACCCTACCTTGAAAAACACACACAAGACAAAAAACCAAAAAAGAGTTGGAGAGATGGTTTAGTGGTTAAGGTGCATGCGTGTGAAGCCTAAGGACCCATATTCTACTCTCCAGATCCCATTTAAGCCAGATGCACAAAAGCTGAGGCAAGCAAGCACAAGGTCACATATGCCCATGAGGTGGCACAAGTGACTGGAGTTTGATTTCAGTGGCTGAGGACCTGGCATGCCAGTTCTCTCTCTCTCTCTCTCTCTCTCTCTCTCTCTCTCTGTTCATGGTGAAAAGAATTAGTATTTTTTATAAAAATCAGACTTGTTTAGAAGGTTATGTGTGCTTTAGATTGTCATTTAATATTGACCTTTTGTTTTTACTTTTTTAAAATTAGGATATATCAACACAAGAAAGTAATATATTAGGGGCCTTCTGTGATATGAATGTAAGTGTTCGTTCATCTTTTCTTTAAGGTTTATGAAACAATTTTTATACATGCCTATTGATTGACTTTAATGTGTCCCATATTTTTCTAGTATTGCTCATAAGTTGAAAATTGCTTTTGATAAATTTTAAAAAATGTCTTTATTTTCATAGGATGTAGAAGTACCATTACATTTGCTTCGTTATGTCTGTTTGTTTTGTGGGAAAAATGGCCTTTCTCTCATGAAGGATTGCTTTGAATATGGAACTCCTGAAACTTTGCCATTTCTTATAGCACATGCATTTATTACAGTTGTTTCTAATGTAAGTATTGTTTGGAATTGGTCTATCTTGAGAATGATGTATAGCTTTTAAATAACATGAATTTTTTGTCCACAAAGGTAGGTTTTGATATGAGTAATAATTTGGTGTGAATAATAATTGTTTTTGTCTCATTTAAAAAATTATTTGAGAGAGAGAATGGGTACACAAGGGCCTCTAGCCACTGCAAACGAACTTCAGACACATGCGCCACCTTGTGCATCTGGCTTACGTGGGTACTGGGAAATTGAACCTGGGTCCTTAGGCTTTGGAGACAGGCGCCTTAACTCCTCAGCCATCTCTCCAGCCCGCCTCATCAATTTTTTTTTTTTTTTTTGGTTTTTCGAGGTAGGGTCTCACTCTGTCCAGGCTGACCTGGAATTCACTATGTAGTCTCAGGGTGGCCTCGAACTCCCGGCGATCCTCCTACCTCTGCCTCCCGAGTGCTGGGATTAAAGGCGTGCGCCACCACGCCCGGCTTCCGCCTCATCAATTTTTTGATTTTCAAGGGAAGGGCACAGTCATTCCAGGCTGACCTGGAATTCACTATGTACTCTTAGGGTGCCCTCAACTCATGTTGATCCTCCTACCTCTGCCTCTAGAGTACTGGGATTTTTAGTGCACTACTTTTCTGGCTCCTCATCATATTTTTAAAAACCTTTAAAAACCTCAAATCTTGGGGCTGGAGAGCTGGCTCCTTTTTTTAAATTAAATTTTATTTTTTTTATTTTTGTTTTTTCAAGGTAGGGTCTCACTGTAGCCCAGACTAACCTGGAAATCACTATGTAATCACTATGTAGTCTCAGGGTGGCCTTGAACTCATGGTGATCCTCCTACCTCTGCCTCCCAAGTGCTGGGATTAAAGGTGTGTGACACCAAGCTCGGCCTCTGTTTTTTTTTAAAAGCTTCCCAAACTTATTTCTTTGGTTTGTTTTTGCTTTAGAGGCTCATTCTGGCCCAAGTTGACGTGAAACTCACTTTGTAGCTCCAGGCTGCCCTTGAATTTACAGTGATTTTCCTACCTTTTTTCCCGAGTTCTAAGATTAAAGGCACGCCCAGCTTCTGAATGTATGTTTGTTTGTTTGTTTATTTATTTGGTTTCTTGAGGAAAGGTCTCTCTCTAGCCAAGGCAGACCTGGAATTCACTATGTAGTCTCAGGATAGCCTCAAACTCATGGAGATTCTCCTACCTCTGCCTCTTGAGTGTTGGGATTAAAGGCGTGCGCCACCACGCCTGACAATTTTTTTTTTTTGGTAGGGTCTCACTCTAGTTCATGCTGACCTGCAATTCACTATGTAGTCTTAGGGTGGCCTTGAACTCATGGCGATCCTCCTACCTCTGCCTCCTGAGTGCTGGGATTAAAGGCGTGTGCTACCATGCCTGGCTACCATGCCTGAGCCTCTCTCCACTGCAAATGAACTCCAGACACGTGCCACCTTGTGTATCTGGTTTACCTGGGTACTGGGGAATTGAACCTGCGTCCTTTGGCTTTGCAGGCAAGTGCCTTAACTGCTAAGCCATTTCTCCCCCCCATAAATAGAAATTTATTTCAGCAGTTGGGAGGCAGATGTAGGAAGATTGCTATGAGTTCAAGGCCATCTTGAGACTAAATAGCGAATTCCAGGTCATCCTGGGCTAAGACACTACTTTGAGTATACCCCCCTCTTCTTCCTCCCGCCTACAAAAAAAGAGAAAAAGAAAAAAAAAATTGAGAGTAAGACAGAGAAGAGAGAGAGAATGAATGGGCATGTTAGGGCTTCCTGCTGCTTCAGATGAATTCCAGACTCATGTGCCAGCCTCTTTGTCACTTTGTGCATGTGGTTTTACATGGATAATGGGGAATTGAACCTAGGCAATTAGGCTTTGTTGCAAGTACCTTTAGCCACTGAACCATCTCTCCAGCCCTGTTTAATTGTTAAAAATTATTTCTTGGGGCTGGAGAAATGGTCTAGTGGTTAAGGCACTTGCCTTTGAAGCCTAAGGACCCAGGTTTAATTTCCCAGTATCCACGTAAGCTAGTTGCACAAGGTGGTACATACATGTGGAGTTTGTTTGCAGTGTCTAGAGGTAGTGGTGCACCCATGCTCTCTCAGATCAATAATTAAATGGAATAAAAAGTATAAAATAAGTAAATTTTTTTATTTACTGTGACAGGATCTCACTCTAGGCCAGGCTGATCTGAAACTCACTCTGTATTTAAGGTAGTTCTTAAATTTAAAATTTTACTTATTATTTATCTGTTTTCGAGGTAGGGTCTCACTCTATGCCAGGCTGACCTGAAATTCACTATGTAGTCTTAGGCTGGTGTCAAACTCACAGCAAACTGCCTCCTCTGCTTCCTGTGTGCTGGGATTAAAGGCATGTAACATCATGCCGAGCCCTGGCAAGTTTTTTTCTCAATTAATTTATTTACATGTGTTGTGTGCGTGCATGCGTGTGTGCCAGGGCCTCTTAAAGCATGCTGTAAACGAACTCCAGATGCATGTACCACTTTTATATCTGGTTTTCTATGGGTACTGTGGAATCAAACCTGGGCCAGCAGGTATTACAAGTAAGCCTTGTTAAACCCTGTCCCCAGCCTGTTTTTTCCCTTTTCTTTTTAAATGTATTTTTATTTAAAATATTTATTTATTTATTTATTTATTTATTTATTTATTTATTTATTATTTATGAGACAGAGAGAGGAAGAGGCAGAGAGAAAGAGTGAATGGGTGTACCAGAGCCTCCAGCCAGTGCAAAGGAACTCCAGACGCATGTGCCCCCTTGTATATCTGGCTTACATGGGTCCTGGGGAATCCGACTGGGGTCCTTAGGCTTCAAAAGCAAATGCCGTGACTGATAAGCCATTTCCCCAGTCCTCCTTTTCTTTTCAAATATTTGAGAGAGAGATGAATGGGGGTGTGAGTGAGAAAATGGCCATGTCAGGACATGCTTGTTGATGTATGTACCATTTTGTATATCTGGCTTTATGTGGAGGGTGGGGAATTGAACCTGAACAGTCAGGCTTTGCCAGCAAGCACTTTTAACCGCTGAGCCATCTCCTGAGTCATTTATTTTGGTTTTTGAGGACTTGAAGTCTTTTTATTTATTTACTTAGTTTTTGGGTTTTTGAGGTAGGGTCTCACTCTAGCTCAGGCTAACCTGGAATTCACTATGTAGTGTCAGGGTGGCCTTGAACTCATAGTGATCCTCCTACCTCTGCCTCCCAAGTGCTGGGATTAAAGCCATGCACCACCATGCCCAGCTTCCTTTTTTTTTTTTTTTTTTTTAAATTTTTTTATTTTTGGAGACAGAGAGAGAGTGAGAGGGAGACAGATAGAGAATGGGCGCGCCAGCAGTCTCAGCTGCTGTGAATGAAATCCAGATGTGTATGCCCCCTTGTGGGCAAGTGCGGCATTGCGCCCTTGCATCTGGCTAAACGTGGGACCTGGAGATTGGAACCCGGTTCTTAGGCTTTAGCAGGCAGGCGCCTTAACCTCTAAGCCATTTCTCCAGCCCCCGGCTTCCTTTTTATTTCTGATTGTCAGAAGTAAGAGTTTTAACATTTCGTTTCTTGTTTTTTTTTTTTTTTTTTTTTTTTTCCTGGGAGGGTCTCGCTGTAGCTCAGGCTGACCTGGAATTCACTATGTAGTCTTCTCAGGGTGGCTTTGAACTCCCAGCAATCCTCCTACCTTTGCCTCTCGAGTGCTGGGATTAAAAGCGTGTGTCACCATGCCTGGCTTGTTTCATTATTAGTCAAGTGTTTGTTAGTGGATTTTTTTTGGGGGGGAGGGTTGTGGGGGCCACTGTCTCACCTAGTTCATGGTGAATTGAAACTGATCATGTATCCAAAGATGACATTGAACTCCTGATCCTTTTGCCTCCACTTCCCAAAAGATGGGATGGTGTGTACCACCGTACCTCATGCTATAGGATTTTTACAGGATTTGATAACAGTGAAATCATGTTTTTTTTTTTTTTTTTTTTTTTTTTATTTCCAGGCAGGGTCTCACCCTAGTCCAGGCTGACCTGGAATTCACTCAGTATTCTCAGGGTGGCCTTGAACTCACAGTGATCCTCCTACTTCTGCCTCCCAAGTGCTGGGATTAAAGGCGTGCACCACCACGCCCGGCTGAAATCATGTTTTATATTCCCAAGTGTTTTAAATTTGTATCCCTTGTCTTATTTCATGGTTTAGTATCAGAGTTTGTTGTTTCATGTTTTGTTCTTTTTTTTTTTTTTTGAATCACAGAGATAGACAGACAGAGACAGAATGGTCATACCAGCTGCCTCTGAGCTGCTGTGAATGAACTCCTGATGTGTTATCCCCCTTGTGGGCAAGTGCAGCATTGTGCGCTTGCTTCACTTTGCGTCTGGTTAAACGTGGGACATGGAGAATTGAATGGGTGTTCTTAGGCTTAGCGGGCAGGTGCCTTAACCGCTAAGCTATCTTTCTAGCCCCCTTTTTTTAAAGATTTTATTTTTATTTACTTATTAGAGACAGAGGGAGGGAGGGGGAGAGAGAAAGAGAGCATACCAGGGCCTCTAGCCACTGCAAATGCATGTGCCACCATGTGCATCTAGCTTACATTGGACCTGGAGAATCGAACCTGGGTCCTTAGGTTTCACAGGCATGCGCCTTAACCCCTAAGTCATCTCTCCAGCCTCACTGTTTTTGATTTTTGTTCTTAATGACATTTAAAACATTACTACTTCTTTTTTTTTTTTTTGGTTTTCGAGGTAGGGTCTCACTCTAGTTCAGGCTGACCTGGAATTCACTATGTAGTCTTATGGTGGACTTGAACTCGTGGTGATCCTCCTACCTCTGCCTCCCGAGTGCTGGGATTAAAGGCATGTGCCACCATGCCCGGCTAAACCATTACTTCTAATAATATTATAATTTAATCACCTTAGATTTAGAAATGTGTTGGAATAATATGAAGACAGGAAACATACGATAGTTTCTTTAAGAAAGAGCTCATTTTAGTAAATAGTGCTTATTTTGTGTTTATGTTTTGAAGGGAATGGAAATATATATAAATTTTTTTTTCTTGTGTGTTTGAGGTAGGGTTTCATTCTAGGTCAGGCTGACCTGGAATTCAGTATGGAGTCTCAGGGTGGCCTGAAACTCATGGTAATCCTCCTACGTCTGCCTCCCGATTACTGGGATTAAAGGTGTGCGCCACCACGCCCAGCTATATGTTCTTGAGTAAAGTATTGTCATTCTTTTGGAGAAGGAGTACTGTAGCATAGGGGAGTGTGTCCACATAGACAGGTTAAGGCAAATATGGACACTTACCTAGCCGGCCAGATGACCTCAATCAGCCATAGTGGATACCAGTGTTTCAGGCAGATCTCTCTCACTTCCAGATTGTTGATAATGTAGTCAGTGTGTAACTTCGAAATGTATTTTCTTCACACAGTTATTGAGGTGACACAAAATTGTGCAGTTTGTAGGATAGTTTATCAAAAAGCTTATTTAAGCAGGGAATTGGAGGGGTGTGTGTGCACACCTTTAATCCCAGAACTATGGAGGCTGAGTTAGGAGGATGTCATGAGTTTGAGCCCAACCTGAGAGTACAAAGTGAATTCCAAAAGCTTATTTAGGGTTCATTCAGTAAAGTACTTGCACTCACAAGCATGAGCACCTGAGTCTGTTCCCCAGAATCTTCGTTAAGTAGCTGGGTATGGTGGTGCACTTGTAATGCCAGTACTGAGGAAGCAGGTCCCTGGAGTTCCACTGGCCAGCCATTCTAGTAATTGGCAAGTTCTAGGCCAGTGAGATACCTGTCTCAAAAAAGAGTGCATGGTGCCTCTGGGATGGCATCTGAGATTGCCCTTTGACCTTCTCCCACACCTGAACATTCGTGTACTCACGTGTACATAAATAAATACACACACACGTTTTATTTATTTATTTATTACTATTTTTTTTCGAGGTGAGGTTTCATTGCAGCTCAGGCTTCCCTGGAATTCACTATGTAGTCTTAGGGTGGCCTCGAACTCAGAACAATTCTCCTACCTCTACCTCCTGAGTGCTGGGATTAGAGGCGTGTGCCACTATGCCCAGCTATATTTTACTGTTTTGAGATGGGGTCTCACTCTAGCCAAGATGACCTGGAACTCACTCTGTGGTTCTAGGTTGGCATCAATCTCACAGTGCTCCTCCTACCTCTGCCTCCTGGGTCGTGGTATGAAAAGCATGTGCCACCACATTTCTTATTTAGCACTTTGTGTTATAGTTATTTTCATACAAGTAAAGAACAACAAGTAGTAAAGTGATTTAATTTTGGGGGCTGAAGAGATAGATTAGCAGTTAAGGTACTTGCTTGACAAGCCTAAGGACCCAGGTTCAATTCCCCAGGACCCACATAAGCCAGATGTACAAGGTAGCACATGCACCTGGAGTTCGTTTGCAGTGGCTAGAGGACCTGACAAGCCCATTCTCTGTCTCTGCCTCTTTGTCTCTCTCTCTTTCAAATTACATATATATGTATATATATACATGTATATATGTTTTTTATTTGAGCAAGAGAGGGGAGAAGCGGCAATGAGAAAAAATGGGCACTCCTGGGCCCCCAGCCACTGCAAATGAACTGCAGCACATGCACCCCCCTGTGCATCTGGCTTACGTGGGTCCTGGGGAATCAAACCAGGGTCCTTTTTTTAGGCTTTGCAGACAAACACCTTAACCACTAAGCCATTTCCCCAGCCCCAAATAAAATGTATTTTTTAAAGAAGATACAGTTTGAAGTCAGGCTTAGTGGTGCACATCTTTAATTCTAGCTGAGGTAGGAAGATCACTATGTGCTTGAGTCCAGCCTGGCAGTACAGAATGATTTCTAGGTCAGCCTGGGCTAGACTGAGACTATGCATGTCTCCCCCCCCTCAAAAAAAAATAAATAAAAGAGGTACAATGTGAATAAGTGGTTTTCTCTCATAACAAGAAGTTTAATGTTCTTCAGATTGATTTTATGTGTGTGTGTTTAATGAATATTGATTTAATTATGTGCCTGATATATTTAATCCTGTTTTGTTGCTTATTCAAAACTAACACTAAAATGCCTTTGGATTAAAAGACAGCAAAATAGTACATGCTTTTGTTTAAATTAATTTAGTCAAAGGCTTTTTTTTTTTTTTTTTTTTTTTACAGATTAGGATATGGCTACATATCCCTGCTGTCATGCAGCACATTATACCCTTTAGAACGTACGTTATCAGGTAAGTTTAAGTATTTTACCACGTTTAAACAATTTATAACAGACCAATTTATGAACGTTTGATAACAGAGCAAGTGCCTTTAACTAATGAGCCATCTTTTTAGCCGATTTTGTACTTTTTACATGAGTGTATAAAAAGGAGTAGAATAATTATGTTATTCTAGTATATCCAGTCAACAAATACTTAGTATTGTGTTGTAGAAACAATCTATTTAGAAGGTAATTCTGAGCCTGGTGTGGTGGCGCACACCTTTAATCCTGGCACTTATGGAGGCAGATGAGGGGAGGATCACCTTGAATCTCTGGCCACCCTGAGACTACATAGTGAATTCCAGGTCAGCCTGGGCCAGAGTGAGACCCTACCTCGAAAAACCAAAAAAAAAAAAAAAATCGGCCGGGCGTGGTGGCACACGCCTTTAATCCCAGCACTCAGGAGGCAGATGTAGGAGGATTGCTGAGGCCACTCTGAGAGTACAGAGTAAGTTCCAGGTCAGGCAATAAAAGAGTGTTTCTGGTTGGCGTGTTGTGGAAGTGTGTTTGTTCCTCAGGTAAATCATGACTAAAAGCTTATGGAGTAAATGGAAAAGGAACATGTGTTCTGAAAAGAGAAAAAAAGAATGCTCCAACGGAGCTCGACACACTTAAAAGTATTCTCAAAGTCAACAGTGAAAAGTATTCTCAAAGTCAACAGTGATGTTTTAATGAAAGATGTTCAAAGGCCAGGCGTGGTGGCGCATGCCTTTAATCCCAGCACTTGGGAGGTAGAGGTAGGAGGATTGCAGTGAGTTCGAGGCCACTCTGAGACTACATGGTGAATTCCAGGTCAGCCTGGTCCAGCGTGAGACCCTACCTTGAAAAACCAAAAAAAAAGAAAGAAACGTTTAAGAGATAGCAACTATGGTAGTACCCAAACAGTGTCAGGGGAAAGTTCACTGTGTGATGGAAGAGGAAAAAGATGACATGAAAATGGAGAATGAGATTAAGAGAAACAAAAGAGTCTTCTAGACCAGAATGGACAGTACTTACTGTGGGTGAACCAGAGGCAGAAGAAGAAGCTGAAGGCCAAGTGAGCAAAAGGAAGGGGGAGAAAAGCAAGGCAAAGGCAGCGAAGAGTCTGGCCTGGTAGACACCTCACACGTATGAGTGCCAGACCTGGTAGTCACAGCACATGCGTGAGTAGTGCCAGGTCTCGTAGACACTGCACACGTGAAAGTTCCAGAGCTGGTAATCGCATCACATGCGAGAGTGCCAAACCAGACCATACAGTATTTGATTACAATGTATACAACAACTTCATCTCTCAAAAAGTGCAAGCTAGCCGGGTGTGGTGGCGCACGCCTTTAATCCCAGCACTCGGGAGGCAGAGGTAGGAGGATTGCCGTGAGTTCGAGGATACCCTGAGACTACATAGCTAATTCCAGGCCAGCCTGGACCAGAGTGAGACCCTACCTCGAAAACCCCCCCAAAAAAAAAAAAAAAAGTGCAAGCTAAGCCGGGTGTGGTGGTGCATGCCTTTAATCCCAGCACTAGGGAGGCACAGGTTGGAGGATCACCGTGAGTTCAAGGCCACCCTGAGACTACATAGTGAATTCCAGGTCAGCCTGGGCTAGAGTGCGACCCTACCTCAAAAAATAAAAAAGTAAAAAAATGCAAGCTATTTGTTTCCATATTTCAATCTGCCCTTTTTTTGTAATGCAACAACTCCAATTTGTTTTGGAACATAAGTTATGTTGATATTTTAATTGGATCCTTCTGAATATCCAGGTATTATCAGATAGTACAATTTTGTCAAGTATTATGTGGTTGTAATTATTTGATCTTACAACTTAAAGCAGTAATAACAAAGAGAAGTGGTATGCTGACAAAATTTAAGTATGAAGCTATTAGATAGAAATTTAAATAGATATCTTTGGATATTACAAACTGTTTATTTGGAGCTTTTTTCTGCCTTTAATATATTTAATTTTTTTTTATTAGCAGCAGACAGAGAGAGAAAGAGGGAGCCATCCCTGGAGCTTTTATCCTGTATAATTCTATTTATTTATTTATTTATTTATTTATTTATTTATTTATTTATTTTTGGTTTTTCAAGGTAGGGTCTCACTCAAGCCCAGGCTGACCTGGAATTCACTCTGTGTTCTCAGGGTGGCCTCGAACTCCTGGTGATCTTCCTACTTCTGCCTCCCAAGTGCTCAGATTAAAGGCGTGCACCACCACGCCTATCTTAATTCTTAATAAAAGATAATTTGTGTGTAATAATTTGTGTATCATATCACCTCCCCCTCTCAGTCAGTCTGTCTCTTATTTTGATGTCATCATCTTTTCCTACTATTATGATAGTCTTGTGTAGGTAGTATCAGGTACTGCGAGGTCATGGATAACCAGGCCATTTTGTGTCTGGAAGAGT